>OY365785.1:3705000-5002500 GCA_959347405.1 Napeogenes sylphis | reverse complement strand
TGCATTATATTATGTAAAGATTCTAACTTGATCAAAAATCACAAAAATGTAAAACATGTTGAACATTTTATTAAAATTACGTTGTATTTAAAAGAACAATAAATTGTAAACGGATATTAAAGGGAAATTGTTATTTCGTCTAATGATGAAAATGACATCTCTTTGGTATTAATAAATTTGTATTTCATGACAATATTCAATTTGAAAATTGTTAGCTTCAAGATCATTATAGCTTACATTAATCATATTGTTTGTATTGTCTAATAAATCTTATATTTGTAAGGTAAGTAGGTAATAAATATTTTGTATTTAGATCATCATTCGAGTGACTGCTAGTCAAAATGACTACTATATATGAATGTAGCTACAAATGGAAATCCTTCTAATGACCATAACTTTAGATTTAATTTTTAAAAAAATACCTTTATTTGATAATAAAGAGCATATCTTGCAACATATTGGAAGAACTTCAAAAGAAAGGTATTTAGTAAATAAGAGACACTAATTTTATATTTTTTTATCATCATATCATATGTTTTATCTATCTATGTTATATGAAGTATTTTTGCTACTACATACTTATTTTTGTGAGTGTTTACACACTATAATAACTATATTTCTACTAAATATTTGAACAATACTCACAAGTGGTACAAAATCTGAGCATGCATTTTCAAGTAAATATTGATCTAAAAACTGACTGGCGAATGATTTATTGTGAGTTCAATCTTTTGAATGACAAAGATAAAGATAAAGTTAAATACGATCTTGTTTAAATGACAAAGATAAAGATAAAGTTAAATATAGCTAAATATGATCTTATTTGAATAATATTTTAGATGTATTTTTAAAACTGAAAGAAAATTATGAGAAATAAACAATAATACCAGATTTTAAACATAAAAAATGTTATACATATTTTGCACAGATTATAATATAATCTATATGGATTAAAATTACTTTCCATTACTAAATTTATATAAATATAGAATGAAAAATAAACCGACGGCTGGAATTCAAACTTGCGACGTCTGGGAAACCGTTGCTCTACCAATTGAGCTACCGTGAATTAAGCATTCTTAATTAATTAATCCATTCTTTTTTTAAATATATAAACAGAATAATTATTGAACTTTAATCATTCTATGAAAAAATATAAGTATTTAATGTCATTACAATCTAATAAATAATTTATTTTATTTGATAAGTATATTATATTATGTTTTAGAATAAGACTATTTGCATAAATAATTTATTTAAGTTAATAATTAGAAGAGTGGTTTTAAAAATTTACGATGTTCATGATTTGTAATGTTTAATGTACCTATAGTAACCATTTGTTCTTATGACATATTCTTTAATACCCATTAATAATAATAATAATAATTATAATAATAATAGCCATTTATTTCTACTACAAAATACATGATTACTAATTCTAAGTTATAATGTTCTGTCTTACTTATCTATTTAATATATACATTTACACACTAACATACTACATATGTATATATATATATATATATATATATATATATATATATATATATATATATATATATATCTATTTATTTATTTATTTTAAGTTATACATAATTGCTATGACAATTTATTTGTTTTACACAGTATATAACTAACTAATGTTAGCTTTTATACATGTAGTAGTTTGGTTTTGACTAAAAACAAAGATATAAGTTGTTGATTTGACTAAAACAATTGAATCTCTGTATAGAAGTTTAATTGATAAAATAAATGTAATATTGAGTACTGATTTGACTAAGAATAAGAAGTATATAAATCGCAGCTCGGTTAAGAGAAGGCATTGTGAAATTGGGAGTACAAGTTGGGGGGGGGGGGTACTATTGTGATAAAAGTGTAACAGTTATAATAAGCCGCTGAGTGTGAGATCGAGGGACTAAGTTGTGTAACAGTGATAGTGAGTTTAAATGGTAAACAGTTTAGTGTATTTGTAAACAGTGTCATAAAGTGCTTTAAAGAATAGAACAACTGTCATGGTGATTCTTTGCGGTAAGAGAGTTCTAATAGTTCAGAAGTGGGATTCACTCGAGCATTAAAACCACAAACTACCTACAAGATAAGTTTATTGAAGCTACAAAATCACATCAAGCAAAAAAAATGAAGTGATATTATTATTTGAAACGCACACTACAAAATAATAACAATGAAGTTCCAGAATCAATACAATCAATCAATAGTTGATAATCAATGGTTGTAAATCAATCAATTAAGTTAAATTTGTTATCTCAAAACTTCAAAATTAAGATCTACCCACATATCAAAGAAATCGAGTAAAAATACCTATTTAATCGCTTATGCAAGTCGTTTATTAGATTATGTGACATACCATTGGAAGAATTCTACGAAAGAAGGAACCGTTGCTAATGAAGAGAGAAGGAAATGAGAAATTATGGCGGTGACAACGCGGCGCGAATGGCGGTAATGGCGTGGTGTGAGTGGCGGTAATGGCGCGGCGCGGATGGCGGTGATGGCGCGGGGCGGATGGCGATGAAGGCGCAGCGCGGTTGGCGCTGATGGTGTCGATGTTGCTGATGGTGTTGATGGTGTTGAAGGCGGTCGTGGCGATGGCAGCTATGGTAGCGGTGCTGGCATGGCACGTGGCGAGCAACACGTTGATGTCTGCGCAATTTATCCATCATCGATCACGTCACAGCATAAAGGTGATTCGTTTCGATTTACATCCAATTTTTGCGCTAAATACTCGATAGTTAAAGAAAACTAAGCGATTAAATATAGTGGTAAGCACTTTATTATTATTGTTGAGATAACTAGTATTGAGATTAGCGATCAACCTTCACGATCTTGTTTTTTAATTTTTACTGATAATTATTTCACTTTAACTTGACGTATTTTTTTACGTATTATGATAAGGCGCGAAATTATTTTATCCCGGATTTTCGTAAACGTGAGTGTTTGTTTTAAACTTGGAAAACAATGTTTTAAACTTTTGTTTTAAATAACTTCGTTTTAAATTCGGTATTCTTAGCTATTATTTGTGCTTATTTATATATTAATTCAATATATTTAATATGTAGAATACATTAAGATGATAAAAGTAATTACTTTGAATAGTTTTCTAAAAAGTATTTTATGTGGATAAGAGTTTTGTTGTCTGATCACTAACATGAAGCCGATAAGCCAACTTCCGAGTAGTATTTGGTACATTGAGGATATTGAACTGACTATGACTAGTGACATCAAATGCTCACATGAGGCCGATAAGCCAAATGATGAGTGTAGCATTTGAGGTATAGGGACATCAAGCGCTCACATGAGGCCGATAAGCCAATTTTTGAGTAGCGTTTGAGAAGATCAAATACTCACATGAGGCCGATAAGCCAACTTTTGAGTAGTATTTGGTACATTGAGGATATTGAACTGACTATGACTAGTGACATCAAATGCTCACATGAGGCCGATAAGCCAAATGATGAGTGTAGCATTTGAGGTATAGGGACATCAAGCGCTCACATGAGGCCGATAAGCCAATTTTTGAGTAGCGTTTGAGAAGATCAAATACTCACATGAGGCCGATAAGCCAACTTCTGAGTAGTATTTGGTACATTGAGGATATTGAACTGACTATGACTATGACTATGATTATGATTTATGAGGCAAAATTTTTGTGTCCAGTAGATTTTTTTTTTCAAAGAGGCTGCTGAGCCAGATTGAACACGTAATCAGACAACTTATACCAATTGATCATTATAGTTGAAATTGTTAAGTCTATAAATTTCAAAACATTGTCTAAATTGGAGGACCAATTATTTATATATGATGGCCGAAAAATGTATAAATATTAATGTATCATAATATATAGACTTTAGATTAGATTCTGTGACTTTACAATTATAATAATTAGATTTACAAATTACTTCAGAATTAAAATTGTAAGTAAATGGTTTTTGATAACGAGCGGACTCGTTATGTTTAGGATGGCCGAGCTGTTAGCTTTTATACATGTAGTAGTTTGGTTTTGACTAAAAACAAAGATATAAGTTGTTGATTTGACTAAAACAATTGAATCTCTGTATAGAAGTTTAATTGATAAAATAAATGTAATATTGAGTACTGATTTGACTAAGAATAAGAAGTATATAAATCGCAGCTCGGTTAAGAGTAGGCATTGTGAAATTGGGAGTACAAGTTGGGGGGGGGGGGGTACTATTGTGATAAAAGTGTAACAGTTATAATAAACCGCTGAGTGTGAGATCGAGGGACTAAGTTGTGTAACAGTGATAGTGAGTTTAAATGGTAAACAGTTTAGTGTATTTGTAAACAGTGTCATAAAGTGCTTTAAAGAATAGAACAACTGTCATGGTGATTCTTTGCGGTAAGAGAGTTCTAATACTAACTAACTAAGTTCTAAGTAACTATATTCAATACATATATTTTATTTTTTATTATTATTTTTTTTAATACACATTAGTAGTATTTAATAAGCCATCCATAAAAATAACAGTTTTGTTTAAATAAAAAATTAACAGAAATTTATAAGCACATTTTCATGTTGGTATCTTTTACTTAATGCTAATGTCTGTCTATTTAAATTATACTGACTTCAATGTACACATTAATTGCTTTCATGTCTATTTTCATTAAAAATAATTAAATACGAAATACTTTAAATTAGCACGAGACATATTTTTTTTAAACTTTAAAATTTTTAAATAACCGTTATTAATAGAACTGTATAAGGGAGAGTTGTATTTTCTCTAGCATTTTGTTATTCTTTTTTCTTTTATATTCTCTAATTTTAGATAAATTATACATTGATCCATGTGAATTGACGCCAAAGGTGAATGTTTACAGCATTTAAATTAGAAAATTGTTGATTAATAATTATCATGTATAGATATTACCTATTTTCGTTCCTAGGTCAAATGTAAACTGACATGAATTTATTTGTCACGCTCATCCCTATTAAATTTAAATGGATTTCTCTCCACTTTTTTTATTACCGAGTAGCGTTAACGGTTTTTTCTTATAATAAAGTGGCAGATTTTTAAATCTACAACGAATTTACTTTATTAAATTAAACTTGTAAGTTTTCAAGAACAATTTACAACAAATTAAGCTTTTTACTTTATTATAAGATTAATTAATATTGAGAGCCTTCTACTTACACAAAGACGAATGAGATTAGATCTTAATTTAAAAAATGGAAATTAATTTAGAAAATGTCTTCATAATGAGAGTTAAAAGTGTTCTCAAGTCTATATCATCAGTTCGCTAGCTTGAGTTTGTTAAAAACTTAAGGCCAGGTATCCCTGCAAAAGTAGGCATTCAGTGCAACCCCCGCCCGCGTAATATAGGTACATCGCGCCTTCGCAGCGGGCATTGCACATAGCGACCACGTGACGTCATCCTGTCGCCACAGTTTAGAACTAAACCATGTTTAATAATTAATTTCATTTCAAAATATTAATGCATTTTTAATATATTTTTATGTGCTAATAATGTTATTGATTTTCGTAAATAAATAAAGTGTAAGTGGTACATATAGAATAAAAATAAAACAAATTATATATTTAATTTAAATTATGTTTATGTATAATCACAATAAAATAGGTAAATCTTAATTAAAGTAATTTAAAACTGAATAAAATTTAATCGGCGTATATTTTGTGCCGGTATTGATTCCTTATCAGGGTTTTTAGATTTACGGTTAGTTGTATCAGTCATATTTTCCTTCTGAATTGATATGTCTCGTATGGGCATATCTCTTGCATTTCTACTGTCTATGATTTCAGGCAGCAAGCAATTTATATAAAATATTAATAATTTTGGTTTCATATTAGTGTCCCAAAATAAATCATCTTTTTCAATGAACTGTGTGTATATTTTCTCATTCTCGTCTGCCCATATTGCCAAAAGACACTTTTGTAGTTCTGTTACGTGTAACTGGCCTTTTACTTGGTAGTACACATAGAATGCACATATAGAATGCTTAATTCACCGAGGTGGACAGCGATACGGTAGCTCAGTTGGAAGAGCGGCTGGACGGTTTCCCAGTAGTCGCGTGTTCGAATCCCTGCCCGTATCGGTTTATTTTTCATTCTATATTTATATATTTTTTTTTACACATATTGCATTCAAATTTAAAAGACGATATCATTCCTTTTTTTCTTTCATCGACTAAACATAAATTACTTGCATTACAATTAAATAAATTATTGTGGCGTGCTTTCCCTTGTAATTCTCTTAAAAAGTAATTGTCATCAACAGGTAACAGGTTGGAAAAAAGCTTCTTTCTCATTTATCAATTCAATAATAAGCACATCATTGTCTTCATCAGTTTCGCTGCAATAATTTTTGTCTGTCTATACTGTTGGCCCTGTTGGCTATTACAGCGTCACCGGGGGAGCGTCACTTTAAAAAGGGGGGGCCAGATGGGCCCCTTATTGGGAGAAAGATAGACGGCCCTTTATTGGGAGAAAGATGGACGGATGCTAGTACGATCGACTGATGGCCCGTCATTCCCACCTGACATAATAACGCTTCTACGTTAACTAGTTGGGGCGGTTCGAGCGGAGTGCAATGAAGAGACCTTCTGTAGTAGATGGTGGTTCCCCCTTCGCGGTTGCCCTATCGTTCCTAACGAGACCGAGATTCGCGATGCGCGGATCACGATTACATGGCTTCAGAAAGGTCTCTTGTACTAACAGGACGTCTATCTGGTGCGTGACCACGAAGTCGCGCACTAGATGTATCTGCTTAAACAGCCAGTTCACGTTGAATGTATCGACAGTCAGAGAGACAACATATGTAATTTACAGAAAACACTACGGTCTAATGGTGCGTGTGCTGCATCTGCGGTCGCGTGTTTGATTCCTACTCGGAGTGTATATTGGTGTTTATACAAATTTTTAGTGATATAAAGTTGTAAACTAACCACGTCTCAAATGATCTACTATTTTAATTCGATTACTTTGAGAGTTATTCATGATTTTGCAAAATGTTCGATTGACACGTCTTCAATTTTAACATTTTTATTATTCTCTTTGGACCTACTGAAAAAGCTAGACTGTGGTAAACTAGGGAATGACATAATATATGTCATGATAATCGCACAATTGCATCTGAAAAATTTTGATACACGTCTTACCTTGTCAACGTCTCGCGAGACACTGACGAGTTCTCTGTGGACCGAATTTCGCTTGAATAATTAATTAAAAAAATAAGAGATTGAATAAAAAAAAACTATCGGGTAAAATGCCTCGAGAAATCAATGAACATTATTTTGGTAAAAGACCCATAAAGTTTAATCGCTTATTTTAGAAATAAAACCGAAAAATTGGAGACAAAAAGACGGAAAAGAGGTAACTTTGTGATTTTTTTCTATCGAGCCAATTTTATTAAATCATGTTTTCATCGGGTATATACCCGTCAGTCAGTCATTCCCTGCAATATATCCTCAAAATTAACCATATTTTTTACAATGTTTACTATTTCAAAAACGAATTCTAACAATGTGTTTTGTAGGGACAGACGAAGCTTCTTAGCAATCCATGGATTCACCGTGCGGGTGCCGGGCCCATCGCGTTGCAAGGAGAGGAGTGCAAGCAGTGCCTGGGACTTGCGACCCAGGAGTAGGTTTAAGGGGCCCCTTTATTATGCGCAAAAACGCTCACCTTCACCCTCCACACTCCTCTCCCTACCTAACCAAATTTGGAAAGAACCTACTAATGCCGCCTTTGAAGTACGTTCTAGAAATGAACCGATGCTTGTTCTAGAAAGGCCAAGATCTTTAAGTAGGCTATAGAGAGATTTTGCTGTTATACCTCTCGCTCCCACTTCTACCGCGTACAAACTAACTATAAATTTATTCCTGATCAGTTCGTTGGTTAGTTCGTAATACTTATTGAGCTTGAATGTGTGATCCCTTGGGATGTTTGTTTCCCAAGGAACAGTAAGCTCCACAAGTATCACGCGCTTCAGATGTTTCGAATACAGGAATAAGTCCGGTCTGGATGACGAAACACCAACATCCCCAGGGATTTTGTAATGCTTTTCATACGTGTCCATCATGAGAATCCAATCAGGAGCCGCGCCTAATATTGAATAAGGCTTCGCTTTTGATTTTTTTGAGGAGCCTTCTTTTACGAATTCTATAGATCGTTCGGTGGTTGTTATACCCTTCCGCGCTCTTGCTACTGAAAGACTAACCGCTTCCCGTATAATTTCTAATACCTTGTCGTGGCGACGCGAGTATTGACCTTTATCTAGAAGTACCCTACACCCTACTAATAGGTGTTTCGCGGTTCCTATTGCCTCCCCACAGATGTTGCAAGACTTTTCGGTGGCTTTGCCCCATCTTACTAAATTACTTTGATCTGGGAGAGTCATTTGGAATGCATTAAGATAGAATTTCAATAATGCTGGGGACCAATCATAAATTAAGGTGCGCCACTTCAAAGCTAGTGGAATACAAAAATCTCCTATGGTCACCCATTCGTTTTGAATTTCTAGGCTCATCGCGTGGAGTCGGTAATTATCGTTTTCGTCTTGTCGAATAAAAGATTTTGTTATGTCTATGTCTTGAACTTTCCTACTTGATCCTAGCCCTACTTTATTTGTTTGAGCACCTATCATAAACTTTTTATGGAATTGAAGTCGTGACTCGAGCTCTGAGGCAACTTTGTCTTTTGGGAGAGAAGTTACAGTATCATCTTTAGATTTTCCGATGATATGTCTTTTGGTAACTCTTAGATGTTTGTAGAGCTCCGATGGTTTCTTTAATTTTAATCCAAAGTTGTTACGGTCTCTAAATAAGGTTGAAGAGTCCGCTGAGTGCGCTAACCCGAGCCATAACTTCAATGTCTTTATGACGCTTGCATCTAACTTTGACAAAAGGGTTTTATTTATATCATACACGAGGAAAGGCCAATTTAGACGTGATGTTAAATAATTATCGTAAATCCAAGCTTTTTTGACGTTACTTATTGGTTGGTTGTCCACCTTTTTGAGATCGTTTAAAAAGCTATCGACTATTACATCCAACGATGGAGTACGGCCTTGGTAATCGATTTTTTTACCTAAAAATTTAAACGGAGCTGCTTCCGTAACCGTACTAACGCACTGACCGCCTATTATAAGACCCGGATCGTAAGAGGTATATTTGGTATTCCGTCTACCCAGACACAGACTAAAACATTTACTTGGTTTTGTCCTCAATCCGCCCGTCCACGTACAGAAATCCTCAACTACATTTAAAAGTACCTGACATTGTTTCGGATTACGTGTCAGTATCGCGAGATCATCTGCAAAAGCTAGTATGGATTCTGTGTATTTGTTGTTGAACTTAAACCGATAGCCCCACTTTTTTTCATTTCTAATTAATTTGTCTATTAAAATATTAATAACTATATTAAATATAATAGGAGAAATACAACAGCCCTGAAATAAACCAACGTTATAATTAAGTGGTTTTGAATGGTTTTCATTCAAAATTATTGAGAATTTTAATTTTGAATAATATGATGCAATAATGTCGCGAACTACCGTAGGAAAGTTATACCATTTAAGCGCGAACATCATTAGTTCATGTCGTACCGACCCAAAGGCGTTTTCTAAGTCTATCCAACAAACCGTAATTTGTCTCTCGCTAGTTCTAGCATCTTTAAGGCTTTCCGATATTAACGTATTATGTTCCAGGCATCCAGAAATTCCGGGCAAAAACCCTTTCTGGTGATTAGGCCTGAAATATCTATTGTTAATCATGAATTGCGTCATTTTAGTTTGTAAAAAAGAGAAAAATATTTTGGAAATTGTATTTGTTAGGGCTATCGGTCTAGTATCCTTGGGATTATTGACATTGTCGTTTTTCGGAATGAGGACAAAAAGGGCTTTTCCGAACGATACCGGTATTTGCTTTCTTGACCAGATTTTACCGAATATATTTAAAAGATGTTCATGGAGCGACGGACATTTTTGGTAACTCTTAGATGTTTGTAGAGCTCCGATGGTTTCTTTAATTTTAATCCAAAGTTGTTACGGTCTCTAAATAAGGTTGAAGAGTCCGCTGAGTGCGCTAACCCGAGCCATAACTTCAATGTCTTTATGACGCTTGCATCTAACTTTGACAAAAGGGTTTTATTTATATCATACACGAGGAAAGGCCAATTTAGACGTGATGTTAAATAATTATCGTAAATCCAAGCTTTTTTGACGTTACTTATTGGTTGGTTGTCCACCTTTTTGAGATCGTTTAAAAAGCTATCGACTATTACATCCAACGATGGAGTACGGCCTTGGTAATCGATTTTTTTACCTAAAAATTTAAACGGAGCTGCTTCCGTAACCGTACTAACGCACTGACCGCCTATTATAAGACCCGGATCGTAAGAGGTATATTTGGTATTCCGTCTACCCAGACACAGACTAAAACATTTACTTGGTTTTGTCCTCAATCCGCCCGTCCACGTACAGAAATCCTCAACTACATTTAAAAGTACCTGACATTGTTTCGGATTACGTGTCAGTATCGCGAGATCATCTGCAAAAGCTAGTATGGATTCTGTGTATTTGTTGTTGAACTTAAACCGATAGCCCCACTTTTTTTCATTTCTAATTAATTTGTCTATTAAAATATTAATAACTATATTAAATATAATAGGAGAAATACAACAGCCCTGAAATAAACCAACGTTATAATTAACCTGGCCTTAAGATTTATCTGTACTGCAAAGTTAGAAACATTGGGTAGGATTTTCGAAAGAAGCCTAATAGATGTCACCACCGTCCCGATAAAGATGATCACATATAGAATGCTTAATTCAACGAGACGGACAGCGATACGGTAGCTCAATTGGTAGAGCGACGGGACGGTTTCCCAGAAGTCGAGGGTTCGAATCCCTGCCCGTGTCGGTTTATTTTACATTCTATATTTATATAAATTTAAATAAACTTAACATAGCTATACATGTTTATAGATATTTTAATCATTATGTTTCTTTAGTTGCATTAATCTTTTTCAATCTTAATATAATCTTAATATAAGTAATTAATATAAATATGTAATGGAAAATTGTAGGTAATTATTATGAGGCTCAGGATATTCGAACATACGCTAGCTAATAAATAGTACGTAGTAAAAAAGGTAGGAATTTATCCTTATTCTCTTTAATTTCCTTTTTAATTGTCCAAAAATTATTCTTCAATAATGTTATCCTACCACCAGTGATCTGGGATAAAGAGGCATTTTACCAAACTCTTGTACAAATAAAAACCTTGGCTTGCAAACTGATAGTTTATATATATATATATATATATATATATATATATATATATATATATATATATATATATATATATATATATAAAGTAGCTGAATATAATAATCGCAATATGTTTGTCACAATCAGTTTTCTCAGATGGATTTTTTTATCCATCAAAAATCCATCAAAGCTAAGTTCTGTCTTGAAAACACCCTTTTTCTTTCTATCCTCGATTACATTACAACAACATTACAACATATCATATCAGTGTAATATACCATAACACTGTTATAACTTTTTCTGAAGAGGTTAAAAATTTGGGATTGACTTTCGATAAATATTTATGTTGGTCAGCGCAAGTCAATGAAACTAGTAAGCGAGTTCACATGTCATTCCACTCTCTCAGGCGTTTGCAGAATTTCTTGCCTCTGCGGACTAGAATCTTGCTAGCACAATCCCTCTTGTTACCCCTCCTCGACTACGGTGACGTTTGCTATCTGGATGCTTCTGAAGAGCTACTCAATAAATTAGACCGGCTACAAAACTTGTGCATCCGATTTGTCTTCGGTTTACGCAAATTTGACCACGTTTCAGATTTTCGGCGTCAACTGAAGTGGCTCCCCATCCGCCTTCGCCGGAATATGCATATATTGACCACGCTATACAACGTTCTTAAAAAATCCTCACCTCCTTATTTATACGAACGTTTCCGTCTATCCTTGCCTAATAATCGCCCCAAACGCTCCTGCATCAAAGTAAAAACTTTTGATATTCCCTCTTATAATACTACTTTTTTCTCCAAATCCTTTACTGTAAATGCTGCGAGGTTATGGAATTCACTTCCTAACGACATTACAAGTAGCCGATCTGTCCTTACTTTAAAAAAAAAATTAAAGCAACACTATCTGTCACTGTCTTAAGTTTTATGTTTATGTAAGTTTATGTAAGCGATCTATATTCTTTAATTATATATGTATTATAGCTATTATATTTGTCATTATATATTTTACTGAATATTTATTTATGAGTATGTATTGTATTGTATTGTATTGTATTGTATTGTATTGTATTGTATTGTATTGTATTGTATGTAAGTGTATGTATTATATATATTGTTAAAATTTATGTGTACCTATTTCTGCCCTCACAAATGTTCTTTTCCAACTCTCATGGGTAGCTGGAAGAGATCTCTTTATAGGGATAAGCTTATCCTATGTGTACTTTTATGTAATTTTTTTTGTTGTTTATGAAATTTCTGGTACATGAAATAAATAAATAAATAAAATAAATATCTTACCGAGATCTTTATTGTACGTTTTATCTTATACGTTTTAACTTCAGGCTGCTTACATTAGAAAATACCCTTAACATAAAAAAAATGTAAATAGATCATATTATATTTGTATATATAGAATATTTTTTTTATTAATCAAGGAAAAAAATTTATGGACTTATGATATAGTTTAGTGTTAAGTTTAGTGTTAGTTTAGTTTAGTTTTGGTAAACTAATTTAATAAATGATTATTTAAAACTCCTTTAAACAAGGACTTAAACTTTTAACTAGAAACCTTGGAAAAGCCCGTATTCAGTTCTGTGTTGGTGTTTCGCTAAAACCTTGTCAGTTCAGATAAAGGTCACAGTCTAATATAAAAGGAGAGAACGTTGAGCTTATCAAAAATAAATCGTTTTAGATTCCTAAATGTCAATGTTAACCTTGTTACAGACAACTATCTCCTTAATATTGAAGCCTATTCTCTTTGATAATAATGATTAATTGATATAAAGTCTTTGTAATGAATATAATTATTACTATACCTAAATACCTATTACATAAAATTATTGTTTTTATTTTTAATAATATTGCTTGTAGATAATGTAGTCTCCCTCGTAAGATATTTGCGAAATAGTGTTCTTCGTTCATTCGCTTACAATTTTTAACAGAATACTACTATGATTTTAAAAGTGTCATAAATGTGGTAAAGTCGTTGACAATATTTTTATATATTTTTTTTTAATAAATTAACGGAGGCACAATAAACATACCATTCCTAACAGATAGACACATGAAATATTTCAGAAAGTACGTATTGCTATGGCTGCTCTCAATTAAATCCTAATTAAATTAATTTTATTTTATAAAGAGACTGTACTTAGTTTAAATGTAACAATAATGTAAAAGTATTCATCAGTGCAGTAATGTAAACATTTTAAAGTATAATATCACTTTATCAAACTCAGTGAACTGTCAAAGCTTAATATCACCAAGTGTAAAGTCCTTACCTTCTCCAAGAACTAACTGTCACTAAGCTTTTCCCTTACAATATAGAATAGAATACCGTTTCTAAAACTTTTTGTTTACCTTTGGACTTGTATAGAAATGTTTACAAACCATACTGAAATATATATTGCTTTGTCTGTTAAGCTACTATTTGAACACATATTTTTATAATATCTAAGTTTTTTTTTTGTGCGTGATATAAACGAACAGTTGTTACATATATAAATGTATAAATTAATTATCATTTAATGATACAACTTACTTTGTGGGCTGAATATTTGTACACATCTTTTAATTCTTGTCTTTATGTCATCTTTTATATAATATTATGAAAGCCGTCGTCATCATTTTGTATTTATTAAAAAAGAAATTGTAGATTTATGAAGAAAGATTACTCTCAATGTGAAACAGGTTTTGTAAATCAAGTGTTTAAAATATCCTTCTGTTTTTAACATAATGAAAAATATCTGTTGAATAAAAAATATATAATTTAACTTGAATATTTGATTTGAATATGAAATAATAACTATTATTCAAGAATATATTTACCTATTATTCAACATTTGAAAAATAATTTTTAATTATTATTCTGATTGAGTGACTCTTAATTAAGAATCAACTCATTCACTCACTTAATAATGAGTGAGTGAGGTGAAATTAGGGTTTCTGTCCAACCCATAAAACATGTAATGTAATAACATATTATAACCAAAAGACTTTATGAATAAAAAACTATTTATAGGTATATTCTGGAATTCAGTTTTTAACTTTTCTATAAAGACATACATTAGGGTTTTTTTCTTGTAATTATATTAATATAAATGTCAAAAGAAATATTGCGTGGTAAAGCCAGGCTAATTTAATTATAAAATTTGTACACACAGTGTACAGTTAACTATTTCTTGTTATATTTTTAACATAAACTATGTGAAGAGAATAAAATGTTTAGAAACGAAAGTTAATTACTGAGTGTAAACGAAAGTAAATTAACAGCACCAATTGAACTTTAATTTTTTTACGCAAAATATTCTTTTCCTTTGCGTCCATTTTATTTAAGTGTGTCCATTTTCTTTATTCATGTGAAATTAGTCTTAAAAGTTCTTGGATGCTTTTGTAAAGTAATATAACATTTTTATTTATATAACATTTTTATTTATATGCTGTACAAAAACACTCAATTTTAATAAAATTTAAGTACATGAGAAAATAGTTTAGAATTGATGATAATTATCTGACAGAAACATTTATGGAAGTATTTATTGGGTATATCTTTTAGTGATTATTGTTAGTTATTTGGTACTAACCAATGGGTATATCACTTTTTAGTAAATCCATTAATGTACTAATTAAATGTATATTGATATAAAATTGTTATATAATGCTAATAATAATTGTCCATTATCTAATTTCATAAACTTTGTCAAATTAAAGTATTTTTTTTAAATTATCCATAGCAATGATGTTTGTAGTTTTCTCTTCATATACGGGTTGCTTGTAGATCTTTATTATTGTCTTCCCAGTCGTTAGTATATGTAAGTTATTGCCATAGTTTAAGTTTATAATTTGTTAGTTTATTTACAAAATGTAAATGTTGAGATGAGAAATAAAATGTGTAACAAAAACTTATTTACTCATAGACTAAGAAGATAGAATAAAAATAGAGCAGAAGAAAATCTCATCCGTAAAAAGACTAAACGATAGAGACAATAGAAAAATAGGGAATCAGAAATTATAAGGAAGGACTAGGAAAGGAGGATAAAGAACTAGAGGCATAATTGCAAGAAGTTGTATGTAGGTAAGAGTATCTTAATAATAACGACTGCGACATTAACGTGGGAGGTGTAGTTTATAAAAAAAGTTAAAAAAATACTGTTGGATAATAAGTTCATAAAATACAGTGTGAAAAAGAAATTATCTCCAAGATGTTTTAGCGTAAAACATATTTAAAACATTCTGGTTGACACATTACTTATTGCACATACCCAAAACATTCCCTTTTCCTTTTAATTTATATCAAATGCTAATTTGTACTTGATATTTGGTTACCGGTTCATTTACTGTTTTGAAAAATAACAGTATTAAATAATTATTACATTCAAATATAATTATATTATTATCCTTGATATTGTGATTTGTGAGGTTCTCACATACTACATACATACATGCATAGAAAGAAAAAAAAATAGTAAAAAAAAATTGAAAATCTTAGAGAAATATGGTAACAAATAAATATGAAAAATAATTAAGAAATTTTACTTTTAATATATATCTATTTATTCTGTTTATTTGAGGCGGTGAAGAGTAGAGACTTAATAAATCGTTCTGACAGTTTAAATTTGCTTTAGTAGTATTCGTCACAGTTTTAATTACCTCCTATAATTTTTTGTTATCATTTTGTGCGTTGGTTAGCTGTATTTTTTCGTATTCTCTTTTAATTTTTTTTATTATGGAGTTACAGAAATTTCGATAGCGAATATAAGAGGTCTTAATAAGATTAACATCTGGATTTTTTCTTCCATTTTTTGTGCATATTGTCTCTGTTACGCGTACATCCTGCTGTGATCCACGGTTTGATTATTTTTTTACGTCCTGAGAGAACATTTATGTGTGTATTTACTCGTATGATCTTATTTATTTAATTCATTAAATAATCCATTACAGAATTAAGGTTTTTTTTCTAAAATAAGGGTTACGTTAATATTTGTAAGTTGATTACCAAAACCTTAAAATTAATTTTCTTAATTATCGTTTGAGCAAAGTTTCGTTTTTTATTATAGTTCAGGTACAGCATGACTCCCGTCATGGTGGTCAGTTAAAGTTGATGTATATGAAGTTTTCAAAAGAATGTCATCAATACAGGTACCACTTGATTTCCGAGTGATGTGTGTGTAGGCTGTTAATAGACCATAGTAAGCAGCAAGAGTCAGGTATCGATCACCCTTGATATCCCTTTCTTCAGTGTTGATGGCTATATTAATATCTCCAATTACTAGTAAAATTTTGTAACTTAACATTTCCTGCAGGATTTCATTAAGTGAAGACAAAAAATCTTCCACGTTCTTGTATGAAGGCGATCTGTATATACAAATAATTGCAGTTTGGGGGTCCAATATTAATACCATGCAGTTACCTCCTAGGAAATTGGGTTCGCGGACAGATACGGAAAAATGTTTTTTTATATATAATACCACATCATCATTCTGCTTTATAGTAATATAAATCAGTTGAATAAGATTTGTAATTTTGTAAAATAGGAACAAATTGTGTAGTTTTTAGCCAGCATTCAGTTAAAACAATAACATCGAAATCAATATTAAGTCTAGTTAATTAAATTTTAAGCCCTGATATGTTACAGTTTATGCTACGAATATTTTGTGTTAAGATCGTTATTTTTCTATTAGAGGTTGTTAATAATTTATGACAAGTTTCTATATCGCAACTGTACGAGGTCGAGACATATCCTTCCAATATCTTCATTTAATTTGGTAATATCATTAATTAAACCTTGATAACAAAAAATATAACAGCACCACAAAATAGAAAGAAATATATCTAGGTGAGAAAAATATATCCTTAAAAGTTTCATAACTATAGACTGTTGCTCCGTTAAGCACTATTAGGTTATTTTTATAATAAAGATATTGTGTTTTACTTCTGTTTTTGTTTGTGTTAGTTTTTGTGATATGTTTAGTGTAAATTATTTTTAAAGTATACTTTATGGTAGAGTTTTTGTGTTAATTATTAAAACTTTATATAAACAAATGATAAAAAATTTAGAGAAATTATTCGTTACCAAAAAAGTTTTACAAACAATAAAGATGATTTCCTTACATACTAGTCACATTGTAGGTCTTAAGGCTTGAATATCGGCTTCGTTATTAATGCGGACCTGAGGCAGGTTTTTATTTTTTCTTAAATAAACAATGCCGTGTGAGGTCCAGCAAACCGAATAGCCATGTCGTTTTTAAAACATTATAGCGGCTTGGAAAAGCTTTTGAGCCCTATTTGAAAAGTTTCAGATACGTATATAGAGTTTATTGAGCAGGTAGAAGGTAGATGGAGGTGTGAGATATTTAGATTATCTTCCTCTTTTTTGCTTCTATTCAATCTTTGGACGCTATTGAGAATTTTATTCTTAATTATCACTGAGTTTAGTTCTACAATTATAGGTTTTGCAGAGTCCTTACCATTTACTCTAAAAATGTCTTGTACGTGATTTTGATTTATGTCGATATCTATGGATTTTCCTAAACTTGTTATTACGTTACATAGAAATTCTTTATTTTCCTTGGTACATTTGGGTAAATTACGGATCTCTATCCCGGATAATCTTGTTTTATTTTCCAAAAAACCTAATTTATCTTCCAAAATGCTGATCGTTTTACGATCTTCTATTTTTGTTTTTCCAGTGTAGATATTCGTTTTAAGAACCCATCGTAAATGTCGGACATCATTTCTACAAACTTTTTAGGTTCTTTATTTTGTTCCTTTAATAGTTCAATATTTAAATTTAAGTCCAGAATTTTTTGTCACATGATTTATCTTTTTCTATAAAGACTTGTTTTAGTAGTTTACAACGAATGTTATTGTTTAAAATTACTAAATTAATTAATTTCTAATCAATATAAAATTTTTACTTTTAATGGAAACTGAAGTTTTGACAAGTCCATTACAGGCGAGTATTAAAAAAAACTTTATCAGAATGATGACGCAGAAATTACTTTTTTAATGCTTGTTGTAAAAAATATGTTTTAAAAAATATAATAATTTAGAAGTAAAAATATATTTGTTTCATATAATGTAACGTGTAGAAAATTGGATTTGCGTCGGGAACATTTTAAATTACTTCTTACTGCTTCAAGTTCAATCTAATAAATCGTTTAATTGATTTTAATTAGCTTATAAGTACTGTACATTTAAAAGATAATTATATGCATAAAAGTGAAAAAAATATAAAAATGTGTTAAAAATATTGAAATTGCAAAAATAAACTCCATATTAATCAAGAAATAGCAAAAGATAAATATTCAAGGAGTAACATGTAACGAGCTTGTGTTTTTTTAAAGGTTAGTGTACAAAGTTTGAAAATAAACGAGTTTAAATTTCATGAAGTCCCTGTCGTCTTTTCAGAATATGTTATAACCATATAATCTCAAATATATAATAAGACATTAAAAATTGAGTGTCTGTAGATTACTTATTTTTCTAAAAAACTGATAGAGGGCGATTAAAAACCAGTGACAAAAACCAAAAAAAAAAATGTTTTGGAATTTTTGTCTGCCTGTCTGGTACGTTATAGCGTCGAAACTACTCAACGGATTTGAAAGCGGTTTTCACAAGTGGATTATAAATAATCTGGAGCGTTGTCAAAGCTTTGTTTCGTCAAAATCGGTTAGGGGAAAAAGAAATTATGGTTAATTAAAAATTTACTTCAAGCACTGTTTCAAAACCTTTAAACAGAGTTGAATGCGGTTTACATAAACGTATTTTATTTAGATATAGCTAGAATTTCTGCTTTGTTTTATCTGAATTTTAATTAAATAACCAATTGAATGTGAGAATATGCCTCTTTATAATTTAGTTATATAAAATCTTATTAGATGAAGCTGACTTTTTGTAGAACTATATGTTTTCGCATATGGTATAGTAGTTTGAAATTCTACAAAGAAATTCTTTAATTGAAAAAAGAAATGAATTAATTCTTTAATTCTTTGATTAATTTCGTTTTAAAAGAAGAGTGGACATTCTGATAAATAAGTATTATTAAAATATAATGAGATCACAACTCACGTCATTGTGCAGTTACCAAGGCAGCAAATATTCAGTATATCGTTACTACAATAGGTGATGTATTCTGTTGAGTATCTGGTTACTTTAGTACTCTCTAAGAACTTAAAGACAACAGTGAACTTTCTTACTCGTAGCTAAAACATTAGATACAGTTTTATAAAGATAAAAACAACACAACTTTTCAATTTAATATTTTATTTATTTAATAATGTAGACTGAATATTTTTTTTATTAACTTATTTGAAGTGGAAGTTCCAAAAATATTATTGATTTAAATGATTGGCTTGTAAATAGCTCTTTTAATGCTTAGCTACAATTTTTAAGATTAGGATTTTAAATATTGCTAACATATTGTAACTTATTTGTATTGTAACCATTGATGGTTTTGAAACTGGTATGTATTTTTAGAAACATCGACTTCTAATCGAATTACGAGTTAAAATCAGAGCACCTACATCAAAAATGTTCATTAATATAAAGTATTTTCATACAAATAAATATAGACAAGTCCATAATTGTGTGCATAGTGGTCTATACCACTTAATAAACATGGTAATACCATAGGTAATTAATATTTTGCCCATTTCATTATTTCAACTGTGAAAGTTATTTAATATTTGATTTTCTTTATACACATGTAAGGCGCGTTTCATTAAACAAGTCCGGGAAATATAAACAATCTATTTGAAATTTATAGTTAAAAAACAAAAAAGTATTCCAAGAAGGTATATAACAAGAGACTAGTGTTGCGTATAATGTTCGCGATTTTCATCCCGATCTTAAAAATTGAAGTATATAAAACATCTAAATTTATTCGTCAGTATAATTTTTTGCCATATACAATACGACTGTATATACTGGAGGTACTTCCTTAGCTTTAAAATATATACCTTTCAGGAAAACCAACTTGTCGTTATTTTTATAGATATATATTTGAACCTGTATCATGTCAATATAATATGATGTTTAATATGGTGTTGACAATAATAAGTTATTTTGTTACTCACAACTTGTTGTTTTGAAGCAAATAACAAAATTCGACTTAGCAGATGCCAACGTCCATACCACGTTGAATACACCGGTTCTCGTCCGATCACCGAAGTTAAGCAACGTCGGGCGAGGTCAGTACTTGGATGGGTGACCGCCTGGGAACACCTAGTGATGTTGGCTTTTTGTTATATTTTTATTCCTTTCTTGTCATAAATCGTCATGCTTCAATTTTTTTTTTAAATGGCTGACAAATACGCTTGGTAATTTAAAATTTGTACAAATTTATGAATACAATGTGGTGTGGGTGTCTTGTTTTGCAAACTTATTTTATTTAAATCGGTTTAAATTTATGATTCTCTTTGTCTGATTCTTATTCCTGTAATTGAAATTGAATTCAAGCAAGATTAAGTTCAGTATAAAATAAATAAAACAGATAAATTGTTTTCTTTCTAAAACCTTCTTTATAACACCATATGTTAAACTGAAAGTTCTATTGAGAATAAAATTAGGAGGGGTCACAAAAAATATAAGTGAAGGAAAAATTATCGCTCAAGTATTCCTTCAAATTTGGTGTTTCTTATGAAGACAAATGTATCTAGTAGAAAAGAAACAAGGTCTTCATTGAAATGTAAGATGAATCTTTACACACAGAGATAAGATTTAGTGTGTGTGTATCTACGTTTCGGTTTTTACTCGATATAGTATTGGATTTCCAAAAATAACTATTACTGATTATATTATTTTATAGTATCGCCATGCCTACCCAACTCGTAATCATTTTAATCATAAAATATTTATTTATATAAAATTACAAAATATTTATACAATTAATCTATACCCGCATATACAGGATTATTTGTAATTAATTGACCACTTCTTGAAGGCAGCCCTTTTATATCAATCCTAACAACATTTGTTCTAGACCCCAATATGTTACAAATTACGATTTCAATAACGTGAATCCAATATTATGTATAAAGATATCTCAAAGGTGCTGTCCGTTAAAGAGAGTTAGCACTCTAACCCTATATTATGTAACCGAAATTAATTTATATTTGTAAGATTAATTAATTATTGTAGTATCATAATATTGTCAAATACTTGTTATGGTTGCAAGATTTGTTATTTCTATCTTACCTATTTGTCATGGTTTAATAAAAATAAAGAAAATTATAATGTATTACTCAAACAGTTTTCCTGACATCATTTAATAAAAAACGATATAATGATATCGTTAAAACTTGATACATAGTAAGGCACAAGTTCCTTCATACTTCGTATTAAGTAAGAGAGCGACCGGTATTATTTTAAATTATAAATAGCTTTTGTTACAGAGAATATGATATTTCTTATTCCAGGAAAAAAATCTCAAACAAGAAAAATGATTTAAGCCTATTTTTATTTCACCTTCGAATTTGGCTGCGATGTATAATAGAATAATTTATACAGTTCATAATGGAGACAACAGATTTTGGTATCAAAAAAGCAGAAAGGAATATATTGGCAGTTGAATATATGTTTATAAATTATAGAAACTTTTTGGAGTAAAGTTTAATCTGTAAAATGCATGGCTATTGTAGTAGAAAGATCATTCTTAATCTACAACAGTTCAACAGAGCCTCCTTCAAGGGTACTTACTATCAGTAGTTAGTGATCCCTATATGACAAATAAACAATTTGAAAAACTTTTCCAGTCCACACGAAAGGAGCCTGCGGATAAAATATAGTAGATAATATAAAATCCCAAGGTCGTTATGACTTTGAACTTCCATACTCTATTTAGCGAAAGCTAATAAGCCGATAATAATAAGCTATATAAGCCCATATCTATCTCTCTACTTGGTATTGAGGTTTTTAGTAAATTGGTGTTTAGATTGTTTAAATATTAAAAAAAATATTATTACTGACCGGTTTAAATATTTAAAAATATTATAATAAAAGAGTAACAGAAAAACAAAGGACTGGGTACCATTTTAGCCCATTTTGAAGGGTTGGAAACACTTAAACGATGCTATTCGAATTGTTTACTATGTCTTTAAAACCTTTGATTGCTCTAATCGCAATACCTTGATACTTTAACTTCATCATTGCATAGCTCGTGGCCGAGTTTCTGACCTTAAAATCAGGTATTTATCTTAAAATATTTCAAGTTTTCTTTAAGCAATGTTTGTCAAATAGGCTTATATTATATTCTTGACAGTATAATTCGGACTAGACTAATGAAACCGTATTTTAAGGTATATTTTAGAATTCAAACTATACAATTTAGTAATATAAGTCCTATAACTCATGTAGTATCGTTCGTCTAGTTTGGTTTCTATTCATAATTCCCTCAGGGGAAGATTTAGAATTTACTTTTCCTTTACAAAAGGGACTAGTTCGAGTTATATACAAAATGAGTAATCGGAAGACCCTTAAAACTATCTTCAATGACACTATTATACTTATGCTTTTTATTACTGAAATACTTCATATTTGATAATAGGATTTATCCAAAAGCAAAAGCTTGAATTTCGGTATACGAATATAGAACCCAGAACCTTATAGCTTATTTTGAATCATGTAAGCTGTTCTAAAGCTTAGAGCATCAAACCACTACTTTTGGTGAGGTTAGTTGTACTATTTTTCTTTTTAATACCTGAAATTCGGATCCTCGACACTAGAAACTAACATTTCAGAAGTGCAATCTCTCTATTTAAAATTGATAATAATACTCTCACTTTGAATATCTAACTACAAAGATATCATATAGGATAAAAAAAAACATAGGCTGACGATAAAATAGATTGAATTGTTGTTAATTACAATCTCCACTTTAAAAATTGTTCCAATTGTACTCTTAAAATAAAATACTGCTTTAGATAAAAAGTACCTACATTAATTTATGGTTATGTATCATAGTTATAATAGTACGGCCCTTTTAAAGAGGTTTACTTTAAATACTGGGCCCTAATTTATAAATTTATAAAATTAGGGCCCAGTATCGAATATATCTCTTAAAAAAAAATAATTAAAAATTTAAAAAACCCCCCATACAAACAGACCTCTAAAAACAATAAAAATAATATATTGAATAATATATACGTATTATTGAAGTCGTTGCGTTGGGGGACCGTTGAACGTACGTTGACGATGGTGTCTATTTTACGAAGTTAATCATTGAGGACTTAGACTATACGATTCGATATCGTAATTTCTTTATTTGCCTTGTTAACATTCTTGCGTTTTAATTTCTTCCTTTATTAAATGGTCCCCCGACCGATTTAATAAAATATTTTACATTTAGAATCCTACAGTATCCCTCTGACACATATTTTCTTTACGATGTGAATAACATCTGAAGATCAAAATGACGAGACACAATTTAATGTATAATGTTTAAAAATATTAACGTATAAATATAATGTATAAAAAATCCAAAGCAATTCTAGTGTACTTTATATACATTATTATCAACCTACGAAATCCTTATAAAAATATTTAATTGAGTAATTAGTATAAAAGATTTTAGTTATTTTACATAATATTAATATCTGAATGATTTGTCGTGGTTTGTTTTATACAAATTATTTCGATCGATCAGTACCTGTACAATTTTACTTATATTTAAAAAAAAATATTTAAAAAAATTGGACGGAATTTAGCTGCAATATCATCTAAATAGTATCTAAAATTGTTTGTTACCTTATAAAATTTGTAGGGATGCTTAAATGTGGCATGTACGATGAATATTATGAGTATGAATTTACAGTTGACACTGGAAACAATACAATAAACAAACGTTAATATTTCAATGAAATAGTTAAAAAATATTTATTTGTTTTATTAGTTCCTCGTTGGTTTCCTTATTCTATTCCTTCCATCGTTGTGTGTTGTTCTATTGGTCGTATTCCTAATTAAGGCCAAACGATTGTAAGATTGATTTATGAATTAGTTTCAAATATAATTTAATTTACACTAAAATAATTCAATTACCAGCGTAATACCTTAAATGTATTTTCTCTCAAATTATATTTGAATTAACAAACCAAGGGCACGCGCTCGCATTTTTTCACATTCCTTATTCGGACTACAATTTATTATCCCGATCACCATACCTTGCACTCCGAAAAATTCTATAACATTCAAGGGGAGTGAAAAAAAATATTTGGATTACCTACACAATATTTTTTTTTTGCATATTGATTCATTATCTAAATTAATATTCAGGATGCTTTTTTACAACTAAATCTACACATAATGTTATTTTTGCTGAAATAATAATAAAAAAGGTTTTATTTTCTATATCTTAAGAGATAATAAAAATCTTAAGATTAAAGATGAAACATCTTAAAATATAAAAAAATTGTTAATAAAATATGTTTTGAGTGTGTGCCTAATTCTGTATCTGCCTAATCGCAGTTCGGATTGTAGAGAAATTATTTAAATTACAATATATATAAAAGTAATGTTTAGGATGCCGCCTCTCATTATTTTACACATTTTTAAACTCCGAGGTAAAAGTAGCAGCTTCCTCAGTCTTAGCAACGCTTACAAGTAATAAGCAGCACTTCATATTATATGCTAGATTTTATATAATTATATATTTTCGTTATTAGAAGTTGTAGTAAGAGTATATTGGCCACTCATCGAACATTAAAAAGGGATAAAGCAGAGTGCTATTCAAAGGCGGGTTGCAAATAATAATACTCATTGCCCTATGCTAACTTGCCCATTTTCGTAACAAAACCAGTCGTCCCTTTGAATATCGATTAAGAAATAATCGAATTTATACTGACAGAATTACGTCTTTGTTTCACAGGTATCCTCTATGTAAAAATGTCCTAATGGAATCGACTTTAATTCTAGAAGCAAAAATTATATATATATATATAATACAAACAAAACCGAAATTAAACAAAAGTCTAATTTCTTTGATGGTTCTCTCTATAAGTCTATTATTATTTCGCGTATCGCATTAAAAATCCATATTTTATATTATGATAGTTCTGTAATTGTGATGAAGGTTTTTATGATTTCTGGTGACGTGATTCATCGTCTTGTATATTATTTGGGGAATATGTTTTATTACGACCTTTTCCTTTTACCCAAACCATATTACTCGTGTTCAAATACACAACCGATATAAATGATAAATCTGTTTAAACAAAGGGTTATATTTAGCAGCAATATTTTGTTAAATTTAGTTTTTTTTTTGTTTTTCTTTTATTTAAAGTAAATGCCGGTCTATTTCATTAATACTTTGTTCTAGGCACAAGTTAATTGTTTTCGTGTATATTGTTACATCATTCATTCGTTTCTATTTTTATTACGAAGAAACGAAATACTTCAAATTTTCACTAGGAATTCACAGAAATCAAACTTCAAATCATATTTTTTTTATTACTGTTAATGTGGATAGCTCCTGCAGTAGATTTTTGTGCTTCTTAATTATTAATTAAATATATTTTCTGATTTCAACACTAACTCTTCATGCTCATCTTTTAAAAACAATGGATTTTAAATGACGTTGAAGTTTTTCGTAGCTTATCGTCCTTTATCATCGTTTTATACATGCTGAATGAATTGGCCGCTTTGCAAGTATAAAACGAGTCTATTATATTAAATTGAACTTGTGACTTTTCTCTTTACAAATGTGAAAAGTTTTATAATTTTAAAAGCTTTTTCAATTCATATTTCTTTGATCCGGGAGACACTTTTCTTACAGAAAATGATCACTAATCCTAACCAATGTTTTTTTAACTTTGTAGTATGAATAAAAAAAAATATGTTTAAGTTTTATAAAGATTTCTTCAGCCATGTAAAGCCTTCATAAATAGGATATAAAAATTTTGAATATTTTTTTATTTTCAAGGATAGAGCTCAAACCGGCGACTTCTGAGAAGAAGTTTTTATCTCGTGACCTTTTAAGGTCACCAGATAATAACTTTAATTATCACTTTAAAAAGTGATAATTAAATTTATAAACTAATATTAATCCATAATAAATGCACTTATTAACTTTTTTTAAACAAAAAAATAAGTACAAGAAAAGAAAACTTATCATAATAACGTAAAAATTGATTCTGAGAAAAAAAGATTACATTATTCTGTTCCGTGTTTCTTGAGCGATTTATCTTTCAACATATTTTACTAGAGTTTTAATGAAATATATTATAAAGCAATATAATAGTATAATAATGTAGCGATCTTATTTTTATGTCTTAGAATAAAACTTTTTTGAAACATTTTTATATTTTTTAATCTTATACGCTGACATTTTAGATGTAATATTACTTTTATTTAGTCCAACTAAAGTCATTCAGAATGTCATTCAGAATGGTAATGAAAAAGATTGATATATTTTATCGGAAAGAAAAAAAGAGATATGACAATATGCTAAGTACAAAATATATTAGGCTAGACAGACGTGAATACATTAAGGTACAAGCTAATTTAATACGTTTGAAAACTAAAACTAAAATTAATTATTATTATTTATGACATTCAAGTCAACTTAACAGTATTTTTAATTGCATTAAAAAAAACAATAATATTAGTAATGTCATTTTTAGTAACATACTGATGTGTCCTTGGAATGTCCTAAAGAAAAAAGCTCTGAAGCACTTCAATCGGAATAATCTTATTATATAATTAGATCTTAAAATATAACGGGGATGTAATTTATATCGATCTACTCTGTAATTACTGATTCGATGTAATTAAAAATATATTGATACACCAAAAATGATTTTCAATGGTTTGCATTAAGTTAAGCTGGCGCGCGTTTTTTGTATAGGTATATTAGGCAAGAAGGCTCAGTTTGGGAGTGAAACTCTATATTATGAAAAAAGTGAAAGTTAATAAAAATTCAAATTCGAGAATTAAAATTGCGACTTCACCTGCTTGACAATCAGTCAGAATAGCTATCGCCTAGTGCTTAATAATTCATATTATCCTAAGATTACATTTTAGTTTAAAGCTTGGTAATTATACAAAGTTAATATTTTTTAAACCAGTTTTGAAATTGTCACTTATGGCAGTGGGTACTTGTTCGATTTAATATATTTAAATCTATTAAATTTCACATTGATAATGGTAGAATCACCAAAACGAAAAGGATTCGATCCTGTGTCCTCTGGATTTATTTACTCTTTTAATATAGTCTTATTATTTTTAACACAAACGTGCTCTATTACGCTTATTTATATTATATATAAATAAAAGACTTTCGTCCATAGTAACAAGAATGCAAAGGAAAGAGAAACAATACGTTTCGCTGAAACCTTGTCAGTTGGGATAAAGGTCACAGTCTAATATAAAAGGAGAGAAAGTTCATTCTACGAAAGATAAATCGTTTCAGATTCCTAAATTTCCAATGTTACCCTTGTTACATAGAACTATAGTTTCTCCTTAATATTGAAGCCTGTTCTGTTTGAGAATAATAATAAATTGCAAATCTAACGATGTAGAATTGAATAAGAGTTTCACTTAACATTATTTCAGGACTATGTACAAACTAAAAGAAAAGTTTACAGATAACTTTAATAATAAGTTTGACATCGCTAGTATGTTTATAGACAATAAAATATTAAACTATGTCAACATCGGTTGTACGAGTTACATTAAAAACTTGGTGAGAGTTATCGAAAAAAGACCAAAATATGTCGTCTCCGTTTCGGTTAATATGATTATATATAATATGATAGTGATGGCGTCATCATAGTTTTATTGGTAAAGTTAACTATGAATTTACACTATATACAGGATTGATATGGTTTAGAACATTTGGCCTGGAAAATTTCGTAGTATTTTTTTTAACAGGGTTATTTCTACAGAGTTTGTTTCGTTATATTTACAAGTTTCAGAAACCAGAAACGAAACTCAATCTGTCGGAGATTATCTCATTCCCTTTAGCTAAGACTTACATTTGGTCCACTTGAACCAGCACTGCCATGCATTTAGAATATAGCATTAAATGTGTATTTCTGTATACACAACCGATTTGTATTTTTTTTTATAAGAACCAGTAAACTATGCAATAATTTTTGTAACCGTGGGTAACTTTCCTTTAGCTTCCTCAATTGTTTAATATGATAGAAAAAAAGATAATTGTTCGTAACTAAGCAATTCCTCATGTATTGTTATATAAAGGTCCTACTCATAAAATTACTGAATGTCTTGTTTTTAGAGAATGTTGTTAAATGAGATGAATAATTTAAAATATTTTAAAGTATTGCATGTACTTCTTTGTGCGTTACTAAAATTTCGAAAATGTTTATTTTGATTTTCTCTTGAGATCTCAATCCATGAAGATAGGAATTTAGTATAAAATCAAGGCCACATGTTTCTAGCAACTTCTTGTTTTCAACATCTTTGTTGTTTGTCTGGTTTCGTAGGTTTTGAAAAGAAGTCCTCGCTTCCCCAACAATGTTAAAAGTTCAGATTACAATTAAGATTTATCGTGAATCAGGTCATTCTGATTAAATAATGTTTTTTTATACACTTTCCACAATTTTAATGAAATTTGCTTAGAATAAATTTATAAAATTATTCCGTATATAACGTTTGAAAGCAACAACATTATTTCGCTCGCTTTCAGTTTATGAAGAAGTTTTATGCATATTATGAAATAAAATGTACATACGCTCTTACTCTTTTCTAAGACCCAAACTTACTAAGCTGTGTCACCTCATCTTGTAATTTACTAATGCTACTAAAATTATTTACAAAAGGGCAGATTATTTCCTTTGTTCTTTTTTATTTAATTCATCAGAAGAACTTAAGGTTCACATTTGTTTAATACATTTACGTATTATTTTTCACCATAATACGTTATTTTTGTGTCCCCTTTGATACCTAAATGATAAGGTCTGAATAAGGTATTTTCATTATCTTCAGTTCTTTTTAAATTTGTTATTCTGCTTTTAGTCTGTAAATAATAATAGTCTTACAGACTAGAAGTAATTAAGTAATTGTGATTGTGTTTTTTCTTTCGTTTTTGAACTCACATTTTACACATAAAAGAAAAAAAATACTATCAAGCTTACTATACTAAGCTAAGCTAAGCTAAGCTTACTGGATTTAAAAAATAAAACTCCTGCTCCCAGACGAAGTCGCGGGTAAAAGCTAGTTAATCATACATACTTTGCTGCTGATTTTAAAGTTAGTCTTAAGTGAACTTAAGGGCGAACTTCCTGAAAAAGTTTCACTTCCTGCATTATTCGTTACATTTATTAGTTCGTTCCCAAAACAAATTAAGAAGTCTACCTCTCAGATTCTTCAACCGGAATAATGTTATTATGTACTTCGTTCTAGAACATACTTCTGTATATAAAAGAAAAAACAAACAAATAAAAATATTTGTAATATTATTGTTTTTATTTTTTCTTCTTTCAGATTTACGCTTAACGGAATACTAAATTCAGTACAATGATCAGTGTTGTATGCAAATTATTTATTCCATGTGAGAATTTAAATTACATTACTATGTTTTTCTATGTATTTAAAAGTTGAAATGACAAGGATGTTTTAAAACGAAAATGTTTTTCAAAATTCAACTAAATACTTGTAACACTTGTCGATGTTAGATGATTATTTGAAAGATCCACCCCTCAGAGCAACTATCAGTTGATCATTCATCTTTGACAAAACAAAATACCTGAATCTATACAAAACAAACCTCAACAAACAAACAGTAAACTCTGTCCCGCTGAACAAAGAAAGATAATGCGGTCATCCGCATAGTACTGGAGACGATGTATATGGGGAAAATAGATAATTCAGTATTAGTTACTACCATTTGACCGTGTAGAGTTAAGAGCAGATCAGTATTACAAGGAATCGTGCCCTTTCGGAGGTATGGGATGGCATGGCATGATCCTTTGGGTTACTAAGCTTTGCATCTGAGTACGTTTTATACGACATCTATCACGTTGAGTCTTCCAAAAACAGAGTCCAAACGCCGATTTCTATTATACCACTGCATGCCTGCCATCTCTACCATCTTGATGAATACTGTTCCTTAACGTTGGGGCTATAACCATTATACCACAAATCACCAAGATGTGGAATGAACTCCCTTAGTGTTTCCTTGATTTAAGGTTGTAAAAACTAATTGCATAAATGTGTTCGACGCATACTCACACGATAGTTTCATAATACCTTAATGGTCAAAATATAATATACATGATAATTTAAATTTGGAACAAATATTCTACTTGTACTTATATACTATGATTAATGAAATTTTGAAATAAATAGTTGAATTGAATAATTCAAGATTTGATTTCGGAATATATTATAATATTCAGATTTTATAAAACTAGTTCAGAAATGAACGAACATTCATTTGAATGGTCTTGGTTGAACTTTGTTAATCTATTTGTCTGTGACGACTACAGTCGTAGCTACAACTATCTACAACTTCACAGTTAACTTTTATGAGCAAATTGGCTTTTCAGTTCTAACTTAATACATCTTGAATAAGTATAGAACTATAACATGAGCAGATATATAAGAAGCCAGATTATTTTCGTGAAGAAGTAGGTTTCCTAATAATGTACTAATAATTAATCGTTTAATTTTAGTTATAAATATATGTATGCGGCACATAGAAGAAAAACATTCGAAAAAAAAACTATTGTATTTTTTGTGTACTGTTGCGTTCGAATTACAATATAAGTAAAGTAAGCTATTGCTAAGTACTAAAAAAAACAATTTAATTTATAATGTTTTTATTATATATTATTGTTTAATTTTTACGCATGAGGAAATTTATTAACTATTTGTTGAAATTATAAATTATGAATAATTAAAAAAGACATATTATTTTATTTTAATTTTTTATTTGAATTTTCTTGAAATATTTTAAAACTAGCTGTTGCCCGTGACTTCGACCTCATACATCCGATACCTCATACGTCAAAATCCATAATCCATTAATTTGTTAAGACTGTAGCTGGAAACATAAAAATGGCATAATTAGCTATATTTCTATTACCATCGTGTATATTTGAATAACAACACTTCTTCTGAAGTTATCGGGTAATAAGAAGGGTTTTCACAAATAATTGTGTAAAATTCAGTAAACCAATCTATTAAAAAGAGGAGAAAGTTAGTATTTTTATAGTCTTTGTTTTATTTTGGTACATAAGCTAAAATATTGCTAAGTTTCATCGAAATCCGTTTAGTAGTTTTGGCTTGATTGGGTGACAAACATCCATCCATCCAAACATCTAAACAATCGCACTTACATATTAATCAGATACTACTACTTTCCTTTTATCTCAAAAAAGATTTCATATAACACATGTGGTACTTTACGCTGTCTTAAACTCTAAAATGAACTGCTTTTTCGTCGATAATAAATGAATGCCTTTGAGAGGCATTTAACTGGAGCTAGTATATAATTAGTCATCAATAATGTGTTAAACAAAATATTATTTCATAAAAATGTACATGGACTATTAAATATATATTATTTTGCTAATATTTGTGCTAAAAACTACTTAATAGTTCGAAAAATTATAAAGAAACCCAGCGGCTAAAAATAAAGAACAGATTATAGATTCATTCATTCATTTCATTCATTCATACATTTCATTCATTCATTCATTCATTCATTCATTCATTCATTCATTCATTCATTCATTCATTCATTATAGAACAGACGACACACATGTTAAAATATTACAGACATACTGTGGATGAATGGCGGCTGCACTTTAAAATATATTATGTACTATGTTTGTTAATAAAATGGTAGTCATAATTCTCAGATTTTTGTATTATCTTAATATTACCTACCCATTCAATACAAATTACAACAATACAAAAATGACACTTTCTACATTATAACATAAAAAGTTAAAATGTTATCTTATGAATTAAAAGCGTTATACCTATACGATTTATTTCAAAAACACACAGACAAAATGAAAACCATTCTTTTTGTTCTCTTGATTATATAAAGGTCCCCCATTATTAATTTTTGATAATATATTCCATGTACAGACAGCTATTAGGTACAGTTTTATTATATGTATAGATAATAATAATGTTATAAATGTGTTTTATTATGAATGCCATATCGTAAGCTTGTAATCTGAATATAAATTATTCTTGTACATTTAGTACGCCACATCGACCCTAACTAATGAAGTTCTACCCTTGCTTATATTAAATGTTGTAATAATGGTTTTCGGTATATATAATACCTTCCAGGCTTTACATTTTGGTTAAGGTCGTTTAAAAGCAGTATAGGTTATATAACGATACAGCTTTATTAGTTATTTGTAACTGTACAATACCTATAATGTAAATTAATGATTGTTCTGTGATAACTACTAATAACTTTGGTTGTTAACTAAATAATACTAAGTTCCTTTATAAACAAACAAACGTTAATAGTGTTTGTAATATTTTTTATAATTATGTTTTATTAATTCGTGCCGACGATAAAATAAATCAATAGTTGACTATGTAATAGCCAACTCCTACAGCTTTAAGTCATAACTGTAGCTTTGGTTTGTTAAAAGTCATATAAGATATAGTAATAATATACACAGCAGGTGTTAACTGAGGTACAAATTCTTCTATTGGCTATGCAAAATATGCAGTTTGTTTACTTGACATCATAGAGTATAATCATAATAATAATAATAATACTTTTATTGTACTCCAAATTACAGAAATAAATATACACTAATACATAGAAAGCGATTTATAAAAGTAGAACAAGGCCACCTTATCGCTAAGTAGCAATTTCTACCAGACAACCTTATTAGAGTAAAGAAACCGGAAATCGTGAAATGATAGGGGTAATGCAAAGTACATATTATTTTATATATTATACATAGTATCAATCATTACATAATATAAACTCTATAGATGTTATATAAGTAATAAATAAAAAAATGTTATTTACCTACAAAAAATATAAAGCTTTAACTTGATTAAGAAAGAACAATTTTAAAGATTTTTTAAAGATACAAATAGTTGGGTATTGTCTTATGCTTAATGGTAAGGCGTTTTACAGTAAGTAGATAAATGAATTATTGTAAAATTTGGAATTGTTAGAAGGTATTTTGAGAGTGAATCCACGAGAGAGCCTTACAGCTCTGTTATCAGATTCAGTAAAAAAATTAAGTTGGCAGTTGGAAAAATCTAGAAATATATTATGTAAGACCTAACAATTCATTATATAAAATCATCGCTCATAGCTTTTTTTTTTTATAGACCTGTAAACTTTACATATCTTGATTAGATTTACATATCTTGATTAGATTTTGACTATGGTCAAAATCTAATCAAGATATGTAAACCTTTGTCGCTACCAATTTATGGCTTATCATTGTAATAAGAAATCTTTACCTTAGTTTCAGTATGTAGGTCTAGTAGAGGAAAGTGTGTAGACTATCTCACTGAGGCTGCCGTAAAAGCCGTTAAGAGACAAAATTCAAGTGGATTCCTACTCTTACCACAAGTTATCCTAGAGTAGATGAAATTCTTTCTCATTGGCTTGTATAAAAAATTGTTGTAAAATCTTTTGCAATATTTGATGTTATAAACAATTCATATAACTTGTTATACATAGTATTTTATTAAAAAACTAACTTCTAAATAAATCTGAACTCTCTATTATTATCATCTATATTATTATCTCTATTAGTTAAATATAGAACAAATAGTATGAGATAAATTAGGTAATTAGACAGATTAGTTATTCAAACTTCAAATTTATATTACATTATGCGGGAAAACTAACTTAGTTACTTGTGAGCTTCTTACCACACTTAGGTTCACTTCCTCAGGGAACATCCACTTACTGAAGAAGTTTCAAAGTATTTTACATATAAAGATCCAAATTAAATATTATACTCTCTTTTTAAAAAGATGCTTTAAATATTAATTTAATGGCAGACGGTCATTAAAAACCCAAGTCAGTCGTTTAATATTAAAATAATAATTATAAAATACTCAAGATATATTAATTCTTAGTAGGTATAATTGTATACATATTTCTTCATCATAATTAAATACTATTATCGAATATCGGGATACAATACTAAACGTCATTAAAATACTTATATTTAATAGGAAAGAAGAAAGATGTAACTTGTAATCTCTATATTTTACATAAAAAAATCAAAAGATATGTCCTGACTGACTGTAGTAGTTAAATCAAAACTGCGATAAATCATATTGAATAACAGAGGTACAAACAATCAAAATATGTTTTGTTCACATATAGCCTACCTTCTCCTCCTAACTTAAATCATCAGCTTTCTATTATTCAACGCAATATTAAAAAAACATGATTTCTGTTTTATTGTAATGATAGTAAAAATGATTTTTTGAAATTGAAAACCAGATCACTTTGTGTTTTCTTATAAAATAAAAGCATTTTTCCAGAGTAAAAGATATTTTTTATGTTGACGAGGCCATGAAATGTTTGGAGCGAGGAAGAATTCCGCTTATTCAAAAATTTGTTTCTGAAGGCAATAAAAAAGAAATTTCTTGAATTTTAAATAATTTTTATACAAATTTAATTCCTTTTGAAACTTACTTATTAATTAATTATATATTTTGTGAAGGCCCTAATTGGTTAAGGTATTCAAACAAAGATTTAAAAAGCAAATAAATAAATATTCAATTGTTTCATTGAATTATCGTAATTAAACACGAAAATATGTTATTGATGTAGTTTCCTATACAAACTTTTTTTCATTCGAATATGCGGCGTTCACGGATCCCCAAAAATTACAGGAGGATTCATATATTACAGATATTGAAATAAAATCCCTTAATGTAAGGGTTACCTGAAAGAGATAGCTTATTAGCGATAAGGTCAACTCTTGTACATTTTGTCTATAATTTTTTTTTTTGTAATAGATGGAAATGTTATACTGTTGAGGATGTCCAATAAAGAATATTATTATTATTATATGTTCGCCTTACATCATTGACAGCATCCTGAATTAAGATAGATTTTCTTTTCAGCGTTTCATATTTTGAATTTAAAGCAGTCATTTAAATAAAATAAAATATAAAACACTATTCTTAGACTATGTCTAATAAAATTAGTGGTTATGATTTTTGGAATATTGTACCCACGACATAAAAAAATGTCATCAGGGTAATAAGAATCTCATTTCCGGGTTGGACAGCACTCAATTAAATGTTACACTAAAGTTTTAAGGTGACACCTAAAGGTTACCCCAAAACTTACAGAGAATCCTCTGAATTGATAGAGAGAGAGAGAGCAATATCGGAAAAACTAAAGTTTTAAGACAGTTGATTTTTTCATATATAATTCTCTATGCTCACTCAAACACCTTACTTGGCGGCTGGTAGAAGTTGCGTTCATTACTGCATGACTCACCCGTACAGAAAGAATATAGAATTTTAAATTAACTTTTTTTAAAAATATGCATTTTTACTTACCAGACATTTTTATAGACGATAATTCGGTGCCTCATAATTCAGTATTTCTGTAATTTTAATATTATTTTATTTACAATAGAGTGCAAAATTAATATAGACGGAGTTAATTAGGTTCGGACATTAAATCAGCTCTTTTAAATTATTTTCCGAAAACGTCTCGTAAACGATAATAAAAATACCAATAATAAAAAATATAAAAAACACGCTGTTTTATCAAATTATCGACCAGATGCATTTGTAAGAACGACCATAGTTAGGTAGGTAAAACAATTGTTCTTTGAGATTTATTTTACAGCCATTAATTTTTAGAGACCTGAATCCATTTATCTTTCATTGTAGTCTACAATAAATTAAGATTTTCAATTGATTTCAATTGAAATTGATTAAATACAATAAATTCTATCGTCTAGCAAATAAATAATTACTACTTACTGTATCCCACTTCTTAATCATTAATATAATATATAGTAGTAATATATAGTATTCTTATTTAACATATTTTTTATAAGTTGTAATTTTCGATTACCAAAAACAGTTCACACGTATGTATTGGAATTAGGAAAAAATAAATCGCTTAACTAGGTAAGGAGTCATATAAGTTCATGTGTGAATGACTTAAGAAATTAAACCAAGTTCATAAATCTAGGTAAGTATTATACGACACGTCTAAAAGGTCACCTGCCTTGTACCAATAGGTGTTATCTCAACTTGAATACAAATACAGGTTATAGCATTAAAACACGAACTTTGAATTAAATAATAAAAAAATTGCCTTCCATTATTTTCAGCCGCTTTTACTACCCCTACCTCAAATATTTAATTTTGCTTTTGCTCATCCGATTTAGATTTAAGTCGCTTTTTTACCTAAAACGAGAAAAGAAGGAAATTGACTATAATGCGATGCTGCCAGAGATGTTGTTTGTAATATGTTTTTTCGTATTAATACCATTACTATTATTTTTTTATATTATTATTTTTTTTAACATTATCTTCCATAAAAAACCATTCGTACAAAAAAAAAGTTTTAGTATGCCTAAAATATTAAGTATGTATTTTGTAATTGTTTACAATATGATTAACCTTTACTTACTTTACTTTAATTACTCGTTAGAACTTTGCTATGGTTCGTAGGTTAAGTAGATGGAAGAGGTTCTCTCCTAGTAATACTAAAATATCGCAAAATTTTATTATTGGTTTTGTATTTAGAATAAATAAATCTGATATTATTTTCTATTATCATGTCAAAATGGCGTACCATAAAGCAGCGTCGTAGTCTTCATATTCTTTAGTTCTTTACTCCCTTATCATTTATTCTTATACTTCTCTTTTTTTAAACAAAGACTCAGTTTCCCAAGAACTGAACCTGAATCTGGAAGATCTTAAAATAAGTACTAAGTTGCTAATATTCCGCCATCATATTTTAATATATATTATTCTTTCGTATGAAGTCCTAAGAATTTATAAAACAGCTTTCAGGTTACGATATGGTTTTACTAGTTCAACATTTCATTATAAATAACTATATAACTAAAAAAACAATAAAAATAATAATTAAGTATTTTTCGTAATTTTAATAACTTCTCTTGACATATACAAGCTGACTGGTCTGGCTTACATTAATTCAAGAAAATCTCGTTTAGTGACATTATTTAAACAAAAAATATATATTTCATTGAAAACCCAAAAATACATTTCCAGAGTACAATTTTTTAGGCATGAGTGTCACCCTTTAGAGGTAAAATTAAAAAAATGCAGTTTTTTAAACTCGTTGCTTTTGGCAAGGACAGACAGTCAGGACAAACGAACTTATAAACAGATTAAAGTGTATAGGATAGCTGAAATGTTGAGATACAAACTAATATTTTAATACAAATTGTTTGCACGAGGTAATCAGTAGATCAGTAAATACTACCTGATTATGTTATTGACATTAAAAACTGAATCCCTCTGCGCTAATTGAGAATATATTAAGTATGTAAGACGAACCCTTTCTTCTAAAGTTAAATAAGATAATCAAATAACTACAACATTAACACAACAAGTTTGTGTAAGTCTGTCAGGTAGAATATTAATTTCAGCGACAAAATAGACTTGTCTAAATTATGAGCAGATATAAATTATTTCCACTGTACATAAATTTATGAACTACCTTATATATTTATAATAGAAATACTTCTACAAGTCATTAAAAAAGTCATGATTGAAACACGTAACGCATAATTTTTTATGAAATAAGTCTTATTTTCTATTTTGGTAGATAATTATAATTATTATTTAATAATTTAATTACCACATTCTTCTTATAAGAAATGTTTCATCGTCTTTGGTGCAAAAATCATAACGGATCTGTATAAAATTAACTTCAAAGAGGTATAATAAAAGAAAAAAGTTTTTGTTCGGACGCCAAAGTTTGTTGCTCGACATTTTTTTTGTCGTTGTGTCATACAGACTAACACTTATTTTATATATTCTGCTTCAAAACTAATATAAAAAAATACATTTTAGCTCCACTGAGCAATCTACAAAAACAAAAGTCTGTGGTAAAGTATTAGTTTACTTAAAACCTAATAAATTAACTTTTAACACACTTGTTTATTTCTATTCATTAGTTGACTGATGAGACTGTTTATATTATATAACAAAAAAGTAGTATACATAAAGAATGCTACACCTAATTCACTTTAACAAATTAACCACTTATTGTTAAGCTCAAGTTTTTTAAAACTTACATAACAATGTTACTTTAATTAAGTTCTAACATACCTCGGGGAACCGTTGTTGACTTAGTGTCTATTTTACGAAGTTTTCGGAGTTAATAAATGAGGACTTAGACCACACGATTACATATTTTTATTTCGTTATTTGCCTTGGTAGCTTACTTGTATTTTGATTTCCTAATAAAACCTCAATATTTTATAAATGACTGCTTTTATTTCGACCAAACATACCTCAGTAAGTAAGCTAAGTACCATCCAGATAAACCAGGCCTTACGATTAAAAAAAACTGCAATCAAATCCGTCTACTCGTTTGGTTGCTACGATGCCAAATAATTAATTATATTACACGTAACTCGCAAATCCGCATTGAAGTAGCGGTGTGGGTTAATTCCCCCTCTCTTCTATAATTGTTAATTTAATATTAAATCTCAAATGTATAATTAGCAACTAATATAATATACCGATATTAAAATATGTTAGACTGCGAGAAATGGTTCATTAATCGGATATTGGTATATCAATTATTTAATACGCCAACCTACATTTATGAATAATTATTCTATAAATCAAATGATTAGTGAATGTAATATCTATATATTATAATACTTTATTAATATGTTCTTAAAATAAATTATTTATTTACAATACGTACCTACTTATGAAAAGATAATCGGTGACGTTAAGTAAATGTATTCTCTAAGTTCGTTATAAAAGTATAAAAGCTATAGTACAAAGATACATACATATAGTTCACGCCATCATCCCACCAGAGAGGTAGAGAGAGATTATGGACCGCCTATACACTTTGTCCTGATACAACACTTTCACATCTTTCATATTAACAATTATTTTTATAGATTTTCTATTCACTCCACTTTTAACCTAACTTTTTACGGACATCGCTGATTTGATTACTGTATATCCGTCTAAGACGTCCTCTTAAAGTTAAAGTAATTGTATTCACGCTACTATAAATGTTTGTTGATTAATTTATATTAACGTTAATTATTTTATACATATAAATTGCTTCAAATTTATAAATCTCACGAAACATTAAAGTTATCCTGTGACAAGGGTAAACCAAAATATGGAATGTTGGTGTATTTATGACTATAATATACAGATTAAAGGATAACGTATGGTAAAATATATTAAATTATCTTCGATGTTATTCATGTTATAAATACTTAGCATAAATAATTAGAACTAGAACCTAGAATCTTCAGAAGTCCTTAGGACTATATATAAATACATACCATGTATGTGTATATCTATATAATTATTGTGTATTTTTGCATATTACATAAGACAAATCTTCATTAAAAGTGCTCAATGATTGTTATAGGACCAACATCCTTTTATATTCCGAAAAAAATATCAACATCACAGCTATTCCTTAATTCCTGTCTCAATTATTGTAATAATAATTGTATTGTAAGTCAGTTTTATACAAAATAATATCATTTAACAATATGTGTCTGTCTTCTGTCAAAAATAGTGACTTACCTTTTAAAATGAGAAAAAAATTAGCTACTTGTAACGCGGGTCACGCGGGTCACGCGGGTTACTTGGTTCGGGTTCCGGTTTTCTAAAAGTGAACACGTAGTTCATGAGTTCCGCTTTATCATCTAACATTGGTACCATTTATACGAGACATACAGGAATTAAGATCGGAAAACGAGATTCTAAAAGGTAAAATCTATTACCTTAAAAAACATCACAATCAAGAAGTAGATCAATTAGAAAAGACTACAATAACCACAGACATGTTATTTTCATTTGTATAATTAATAATAGTATCATTTATATAATTATTAATTACACTTTGTATAATAGGATACATACGTATATTTCAATTTCGTTTCTGGTAGAAAATATTATTGCTTATAATTAGCTTATGAAATATGTTTCAACAGGTTAGGTAGGTACTGTTAAAACATATAATATCTTGTAATCTTTTTTATTTTTTATAAGTAGTCTTAGGTAGCAAACACGTTATCTCCGGATAAAATTGATGTAATTTTTCATATTACGTCTTATTATAAAATATTGAAATAAATATAAGTTAGTTTGTCCTCCACACGCGTAATAAACTAGCACACGGATTTTTATGATTTTTTTAGGAGTGTGTTACAGGCTGGCGATATAGTGATATAGTGATATAATACAATTTTCTTCTACGCAGAGAGGAATAGTTTAGACTAAAATAAAATAAAACTTAAAACGTGTTAATTCGTACAAATTTTAAATCTTCATTTATATTTTAGATTTAATTCTGAGGAGGCTGGGTAAAAGTACTTTGGTGAGTTTATGTAAATTTTGAGTGCCTGTTAAATGGAGACTTAGAAACGATAAAAGCGACTAAATAAATGGCATAAATAAAAGATACAATTTGCCGGTTTATAAAAATATTTAAAATATTAAACAACTGTTAGGTATTAATTTATAGTCTCTGTAATTAAAAATGTGGTGAAATTATCCCGATTATATCGAATTACAGTTTCTTTCTTGTCAGATATCAATGTCACGGTCAAAAGACTTCTTCGGTTGAGGGCATTTTGTCCCTAGGAATCTTCGAAAAACTTTAAAAATCGAAGTTATCACGTGCAATAACGGAAGTTTCTTTTGAACATTAATTTCATTGTATTTAAAAACAAAGTGTATTAAAAATTACTTGAAGTATTATCATTTCAATGAGAATCTGAATTAGTATGTTTAACAATAAATTATTTTCGTTCGTTTTTAAATCACGGTACCGACAATATATAAAAATAAACCCACTGGTGGCTGACGCCGCAGAGTATAGACCACGTAAGACTACTTTAGTCAGAAAAAGAAGACCCAAGTCGGTACTCGTTGACCCCGACGACGCGTTCACAGTAGGTAATAACGTGTACGCGTAGGCATAATTGACACCACACAACATACAGACACACACCGTCTGTACCGGTATAGACGAGGTCCCAACTGAGTAAGTGCTCCGTTGCTCCGGCGTTCTGCCGTCGGAGGACGCTAGTGTCCAAATTTCCTTAGCTTCCCTCCTGACTAACGACGCCCCGAGCCGAGGTCCGTGTCTCAATCTGAGACGCCCTCGGGACGTCGTTCCCCATGGGGGCCCATCTGGCCCCCCCTTTTTAAGGGTGGGTCTCCTGACCCACCCGTTCCCCCGGTGACGCTGTAATAGCCAGCTGTAACAGGGCTAACAGCACAGACAGACAAAAAAAAAAATTAAAAAAAAAAAAAAATAATAAAAAAAAATATAAAAATAAGAGATATGGTTTGTGGAATCATTATGATTCCGCCAAATATCTTATAATGTTGATATGATAACCAAATCTCTTATAATGTTGTGCCGAAACCACAACTTCATACAATAATTAATATGCTAGTTTATAATATCACAATTTTTCCGCAACACATGGTATGCCTCGTTTATTTGTATAATTTTCTTTAATAAATTTGACTTTTTAAATAATCTACATTGACACCAGATAAGTAATATGCACATCTCATTACTTTATACTATAGATAATCAGAAAATATCCAGAGAGTTTGTTGTTCCCCGTGACTGAAATTATTCACCCTTTATTCATTATTCAGTCAGTCAAAGGTTGTAAAAAAATGCAAATTTTTTCATTTGGTTTTTTTATTAAAAAAATGACAATGATTCTCACCTTTGTTGAACCAATATTAATATTCAGTAACACGAAAAGTGATTGCAAACTTGTAGGTATGTCTATAGTTGACACTATTAATAGTTGGTTTTTGAAAATTGAGGGTTTTCTGAGGAAATAAATGTATGAATCATTCAAAATCTAACACGTTTTTAATAACACTCGTCGATTTCACTTAGAAGAATCATTTATCATCTTTTTATTATAAAAGTAACAAAAAGTTTTTATTTACTTTATCCGGATTTGAGTATAATAAATTGTTTGTTTGTTTTGAACTTGAAATCCTACATAATTTAAATATTATGAAAAGGTGTAGAAATGTCCTAGCCATGGCATAAATATACATTGAAAAATGTATAATCGAACGTTTTAACTAATATTTAATTCACACCAAATGTTCTCATAAAATATTGAAAACAATTGGTTTATTCCTATGACTTTGACTATCTTTACAGGCTATCTTTACTTACTTTACTTAAGACTATCTTTACTTTACTTTTAATTTACCACCCGACTCGTTTACAGATTAAAAATCTTTCCCAATATAATTATTGGAAACAAGGTTATATCTGGAAAACCTATAAATTAGTTGGTTTTACGGTCGACATAAAGATTGTGTTGAATGTGAAAGGACCAAGTGGAGACAGTGTGAAAAAAGGCGGATAAGGTCTTGTAAGTCTGAATAAAATAAACCCAAAACCATCAAGATGAACATTAGAAACATTATCTTTAGAAACCGTCGGAAACCAACAGGATTTTTTGATATTTTTATTTTATTGTTTTTTTCAATATGTTGTTTTATTATAACATTACAAAATCTGTGTTGGTTTTTTGTTAGTTTCTATATTTATTCGAAAAACAGATCGAGCAATAAATGTTATTATTCTGTTTTTTTAACATATAATATTAGTAAAGCACTATATACGTTTTAGCCTTAATTTTTTGTAAAAATTTTGTAATTGCTTCCATTTAATTGGTATATCGCTAGTAATAACAGAATATTTAAAAACATTTTTCTTAAAACGAAAACATAGAGTAAATTTTTCTAGACACAATTTTATACGTGAATTAAAGACTATCAACCATTTCCTTAATCTTTTACAAGAAGCTCTGTCCTATTAGACTAAGTTGGAATAGCTCTTAATATTTAATTTATATAAAAATACATAACTTAATAACAAAATAAATATATACAAATATATAGTCTTCTGACGTCCTCCGATAGAGAATAAGCGAGTTCATTATTATATTCGCCAATAACACGTAAATTTATAAACTTAAAAAATACCCAGCCTTTTTGCCGCGCTCCGGACACATTCATAGAGAATATGTAAACATCAAGAATATACATATATATACATCTTCAAGCTTTCCACAAACATAACAATTTGGGGAAGGTATTTTCCTCATTACATGACCAAATTTATTCAAAGGAATTTTGTGCTCAGATCATTTTTATTTCTTAATATTTATTCAGAACTTTTTTATTCTTATTCACAAGAAAACAACATTGAAGTCTGAAAATGTTTATTTCTTAACACTTATTTGTACAAATACTCCATTTCTATTGAGAAGGTAACATTGTTAATATCTAATTGACACTATTACACATGTACTTGTTAATTATTACCACAAGATTGTTATAACTAATTAGATTGTTTAAATAACATTTATTTACTAACTTTTAACATAATCATAAAATAAATAAATAGATATCCAAACAATTAAAATGACTAGAAATATTTTACTTAATGGGACGCTTACATATTTTGTTGCTTTGTATTGAAATTTATAGTTATTTTTAATGTAAGAAGGAACCATATAATGAAGGTGATGAATTATTTAAAATATGTCCAGGAGACCAAAATAGCTATACGCTACGTTAGTTTTTATTTTTTATCATGTCTCTCGTTCTGCTGTATGTTCTTACATATAGACTTATGAAAGTTAAGTAAAAATAGGTCACCCAACAGAAATCCACATTTCAGGTAATTTAAGGCATAATGAACCGTGCGAAGCGACGCATTTGTGAAATCGAAACCATATGTCATATGATGAGGGATTAATAATGTATCTATATATATTTTCCTACTCTGTTGAAGCTATTAACCATAAAAGAAAAATGATAATGAGGATTTGCTAAGGATCATCAGGCACTGGGTATAAAGATCTTGAAGTGCTAAAAGATACAGAAATAAATCTCAGAGCGTAATATCACTTTAATGGAAATAATATCTCCAAATTTTGTTAAATCTATCTTTTTACATGTAACGAAAATGTATCTGTTGGTTTCCTTTAATGTCAAATACTTATCCTTACTTAAATAATTTAAAAAACATTAACTTATAAACGTATACCTCAATATATAATAAACATAGAAAGACCAACACATGTCGGATATGTGTGTGTGTGTATAACTTATGTGTAAATATAAATATTCACTAGAAAGTAATCTATCAACATGATAATATGTCAAGTTGCTCGTAAAAGAGAGCATAGTTAAGTAAGGGTAATTAGGGTAATTAGTTGGATATGTTGGTGATGTCATAGATTATATATTTTTAAGCTCTAGTAAGCTAGACATACAGACCATTCCTGGCTATAATGTAATGTGTATATATTTTATTTTATTTTTTGTTCGGTTTTTGAATGTAAGGTGCAACTTAATCGGTAATTAACTTATAAAATATATTTAATTATAATTGAATACGTGGTCAAAAAGCCTAAAAGTGAATGGTTATTTATTGAAAATGTTCATTTATTGACCCCTTTTTTACTGTCTACGTATTTAAATATTAAAACATTTTTCTTTAGCCGAATTAATTAATTATCACTAAATAATAGGCGTTCCTGATGGAAAAGCCGATTATCGAGAGATTTTATATTTCTTTTTAATTTGTTACTTATACTTTCCTTGTGTAATTTATTATTTTTATTTTCGAATTTATAATATTTTACATTCATAATAGTATTTAACATTGCGAGGAGTCATCTATATTCATAACTAGCTATGCCTGCGACTTCTTACGCGTAGATTTTTATTTTGATAAAACGTACCCTTTGTACTTACCAATGCATGTAAAAACTATAAAACTTCAATGTTCCATTAAACTCAATCAAGTAGTTTTTGCGCGTAGAAGTATTTCTAGTCTATTTATGTATATATATTTTTATGTTTAATCACTGGAAAGCAGCAATAGTACGAAAATAAGAGATTATTCAGTTCTTTATTTGTTAACCGATTTAAAAAAAAAATAACAAATACAAAGTGAATCCCATGACAATATATTCTCGAATACTGCATCCAAATCGATCGATTCGTTTCTAAGATTAGCGTCTATAAACATACCGACATAGATATATTATAGATATATAGATATATACATATTCTCTTGCTTATATAAAAATCCCACATTAAAAATTTGAAAATATTTTACATGCACAGATAGCGATCAGTTACAGTTTTATTATATGTATAAAGATAGATTTCTGCAGCACTTTAAATACATACATCTTTTGATAGAGTGAAGAGTGTGTAAAGAAAGTTAAAAACTAAATGTTACTTACTCAGAGTGACGCTCAATTTCTATGTATAAAAGTTTACATTAGCTATATTTTTTTTCTTGTTGTGTGCACAAGTAAAACAGAACGGATAAAAAGGAAAATATTAAAAAATGCTGAAAATGTAATATGTTAGCCATCACTTCAGATCCTGGTATATTTTTTTATATTTTCCATATACAAAGATTACTACTCTACATGCATAGATTAAGATTATTCCCGAAAACTGCATTCAAATTGGTTAAGCCGTTTCAGAGATTAGCGTGCATAAAGATACAGATATACAGACATACAAACAAACAAACAAAATGAAAAATCAATGTTTTGGATTCTCTTGATCTTATAAAGGCTCCCCATCATGATTTTTTTTTTATATTTTCAATTTACAGTTTTCGATCAGTGACAATTTTATTATAGGTATACAGTATAGAATTATTTAAACATATATATATATATATATATATATATATATATATATATATATATATATACGCATTTTTTTGCATTTACATAAATAATTACTTTGTTCATGAGTCCACCAATGCCAATATCACAGATAGTAATTTAATATGAAGATTATTTTTAATATCTGTATCATATGTGAAGATTAATAAACTATGTCTGTGCTTACCAAATATCTACCATTTTCAATAATAGCATTTCTATTTTAATATATTTCTATTGTAATACATACTGGCTTTAACTAAACAGACTTTATACGAGTATAAACTACATGGTATCTAGATACTGATGGAGTTGATTGAGACTGGTATTCGCCAAATATCCATCAAATATTTGCTGCCAGCTTCATACAGTTATCTATTATAAATTTAATATTGAATAGAATGCTATGTGAAGTTAAAGGCGGAATGTAGCCAAATCTGTAGATACACTTAATATTATTAACAAAAGAAGTTTTGATTTTATCTGATTCTATTTGTTGATATTTTAATTTTTCATTAAAGAAACTGAAGGGTTATTTACTTCTAAACAATATATATTATGATATGTCTTATGATATGTCCATACAAGCCCTGCATCGTAAAAAATATTTTATTTTTTTATTTTTGGCCTGTACGTAATGTTTGTCATAAGAATTTTGTTTTCAGTTTTATAATCTTTGTATTATAGTATCAGAGTAGATAAATAATATTATTTGACACAGAAAATGCAACAAGCTGTCTTGCAATATACCACGCGGAATAAGTCTGTACGAAATTGTACCCTAGTTAGTTGTTACATTTAAATTTACATTTAATTAAAAAAGTCTTAATGTAATGAATGTGATAATATATTTATTTAGGTTTTACCCTACTATATTACGCAATGTCTCAGGAGTCTGGAAATGCCAATGTATTTATTATGTTTCCGTTATATTATATTGATTGAGACAAAACAATAACATTATACAAATCATAACATAAACAATTACGTAATATAATATCGTGAATAATCGAAAAGGATGAATTAATGTAAACGAATTGAAATGAAAAAAACAAAGGAAACACCAAACAATGACGTATAAATATTGTTTTCTTTTCCTTATTGTCTTTAATATTGCCTATATTCACTGTCGAATGCTTGTTCGTTTATTGCGATTTGTAAGGACCGCAAAAAAGAACCAAAGCTATGTAGGTATATAAAAGGTTCGTTTTTTGTTCGTAATTTTATTCTACTCTAATATATAATTTACTTGATACTACACAAGTATCGTATAGTTTTAACTACCGACTTCAAAAAAGTTTGAGTTTATTATTTCCACTGTTTTTTATGTATGCGACTTCGACACCTACTAAGAACCAATTTTGAATGTTCTTTCGGTATTGTATTTGATATAACTTTATTTTTGAACTAAGGCTTTTAGGGATCTTCATAATCTTATTTAGGTTTCAATTATTTTAACGTCCTTACGTCATTTATTAGACCCCAGACTTCTATGGAGATAGATGACATTTCTAATGTATATATTTCAAATGTGAGCAGACCTGTTTATAACTGTTTTTTTTCAAATTATCTTATAAACATTGATTTAGTTTACTTTGAGCTTTGCTAAGAGATAATTAAACAAATAGATAATAATACTTCAATGCACTACACATTGGAATATAATTTCCTAACTATTATTTTGAATCTTGTAAAATATCCTTAAATGTAAAATTTTGCTATATAGTAATATTTTTCAAGTATCTCCATATTTCATATATTGCTATAAATACAAAAACGACTGAACTTCCTTATAAATGTGTCTATACAAATAACAAGATAAACAAAACACACACCCTAGTGGCTATGTTTTAATTAAAATTTATACAAATATTGACAGTTATTTTTTTTTTAAAAGCTCGCCTATTTAATATAGATATTAAAAAAGCATGATTAACTTAATTACTGTTTCTTTAGATGATTTATAGTACCTATATATATTTTTGTTAGATTTAGAAGTTTTTTGAAATATTTAAATTAAGACTACTCTAAGAATACTAAGAGTAATATGTATGTTATGATGATGTGGATCAAGAAGGTATGATGTGATGTTATAAATAATAAACATTTAATATTGCACTCTGGTAGAACGATTGTGAAATAATTATAAATAAAATAAGATAAGAAGGCTGCGAAATGCCTTCCCATTATTTTTATTTATCGACCGATTCATTTCGGTTTTCTAGAATCCAGTTCCAAAAGTGGCGATTTGCTATGACTATCATGTAAGTCTAAGGTCAAACACTTGATCAAATTTCCATTTAATTAATGTTTTTCCCGTGGCTATTGGTATAAGGATATTCATTCATCTTACAATATGTTCACGTTCATTCTCGAAGATCAACTATTGCAACATATTTTTTTTTTGTAGCAAAACTTAAATTTTTAGTATTGTTCCTTTCAAAAAGTCGTAGAACAAATGTTGTTGGAATTGATGTAGAGAGGCTGCCTGCAAGAGGCGGCGATTAATTACAAATAGCCCTGTATATTTCATACTAACATGTCTTACAGAATATTCAGCGTATTCCAAATTATTGTCTATCTTATCTGCACTATCATATCTCTCCACATAGTGCTTGTTAAATATACAAAGTGGTGATCTATATGACTGCTCATGCAACAGTGCTATAGATTACCACTTTTACGTTGAGATGTCTGTGAAATAATCTATCAAATCAATGTTTAGTCAAATAAGATGCACTGAAATATAAAGTTAGATGTTCATGTACGTATTTATATATATTTTTAGGAAATCAGTTTTGAGGTGTAGTTTTATAAAGTTCATGATATTTTGATTGCGACATTTTTAAGAAATTGAAGGATTGAGGTTTAAACCTCAATCCTTCAAAAGTTTGTTTTTTAAAAAAAAAACATTAAAAGTTAGTGTGTAGAATTTCACACAATTAATTCATTTTCGAAACTACATACTATAATATCTGACATAATATCAAAACTATACAAGATGTATCTTCTGAAATGAATAAATGAATGTATGAATGAATGTCGCAGAACCGAAAATGAAGTACATGCTTTCTTTTATGAACATGATTATGACAAATATGACTATGATATTATGAATATGACAAAATTGTCTAATTGCTTTATATATATTATTTATTTTATAGCTGAAAGCTTGATTCATATTACAAGCCTATAGACTGATTACTTTCAATAGACTGAAGTAACAAGTAAAGGTAAATTTAAGTAAAGTTAAGTATAAACGATAAAGACGGCTTTTAGCCTCAAAACTGGCTTAGCTTACAATAGATAGTTAAAAAATATTTCTTCCAAAAATAACGTCAGTAATATGAAATAATATATATACATTTTATTTCATTTAATTAAAAGTACTTGGTTTAATTTACCTGTCATAGCAATTAGTTTAATTTTGTAGAAGTTGCAATAATAGTCACCAAAATGTGAATTAAATTTGTGGGGGTACTTTCGTAAAAATAAGGGATAGTCCGATTCTAAGCTGGTAAGCTTATGCTATACTTGATCACTTCTTTAAAATTGTTCGTTCCTTACGTACAAATATAATAAGTGATGAAAATTTTAAAATAAATCAATTACTTTGTCTTCGCAATGTCGAGGAAAACACCATCCATCACAAACATCGTGCATGGACTAAACCAATAAACTAAGTATGTGAACAAATGTAGTTAACATTTGTTACGATAGAAACTAAAAAATATTTTCTTGTTTGTTCTTATTATTAAGATTAAAATTATTTTTATTTTATATGTTGGCCTATAATAATGTACAATACAGTTATTTTTCTGACTTTAATGTAGATAATAGCTCAATAATAAATAGTTGTTAGTTGTTTTATGAAATCGAAACTTTAGACAGGTATAATTTTCTTAACATCCACATACAAGTATGTTAAGTATGTTATGTATATATGGATACAAAACATTGCTTCAGATACAATTAATCCCTATTTGTTGTCCTACTTCTCGATTTAGGACAAATTACCTCAGCAGGGAACAACTCAAGGAATCGGACTGGAATAATGTCATTACGATAATGGTATTTATGTATTCATAGTAATGATTGAGTATTTGGATATACAAAACTACATGTTTTCGATTTAACTTATCAAAATTCAGTAGGCTTATGTATTCTTGTATAAAGTTAAAAAATATTTGTAAATCCTACAAGCATTTTGTTTTATGAGAATGACTTTAAAATTAACTAGAATTTTAATACTATTTGTGAAATCGTAAAAATAGGACACCGGCTTTGTTAAGAATATTGATTAGTTAATATTGAAAACATTATCTTTCGAAAATATAACATGTTTTTGAAAGGTTTTGAAGGTAATAAATTTTGTAAATAATCAAATGCAAAGATCGCTTCGGATTGCTTAATATCTTAAGAAATTAAATACCTACTAGTATAGTAGTAGTAGCAGCAGCAGCAGCAGTAGTGTAGTAGTAGTAGCAGCAGCAGCAGCAGCAGCAGCAGTAGTGTGGTAGTAGAAGTATACATTTCAGGTCAAACGAGTTAGTCATTTTATTTAAAACGAGCTTTTTGCTATACATAATAAAAGTATTGTATGCCATAATTATTATGGTTTTTGAGTAATACAAGATCATAAAGACAAAAGACTTATAATAAAATTATTATTATATAAAGTAATAAATTAAGATTGTAAAGCCGGGAAAAAGTATAATAATATTTTTTTCAGCAATTTATCTACATTAGAACTTTGTATCAAGATAAATAGGTAAAAGGGTTTTATGTTACAAAAGCAAAGTTTTGCAAATAACTAAGAATTATGAATGATTGAATTATGCTGGTTTTTTATATGACTTTTTTGTGCAAAATATTCTGTATATACAAAAAAATATATAACGAGAAACAACATGTTCTTACATTGTTCTTGTTCTTGTTCTTACATACATGTTCTTATATGTATATTGGTAGTTTTATATAATTCTCTGATTAATACGTTATAATTATTTACTGATATTAAAGGGTATATAATTTATTTATGGAAAAGTATTAGTATAATGCAAAACCAAATAAAACATTGCCGAATAGCATTGTCAAAAAATCGTCTAAGTACCGTTATTTTCTTTAAGTTACGTAACAGTGCTCGAAATATATGAAGTTGAAACATGTCCTTTGTACGATGACAGGACGCTTGTGCATAAAAAAACTGGCAATAAACTCACTGTTTATTCTTTAGAAATATTAATTAATTTTAAATAAATATAGAATAAATAATAAAAGGATACGGACAGTGATTCGAACCCGCGACCTCCGGGAAACCGTCCCGTCGCTCTACCAATTGAGATTCCGAAACGGTTTATCTTTCATTCATTTTTTTTTTATTTTGAATAAGCTAAACATGTTTATAGATATTTTTTTTTTAAAACATCCCCAACATACATTGAAATCATTGATAATTTTAAAATCTTTAACTTAATATTTGGTGTTTCTATTAGATTTAAACTTATCGAGTTGTATTTTATGTCTAACGTTCGTTTAAATTATTATTATCTTTACACTTTCCCAAAGACAGATTCCTCCGTGTATTGTAAAAATCATTGAAGTAATAAATTGTTGAACTCTATCAATAGCACGTTCCCCAGGGTAGTTTGCTTTGTCATCCCTGGAGACCTAACAAATGCAGACTTATTTACTTGAATGAAATAAACAGATATTATTAACAAACTAATATTTTTCTATTTAAGATAAGAATATTTTTTATAATAATAAGCTATAAATATATAATATACAAAAAAAATATCATAGTTTTATTTTTATTATTATTGCAAAAAAAATTGGTGTTTCAATTAAAAAAAAACTGAGTATATTAGTTTCATAGTGCAAAATAAAATGGAAAAAAAATAAATTCAAGTTTTTTAACCTATGCCCATCGGGAGTATTGTAACCGGAAAATATTATTTCAAATGAGTCTTCTATTGCTCATATGATAATACATGTGCGATAAAAATTACGTTCGTATATCTTCTTCTTCTTCTTTAAAAGTATATATATATATATATATATATATATATATATATATATATATATATATATATATATATATAAATCTGACCACAAACGCCGGAGTAATCGCGTAACATACAAGCAACATACAGCCGAATTGATAACCTCCTTCTTTTTGAAATCGGTTAACAAGCTATCAAAGTATTTTATTTGGCAGTCTACGAGCTCTTGCATGATCAAAGGATACACAAAAGCATTGCCAGCTTGTAAGTTAGACTACATATTTTTATTTGGTTGTTTATGTTAAAACTGTTTTTAAATTTATATAAATATAGAATGAAAAATAAACCGACACGGGCAGGAATTCGAACCCGCGACCTCTGGGAATCCGTTCCGTCACTCCACCAATTGAGCTGCCGTATACGTATATTTATATAAATTTAAACAAGCTTACCATGGCTGTACTGTGTACATGTTTATAAATATTTTCAAACATGTTTATAAATTGTTATTTAAAAACATTCGGTATATTTAGTTTCGTACTTTTAGAAGCACAAGCAAGGACGCTCAAAAGAAAGATATAATCTAACATATACATAACTAGTATGGATACATATGTTTGTATAATTAAGTAGATAGATAGATTAACTTATTTATAACAGGGGAAGCGCAGTCAATGAGTATCATTTTTATTTTTTTTTAAAAGGCATTTCTTGTTTACTTAGGTTTGGTGTAAGCTTATTGTAAAGTTACAATATTCTTAAATGTGTTATTTAATATTAATTTGAAATGGTTGAAACCATTTATTTTGATTTTATATGGTCACTATTTTGATAAATATAAATAATGAATTGTTAAATAAAATAAAATATAAGCACAATTCTTACTATAAAAGGGTATATTAACAGATTTCAGTTTCAGGGTGATATTTAAAATTATGTACGTATAAGTTAATTAAAGTCAGTTGTTTTAAGAAAATATGTGTTTTTATTACAATCCATATTATTATTTAAAATTGTAATGGGTATTTCTGGATCTAGCTATTTACATTTAATTTTATATATATGTCTAATATTACTTTTATACCCGGAACCCAGATCAATAAAATATATTCTTGTATATGTTCATAGCTCGTACCATAATATTTACTTTGTTTACTATTTTTCATTTTATCATACTGTAATGTGAAACCCATGTCCGAGTCATATTGGATTATTGAAAATATGAATAAAACATTGATATCTCAAACCATCAAACACGCATCAAACCTGAAGGAAATTCAACTCCACATCACTTATTACAAAAATACTTATTTGAGAAAATTAAACAGTTTCGTGAACTAAATATACCAAAATTATACAAAACTACTGCTTTAGTGTAATGTCGCTTTAAGATATTTAAACTATCTAATCGGTAGTACCTACTAAAATTGGATTTCTTAACTTCAATACAAATACTTATTATTGCGTTTTATATCGCAGGCACTTTAAAATGAAATAAGGCTTAAATTATTTCCACTTTGATATTTTAACAGCCTGTAATAAATATTGCTTTGAAATACCGACATCTCTGTATTGAACAGTGATTTATAATAAAAGCAATTGAGTCGTTATTTTACTTAAAATGGGTGATGAAGGAAGTGGTGGCTGCCAGTATTAGTTTATTTATTTATTTCACCAACATACATATATATATTAATATATTAATTATTACAGTTTACAATAATGCGATGCTACAAGTAACATTGTTTTAATATTTCTTAAGAGGAATTTTCAGTTAACTATTCTCGTTGCTTATGGAAACAAAAACATTGACGAACTAATTTGTGATTTACGGAACAATTGCAAAGGAAATCTATAAATCTTTTATCTCTTACAAGTTTTTTCTTTATCATTAATTTATCCAATTTAGGGACCGATCCGGGTATTTGAATACCTTCCAATTTAAGAAAGATTTCTTAAATTGGAAGGTATTCAGGTGGTGGTGGAAGGTGATCCATTTTATCTCCATCTCTATTTGCTGATTAAATTCTTCTAATTTCGTCCTTCTTTAAAAGTATAAATTATTTAAACTTTTATTGGCAGTACAATTACCTAATGAACGTGTTTTACCTGAAATTAAGGGAAAATTACTTTTCGTATTAGATTCTAACAATAATAGTAGGATTTATTTCACATTTTGGTTTAACAGTTTAAGATTAAAAATTAGACAAAATGACTAATTATTTTTCAATATTAAAAACATAGAAAAAATGTAGCTTGGTGAGAGCTAACATTTAATTAATAAGTACTCCTTGTTAAAAAGTAACTGACTGGATACATATTTACATACAGCAAAGAGATTTCTAATAAATAAACTACTATTTTCCGACATACATATTCCGACATATTCCGTTCGACTTTAAATATCGCGATTATTCCGAGTCACGACTTTTCTCGAGTCTTATAACAGAGTTACTTACAATAGACATATTGGGTTCAGTGGCTATTGACCCGAACGATCTCCAAACACCTCAAAAATCTGACTGATCACGAACAATAGTTCAAAATATTCTGTTCTGCTTTATTTTGATTGTATTTAAAAAACATATAATATACTATTATTTGAGGAGTTAATATTGAAGTAGTGTTTTAGTAAGAAATATCAATTTAAACGACACGAATATTTAATATCCCTTTAATAAAGTAATAGTAAAAGAATTGTTTTATTGAATGTAATTTAATGTAATTGGAGCATATTAATTATTTCCATATTTGATTGAGACAAAAAATATTTTGAAAATTCATGAATTAAACAAAACAATCAAAATGAATATAAATAAATAAATTGTGCGTTATTAGGCACTTATTGTTATTCCAGTAATACCCAATCTTTTCCATATTTTGCGTATTTGGTATGTTTAGTGATTACAAATGAATACAATCAATATCAATCAGAGAAAGCGTAACTAATAACACGTTTTGCTTCTAAACAAAACATCTGCTGAATTATACCAATGCAGTGTCTGTACCATAATATCATGTGATAAATATTTACGGGTCTAGCAATCCACGGGATGCGTAGATAACACATCTGCTGTCGTCAGTGACTTCAGCTGTTAAGAGTAGTCTCTGAAGAATACCACATCTTGCACGGAAGGATAAGATATTGACAAAAAGACTCCTTTACTTATCTTTTTGTTTAATTCAAAACAGGGTCTATTAGTTTCACTTTTTTCGACCAAATTTTGCAATAAGGTTTGCAATATCATTTACAATAAGGGTCGATATTCGGAATTCTTAACATCGAGTAGGTATAAAGTTTCATGTCGCAACAACATGAATTCGCATTTACTATTAATAGCTAGCTATAACTATAGCTAAAACTGGAAGGATTTTTAACCCAACTTCATATAAATAAACACAATGTTTCACTGTCCACATTGTTTAGTTTTGATAGGAACTTCTATTTTTGAATATTTTGTTCAGCTAGAATTTTTTCGCTTACTTCATCATTTTTTAATAAAACTTGTCAAGATCTATAAAAATAATCATTTATCAATAAGTTTTATTGTAAGAGCTAAAGAATGTTTTTATATACTTATAGGAATTGAAAAGGTTTTGATTATAATAAATGGTTTGTTTGTGTAACTTTGAGATTATGTAGTTCTGTCTAATCCAAATATAATTGAATGTTTCTACAGATTACCATAGCATTCTTATATTTTTCTTACTTGAGAAACTTTATAAAGCAAAGAAATGTATACATTATTCCTATAATATTTATGTTTTTTATGATTGTTTAATTTTTTGCCATTAACATCATTTATATAAGCAGGTTTCAGGACATTTGAAGTAGTTGTGTTTTGTTTTATCTTCTTTGAGAAACTAATAATATAGACACGTTCTGAGCTTCTCTTCTTGGTAAAAAAAAGGCTGAAAATTACCAAAACTATTATTAAATTAATATACAAAACTTTAAATATAAGGAGTAAACTACTTTTGTTTAATAAGAGCATTCACTGATAGACAGGAGCAAACATTGTATTTAGAACTTTGAACTTTACCTTTCGATATTGACAGGTTAAGTAATAAGCTTATGCAAATTAAGTGAATATCAGCGACGTACAGTTAAATATAAATGAAAATGTACAAATTTCATTCCATTGTTTTATTTCATGGATTTTTTCAAAGTTGTTATTTAAGGATAAAATTATTAAATATACGTTTATTGTGTAACTTAATTACAGTATGATTAATACTTATGATTCAAATAATGATAAAATGACTAGTCATACTGACAGTACATAAAAAATCACATAGAGATTTAAAAAGCGGGTAGGCCTACAGATAGTCATATTCCTGCCTTATAGTCTCCGGCCGACGGCCTTTGAAATTAAGATCATCACTACCTCCTGATAGATCAAAGCTTATTGCTTTCAAGCATTTGATTCCATTTAAGCTGCCGAGTCCATTGATTGGAAATTGTAACTCCATTTAACATTTCACGCTATAAAGACTATTAAGAATTATTCATAAATGACAACAAATTATTCTCCTTTACTTCTTTTACACTAAAAAAATGTTACTAGAACTTGACTTTAATTTGACGCATAAAAAGCAGATGAAGGGAGTTGATTATTCAAACAATGAAGTTGACTTGTGAAGTACAAGTCAAGTTAGCATTCTAAGAGGCAGTCTCGAGGTGGCAGGTTCGAGTCTTGATCCTGTTAATGATTTGCACATTTCATGTACATAGAATTTACTATTTAAATAAATAAATTTGCTAAACATGGCAAATATGTTCATGTAAATATTAAAATATTTTTAATAATATAATCCGCGTCTAAGGTTTACACTACATTTTTGTGTTCGGACTAGAGTAGCCATTTCTTGTACATTTCTTCTCTGGCAGTCATTATTACAAAAAAACTTTTTTCACTTATGAGGATTCTTATAATATATATAAATAATGGAAGAACGTGAAAACCAAAAGCCAACAACTCGTATAACGTTACCTAATACTTAGTAGAACGAGACCCGGTTTATCAAATTTTGTAAACTTAAGGGTGAAATAAAAGTTTTAACTCATAAACAAATGTGAACGTTTAAAAGGATCTGAAACATTTATAATTAACTTAACTGCTAAATCGAATACCAAAATATTTATTCTTAGCAAATTGATTATCCGTTATAAATTTAAGTTCGAAGTTATGATTATAAAACATTTCAGTTTTATTTTTATTATGTTCAATCCATACTTGTTTATAAAGAACGTATTATAGAATAAGCAGTGGTATATTTCATTATTCTTTGATAACTCGTTTTACTGGATATATTATTTGTACTCAAATATCATATATGACTGTTATTCACAAATAAATAAGAATTTAAATATAATTTTATAATAAAATATTTATGAAAGAGTATTCATTGGGTTTGTTGGTGGATCTTCTTCATGGAGCTTTTCACTGGAACCGCTTAACTAGAGTCTGATGTTTCGTTATAGACCAGTATTATCATCGATTATTATTGTATAAGTTGTAACATGACCTCTTATCAAAGTACATTAATAAAAACTAATACAATAACAAGAAGACCACAAGAGGCCTACGAGTTTCCCCTTGATAATTATTACCTACAACATATTTCTACGAGATGAGTATATTTTATAAAGTCCCAAGAGATTGACACAGCCTTCAGGTTAATATGTGGCTTATAAATTCAAAAGAATGTGACTTGGAATATTTTGATACGAATTCGAATTGTTATAGGTAAAATTTTTCGTGCATAATACATAAGAAATATAAATGAAGGTACATTTTATACCTGTACAATTTTCTTCATTAATTTAATTCTGTTTATAAATAAAAGCTGATCCGCTTTTATTTATAAACGGAATTAAATAATTTACTCATAAAAATTATAATAATATAACTGATTCAGGTGTTTCTTTTTAATTGCACTTGGCTCTGATTGATTTTTGGCCACTGTTTCAATCTCGCGCTACTCCCGAAGTAAACTCAGAATAAAATATTCCATACGACCAGAGTGATAGGTGTGATAAAAAAAATATTCGAAGTTAGCAATGCTGCTAATAAACATCGAAATATACGATACTGCAAAAAAATAAAATTTGTATTCCATGAAAATTGTTACCTTTGTAAATAAGATTTTTTAAGATTTAATTTTTCAGACTCACTGACCAATTTATTGTGTTTTTAGTACAATTAAATACATAAATGGGTCTGAAAATTATTAACGTAAGCAATTATTTTATCTAATCATATCTTTGAATAGCAATTTAATAATATTTGAAGGATGTTTTCAAGGACTTCCGAAGTTAATCTATGAAATATTCGTGACTTAAAAGCTATTCTCAGGGAACTGAGAGTCTTATCTTCTTATATACGAGTGTCATCTTAAAGAAAACGATTATTACTAAATAATAGAAATGTTGAATTATTTCGAAATAATAGAAATGTTAAATTATTGAAATGATTGAAAACTAAAATCGTATTCTCTGTTCATAAACCAAATTTTTTACATTTGATATAATTAACTTATACTAATATGAAGTTAAATTCAGAATTTTAAAACCGGAAACGTTTTTAGATAGCCTTTTATCTATAGTGATATAAATTTTTAAGGATCATTAAATTTGGGGAGGTCGTTTTTTTGTATAACAGTGCTTATCATATAACTTTTCTCACGTAATAAGTATAATATTTGAAATAGTATAAGTAGGTATAATATTTAAATCTAGATATTGAAAAGTTCAAAACAAGAAGCAAATATAACTTGATTTATAAATTCAAAAGCTATATAATATATGGAGCATATAAAAGAAAATCGAAAGTAGTAATATTTATCTTGTACTAGGATTTTGCTATAGAGAAATTATATTTTAATCACTTGTTATTTCATTTTTTTTCTTTGTAAGTGAAAATAATTTAAATCATTGTCAAATTTTAATGCTTTTATAATGTTATAAAAGCATTAAAATTTGACAATGATTTAAATTAAATTATATGTATAAGGTTTAATTTAAATTATTATTTGATATTTTAAGAATACTTAACAACGAAACGAAATAGATTCTCCGTCAATCATGTTTTACTAAAGCTGTATGAGTTTTATATCAGTTCTTGTAATAAATAGTCTTGTAATAATAGTACGAGCAGCTTTTTAAGTTGTATAAACAATTTTTAATTAAAAAAGTGTGTGTGTCAGCTCCGACGCACGACTGGAGTTTACTCCTTAAGTATAATTGTCTAAACAGACGGAAAAAAAAATAAAAAAAGATTGATACCTTATAAAATATTATCTACACCCCTTTCTGCCATAGTTTATTTCGAAATACTTGCATTTCACTTTAGCCAAATATAATGATAAAGATTATAACTTCACAATAACAATGTTAATTATTGATAAATATAACAAAAACAGCAACATAAGTAAATTTATACTGATAGAAATAAACAAGCTCAATAACATATAGATATAGTCGCTTTGCAGCATATACATTACTCTATACACACATTTAATGTTTTCATTGATTTTATCAACATCCATGAGCATATTCGCTTTTATTAATACGATGAATATGTATGGTTTTGACTATGTTGTTAAGGCATCTTTTAATATTGATATTTTTTTATCAGTAATCATTAGCATATTAGCTTATATTAAAAATTTAATAACATAAAAATTAAAAATGTATCGTTCCTTACATGGAAATATAAGTCTTTACTTACATTACAAATAATAAATATTTTAGGTTTTAATTAATTATTTTCATTATTATTTTTTGTATTATGTTAAATTGCTTAGTAGTTCTTTATTATTTATTTCATATTGGAGTTTGTTCCCTTAGAATCAATTTACAAATAAGACAGTTTAAATGAAAAAAAAACGTGCGACACTTGTTGTCTGCCGCGGTAAAGCTATTGCATAGCATTTTTAACAACTATTGCAATTATAATTATTTATGTAGTAATTTTTTTATTGATATTAATTCAAGTTTTTAAGCTATTGCATAGCTTCTATCGCGGGCCTTGAGTATGGAGACCGAATCCAGAAATTCCATAACGAAAATAACCTAACACACCAGTATTGTGTACTTATAATTTAAAAATAGCATAAGCGCCAAGTTGATAATATGTATCATGTATTAATCTTTATTGAATAATAATTAATGTTTATTTTAAAATAAATGTTTTACTGGTACAAATGAATTTCTTTCAAAAAGCCTTTTCATTTTAATGACTTTCTGTTATGGTTTTACAAAAGTCCAGAGTACAAGAATTTAACAATCGTAATTGAACTTTATTTAACTTATTTAACTGATTATATTTTAAATAGGAATAGAATAATTTCATAATATATAATCATGTCATAATAGAAATAGGTCTATAAAATATCGATGTATCGATATATCAATATTATTACTTAGAAATATCGATATTTATTACAAATTCATTATCATCATCATTTCTCTTATCGTAGCGGTAAAAGCTAATTCATTCACACTAAATCATTCAATATCTAGTTTTATAGAAATAGTACATTGCCAAAATATATATTCTTTAATCATTTTTACCATTTTATGGTATGTATTTTAAAAAAGTTGATACAAGAAGTGTTTCATCGAATTTATGCGGGAAAAATATAAAAGCAGCGGTAATACAACTAATTTAGCAACTCACTTAAAAAATAAATACCGTCTTGCATGTCTAACATGACTTGCAATAATTATTTTAAATAAAGCCAATATGTCGAAATAACGATAATATTTTGAAATTCCAAACCCCAATATTGATGTATTTGAAAATGTCGATATATCAAGCTTTACTGCGGCAATCTCCGAGTGCCACACTTATTTTTTTTGCGTTTATATTAATTGAAGTTGGATGTTGTGACCGATAAGAAAACAATTTTTTCTGTTATTAAAAAAAATACTATTTAAAGTTGTTATTCCTATGTACTGTCATAAAAAGGTTAAGATTATCATTAGCTAAAAATATTTTCAACCTTAAATCTCACGAATAAGTTTAATTACCTTTGTTAAACTATTAAGCAATAAAGTATATAATACAAGTATCAACAAGGCGCTTAAGCTATTTTTAAATGATATGTACGCAATACTCGGCCGAGCTACATAGTAGGCGGAGTGGGGGTTTTAGGTTTTTTTGTTACGAAATTTCTTGATTCGGTCGCTGCACTCCAATCCCACGATATAAGCTATGCAATAACTTAAAAATGTTTGAAATAAATATCGACCACGATACCTGAATTTCAATATCAAAGTATCGATATATCGTACAAAAATGTATTAGTAATAAATATCGATATTTCTTAGTAATAACATCGATATTTCCATACATATTTTATCAACAGTCCTATTTAAAATGAGAAGTTTAACTGCTTAGTAATATCATAAAAAGGTTCATAATATCGGCTAAAACTATTTTCAATCTTATTTCTGTGAATAAAGAACAATTACGATTGTTAAGTACTTGTACTTAGGGTCTTTTGTAACACAATAACAGCAAGTTTTTAAAATTAAAGGCCTTGATGAAAAAAGTATATTTGTACAAGTATTATGCAGGATTACGCATGCGCAGTAACGCTGATACAACCTATGCCCCCTAGAGGCGAGTTGGTGAACTAAAGAGACAAGCGTGATATTTTAAATCATTAAAAGTTCTGCTATTCATCGATAGATGGCAAAACTAGTTGCGCACGATAGGTTGCGCACCAAAAACGTAACGAGGTCATCGTTCAGTGGATTTTACTCCTCATATTTTTCTCATACCGGGCGCCTTATATACAAAAATCGATTCTTAAGGAGTAAACTCCAAAAATTGAGTGTCTTAATTAAAAAAAAAACTGGGTGTATTAGTTTCATCGTGCAAAATAAAATGGAATAATAAATACCTTCAAGTTTATAAATAAATAAATAAATATAAATAAATATAAATTCGTCCACAAACGCCGGAGTAATCGCGGAACATACACACAAGCAACATACAGAATTGATAACCTCCTTCTTTTTGAAGTCGGATAAAAAGCTATAAAAGTTACTAGTATTTTATTTGGCAGTCTACGAGCTCTTGCATGATCAAAGGATACACAAAAGCATTGCCAGCATGTAGATTAGACTAAATATTTTTATTTGGTTGCTTATGTTAAAACTGTTTTTAAATTTATATAAATATACAATGAAAAATAAACCGACACGGGCAGGGATTCGAACCTGCGACCTCTGGGAAACCGTCCCTTTACTCCACCAATTGAACTACCGTATACGTATATTTATATAAATAAACTTAATATACATGTTTATAAATATTTTCAAACATGTTTATAAATTGTTATTTAAAAACCTTCGGTAGATTTAGTTTCGTAGTCTTAGAAGAACAGGCAAGGACGCTAAAAAGAAAGATATGATCTAACATATACACAATTAGTATGGATACGTATGTCTGTATAATTGAGTAGATAGATAGTCACCCACATATTTAAAACGGGGGAAGCGCAGTCAATGACCATCATTTTTATTTTTAGTTAACCAAGTTTTTAAAAGGCATTTCTTGTTTACTTTGTTTTGGTTTGGTGAAAGCTTATTGTAAAGTTACAATATTTTTAAATGTGTTTGTAATATTAATTTGTAATGGTTTCATATTATTATTTATTTTGATTTTATATGGTCACTATTTTGATAAATATAAATAATTAATTGTTAAATTAAATAAAATACAAGCACAGTTCTAATTAAAAAGGGTATATTAACAGATTTCAGGGTGTTATTTGAGATTATGTACGTATAAGTGATATAAAGTCAGTTGTTTTAAGAAAATATGTGTTTTTATTATTATGCATATTATTATTTAAAATTGTAATGGTTATTTCTGGATCTAGCTATTTACATTTATTTTTATATGTTTTATGTCTAATATTATTTTTTTACCCGGAACCCAGTTCAATAAAATCTTTTCTTGTATATGTTCATAGCTCGTGCCATAATATTTACTTTGTTCACTATTTTTCATTTTATCATAATGTAATATGAAACCCATGTCCGAGTCATATTGCCTTATTGAAAATATGAATAAAACATTTATATCTCAAACCATCAAACACGCATCAAACCTGAAGGAAATTCAACTCAATCTAAAAAAATACTTATTTGAGAAAATTAATCAGTTTCGTGAACTAAATATACCAAAATTATATAAAACTACTGCTTCAGTGTAATATCGCTTTAAGATATTTAAACTATCTAATCGGTCGTTTCAATATCAGAACACATTTTACGCTATTTAGCTTGTAAAATTTTTAAATGTTATACAGTTAGCAGACGACATATAGAATAAAACTTGGTCAATATATATGCTGTACAATATATACATATACGTTATACATCCAATTAAAACATATTTTTATTAGGACACGTTGACAATAACTATCGGTAGTACCTACTAAAATTAGATTTCTTAACTTCAATACAAATACCTATTATTGCGTTTTATATCGCAGGCACTTTAAAATGAAATAAGACTTAAATTATTTCCACTTTGATATTTTAACAGCCTGTAATAAATATTGCTTTGAAATACCGACATCTCTGTAATGAACAGTGATTTATAATAAAAGCAATTGAGTCGTTCTTTTACTTAAAATGGGTGATGAAGGAAGTGGTGGCTGCCAGTATTAGTTTATTGATTTATTTCATCAACATACAATTATAATATTATAACAGTTTACAATAATACGATGCTATAAGTAACATTATTTTAAAAATTCTTAAGAGGAATTTTCAGTTAACTATTCTCGTTGCTTATGGAAACAAAAACATTGACGAACTAATCTGTGATTTACGGAACAATTGCAAAGGAAAATCCATAAATCTTTTATCTCTTACAAGTTTTTTCTTTATCATTAATTTATCCAATTTAGGGACCGATCCGGGTATTTGAATATTCAGGTGGTGGTGGAAGGTGATCCATTTTATCTCCATCTCTATTTGCTGATTAAATTCTTCTAATTTCGTCCTTCTTTAAAAGTATAAATTATTTAAACTTTTATTGGCAGTACAATTACCTAATGAACGTGTTTTACCTGAAATTAAGGGAAAATTACTTTTCGTATTAGATTCTAACAATAATAGTAGGATTTATTTCACATTTTGGTTTAACAGTTTAAGATTAAAAATTAGACAAAATGACTAATTATTTTTCAATATTAAAAACATAGAAAAAATGTAGCTTGGTGAGAGCTAACATTTAATTAATAAGTACTCCTTGTTAAAAAGTAACTGACTGGATACATATTTACATACAGCAAAGAGATTTCTAATAAATAAACTACTATTTTCCGACATACATATTCCGACATATTCCGTTCGACTTTAAATATCGCGATTATTCCGAGTCACGACTTTTCTCGAGTCTTATAACAGAGTTACTTACAATAGACATATTGGGTTCAGTGGCTATTGACCCGAACGATCTCCAAACACCTCAAAAATCTGACTGATCACGAACAATAGTTCAAAATATTCTGTTCTGCTTTATTTTGATTGTATTTAAAAAACATATAATATACTATTATTTGAGGAGTTAATATTGAAGTAGTGTTTTAGTAAGAAATATCAATTTAAACGACACGAATATTTAATATCCCTTTAATAAAGTAATAGTAAAAGAATTGTTTTATTGAATGTAATTTAATGTAATTGGAGCATATTAATTATTTCCATATTTGATTGAGACAAAAAATATTTTGAAAATTCATGAATTAAACAAAACAATCAAAATGAATATAAATAAATAAATTGTGCGTTATTAGGCACTTATTGGTATTCCAGTAATACCCAATGTTTTACATAGTTTAGCGATTACAAATGAATACAATCAATATGAATAACACGTTTTTGCTTCAAAACAAAACATCCACTAAAATATATCAATAATATTATGTGATAAATATTTACGAGTCTAGCAATCCACGGGATGCGTAGATAACACATCTGCTGTCGTCAGTGACTTCAGCTGTTAAGAGTAGTCTCAAGAGAATACCACATCTTGCACGCAAGGATAAGATATTGACAAAAAGACTCCCTTACTTATCTTGTTTTTTAATTCAAAACAGGGTCTATCAGTTTCACTTTTGTTAGACCAAATGTTGCTTAATATCATTTACAATAAGGGTTGATATGGGGAAATCTTAATCAACGCCATCGGGTAGGTATAAAATTTCATGTCGCAAATCATATATTCGCATTTACTATCAATAGCTAGCTATAACTATAACTAAAACTGGAAGATTTTTTAACCCAACTTCATATAAATAAACACATTGTTTCACTGTCCACATTGTTTAGTTTTGATGGGGACTTCTATTTTTGAATATTTTTGTTCAGCTAGAAATCTTTCGCTTACTTCATCACTTTTTAATAAAACTTGTCAAGATCTATAAAAATAATCATTTATCAATAAGTTTTATTGTAAGAGCTAAAGAATGTTTTTATATACTTATCGGAATTGAAAAGGTTTTGATTATAATAAATGGTTTGTTTGTTTGTTGGTGGTGTTTGTGTAACTTTGAGATTTTGAAGATCTGTCTAATCTATACTAATATTATAAAGCTGAAGAGTTTGTTTGTTTGAACGCACAAATCTCTGGAAGTACTGGCCCGAATTGAAAAATTCTTTTTGTGTTGAATAATCCGTTTATTGAGGAAGGCTATAGGGTATATGTCATCTCGCTGTGACTAATAGAAGTCAAGCAGTTTAAATTCCGCCCTTAAGAGTATTAAATAGATTGATAGATGGATTTTGCAATTTTGTATGAAACTCAGCGGCAACATTAAAAACCGCGCGGACGAAGTCGCGAGCGACCCCTAATCCAAATATAATTGAATTTTTCTACAGACCTATAGCATTCTTATATATTTCTTACTTGAGAAACTTTATAGTTTTATCTTCTTTAAGAAACTAATAATATAGACACAGAGTAAACAACTTTTGTTTAATAAGAGCACTGACTGATACACAGGAGCAAACATTGTATTGTAAACTTTGAACTTACCTCTTGATATTGACAGGTTAAGTAATAAGCTTATGCAAATGAAGTGAATATCAGCGACGTACAGTTAAATAAAAATAAAAATGGACAAATTTCATTCCATTGTTTTATTTGATGGATTTTTTTCAAAGTTGTTATTTAAGTATAAAGTTATGAAATATACGTTTATTGTGTAACTTAGTTACAATATGATAAACTTATGATTTAAATAATGATAAAATGACTAGTCATATTGACAGTACTAAGGAATCTAATCAATCAAGGTAATATGAAAAATTACATGGAGATTTAATAAGCGTATAGGCCTCCAGATAGTGGTGTTCCTGCCTTATGGTCTCCGGCCGACGGCCTTTGAAATTAAGATCATCACTACCTCCTGATAGATCAAAGTTTATTGCTTTCAAGCATTTGATTCCATTTTAGCTGCTGAGTCCATTGATTGGAAATTGTACCTCCATTTAACATTTCACGCTATAAGGACTATTAAGATTTATTCATAAATGACAACAAATTATTCCTTTACTTCTTTTACACTCGAAAAATGTTACTAGAGCTTGACTTTAATTTGACGCATAAAAAGCAAACGAAGGGAGTTGATTATTCAAACAATGAACTTGACTTGTACCGCATTAGCATTCTAAGAGGCAGTCTCGAGGTGGCAGGTTCGAGTCTTGATCCTGTTAATGATTTGAACATTTCATGTACATAGAAATTACTATTTAAATAAAATAAATTTTCTAAACATGGCAAATATGTTCATGTAAAGATTAAAATATTTTTAATTTTATTCTCCGCCTATAAGGTTTACACTACATTTTGTGTGTCCGGACTAGAGTAGCCATTTCTTGTACATTTCTCTCTGGCAGCCATTATTACAAAAATACTTTTTTCACTTATGAGGATTCTTATAATATATATAAATAATGGAAGAACGTGAAAACAAAAAGCCAAACAACTCGTATAACGTTACCTAATACTTAGTAGAACGAGACCCGGTTTATCAAATTTTGTAAACTTAAGGGTGAAATAAAAGTTTTAACTCATAAACAAATGTGAAAGTTTAAAAGGTCTTGAAACATTTATAATTTAAATTAACTGCTAAATCGAATACCAAAATATTTATTCTTAGCAAAGTGATTATCCGTTATAAATTTAAGTTCAAAGTTATTATTATAAAACATTTCAGTTTTTTTTTATGTACAATCTGTACTTGTTTATAAAGAACATATTATAGACTAAGCAGTGGTATATTTCATTATTCTTTGGTTACTAGTTTTACAGGATATATTATTTGTACCCTTTTTTTTTTATATGATCTAGGGCAATGCTTGACTACATTCCACCTGATGGTAAGTCGAATGTAGTCTTAGATGGTAAGGCGCATTGCCCTAGCAACCTATTCACTCTTCTCTTGGAGAGACCCACATTATATTTGGCCGGAAATACCGACGCAGGCAAATTGTTCCAGTCCTTCGCTGTACGCACTAAAAATAAGGAAGCAAAGCGCTTCGTTCGGACAGGTGGAATGTCTACAACAAAAGGATGGATACCTGCCGTGCGTCGGGACGTCCTGTGGGGAAGGGGGATTTAAGTCGTGTAATTCCTGCGCACACTCACCAAAATGTATCCTATAGAATACTGAGAGGCTAGCAATTTTACGCCTGTGTTCAAGGCTTTGGAGGTCGGCTTCGACCAATTCGGGATCGCCTATAAGCCTCTTTGCTCGCCTCTCAATTGAGTCCAGAACCGCAAGATGAGACTTTGCGGCACCAGCAAATATGTGTCCACAGTACTCTACACACGACCGGATCTGTGCTTTGTATAAAACAAGAAGCTGTCCCGGTGTAAAGTACTGCCGAACCTTCGCCAGGACGGCAAGCTTTGCTGCTGCTGCTCTTGCTCTGGACTCAATGAACCGACCAAAGTTGAGGTTCGAGGAAATCTCTAAGCCTAACAACTGAAGCCGGTCACTGTATTCCAAGGATACATTCCGGAAAGTAGGAGCCAAGGTGAAAGGGCTCCTTTTGGCGGTGAATAGACACGTCTGCGTTTTGGTGGCGTTGAACTTGACAAGATTGGCATTGCTCCATGCGGAGACTGCCTGAAGTTTGTCATTCAAACGTTGCACCATGGCTTCTCTTTCAGACTGTACTTGATCTCGACTAGCCCGAGTACTCGGCAGATATCTTTCTACAACTGTGCTGTCGTCTGCATACCCATAGATACCGGGCTTCAACAGATCATTAATGTGCAGCAGAAACAGAGTTGCAGAAAGAACGGACCCCTGAGGCACTCCGGCATTTATTGTTAAAGGTTCCGAGGAACACCCGTCGACAACTACTCGGAGAGATCTGTGGCTCAGAAAGTCCGTTACCCAGCCGATCAGACCAGGAGATATACCATACGCTGAAAGCTTGCTTATAAGGCTCGCATGCCAGACCCTGTCAAATGCCCTCGAGACGTCCAGAGAGACGGCGACCGCTTCTCCGTTCCTCTCGATGGCTTCGCCTAAAATGTGTGTTGCGTACGCTAGAAGGTCCCCAGTGGACCTATTTCGGCGAAATCCGTACTGTCGGTCACTGAGGAGATCGTTACCTTCTAGGTATGCTAGTAGGCGCGAGTTCAATACACGCTCCATAATCTTGCAGAGTATGGAGGTGATTGAAATCGGTCTGTAATTGACAGGGTCGGCACGGCTGCCTTTTTTGGGCACGGGTTGCACATTAGCAAGCTTCCAGGATTTCGGCACTATTCCAGTCATGAAAGAGAGACGATACAGACGTATCAGTACAGGAGACAACTCAGCTGCGCATGTCTTGAGCAGAATGGCTGGTGTACCATCAGGACCACTGGCTTTATTCACATCTAAACGACACAATGTTCTCCAAACCTCTTTGTTAGTGATGCGGATTTCAGGCATCGAAATACCGCAGTGAGGAAGATGTGCTGGAGAAGCATTGCCAGTTTCTAGATGTGAATTATCAGCAAACAGAGAAGCAAATACATTTGCTTTCTCTGTTGCTGTGTGGGCCAGGGATCCATCCGGCTTCAGCAGAGCAGGCAGTGAGGGTTGGCAGAAGTTCGACTCGATCGCTTTCGCAAGAGACCAGAAAGCTCGACTGCCAGTTGGTTTGACAGACAGCTTTTCGCCATTCTTAGCGATTCGATCGAGACGAGCCTTACGCAATGCCTTTTTGCAGGACTTGGCAGATTGGTTAAAGACTCTCTTCTTCGAACTTACATCCGGAGTTTTGCGGGTTCGAGCATCAGCCCAAATGAGATATGCTGAATGTTTTCGGTCTTGAGCATGACCACATTCGGCATTAAACCATGGGCGAGCTTTGCCGCCGATGGGTACGACAGCAAAAGGAATAAATTATATTATGTTATAGCATCCGCGCAACTCGACGGATCCAAAGAAGAGAAGCAGACCTGCCGCCAAGGATAAGACGCAAAAAAGTGCCGCATCTCATCCCAATCTGCTGACTTGTATTTCCATACTCGCCTAACATCATGAGGTTCGAAAGCTGGTGGGGAATATGTAAACACAGATTTCACCAGACAGTGATCGGAGGTTCTCAACGGGGAGGTGACTTCTACACAATACCTGTCCGGATCAGTTGTCAGCAGAAGGTCCAGGCAATTGGCTGTATGGCCTACCACATCTGGTACCCTCGTCGCTTGCTTCACCAGCTGAAAGAGGTGCAAGAACAACGCAAAGTTCCGCGCTTCTCTTCCAGCATGGTCGGTCTTCAGGTACGGGAACAGCCAGTCCTGATGACAGGCATTAAAGTCCCCCAGAAAGACGAGCTGCGTCGAAGGGTACTGGTACAGAGCCATATCTGCAGCCTCACTGAGATACTCAAATAAACGAGTTGTCTCCTTGTCACCGCTGTGCGAACGGTAGATACAGGAATATAGGATTTTTTCGTTTCCTGTGTCCACTAAAACCCATAGGGAAGAAAAAGTGGGGTCTTCAAGGTGACGGAGACGCTGAATACAGAGGTCGTTCCGCGCGTACACACTGACTCTGGCCCGTGAGCGAAAGTTGTGCTCTAACGAGTAACCGGGTAATCCAAGTATGTAGCGCTCAAAGGACATTGTATCTGCGTCGCCGTCAAAAAGAGCAAGTGCGGCTGCTCTGTCTCCAGGTAGTGGTGGACAGCTAAAAGATTTGAGTGCAAACCTCTTATATTAGTGAGGTGCACTTTATATGAGGAGGAGTACAACCGCTGTCTCAACTAGTTTCTTTTTTTTTACTTTTTCATAATAAAAAAAATTAAAGTGAATAGGGATGGGAAATGGCAGTTGAACGAGGCGGTTACGTATCGAACCCGACGTCGAAGTTGGTTAAGTTATGCCACTGGGAGGCTAGCCTGGAGACTGCGGGGACGCCCTAACCCCCCCAGGGATCGCCATCGGGCCTCCTCGTCTGGTCGCCAACCAGCACGATGGAGCCACCCTGGGATTTTTCGCAGCTGGCGGGGCAGCCTTTCGTGGGTGGCTAACCCACTAATTGGGCCCCCAACTATCTGCGGGCGGCCAGCGGAAAGCCGTCGCTTCGGATCCCGCTACCCTCCTCGACTAGACACCCGACAAAACAAACACCAATTCGACGTCAACCGGTTCGCCAACGTACCACAGCTGTTTAGACCCATTTCCCATAAACGGCTTCATCAAGCAACGTGCCGGAACACGACTAGGTCGCTTTGCGGCACGACTTTGCCCGATGGGTGGTAACTTTGCCGGCGACCCGATGTTATGGTCTACCACCAAGAATATTATATTTGTACCCAAATATACTGACTGTTGTTCACAAATAAATAGGAAATAAAATATAATTTTATAATAAAATATTCATAAAAGAGTATTCATTGGGTTTTTTGGTGGATCTTCTTCATGGAGCTTTACACTGGAACCACTTAACTAGAGTCTGATGTTTAGTTATAGACCAGTATTATCATCGATTATTATTGTATAAGTTGTAATATGACCTCTTATAAAAGTACATTAATAAAAACTAATACAATAAAAAGGAGAGCACAAGAGGTCTAAGAGTTTCCCCTTGAGAATTATTACCTACAACATATTTCTACGAGATGAGTATATTTTATAAAGTCCCAAGAGATTGACACAGCCTTCAGGTTAATATGTGGCTTATAAATTCAAAAGAATGGGACTTGGAATATTTGGATACGAATTCGAATTGTTATAGGTAAAATTTTTCGTGCATAATACATAAGAAATATAAATAAAGGTACATTTTATACCTGTACAATTTTCTTCATAAATTTAATTCTGTTTATAAATATAAAAGCTGATCCGCTTTTATTTATAAACAGAATTAAATAATTTACTCATAAAAATTATAATAATATAACTGATTCAGGTGTCTCTTTTTTATTGCACTTGGCTCTGATTGTTTTTTGGCCACTGTTTCAATCTCACGTTACTCCCGAAGTAAACTTAGAACAAAATATTCCATACGACCAGAGGATGTGATAAAAAAAAAATTCGAAGTTAGCAATGCTGCTAATAAACATAGAAATATACGATACTGCAAAAAATTAAAATTTTTATTCCATGAAAATTGTTACCTTTGTAAATTAGATTTTTTTTTAGACTCACTGACCAATTAATTGTGTTTTTAGTACAATTAAATTCATAAATGGGTCTGAAAATTACTAACGTAAGCAATTATTTTATCTAATCATATCTTTGAATAGCAATTTAATAATATTTGAAGGATGTTTTCAAGGACTTCCGAAGTATAATCTATGAAATATTCGTGACTTAAAAGCTATTCTCAAGGAACTGAGAGTCTTATCTTCTTATATACAAGTGTCATCTTAAAGAAAACGATTATTACTAAATAATAGAAATATCGAATTATTTCGAAATAATAGAAATGTTGAATTATTGAAATTATTGAAAACTAAAATCCTATTTTCTTGTCATAAACCCAAATCTTTATATTTAATATAATACTTATACTAACTTATACTAACATGAAGTTAAATTCAGAATTTTAAAACCGAAAACTTTTTTAGATAGTTTTTTAGAATTATATAAATTTATAAGGATCAATAATTTTGGGAGGGTCGTTTTAATCATATAACTTTTCTCATATAATAAGTATAATATTTGAAATAGTAAAAGAAGAAATAATATTTTAATCCAGATATTGAAATGTTCCAACCAAGATGCAAATATATCTTTATTTATATATTAAAAAGTTATTACAAAAGCTATATAATATATTGAGCATATAAAGAAAGTCGGAAGTCTTTTATCTTGTACTAGGATTTTGCTACAGATAAATTATATTTTAATCATTTCTTATTTCATTTTTTTCTTTGTATGTGAAAATAATTTAAATGATTGTCAAATTTGAATGCTTTTATAACATATAAGGTTTTATTGAATTTATTATTAGATATTTAAGGAATACTTAACAACTAAACGAAATAGATTCAATCATGTTTTACTAAAGCTTTATGAGTTTTATATCAGTTCTTGTAATAAATAGTCTAGTATATTAGCGCGTTTACTAGCAGACGTCCAGTAGTTTCTAATCGAACTTGAACTACGAGCAGCTTTTTAAGTTGCGATAAACAATTTTTAATTAAAAAATTAATATGATGAAAATTTATAATTATTCACAGTTTAAATGACAGCCAGAAATAAATTAAGGTAAAAATAAACAAAACCCAAAATGTAAGATATAAATTTCTTATTTATCAAGATTTATCCTGATTCTTATCAAAAGTAATGGACCCTCAACACTCATTCGAAAGGTAGCGGAAAGAGAAATTCAAAAGAGCTGTGATGTCAGGTTAGCGCTGTTTCAAAAGCTTTTTCAAATCCCCTGCAATATGTCAAATTGACATTTTGTGCTGACATTTCTTCGACAGTTAGGGTAAGGGCGGGCAGGTAATGATTTAATATATCTTATTAGGAATCCATTTCAACCAGAATTTCTATTCGAAGCATTTAAGGATTATAAATTTAATTTGCTTCTTTTGAGGAATAAAAAGTTGAAATTTGTTAAGTAATGAGCAGTTTGAGTTACGAGTACCTAATCCTATTACTCCTATTTCAAATAAATACGTTTAATTCAGTATAATGCAGCGATACGTACATTTATCTCAATAACCTTTATTAAACTATAATCATATCTAGATGTTACATGACCCTAAAAATATGTCTTTAATAGTCCAGAATGATCTAGAAGTGTGCATCTTAAGCTCGCAGCATCTCTCGTTACGTTAATAGAACTAAGAAACTGAAACCCAGTTTTTTTTCTAATATAGGATAAATTACATTTTCTTACTTTATTATATCTAATCTTTATAATATTCAAATTTGATTATTAGCCCCAATCATAAATTTCAACTTTATCCCAATATTAATACCTATTTGTTATTCCTCATAATAAACCTAATTCCTAATCCTAATAAGAAATAACAACTTGCAAACATGTTTGTTGTATTTGTATAACATTATATTGCCCATTTTTATTTTATTAAAAGATAATCTATTTGATTTTATATTGCTCAGAGACATAAAAGAATCATTAGTAGTGGACTGACTGATTGAACATATTGTATTTTTATAATATACTAGTATATCCGCGGCTTCGCCGGACTCAATTTAAAGATGTATTAGGTAACTCAAAATATAGAATAAAAAATATATTAAATATAAGAATTAACTTATTTAGAATTAACCACCGCGATAATAATTATTATTCAACCTGATTTTTTTTTCTACTCTTTTCTTCTCTAGCTTGTACATGAATAGCCTAATGACATTATAACTAACCTTAAATAGATTGATTTAAAAAACAATATCGGTAGTAAATAAACTGTCACTGACAGTTCAATAAAAAAAAGCTCCGATCGTCAGCAAACTTTACAGGATTACCCGCAGGGTCAATCTAAATATCCTCTGAACATTTGGTTAAAATCGGTCAAACCATTTTGGAGTTTATCCGGAACATACATACATAATTTCTCTTTTATAGGTATGAATTAAGACATGAATTGCTCATAATAAGTATAAAAGAGATAAGATTATTTCTTCTTCAATAATCTCAAAAAAATATTCTAATTTATTTTCCTTCCTTTCTTCAGAATACGGATTTATTAAGACTTACAAAAATACCCTGTAATTTTAAATCACATTATGACCTTTAAATACCAAAATGATTAAAGCTTAAGAATTACGCTCAATTAATTATTTTACACATTTATATTATTTTTTTTCGTCTTAATATTTTTATTACGAACTCCTATATATATATTTTTTGTATTATTTGAAAGTTATATGCGCTATTAAATATAATATTATTTAAAGTTATTTAAATTGTTTTTGCGTACTTTTGTTCTATAGTTTCCTAGTCTTAATTAGTGGTTTGTTGAATTTTCTATTTGAAAAGAGAAAATTATACACAACTAGTTTTCTTTTATTGCAATACCACAAGAATGAAAAGAACATATGATTACACAACGTATAGAACAGAGACAAAACAAAACAATTTTTTGTTACATTGAGGTGGAGGTTTTTTATGATTTCGTAAAACTGAAAGCAAAATAATTGTTGGAAGTTTGCCGACAGATTGAGCACTTTCCAACTTAATGTTAAAGCTTTGAGGGTTCCAAACGCGTCCTGGTCTGAGAATAACCATAAAACAAACACAGCTGGATATTTTATTTTATTGTGATCACTGTTTCACAAACAGTAAAGTATTTAAGTAAAGTATATATTTAATTAAGAACCTTTAGGTTTTGCTTTGGAGATGACTGTAAAACTGGTCCATGTGTACTCTGAAAGTTTGCGAGGTGTTTGGAGAAGTTCCTTCAAAGAGATACGATGAATGTTATTTTCTGAGTGATAAATACAAAAACTGGTGTCTTCTGCGGATTTAACTGAAGCAGATTCAATTTACCTTAGTCCGAAATTTTCCCAGGGGATATTTTTATAAAACACTCAAGTTCCTCTCAGCTTTCGTCACAGTGTACCTAGAGTCATGCACATCTGATACATTACATGTCTTGTGCATAACAATGAGTGCTGGGTATATTCAACATATCATTGATATGAAAAAGGATTAGTGTTGAGGATCACGACTTTGCTTTTAATATACATCTATGAACTATGTAGATTACATTTGACCAATGGCCATATATCTTTTTTGTGTCTTGATAAAACTGTACTGTTCAGTAGAATGTTTAGGACGATTCTGTTTCCATGCATAGGTTCATTTCATTTGTATAGCTGAAAGGCTTAACATCAATTTTCTGTCTATGAATATTATAAAAAAATCATATTTGTTTTACTATTTTGAGGGTAGTGATACGGTAGCTCAATTGACAGAACGAGCAGAACTCACAGGTTCAAATTCTGCCGGTATTGGTTAAATTTTTATTTCATTTCATATTTATTTAAAATATACATTTCTTGTTAGTTTAAGAAGTTTTAAATCACCCCCACTTAACCTTAATGTTAATTATGTCTAAAATATAAAAAAATATTTATAAAAGATTGAAAATATAGAAATACATGGAAGTAATATTAAGATGAGACGAGAGTAAAGGATGCTTTCAGTACCGTTATATTTATTTATTTCTTGTTTTCTTTTCATAAAAAAATATCAATGAAAATGTTAAGTTAAACGAACGTTCCTATCATTTGTCAAATATTTTAATCTTGAATCTTGGATTCCTTTTTATGTATAATATTAAAATTGGTCTTAAATAGTGTCGACAATAATATAATAATAATAACAGGTACTAATTAGTGTATGTTATAATAAGGACTTGTGATGAGAGCCCGAGGTTAAAAATAATTGCTAATTTTATTTTTTAAGATATTTTTTTTTGGAAAGTATTTACAAACGATAACATTGAAAAATATAATAAGATTAAATAGTCTATTATATATAATATAATAGACTATTTAATCTTATAATATAATAGACTAACGTATTTTATATTAATAATAATTTTATATTTATATTAATAATATAATAGACTAACGTTTTTAAATAGTCTATTATATTATATGTAATAGACTATTTAATCTAAATCTAAAATAAATGTAATCTAATAAATAGGTTAGTTCAAATAATATTTCAAGAAAATAGACATCAACGTTAATTTTATTCATATTACCTTCTTATGATCTTTGACAAAATATTAAAAAACGGTTTTCATTTATAAACTTTATTTAAAAACAGAAAAGTAATTTATTTATATATTTAAATAAAAAATAAAAGATAGCAATAAAAGATCAAATAAAAAAATCTTTAAAATTTGCTATACGAGTATAAAATATTTTTCATACATTCAAATAAAATACAATATTATTTATTAAGCTTTAATGTATTTCTTCATTTATATTAACAAGTCACTCGAAACAATAATTAATTAAAAGTCTTACGTAACTTGGTTTAAACTGGTCAAAAGAAAAGAAATCAAAGCATTTCAATGCAATTAAGGAAATAAAGTATTTTTGAATACATGTAAAGACTTTGAATTAATTTTGAAGGTATAAAGTGTACTAATGAACTGAAGCGTAAGTTAATTTGTAAGAACAATGTCATTAACTTTTTATAAAGTTTGAAGTTACAAAGATTTATAAGAAATTTAACGTTTTCTGGTAAAGTTTTTGTAGTACTGTATAACGGTTATTCAATTGGTTTTTCCTAATAAAAGCTATAAGTTTTATGTTTACTTCAGAACTTATATTACATAACGTAGGTCCTAGACTGAGTACCATTCTGCATTACATATTTCTTAATAAAATATCTCTGAGTGTTTCTGAGAATATAATAATATTAAAAATATTCTTTACCATTAGGTTTATAAGATTTAGTTTCTTTCGTATTTATATAAGAGTTTTATGGGCTGGGTAAGGAGAAAGTCATAATTTCGATTATTTTTTACTCTTTACATTAAAAACATATTATTGCAATCATAAATAATATTTACGATGACATCTCAATGTCGTGCAAAAGTTTGGGCGCCGTGATTTATGTCTCAATAAAAGTATTATTTTTATTTATTAATTCTATAAAATATAATGTTGACATCTGTCAGAGTTATAAATAGGTTTGTGTTTTTCTTTTGAAAAAGCAAACGATATAAATGTTTAGTTTTGATAAAAATAACAATATCTACGTATTCTCAATTCAAAAATCTCCTCAGACATTAGACCATCAGAAAGTAGATAGTGTTATATATAAGTATTTCAATATATCATTACCAATATAAAAAAGTACATCAAGCTTAAAATTCACATTGAAAAAACTGCCACCTTTTAAAAAGACCAGAAAACGAAATGATCAAACATAATTTTTCTTATATATTTTTTTGTTTTATAAATTTAAGGGAAGCATACTTTATATTTAATATTTTTACAATAAAAACAGTTTTTGCAAGACAGCATATATATAACTACAAAAGAGTTGGACAACATAGTGGTGATATATATTGTGTAATATTCTGTAGGCTTATTAATTAAGTATAAATATAAAAGCCGTGACATAAAAAAGAAAAGAATTTGGTTCTTTATCGAACTGGATACCGAAGTAATAAACGTTAACAATTAAATCGAGAAATAAACATTTTCAGGAAATTTAACATTATGTATTCTCTTAAGAACCAATTTGAAATTATTGTATCAAAATAGAAATAAAATATTTAATTTGAACGTTAAATCTTAAGCGTTTTATTTTGTATAAACTTTATAAATATATCTTCTTTCGTTATGTGTTTTTGTAAAAATATTTTAATTTATTCGTCATTGGTGCGTGGGTAAACTAGAAATTATAACCACGATATTCTTAAATAGATTGTAATAGATGACAAAGCTTAATGGTTTAGGCTTTACTATGGGATGCAACGGGCTTAAAACTTTACTTTACTTTACGTTCATGATAATGCACTGGTTCCAAAATTTAAAAAAAAGTTAATTATTTTATTTTGATTAAGATTAAAAATAATTGTGCTAGTTGTGCAAAACGATTTTAAAAATATATTGATATTTTGATATTAAGCATACGAAGGAATTAATGTCGAATGCTTATTAACAATACAGTTCTGTCAGATTAAAGAGAAAACCTAATAAAAGAGCTTAAACAAAGATTAGTTTTTGTTAATTATAGATCATGTAAATTCTTGAAAATCTCGTTAGTTTAAAATGTTTATTCTACTTTCTCTAGAAATAGGTTCAAAGTGTACGAGACAAGTTGATTGACCTTATTCAGATACCTTATAGTTCAGTTCGCATATTACTTACTTATTCTACTACATTTACTGTAATTTATCGTTAATTAAATCTACAGGTATTTGGTATCCTTTATAAATATAAAAAGATGTTTTAAAATGTAATGGCAAGGAACTCAGACTGAAGAATGATTGTTATTTTAATTTTATTTATACAGTAACATTATTATTGAAGTGAAACTTCTTTATCGGGGTTGGAAAAAAATTTAGTGTAACATTTTTTCGTTACGCGTCACATTTTTCTGTTATGCGCCATCTTTTTGAAGTGAAACTTCTTTATCGACAGATGGGATAAAATTTTATAGCAATGTCAAAAAATTATGACGTTTTTCTGTTACGCGCCATATTTATTTCTAAATCACATTTTTCCGTTACGCGCCATATTTGAAGTGAAACTTTTTTATCGACGGATGGGAGAAATTTTATAGCAATGTCAAAAAATTGTAACGTTTTTCTGTTACGCGCCATCTTTATTTTTGCTTAAACTTTATCTAATTTAGCTAATTAGCCATTCCTGTAAAGTTGTAATTAGTGAATCATTTTTCAAAAAATTATGTCATAAAGAAGTTTCATTATTAAATATTTTATCAGTTTTTGGCATCATTTTTAAATTAGACTTAAGAATACGAATGTTTAGTAATGAAAATAAAACGTGTTTCTTTCTCTTCTCTCAAATTTTGTACAAGAATCAGTGACTTTAAATTAAATTCCTTCTCAAATAATTGAGGACATCCAATCACAGTATATTATTTGTCACAAACATTGTATACATTTCGGAAAGCGATATCGAGGCGTCCCACTAAGACGATAATGGTATCCGGTTTTAGTTACAATCACACGATGTTTTCTTTGTGGGCGAGTCCTACGCGTAGATTTCTATTTTGATAAAACGTCCTCTTTGTATTTACCAATGTATGTAAAAACTATACACCTTCGAACGGGTAAGCAGCAATGGTACGACAATAAGAGATTATTAATTTCTTTAGTACTTGATAACCGATTGTTGAAAAAAAAACAAAATGTTAAGTAAATCATAGACAATATATTCCCTAAAACTGCATCCAAATCGATTAATCCGTTTGTAAGATTAGCGTGCACAGACATACAGACGAACTGACAAACTGAAAAACCATTGTTTTGGGTTCTCTTGCTCTTATAAAGGCCCCCTACGATGTTTTTTTTTAATATTTTCCATGTACCAAAATGAATCAGTGACAATTTTATTATAAGTATAGATTAATAAGGGTTTCTGAATAATGTACTTTTTTCTTTCTTTTCTCCGAAACAAATAATTCTTGTTTATTTGAAAGGAAATATATTTAATCAAATAATTTACAACCGCCTTTTAACAAAGTTTTAAATTTAAAATGCATAAAATGAACCAGTCTGTCTCAAGCTAAACTTCCTGCGCCAATTACTCTTCATCTTACCGGGTAACTTAATAAACTTGACCTGTTTAAAAAATGTATATATTCAGTGTTTTATTTGTGTGTGTATATAAATCTGTTTTGATGATAAAAATGTAGATGATATAATTTGACTTGTTTAAAATTAAAATAAAATGTTATAATTTTGCCATTTATTTAATAGTAAAGCGCTATGTACTATATACTATTATATATTTAATAAACAATTTCGGAGCCAAAAAATACAAGCAATATTTTCAGATTAAGATATTTTATTTAAGATTTTATCACTTCTAAAACTTCTTCATTATTTTTTTTTTACATTTAAAAATAACGTTAGAAACGATTTGAATATACATTAAATATATTACTACTAGCTTTATGTTTAAATAAATATACGGCGTATAAAAATTGTCATGTATTCGAGTTACGAATAAAATCTTAACAAACTTAAACGTTAAATTATTAGGGTAGATTATTTACAGTGAATTATAATAATTATATAAGATTATAATTGTTTAGGGAGGAAAAACACAGTGCACATGTATTTTACCTCCTTAAATAATTAATTATAGGCATTTCTATTACAAATTACGACTGATAAAGCAATGCTATAAGTGAAAAAATGTTAAAGTATGAGCTGGAAACAACATTACGCTCAGACTGCTACAAACGATCTTATATTATCTTATCTTATTTTATCAATTAATGATCTTACATTTTATTTTGCAATTCATTTTGTTTTATAAAATAAAATAATAACGACACTAATTGGTTGAATTAAGGAAAATATGTTTACAATACTATGTTTTAAGTACATGATACAGATTTTAAAACATCGGGTATTAAAATATCTGTCTGTTTATTTATTTTATAAAATTATAAACGAATTTGGCAATTATGAGATCTGTTTGTCTGTTTGCTTATAAGTACAATTTAATGAAATTGGTTGTTTTTTTTTTCAAAATATTGTTATTTCGTTATTGCCTTGATTTATTTATTTGCATTTTGAATTCTTTCTTTACTTAGCGGCCGGGGGTTGTTTATTTTGCAATACTGTTACATCTTAAACAGTTTACTACAATTTTATAATTATATAAAAACCTTAGCAACCACAGCAACGCGTAGACGAGTCTGATAGTATTATTATAAAGATATTGTAGTCTAGAAATATACTTACAATAATACATATTTTACTCGAAATGGATCGTTATACATGTTATTTTATGTGATAACCTGAAGTTTTATTTATTTATTTAATCTTTATTGTCATCAGTCAACCTGATAATACAGTAAAAGATAACACGAAGAGGCGATATAAAAGTTTAAAATACTTAAATAATTAAAAAAAAACATTGTAATGAATAGAACATTGAAGTTTGGGCAATAAATTCATTACAACATTACTAGTCATTTAGTTTAGGCCAAAACCAATTTCTTTATTTGTTACAAATGTTTAAGTTTTGTCAATAGCCATTTATTCTTATCAAACAGTAGGGTTCAACATTATAGAAGAACGATTTTTTTGAGTAATTTAGGTTATATAGGGCATTTAGGGATTTGAAACGTTTATCTTTTCTAACCTAAGCGTTCTCTCCTTTTATATTACATAGTGACCTTTATACTGACAACGTCTTAGTGAAACTTATCTTTTCTCTTTCCTTTGAATTTTTGTCTTGTTACGAAGGAGAAATAACTCTTTTTTTTTATTTTGTATAAAACATATGAAGCAAAATTAAAGAATTTTTAGCATGTTTATATTTAAAATATTAAGACTAAATTTTTGTATGCAATAACACAGGTTCGACTCCTTTTCGTGTTGTTATTTTTTCATTTGTAACTAACCGATAGTAAAACAGTATACAAATGCATCGAATAATATTATTCAATATAATTTGATTTCATCATTCTTTTCGATAAGATTAAAAATAAGATTTAAAAATATTTATCATCATGTATGACGAGAGTTGCTTATTTTATTAATTATTTAAATAGTATCCTAATTAATAAACATTGTTTATTCTCAAATAAACGAGGGCTTTGAATAAAGTACAAATGTAATATTGTACCCTTATCCATAATCAAGTGGGTCTTCGTCAGAGACCATTATTAGTAAAGAGGTTTTCGTTTGGATAGCACTTGTCTATACAAATAGATGACGTTCCTTGTTGATATAACAACGTACATCTAAACGCCTAGATTTATGAACTTATTTTTTTTTTTATTTAATATATTCATTGAACAATTATAACAAGAGTTTTGGAAATTAATTTACACAGGACTGAAAAATGTTCCGCCGTCATTTACAAAACTCGCACGCATCATATTATGCTCATCATACGCAAACATACATTTGCTTCAAGTAAATGTGTATTTACGTGTATGTATGTGTATATATCTAGCATATTGCAATACTTCCATGACGATTGTTATTTTCCCTAAAATTATTCAGAGTCACTCTGTATCATTTTATTTATTACCATAAATAAAAGCAGCTTCAAGTTATTGCCTCATACCATGAAGAAAGACACAATACACAAATATTATGCTTTTCTTTATTGCATTACTTAATGTTAACCATGTATTACATTTATAAACGTCAGTGTATGTGTGAAGAAAAAGTCTCAAAAATAGCACAAATTATTTGTGCTATTACACAAACACACAAATGATATAACTTTATATGCCTTATGATATAGAAACTATAGTCTTATTTTATAATAATAATTTTGAAATCAATATTTAGTAATGTATTAAAATATAAATATTATAACTAATTAAGATACTTAGCAAAACAAGGAAAAGAATAATGTTAATATCTTCGTAGATTAAAGCAATTTTCTTCGTTACTAAGAATACCGATTTTTATTCTGTTTACTTTCTTTTTTTTATTCATCAACTTGGAGTTGGTATGAGGAAAATATTGTTTTAGAAACTTAATTTTGAACGGCCACGGCTCCAAAACTTTTAAATCAATTAAGATAATTAAAGATTTTTTTTCTTGAAGATAATTTGAACAATTTGAAAATAAGAAACTTTAACACTCTCATTATAAAATATAAACAACAATGTTTTTTTCAATAAAAAAAATTAAAATATATACAAACTTATTTAATTTAGTGGAAGGATTCCATTATCTATTGTGACACAAAAATTGTAAAGTTTTCTAAGATACATTAAGTGAACGGAGAAGATAATTAAGATTCATAGGAATTTAAATATGTGGTCTATTTCGACCAATTTACCATTTTTAGATTATACCATTTTTATAGTATACCATTTTTAGAGAGGTCAATGTCTTGTTTCGTTGTTGGAAATATCCTTTTTAATTTCAAGGAAATTACTTATAAAAATACTAAGTAGGTACTAAGTAATTAAACTAAAACCAAAATTATCAAATTTGCCATAAACAGAATTTTTATTAAAATATTATTACATATTTGTTTAGACTTTGTAAATGTAAACAAATATTTTAAATTTTTATTGTGGATCTATCACAATTGTATTAATATGATGATACCTATCTGAAAGAATTCTTGTTGTATGTTGTAATTATATATTTTTTTGGATCACATATCTTGTTTCGTACAAAGGAAAAATACTCAATGAAATTATTAAAAATGCCACTGATTATTGAATGGTCATTGTATTAGTGACTTTATTTATTGAATCCTTTTATAATATTATGTGGGCTAAATAAAGAATTACTCATTCCTCTTTATCTTAATTTTTTTATCTTATTTTTACGCTTTGTGAAACTCACTTAAACACTTTATCCACATATACTGTAGAACTATTTCATTTACCATGTGTATTCGATAGTTTATTAGAACCTTATAATGTTCGAACGCAACCCTGTAAATGAGTCACGTATTTTATAACCTATATTATAAACTTATAATAAAGAATGGTTTTTACACAATATATTATAATAAATTGTTTTAATTATTGCTTCTTTTATACATATGTAATGGAGGTACTCGGTACATACAGTATTTTTATCTTATCTTATGTCTTATCGTAGAACGTAAAGCCGTTGAAGAGAATACGAAAAAATCTTTCAGGTAAATATCTTAAATAGATTTTTTATAAAGTTTTTTTTAACAAATTTGTGGCAATAAAATGCCTCGATTTAACTGAAATTGACGTTAAATTTACCATAACTGCGATTCGCCTTTAGGTTACCATATTTTATTGTCACTTATTATTCTGGTATTAATGCCCTTAAGTTCAGCCGCGTTATAATGACTGACACAAGTGGTTTTAATTTATCAAAATACATATCCTTCTTTAAAAATATTTATTTATGCTAATATTACAACTAAATACCAAATGCTAAAGGCACAATATACATATTTTGTAAATATTTAACAGCATTATAATATATGTATATATAATTGAAAATTATTGTTAAAGTAATAAACAAGAATTAAAAACGAATACAAATGAAAAAACTATATAAACTAATTATATCCGACAATTCCAAATTGGTCCGTCTTTTTACAAGAATACTCTGAAGCTGATAAAAGCATATTAAAAAGCATGAGCTACTGTTATTTATGATTCACTCTAACTGTTAATAAGCTTATTTATATAACGATTCACATCAAACTAAGGTATCAATATTTTTAGTTTACATATTTATTTTTTTTAACAACTTTTTTTGAACTCTAGTCATATCACAATCTTCAAAGATCACTTCACAAGAGAGAATAATGAGAAGTTGCCACAACCGAAGTAAGTAACCGAAGTAAGTAACATGTTATTATTACAATTATAATTGTTAAAAGATTATTCAAGTTTCTAAATTGTCTAGCGTTTTTTTTTAATAGGTAAAAAAAAATATTAAATTATTATGTATACCTTATAATAAATTCCAATAATTAATAAAAGATTAAACATCATGTTGAAATAATCTATGCTTCTAATTCTTAAAACATTTAACAGTAAATATTAAATAACATTCCATATTTAATCACGTAGGTGGCGCTACTGTTGTATACTATTTCGAAACTGATGAACTAATAAATTCCGATGTATTTAACATTTAAATTACTATGAATAAATATTACTAACAGAACCTATATGTAAGATATAATATCAAAGCACAACCAAATTCACGAATTCATCTTTGAAAATCAACTTGGTTTGATAAAAGAATAGTCACAATATAGATAATAATTACTAACAAATAATCAATAATACTGAGTTTGTTATCTCTAAGCTGAGCTAACCTTATCAAAATAATTTAAGCAACAAGATAACGCTGTTCATTAACAGGCTTTGCTTTTATCCCGCTTATCCTAAGATTTCGTTATAATGATAATTAAACTCGACTTTATAAAATAATGGGCACTGACTGTAACTGGATGACCTTTGATGGTCTCGAACATATATTTTCAAAAAAAAAAAAATTGAGTCTTAATTTAAATAAAATAAAAATTCTCAAGAATTTTTATTTTTATGTTAACTGTATTTCAAAACACCTGTTTTTTTAATACGATAGGTTTGAGAGAGTTAATACATTATTATTCAGCATCCTGAGGAGATAATGGGTAGGTAGACATGACATCGCACACCTTCGCACATTCCATCAACATTTTTCTAAAAATTGTTGTGAATCTAAAAAAATACAAAATTAATATGAATAAATAAAAAAAAACACACTTATAGTTATTACATAAGCCCACTGAGAACTGCCGGTTATGAGGCTTGTTGGTGGGCTGCTGATTATCCGGCCAGGGGGGTCGACCATGGGGGCACGTGCCCGGTGTATGACTGACAGGGGGTGGGGGGAGAAGAGATCATTTTTATATCGGGGAGGGAGCATACACTTTAAGATCATCATCATCATCAGCATCATTCGTGCTGGCAACACTGTAAGATTCGTGCTGGCAACACTGTAACATTCGTGCTGGCAACACTGTAACATTCGTGCTGGCAACACTGTAACGTTAAGCGGTTTTAAACTAAGCTCCTACTTAAATTTGTTTTAAATAAAGTATAATTTAGTATTTATTATAATAAATCCTTAAAATTATAATTAAATATTGTTTAAAGTGCAAGGTGTTAATGTGAAACGTGTAAATTCCGACTAATTCTTAATTTACTCGAAATTGTTCGGTAAACACAATGGTGAATAAATGTGAAAACTGTAACAAAACCATTACCAAATCTCTACCTGGTGTTGAATGTGGAAAATGCGAAAAAATCGTGCACGTCAATACGAAATGTACAGGGCTTAGCAACAAGCAAATTTCTGCCTTGAAAGCCGCCCCCAGTCTGGAGTGGACATGTCTACAATGCCAGAAAGAAACACCAAGGAGGACATCATCCATAATTGTACCTGATGACGAGGACGACGATGAACAAGACGCTGTACACGTCAACACTAAGAAACTACTCAACAACATAACAAAAGAAGTAGAAAAAGCTATTAATTAGGGAAATGAAAGAATTAAATGATTCATTGCAGTTCCACAGCGCAAAGTTAGACGAAGAAGTGGAATGCATTGAAACTTTTAAAAAAACAATAAAAACGTTAGAACGTAAAAATATCGAGCTTTCCAATAAAAACACTAATCTCGAAATACGAGTTAGTGTCATTGAAGAATTGGAACAAGAAAAACTTTGTAAATTCGTTGAAATTGCCAATGTGAGTATCGACTCAAACGAGGAAGCCCATAAAGTTGTAAATAATATAGCTAATAAACTTAAACAACCTATAGATGACATAAAAACAACCAAAATTATACGTGGAAGAACTGACCAACCTTCAAAATTATTAGTGGAGCTAAAAGATGAAAGTACTCAAGAATGCTGGATAATATCTTCAAAATCAACTAAGATTACAACGGCAGATGTATATCATGGACAAAAAAATAATACTAATCTAATATACATCAGGGAGGCAATGTCTAAGCTAAACAAACATTTATTCTGGAGCGCTAAACAGAAATTAATAAACAAATTACAATTCAAATATGTGTGGTTTAAAAAAGGATTACTTCGAGCTCGCAAAAATGACAAGGATAAAGTTTTGTCTATAAGAAACATGAACGATTTACAAGCATTAGTCGAGAGGTACTCATAAATATATTTAGGTCCTAACTAGTTTATATATCTTTATTTTATATTTTTATTCGAATATTTATAATTAATTTTAATAAAAATGTGCAACAACATACTACTAAGTGAAGTAAACGAACTAAAAAATAGTTTAAATATAAATGATTTTATTAATCAAATACCTAACAACAATGTAAATTTGTTATGTATTCATATAAATATAAGGTCCATCATAAAGAACTTTGCCGCTTTGGAACAATGTATTTTAACCTCAAAAAAATGTATTGATGTGTGCATATTAACAGAGGTAAATATTTCTGACAGTATTAGCAGTCTATTCAATCTGCAGGGCTATCAAATGTACTCAGTACTACGCAAAAAGCGTAGAGGTGGAGGTACTCTTGTAATATATGTGCAGTCTACAGATCACCTAACACTAGTAAACACTTATTTATTCATGAGTTACACTCAACGTTAAAGTCGTTAATAAATCATACTGATTTTTACTTATTAGGAGACGTGAATATTGATTTGAAACAGGATATCCCTATAAAACATCAGTACGATAATTCATTACATAACTTAGGACTTTTATGCGGTGTTACTGAACACACAAGAATCGAATTATCAAATGGACACTTAAGTAAATCCTGTATTGATCATATATACGCTAAATCTCGCACTCAAGACCTATACACAGCGGCGATCGGCACCACACTGGCCGACCACCGTGCTATAATGATCGCTTGCGTTGGTTTATCCATGAGCATACAGGATGCTCCTAATTATAAATTATGTTTAAATAACAAAATGGTATATGAACTCTTAAATGAATTAGAATGGGATAAGATAGGTACAGATACAGAATGCCCGACAAGAATCATCAACGAAGTTACAAATAAATTTAAGGAAATATATTCAAAATCACAAATTAAAATAAAGTTAAAAAATAATTATAAACGCCATAACGACTGTATGAATAGTAAAATAATAAAATCGTGTTCATACAGAGACCAGCTTTTTTACAAATGGATACATGACGAAAATAATTCACAATTAAAAAGAGACTATAATAAAGCTAGAAATTACACAAATAAAATGATTCAAAAAGCTAAAAATAAAAACCTCAAAGCCGAAATATTAGCAAATCGTAAAAATTCTAAAACATTATGGCAAATATTAAATAAAATCTCTGGAAGAGTTAAAAGATCCTTGGATGAAGTTATTCTTGAAGCTTTTGGAAAATCAAAAAATGATGACATATTAGATATAGCAAATAAATTTGCTGAACATTATAGAAATTGTGACAAAAACAATGCAACTATATGCGCGCGACCATTACTTAATAGATCTTCTTATACTAACACAACCAACGTAACAATGCGCTTTCAAAAGGCAACCAGTGCAGATGTCGAAAAAATTATTAAATCCATAAATCCTCATAAATCACCAGGATTTGACGGTATAAGGACGATAGACATAAAAGCATTTTGTAAAGAAATAAGTACTATAATTGCTAACCTAATTAATAAAAGTATAAGTAAGTCTATATTGCCTAGTGATCTGAAGACAGGTATTATAAGACCTATTTATAAGAAAGGTAATCGAACACTATATAGCAATTACAGACCGATTACAATATTACCAGTAATTAATAAAATAGCAGAAAAGTATATTTGTAACCAAATTTATGAATTTTACGAAAAAAATAACATTTTAATTAACACGCAGTATGGTTTCCAACCTCGAAAAAATACTACACAATTGCTGTCTTCATTTACTGATAAAATATACGAACACCTAGATAAAAAAAGACATGTTATGGTTGTATTTATTGATTATTGCAAAGCTTTCGACACCTTGCAACACCACAATTTATTAAATTGTTTGGAGGATCATGGTCTCAGAGGAAACGTTCTTGATTGGTGTAAAAACTATCTCGAAGACAGAAAATATGTAGTAAAGATTAATAATACCTATAGTGACCCCATACCAGTCTCTAAAGGCACAGCACGGGGCTCAGTAATTGGAACACTGCACTTCTTAACCTATGTAAACAGTCTACCGAATTTAATTAAGAATAGTGAACTATTTCAATTCGCCGACGATATGTGTTTGTTATCAGATGGGGAAAGTCCACACGATGCTCTCAAAAAATTACAACTCGATTTCAACAAAATTCTAAAGTGGTCGCATGATGTTGGACTGGTCCTTAATACTGATAAAACTAAAATAATGTATATTAGCAGCAGTCAAAACAGAACCCAATACGAGCCCAGATTGACTGCACACGATCACGACTGTTTGCATACTAATGTGAATAAAACTAGGTTTAATGAATGTAGCTGCGAATCAGTGGAAGTCGTCAGAACCCACACCTACTTAGGTCTTCTTATAGATAATAGAATAAACTGGAAAGATCACATTAACACTGTTTGTGATAAACTACGAGCCATCCTTGCAAAGTTTGCCATAATAAAATATAGAATACCGTTTCAAATTCTGTTATTACTGTACAAATCTTTGGCTGAAACGATAATAAGTTATGGACTTTCAAGCTATGGAAGAACATATAAAAGTCATCTTTATAAAATATACGCCTTACAATTGCGAATTCTAAAAATTCTTGTACCAGACAATATTAAAAATACATATAAACATGATTACCACAAACTATTTAAACATTGTAAAATAGTACCTATACATGAAAAAATACATATGCAATTGTTAATTGAAGAATACTTTAATGAAAGGCTGAAAATTGTAAAACCTATCAATCCTAGCAAGGTATGTACACGTAGCGTAATTAATGAAAAATTACTTCTACCAAAATTTTCTAACACTTACGGAAAGAATAAGTTAAATTACATAGTTCCTAATCTCATAAACGAATTGCCCAAAACATTAACTCAGAAGCTCACTAAAAGAAATTTAAAACATAAATTAAAAAAATACTTTCAGACAAAAGAAATTTAATTGATTTACTTGAAATATTTTGTAATATGTATGTATGTATATATGTATATGTGTGTATATATATATGTATATATATATGTATATATATATGTATATATGTGTATATATATATATGTGTGTGTGTGTATATGTATATATATTCCTAATCATAACAACCTGTATGCAATTCTAAGAAGTTTTCACAATAATCATCAACAAGGAAGCAAATATGCACACTATCAAACAATAGTAAGAGATAGACATACTGCATACAGGCGTGAATATATTTTTACCTCCTTAATATACACTATTATAAACAAATCTGTCCAGTGAATAACACAGACGTCACTAATTACGTTTTGTTTGTTCATCATTCTTTGTTTAGTTCAATTTTGTTACATTTAAGGTTTAGGGAATTATAGTTGTATTCTTATTAGTTTTATATGCTTTGTTTTTAAACTTTTAAATTAGAGTGTTCGACGAATCTGACACACGGTAAAATTCCAACGAGTTTATGTTTTGTGTCTAAAATGTGTATAAATATATGTATGTTTCTTTATTTCATAATAAATAAATAAAAACATATACGTACTTTGTCCAGTTATCTTTATTATGTGTTTAAATATATTAAAAATAAGAAAGTAATATTTACAAAACATTATGTTTACTTATATCAGGTGAGAAATATCATCCACCTTAGTTATTGCTAGTTATCGGCAGTCAGTATTGTTTCTGTTATTATTGTATTTTTTTTTTGTAAAAATGATACAACTTACAAATAAAATATTATAGTTGTTGCAGTAAAGCTTACATTATTTACATTTACATATGTAAGAATACATTTGACATTTTCGTAGTCCAATGAATGGTGATAACAAAAGATAAAATTAATACTTTTAATTAAAAAAATCTTAATATTTTATAATTTTACGATTTAGTTGTTTTTTTTATTTGGATCATTGAACATATAACATTAAAATCTCTACTCAAAATATATAATTGTTTGAAAAGATTCACTTTTGTATAAAGAAGTAAACTTTCATGGACGAATTTGATAATATTATTATACTTTAATTATCCTACCTTAATATACATACATAACCAAACCCTTCACTTCTGGAAAACCGTCTCGTCGTTCTATCAATAGCTACCGAAACGCTACCCACTTTAGAAAATGCTACACAATTCAAAAACGCATATGTTCTTCATTTAATGAATAATAAAATAATAACATATTAGTAGACATTTAGAAACATTATCTTCGGTTGTGGCATTTTATATTTTTTCTTCTCTTCTCTTCTCTTGTCTTTGACTGGTACGATTAGAGTTTTCAAATCTTAGTCAGAAAGACTGTGTATGTTTAATATTTAATTGATGCATGTTTAAATAGGTATTAACAATAAAAAAGTAAGTACAAAATAATCAAGTTTGAGATAATTTTAAAAAATAAAAAAAGTCTTGAATTAATCACACTGAGTGAGTGTGATACTCGTGTCCGTATTCACATATTGTTAGTATGAATAAACATACATCTTTGAGTTTCATAGTAATTTGTTCTGTCAACTGCAGGAACTTTAAAAGATATCTTAAATATTTTATACATATTACAGTAATTTTTCATCTGAACATATTAGATGTTCATCAAGCGTAACTTAAAAATCATAAGTTTTTAAGTAATCCTACTACAGATAAATTTCGCATAAGCTTAATGATTAACAATATATTTATAATGTACCTACACATACTGTGTAAATAATATTATGATTTGAGTTTCCTAATTCTACTTGTGTACATTAATTTGTAAACGGAGATATGCATATCATAAAGCGCGATCGAAGCCGCTAGGAACAGCTAATTATTGCATAAGAACCTCTCTCCCGCACGAGTAAATATTTTGGAGACGACTGTTTTTATTTCGACCAAACATGGATAAAAACCATCTCGACGAGCATAGCTTTCAATTAAAAAAACCGCATTCAAATTCGTCCACGCGTTTGGCCATAAATTTGCCACAGACATATACACAGATACACAGATCGACAGGTCAAACTTATACTACCCCTCTTTTAGTCTGGGGTTAAAAATGATATAATTCCTTTAATAGAAAATGAAGAAATGCAGATGTAATGTAATAAATGTATGTAATATAATAAAATAAAATTATTTTAATTCAAACGGTTATTATCGTTTGATCCTAAAATTACCGTTATCGTCTCTTTATATTCGATCTGTAATAGGTGTCTATTATTGTTTCTTATAAAGTATTTTTATAGTCGTTTGCTACTGGTTATATCCAAAAGTAGGTATATAGAATGGTATATAGTATGTGATGTGACAAGTCAGCTAAACTATTAATTATAAAGCTTTACCAATACTATAAACTAAAAAATAGGAATATTTCCGATTTATACAAAAACTTAAAACCTAAAAAGTCCTTTTATTTTCAGACAATATTGGGAACTCCCTCAGAATTTTGTTTTTGTTCCAATTTTCACAAACGTACTATACTTTTATACACAAAAATAAATATATTCAATAAATTTAAACTAATAATATGAACAATAATATTAGATAGAATAGATCGACCGAGCAGGAAAATGGAATTATCTTTCATTGAGAAAACGTTGATTACATTGTCGAGTATTCAATGGTTTTAATGATTGGTTTATGTGGGACAGTTGACTTAGGGTAAAGAGGACTGTTGTTGGCACCCTTTGAATCTAACTTTGTCAACTAATTGAATTCAATACAAAAGATATTTCTATTCATCATTTTAATAAATTAAATATAGGACTATAGTAAATATAAGACTATAGTAAATTATTATAAATATAGAGATTTATTTTTTGCTTAAAAGAGAAAAGATAATCCTTGAAACTATTTGTTGTGTTTAAAAATATATTTTTGTATTATATTGTCTATCTTGTGTTATCAGTCAATTTTTCAAGCATAAACCATAAAGCTATTTTATAATAAGATTAACTCTAAAAAATAGTTTTGATGTTGAAAAAAAAGAAGACTAAACCGTTGCAGGATGTCTATCTCCTGTATAAAACATAAAAACTATTTTAAACCAGAAAATATTATTGAAAAAATGGCTTTTGAATAAAATAAAAATGGCAATAACCAAAATTAAATAATCTTTTTTTTATTCAGTTGGAATTTCGGTTAGATACATAAGAAATTAGAAAGATGTGCTATGACAGAAATACATAAATTAAAATTTTAAGGTAATAATAGCATGAATATGAGTTACAAACTCTATTGCTGTCTTATTTAGTTAAAAATTCTTAGTTTTTTTATAGTTGGTATTTTCGAAGACTTTCACGAGTACTAGTAAATAGAATAGAGAGAGAGAGACACTTCTATTTCGTCTTACCGTGAACACGATTGCAAAGCATTCGACGTCGGGTTAAATTTAAATTTAAAGTCTTTGTAGTTATTATTCATTATTAATACTTTAAAAAAAATGTATATTCAAAATCTCGAGTTACATTAATAGTTTTTTAACATTATTCTAAATCATGAAGAATATTTAAAATTACTAAAGAGTAATTATAAATTTTTATACAGGGTATTCTCAAAATAAAATTGTTTTTGATGCGAAGCTTTTAAACACTCATTATATAAAATACTTATATACATATATTTACCCGGCTATAATCATGTAGTATAAATCGGAATTTGCCCAACTAGTTTCAGGAATAGGAACTTATGAATAGGAACCCCAATGGGTTCGAAACTAGTCGGGCAAATTCCGATTAATAATACATGATTATAGCCGGGTAAATATATATATTTAATAATCATCATGGTTTACGAAAGATCCACAATATTTTATTTTTAAAAATATATAAAATCGGACTGACGAGATAGAACGTGATTATTCGATGGGTTCACATTTTTTTCCCTTTAGTTGTATGTAATTGTACATTGTACAAAATATTAAGATATCTTAAGTTAATTTTAAGTTAGATATAACTTTATGTTTATAACAGTATGTTATCTGTACTGTTGTATATTTTATATTTAATATGTAAAACAGATTTCAGATTTCGAATCCTTCAATATTAAAGTTTTTGCATTATTTTTTATGTCCCAAACATCTGTCGCGATGGATGACCTCTTCAGTGTGACATATTTCCATAATCGTTATCAAGTTTTAAAGTAATAAAAAAGTTAGTTTAAGACAAATTTTACTAAAATTAGGTTTGTTAAAAGGGTATAGAACAAATAAATAATAATAGTAGGTACACTTTTTTAGTTTTCGTTTTACTTTATAAAATGTAAGTGCCCCATTGGTCGAGTGTTTAGCGCAGATGCAATGGGTTCGATTCCCGAAAATGACAGGCATGTATGTGATGAACATAGAGTGTGTATTTCTGGGTTTGGTCGTTTATATTTGCAGTATTTGTAATGTTTATTTATATGTATTTGTATCGTTGTCTAACACCCTTAACACAATCAAATAATTTGCTTACTTAGGGGTTAGATCAATGTGTGTAATTTGTCCAGTGATATTATTATTTTTAAGTGCTGGTACGAATAATAAGTATTATGTTATGTATACCAAAATGAGTTTTGTAATTTAATACATATTTACATACATAGTACATAGTACACATATAGTAGGTACATACCTACTTTTAAGTATAGACGTTATTTTTGACAGTAAACGAAGTTAATAAGATCTATCAAAACTGAAAATTTATAAAAAATATAAAATTTTAGTTGTAATGTAATAAAAGTGTTTTACAGTAAAAAACAAGACATTTCTCAAAAATATTAATTTTCATTACAAATAGATACATATAGCCCACAACAAATATTTCCAATCCAAGTTCAATAATAAAACACAATAAAGACACAAGAAAACAAACATAAAACAAATAAATTTAGTGTCAGGTAATTTCCTATATCCTTCTAATGTATGTTCCAAATCTCATCTTTTATATCGCTTTGAAAGATTGACTTCGCCTAAACAAAAACCTGCTTACAATATCAAAGCTTCAAGTCATTCACGCAATAGATAAATGAAAAATAAATCTGTTTCCAAAAGAAACATTTATGATTTTTTTATTTTTGTTTGCATTACTTTCATATAGGCAAAACAAAATTTATTCAGAAAATATAAAATTAATTTCTATTTTAAATATGCAGTCATACGCCAATCCAATATTTGTCTCATTAATTCAACTATCAGTTGTAGAGAGCTCCATAGAAATTTGTATTTTGCTAAGATTACTAACAAAGATGATTGTCTAGCATCAAATACATATTCGTTCCTCAATACAGATTATTATTAAAATGTGATAGTGCCTATTTATGGTTGCATTTTATAATTTATAAAAAAAAAAGAATTGTGATACTTTCAAAACGAAAAAAAAAATACAACTAAAAGACTAATAAAGCAGCAGTAACCATTCCCTGAGACCGACTCTTCTACTTCGCATTGTATTGTGAGATTCATTTAAATGATAAATTCTTGAATTGTATGAATAAAACATTCCCCTTAAGGTAATTTGTTTTATGACCTCAAGGGACTTAATAAATACACACTTGTTTATATAAATAAGAAAAACAGAATAATACTAAAATTTACATTCCCTAAGCGAGTAACATGGCCATAAATTTACTTGAATTTTACAACGTTTATATACATTACTTAGCAACTGCATTGCACTGTATTGATATGTTGACAAAACTTTTGATTTTGACTTTGAAGTAGGTACTAACGAAATCCTTCCAATATCATACATTTAGTTTGTGCAACAAAAGAAAATAAACATATTTCAACTTTTGCAATTTCTTATAAGATTTTAATTTATTTATCTCAACTTCGTCACCCGGCCTCACTTGTCGAAACTTGAAGTTTGTGACAACTTTAGTTAAGAGGGAGATTAGCATTTTATGTTTGAATAAAAAACTTATTAATTTGAGAGTCCACCAATTTTTTTAAAGAAACTAGAGTATTGTGAATGGATAATATATTAGATTTCATTTTCCAATCAGTATCCATTTTTTTTAAACGATTGTAAGATATTGATTTTGGTAACGGGAAAGACGCTTGACTTTACATGGAAAAGATTCGTATACTTTTAGAAGACTGTTTTTAACAACCAATACAGATAATCAGTCCCATATAAGTCTTACGACTTATTTAGAATACAGACAGACGAAGCTTCTTAGCAATCCATGGATTCACCGTGCGGGTGCCGGGCCCATCGCGTTGCAAGGAGAGGAGTGCAAGCAGTGCCTGGGACTTGCGACCCAGGAGTAGGTTTAAGGGACCCCTTTATTATGCGCAAAAACGCTCACCTTCACCCTCCACACTCCTCTCCCTACCTTACCAAATTTGGAAAGAATCTACTAATGCCGCCTTTGAAGTACGTTCTAGAAATGAACCGATGCTTGTTCTAGAAAGGCCAAGTACTTTAAGTAGGCTATAGAGAGATTTTGCTGTTATACCTCTCGCTCCCACTTCTACCGCGTCCAACTAACTATAAATTTATTCCTGATCAGTTCGTTGGTTAGTTCGTAATACTTATTGAGCTTGAATGTGTGATCCCTTGGGATGTTTGTTTCCCAAGGAACAGTAAGCTCCACAAGTATCACGCGCCTCAGATGTTTCGAATACAGGAATAAGTCCGGTCTGGATGACGAAACACCAACATCACCAGGGATTTTGTAATGCTTTTCATATGCGTCCATCATGAGAATCCAATCAGGAGCCGCGCCTAATATTGAATAAGGCTTCGCTTTTGATTTTTTGGAGGAGCCTTCTTTTACGAATTCTATAGATCGTTTGGTGGTTGTTATACCCTTCCGCGCTCTTGCTACTGAAAGACTAACCGCTTCCAGTATAATTTCTAATACCTTGTCGTGGCGAGGCGAATATTGACCTTTATCTAGAAGTACCGTACACCGTACTAATAGGTGTTTCGTGGTTCCTATTGCCTCCCCACAGATGTTGCAAGACTTTTCGGTGGCTTTGCCCCATCTTACTAAATTACTTTGATCTGGGAGAGTCATTTGGAATGCATTAAGATAGAATTTTAATAATGTTGGGAACCAATCATAAATTAAGGTGCGCCACTTCAAAGCTAGTGGAATACAAAAATCTCCTATGGTCACCCATTCGTTTTGAATTTCTAGGCTCATCGCGTGGAGTCGGTAATTATCGTTTTCGTCTTGTCGAATAAAAGATTTTGTTATGTCTATGTCTTGAACTTTCCTACTTGATCCTAGCCCAACTTTATTTATTTGAGCACCTATCATAATTTTTTTATGGAATTGAAGTCGTGACTCGAGCTCTGAGGCAACTTTGTCTTTTGGGAGAGAAGTTACAGTATCATCTTTAGATTTTCCGATGATATGTCTTTGGGTAACTCTTAGATGTTTGTAGAGCTCCGATGGTTTCTTTAATTTTAATCCAAAGTTGTTTCGGTCCCTAAATAAGGTTGAAGAGTCCGCTGAGTGCGCTAACCCGAGCCATAACTTCAATGTCTTTATGACACTTGCATCTAACTTTGACAAAAGGGTTTATTTATATCATACACGAGGAAAGGCCAATTTAGACGTGATGTTAAATAATTATCGTAAATCCAAGCTTTTTTGACGTTACTTATTGGTTGGTTGTCTACCTTTTTGAGATCGTTTAAAAAGCTATCGACTATTACATCCAACGATGGAGTACGGCCTTGGTAATCGATTTTTTTACCTAAAAATTTAAACGGAGCTGCTTCCGTAACCGTACTAACGCACTGACCGCCTATTATAAGACCCGGATCGTAAGAGGTATATTTGGTATTCCGTCTACCCAGACACAGACTAAAACATTTATAGAAAGAAATAATCCGTAAAGACATAAACATACATTAAAAACTATCGTCTGTTTATATTTAAATACAAAACTACTTTGACATTTTAATTTTGTAATTTACCACATGATTGGATTTCATGGTTTAATTCAATAGCAAAGAAAATACTTTATTTTATATTATTGTTTACTATTTTATTTAATCTAGTTAAGAATCCAAATACATTTAATTTTGTATTCTAGGATATGACAATACTTTTTACTGGTTGAAGTTTAAAATATTAAATATTGACGTGAAAATTGCATTTTGTATCTTGTATCTTTTGTATCTTGTATCTTTTGTATCTTGTATCTTTTGTATCTTGTATCTTGTATCTTTTGTATATTGTAGGCCTTATCGTGCAGTTTCTGGTTTATATGCAACTTGAATTTGGAATATGGAAGTTTTTGTATTTCTGCAGGGACTTTATTATAAAAATAGACACATTGTACATTAAATAACTTAATATCTGCCAGCCAGATGTCAATTAGAGCAAGTTTGTCTTTATTTCTAGTATTTACAGATTGCTAACCACTATTATTTTTATTTTTTTCAAAGTTTTTATGAACGTACATTAAATTATCATAATATATATATTGACACGGTAAAGTTACAATTTTATTTTCTTAAATTTTTCTCATAAGGAGTGCCTACTAGGCAGGTTCTCGATTGCCCGAATAGCCAAATTGAATAGTGATTGTAAATGTCTTAATATTTCCCTATACTATATAGCATGTGACTTCGTTTTTGAGTAGGGCTGTCATGCAACATCATGTTTTGTTTTTAAGATATGATTAAAACAGAAAATAAAACAAACATTGAATTCTATATAATTAAATGTAAAAAATATATTAGTGTAAACGGATTTACATAAAATAATAACAATAATAATAATAATGATTATTACTATGTATATTTTAGATAAAAGTACTTTGATTCTACAAATTTTTCAATATTTTTTACTAAAGACAATAGAATCCTAAGCAAATAAGTTGTAGTAAGAGTAGCTATCATTCAATCTTCTAATGCCCCTTATGAAATGGACAAATAGTTTTAAATTAATTTTACGCGCTTGGAACCTAAACACTTTTAAAATAGATCCTAAAATTACATTAAATACATTACATTACATTTAATTGCATCTTAACATTATCTTATTTTTAAACTGTCTGAGATAACGTAAAGTTTTTATATTTTCGTAAATAAGTAATATAAATGGAGAACAATCTCCAAAAGAAATATATTTTCGAAGTGCCAATGTTAGGACTAAGCTCATAATAAATCATTCGCCAAAGAGAGCATTTTATTTTTATATTTTTTTTATAAATAAAAGATGATTTATTGCGAGAAAACACTCCCAGATACCATCTTCTTCAATTCAACATACGAAACCCGCTGATGTGATAGAAGTTTGTAACAAGCTCAATTGTATGATTGATTGTTGTCTTTATAATTTGATTAATAGAAATAAACAAACACATCTTAACAATGAAATTTTAAAAATAAATAAAATATAAATATGTATATGTATGTATATAAACGAAGTACATATTTTATCATTAAAGTTTGTTTACTGTTAAAACTACTAAAACACTAAATTATGTAAAATATGGCTTTTTTTAAAACAACAACGCAACAATTTTTTTTATAGTATTTAACTTTAAAAAAATGTCGTAGCATTTACTATAAATTTGATATTACATACCTAAAACGACAAAATATAACATCATGATACTAAAATGAAACCAGTTGCAGACTTACACTTAGCACGGTCTATCTTGACAATCCAACATATAACATGAAATGGATTGTGTATCATCCTAAAAGTATTGTTATATAGAATGACAAACCAAATAATAACAAATGTTATTTCGTTGTTTCGTTAATTAAACAATGAATTATTACCTATTGACTAATATAATAATCAATAGTTATTAGTTAAACCACAAGAAACTTTTTTTTTTGAACGTTGGGAAATCTTTTATGGATACCGCCCATCCCAGGGGAGGGCCAGGATGGTTATGTGAGAGTGCTGCACTGCAGTTTACTAGCTGCCTTCCCCCTTTTGCTTGGAGTCTTGCACAATAGGCTCCCAATCGCGTGGGCCGTTGGCAGCAAGATCCGCGCAGACCACGCAAGGTAGTATTTCGGTGTAGCTTGCGCGAGAATGTCCCGCTAAGCCACACCGAAAACAGACGCCGCTAGGGTCAATCTCTAAAGGGCAGACCGCCCGCATTTGAGCAGGTTCCTGAAACCAGTAGCAGCGGATTGATTATTATTATTATAAATAATTTTAAAATATTTGCTTATCTTCACGTGTCCAAATTTTTTTTTTTTTTTTATATTATCTAGGGCAATGCTTGACTACATTCCACCTGATGGTAAGTGGAATGTAGTCTTAGGTGGTAAGGCGCATTACCCTAGCAACCTATTCACTCTTCGCTTGAAGACACCCACATTGTATTCGGTCGGAAATACCGACGCAGGCAAGCTGTACCAATCCTTTGCTGTACGCAGTAAAAATGAGGAAGCAAAGCGCTTCGTTCGGACAGGTGGAATGTCCACAACAAAAGGATGGATACCTGCCGTGCGTCGGGACGTCCGGTGATGGAAGGGGGACGGGGGAATTAAATTGTGTAATTCCTGCGCACACTCACCAAAATGTATCCTATAGAATACTGAGAGGGTAGCAATTCTACGCCTGTGCTCAAGGCTTTGGAGGTCGGCTCTGATCAATTCGGGATCGCCTATAAGCCTCTTTGCTCGCCTCTCAATTGAGTCCAGAACCGCAAGATGAGACTTTGCGGCACCAGCAAACATGTGACCACAGTACTCCACACACGACCGGATCTGTGCTTTGTATAATACAAGAAGCTGTCCTGGTGTAAAGTACTGCCGAACCTTCGCCAGAACAGCAAGCTTTGCTGCTGCTGCTCTTGCTCTGGACTCAATGAACCGACCAAAGTTGAGGTTCGAGGAAATCTCTAAGCCTAACAACTGAAGCCGGTCACTGTATTCCAAGGATACATTCTGGAAAGTAGGAGCCAAGGTGAAAGGGCTCCTTTTGGCGGTGAATAGACACGTCTGCGTTTTGGTGGCGTTGAACTTGACAAGATTGGCATTGCTCCATGCGGAGACTGCCTGAAGTTTGTCATTCAAACGTTGCACCATGGCTTCTCTTTCAGACTGTACTTGATCTCGACTAGCCCGAGTACTCGGCAGATATCTTTCTACAACTGTGCTGTCGTCTGCATACCCATAGATACCGGGCTTCAACAGATCATTAATGTGCAGCAGAAACAGAGTTGCAGAAAGAACGGACCCCTGAGGCACTCCGGCATTTATTGTCAAGGGTTCCGAGGAACACCCGTCGACAACTAATCGGAGAGATCTGTGGCTCAGAAAGTCCGTTACCCAGCCGATCAGACCAGGAGATATACCGTACGCTGAAAGCTTGCTTATAAGGCTCGCATGCCAGACCCTGTCAAATGCTCTCGAGACGTCCAGAGAGACGGCGACCGCTTCTCCGTTCTTCTCGATGGCCTCGCCTAAAATGTGCGTAGCATACACTAGGAGGTCCCCAGTAGACGTATTACGGCGAAACCCGTACTGTCGGTCACTGAGGAGATCGTTACCTTCTAGGTATGCTAGTAGGCGCGAGTTCAATACACGCTCCATAATCTTGCAGAGTATGGAGGTGATTGAAATCGGTCTGTAATTGACAGGGTCGGCACGGCTGCCTTTTTTGGGCACGGGTTGCACATTAGCAAGCTTCCAGGATTTCGGCACTATTCCAGTCATGAAAGAGAGACGATACAGACGTGTCAGTACAGGAGACAACTCAGCTGCGCATGTCTTGAGCAGAATGGCTGGTATACCATCAGGACCACTGGCTTTATTCACATCTAAACGACACAATGTTCTCCATACCTCTTTGTTAGTGATGCGGATTTCAGGCATCGAAATACCGCAGTGAGGAAGATGTGCTGGTGAAGCATTGCCAGTGTCTAGATGCGAATTATCAGCAAACAGAGAAGCAAGTACATTCGCTTTCTCTGTTGCTGTGTGGGCCAGGGATCCATCCGGCTTCAGCAGAGCAGGCAGTGAGGGTTGGCAGAAATTCGACTCGATCGCTTTCGCAAGAGACCAGAAAGCTCGACTGCCAGTTAGTCTGACAGAGAGCTTTTCGCCATTCTTAGCGATTCGATCGAGACGAGCCTTCCGCAATGCCTTTTTGTAGGACTTGGCAGCTTGGTTAAAGGCTCTCTTCTTCGAACTTACATCCGGAGTTTTGCGGCTTCGAGCATCAGCCCAAATGAGATATGCCGAATGTTTTCGGTCTTGAGCATGACCACATTCGGCATTAAACCATGGGCGAGCTTTGCCACCGATGGGTACGTCAGCAAAAGGAATAAAATACTCCATTACTTGATGTACCACATCGGTTATAGCATCCGCGCAACTCGACAGATCCAAAGAAGAGAAGCAGACCTGCCGCCAAGGATAAGATGCAAAGAAGTGCCGCATCTCATCCCAATCTGCTGACTTGTATTTCCATACTCGCCTAACACGATGAGGTTCGAAAGCTGGTGGGGAATATGTAAACACAGATTTCACCAGACAGTGATCGGAGGTTCCCAAGGGAGAGGTAACCTCTACATGATACCTGTCCGGATCAGTTGTCAGCAGAAGGTCCAGGCAATTGGCTGTATGGCCTACCACATCTGGTACCCTTGTCGCTTGCTTCACCAGCTGAAAGAGGTCCAAGGACAACGCAAAGTTCCGCGCTTCTCTTCCAGCATGGTCGGTCTTCTGGTACGGGAACAGCCAGTCCTGATGACAGGCATTAAAATCCCCCAGAAAGACAAGCTGCGCTGAAGGGAACTGATGCAGAGCCATATCAGCAGCCTCACCGAGATACTCGAATAATCTAGTTGTCTCCTGGTCACCGCTGTGCGAACGGTAAACACAGGAATACAGGATTTTTTCGTTTCCTGTGTCTACTAAAACCCATAAAGAAGAAAAAGTGGGGTCTTCAAAGTGACGGAGACGCTGGATACAGAGGTCGTTCCGCGCATACACGCAGACTCCGGCACGTGAGCGAAAGTTGTGCTCTAACGTGTATCCGGGATAATCCAGGTGCGCAGCGCTTAAGGGACATTGTATCTGCGTCTCCGTCAAAAAGAAGAGGTGCGGTTGTTCTGTCTCCAGGTGGTGATGGACAGGTAAGATATTAGAGTGCAAACCCCTAATATTACTGAGGTGCACTTTAAATGAGGAGGAGTGCAACCGCTGTGCAAACTTTTCCTTTTTTGGTTTTTCTTCATGATAAAAAAAAAATTAAAGTGAATAGGGATGGGAAATGGCAGTTGAACGAGGCGGTACGTATCGAACCCAACATCGAAGTTGGTTAAGTCATGCCACTGGGAGGCTAGCCTGGAGACTGCGGGGACGCCCGAACCCCCCCAGGGATCGCCATCGGGCCTCCTCGTCTGGTCGCCAACCAGCACGATGGAGCCACCCTGGGATTTTTCGCAGCTGGCGGGGCAGCCTTTCATGGGTGACTAACCCACTAATTGGGCCCCCAACTATCTGCGGGCGGCCAGCGGAAAGCCGTCTCTTCGGATCCCGCTACCCTCCTCGACTAGACACCCGACAAAACAAATACCAACTCGACGTCAACCGGTTCGCCAACGTACCGCAGCTGTTCAGACCCATTTCCCATAAACGGCTTCATCGAGCAACGTGCCGGAACACGACTAGGTCGCTTTGCGGCACGACTTTGCCAGATGGGTGGTAACTTTGCCGGCGACCCGATGTTATGGTCTACCACCAAGGAATGAAGATTTTTTTATTTTGACATTGACTATTAAAAATTCAGTGAATTTTTGACTTTGAATATTAAAAAACAGTGAAATTGAGAAAATAATAGACATAAACATACAAAATACATATATTAAAATAAACGTTATGAACGGGTATTTCCCTTCTATAATGTATTCTGATGCGATCTTGGGGAATAGCTAGCTGTAATTTTCTATTTTATAAAACATTTTTATATATTTTATCTCAGTCAGCTTTTATGAATTAGTTCGAAAAAAAAACCTACTGTAAAATAAAAAAATATAGTTGACATAAATAGACAAAATATATATATTCATTTTAAATAAACGTTATAAACGAGTATTTCCCTTCTATAATGTATTCTGATGCAATCTTGGGAATAGCTAGTTTTAATTTTTAATTTTATAAAATATTTTTATATATTTTATCTCAGTCAGCTTTTGTGAATTAAATCGAAAAGAAAAGTAATAATATAAAATAAAAAAATAATTTAAATATCGTTTGACAATAACCTATTTCATAGAAGATAACATAATGAAAGGTGAATAAAGTGTGCTTTTGTTCCTCAACCTCAAGCGGAGGAAGTTAAATATTGTAAGAGGAGTGGTATTTGATCGAAAGAAGCTTTATTAAATCTTCAATTAGTTTGAAAAGATTTTCTGCCTCAGATAAGATTTCAACAATGACAAAAATATAAATCAAAAATTCTGTTATCATGTTTATAAAAGTGTTCGTTATTTGTCCATTTTGATTTTTTGTTGTGTAGTTCTGCAGATAAATTTGCTTTTATAGTAAATACTACACTTTAGCAACAATGAATTGACAATATGTTTTTATTTTATACAAAAATATTTTATGAATCCAGGTCAAAATAATTATCACAGTGTGACATATTTTTGGAAATAAATTATATTAAACATAAAAATACGAAAAGCCAAACTGGCTTATCATATCGGTGGTTGAAAGGCTTTTGAGGGTAGTGATAGATTCTAATATATTTGAAATTATTTTTTAAAATCTTTATGATTAAATAAGCCAACATGGCTATACATGTTTGAAGATATTTTAAAACATCTTTATGATGAGCTTTCTTAACTCTTTATTACAAAATTTCATTTATCTACTTTAAAATAAAATTGTCTCAAAAGTTTTAACTATATAAATAGTTTGTTATAATAAACAGTCGTGTATAAAATGACGTAACATTTAATATTTGACAGATTGAGTAAGCTGCACACGAAATGCAGTATTATTATGAATAATTAACCATTTTAACTCAGAGTTATATATAGCATAAACATTAATTTATTAACTAACCTATATTTAAATTAATTATTACTTCCTCTACATGCGAAATTATAACATATGTTGTGATACTACTTTTTTAACGATTTTATATTTTATATATCCTATGATAAAGGAACAAAACGAAATGCAAGTATTTTATTACCAAGGCAAGTTACGAAATAGGTCCCCCGACGCAACGAATTCAACAAGTACATAATAGTTTTTTTAAATTCTTTTTAGACTTGTTTTTGTAACGGAGATCTTTAATTTTTTTTTTAATATTATGTGTTTCTAAACATTTTTTCCTGTACAAAATTACATTAGATTCAGGTGTAACGTATGTTCGTTCTCCTTTCTGTACAAAGCTAGATAATAAGACTTCTCTTTACGTAATTTATTTAAGATCTAAAATCTAATAATACCCAAAAAAATATGGTGATGTTTCATAGCTTCCAACTCCGTATGTTATGTAATTGACCTAAATATATGTAGGTCATTAAAAATTATCTTATAAAGATTTTATCCATATTTTTAAAAATTGTTGCCTACTAGTATTTTTCATCATAACTGTAAGCCAGACTTATTGTATTAAACAAGGCTTAGACCAACCAAAGAATCTTCAAAAAATGTCTACTGATCTTACTTCTGTTATAGTCCTGTTCTATTTTACTGCAAACATAATTATTATATGCCTACACAATGAAAGGATTTACTATAATTTTGTAGAAGGAAGTTTGAACAATAGAATTTTAATATTTTTTGTAGATATTTTCTAATCAATATTAATTAAAATAGATTCAAATAATAACAACGGATCTTAAAAATATATAAATATCTTTTTTGTAACTCACCGATATTATATACAATATTTATAACATTGTATTTTATATTACTTTATAACATTGCGATTTACATTTTACTTAACGCGTAAGAAATTTGTTATTTATAAAGATATTTATCATATAAAAACTTAAACAAATATATAACAAACGGCTTTCTGTAAAATATCAATTGAATTAAAGCAACGTGCTGCCAAAGTGGGTACACATAAGGGCTCTCCAATTGTAAAATTGTGTCAACGACATGCTCCTGAACATTTGACTTTACTTTTTTCGTTGATTAATTATAACCTTTTAACGGTATTGGAGTGTGAATGAATGTGCCAGTCACCATAGAGTCGGTGATTTCTCACGCCCACGGTCTTTTACGAGATTAATATCAAAAACATCGCCAGTCATTGATGAAGAAGTTGCGTTTTTGTCATATATATGAGCCAATGAATACAAATAATTTGATAATTACAACAAATGTTTTTTTTTTTAAATCCAAATTAATAATAACACAAATTTCAACGACGTAATATATTTGTTTTGTGATAAGGTATACAAAGCCACATTTTAAGAATTATTGAAAATCCCATTACTTATAACAAATACCCAATACAATGTTTATTTTCTTTTTGATGTGTAACATCTTTCCTCTCGATTTCCTGCAATCTAGAGAAGTGCTTTCCTGAGTCCTGAATAGGGACTAAGGCGTGTAACAGGAAACCGGGAAGATTTGACTATTGAGTGACGAATGTCTGTAACATAGTTATATTTATTGGTTTTCATTATATACTTCGAATTACATTCTCAGGTATAGACTACATAAAATATATGTGTATTTACTGTTCATAATATGTCTAAAAATTGCACATCATTGACTAAAAATACAAGTATGAAATAATGAATAATTATTCGAATAACTATTTCAATAATGGACTTAAGTTTGATAGTAGTACTGTGATTGACACAATTTTTCAATTCTTTTTATCTTTTACCTGCTTTAAGCAAACAAAAATGTACTACCTCTAGTAAAAGTCAAAATAAAAATGTTTTTATAAATAAATAATAATTTGTGTTACAATTATTCATTTTTTTTATTATACCGTAAAGTTTTTTGTGGCAACGTTGTTTAATTCAGGTGAGGTATCAGATGCAACATTTATATATTTGTACTTAAAGGCTCGGTTGCAAGTTAATGTAAGCTTTTTTTAGAAAGTTTGAGTTTCAATTCAATCTGACGTTCAAACCCTTTGAAATCCACATACTATTGGTATTTGGTTTTGGTATCGTATTAGTATTTGTAATAACTATTAGATTTTGTAAAAAAAAAAACATAAATATGTATAAAACAACAGTAAGGTCACAGTTTCTTGCCTATTAAACATCGCATAAAATACCAATTTGGGATTTCTTACATTATGTGTTTAATCGAGTGATGTTTTATGATGACAACTTGATTCGTTATACAGAAGACAGTAAGACAATCTTATAATCTTGTTATACATTACAAAAAGTACACTCTGTTATTCTAAAAGACATGGTGGTAAACAGCTTGGTAGCGCAAGTTTATTATAATTAATAACATAAAGGCGTATATTCAGAGACAAGTTCTCTACACGACTTTCCAGTGAAAAGTTCTCAAATGTTCCTTCTCACTTCGTCTGCACATTGGCGTTCATTAATTTATATTTTACACACTGTCGTTTGTTATTTTATTTGGTATTTCTTTACTTTTCGCTTTAAATTCTCTTATATATTATAATTCGATACCAAAGGTTTGTAATAGAGCCACTTGTTTATTTCTGTTTTGCTTTTTGTTTTTCTATCTTTGCGAAAGAAAAAGAATATCATAAATAAAATAAACAAGTATAAACTAACAAACTTCTTGAACATATCAAGTATCGTCCCGACCCAACTATAAAGTTTATTAGCTATATAAATACAACAAGCAGAGTAAGTAAACATTAAAATAAAATAAGATAATAATAAAGTTAACATACTGAAAAAAAGATTTCCTAAACACTGACTCCGTCAACCCTCACGGAGGAAAAACGAGAACAAATATATATATATCTTTATTATTAAACATAGACAGTCGAGACGAAGCTTCTTAACACTCCATGCATCCACAATCCACCGATGCGTAGGTTCGTAGGTTTGCCCTTATCATGCGCATAAATGGTGAGCATTTCACTGTACATATTCCTATTCCTAACCGAATTCGGTTAGTTCGTAATACTTGTTATAATTAAATCTGTGATCCCTGGGGATGTTTGTTGCCCAGGGAACAGCAAGCTCCACAAGTATCACGCGCCTCAAATGTTTTGAATACAGCAATCCGGTCTGGATGACGAACCACCAACATCCCCAGTGATTTTGTGTTGCTTTCCATAAGTGTTCATCTTGAAAATCCAATCAGGAGCTGCGCCTAAAATAGAATAAGGCTTCGAATTAGATTTTTTGGAGGAGCCTTCTTTTATGCACTCTACAGTTGGTTTGATGGTTGTTATACCCTTCCGTACGAAAAGTTACCGCTGCCAGTATGATTTATAATACTTTATCTTAGTGACCTCTATCTAGTTGTACACTGCACCCTATCAACAAATATTTCGCGGTTTCTACGGTTTCTACTGCACCCTCAATGATGGTGCAATTTTGATCTGGGAGAGTTCTTTAGAATGCATAAAGATACAATTTTAATAATGTCGAGGATCAATCATCTTAAGTTAGTGGAATACAAAAATCTCCTATGGTTACCCATTCATTTATTTGTAAGCTCATTTCATGCAGTAGGTAATCATTGTTTTCGTTTTCTCGAATTAAGCATTTTGTTGTCTATATCTCTGCATAATAGCATGGTTCTTTCATAACTGATCCTAGCTGTACTTTTTTTTTCATTCATATTTTTTTATGGAATTAAAGTCATGAAACAAGCTCTGTAGCAACTATATCATTTGGAAGAGATGTCCATCATTTGGGAGCTCCGATGGTATCTTCAATTTTAACCAAAAATTTTTGCGACTTTGACAAAAGATTTTATTAATATAATAAAAGAAAGAAAAGCAAATTTAGACGAATCAATAGTGACAAATATAAATATAAAAATAATAATAATGACGTTTTAGATATGTTTATAACCTTCCATCGTTAATTAGTAGCTTAAGCATACTAATTACCTAATTACATTCACTACTTATCAAACTACAACCTAATTCTCTGTTCAAATCAAGGCGTGCTCTTAATAAATGAGGCTGCTATGATCACTTGTATTATATACAAGACGGTATTTACTGTGGCTACTTTACATTATATATATTAAGGAATTACGCCGTAACTAACCGTATTGATATAAACATAAAAGTACGAACGATACTTATTCTACTACTTCGTTGACAAAATTCAACATTATCACAAAATATTGTATTTATTTTTAAACAATTATTTGCTAATATGAGAATAATTTTTATAACTTGGGGTTTGATCCCCAGCTTCGAAAACAATTTTTTTTCCGATTCTTGCTGGTAAAGAAAATAACAGTAAGGAAACCTTCATATTATAGAAAAAATACCTAAATATTATCATTTTACTAGTTGACTCCCTTTACTTACCAGTAGGATTGTATAGTCTAAAGAATATAAATATGGTAGCTCCAGACAAGGTGCTTTAGGTGACCTGCATAATATTCTAGGCATCTTTGTTATAAGTTTCGTTTACGTAAACTATATTAAGTCACTTCTTACAAATGCCAGTTCAAGCTTTCGGTGGAATTTTCGGTCGTCTTAATTACATTTTCATTTCTGTTTAAATAAAATGTATATAACCATAAATTGTCGCGTGGTTGTGGTTTAAGTAGAACCGCCACATATCTTCCTGAGGGAACCATAACAGCCGAGGGATATGAATAGAAGTTGATAGTAAATCGTCATATATTTATATAAAGAACCGTTCACACAAATTTTCATTTATTAGTGTTACGAGTTGATATCATATTTTTTAGATTCAGACATTTCATGAGATTTAGGCAAGGAAAATACTTTGGAAAAAAATATATTTTTTGTCTAAATCAACTTAAAATGATATTGCATTTGTATGTAGACTTCGTTAATTGTATAAATATATTAATCTTATATATATATGATATATTTATTATTATTATATTTATATTTATGTATACATATAAATATAAATATGATAATAATAAACATAAAAGAGAAACAACAAAGGCAGTATTCAAGTATTTATTTTTCGAAACTATTTTAAAAAAACATTACCTCTATGAAACATAATTAATATAAATATTTTAGTACTTATCCTAATATTTAAACTTCAGAAATAACATATTTATGTAAATAAAGACAACTCTATAACAAAGTTAAAGCTATCAATCGACATATAATATATGAAGAGATAAAGTTTGAACAACATTGCTGTGACTAATTAATAAACAGTTTCACTTCGACTTTAGCAGTGGTTGTCAACTTAGAAGAAATTTGGAATATACATATTGTTATGATAGCATATTTCTATAAAAATCTTAATAATTTACATAATGAACACTATCTTGTAAAAAAATATATAAAACTAAGTATTTTTTAAAAGCCTTTCAAATAATACGTAAATAAAAATAAGATTTCATTCTAGAACAACGCCGAGAAGCTTTTAAGGACGATTAACAGTTACTTTATTTAAATAATTGTGTTTACAGTTTAAATTATTATTATTTCTTTTTTGTTTTGAAAAATACAAAATAATCTTAGCCTAATGCATTAGTATTTAACGGTATGACAAAAATTAGTTGATTTATCTGCACACCGGCATTCGACATCGTAGACTCTCAGTATTCAAATTGAAATAAGGACTAGCTAAATAGCACATAACAATTTATTAGTAACAATTGAAACAAAATGTTTACAAAACTACCCTACAAAATTCCAAAACATTTCCTACAAATACACAATGATAATGAAGTCGGAGTAACTTGTGAGTACATACGTGGTGATTTATGTTGAACGATATTATTCAATGTTTGTGTTTTATTATTGATTGGAAATATTTTTTAATTTATCTTTTATATAATTTTTTTTGATTTTATTTTTTATTGAAAATGATATCTAAAAAGATATTCTTATCCTGCATCCTAACAATATTTTATGTTATGGCATTATGAGGCTTATTTATTTATTTATGTACCAAGACAAATATAAGTGCCTTACTTAAGTTTCATTTTTTTATCTTTTATTATACTTTTTTGTAAGTATATAAGCCGGTAAGGTTGACCCTAATGCTACATTAGAATATGTCAATAAACATTTGTATACAATTGTTTATTGACATATTTTTATAGCTTTACAGTTAGCTTGATATTGATAAATTTGTGCTGAAAATCGGCTTAATCATATTCTGGCTCGTTTTAGTATGAAGCTGTAGATGGATCTGAAGCTATGTTGCGTTGGTGAACTAGTCTAGCGACAAGTTAATGTTTGCTTTATCGAGTAGGCAAGAGGGAATCAAATCAAAAGTTTTCCGCTAAATCCAACTACCTGTCTAAATAGTGAATCAGTCACCGATACCCCCCTACACAAAATCCTAAGAAGGAGGCTACTGACGTGCTACTGGCAACAAGATAAGGCGAACCGATGGCGTTCTCTGGAAAGATTCAGACGTACCCTCTATATCCAAGTGGTCATGGAATAATGGAATGACTCTAACGATAATGGAATGACCCTATCGACTTCGTCGTCGGGTTTGTTACGTAATACACTGTGTGACTGAAACGGAATATATTATCTTGTCCTTGGTGGTAGGCCTGCTTCTATTCGGTCGATCCATAGAGTTGCACGGCTACTATAATCACAGCCTGATGTAATTCAGTTCTCTACAGCCTCGAACAAAGGAGTAGAATTTCCAACTTCTCAGTTTTTATGTAGGATATACTGATGTATGTATTAACCACCTCCACCCAGGTTATTTAATTCAATTATAAAAATTAGTGATTTTTTTTAATAAATATTATAAAGATTTTTTTTTCTTAAAACATAAAATAAGTATAAAATCCTTTGTAAAAATATAATACCTATTATGAAAAAGATAAAAATAAGTTTTTTTATTTTATTATAATATGTCATATCTATATTCTATTTATAGTTTGATCAATTGTTCAAAGTGAAATATGAGATCGATTTAGAATTTATCCGGTAAAAGGAAGCAAAAGATTTTTGTCAGCAGTACGTGGAAACTGATATGATATCATTAAATGACATCTTTAAAAAAAAATACTGAACTGAGTAAAAGAAATGTATAAATTAGATTTTATTAGTAAAATCTCACTTTGATAAATTTAATGATATGTTTTTAAATAACACTTAGTACCGGACAGGAACCCTACATAGAAGTGAGTTTAGGTATGTTTTGAGTTTTAATTAGGTGTGATTTTATGAGTGTCATTTACGGGGCTAAATAAATTAATTATTCTAAATATTAATTAAAGTAAATTATCTACATGTAAATTATTATAAAATAATGTGATGTACATATACATATACATTATAAACAATAAAAAATTAAAATAATATTTTCAGTGTTCTCAGTGTTTTAGAGAAATTGACTTAATAAATTATTCGTTCAACTTTAAAACGATGTGTTCATAATAGATATATATCTTAATACTATTAATAAAATGTTGTTTAAAAAAATTTCAGTCCCACATAAGAAATGAAAATATCTCGTGAATACAACAATTAGTTTTTTCCTTATTTTTCTTGGATAACAATAAATATTATGAAGATGTACTTACAAAATAGTACTTTAACGGACAAAGATACGTTTACTTTGGTTATGTTTGTAGACATTGTCCCATTTCAGTACATGTATTTAATTAAAGTTCCTTGTATGTGTCTCTGTTCTATTAAGCTACAAAAGTGGTTTGTTTAAATTTGTTTTAGCCTTTCGTTGCTCTTTCTGCATATAATGATGCAAGGTGCATATTATGATTAAATATTTATTGAACACGATTGAGAAACTTATAACATCTACAATTATTAAAGTTATCATTAATAAATCAATGATTTGAAATAACAGCTTGGATTTTTATCCGTATCCCAGATGAGTGAAGTAATACGGACCGACAGACGAAACTTATTCCTAACAGTTACTTGTAAATGCTTTTGTAGACAGTTGCAACTATCGTCGCAACTACCGTAAAATGCAAATTAATTAGGAAATTTAACCAAGACTCAGTAGCAAATAGGTTTTCGTTTATTTTATTACTAATTTGATGTTTGAAAATATCTATAAACATGTATAGCCATGTTAAGCTTATTTAAATTTATATAAATATAGAATGAAAAATAAACCGATATGAGCAGGGATTCGCAGCGATACGGTAGCTCAGTTGGTAGCGACGGAACGGTTTCCCAGTAGTCGCGGGTTCGAATCCGAGCCCGTATCGGTTTATTTTTCATTCTATATTTATATAAATTGACTAATTTGCTTATAATGTGTTTAACTATAAAAAATGAGAATTATTTTAATCTGAATGAAAAATATATCATTTAAAATGCTTAGTCCAAAGTAGTATATATTTTTTAAAATTTCAGTCACCTTTTCAAGGTTACACATTCTGGAATATTAATTTTAAAAAGTATAATTTATCAGAGTTAGCATCCTACGTGATACTGCGTTTTTTATTTGTCATAACTTATGTTACTGATATCTAAATAACAAACATAAACCATTATGGAAACAAACATATATATCAAAGACTTTCGGTTATTTACTTATAATAAACTTGATAGGAAATTAAATAATTCTACCCATAGGTATAATTCATATTTACAACGAAGGTCCTTAAAACCACATAGTACTATCGAATTAAAAATTGTTGTATACTGCATGAAGTCATTCATTTTGATAGTTAAACTTTTCAAAAGATTCTATGTAGTACTTTATATATTACATATGTTACATATATTACATATGTTACATAGAGAAAGAGAGCCCTCTTTCGATAGTCCATGTTTCAAATTTGAATAACGTTCTAAAAAAAAAAAAATGTATTTTATTTGCCTTTTATCAACTTCAATCTAAATTAAACTGTAGCAGGTAAGATTTATGAGTTTGAAATTCCTAAAACTCGGAGAGCACGTTGAAATGTTGCTCCCGTTCTGAATACATTCCACTACACTAAAGGTAAATCCTTTACTGAATACTAGCTATATTATACCTCTACCTGAGTTAAAATATTAATAACCCATAACTTTTTGTTTTATTGTTTTCTGTACTTTTGATTTCTTAAATTTTTTAATTAATTAAAATAATAAATGCAGTCTATTTATTAGATTGACAATTTGTCGTCATAAATTCTCTATTTTTTTTTATCCCCGATTTAAAAAAGGGGGTGTTATAAGTTTCATCTGTGTAGCACCAAACGCGTCGACGGATTTGAATGCGGTTTTTTAATCGAATGCTTGGTTTATTGAGCTGGTTCTTAACCATATTTGGTCGAAATAAAAGCAGTCGTCTCCAAGATGGAGCTTTTATGGGTGCTGGTGAACTGTTGGTGGTTCTTATACATTATTGATAGGAAAAACCTAAACAAGTGAAATAAGTATGTTTGTAGGTTCATTAAGTACAACATAGAAAGAAATAAAATAATTTTAAAAATAAAAATAAAAAACCCCCGATACAAAAAGACCTCTAAAAAGGATAAAAAATAATATTATTATGTGTTTATTAAAGTCTTTGTGTCTAGAGACCGCTTAGTAAAGGAAGAAATCAAAATACAAGTAGTTACCAATGCAAATAAAGAAGTAACAATATCGAATCTTATAGTGTAAGTCCTCATTCATTCCCTCCAAAAACTTCGTCAAATGGACACCATTGTGACTGTACGTACACCGGTTACCCGACGCAAATGAGTGTACTTTAATATTTTTTAGAGATATCTCCAATGTTTTCACAAATAGTTTCCTAGGGGTTGCGGGTTTGAATCCCTGCCGGTATCAGTTTGTTTTGCACTATACATTTATTTAAAATTTAAATAAGCTTACATGACTATATATGTTTGTAGAAATGTTCAAACATTAATTTCGGTTATGCCCGTTTTTTCAATGTTTATCTATACTGCAAAACTAGAAACAGGTCAGAATTTTCGAAAGGATCCTAATAGATGTCTCGATAAGGGCTGTTAGATTCGAGAAAAATATGGAAGATTATTAACAGAGTATGTGGAAAAATATCAAAATCTATTGACGAAACTATATTAAAATCCTTTAAAATACCAAAACATACACTGGCCAATAATTTTGCACATGAATTTCAGGCTAATGTTAAAAAAAATCATTACCAATTGTAAGACCCCCCTACTAAACCCCCACACTTACGAAAGGAAACCGGATAGCGCAATGAGGCTTAAATTAGCTACACATGAGGTCATTCATAAAATAATTAAACATCTAAATTGTAATAAGGGGTCCGGCTTCGACTGTATAAGAGCAATCGACATACGAAATATAAATAACAACATAACTCCCGCAATAACACACTTAGTTAACAGATGCATCCTCGAGACCACATACCCCGATAAGCTAAAACTTGGTGTTATCAGACCTATATTCAAAAAAGGATCACACAGTGATTACAATAACTACAGGCCCATTACTATATTATCCTGTATTGATAAGATAATTGAGCGATACTTTGGAAACGAAATAACGCATTACCTAAGAACAAACCAAGTAATAAACAAATACCAATATGGATTCCAAAAAAACCGTAGTACATCTCAGTTGTTGTGTCATTTTTCTAACGAGGTCAACAGGCATTTAAATGAAAAAAAGCATGTACTTGTTGTTTTCATTGATTTCAGCAAGGCGTTTGATACATTGCAATACAAAACGTTGTACACAAAGTTGTGGCAAAATGGTATACAAGGACCCCTACTGAAATGGATAATGAACTATCATACAAATAGAAACTCAATGATTAAGATAGATAATAGCTACAGTAATGAAATTTCAATAGACGAAGGTACAGCTCAAGGCTCAATTATTGGACCAACTGAGTATTTGTTATACGTAAACGATATGTGCAATGTAGTTGGAGAAAGCTCCGTATATCAGTTTGCTGATGACACTTGTATTGTTATATCACATAAAAATTTATCAATGGCTGAACGCCTGCTACAAAACGACTTTGATCGCGTTTGTAAATGGGCACATGATCAAGGTCTAGTCATAAATGAGAACAAGACCAAAGCAATGCACATTCACTCATCGCATAATAAAACATCATATAAACCTAGAATAATAGCCCACAGTCATAACTGCCTCCACCAAAGTGATATCTTGCATACTTACACACAGTGTACCTAATTGTAAAAATGTCGATTTTGTGCTTCAACATAAGTATGTAGGACTAATAATAGATCATAGATTCAATTGGGAACCTCATGTTAATTATATTTGTGAAAAACTTCGCTCGATTTTGAGCCGATTTACAATACTGAAATACAAGTTACCTTTTTCAATATTAAGAATGCTATACCTGGCTCTCGCTGATAGCATAATTAGTTATGGCCTAAGCACTTACGGTAGAACCTATAAATCGTACCTCTTAAATATTCATAACCTACAACTAAGACTTCTCAAGATGATTGTACCGAAAAAAAAACAAAATCTGAATTAAAAAATAATGAATTTGGATTGTTTAAACATTGTAATAAGAATATTTTATAGCTAGAAAGCTATAAACCAAAAAGTAAAAATGTCAATACTTAAGGAAGAACATTGCAATGTCAATCTACTGATACCAAGCGCACGCCATCAATCACTTAGAAATCTAAAATATCAAAAAAAATATAATTTGCCTAAATATAACAATACTTATGGAAAAAGAACATGCGAGTATCTTCTTCCGCAAATATTGAACAATATGGAAGAAAAACTCATCGACACCTACTTAGATGAGAAAAACTTTATGTCTTCACTCAAAAAATATTTTCTCACTGATAATAACCATGATTTTGTACTATAGCTAAAAATTTTATGTATTGTTTTTTTGTTTTATTTTTGTTATTTTTGTTTTTATGGAGCTCCTCAATCTCGGATAAACCCTAAGGGTTTTTGTTAAGATTAAGTTAATATTGTATTGTAAATTTCTTTGATAAATAAAAGTTAAAAAAAAAAAAAAAAAAAAAGATATATAAGGCTAAATTCACCGAAATGATATAATGAATTTGAATTATATTATATAGTATTTACAAAAAATATTTTTAATGAAGTGGTGATACGAGCAAGTAATAGGTAATAATAATAAATATTAACTGGAGCTGGACTGGATTGTCACTGGAGCAAAAAATATATAAAAGAAAATAAGATTTAAAAATATTATATTAATCTAAATCAATAAACTCTACTTAGAAGCGTTTTTCGAACCACAATTGCAGAACTGTCAATAGAATATGGATGTTCAAAACTTTACTCATAACTAAATTCCTCACAGCACTTCAGTCACTTCAAATGCATTTAACAGAACTATATTTGTTTCGGCATCATTATTTAAAATTTAATAATGAAGATTTTGATAAGATTATTTGTATACAACAATTTTTTGAGTAAATTAATATTTCACTCATAAAATTTATTAATAAATAAATGTAGGTAGGTACATTTATTTATTCGTTCATTTTCTTTCCTCTTCTAATCAATACCACTTTCATCACTTGGTAATGTCAAATGGAAGAGTCAGGTGTGCTTATTATGATACCATACATATTGAAATAAGCCATTCTGTGAAGACCTCTCGTACTTCCAAGCCAAGTCAAGTTAAGATTTAATTAATCTATTGATTTCCGACACAGTTATTCTCTGTGAAATAGTGTGGTTTCAGGAGTATTTTTTTTACCATATCTAAATCTTAACTTCTAAATATTTGAACAGATAACTCGACTCTGTTTCATAAGTACCTAATTATTTATTTACAACATTTAATAACACCGCTTCATGATGTTCATTATTTTAAAGTTACCGATTAACAGATTTAAATTTTGAATATAAATTCAGAAACCATCACATTTGTAAAATTATATTACAATCAATACTGATAAGTTTCAAAATAAATCATGTGTTTGATATTCATTAACTGATGGATAGTTAGGTTCCCTATGTGCTTATCCGATCATTTTTTATTCATTTTTATCGAACAACTGCTATATTTGAGATTATGTAAACCCTGTGTCGCTGATTTCACTTATTTAGTGATATAAAGTCACCCACAGCAATCTAAGAAGAACAATCTGTGGATCGCATAAAGAATTGTGCCTTGTGTCAAACAAAACTTAAAACTTATTGGTTCAGTTGTCAGGGCAAAATACAATTACAATACAATTTATTGTTAAATATTTTTCTATTTTATTTTTGAGAGCAAGCCTTTAAAGTTGTGTTTAATTATTTAATATTTTATCTTTCAACAAATAAGGATAATACCTTTTGCATCAAATAATCGGTATATTTCAGGAATAAATTCTCTTAACATTTCTGATAAGTTGCGCAAAGTAGAGAGGAAAACTTAAATGTAATGAGTTGAAGGGTCTGTTAGTTAGATGAAGAAGTTTCAGGTAAAGTTACAAACAACATAATCTTGGAAGTCATTCTTAAGTACCAACAACCTTTACGTTATATAAAAGTGTAAGTTTGTTTTGGCTTAAATCAATAAATTTAAAATCAATTATAACAAAAAAATAACTAATTGATGCATTATAATGTTCATAAATAGATTCAAATTTTATTCTATACACAAACATCAAACGTTAAAATTGGAAAGTGTAATAACGAGTTTAAATATTTTTATTACTAGATGAAACACAAAAATATTAAAAAAAAACTTATGAGCGATTAGAGCTTTATTTTGGTAATTGATGAATTAAAGGGAACATTATTTGTCAGAATTTAATTTAAGTAGGTATATCAATCCTATATCCTATAAATATTCTTACGTTAAAACTTATATAAATTTCTTGGTTTATTAATGTCCCTTGAAATTCAATTAAAGTCTTAAAATAATACAACAAAGGGACACAACAGTTTCAATTTATAACAATTAACGTAACGTAAAGTATCTTAAATACTAAAGAAATTAAAATGATTGAGAACGCTTTTAATTTCACATTGTATCGTCATCTAGTAATCATTTTTGGCCTAGATGGCTGCTAAAAGATTGGCCTGTAAAGGAAAAATTGCATACACTTGTAATACACTCCTTGACTGAACACTACTACAAAATCTGAGGAGCTACCAGTGCTTCAGAACCTACCAAGAGCTTCAGAGACTGAGTTTAGAGAGTTCCATTATTCATAAATCAGGATTCTCGTCTCGTATACTGCACATATTATGATAAGAGACTTAACTATGTTCGAGTATTAATTAAACAAGATTACTAAAATTAATGCTGTTAAATAAACATATTAAGAAGAATACTTTCTAAAAGGATCCCGACGTTATCCAATTATCGTTTTGATAACGGTTAGCGTAATTGCTTTTTAAGCAAGGTAAAGAACAATTTTAGATTTTTAAGCTTGGATTAAAATTGAAAGTTTTGTGTAGGATTTTTAAGTAAAATTTGTTAACAAAATATTTTATGAAACTGTTGAATTTTAGGAATTAAATGCTAGTTTAGCTTTCGCTTAATGAAGTCTTTTAACCATTTTAAATTTCAGGTGAAGACTTTTATTTATTTTTAGATACTTTACTATTAAATTAATATAAATATAGAATGAAAATTAAACCGATACGGACAGGGATTCAAACGAACGAAGGGATTTACCTCTGGGAAACCGAAGTAAAAAAATAAACATATTAAACTTCAAATGTAATCGACCGAGCGGAAATGATTCAATTAACTTGGTAATTTAATCTGTTTTGAATAAAATATAGCATGTTATCAGTAAATTAATATATAAAGAGGAAAACAATAATACTGAAATATGTTTATGTAATAAAAGCTAACTTAATAAAACAATTTACACAATTAACACTTCGAGGTCGCTGTGCTAGAAGCTTTTAAATAATAATTCAAATGGGTTTAGAACTTAAAAGTAGTCGGGAAAATGATGAAATTCTTAGTCTGGCCTCAAATACTGTTAAAATTAAAAATATTACATTTGAATTTGGAATCTGTCATTTTTATACGATTGTTCTTTGTGTTTTCTCATTTTGGCGCCAATACATTGTACAATATTTTGCGATATTAAAATGGAGTGGGGTAATAAATATTATATACATATATACATTTATATGTATTACATTTATATTTATTACATTTATATAGGGTACCTATTTGTTTATATCTCCAATGATCCTTTAGTTTTTTAAAAAAAAGATCAAAACATCAATCATGATTCGAACCCGTGACTATTCAGAAACCGTCCCGTCGCTCTACCAACTGAGCTACCGTATCATTCTATTACCGTACCGTTTATTTTTCAGTCTATATTTTTATAAATTTAAATAAGCTTAACATGGCTATACATGTTTATAGATATTTTTAAACATCAATCATTATATCAATAAAATAAGACAAAATCTCCACTTCTTTTCATAATATTAATATTTAGTAAAGTTTTTTCTTTAACTTAACACACTTTCTCGTCGGAATAGAAACCGTATGAAAAGCGACTATGTTTAGAGCTGGCAGGAGATACTTGATGAATATTTGGTGAATAGCAGTCTCAATCAACTTCATTAGTATCTAAGTACCATTTGCTTTATACTCGTACGACTTTACCGTTTGTGTTTTGGAGCAATAAGAAGGTATGTTCAAACCAGTAACTATGTATTTCAGCTTTGCTGCCTTCATTGTCGTAATCCTCGTGATGGTGTTTCATTATTACATCTCCAAAATAAAACTTGACAACTATTTATTTTTAATTTATTATTAATTAAAGCTTTGTTTGTTAAACGGGCAGCATTACAACGGTTCAGAGACTGTCGGCCTCGGTGAATGAAGCATTCTATATGGTATCGTCTTTATCGGGACGGCTTAATTACTATGATTTGACATGGCAGAACTAATGAACAAATTAATTATGTATATAAATGCAAAAAAGGATATATTTTTAATTAAGTCTTATGTAAACACAGGCATTAATAAAAACAATATGTAAAATGTCAAAAATATAGGTAAAAAACGCATTTATATCTGTATAGAAATAAGACTTTTCAGTGTAAATTATTATAATTTCGTAAATGAAAAGAATAAATTACACAAAAAAGTTAGGGTCCTTTAGAAAAAATAAAGTATCTTTATAATCAGCTTTTTCATCAGCTATTATTTTGCGATAATTAATTAATTCGGCAAAAAGAAAAGTTTTAATATTTAAATAAGTAGACAGTAAAAAGAGAGTCAATAAAAGAAAGTTTAGCAATCAATAGCCATTAAGCTCTTTGACAATGTATTCAATTAAAATTATATTTTATAATTAAGTACCTATTAAGTTAGACCTTCGATTAAGAAAAAAAAATTTATAAACATAACATTATAACCGGGAATGCTCTGTATTTTAGAAAAAATTTCTTACTCTAGCTTACTAGAGCTTAAATTCATATAATCTATAACATCACTAGCATGTCCTACAAATAACCCTAATTACCTTTATTTAACAACCCACCTTTTTACAGGCAACTCGACGTATTATTATGTTGATGGCTAGTTATATTTATACTTAGACAAGTTATATAATACACACATACACACACATACACACACACACACACACACACACACACACGCACGCACGCACGCACGCACACACACATCTACATTTTGGTTTTATAGTGTTCCCATATTATAAGTTTATAAGTTAATGTTTTTCTAAAGATTAGTATGTAGCCATAAAAGGAAATCAATATGTACATCTTCATCACTTGTGAAAGCAGTCAAATTTTAGAAAATTTGGAGATAGATTTCATTCTCATTAAGGCGATATTATGCTCTGAGATCTAATTTTGTATCTTTTAAAATCTTAATTCCGAGTGCCCGATGATCCTTATAATTTTCATTTTAGGCTCAACAGAGTAGAGTAGAAATATATAATAAAATATATATTCGTAACGTATAATTTAATGTTTTTTATGTCTCCTGGACATATTGCAAAGTATTTATAAGCTTATTATAAGATTATTACTCACATCAAAGATTGCTATAAATTTCAATTCAAAAAGCAAAAAAAACATTATATGTTAAGTAAAATATTTCTAGTACCTACATGTAATTTAAATTGTTTTGGCATCTATTTATTTAGACACTCTTATCGTTTTTAAGTCTTCTTTTAACAGGACAATCAATATTTACATCAACTCAGGCAAGTACTTTTACTCCCAACCGCCTCAGACCTTAATCTAACTAGAGATTTAAAATTTGTACGAATTTACACATTTTGAGTTTTATTTCTGTTATAATCTAAACTTTTCGTTTATGTGTAGAATAATATTTATTGATGTAAAAATTATCCTTTATGATGACCAGGCCAGCCTATAAAATACTCATAATAAATTTAATCAAAATCCGCATGCTATTTTTTTACATGTGTGGAGGACAAATTAACTTACATTTATTTCAATATCGTGTTATAATATGTCATATGAAAAATGACAAAAATTTCGCCAGAAGATCATAAGGACGGGTCTGCCACCTAAGACTAGTAAAAAATTAAAAATAGTTTACTTATTACAAACAGCAACTGTTAAAACATATTTCATAAGTTAAGTATAGGCAATACTTATATTAGGTCCTTATATATGAAATTGGCGTTTTTGTACTGGCTACTTTAATTATAAATTTCTCCTCTTAGGTAAGGAATTCCAAATTCAAAATTTTTACAGCTATTTACACATGTATTTTTGTTTCGTTGACCATTATTAATTTGTTTTTTTCTCTTCAGATTTTTTCTATTTGCGTTACTCAGTTTACAAAATGGAAAACATAAAATATCTCACTATTTACGAGGACGAGTTCCACCGTGGCACCGGAAATGACTCGAAGGGTTAATGATGTGTATGGCGGTCGTGTTGCAAAAGAAAACACAGTTAGTTTTTGATTTCAATCTTCTTGGTTATGGAAGTTTCTACCTGCAGAACAAGCCCCGTGGCTGGAGACTCAAGTTCATAATGAAGGCTACTGTGGTAGCGCATCCATCGCTAACCACGTCCGAGTTAGTTACAGGCTGCGGTTTTAGTGATATTAATATACTTGAAGCAAATTGGGTAGATTAAAAACTTGATTTAAAGTCGAATCATTGAAATTACCTGTGATGAAAAATGGATTTTCTACTATAATCGATATCGATCGATATATCGATCGATATATCGATCGATAATCGGAAGTGCTTTTAATGTTTGGATCCTGATCATTACAATTTTCTCAAATCTGGCCAGACTATTATTTCATTCCGTTAAACAAATAATCAATTTGATTAAAATTTAATGAAATAGTTGGCATGTAAATACTAAAAATAATAATAGCGTACATCATTAATTTTTATATTTACGACTGACCCAGATTCGCTAATTCCTTTACGCCACAGGAGAGCCACTTCGCCGTATGGTCTCCTAGTAAAAAACTTTTGGAAAGATTCACCGATAATTTGTTTAATGCCTATGAAGTTACTGTTGTAGGTATTAAACTGGCTTTCATTAAGATTACAATTTTAAGTACAATAATATAGGCAGGAATTTAGAAACATTTGTGGCATTTTTAATTACTCATTATTTTTTTTTATGTTATTAATTTTTTTTCAATTATCGCTGTTTAAATTATCATTTTATATTTTCATTTTCAGATTTTTAAACAGGACGCCGTTAAATAAAAATTATTCGTGATTCAATTGCGACACGTAATTTAAAAAATACCACTAAAGGTTTGACATTATTGCAATTAAAGGGTTTTAATATTTATTATTATATTCACTATTATATAAATCTGTATTATTACTATTTTAATACATGTTATACTATTTTAGTACATGATGTTTCAGTATTAACAAAAAAATGATTTAAGGATTACCTGAACAATCGTATCATTTAATAAAACTTTTAAGCACGAAAGTATAGGCTTAAATTATTTGTTTTTCTCAGAAACACTAATACCACAGAATGAACTTCGACGCCGATAATTTGAATAGCGCGTCAGATGATGTCACATTTAAATAAAACATGTCACAATTAAAAAAATAATAATAATATAATAAAAATATTTCAGACCATTCTAATTTTTATGAACATTCCCTATTGAGATATAGAATCCGGTGTTTACGGAAGATTAAATCATGAATCTCAAAAAATCTTCGAAGAATTCATTTATATAAAAGGATCTACGTGTTATGACAATCATTGAGAACTTTTAATGAAGATGTAACTTATTTAATATAGAATATATATATATTTACATACATATGTTTTATATTTATATACAGTACTACGGACTTCTGAAGATCGCTGGTTCTAATACTAATTATTTACAGTACGAATAACATTTTCGAAGGTAATTTAATATATTTTACCATACCTTTTATAGTTATGAATATACCAACATTCCATATTTTGGTTTACCCTTGTCACAAGATAACTTTAATAATGTTTCGTGGGATTTATAAAATTAAATTGGAAGCAATTTATATGTATGTATAATATATTTAACATGGATACAAATTTTAATCCTATATTTTATCAACAAACAGTTATAGTAGCGAGAATACAATTACTTTAACTTTCAGAGGACGTCTCAGACGGATATACAGTAATCAAATCAGCGATGTCCGTAAAAAAGTTCGGTTAAAAGTGGGAAGAAAAGAAGTTATATGAAAATGATTGTTAATATGAAAGAGGCGAAAGTATTGTGTCAGGACAAAGTGACGTGGCGCTCCATAGTATCTGTCTACCTTTCTGGTCAGATAATGGCGTGAGCTATATGTATGTATGTGTGTACAATTGTCTTTATACCTTTATTACATACTCAGAGAATACATTTACTTAACATCACCGATTATATTTTCATAACTACCTATATAAGTTATTTTAAGAACATATTAATAAAGTATTATAGTATATAGATATTACATTCACAAATTATTTTATTTATAGAATAATTATTCATAAATGTAGGTTGGCGTATTAAATAATTGATATACCATTAATATCCGATAATTAAATTAATGAACCATTTCTCATACATTTGAGATTTAATATTAAATAAACAATTATGGAAGGGAGGGGTAATTAACCCACACCGCTACTTCATTGCGGATTTGTGGGTTACATATAATGTATTTTCTAGCCAAAGTATATTTGTTTCTATAACAATTTTTCAAGTGAAGCAAAAATTTACAAAATAATTTTTAGTCTGTATCTGCACCACGACAACAAATTTTCGACCAACAAACTTTTGCATCAGGACAAAATCTAGTTCAAGTTAATTTTATATAAAACAGTAAACATAAAATGAACAGAAACATAAAAGGTAACAGTCGTATAAATATTGCTTGTTTCATAATGAAGAATATTAAATTATATTTTTTTTGCTCCGACGGGGTCAGTGCCCTGTGCCTATGTGGTAGGGAGTACTGACTACCCTGATGCTGGTTAATATAAAAGATTGGACTGTATATAGGCGACTGTATTGAATACACACACACACTTTACCGACAATAAATAAGATGCGAATGGTAGCGTGAGCGTAGTCGTACTCGTGGTCGAGCGGATCACCACCACTCTTCCAACTGCAGCCCGCACCCCGTTGCTGCGTTCCCCTACTAGTAGCTATACGCTACACTAAACGTTGCTCAAGCGTTTGTCTTAGGCATGTCCTTAATAAGTTTGAGGCTGAAAAATACATTTTTTCCTTTTCAGAGTTAGGGTAATTACTTTCCTACTGAGCCGGAAGTTCACCAAAGCAAAATCTAGTAAAATCTTGTGGTGCATATATAATGACAATACGCACCCGAAACTACTAAATGAAAGAAAGTGAATTATGTGTGTTTGTTGTTGTTGTTGCGTATAGGGGACAATAAGAGAGGAATTTCAAAAGTTAAAAGTGGATAAACGGAAATTTTTCAATAAATTTACTTGAAACTACAAAGTTTCCCACAAAGCTGAATCCTATTATCCTGTGGGAACCGACATTAGCGGTCTCCGGGAAAAGGTTTATAATAATGAAAACAATAACAAAATACTTTATATTTAAGTATGCCCAAAATAATTATTTACATCGGATTGTTTCTTATGAAAAATAATACGAATATATAAAATGTATTTCTTACACAACCCTTTTAGCAGCATCAAATAATAATTTAAAATATATATGCAGGAAGCCACAAGTTCCTTCTTTACCATTTTTAGGAAAAAGAGCGAATACTTGAATAATCTTAAATTATAAATTACAGAAAGGTTGGGCTTTCAAAGCAATATTTCATACCTGTGGTTAAAAACCTCGAAAGATCTCGAAAATAATTTAAGGCAAAATGTATATATTTTTAATTCCCACCGCAATATACAATTGTAGGGCATGTATCTGTATTCAAGTTATGATATTAGCTTTTGGTATTAGGTAGGTAACATTTTTAGACATGACGTATAATAGGTACTCACCTTGCTTTATGAACTTGGTTTAATTTCTTAAATCATTCACACATGAACTTATATGATACCTTACCTAGTTAAGCCATTTATTTTATCCTAATTCCAATACATTAAGGCGTGTGAAATGTTATTGGGTAATCGAAAATTACAATTTATAAAAAATATGTTGAATAAAATTTGTTATTATTGGTTTAATAAGAACATTCCAAATATTATTAATGATTAAGAAGTGGGATACAGTAAGTAGTAACTATTTATTTAAAATGTACTGAATATAATTAGTTGCAGTCACGACATAAAAAAGTCTTAATCTATTCGAGACCACAATGAAAGATAGATGATCTTTGAAAATTAATGGTTATATAATAAATTTCAAAGAACTATTGTTTTTTATTTAAATTTTAAATACTTATTCTTGTGGCAAGTTTACTGATATAAATAAAAATGTTGATTATTTGAGAAATTGTTATATTTAAGTTATACGATATATGATACCAATACGTTTATAATCAATCATAAAATAAGAACAAAATTCAATAAATTAACGATCATATTTGTTTTAAGAATATATACGTCACTCTCTATATAAAGATTATGAGGTCTTTTACAAACAACAATTATATAAATTATTTGAAAATTCAATGGAGTTTATTTGTATAAGTTTGTCTGTATAATACTATGCTACTTTAAGGTTCTCTATTAAAACAAAATAATAATAACAATAAATCCATTACAAAGAGCGTCAACATTTTTCTACAAATACGTAAAGCTTTTTAGTAATTTTTTTTTATTATGTGTAGGTAATATGTACCTTATATGTACATTATTGTATATATTTATTACATTAAACTTTTACTGTAGTATTTATTTTATTTTATTTATATTTTATTGTGGTATCAAAAGTTCTAACAAATTCCTAACAAATTCCTAACAAAAAAGACTCAGAATATAACAAACGTTACTGGAAAAAAATAAAAAGGTTATTTTTACAAAACGTTAAATTAATTATTTGAGATATGTTTGTCTCAAATTTTATTTTTATTTTAATTTTAAATTCTCAAAAGGAAATGAGAACAAAACCAAACCCTTCCACAATATTTAATTAAGGTCTAAATATGTCGAATAATCTAAAACCTCTTCAGTAAGAGGATGTTCCCTGATGAAGTGAACCTAAGTATTGTAAGCCCAAAAGTAACTTAGTTACTGAAACCATAACTTAGTTACTTGTGTACATATAAGTTTGAGTAAAGGTCTCATAATATTTATTCTATATTTAACTAATGTTCACTGATATTTGAGATTTATTAGGAAGTTAGCTTTTTTTATTAAAATACAATGTATTCCAGATTGTACACTCGTGTATATTCTGTAAAATTCTGCAAAACATTTGACAATAAGAGAAATTTCCTTGGAAAGGCATGATGAGCAGGTATTCACTTACTCTTGGAGAGATGATGATGAGCAGGTATTCAGCTGTATTTTGTTCCTTAATCTGCTCTTATGGCATCTTCGTAAAGATAGTGTATACACGTTCCCAAACTATAACTATGACCTTGGAACAAAATAATTAAATATCATTATAAATATTATTATAAACACTATTAATTTTAACACAAACAACTAATAAAGCTTTATTAGTTATTTGTGACTATCAAAAAACTATATCATATAATGGATATATTTAGAGATTAAGTCCTGTCTGAGAATGGGATTTGTTTGAATTATGAAAGCGGCTTTTAAATATGCACACAAAAATATTTCTCTTATATTATAAAATATACGGCTTTAATACGTCTTAAACCAAAATATAAAGCCTAGAAGGTATTATGTATACCGAAAGCTATTATTGCAGCATTTAATATAAGTAAGGGTGGAACTTCATTAGTTAGGGGCGATGTGGCGTACTAAATGTACAAGAATAATTTATAATTAGACTACAAGCTTACGATATGACATTCACAATAAAACATTATTATTATTATTAAAATAATCAATTATCTTCAAGCTCATTCACACACGAATAAGAAAAATATATGTTTAAATCATGTATATAAATGGGACATAGCGTATTTATTTTATTCTGTTGGCCATCTTCTCTTTTGTTTCGCACAACTCGGTGCAAAATAAATCTTGACAGCAGACAAGCATGACATGCAAAATATATATAGAATACAAACTTTGTTTCTGCTTTATTTTCATGAATATTAATCATAGAATAAAGAATTTTCTGCTTAAAATCAAATATTATTTTTTACAACAATAATTTTGATTAATGTCATGAGAAGATATTATGAAGTTTTTTTTTTATATTTAGATTTATATAAGATATGACTTTGTCCAAAAACGTAGAAACTCTTCCACAATAACAATAATCCTAAATAATTTTAAGATTAGCGGGCTTCTTTCCATTTTCCTTATGCCAGCTGTCGGGCTATTTTGACATTAGTTATAAATGTAATTTAGGCTTTCATTATTCCTTAAAAATAAAGAAATGTTCGCTTATTTTTTATCACAAGTTCCTTACAGGTTTTATTCATGTTTTTTTCTTATTATACATGATTTATGAAAACTTCGTTCCGGTTTATTAACATTTCATTCAAATGCGCTCTTGTTAATAATAAAAAAAATATCACTAGACTTGTTACATTAGAAGGAAAATAGTATTGTGCTCACAATAATTCATTGTTTAAATGACAAAGACTTACTAACAACCTTTTTATACACTTGGAAAGTCTTTAGATAATATTTGTATTTAGTGACCGTAATATTGAGCGTGATTTATAGTACCCACGAAAGATACGAAGTAATAATAACTGAATCCCATTAGTCACTCTTCTTATATATGGTAAGTAAATGGTTCAATACAGCATATATATACAATAGTGTAATTCTGTACTATCCACATTACAAATCTAACCTTTGAATACTATATCAATGATTTCATATCAATTATGCTATTCAAATCTCCTAATATCCTGCCCTCGATTGCTTTGAGGCCACCGACGTTTCTGAAACCAGAACATAATCACACGCTATTGTCTGTATTTCACGATCTATCAGACCATTTGCAATCATAGAATTGTAAATATTCTATTAAGTTTAAATTGCTTAAACCACATTGAATATGTATTTTGAATATTGGAATATATTAAAAGAATTGTATTTCTAACTATAAGTTAAACCATATCAATCTTCTTCATACTTTGGTTGCAAAAACACTTTTTTAATTTAATTATAAATGCCCTAAAAGATATAAAGGATTCAATATCATAGTTTTGTTTTGTTTTTGGTTTATATTTAAAATGAATAATATTACGTTATACTGTAACTTTAATATATAATGTATTGGCATGATCTCAAAGAGATTAAAAAATCCTTAAATTAAAATAGAAATAAAAATCTAAATAAATAAAATAACGTCACGAGAACATGAAGACGACACTCGCATAACATTATATAAACATAAAACAAAATGACATTAATTATATGGTGATCTTATATTTCTAACCCAGATGTATTAAGTTAAGGCACTGAAAGGCCAATTTGCTCATACAAGTTAACTGTGAAGTTGTAGACAGTTGGAGCTACGACTGTAGTCGTCACAGACAAATAGATTAACAAAGTTCAACCAAGACCATTCAAATGAAGTTTAATTCATTTCTTAAGTACTTTTATAAAATCTTAATATTATAATATTTTAAGAGTTCTCTTAATCATATTTAATTTTTATTTACATAGATAAAATTGTAATTGTATTTTTGTTGTCCATGTCAAAAAATAGTGATAGAAAATAAATATTAAACTGCTACTACAAATATAAACCATATTTGACAAGAGGACAAAAGTTAATTTAAATAGCGGTAAAATACAAGATTCTCTAGAAAAAATATTACTATTCGTAATGAAGGTCGCAACAGTGATGAATGTCATCATCAGTGATGAATGTGTTTTACTTATAATAATATCTAAGCCTAGATAAAAAGACATAAAAATAAGATCGCTATATATTTTATTGCTTTATAAGTATATTTAATTCTTAAATTGGCAATATATTCAATATTTCTTATTTATCTTTAGCAACTTCTGGTACAATATGTAAAAAGACACTTTTGAAGGTACACGGAACAGAAAAATGTATTTTTTTTCTCGTAACCAATTTTTACGTATATTATGATTACTTTCCTTTTTTATTACTATTTTTTTTTTAAGTTTTAAGTACCTACATGTATTTTGAGAAAATATTAGTTTATTGATTTAAAAATAAATTTTAAAAGGTCACGTGGTATAAATTTCTCACCAGAAGTCGCAGCTCTGAGTTTTCCCCTTGTGAATGTAAAGGTTATTTAAAATATTATATGAAACTTGTAAAGGCTTTATAAGACTACACTATTTATAGATAATTTAAACATTTATAATTTGAATTGTTTACTCATGTTAAAAAGTTACAAACATTGGTTAGGATCAGTGAAACCTTTCTCTAGAAATTTTGTATCTCGGATCAAAGAAATTTGAATTGAAAACTCTTTTAAAATTATAAAGGTTTGAACAAACTGAACTTCGAACTTTTCACATTTGTAAAGAGAAGAATCACAAGTTCAATTTATTATAATAAGCTGTTTTATTTTCGCAAACCTGCCATTTCATTCTAAGCATATGTATATAAAAAGATGACAAAGGACTCTACGGAGCGATAAACTCTAAAGCCATTAAAAATCCATTGTGGTTTTTTACAGATCAGTATGAAGAGTATGAATATATTGAACTAATAATTACTGAGCAAACTGCTGCAGGATATATAACCATACCTAAAACAGTAATTTTGAAAGATTCGAAGTTATACATAAGTAATTGTAGATTTGTAGTTGGTTTTCTGTGAATCATAGGGCTCTTTAAAAATTTAACATAAAATATTTCTCGTGCTACAAATTAAGGTGTGTCTTTAAAAGACTATAAAAGAAATAGACCGGAATTTACTTCATATAAAAGACACCTAAATTTGCTTACATGTATGTATGTTATGTATGTACTGTTAAATATATTATAACCGTTTGTTTAAACTTAAATATAATTTATAAGGGTCGCATATTTGATCACAAATAATATATTTTGGGTAAAAGGAAAAGGTCGTAATAAAACATATTCCCCAAATATTATACAATATGATGAATCGAGTCACCAGAAATAAAAAAAACTGCGACACATATACAGAACCAGCATAATATAAAATATGGATTTTTAATACGATACGCGGAACAATAAAATACAGAATAAACCATCGAAGTAATTATTTTTGTTTAATTTCAGGTTTTTTTCGGGAATAACGTCGATTCCATTGGGACAAATATACACATAGGGTGCATGTAAAACAAGGACGCAATTCTTTCAGTATATTTATACGATACTAATAAACTTCGTATAACATCGGTCTTGTGGCTCTTTTTATAATATAACCCACAGAAGTATGGTATCATATTTTAAAACAAATACTTATACTAATATTTTTTTATTAACACCTTCAGGAAACGATTGTTTAATTCAACATCTAAATCTATCTATCTAAATTTTACGGAATTTTATTAAAATTAGTTTGGAGTTTTATAAAAAAAAATAGTTTTTACTTTTGATTGGAATATTAAAATGAAATATTTACAATAATGAAGAAAAAATATTTTAAAGATTACAATGTCTTTGGCATTACCAAAAGTCTTCAACATTAAGAATAACAAAAACATTGGTACTAGTTTTTTCAATAGGTTAAACCGTTCTCGAGTTAAGATTTTTTTAAATTTTATATTATGAGGTTGTTCTATAATCTATGGATTCTATGTTGCTTGTTACCGACGAAATATTTACAAATAACATGTTAAGTAAACATTTTTTTTAGATGGCTTATATTTTTTTAACACAAGAGAGACTATGGTGTCGAAAAGTTATAGATATATATTTAAGTGCTGTATGAAAAAATAAGTAATATGTTGTTTTCTTTAATGATAATCTGCTAATAATACACTCGAAAAAAATATCTGTGTCGCTGGATGTTCCTAAGCATGCTAATTAATATATAAAGTAAACCCAAACTTAGGACAACTCTTTAGATGACTTATAAAAATCTGTTTCTTGTCGGTGTTGAAAGCGTGACCTCTGGTTAAACAATTTAGGTCACAAAAGTTGAATTACAATAATACAATGTTATTTGAGTCATATCATATTTAACAATCTAGCTTTGTCTTCATAGAGGATTAGCCGAAAGCTTGAACTCACAATAAATCATCCCCAGATAATGTCTAATAACATTATTTACTGCAAAAATACGCCTACGCATCACAACCACATGCTAACATTATCTCCAGCAAAAATATATTAATTTTTAAATACTCAAAAATAAATAAGAACAGACGAGATGATTTCTTATAACTGAAAAAAATATTTCTAACAAAAAAAAAATAATTACAATATTTTATTGATTGATTGTTAACGATTCATATTTATCAACGATTAATTATTTATTCCAGTCTTTCCTCAAAATTTTTTGAAGTACCGCGGTATGATACTATACTCTATAACAAATTCTTCTCTGTTCGTGCTGCGCAACTCTGGAACTCAATCCCTAATCAGATTTTTAAAGACTGGCCTTCTATAGCTACCTTTAAGTTTAAGTTGAAGAATTACTTACTCTCCCTTTAAGATTTTCTTACCAAATATAATATAATTGAGTATGTATATATATCGGTATATCTTTGCATGTATTTTTGTAAGTGTGTTAGCTACCTTACCTATACCCTCAATAGCAGAATATATACTTCAGTTAAGGGTCTCTGGAAGAAATCTCTTTTTTAAGAGATAAGTTATCCTATATATTTGTCGCAGATCACGATAATTTAACGATAATTAGTAACTCAATTGATATCATTGTAACAATGGGGTGTGAACGCCGTGACGTAACGAGTCACGTGATCGGAATCGTTTGGAGGGGCACCGGAGACATTTTAAATATCCGAGAGCATCGAGATGAGAGGATTATTGATTAGTGTGAGCCTTACAGTCCGGACCCCCCAAACGGGACCTTTGGTTCACGAAACTCTGATAATTGTATACCTACTAAGTAATTTGTGATTACCTACATTTAATACAAGTATTGTCATATTGTGATTGTGTGGTTTAATTGCCTGAGACCTACGCTTCGGATCCTGTACCAGAAGACTCAATCAAGAACGAACAAGCCACCAATATGCCTCCTATCTCCGACATCAGAAGCGGGATTCACTCGGGCATCAAAACCACCAACTACCCGCGAGATAAGTTTATTGAAGCTACAAATTACGTCAAGCAAGAAATGAAGTGATTTTATTATTTGAAAAGCACACTACAAGATAATAACAATGAAGTTCCAGAATCAATACAATCAATCAATAGTTGATAATCAATGGTTGTAAATCAATCAATCAATCAAAATAAATTTATGTTATCTCAAAACTTAAAAATTGAGTTCTACCCACATATCAAGAAAATCGAGTGAAAATACCTATTTAATCGCTTATGGAAGTCGTTTATTAGATTATATGACAAACTGTTGGAAGAATTCTACGAAAGAAGGAATCGTTGCTAATGAAGAAAGAAAGAAATGAGAAATTATGGCGGTGACAACGCGGCGCGAATGGCGGTAATGGCGCGGCGCGTATGGCGATGATGGCGCGGCGCGAATGGCAGTAATGGCGCGGCGCGGATGGCGCTGATGGCGCTGATGGCCCTGATGGCGCTGATGGCGCTGATGATGGTGACGGTGTTCGTGACGATGGCAGCTACGGCAGCGGTGCTGGTATAGTACGGTGCGAGCAACGCGTTGATTTCTGCGCAATTTATCCACCATCGATCACGTCACAGCATAAAGGTGATTCGTTTTAATTTACCTACGTTTTTATTGCTAAATGGGCGCGCTAGTCAAAGAAAATCAATTCATTTAGACAGAAATCATATGTTAAGTTTAAGCGTTTTAGTGTATCTGATCTTATTAATATCTTTTCTGAGACACGATAGTAAAAAGTCGGTTGTAATTTGAGAATTTTGGATGTCAATGTTTATGATGATAATGATGATAATTGTTCTGTTGCTGGCTGTTCTGGTGATAATGATAATTCATACGATGTCTATTTTACTTGACGCCAATGATGGTTGTCTATCTTGACTTGACGCCAATGCGGGTTGTCTATCTTGACTTGACGCCAATGATGGTTGTCTATCTTGACTTGACGCCAATGCGGGTTGTCTATCTTGACTTGACGCCTATGATGGTTGTCTATCTTGACTCCAATTAGTCCAATCTCATGGAATGACTTAGATTGAGTTATGTTCTATGTAACAGCTTCAGTTATCATAACTATCGATTTTTGAATTATTCATGATTTGTTTTATGTGGTCAGAAAGGCCGAGCGAAGTAACATCTACAGTTGTATATTGTTTGGATTTCAGATTTATATGCACACGAGGACGTGTGACTTGTCAGTTTGGCCGTGTCGCAGATCACGATAATTTAACGATAATTAGTAACTCAATTGATATCATTGTAACAATGGGGTGTGAACGCCGTGACGTAACGAGTCACGTGATCGGAATCGTTTGGAGGGGCACCGGAGACATTTTAAATATCCGAGAGCATCGAGATGAGAGGATTATTGATTAGTGTGAGCCTTACAGTCCGGACCCCCCAAACGGGACCTTTGGTTCACGAAACTCTGATAATTGTATACCTACTAAGTAATTTGTGATTACCTACATTTAATACAAGTATTGTCATATTGTGATTGTGTGGTTTAATTGCCTGAGACCTACGCTTCGGATCCTGTACCAGAAGACTCAATCAAGAACGAACAAGCCACGAATATACCTCGATATCTTCGACATATTAATAACTTCATAAATACATAGTCATTTATGTTTATCATAGTACATAAATAAATAAACAATTAGCTAACAGACCTAAACTAATCTGAATAAACTCAACGTTTTATTTAGATTGTCTATAAATATGCTTATATTTATAGACAATCTGTATATTTTTAGTTGTTTTCGATGTTTATTCATACTACAAATTTTAAAACATTAGTTATGATTAGTTAAAAATGATCGTTAGAAATTTGATGAAAGAGATTTGAATTAAAAGCGCTTTTAAAATTTTAAAGATCTAAACTAAACTTTCACATTTGTAAAGTGTAAAGTCACAAGTTCAATTTATTATAATAACCTCGTTTTATTCTTGCAAAGCTTCCATTTCATTCTAAGCATGTATAAAAAGATGACAAAAGACGCTACGGTACGATAAACTTTAAAGTCATTAAAAATCCATTGAAGTCTTTTAAAGACGAGCATGAAGAATGAGACGTTGTTAGTGTGATCAAAAAATAAATTGACCTGAAATTTACTTCAACTAAAAGATATTAACAAATAAATAAACATAGATTTAGGACAACACTTTAGATCTTACAATGATTTGTTCCTTGCCGGAATCAAAACGCAGCCTTTAGCTCTTATCTAGGTCATAAGATCATTAGGACCAAATAAGCTTTTATTAATTAAAACCGTTATTGTAGATATGTTTTTTCTTAAAACAGTGCTTTTACATCAAGGTATGCTTCCTAAGAAGTATATATATGTGCTTATTGAGTTGTATTTAATAGATATGTGTATATTAGGATAATACGTAATTGCACAAGATTTCAATCAAATGTACAAAAGGCGGACGGGCTAACATTCATTTTGAAGTAGATATGCCACAAGGCAAGGGAATTCGTTATATCATATACCTATATCAAGTAAATACCTATAATAATAATAAAAAATATTCAAACTCATTTTCTTATCAATTTAACAATTGTAAATAAAAACTTTACTACTTTTATAGCTTTAGATACTATCGTGTAGATAGTCAAATAAGATTCGGCAATAATTTATTCTATAAAGCCATTGTTTTGATTTATATAACATCTATGAAATATTTAATATTCTCGAAGCTTATATAATATTAGATTTTCTTAATGCGGGTAAAAAAATTCAAATCTATATATAGACAATACAATGTTTAAAAATTGAATAAAAAAAAAAAAAAACTCCCGATAAAAAGAGGTTTAAAAAGGATATCAATAACATTATTATGTACTTAATGAAGTCGTTGCGTCGGGGGACTGTTGTACGTACGTTGACGATGGTATCTTTTTACAATATTTTCGGAGCTAATGAACGGAGACTTAGACTATACGATTTGACATTGTTATTTCGTTATTTGCCTCGGTAATTTACTTGCATTTTGAATTCTTCAATTATTTAGCGGTCCCCAGGACTTCAATTAGAACATAATTATAGTATTTTAATTTTTTTAGACGTCATTTTGTATGAGGGGTTTTTAAAATTTAACATTTTTTTTTTTTATTTAATTTTATTTTAATTTTTTTTGTTGTACTAAATGAACCTAAGAATACACTACATTCACTTGCTTAGGTTTTTATTATCAATATTTTATAACAACCTTTCACCACCTCCAATGAAAGCTCCATATCTGGGAGACGAATGCATCTATTTCGACCAAACATTGCTAAGAACTATTCCAACAAACCATGCTTTCGATTAAAAAAAAACCGCATTCAAATTAGTCCACGCGTTTAGCTGCTACATTGCCACAGACAGACACACATATACACAGGTCAAACTTATAACACCCCTCTTTTTAAATTGGGACTTAAAAATAGATTTACCTGACTATGTTAATGTAGTTTAATTGAAAATTTTCCCGAATTGTTTTAAACCCATTCTGAGTTCCTTTTCATGAGCTTTATATAATACAATGCTATTTAAATCATGTCATATTTAACAATCTAGCTTTAGGGAGGACCGTTCGAAAGCTTGAACTCGCCATAAATCATCGCCTAACCGTCTCTATAAACATTATTTACTGAGAAACTTACGCCTAGATATCAAAATCACACATTATCTAACCGTGTATGTTAGGTCCCTATATTTTCATGGCATTGTTGTAATAGCCTATTTAATATCCCAATTTATAAATGGTAAACATATTTCAAAAACAAATTACGTAAATTACAAAGCGGAAGATGTTTCTGGAGTGTGATAATTATTGAAATAAAAAACCGGCCATTGCGAGCCAGACTCGCTCACAAAAGGTTTCGTGGCATGTATATATCTATACCTATAAAAGATAAAATATGTATGTTCCTTATAGACCCCGAAATGGCTGGACCGATTTCAATTTTTTATATTTAATGTATTTTTATTATGTATTTAGAATAAAAATGTCTTTAAATTTAGCCGGCGAACTAGGCTGCGTTTGCTAGTATCCCATAAACTTCCGATTACTTGACAACAAGTAAAAATCATGAATTCATAGTATCTGTTGCAAAAAAGGGATTATATTGCTATAAATTCTACATATATACATTAATAATTTTTAAAATGAAAGCGTAAAATACACATTTCTGATAATAAAGTAAGTTTTGTTGGCAAATACAAAAACTCTAAACGAATCACCCCAAGTGGAGAGTAATAACATTTAAAAGAACTAACAAATATTATGAATATATGAATTTTAAACAAATATTTAAAAGGAAAAAGTTTTTTACTGGATAAGCCCATAAAAACAATACTTTTTAAATTAAATTCATAGAGCACAAAGAGACACGACTAACTTGAAGTAAGGGAGGGCATAATGAAGAAACAAGAATGATGAATTTTTAAATTTGTACTTAGTTAATAAATCTTCATAAAGAAGTTTATTCATTTAAATTTAAATTTAAAAAATATATTCTATTATGTTCATAATAGAACAATGAGAATGGATCACGGATTAAATGAAATACCTAAGATGGATATCTCCAGGATGAGCGTAACTTATTCGAACAATTTATTAAAGAAGATATCTTTCTCAAATAGACTTTGTATTTATATTCGTAATTTTAATTTTAGATATCACTGTATAATAGTACAGTTGACATTTACTTTCCATTCTTTAGATATGATGAGTGTTTTGTTTCAGAGCTCAATGATAGTTTCCTCGAACAATGTTTGTGTGTGTGTGTATGTGTTCGCGTGTGCATGCGCGTGTGCGTGTGCGTGTATGTGTGTAAAAGAATAAGAGGCGAAAACGTAACCATTACTGGAAATATTTTTATGTGTAGTCTAACCGTGCCCGAGGTTCATTAATTCAAATATAATTTATAAGAAAGGAGATTAAGTAAATACTGGCAGTCGAATTATTTTAATGAACCTAAATTAAAATCCAATTGAAACCAATTAACAATTATATATATAATAAGAATAAAGGCAAAAAAAGAAACACATAAAAGAAAAAAGGTATGGTAAAAAAGAAACCAACGGGGAATCAAAGAAACAAATAAACAAATTTTCAATTAAAAATTTAAATATTTTAGTTAATTATACACTAAAATATGTTTTTGCATAAGTCCGTGTATAAGCAGTAAGACATATCTTGTTAGGAATATCCGAGTCGGGCTCCTCAGGACCCATTTTGTATATAACTAGTTGTGACGATATCAGTTAGATTAATTTGTCCAATCTTGTATATTTCCGCTGAACTTACACGTTTAGCTAGTATTGATAAATCAACCCACTGTGACTTTGAGTTAAACCTCAAATTTACTTTTAAATAAGATTCCAATAGTATAGTTAGAATTTCGTTATCAAGAATGAAATTTAGGCCTTTTTGGCCAACATAACCATTTTTTCTATGTTTATCAAAACAGTTGGGTTAATATTAACTTTCTGTAGTTTTTTCCATAAAACCGAACGCTAAAACGTTATCACGGCCACGAGCTATGTAATAACCAAGTTAAAAGATTAAGCTATTGTGATTAGAGCAATATAAGGCTTTAGAGACACAATAAACAATTCTAATAGCATCTTTTAAGTCTTTCCAGACCTTCAAAACGGGCTAAAATATATATTCAGCTTCATTACTTCAATTTAAAGAAAATAATTCTGTCAAATAAAAGATTTGTTAGGTTATTACTTACTGTTCTCTTATCATGATAATAACTTAATGTCTTAGCTATGTAAGCTATACAGTACAGTACAGTAAGTTGAGTTAATTCATAAGTTTATATAAATATAGAATGTAAAATAAACCGACACGGGCAGGAATTTGAACCCGCAACCTCTGGGAAACCGTCCCGTTTCGGAATTCAAATTAGCTTAACATGGCTGTAAATGTTTATAAATATTTTAAAACATTAATTCATGAGTGATTTATAAAGCTATCTTAAATATAAAAAAAACCTAAAATTTATAACACATTTCTCAAAAATAAAGATTTTAGAAAACACGCTACATTATAATTGTGTATTAATCGAAAGTGGTACACAGTGCATGATTTTTCTTTATTTTTTTATTTCTTCTTATTATTTTAAGAATCGATATGATGCTGTTCAATAAATAAATCTATATGGGTAGAATATGACTACTTCCTTAAAAAAGTCAATTAAAGTATGTGTCTTTATAATTTTATACCTTTTTGACACAACTTGACACTTAAGGTTAGTCAATATTCCTCCTACAATTAAATTGTCCGAGTCACATATCCATATATATGACATTCAAATTCAAATGCAAAGGTAGATTACCTTATTATCAAAGTTTAAAAAAATCTTATTATTATATTTAAATAATATTGAAACAGGTTAGTAAAAATATTATTTTTAAATATTAGATGAAGCTAAACACCAGTTTATTAAAAACTTCAATGACAAATGTAGATGTGTACTGATAATAAGCTTTCTAGAGTATGGAAGGTCAAAGACATAACGACTTTAGGATTAATTACTATGTTTTATCCACAGGCTCCGTTCGTGTGGACTAGAAGGTTTCATATTGTTTCATATTGGGGCCACTACTGATAGTCACTACTACACTACTTAAAAAGACTGTTGAACACTACAGTAGCGCAGAACGCTCCTTATATGTTTAGCTTTAGATAAAGATACATTTTCTTGAGCATTTTAAGAGCTGCTGACGTTTTAAGTTTTAACTTTACTCAAGAAATAAGTTACAATTTAAAAACAGAGATTCTTAAATCCGACTTCTAATATATTTTTTCTGCTTTTTTTCATACCAAAATCTGATTTCTCAACTTGAATATTTTATACTATATAAATTATCGAATTATACAAGTACATCGCAGCCAAAATTCAAAGGTGAACTAAAAATAGGCTTAAATCATTTTAATGTCTGACATTTTTTCCGGAAATAATAAATTTTGGTTTCGAAATTAATATTATCTGTAACGCTTTACGTTACAGAAATAACGAACTTATAATTTAAAAGAATTCAGGTTGTTATTTTACTTAAAAAGAAATATGAAGGAAGTTACCTTTTATGTATGAAGCTTAAACGATATCTTTATATCATATTTTATAATTTTTTTTCCGACCATCGCTCAGTACATCAAGGGGCTTTCCCAAAGGGGCTTTGAACGTGCTGAGCGACACCCGAACCCACTGGTGGCTGATGCCGTAGAATATAGACCACGTAAGACTACTTTAGTCAGAAAAAGAAGATAAATATTACTATAATTAAATAAAAATAATTCAATATTTAAATAATTTTTGTGTTTTTAAATATTCTCTTGATATGATTTAATTATAAATAAATACTAAAATTCTTTAATAGAAATAATTGAATATAATTATAAATTTCTGTATTCTTCAATTTGTTTCCCTTGCTACGATCCAATTATAATTAAATATTACTATTATTAAATGGATATTTTGAATATTGTTACAAATTCCTGTGTTCTTGAATTTGTTATCATTGCCTTGATCCAATTATAAATAAATAAAGCTTAAATGTTTGATTATTTTGTAAATAATACATTTAGATATGATAAACTTATTAAGTTTAAAAATATTATAATTTTATGACAGGACGGACAGGTCAGTCGTCATTATAAAATAATCTAAACAATAACACTTATTTGACAACCCCATTTTGTATCGTAAAAAGACACAAACGTAGACACACACACACATAACTTCAAATCTTACCCAGGTTAATTTAGTTTTAACGACACCAAATAGAAAATTGCAATAATTTTTCTTTCACTTTAGTTTGTTGTCAACAATACCTTTATTATTCTCAATAGAGCCTTCAATTTAACATATTGTGAAATAAGATTAATATGATAACGAGAGATAAGACATAATACCTCTTTTATACTGAAGTTAATCTTTCTTAAATTTGATTTCAATCATATACAGGCATAAGAAGCAAAGAAGGAGAGTTTATTTATCAAATTCATACCGATTAAAGTCAAATAAGAATGCAAAACAGCATAAAAAGAATACATTTTTATAGAAACATTAATCAATTCTTAATTTATTTATAGTTCTCACAAGCTTATACAAATTTTCGGGTTGTGTCAGCATTCTACTATTCTACTTGTTCCATATATGTATCTGACAGCCATTAAAAAATGCGTTTGATGATTTATGTCATATGGAATAAAATTATAACAAAAAGCCAACATCACGAAGTGTTCCCAGGCGGTCACCCATCCAAGTACTGACCTCGCCCGACGTTGCTTAACTTCGGTGATCGGACGAGAACCGGTGTATTCAACGTGGTATGGACGTTGGCGATTGCTAAGTCGAATTTTGCAGTTTATTTCCTGACTGTAGTCCAGAATAGTAATAAGAGAAGTAAGAAGAGTAATCATTTGTAAATTATAATAACAAAATACCTATTTCTACCCGCCGGGAAGCAAGTGACATCTTTCGTCCCGCTGCGCAAAACGAAGTTGCCGCTTTCTGCCTTCGTCGAACAGAAAAATAGCATAAACTCCTAGGGAAAAAAATAAGAAATAACATGTGAGTTGAGACTTTCTTTTTTTACTTTACTTTATTAACTTTTTTAGTTTTTTTTTTGTTTTATAGTAACGACAAGAAATATATTTTAATGCCAGTTTTAGATTTGATTTTTACAGTAATAGATCATGTTTCAACTACCCAAAAAAGTACATATAAATATGACATCATATTAACAAGGGTCCAGATTAAGTAATAACATAAAAGAATTTGTTTTTTCGATAAAATATAATCACAAACTATGGTGTATAGCCAATATTATGGTCGAATTTAAATGCGTTAAATAATTACACTTTTAAGAGTGGGATGAAAATCACGAATACCTATTCTAGGAAAAATTAGCCTCTTGCTTTTAAATGAGGTTTTTTGGTTATGGACTTAAATAGTGTAGGCCTACACGTGTATAAACAATTTCAAATATTAAATAACTGTCACAGCGGAAACGTTATATACTGGCGGAATATTAATTGCAAATTGTAATATCATGTTTATTAAATGGTGTATTATTGCTACCTTTGTATATTTATATTACAATATCATAATTACTCATTACCTTTATTTTCCAAAACAGTACCTAAATGAACTGGTAACCAAGTATATAATTATAGCATTTTAATATAAAAAGAATTAAAAAGGAATGATTCGGGTATTTGCCATTAATAATGTGTCAACCTGAATGTTATCTGAAACTCAATTAATTCCAAGAGGATGGTGTACACGTTAAGCCCTACATAAGTCTTACGCCATTAAATCATTTTGGAAATGGTTTGTTTTTCTACTGTATTTCTATTAATATATTAAGTCTTTTGGCCATGATCACAGCTATTTTTATCGGTGATCTATTTTCCATCTAGAAGAAGAAGTAGGCTTGGATTATCGGATGGAGACAGTGTTTTAATAAAATAAAACTGATAATATGATTATTACTTTTAATTTTCTACAATTTACTCGAAACATTTGTAAAATATTCAAAAATTAACAAGATGTCTTTGGATTTAATTAACATTCAGCGAGCACGTGGTCGCGTGCGTTCACGATGTTCGTAAGTAAATTGTCACTGACAATTTGTCAGTTATTGCAATATGGCTCCCCAGCTCGGTGTTCGTTAAGACAATAACGTTTGACAGTCTGCCAATTTCTGATGATACTGACGTTAAAGTACCCGATATATTTATAGATAACATATAAGATAAGATATAAGTATAACGAAGCCTATGATTACCTTGTACTTAGATAAAGCAGGTAAGATAAGTACTTCTCCGAAGTTCATTCAAATGTTTAGACGGCCCTCCAACATAAGAGGCCAATTTTGTTACCTGTTAGTAAAGGTACACGAACCAATTAGAAAAATCTAGTATTGTATATATTAGAAATCTTTTTAAACCGAAGTAGAATTTAACTTCGTTATCTTTTTGAGAAGGGTAAATTGGCTATATGATAGCGTAGCACTTAGCATTGTGAATGGTACGGTTTTCTCAATTCCGAATTATATTAATTATTGTTTTTTTGTTAATATATATTAATTTGTATCATATTTTATTATTATATTATTTATATTTGTATATTATTTTTTAGAAGAAAATTGTGCTTCAACTGACTTAATTTTGGTTTGCTTTAAAAAAAACTGTGTATTTTTTATTAATATGAGGCAAGTTCGACATATATCTTTATCATAGTATTAAAAACAGAAGGATATTTTAAACACTTCCTTTATTTTAAACAAAACCTACTCCATCTTGAGAGTAATCTTGCTTCATAAATCATTCATACAAAATGAAGACGACGGCTCACATAATATTATATAAATGGAAGACATAAAGACAGGAATTAAATGAAGTGTAAAAATATTCAACCCATAAAGTAAGTTGTTTCCGTGAATGTAATAATTTATTAATTTGTACATTTTTAAAACATATTAATCGTTTGTTTATTAATATAACTTAATAAACGAAAAAGTAAACTTAACAGACAAAGCAATATTTATTCCGATATAGTTTTGTAATGATTTCAATACAAGTCTAAAAGTATACAAAAAGTTTGAGAAGGGATTCTATATTGTAATGGAAGAGCTTAGTGACTCTGAGTTCCTGGAGAGCCTTCCTTTACGGTTGGTGACAAAAAGCTTCGATATAGTGACAATATACTTTAATATGTAAGCTACTACCAGCTCGTAATGCTCTGCTGAGCAGAAACTTAACAATTGCTCTCCTTAAATGAAATTTAACAATGTTTGACTTATACATTATAACATAAACCTTGCAGATGAGTCCACGACCCAAGTTCCATACATTTCGCTTAACCAAAGGAAATATTATTATTCTATAGGATACATTTTGGTGAGTGTGCGCAGGAACTACACGACTTAGTTCCCCCGTCCCCCTTCCATCACCGGACGTCCCGACGCACGGCAGGTATCCATCCTTTTGTTGTGGACATTCCACCTGTTCGAACGAAGCGCTTTGCTTCCTCATTTTTAGTGCGTACAGCGAAGGACTGGAACAATTTGCCTGCGTTGGTATTTCCGGCCAAATATAATGTGGGTGTCTTCAAGAGAAGAGTGAATAGGTTGCTAGGGCAATGCGCCTTACCATCTAAGACTACATTCCACTTACCATCAGGTGGAATGTAGTCAAGCATTGCCCTAGATCGTATAAAATAAAAAAAAAAAAAACCAAATGTTCTTGAATGTTATCGTAATATTTATTTAATAATACAATTTAAATTTCAGATTAAAAACTTAAAAAAAAAGATCTAAGATATCTTGTGGAACTTTACTATACATGCGTACACTCAAACCCATGAAGGTTAGTTTTTATTTCTTGTATTAATCATATGTCTGTCGCTATTTATAATATAAGCTTTTAAATTTTGAAGTACATGTAGTAAGTTGTTAAAAATGTATTGAGAAGCGACCGTAAGAATACCGATTCATTTAAAAACATCTGTGTCTTCTACCATGCGTCGTAAATGTGATTAAGAAGCGTGGCACTCGCTTCAATTGTTGATTAGCCTGTGGTGAAAACATATAGTCTATTTTTTATTTTTTTTTTGTATGTCTGTACTGTTAGCCCTGTTGGCTATTACAGCGTCACCGGGGGAGCGGGTGGGTCAGGAGACCTACCCTTAAAAAGGGGGGGCCAGATGGGTCCCCATGGGGAACGACGTCCCGAAACCATAAAGTCTAACCCCACTTTTGAACAAAGGAACTACTTTACTATTTTTTATTTAATCTGGGAATGTACCGGTCTCAATACATTTGTTAAAAAATAAGGATAACTGTGAAGCAATATCATTTATAATAGTTATAAGTAATTTTACTTACACACCCTAAAGATCACCGGTTTTTTTCATATTTAGGTTTCTAATAGCTTTAACAATCTTATACAATGTAACAGGTTTAAAACAAAACATTTATTACTTACTCTTATGTTATTCGCCAATTCGGCGACTGCATCAAATGGTGAAGAATTTAAATTACATGTGACTGTTATAGGAATTTCGTAAAAAAATCTCACATTTAATTTGAATTTATTTCTCAAAATATTTCAATATTATGCAAATAAACTTTTTTTCTTCATTTACATGATTAATTAATAGAGAAAATTTTAGAGCACAGTGGTGCGAGCTTAAATTTGTCATTACCGTTTTTTCATGGACAATATTAAACAGTTTAGGCTTTGTCTTATCATTGAGTTTAAAGTGGAACGCTTATGATCTGTCAGTACTACATTATTTAAATTATTACTTTTTTCGTTATATCCTTTTTAACGATTTTTTTTTAAAATTAAATGCTACTAAAGAAGTAATTAGTTTTTTTTTATAATATAGCATTGTTCGTTTTGTTATCCTAAACCTATTATAAACGCGTCACTATGACGGTATGTCAGATTATATTATGTCAAATTTAAATTATATATTGTTGGAATATATAATAGAAAATAGAATTTACCGAATAGAATGGCGGCGTAACAGAGTTCAAATGTCACACACATCAATGCGGTGTTCCAAAATACATACCAGTATACTGGCCAGTGCTGATGACGTCAAAAATGTTGGTGAAACGTTGCGAAAGATGATGGCCAGCGCCGAGTACTTTGACAGCATAAATGGACATTATTCACAGAGAGAGTATAACATTAACCTAAATATGTAATTATAGACTAATAAATGACTTATTAGTCTATAATTACATATTTATTTCTTATGTGTCTGTTTCGACAGTTAAACATTTTATTACATAAAATAATAAAGTTCCAATAGAATGGAGTTACAAAGCAATAACAACAAAAAGTGGTGTTGATCGGATATTTAATTCTTAAAAATACATTTTTTTTAATAAGACTAATGATAGGTAATTTTTGACATTTTTATACAGTTTTGTTATTTTTGCTGTCTTTTCCCGCCACATCAGCATTCACAGAAAGTAAATTTCAATATAGGAAATATTGAATAGTAAATGGTGAGACGAAAGACACAAAATACCTTTACACCTAATAAGAAACAAAATTAAACAGAATATCCATTCACTTTAAATTAAATTTACTGCCTATATACATTTCTGTAACTGTAACTGCGGTAATAATTTATAAAACTTACAAATATAAAGAATAAATATTTTTTAAATATGTCACTTAAGAAAATTAAGTTGTCCTTTATTTATTTGACCACTACAATATGTATTTTTTATCTTATCTGTTATTTCACTAATAAAAAAGTAAAAAAAGGTGGCAACTGTACTTACTATTGTAATATTACCCTGCATTTGCCTGTCTCCACAGAGTTCTATATAGTTTCCTCACCAGTACAATATGGTCGACACCAGTGCAATGCGTCAAATGCGCAAAGGCGTCAGTATCATGACGTCATTAGCACTGGCCAGTATACTGATTACTGGTATGTGTTTCGGAATACGGGTCAAGTGTCTTAAAAAAAGGAAGTAAAAAATGCCCGACGGGCGACGTTCGGTCGCCGGAGCTAGTACGATTAGCACGTTCTGGTTATTTACTGTGTTTTGGTGTAAAATGGACAGCTATTTGTGTTATAGAATAATAATAATTTTATTAAAATTGTGACAGTTGATGTCGAGGTTGTTTGTTTTTTTTTTTTGAAATTCCTACTTCTGGTTGCTAAAAATATGTATTTGTTTTGTTTGTCTGAATAAGAAGTCCGTTAATGTTATATTTAAGTTGATGGCAAACTTTGTTTATAAAATAAAATTTGATAAAGTGTATTTTTATTTATTTAGGATTATACTGAGCAAAGCCATAGTAAAGTAGTATAGAGCATACTTTCTGAAATAAATTAAGTGTCTAACTGTTCAGAGACCGTTTATTTAATAAACAAAACAAAAAAATTAAACATATTGTCAACGACTTTTCCATATTTATAACATTTGTTAAAAAACGTAAGCGGATGAACGAAGAAAATTATTTTGCAAAAATCTTATGGAAGAAAAAAAAATATCTACAAGCCATGTTACCAATAATAAAAACATTAATCTTATATAATAGGTATTCATAGTAATAATTATAACCATTACAAAGAATTTATGGCAAGTAATTATTATTATCAAAGAGAATAGGCTTCAATATTAAGGAGATAGTTCTCTGTAACAAGGTTAACATTGACATTTCGGAATCTGAAACGATTTATCTTTGGTAAGCTCAACGTTCTCTCCTTTTATATTAGACCGTGACCTTTATCTGAACTGACAAGGTTTTAGCAAAACACGTCTCTTTTTCCATTGCATTGTTCTCCTATTACGATAGATTGCTTAGAAAGTCGATACGGCTTAATACGACATAAACTTTTAACTTAAAACCTTGGAAAAGCCAAGGTTTCAAGTTAAACGTTTAAGTTTAAAGGAGTTTTAAATTAATATTTATGAATTTTGGTTACCAAAACATATACTTAAATATCATAATTAAAATTATTTAAATTCCGAGATACTAAAATATAAATAAAATAAAGAACAACATTCCTTAAATTTTAACTTATGAGTCTTACCCAGACTAGATATCAACAAAGTCCACAACACGCGGCTTTCAAAAGCGGTTATCGTTCCAAGTTCTGACCAATAAACAAAAAAAACATGATAAGACACCTGCTAACCTTGCAAATATAAGATTTATTAGAAAATACAAACAATATAGTAACAATATGTTTAATTTAGGCTACAATTATTTTAAAGCGAAACTAACAATTTAATTTAAATAACAATTTTCAATTAAATGTTGTAACGAAGCACAAATTTATTAATATCAAAGAAACGTGATTTTCATCATTGGACGAAATAATATTTTCTCCTTAATCTCCATTTACTATTTATTGTTCTTTTTGTTTGTTCTTTTAAATACAGTCTTAAAAAATTAATATAAACTTAATAAAAAATTTTATTCGAACATGTCTCTCTCATCTTTGCGATCTTTGTTCAGGTTAGGATTTTATTCAAATCTGAGTTAGGTTTATGACTGCCCTTGAAAATGTATATATTTAAATGTTAAATATTTTTTATATTACTCTGATATCTGATCAAGATATTTTTTTTCTCATTCAAAAGACAAGTTATAGTCTTTAATTATAACAAGTCTTAGGTTGTTGTAAATAATTGGATATTTTGTGCTTGGAATACACTCTATTTTTTTTTATTTTAATCAAAACACAACGTTGCACACAACGTTAATACTTCATGTGGGACAGCTCATCCATTCTAATAATAATTAGTAAAAGGTCAACTTATACATGTATACTTTATTTTTTTCATATTTCATAAGATTTTTTTTAATTCATAAGATTTTTTTTTATTTCATAAGAAATCTAGAACCATACGTATATGAAATGAATTTAGTGTAACTACGAATAAACTAATCCAATGAATAACATATCGATGAGCCGATGATATTCACACATGACTGTGAGAGGTGATCTTGTATTTGGTATAAAATCTGGATGGTTTTAATTATATGGTCTTAAGCTCTTGTAAGCCAAAATATTATTATTTTACTAAAAGTCCATATAGAGATAATTTTCGTTCAATATATGACTATGTAATAAATATTGAATAAATATAATTCTATTAGAATATTTTGTGTTAATATAATGTAAATGTGTCCTCAATGATATACATATAAAATGATATTATTTTTCATAATAACAGGAATATTTAAAATAATTCATGGCCAATAAACGCGTATAAACTAAACTTCATAAAGTATATTTAAATACAGCGTCGAAATAGGTTAAAGTTTTTAGAGAAAACAATTGCTTCGCCGTTGGAAATTGTACATTTCAGTTATAAAACGCCTTCTCTATAACTAACTAATTATCTATGATTAATATGATAATATATTATCATAATGTTTTAATAAATTTGTATTCATATTAAAACAATTTTTTTTTTTAATAAAACATTTATTGAAAAAATACATTTTATATGTATTTGTTTTGAATTTTTTGTTATGTAAACACATAATTCAAATATTTTTATAATAGTATTCCACAGACTGATGTTACGTACTCAGACATTGTTTTTGATGGTCTAAGATTGTCCAGGACTTATACAGTTTTGATGTATTCATCGTTCTTGGATTATATTTTTACATACATAACATATTAAATAATATTTGAATAGTGACAGATTACTTGATCTTTGTTTTCATAATTTCATGGTGAACTCTTTTTATAAAATTATTCGATCTAACAAAGTATCTATCCCTTATTTTCCTTCTACGTTATTTTTAATTTTGTCGCAACTAATCCAACACAAACAATGCATCGCAAATTTGTAAAGTTGCTGTTCTTTGACTTGTTAAAGAAACCGATGATAAAGAAATAGCCAAACTTTTGACTATTTATTAATAATTAAAATATTTCGTAATAAATTATTTTAAAGATTCGCTCTCTGTACACATATTTAATAAAAGCACCGTTTAATACGTTTTCCATTGTTACGGCAACTATTATTATTCTTTAAGAGTTGAACTTGCTATCGACTTTAATTAAAATAATTAAAATAAATTTATAAAAAATGTAAAAGAGTTGGAGACTTGAGAGAATTAAGTATTGAAATATGTTATATAAATTGTATTATAACATTTCCTTTAGATTATTTATATTTAAAGAACTGATAACGTTCTCGATTTTAAATACAAATAAAATTAATCTAATGATACTTATATAATAATCTGCGAAACTTTAAATTGAAGAAGGTTAAGAGTTAAAGCATTTATAACTTGTGCAATATTTTAACTTTAACACAAAACAAACTGATAAATTATTGTTGTTTTGACTTTCTTTAAGTGTTATGTGAAAAGTGTTGAGGTTTTGTATAATTTATAATTTTAGTACGGTCTTATTTTATTGAAATTCTAACATACTACATCATCTGTCTCAAAAGGGCTTAATCTTTTAAGCCCTTTCAATTACAAATACTTAATATTCAATTACATAAAGCCATCAAGATTGTCCAATACTCTGCCAGATTTAACTATAGCGTCTCTACTACAAGCAGAGCTAGACAGGTATCCTAATTGCTTCACGATACAAAGAGCTATGCACATTTGATTTGATACACATACATGCATATATATATATATATATATATATATATATATATATATGTATATACAGACATACATATGAGTTTTGCCATTGACAAACAAGATCTGATTGTTTTAGTATAAACATTTATCTATCTATTTTACAAACCTTATATTTATAAGTTTTTGTTTATTTTTACAAATACAAAAAAAATCTACAAACACAATTACCATGCTAAGCACACATCCCATTACCTTCGAAAACTGACATGTATTATATAAAACCCTCGCAAAACAACATATTACATTTCTTACCACATTTTTTACCTCAAATCTTATAAATTATATTAGTTATTTCTCACGTCTCCATGCTTTACATATATACTACAATTTACATACAATAAAACTAAACCATTCGCTTTACCCATTTTGTACCGATAATCTAAGCTGTCAACGATAATATTGGCAAACTTTATGTATCTACTCGTATAACCAACTCACGCTCACCATAAGAGCACCGCAAAATATTTTACAAAAAATATATAAAAGACAAAAAGATTAAATTTGTTCACTATCAATTCAATTTACTTTCTCTAAACTCTAGGAAGAGCTTAACGTATCCAAACAATTAGCAAAGAACATATCTCCTTTAATTAATAGGATTTTCTTTTCTTTCATAAATCATGTTATACTAAATAGACGATTTTTACTAACAGCTTTTTAATAATAATCAGTGTTTTGTTTGACGGCCCTAATTTTATAAGATAAAGGCCCGCACCTCTTGTATGTGACCTGATGGTCAAAACATCTTTGCAAAATGTAATTATACAGGAATGAGTGATGTTGCTATAGTATTTTACGAGTATGTGCTGACTCAAATAATAAGCTATTAAGCACACCAAATAACACTTTTATTTTACGAGTAATTTTTATTTGAACGTAAATAAATTAACAGATAAAATTAGTTTAGAACGTGTTCAATATACTATGTACATAATTTAAATATAAATATTTTTTATTCATAGTTGCTCTCGTAACTTTTTATTTCACGTGTTAATAGTTCATTCCATATTTATTACATATAATATAAAAAAGAAGACTGAGCCTTGTTAATTACTAACAAACGTACAAAGTATGTTATAATAGTATATTCTTTTTTATAGATATAACATTGAAATCTCAAGAGATCAATATTCCGGCAAGTAATGAGTTGTTAGCGTTGTTTCTGTTATTATTGTAAGATATCTCTCCTTACACAAATAATATAGTATGTATATAAGATGTTACAGTTTCTAAGTAGTTTGTCTTATATTTTCATCTTTAGGAACAATGCATAATGAAACAAACGTGCCTCTAGTACTAAACGGTGACGTCACAAGAGGTTCCGGAAAAGAATAAGTCAGATACATATAATACAAGAACTTTCATAACATTACTTTTAATGTTATTACAATTTTTTTTTCATGACTACTACTATTAACAGTAGTATAAAACTTCTACTTCTTACTTTATCTCTCTATTACTCTTGATCGTTGTAGCTATAAAAAACATAAGTCATCTCTAATATTTGTATTATTTATTTTACATATCTTGTATACACGTGAATATGTTAAAAAACTAACTTCAACGCGCTATAATGTGAAATGCATGTCAGTATAATATTCTCATATTGAAAGTATGAATAATACATACATGTAAGAGCAATTCCTTCTATCAACTGCAGGAATTGTAAAAGACATTTTTAATGTTGTATACGTATGACATTACATTTTCCGTTCTAGATCATATCAGACGATATTCATTGATACTTATTTTCAAATAATCCGTCCAGAAATATCTTTTTCATAATTTTATTATTGAGGTTAACAGTATAATATTACATTTATAGTGTAAATTACAATCACCTTCCATCCCAATTATTTGGGCTGGTGTACCTAGTATGACAATTTAACATAATACAAGGGATTTAGAAAACGTTTCAGAACTAGCCAGACATCAAACTCTCTTTGTAAAAGCTTCCCCAAAGAAGTTCGACGATGTTCATTTTTTCTAGATTCTTAGTATTCTGGAAAGACTAAAAACTACTTGATGTAAATATATACAGCGGTGCAAAACTCTCTCGGGAAAACGTCGATGGTCACGAAAAATATTTGTGTCTTCTGTTCTACACGTACCAAGGATAGATGTTTTTTTAACCAATACCGCATGGCAACTATATCTGTATGATGTATGACATCTGTATTAAAAGAAAATATTTATTAAAATGCATACAATAGAAATAAATATTTAATAATGGATTTGCAGATAGAACCTTCTGATTTTTTTTAGGTTTTAAGTATAACTATTATATTTTTAGTTAATTGTAAATAGTATTTTTAAAGCTTACTAAATAATTTATGTACCGATACCCATTATTACAGCATTTATAAATTATTACAAACAATATAATTGTATTATTTAGTATTGATGTGAACATTAAAGTAAAACTTAAAGAAAAGCAGATAAAACCCCACTTTAAATGTTAAGGAGTATGTATGGTATAGCCTCGTAATAAATCTTTGCAATATTAGAGAAAAATTAATAGTAATTAATATTACGATAATGAGGTGTAAAAAACTATATACATATATTCGTTATTTCTATATTCTGTTATCGAATATTACTAAATATGTATGGTAGAGTGTCATTCAAAGACGGAGTGCCAACAATAGTACTCTTTACTCGGAGTCAAATTTCCCGCATATATGACAGAACCAGTCAACCCTTTGAATGCTCGCTGATATGATCAACCATTCTGACAATTAGAGATAATTGAAGTTCTCTGGAGCTCGAAGAGGTTGTAATACCAGAGATTTTTTAATATTTTTTAATAAAATAACGATAATGTCTAAAATCATCATATTATTTATAAAAATTGTAATTGTAATTGTAATTAAATGTAATTGAAAATTAGTTCAATTTTATGTATTTTAATGTTACTTCCCTTTCGTCCTTATAAATACATTTAGTATAACAAAAATGTTACAATTTCAATATTAAGACAATTAGGTTTAAGTTCGAATATTTGGTAAAACGAACAGAGGCATAACGCTTTGAATGCTTTATGAACAACACACCCTTTAAATGTAACCCGACTATGATGATAATTTAAAAAGGAGATATAGGTGTCTGATAGTAAATCAGTAATTTTTTCATGTACCTACCTCTAACGGCTTCTGAGAATCTGGGAATAAAAATCAAGATGAACACAAATTGCACAAACGTAGCCTAAGGTCCCATACCATGGCCAAGGACTTTTAATTTAAATAATTCATTACTAATTAATTCATTTTACATTGTTCATAAGTGGATCCAACTTTTAGATAGTTTTAAACCATCTTCTTTATTAAAATAAGAATGTTTTGAAATATCAAGTCTCAAAGATTGGGCTTTTCTTCTTTAAATTGAGATTTAATTAAAAAATTCAATTCCTATATTCAATTCCTATGTTATAGGGGTATCAAATTTGCTGTGATTGTGGATTGTCATACATTGAGAAAAATTAAATAAAAACCTCCCACACAAAAATACCTCCAAAAGGTCAAAAATATTATTATTGACTTAGTCTGGCCATAAATACTGTAAATATAAATAAAAAAATATTGCATTTGAATATCGAATCTGTGATTTTTATACGATAAGAGATGACTTAGGACTTTCAACCTATAAGAGACGCACTGATTATTTCTTAACTGATAAATTAAATATGAATAGGGTGGTAAAATCGAAACAACTACTGAAGCGTTACGTAAAGGAAGGTCACAGAAAAATGTTGTTTACGGATGATATTTTTTTTACAATTGAGCAACATTTTAACAAACAAAATGACCGTGTTTATGCTCAAAGCTCTAAGGAAGCTTCCCAATTAGGCGACAGAGTGTAGAGTGTTTTTATTTATACTTTTATATTTTTAGAACCTGTGTTATAATACAATACTCTACTTTGTTCTGTATTCTTCCTCACATAGTATTATAATGTGAAATTCATGCCTGAGTCATATTCATATATAGAATACATGAATAAAACATTTCCCTAACGGCAATTCATGTCGACCTGTGACTATTAAGGTAATTTGATTCATATTTCATTGTAATATTGATTTAAATAACTTAGACCAGCTAAACGTTTTAATACAACTATTTATTACCGCATTATACTTTGCAACCGCAATTGAAAAGACGATATAAATTTCAGGCTTGGATAATTTTCAATAATCATTGAAATTTCTCCCTCTTTAAATATTGCTTTAAAAATGCGGCTTCTCTGTAATATGGAGCTATTTAAAAAGTCAGTAGCTTTTTAAAACGAGATATGAATGAAGTTGTGGCCTTTTTACGTTTATCAAGTTTTAATGATACTCTCAGAAAATCTTTTATGAAATTAATATTTAGTATTGCCATTATATATTTGAATCTTTAAGTATTTTTTAATTTGTTTACGTCCATTTTAAGACGAAAGGGTATGTAGAAAAAATGGTTATTAAATATATATTGACCCGGCTCTAATCACGTAATGTAATCAGAATTTGTCCAACTAGTTTCAAACCTAAACGGAGTTCGTATTCATGAGCTCGAGACATGGCGGCATGCATGGCATTCATTAAGCTTTTATTACTAATAATAATAAAGAAGGCCTTGTTATTAAATCTTAGAATACACAACCAGAATGAAGATGTATCACCATTTCAATTAATATTATATTCTTTAAAATTATGGATCAAGAATTAAAAAAAAAATTACTTAATTATATTTTTAATCACATAAACATTATCTACCATTTGATTCATGATTTTTTTATCACTGAATTAAAGCATTTCGTTTGAAACGAGCACAGACGACAAAAACAAACTAAACATCTTTTGTCAGTTTTCTAATTATTGAAACATTAATATTTAATATTTGAACAAGTTTTAAGAAACCATTGAAAAATATGTAAAAGAAATTGAGAGCACTAAAATATATTTAGAAAATCTAAAAAAAAATACATTGAAAACTGATTTAATTGAATACTTTTTTTTAGTTATTAATATTAAAATCTAAATATGATTAATTATTATTTACTTAAATTTGACAGTTTTATCAAAAAAACCTCATCCGTAATTTTCCCAAATTGATCAAAGTGAGACGACGCTGGCCTAAAAACACTTATAATACTGAATCTCTCTATTTCTACTGAGGCTAATATAATTGTCTGATCTACAGAAAATCTTACTATGTATGTCTTTACGTTCTTTGAAATTTATTTTATTGTTTTAAAAACCAGAATATCTAGATTTTTTTTACGAATTACCAACCATGGTGATTATTGAAATAATACAATATTTTTCACTCTTAAGCTAATGTTGAATATCACAAAAGGGACTTATTTTAAGTGGTTACGTCATTTAATAAACAACATATCCGTAGCCAGAATGGTATTTTCGTTGTGTTAAGGAAATAGCATAGCAAAAGATACTGATTCCAATTTAATGAAATATACAATTATAATAAGAATCCTATGAAATCACTTAATCTTAATTAGTTTACTAGAATACACGCTGTAGAATAAATACCCTATCAAGAAAGGTGCCTTGTGAAGGTTGTTCAGTATTCAAAAGCTCCCGGCGTTATTCAATGATCGTCTGGATAACTCTTATCGTAATTGCTGCTTAAGGGAAATAAAAGACAATTATTGATATCAAAGCTTGGATTAATAACCAGAGTTTTTAATTTGATTTTAAAGTAAAATTTGTAGACACAATGTTTATCAAAAAACGTTGCATTTGTAAGTAAAATTAAATTTTATAAAATTAAACTTAATTTTTTTTTATTTTTTTTTTATATGATCTAGGGCAATGCTTGACTGCATTCCACCTGATGGTAAGTGGAATGTAGTCTTAGGTGGTAAGGCGCATTACCCTAGCAACCTATTCACTCTTCGCTTGAAGACACCCACATTGTATTCGGTCGGAAATACCGACGCAGGCAAGCTGTTCCAATCCTTTGCTGTACGCAGTAAAAATGAGGAAGCAAAGCGTTCGGACAGGTGGAATGTCCACAACAAAAGGATGAAAACCTGCCGTGCGTCGGGACGTCCGGTGATTGAAGGGGGACGGGGGAATTAAATTGTGTAATTCCTGCGCACACTCACCAAAATGTTAAATTAAATTAAAGTTAATAAAATTAGACTAAAAAAACAATAATTTTCTGTAATAAGTTGTTATTTTTTTTTCTAAGAAGAATAATATTAAAAGTAAGATAGATAAATTGTAAGTAGGTTTAGTGAAACAATATTAATTACAATTAATTTAATTCTACGATAATCTTATTTATTTATTTTTATTTCAGATGTTAATTATAAAGTATCTTAAAACTCTGTATAAGAAACTTAAAACAAATAATTTTCCAAAATAAAACTAACTGAAAAAATTAATTTAAATTAAATAAATAGGCAATAAATTTAAATTCTTCGTTAATTTTTTTAACTCAAATTGTATCAAATACAAGAACAGGTCTCGAATCTCGCATAATTGCCTTTTTAAAATATCCCTTGCTAAAAAAAAATAATAATATAATAAAATAAAAACCAACAATTAAATTTTAATAAATTTGAATTAACAATAGTATAAATAACAAAAAAAAATTAAATTGTTAAGACTGAAGCTTATTTGTTTTGTACAGATAATGGTTCATAAATACGATAGATACCGATACTGATCCTGATACATACAATCACATATTTAAAATACATCAATTCGGTATTTGCACTTCAGTTTAATGTTAAATATGTCAAATCCTGTACGATACATCAACGAACTTACGTACCAATTAAAACTTTTAACATAAATTTGTTTCAAAGAAGGTAAACAAAATTTGAAATCAAAGGCTTTTGAAAGTCATTATACAGATTATAACAAAACTTTTCAAATATATAAAAAGATCAGATAAATTTGAGCAAACTTGTTTGAGTGGAATTCGTTCAATAATAATTATCTAATTATAAAAAAAACAGACCTCCTGTATTCTATGTTGCTTGTTATATGTAAGCAGGTACACCTTTAACTTATGCGTTAAATATTTAAAATCCACAAAAAAAATATTAAAAAATTTATATTTTATATTAATTTATTATCGGATCGATTACTTATCAAATGAGGAGAGATAAAAAATATATAAATTAAATATTTATCATCACGGCAGAGTTGTATAATAAAATATACCTTAAATAAAATATAGGAAAATTGCAAATAATTTACACGATAAGGGAATTCCCAAGTAAAAATATTCATATATCAACATTTATTCTAAGCTGGAAAATCCTTTCTAAAGAAATTTAACATTTATTTAACATATATTCTTTCTTTTTCTTCCTTTTTAATATCTTATATTTTAAGATTGAAGTTTCAATAAAATCTGTGTTACAAATTGGAAAAGAAAAATAAGCATAACTTTTAATCGTGTATAATTAAATTATGTAGATAGAAATCACTTGTAGAAATTTCTAGGTGGAAAGCACTGAACGAAGCGTACGCACTGGGAATGGGATGGATAGGAGTTATTTTTGCTGTAAACGCGCATACCTCAGTTTATTTGGCATTGAACCCGACCTGATTCTTTGACCCCCATCATGAAAAACTGCCAGGAACATCGTCCAGCTCAATAATAAGTTTCTGTCTTTTACAAATTATTTCCGATTGCGTTATCGGAGGTCGCCCGGAATATCGCCCTTGAACCGTACTGTCGTCTGCATAGCAATGCATGTTATGTGAATGAATGATATACTATCACTTGGCAATGCATGTTATGTGAATAACATGCATTGCCAAGTGATAGCATATCATTCATTGATTTGCAGCAGAAAGAGGGTGGCCGACTATATAGATCCCTGGGTGACGCCGGCATTTATAAGGTGGAAATTTGAAACACGTCAGTAGCTGATGATCACAGTACACGGATGTTGCACTCGTGAGGAAAGTCAGCAAAACAATCGCTTAACCGTGGTGGCGATATCTTTAGATGTACCGAATACAGAATGGTGGCTATCGTCCATAGATATGTGCAATATAATTTATTAGTTGCTTAGCGTTGGCAAAAATCAATTGTTTAAACTGTTTGGCAGCTAAATAACTTTTTGCGATCTTGTCTTGTAGTGACATAATCCCGTTGCTGTAAAAAAATTGAGACTTCTAACAAAAAAAAACTAGATAGGTAGTTTTATCAGTCCTCTCTTCATGTTAACCTGACAGAGCTTTCAGCAAATTTGTAGAGAATTTGTAGAGAATAATTTTTGTGTGGTTTGTTGTTATCATAGACCACATCTTTTCTATTGATAGATTTCTGCTTGGTTATGCTATTCATACAAAACAGACATGGACTATCGTTTGTCGCAATAAAATTGGTTACAGTAGTAAAAAAATAAAATATATAAATATATATTTAAATCGTATCAATTCTATATTTTCTAAAATTAAATTTTAAATTCATTCGACTTATAAAAATGACTCATATCCCTTTATCATAAGAAACGAGCAGGTTATCTTCAAACAGGAGAGTTAAGAACTGTTCTAACATTCTGTTCTTATTACACACTACAAAAAAATACTATGCAAGTACTTGACGTAAAAAATAACATTGCTGTCCAAAGAAATTATTTAACGCAGACGAAATCGCGAGTAAAAGCTAATATTATATATTAATTGACATAAATATTCATTATTTCGTTTACATATCTGATTTGAACAATGTTAATAGTACAATCGGAATTGTACAATTGATTTAGAGTTTATCTAAACTTGTCAGAGGTCGAGCTGCAATAGAAAAACGATAAATAAAATGATATAAGTATATCCTTTCGAATAATAAGAGTACTTAGTCTGTGGTAGCGATTATACTATAGACTAAGTAGGTACTTAGTAACAAATTTACTTACTAAGAACAAATTGGATTTTAGATTGTAGATTTACTAGTTGCAATTTAATATATTTACAATACATGGACCCCAGCAATGCCAGTGAAACAGGCCCTCAACGAATCACCGTCTTCCATTGTTCACCTTATGTATTAAACTAACACGCAATTAAGTCCGTAGTAAAAAAAGGAAAACAAAAAAGTATATTTAATGAGCTAATTCCTGATTTACAGAACAACATTTATGGAACATTTTACATAATCAAAAACAATTTATGTTGTAATAGGAGCTGCGACAGTATTGTTCCTTTATTACTCGTTTACCCAAAATATTGAGCAGTTTTGATCTATGTATGTTACAATGCTCAATAAAAAGTTTTTGTAATAAATAATCTACTATATCGACACTTGCAATCCAGCAATTTCTAGTTTAACTTGAGGAACAATTACCTTTACGGGTATATTGCGAATAGCAATTAAATTTATATTCAATTTAATTTAATGAAAAAATACTACTAGAGTTTAAATGGCATATTAACTCAATGGTTATAACGGTTATAACATAAAATTTGTGTATTTTAATATTTTGTTACTCTAACATTGAAGATAAAGATTAAATTGTGTTAGTCAGATATGCCAATAGAAATCAAAAAGGATAACGTTCCTCTTTGTGGTTTCGATATTTAAATTCGAACCTGTAATTTAATATATATTTTTATATATACAGCTTAATAAGAAGCAATACCACCGACATAAACAAAAACAAAAACTAATAATCTCAGAGATTTGTATTCTTTTGTCTAATAATATATAAATATATTCATAATCATGCAATGCAATTTTGAGGTTGGAGCTTGAACAATAATATAAAATTGTAAGTATAGATCACATTTTTTTCAAATCATTTCAAATTGATTTTACATATTTTATCGACCTACATTTTAACGAAACCAAAACATGACGGTCGGCCCGAGGGTGCGTACATGTTGTATTTAGGACTCACTTTGAATATTATGTTAATTTTAACCATATAAGAGACTTTTTCATTTAAAACATCCTTCAACTCATTTAAATCTATTCTTGAACTTGAAATGCATCAGAAGTGAAAAAAGAATTAAGCTAGAATGTATGAATTATATGCTACAAAATATTATATATCTCCTATGTTTTGGAGGACAAAAATATTCTTGTCTATAATCTTAAAACCCTCAGAAAAGTTTCATCAGTGATAAAAAAAAGATTTAACTATGTTACTAAATTTACTGATTTCGTTGCTATATACATAATAAACGATTATTGTTACTGTTTGAATAGTCGTGCATTATTCATTTTAAAGAAATTTAATCTAAAGTTTTAAACCTAGAGTAGCATTCACTAAAGTCAAACTTATGGTATTCCTTTGACTGCATCCTGACTAGTTCTGAACAAACCGCAGCACTCAAACTGATTTCACAGAGAACTCCAGAACCAGCAATATTACAGGTACTATTGGGAGGGTAAACAGGGACGAGATGGAAGTTCGTGCTCTTTGTTATTTAAAATAATGTGTTCGTTTATTCCCTTTACTTACTAAAACAAATCAATATAGATCCAATAATTAGCAAATCAATGAAAAGATATGTAATAAGCAAACAATGTATAAACTAAATTCTGTTAGAATTATTGAAATATTCCGATTATTCTGTATCACGACTTGTCTCGAGTCAAATGTCAGAGTAACGTTCAATAAATAGGATGTTGGATTCAGGGATCGTTGTCCCTAAGAATCTCTTAAATTGAAGTATTGTTATTTTAATAAGAACTTGAAAGATTTCGTTTTTTAGTGAGAATTTCACTAATGAATCCACAGTTTAATTTTTTTTTTGTGTCATCAAACTTACCTACATGAAATTTCCAGCTGTGTCCAACTTGACTGCGTATAAGCTACAAACTGAAATGACCTATCGTACAAATTAGAAACCTGTCTCTGTCAAATTGAGGCTGTATTAAATTCTCGCCATGAACCTTAAATTATATATATATATATATTTTATTCATACATTCTAGCTTAATTCTTAATTCACTTCTGATGCATTTCAAGTTCAAGAATAGATTTAAATGAGTTGAAGGATGTTTTAAATGAATTTTAAACTTTACTTCCTCAACTCAGCAATTTTTGCTGTACGTGGGCAGTTTCGCATCCTTATAAAGTCAAAAGTCAAGCTCCAGGTCTAGTACTAGGTCTATGATGCTCTCAAATTTAGAACTTAAAGGATTTTTCAATGCTAATAGAAAATACCTTCGAAGTGGTTACGGTGTTGAAATATATAAATAATAAAATGGAAACGAGACAAAAGCTGGAGAATGAGCTTTTATAATCGTAATACACACCATGTATGGTCTTTTATATATTAATATGCAATTTTAGTAAAAACAATGTAGTTTATTCGTTGTTTCAAATATTTGTTTCAACACTCTATAGCCTAGACCTTAACGTACATTACCATTGCGGTCACATTACTTAGAATCCATAATAGAATATTTATTGACCCTTCTGGGTCTCGAAAGCTCCGTTTTACCGCAGAGTAAACAAGAACATATGCAAAGACGCTAATACACACTGAACTATGCGTATGAAAGTATAGCATCATAGTTATTTTACATGTATTTGTCAACTCTCATAAAGTATTACACCGCTACTATTTTTAATCCCATGAATACAATAAAGTAGACGTTTGCTTCCATTCCATAATATATATTCACGTAAAAAAGATTATAATATAAATAAGAAACGAATAATCTCCATATATTTGTGGTTCTTTGATCTTATTTTATTAATTTGACAGTCGACGGATGAGCAATGTTTTGTGTAAACGTATTCTTACAGTGCCTTAAATTTGTAAATGTAAATAAAATACGATTTATATATTGTGTGTATTTTATTTGCTTGCTTCCTTCTATTTAATTTTAATTTCCTGTCTACAAAATAATTTGGCTAAATATCTAGTAGGACCAAGTATTAAAAAATATAAAAATAACGAATAATAAAATTAAGTTTAAGTAAGTAAGTATATATACAGAAATACCTACCCTAGGTATTTCTGTCAATCTATCTTCTATCTTAATATTATAAAGATGAAAGATTTGTTTGTTTGTTTAAATTGTATAGGCTCCGAAACTACTGTACCAATTTAAAAAAATATTTTAGCATTAGAATCCTACATTCCCCCTGATGAACATAGGCTATATTTTATTATCATCATCGTCATCATCATCATCATCATCATCACTAATATTATAAAGAGGAAGGAAGGAGGAAAACGGAGATTTGATTGTTTGTTTGTTTCAATTGAATAGACTCCGAAACTACTAGACCGATTTAAATAAAATATTTTACCTTTAAAATCCTTTATTATCCCACTGATGAACACATGCTATATTTATCAATGTAATAAATTATAAATGTATTAAGAAACATGATCAGGACTTTTTCATATAAGTATATACGAATATTAATAAATATAAAAATGTAGAGTTAAAATTATTTACAATCAATAATAACACTATGATGAAGGGATTTATATTATCACTAGCAGTTGCCCGTGACTCTTTATGACTACGATCATAAGCCATATAAATATATTTTTTACAAGCTACGTGGACGCAGACACGTATAAAGTACTTTAACTGAGTAAATAGTTGTAAAAACTTTTTTTCCTATGTAACAATGCTTTTTTTCCAATATAGCGCGGGCGGAGCCGCTGGAAAGAGGTAATTATTGCATAAGAACCTTCCACCCATAAATATCTTGGAGACGACTGTTTTTACAACTACTCATGGCTAAGAACCATCTCGATGATCATAACTTTCGATTTAAAAAAACCGCATTCAAATCCGTCCACGCTTCTGGCCGCTACATTGCCACAGACAGACACACAGATACACAGATCGACAGGTCAAACTTAAAACCCCTCTTTTTAGTCGGGGGTTAAAAACTAACCACATTATATTAGAGCAGAGATGAAGACCGCGTCAAATAATCGAGTATAAATATTTTTTAATATCATATATGTATATTTAATTCTTAAGTCTAAAACGTATTTTATTATTTGAATCTGAATTCTGTATTTTACAAACATAATAATATAAATTACTGTTATAAATAATATTAACGATGACTTCACAGTCGTGCTAATGTTTGAGCAATGTGATTTATGTCTCAATAAAAACATATTTTTATATGTATTAACCGAATAATAAAAATAAAGTTGACGTCAGTCAGTCATTAATCTGTTTGCGAATTTACATAATTCAAATTGTATTTAAAATATTTATAATATTTCTCGTAGGAAAACCGCAATATTTTCAATTAAAAAAAACTCAAATGTTATCTCTAATAAAAATATTTACGGTTAAAATGTTTTACACAGAATGTTGTTTTACTGTTTGTAGGTTAAATATTTTTGATTTACCGTTGTTAAGCGTAGATGGGTAGATATAGGTAATGTAGATCATCTCTGTATTCAAGAGTCATCTCGGTCTTATTTTTGGAATGTATATATTATTATTTTAGTATTATAAGTATTCAGTACCAAAATGTCAAAATATTTTTTTCACTACGAATTCAATTCTTCTTTGATTTACAATAAACATTAAAATCAGCAAGAGAAGTAAGAGTAATCATTATTATTTTATTTTAAAAGCGTGGCTTTTATCTATGTAATACCAAAAATAATGTTCAGTATCACGACGAATGATTTTCAGTTTTCACCTAAAAAGGAAATGGCCGTCAACGAGATTGCTCTGGTGAATCTATAATATGGGTCGCTTCAGGAACAACACAATTACTATCAACACCATCGGATATAAAGTTTCATTACATAGAGAAATACTCGCTTTTATTAATGATAGGTATTTCTACAGTTATCTCAGCTGTAAGTTGTTGTTTGATAAATGGACGGCTTTCTGAGGAAAAATAGAAAGTTTACTTAAATATCAAATTAAAATCATGGATAATGTTTCTGAGTCCAGATTCCTTTTCTCACCAAAATGTAACAGTTTGATATCTTTCAGTAATAAATCATTCGCAAACTTCATATCCCATAACTCGTAGAGATCCAAAAGAGAATCCTTTATATTAGAACTCTCTTACCGCAAAGAATCGCCAACGACAGTCGTTTTATTCTTTAACGCACTTTATGACACTGTTCACAAATACACTAAACTGTTTACCATTTAAATACTTAATTATCACTGTTACACAACTTAGTTTCTCGATCTCACACTCAGCGGTTTATTATAGCTGTTACACTTTTATCACAATAATACCACCCCACAACTTGTACTCCCAATTTCACACAATGCCTTCTCTTAACCGAGGTGCGATTTATATACTTCTTATTCTTAGTCAAATTAGTATCCAATATTACATTTATTTTATCAATTAAACTTCTATACAGACATTCAATTGTTTTAGTCAAATCAACAAATTATATCTTTATTTTTAGTCAAAACCAAACTACTACATGTATAAAAGCTAACAGCTCGGCTATCCTAAACATAACGAGTCCGCTCGTTATCAAAAACCATTTACTTACAATATTAATTCTGAAGTAATTTGTAAATCTAATTATTATAATTGTAAATTCACAAAATCTAATCTAAAGTCTATTTATTATGATACATTAATATTTATACATTTTTCGGCCATCATATATAAATAATTGGTCCTCCAATTTAGAGAATGTTTTGAAATTTATAGACTTGACCTTTCCACTATAATAATCAATTGGTATAAGTTGTCTGATTACGTGTTCAATCTGGCTCAGCAGCCTCTTTCAAAAAAAAAATCTACTGGACACAAAAATTTGGCTCATAAATCATAATCATAGTCATAGTCATAGTAAGTTCAATATCCTCAATGTACCAAATACTACTCAGAAGTTGGCTTATCGGCCTCATGTGAGTATTTGATCTTTTCAAACGCTACTCAAAAATTGGCTTATCGGCCTCATGTGAGCGCTTGATGTCCCTACCTCAAATGCTATACTCATCATTTGACTTATCGGCCTCATGTGAGCATTTGATGTCACTAGTCATAGTCAGTTCAATATCCTCAATGTACCAAATACTACTCAGAAGTTGGCTTATCAGCCTCATGTGAGTATTTGATCTTCTCAAACGCTACTCAAAAATTGGCTTATCGGCCTCATGTGAGCGCTTGATGTCCCTATACCTCAAATGCTACACTCATCATTTGGCTTATCGGCCTCATGTGAGCATTTGATGTCACTAGTCATAGTAAGTTCAATATCCTCAATGTACCAAATACTACTCAGAAGTTGGCTTATCGGCCTCATGTGAGTATTTGATCTTCTCAAACGCTACTCAAAAATTGGCTTATCGGCCTCATGTGAGCGCTTGATGTCCCTATACCTCAAATGCTACACTCATCATTTGGCTTATCGGCCTCATGTGAGCATTTGATGTCATTAGTCATAGTCAGTTCAATATCTTCAATGTACCAAATACTACTCGGAAGTTGGCTTATCGGCCTCATGTGAGTGATCAGACAACAAAACCCTCATCCACATAAAATACTTTTTCGAAAACAATTCAAAGTAATTACTTTTATCGTCTTAGAATATTCTACTTATTAAATATATTGAATTAATAAATAAATAAGCACATGTAATAGCTAAGTTACCACATTTCCTTTTGGAGGCGAAGACTCGGCAAAAACAACCCGTGATCACAGATGAATGGAGTTCCAATTGTATTTTCTTCATTGAACGTTATACTATTTTTCTTGATGCCGCGGAACAATCCCACTTCTGAACTATTAGAACTCTCTTACCGCAAAGAATCGCCAACGACAGTCGTTTTATTCTTTAACGCACTTTATGACACTGTTCACAAATACACTAAACTGTTTACCATTTAAACACTTAATTATCACTGTTACACAACTTAGTTTCTCGATCTCACACTCAGCGGTTTATTATAGCTGTTACACTTTTATACCACCCCACAACTTGTACTCCCAATTTCACACAATGCCTTCTCTTAACCGAGCTGTGATTTATATACTTTTTATTCTTAGTCAAATCAGTATCCAATATTACATTTATTTTATCAATTAAACTTCTATACCGACATTCAATTGTTTTAGTCAAATCAACAAATTATATCTTTATTTTTAGTCAAAACCAAACTACTACATGTATAAAAGCTAACATTTATCAATATGTTTTATTGTAAAAGATACAGAATGTTTTTATATACTTTATCCGGATATGAATATAAAAAATGTTTTGTTAGTTGAACTTTTAATCATAATTAATTAAGGGGTTTATATTTTGAAGTCCTACATTCCAATATGATTTAATTTATTAATAAGTGTCTCAGTCATGCTGTTTTTAATAAATATACAATAAAAAATGTATAGGTATCCGATCGTTTTAATAAATATTCAAATCATACTAAAGTTGAAACTTACTACTAATATTGAAAACTATCAGTTTACTTCTGCCATTGATTTCTTTTACATGTAGTTTAACACGAACCCGTTCACAGTTTTGTGATCGAACCCATTGGAACTATCTATAAGGATATCGATAAGGAATAAAACTATATTTAGGAAATTGTGTGTTTATATTACGAAAATGAACATCAAAAAGTTAAATGTTGAGCTCTAGTTAAACATATTGTAGCAGTCCAATAATTGGCGAATCAAATGAAATCCAATATATAACTCGATATTATTCTAATTCATGGAGCATTATTTGATCTACGAAGTCTAACGTTTCCTAATTGTAACGAATGCCTAGTTAAAGAAATGACTTCTTTGAGGACCCCCTGAATCCATTTTTAAATAATTGTAAAAAGTGTCAGTCAATCGAGTGGTTAGGGGTTCGATTCCCGACGGGGACAGGCATGTATGTGATGAGCATAGATGTCTGTATTGCTGGGTTTGGTCGTTTATTAATTCTCAGTATTTATAATGTGTATTTCTATATATTTGAATCGTTATCTAACACCTTTAATACAAGGAAATAATTTGCTTACTTAGGGGTTAGATCAATGTGTGTAATTTATTTTTTATTAAAAAAAAAGCAGACGTTAGCCATCGTCCATGTTAAGACTAAAATGTTCTTAATATCCACAGCTTCACCAACGTATATTTACTTATCAAATAATCAATATCTAAATATTTGTGTTTGAGACCCTTGGGTTGACATTTTTAAGTCTTATGTTATTAGGACTGTTCATTGTTCGTTTACAAACTGCTGACCTCTAAGTTCAAAATACTCTTCTGACTTCTGAGATGTATTCTCTTTGTGTACTGTGACACAGCACTATCACCGGTATATAAGTATACACGCTGTATTGTAAAGGAATATGACACTTATCAATTCTCGATAATAGCATCATCTTTCTTTGTGATTTATAAAAAGTCCTTACACAACCTTCTTCAAAGTTTCTTCGCCATATCCACAATTTCTTTTATCAATAACATTCTCAATACTATCTTGAGACCACATTTCTTTTTTAATTAAGAGGCAGATAATAAATTATATTATTGGTTATAACTTTTAATGAGAGTTAAATGGGGCAGCGGTGTTATTCCACTTATAGTAATTCCGCTAAATAGTTATTGCAACTGACTATGTCTCACACTTACAAAGTAAGAACCCCACAATATATAACGTTCTAAAGATTAAATTTATAAGCGCACTAACACTTTGTTACACGTTCATGAACTCACTAGGAAACATTAGCAAAATGTGTATACATGTTCAATGAATGTTGTACGTTCAAACAACCTTGAATGTGTTCTATAATTTAATTATTTGTGTCCATATACATGAATGAATGAAAAACGTCTTTTATGAAAATAATTAAAACCATGAAACATAAGTCAATAAAAGTGAATTATGGTACAAAATGTTTTTGTTTTCGAAGGTCAGGTTCTTATAGCCTTTACACTTTCATGTCTCTCTTGTGCTTCACATTTAATCCAATTGTGTCTGTATTCAGTCAGTGTTAATTTTATTAGATTTGCCTAAAGATACTCACAGTATTTAATTTAAATTTAGTATTAGATTTTAATTCAATTTATAGCCTTTGTTTACTTATACTTAAGGATCGAAAATTCATCTAGCATTTTTTTCAATAATTTTAAACGGGCAGTCTTTAAGTAATTTAATCGAAATTTTGGCAATTGACCAGGAATGTTCAAAATAAGACTTTGGTTTACGCATTGGCTTGAGAAATTACCTACCAGTTTCAATATATAATATAATAAATGATGAGGAGGATAAACTAAGTTTGTGCCAAAAGCTGAAAAATATGATATTGAGGCAAATTAAGGCTATTAAAAAAATAGTATTTTTCTTAATTAATTTTATAATTTTAGATGAACCTATTATTTATTTTATTATTTTGCCCGCGGCACAATTTCTTAGCTTACCACCATGAAAACAAACATTAATTTGGACAAAAGAATTCTAGCGCAATAGAACTACGTAGGTGGATCAAAAAGTTCGCGGAATGGAGGGTAAAAAGTAAGAAATAAAACACAAAATTATTTTTCCTTCTCAATGTATTCCCCCTTAACTCTAATACATTTATTAGACCTATCAATTAATTTATTAATACCATCGAAAAAAAAATTATTTCTCTCTGTCGTCAAATGTCATTGATTTTTGTCATGTCATTTTTGGGAACAAATAAAAATCACTAGGGGCTTTTCACTAGATTTCGAAGCCCATTCTTTGAACAGCAGCCATCGCAACTTGCGCCTTGTGCACAGGTGCATTGTCGTGCAAAAGGAGCACACCTTGGGTCAATTTTCCCCGTCTTTTCTCCCTCACAGCAACTCGCAGACATTCTAATTATGTAGCGTAGTACTTCCCAGTTATAGAAACACCCTTTTCTTTATAATCAATAAGAAGGATTCCTTCTGAATCCCAGAAAACAGAAGCCATGAGTTTTCCAGCCGACGGAGACACTTTAAATTTCTTCGGGGGTGGTGTGCCCTTTTTGTGCCACTGCATGGAGTCTTGTTTAGACTCAGGCTCATAATGATGAACCCAAGTTTCATCGCCAGTCACAATTCGGTTCAAAACTTCATCCTTTTGATCACCACAGAGCGCCAAAAACTCGCGACAACACTCAACTCGCCGCTGCTTTTCTCCATGTTGCAAAAATTCTTCCAGATTGACTTGTTGATTGACGTGTAGCTCAGTGAATTATGACCTAATTGTTATGAAACTTAGTATTTATACTCATAATGAGTGTCACAACTAGTGCAGGTAGTAAAAAGTTGCCTTTTCCCCCTCCATACCCCTCATTCCGCGAACTTTTAGAACCCCCTCATAAGAGAAATATGTTAAAAAAGTTAGTACAAATCTTAATACTTTGTTGCTATAGAAATAAATTTATAGTAATATTATTCCAATTTGCTTCTAAATTAACAAAACATTGCTCGAGTCGAAGTGAAATTGTTTATTAATTAGTCAAGGCAAAGGGTTCAAAGTTTATCTCTTCATACATTACTTGTTGATTGATAGCTTTTACTTTACTTTACTTTGCTATAGAGTTGTCTTTATTTACATAAATAAGTTATTGCTTAAGTTTAAATATTGAGATGGCTTCTAAAATATTTATATTATTATTATAGCTTAAATAAAACATTAAGTTGAAGGCAATACGTTAAAACAGACCTTCATGTATTCTTATAGACCTATTTTAAACACGAAAGTTGCAACCAGTCCTCTAATAAATGTACAACATTTATTTATAAAATGAAGTAGTGTGATATTAAAATTTTATAATTTATATATATATATATTATCAACACAGTAATATTTCATGTAATTTATGCATAAGGACTGGCACTTGTAAGAAGTGTCTTAATATAGTTTAGGTAAATGAAACTAACAAAGATGCCGAGAATGTTAAGCAGGTCACCTAAGGCACATTGTCTGGAGCTACTATACTATATATATATTGTTTAGACTATACGATCCTACTGGTAGATCAAGTACTTCTAGAATATCAAGGTTTCCTCACTGTTATTTTCTTAACCGATAGGAATCGGGAAATAAAAGTTTTCACAGTTGAAATCAAATCCCAAATTATTGAACAATATTCTCATACTAGAAATTAACATTTATACTAATAAATGATATATTTTGTGGTAATGTAAATTTATCATAAAATTAACTTCAATGCGATGTAAAGTAGCCAGAGTAAATAGTTTTGTATGTAATAGAAGCGATTATAGCAGCCTCATTTATTAGGAGCACGCCTTGAATTGAACAGAGAATTAGGAGTAGTTTGATAAGTAAGTTCACGTTCGAAGTTAAGTAGTATGCTAATGCGACAATTTTTTTTTATTTGTATGTTATATCAGGACAAATTACACAAATTGATCTAACCCCTAAGTAAGCAAATTGTTTGCTTGTCTTAAGGATGTTAGACAGCGATACAAGTACATAGAAATACTTATTTATTTTTTTAAACTATATTGTACGAAACCAACATATTGCAATTAGCTGTCAACAGATAAATAATTTACCTTGTCTACGAATTTGACAGATAATAAGAAATCGATAATATTAAAATTATAAATATTTTAATTATCTACAGAAATGAAATTTCTATGTAACAGCATTAACAACATTTTTATGAATAATTTAATAGTATTTTATACTTTTGACTTTTTTTCTATCCTAAGTTAATATTTCTATATATTTATATATTTATACAATAACCTCTCGATACTATTATGTACTAACCTACTTTAATTTTCATGTGCCATTGGAAATTAAATAGCTTTTTAAGACCTTTGAAGATCTTAACCAGATGGTTTACATTTAAGTCCAAACTTGTTGTACCTACTCTATCAAGTATTACATTCAAGATACCTTTTATCATAAACATAAACGTGAAATGAGTGCCAAGTCCCATATGATGATAAACCTTTGTTGTTTACTACAAAGACGAAATAAGTAAGATCTAAATGGGTGCCAAGTACAATGAACATAAGTATTAGCACTACAAGTATTCGATATTCCTATTTTCAAAGGATTCACACACAATTGGAACAACATCGATTCTTGTAACATCTAAATATTATTTAATTACGTAAAATGTTGCCAAGGAAAACATTAAAACGTTGTTAACGTTTTAGTACTTTATGAAACTGGACAATCATTATTAAGAAATGATTACTGCGAATTGGTTGAACTATGCACAATGTTTTTTTAGGAGATATTGATTAAAAATTAATCCTTCGGCCATCCCGGAGCTATATATCAGACATGATGGAATTTGAAACCGATCTATTATAAAAAAAATATGTTTTCTTCACTGATCCTAAATTAGTTCGCAGGACCAAAAAGCCTTCCAGATTTTTGCTCATTCATCGTCACATTATATGTTAAACATCGGATCATTTGCACAGAGGCAACTTAAGCACTAAAGCACCTAACTCAGATTTTTTTCTTCTGCTTAATGAAGATGTTAAAGGAGTAAGAAAAAGTTGACACAATAATTCCTATTGCTTCTATCATTTATTTATCTGAAGAGACAGTCGTTCTATCACTTTGACGGAAGACGGAAATTGTTGCCAACTTAAGCAGAAATAAAAGCTCAGATTATGGCACACGCTATTTCTAGCTTTTATATTCAGATAAAACGCTGGATGATTTTGTATCGCTTTGTATAAGTAATTTATTTCTCGATTGCAGATTGATGACAGTTTTCTTCAGAAATATGTATATTCTTGAAATAATAATATTGCTTTTAGTATTTTCTTAGATTTTCACAAGTACTTTCTTAGATTTTCACATTAAAATAAAACTACTTGTAATGAATTAACTTGCGTAGAATTAAATTTTAAATTTAACCCGACGTTTCGAATGCTTTCCAGCAATCATCTTCCCGGTAAAACGAGAAAAACGTGTCTGTAATCATGATTATGTTTGTGAAAAAAGAAAAAGAAAAACACAAATACGCAGAAGACTTTATGCAAAACTTTACAAAAATAAAAATAACAAATTAATTAAGAAACAACTGTCTTTAAAATATAAATTAATGAACGCCAACGTGCGGACCAAGTTAACAGGAACACTTAAGAACTCTGAACAGGTGAACCTGTCTCTGAATATATGGCTTTATGTTATTAATTATAATGAACTCCCGCTACTCCGCTACCAGCTACCTTGTCGTTTAAAATAAGAGAGCTACACTCTGTTATTTTAAATTTAGTTTTTTTGTAATGTAGAAAAAAATGTATAGGATTATCTTAAGTATATTAATCAAGTTTTCACAATTACATTATCACTGGATAATTAGAAACACATAATGTAAGAAGTCCTAAGTTTGTCGTCTATCCGATGTTTAATACGCAAGAAAACTTAACCCTACTTCTGTTTTACCATATTATGCCATATTTATGATTATTATTTAACCATATTTATAATTTTTATCACAAAGTCTAATACCAATAGTATGTGGACTTTATAGGGTTCAGTTAATATTACTGTTCGGTAACGTCAGATTGAAACATTTTTTGACAAAAGCTTACTATAATTCATTTGACCGATCCTTACAGTAGTTGCATATTATGATATGTTGCATCTGATACCTGACCTTAATTACCAAGCAACGTTACCACAAAAAATATTTTTTTAGACATATAATGAACTGTAAAAACATTTGTAAATTTACTTGAGAATGTAATTCGAAGTACATAATGAAAACCGATAAATATAACTATATTACAGACATTCGTCACTCAATGGTCAAATCTTCCCGGTTTCCTGTTACACGCCTTAGTCCCTATTCAGGACTCAGGAAAGCACTTCTCTAGATTGCAGGAAATCGAGAGAAAAGATGTTACACATTAAAAAGAAAATTAACATTGAGTATTTGTTATAACCACCTTATAGGATGTTATTGTTAAAAGATTATCAATAAGTGTTGGAATGTTGTTTTATTGAATTGTTGTTCTATTTTCTATGTTGTTCTTTAAATAACGTTATTCACAATAAAGGTATATTATGTCGTTGTAGCTATGTTACATATTATTAATCAAGAAATAAAAAAAAGCCATTGGTTGTAATTATAGGGTTATTTGTATATATATATATTCGTATTATCTCATATACTTATATGACAAAAACGACAACTTTTACTTCAAAAAGCCATTATTGTTTTTGTGATAAATCCCGCAAAAAGATGTGAGCGAAGGATATTACCAATCCAAAGGTGACTTGCATATTCATTCGCAATCCAATACCGTTAAAAAGTTATAATTTGACTTTAAAAAAAAGTAAAGTCAAATATTCAACTTGTCATCGACACAACCTTCTAATTGGAGAGCCCTCGTGTGTACTCGCGACACTATGTTGCCTAAATTGTTTTATATTCTACAGAAAGCCGTTTGTTATATAACTCGATCATTTGTGTACTTTGTGACATGAAAAATACCTAACAAGTAATAATTTTCTTAAGCGTTCAGTAAGAAGTAAATCACTATTATATGAACTAATATAAAATACAATATTATAAATATTGTATCTATTACCGGTAAGTTACAAAAATTTTTTTTAAGATTAATTGATATTTTTTAATCTACTTTAATTAAAATTGGTTAGAAAACATCTATAAAAAAGATAAAACAATGTATTGTTCAAATTGCCTTCTACAAAATTATATTAAATGCGTGCATTACATACTTCTTTAGATCAACATCTAACAAAAAAAAAATGGTCTCTAAGAGAATTAAAATTTTAATTAAATACTTTAAGTTCCATACTCGTGAAATATGCATAGATTTTTTTAAGGACTTAAATATATAAGTTTAGGTCAATTACATAATGTACTGTGGTGGGAGCAGTAAATTAAATAAGTAATATGATGTCTTATTAGCTAGACAGAAAGGCATTACACTTGAATGTCGTGCCCGTTGGCTTTGGACATTTGCGAATGAAAATGCAAATGCGTTGCCACTTGAGAAATAGGGAGTGATAAAAGAAACCAGGAAAGGAAAGAGAAGGACGGTCGTTTGGGATTTGGGTTTCTTACAATCATTCTGCAAAACTTAACTTCACCGATCTTTTTTATGAGGGTGGTACTACTGTACCACCCTTAACGGACTATCACAAACCAATGACTAAAGCTTGACTAAAGATTGATTTTAATACATTTTCTTTTTAATTTCTTTTTCTGACATTTCTCTTTTTACAATACTCAATATAACATTTGTACTATACATTATTGCATTTTGTACTACGTGTTATAATTGCTTATTTTTATTTATACTCAATATTAAATTAAGAAATATCTCAAAAATCACTCTATTAGGCTTATTTCGAAAATCCTAACCGATGTTACTAACGGTAAATCAAGCATTTTATATGTGATGGATAACATATAGGTTAATTTTTTCCGTATCTGTTTATTTTTCATTCTATATATATATATATATATATATATATATATATATATATATATATATAGATGAAACTCACATTATAAAATATAAACAGCATTGTTTTTTTTTTTAAAAACAATAAAAGTTTTATTAAAATTTATTTGACTTAGTAAGACTGCAAGGTTCATAATTCAGTATTAGTATTACTCGTATCTTTTAGCTAGCACCTAGCTTCTACCGGATAATGATCGCAAAATATCCAATACAACGAATATTAGACATTTGCGAATATTAATGCAAATGCATTGCCTTCAGAAATGGGTAGTGATAAAGGAATTCAGGATAGGGCGGAATAGGACGGGCATTTGGGATTTGGGTTCTTATATTCATCCTGCGAAATGTAGCTTTAATAGCTACTTCATGCCGACCTTTTGCATACAAGAGGATTGTACTACTCCATTCGAGTCAACACAAGCGAGCTGCAAACCAAAATAAAAAGTAACGATATCTATAATTTCATACACAAAATACTCAGAAATGTTGATTAACAGTAATCGTTACCTAAATTAACACTTCACTTTACCTGCTCGTATACCCGACTCAGTACTACCATTGAATATTAAAAATATCAGTAACATGAATAGAACAAGAGGTTTTTGACATCTTTAGTTATTAGGGAGATTAGGATCTATTTTATTGAAATACGAATTAATGTGAGAGTATACCTTATTTTTGAAAAAAATATATAAGAGTACTATAAACAGAGGATGTCTTAGTAGATTTATTTTGCAGTCCGATCTTTAATACTTTTTAAAAATGAATATATTATTTTTTTTGGTACCGAGAAAGCCCCTTACCATACATTAGAAATATTTGCTTGCTTTTATAAAATTGTTAATTTATGAATAGGTATAGAAAGAAATAAGTCATAAAGACTTACAAACGATAAAACCTATCGTCTAAAATGTAGATAATATAATTATTTGTAATATACTCTATAATGCAATAATTATGATATAAAAGTAAACAATAAACCAAATCGAACATTTAATTCAAATATTTATACAAGTATTTAAAGTTACGAACGAAAATTCAGTAATATTACCTATTATGAAATATTAGACTAGAAATTCTAAATTCCTGCTACATATCATATTCCAAGTCGCAATAATCTAAGTTTATAAACCAGACATTAACCTCTAGGCAAGTGCCTACAAGTCATACAAGTGTGTTACCAACTTTATACAAAATTATTATCACAAAATATATTGTAAGTAATGTATAGTAAACTTAACAATTTAGCATAACTTAACAAAGAACTAACATAACATTTTCAATACTTGTATGATATTTTTATTTAAAAATATTAATTTATGTTTGGTTTATTAGGTTGGATAGATTAATAAAATCCTTAATACAAGTATTACAATCTACGATTCTGATAATTTAACATCTACAGGAACTTGTTATGAATTTAAATGAAAATAATGTAATGAAAATGTATTTTTGCTACAACTCTAAATAAAAATTGTTAATTAATAATAATTAAATTGGTATTTGGAATTCAGTTTAGTTTAATATAAGAAAATGTCTCGTCATTTTAAACATAAACGTATTAGAGAAATTTTAACCGGTTAAAACTTTTGATGCAATTTTGTGTAAAAACGGGTAACGATATTTTGAGATACAGATTTTATAAAGCTCATAGTATGGTTATAAACTTTAAAAAAAATATTTTCAAATATAATATTAGAATCTGCAACTTTCTAAAAGTTATTTATCTGTTTAAAAGCCTTTCAACAACTTATACTATATAAGTATAAGTTGTTGAAAGTAAAAGAAAGAAAGGGTATAAAAAAGAAAGAAAGAAAGGGTATAAAGTGACTTCTTGTAATTTTATGTCAAATATATAAGAAAAATACGATCAGCTAGTTTAAATAAACTAATACATTTTAGTTTAATTAATATAATATTATCAAAATTTCCAAAAAATATGTAATATTATAATAATTGTTTTGACCTGGATAACTTTTCAATAAATATTTTTTGTATAAAATGATTACATATGGTCAATGTTACTAACAATGAGTATTTACTATTAAAGCTTAGTTTTGACCATACAACGACAAATGGAAAAGGCCAAATAACGCAGACCTAAATAAACATAATAACAGAATTTCCATTTCGTATTTTTGTCATTGTTGAAATCTTATCTGAGGTCAAAAATATCATCCAAAGTAATTGAAGATCTAATAAAGTTTCTTTCGATCAAATATCACTCCTCTTACAATATTTATCTTTCTCCGCTTGAGGTTACAATAAAATTAAAAGTCAAATGATATTTACGTTTTTTTTTAATATTTCTCACTGAGATAAATCAAAAATATATAACTAAAATCAGTTTTATATTTTAATATATCACTACTAATTGTTTCTCGCGATACCGTCAGCATATATTACAAAAGAGCAAAACCACTTTCATAAGGTTTATTTGCAGGTTTAATTAATATAACATTATATAATATTACTAGAGTACCCAACAGACGTTGTCTTGTACACGCGTCTTTAATTTAATAAAATCAAACTTAAAAAAATAAATATATTAAAAAGTATACACAATATCTAACGTCATTACATGTACATTTATACAAATCGATACCGTATGAATATGTAAATAAAGATTTTTTGTTTGATTAAATGAATTTGATGTTCCAATATATTTTTTAAATTTCACTTTTTACGTAGCGAAGCACGTATCGGACCGCTAGTACTAAAATATTTGTCTCATTTCTATCGCAACCCCAACTATCAGGGCAGACTATAATTAAAATATAATATTATTTAATATTTGACATTGCCATGGTAACGCAGTGCGTCGGAACCAATGTGAAACATTCCATAATCACCACCTACTTACTTACACATTAAAAATTAATCAAAAAACCATTTTCTAGTGGACCAAACTGTAAATCTAAACAATTCTCAAGTCCCCTTTGACACACACAAAGAATTTCATAAAAATCGGTCCAGTCGTTTAGGAGGAGTTTAGTGACATACACACGCATACAATGTGAATGAATGTGAATTTTATGTTATAATATGTTCAGTGTCTGTCATTCTTATTTATATGAACAAGTGTGTATTTTTTAAATCCCTTGAGATCATGAAACAAATTACTTTAAGGGAAATATGTTATTCAAACAATTCAAAAATGTATCGTTTAGATGAGTCTCACAAAAAGATGCGAAGAGGAACAGTTGGTGTTAGGGAATGCTACATGAAACATTGGTATTACATATAATATAGAGATTCTTTGTACATAAATATTTTTTTTTTATAAACCAAAAGCGCAGTGATAAAAAAAATCTTAAAACATAATAAATATGGTCGTAAATCGTAATATAACCGGATTTTTCGTAGCGGACACGAGAAAAATATATTACAACTTGAGCTTTGTATACTTATCGTTATAGGTACAATAACATAATTATAATAATATAATTATAATAATAGATACAATTTTTTAGTACTGTTGCCTAGAGTTTTCATATTAGAAAAAAAAAAAACTTCTTAATGTGTTGGAAGATACTGTCTGCATAACAAAAAAATCTGTGATTTATTTAAAAATGTTGGAAGATATTGTCTGCATAACAAAAAAATCTGTGATTTGTCTAAAACCGTAACCGTTGCATACATAGAATCGCTTATAACAATTGTTCACAACTATTACTTCACATTTTAGGATATCACCAAGAGTTAATTAAAATATTTTTTTTAATACGTGTATAATATTCTACAGGGTGTTTTAAAGGAATTTTGTTTAGATTATTTGCATACATATTAAATTTATTTCGAACATATAATTAAACTAGCTGTTGCCCGTCACTCCGTCCACGTGTTTATTGACAAACAAAGTTTTTTGTTTTTTTTTTTTTATAAAAACATCAAATATAAAAAAAATATTATCAAATCCGACTAGTTCATAAGATTATCCTTAAATTTATAATAGCTTTCTATCGTCTTACCTCATCTCATTTTAATATATTAAAGTAATGATAAGAAATGTTTTTCGCATTGAGTTTAATTAGTTTTTAATTCGAAACAATAATAATTTCCTCTTAATAACGATAAATTCGTTCTTCTTCTTGATAAATCTTTATATTTCTCATAATATTTTTTTTATAATGAGAGTTTAAAGTTTTTTTTTTTTCAAATTGTTTTGATTTTATGCATAGTTGTTTTAGATATTTTAATTGACTTAAAAGATTCGGCCACGGCCAAAGAACGGCCACGGGTTCTAAATTAAAAAATTAAGTTCTGAATTTTTATTAAAACGTCAGTTTAAATTAAAAATGTAAATTTAAAATGTAATTATAGGCTAGCTAAATCCGTAAAAATAGTGTTATTTAAATTTAAAAAATTATATTATTCTCATACCTACTCTAAATTATTCAATAAAATAAAGAAGATAAGTCTGCATTCTTAGTTATGAAGGAAATTGCTCTAATCTACAAAGAAAATAACATTACGAATACCTTTGAACGAATTTATGTTTTAATAAGTATATCTGATATCTACATACATAAATGTGTACTTACATATAATAAAGCTGTCAGTGAGCGATGTCTGTACGTGAAAAATATAAAAAAAATGTAAGGGGGTTCTTTATAAGACCAAGAGAACCCAAAACAATGTTTTTTTTCTGACTGTTGGTCTGTATGATTGTTCATGCCAATATCAGAAACGGATTAACCGGTTTGGATGCAGTTTTGTCATGGGCTTCAATTTACATTTAGTGTTTTTTATTTCGGTTTCGGTTTTTTTAACTCGGTTAACAAATAAAGAAGTTAATTGTATCTTATTTTCGTACCATTGTTGTAACACTTTTTTTTAATTGAAATAGTGGTCCTCCCCTGAGGGGTATCGGACTACATACTCTGTAAAAAAATATGTGTGATTAAAACGAAAAAAAATAACATTAAAATAAACTAGAAAACTGCAACACGCAAAAACTACTTGACGGAGTTTGATGAAACTTTGACGGTTTATAATTTATATATTGGTATGTACAAAGTGTACGTTTTATAAAAATCGAAAACTTCGCGTACGAAGTCGCAGGCACAGGTAGTATTAAATAAATAAATAAAAAATATTTTTTTTCCTGTTTTGACATCTTCGTTTATTATATTTTTATACGTATTATGTTGCTAAACATTAATAGAAAAACTATTATTAAATAATAAAACTACATAGCTTCTAAGTGATAGCGTATTTAAAGTTGTATAGTTATATCTTATTTGTATGTCTTATTTTTAATTATTGTTCGTCTTCTATTTTTTAATTATTCTTTGTCTTCTATTTTTGGTCACAAATACTCAGAGTATCCTCTCCTTTACAGATGTAATAAAGGATTAACATTAAGGACGCGTTTACGGTTATGCGCAAAATTATCAACTTTTCGGTACATAATGCTACAAAATCAAACTTAATGTAGTAAAACCAATACTTGCAACACTTAGAATGTTTCTTAATCTTTAGTAAAAACATAGAAAATAGTGTAATATTGTAGTTTTTAATATTAAAAAAAACAATTTTCCGTCACGTATTTTACGAAATCGGGAGGAGTTTAGGTACATTTTTGTCGTAAATGTTATAATATATTTAAGCACAAAAAATACCTTAGTAATTTTGCTAATTTTGCTTCTAGCATGTATACATTATTACCGATTTGTCTTGACTTAATGGAGTGACATTTTTAGTAACAGAAGAATTAATACGTAGAGATAAGACGAAGATTCTTAGCAATCCATGGATTCACCGTGCGGGTGCCAGGCCCATCGCGTTACAAGGAGAGGAGTGCAAGCAGTGCCTGGGACTTGCGACCCAGGAGTAGGTTTAAGGGGCCCCTTTATTATGCGCAAAAACGCTCACCTTCACCCTACACAGTCCTCTCCCTACCTAACCAAATTTGGAAAGAACCTACTAATGCCGCCTTTGAAGTACGTTCTAGAAATGAACCGATGCTTGTTCTAGAAAGGCCAAGATCTTTAAGTAGGCTATAGAGAGATTTTGCTGTTATACCTCTCGCTCCCACTTCTACCGCGTACAAACTAACTATAAATTTATTCCTGATCAGTTCGTTGGTTAGTTCGTAATACTTATTGAGCTTGAATGTGTGATCCCTTGGGATGTTTGTTTCCCAAGGAACAGTAAGCTCCACAAGTATCACGCGTCTCATATGTTTCGAATACAGGAATAAGTCCGGTCTGGATGACGAAACACCAACATCCCCAGGGATTTTGTAATGCTTTTCATACGTGTCCATCATGAGAATCCAATCAGGAGCCGCGCCTAATATTGAATAAGGCTTCGCTTTTGATTTTTTGGAGGAGCCTTCTTTTACGAATTCATATATGTAATAATAATCTGTAATTTTATCACATGTCTAATATGTACATAAATTATCATCAATTTTATAAAAATCATTTAAAGAAGATTACTTCTTTAATTATTAAATTAAACATTAAATATATGAAAAAAAATATATATATATCGAAAGTATTAAAATTGTATCATTCACACAATATTCTCGGACATGCGTAAGTGTGCGTAATCGAGAATTGTCTACGCAGGTTGGTCAAAAAGTTCGCGGAATGGAGGGTAAAAAGTAAGAAATAAAACACAAAATTATTTTTCCTTCTCAATGTATTCCCCCTCAACTCTAATACATTTATTAGACCTATCAATTAATTTATTGATACCATCGAAAAAAAATGATTTCTCTTTGTCGTCAAAATAGGCCGAAATATCGCTCTTCACTTCTTCATCACTGGAAAATTTCTTCCCTCGAAGCTCTTTTTTAATTTTTGGGAACAAATAAAAATCACTAGGGGCTAGATCTGGGCTATAGGGAGGATGTTCTAAGATTTCGAAGCCCATTCTTTGAACAGCAGCCATCTCAACTTGCGCCTTGTGCACAGGTGCATTGTCGTGCAAAAGGAGCACACCTTGGGTCAATTTTCCCCGTCTTTTCTCCCTCACAGCAACTCGCAGACATTCTAATTATGTAGCGTAGTACTTCCCAGTTATAGAAACACCCTTTTCTTTATAATCAATAAGAAGGATTCCTTCTGAATCCCAGAAAACAGAAGCCATGAGTTTTCCAGCCGACGGAGACACTTTAAATTTCTTCGGGGGTGGTGTGCCCTTTTTGTGCCACTGCATGGAGTCTTGTTTAGACTCAGGCTCATAATGATGAACCCAAGTTTCATCGCCAGTCACAATTCGGTTCAAAACTTCATCCTTTTGATCACCACAGAGCGCCAAAAACTCGCGACAACACTCAACTCGCCGCTGCTTTTCTCCATGTTGCAAAAATTCTTCCAGATTGACTTGTTGATTGACGTGTAGCTCAGTGAATTATGACCTAATTGTTATGAAACTTAGTATTTATACTCATAATGAGTGTCACAACTAGTGCAGGTAGTAAAAAGTTGCCTTTTCCCCCTCCATACCCCTCATTCCGCGAACTTTTTGACCCCCCCTCGTATGTAGTTATGCTATTTTCTACCTATTAGTTTTGTAAACGCGTCTTTAAGTAATGCAATGGAGAAAAGTTTTAAACTTGTGTGTTGTGTCTGTCTTCATAGCATGAGGCAATCATTTTAACCGCTCCGTTGGTCGAGTGGTGAGCGCAGACGCCTAACCTGTCACAGCGCAATGGGGCTCGGGTTCGATTCCCGACAGAGACAGGCATTTATGTGATGAGCGTAGATGTCTGTGTTTCTGAGTTTGGTCGTTTATTAAATATGTTCTCAGTATTTATATGTGTATTTCTATGTATTTGTATCGTTGTCTAACAGCCTTAACACAAGCAAATAATTTGCTTACTTAGTGGTTAGATCAATGTGTGTAATTTGTCCTGATATTATTATTATTATTATTTATGGCAATTAATAAAAATATTCAGAGCGACACTGAATAATTTAGTATATTTTAGGGGAAACAACCATACACACACGTACATACATTTATGATTTACGTATAGATAGTTATAGGATAATATTCTCTTGGTGGTAGACCATAACATCGGGTCGCCGGCAAAGTCGTGCCGCAAAGCGACCTAGTCGTGTTCCGGCACGTTGCTCGATGAAGCCGTTTATGGGAAATGGGTCTGAACAGCTGCGGTACGTTGGCGAACCGGTTGACGTCGAGTTGGTATTTGTTTTGTCGGGTGTCTAGTCGAGGAGGGTAGCGGGATCCGAAGAGACGGCTTTCCGCTGGCCGCCCGCAGATAGTTGGGGGCCCAATTAGTGGGTTAGCCACCCATGAAAGGCTGCCCCGCCAGCTGCGAAAAATCCCAGGGTGGCTCCATCGTGCTGGTTGGCGACCAGACGAGGAGGCCCGATGGCGATCCCTGGGGGGGTTCGGGCGTCCTCGCAGTCTCCAGGCTAGCCTCCCAGTGGCATGACTTAACCAACTTCGACGTTGGGTTCGATACGTACCGCCTCGTTCAACTGCCATTTCCCATCCCTATTCACTTTATTTTTTATCATGAAGAAAAACCAGAAAAGGAAAAAGTTTGTACAGCGGTTGCACTCCTCCTCATTTAAAGTGCACCTCAGTAATATTAGGGGTTTGCACTCTAATATCTTACCTGTCCATCACCACCTGGAGACAGAACAACCGCACCTGTTCTTTTTGACGGAGACGCAGATACAATGTTCCTTAAGCGCTGCGCACCTGGATTATCCCGGATACACGTTAGAGCACAACTTTCGCTCACGTGCCGGAGTCTGCGTGTATGCGCGGAACGACCTCTGTATCCAGCGTCTCCGTCACCTTGAAGACCCCACTTTTTCTTCTTTATGGGTTTTAGTAGACACAGGAAACGAAAAAATCCTGTATTCAAATCAAATCAAATCAAATCAAAAAACTTTATTTGGACAACATATAAAACAAAAAATAAAATCAATAACAAAATTAAAAATAAAAAGGACATAACTCTTAACGTAAAACAATTAAATTAGAAATGATCATAATAAAAATATAAAAAAAACATGGAAATATAATAGTAAACAAAGAAATATAATATGTCGTCCAAATTGGTTGACCACTCAGCAAATGTTGAATACAATGTTTTCAACGCTGGTATTCTGTGGCTGCCATTTTTTGAGTTACGTCACGAGTTGAAATCAATTTAAAGAAAAAATATAAAAACTGTTAATATATGAAAAACCTTGGATGATGTATTTGTAAATTTACATTAAATTTTCCTGTGTTTACCGTTCGCACAGCGGTGACCAGGAGACAACTAGATTATTCGAGTATCTCGGTGAGGCTGCTGATATGGCTCTGCATCAGTTCCCTTCAGCGCAGCTCGTCTTTCTGGGGGATTTTAATGCCTGTCATCAGGACTGGCTGTTCCCTTACCAGAAAACCGACCATGCTGGAAGAGAAGCGCGGATTTTTGCGTTGTCCTTGGACCTCTTTCAGCTGGTGAAGCAAGCGACAAGGGTACCAGATGTGGTAGGCCATACAGCCAATTGCCTGGACCTTCTGCTGACAACTGATCCGGACAGGTATCGTGTAGAGGTTACCTCTCCCTTGGGAACCTCCGATCACTGTCTGGTGAAATCTGTGTTTACATATTCCCCACCAGCTTTCGAACCTCATGGTGTTAGGCGAGTATGGAAATACAAGTCAGCAGATTGGGATGAGATGCGGCACTTTTTTGAGTCTTATCCTTGGCGGCAGGTCTGCTTCTCTTCTTTGGATCCGTCGAGTTGCGCGGATGCTATAACTGATGTGGTACATCAAGCAATGGAGTATTTTATTCCTTTTGCTGACGTACCCATCGGTGGCAAAGCTCGCCCATGGTTTAATGCCATGAATGTGGTCATGCTCAAGACCGAAAACATTCGGCATATCTCATTTGGGCTGATGCTCGAAGCCGCAAAACTCCGGATGTAAGTTCGAAGAAGAGAGCCTTTAACCAAGCTGCCAAGTCCTACAAAAAGGCATTGCGGAAGGCTCGTCTCGATCGAATCGCTAAGAATGGCGAAAAGCTCTCTGTCAGACCAACTGGCAGTCGAGCTTTCTGGTCTCTTGCGAAAGCGATCGAGTCGAATTTCTGCCAACCCTCACTGCCTGCTCTGCTGAAGCCGGATGGATCCCTGGCCCACACAGCAACAGAGAAAGCGAATGTACTTGCTTCTCTGTTTGCTGATAATTCGCATCTAGACACTGGCAATGCTTCTCCAGCACATCTTCCTCACTGCGGTATTTCGATGCCTGAAATCCGCATCACTAACAAAGAGGTATGGAGAACATTGTGTCATTTAGATGTGAATAAAGCCAGTGGTCCTGATGGTATACCAGCCATTCTGCTCAAGACATGCGCAGCTGAGTTGTCTCCTGTACTGACACGTCTGTATCGTCTCTCTTTCATGATTGGAATAGTGCCGAAATCCTGGAAGCTTGCTAATGTGCAACCCGTGCCCAAAAAAGGCAGCCGTGCCGACCCTGTCTATTACAGACCGATTTCAATCACCTTCATACTCTGCAAGATTATGGAGCGTGTATTGAACTCGCGCCTACTAGCATACCTAGAAGGTAACGATCTCCTCAGTGACCGACAGTACGGGTTTCGCCGTAATAGGTCTACTGGGGACCTCCTAGTGTATACTACTCACATTTTAGGCGAAGCCATCGAGAAGAACGGAGAAGCGGTCGCCGTCTCTCTGGACGTCTCGAGGGCATTTGACAGGGTCTGGCATGCGAGCCTTATAAGCAAGCTTTCAGCGTACGGTATATCTCCTGGTCTGATCGGCTGGGTAACGGACTTTCTGAGCCACAGATCTCTCTGAGTAGTTGTCGACGGGTGTTCCTCGGAACCCTTGACAATAAATGCCGGAGTGCCTCAGGGGTCCGTTCTTTCTGCAACTCTGTTTCTGCTGCACATTAATGATCTGTTGAAGCCCGGTATCTATGGGTATGCAGACGACAGCACAGTTGTAGAAAGATATCTGCCGAGTACTCGGGCTAGTCGAGATCAAGTACAGTCTGAAAGAGAAGCCATGGTGCATCGTTTGAATGACAAACTTCAGGCAGTCTCCGCATGGAGCAATGCCAATCTTGTCAAGTTCAACGCCACCAAAACGCAGACGTGTCTATTCACCGCCAAAAGGAGCCCTTTCACCTTGGCTCCTACTTTCCAGAATGTATCCTTGGAATACAGTGACCGGCTTCAGTTGTTAGGCTTAGAGATTTCCTCGAACCTCAACTTTGGTCGGTTCATTGAGTCCAGAGCAAGAGCAGCAGCAGCAAAGCTTGCCGTTCTTGCGAAGGTTCGGCAGTACTTTACACCGGGACAGCTTCTTGTTTTATACAAAGCACAGATCCGGTCGTGTGTAGAGTACAGTGGTCACATATTTTCTGGTGCCGCAAAGTCTCATCTTGCGGTTCTGGACTCAATTGAGAGGCGAGCAAAGAGGCTTATAGGCGATCCCGAATTGGTCGGAGCCGACCTCCAAAGCCTTGAGCACAGGCGTAGAATTGCTAGCCTCTCAGTATTCTATAGGATACATTTTGGTGAGTGTGCGCAGGAATTACACAATTTAATTCCCCCATCCCCCTTCCATCACCGGACGTCCCGACACACGGCGGGTTTTCATCCTTTTGTTGTGGACATTCCACCTGTCCGAATGAAGCGCTTTGCTTCCTCATTTTTACTGCGTACAGCAAAGGATTGGAACAGCTTGCCTGCGTCGGTATTTCCGACCGAATACAATGTGGTCACATTCAAGAGAAGAGTGAATAGGTTGCTAGGGTAATGCGCCTTACCACCTAAGACTACATTCCACTTAACATCAGGTGGAATATAGTCAAGCATTGCCCTAGATCATATAAAAAAAAAAAAATAAAAAAAAAAAATAAAGTAATAGGAGTGGTATTTTGGTACTTTCATGAAATTTTACTCCAACTGGTTCTAACTCAAGAAGACTACTCCTAAAGTTAGAACCAGTTGGAGAGTATGATCCAGAACAACTCAACAGTGATATGTAAACTAAGATGTCAAATTTAGTTAAAGAATATATATCTACATAAAACCGCCTTTGTTATTTGGTAGCATGTTGGTGCGTACTTTAATGACTTAGCAGAAAACTTGTCAGTCATGTGGTAGTTAATTTCCAAAATTCTTGTCATGAGGAGTGTTTAATGAATGTCTCTAAAATAAATAACATATAAATTTCAAGTTTATATATTTAGCGGTTTCAGCAGAATGTTGCTGTTGAATATTAAAAAGTAACGTCATCTGTTTGTATAGACAAAACATTCAAAGAAAAGGCTCTTTATTAATAAAGGTCTCTGACGAAAGACCAACTTGATTTGATTGACCCATAATTTAACCGTTTGCTTTCGATATTAGTTCTGACAAAATAAAAAGGTAGGTGATTTGTAATAGTCTAATTCTGTAGGCAGCTCATACTGCGACATTTATATACATATATATATATATATATATAAATTATCCAAGTCTGAAAATATTTCTTGTTTTTATTACAGTTAAAAAAATATTAAATTTAAAAAAACCCATATAAAAATGTTTTTAAGTCAAAGCGTTTTACCGTTAAACTCATTGCAAAGTTTTAACAATTTATCTTAATTTAAACAAGTCAACTTAAGATACCTGAAAATAATATCAAAGAATGAAGAAAATCAATTTAATTACAGCCTCTGGAGTAAGAGTATTAATTAAATAATACTCTTATATTAATTAAATATATGAAAATAAACTTTGTTTTGCTTTATTCTCATACATTTTGCTAATACAGTTTTATGTTATCTATATCTATACTAATATTATAAAGAGGAAAGGTTTGATTATTTTTTTGTATGTTTGAAATGAATAGGCTCCGAAACTACTGGACCTATTTCAAAAATTCTCTCACGGTTGGCAAGCTACACTATTCCCGAGTGACATAGGCTATGTTTCATTTTCAAAAAATTAGGGATGATTACTAAAACTTGAATATTCTAACGCAAGGTGTAAAAAATAAACAAAAAACTGCGTGCGCTGCGAAAACGGTGAAAGTTACGCAAAAATGATGTTCTATGAAATTGTTTCTCTTTAAAAGATTTAAAAAGAAGTCCGCGACAACATATATCTAGCTTTTAAGGTTGACTCACTATAACGTTTTCTATGGTTATGAAATTAGTTCTTAAATAATATACACTTTCGAAGGTGTTTTAATAATTACGATATTATTCTTTATCCAAACAAATTATTTAAATGTCACAGACATTCAATTATGAAAAATATTGCTCTAAACAGCATTTGATTTTCTATATCTATACTAATATTATAAAGAGGAAAGGTTTGATTCTTTTTTTGTATGTTTGAAATGAGTAGGCTCCGAAACTACTGGACCGATTTCAAAAATTCTTTCACAGTTGGCAAGCTACACTATTCCCGAGTGACATAGGCTATGGCTAGGCTCATTATAAATTATTTTCTATGCCGTATGGTATTTTTCTGTTGTTTTTTTGTGTTTATTCTTCTAAAGTTTATTTATTAAATGCCAATGCAATTATGCATAATCAGTATCGTAGTAAATCATATGTATTGTTTTAACTATTAATCTCAAATATATAATAAGACAGTAAAAATCGAGTGTCTGTACATCAATTCAAAATGAGTAACAGAAACTAAAAAATAAATCTTGGAATTTTTGTCTCTTTCTGACTGTCTGGTACGTTATAACGTCGAAACTACTTAACGGATATGAACGCGGTTTTTACAAGTTGATTATGTATAATCTGGAGCGTAAAACTTTGTTTCGTTAAAATTAGTTAAGGGTAAAAGAAGTTATGGTCAATTTAAAATTTACTTCAAGCACTTTTTCCAAACTTTTAAACAGAATTAATTGCGGTTTACATAAACGTATTTAATTAAGATAAAGCTAAAATTTCTACTTTGTTTTATCTGAATTGTAAAATAAATTAACAAATTGAATATTAGTATTTTTAATTTAGTTACATAAAATCTCAGTAGATCGCGCTGACTTTTTTTACAACTCGCTTTGATTATGTTTTCGTATTTGGTATAGCAGTTTGAAATTCTACAAAGAAATTCTTAAATTGACTATGTCTCAAAAACATAATATTTCGAATCCATATGCTTTAATACGTATATCTGAATAATGTCCTGGTCGTGTGTGTGTGTGATGTGGATGTATGTTATTATTTTCAGTTTGATATCGTAGCAATGTAATGCCTACATATATATAATTTCCACGGGAATAGGATACTATAGAATTAATTATAAGTCTATTATAGGTCTGGATAATTTTAATTTCCACAGATTACGCGAAAAGCGACCTACACGCGGGCGGAGCCGCGGGCAACAGCTAGTAAATCATATTAATGAAGAATATATTTTTAAGTTGGTACTATTTTATATTTACAAGTATATGGAGTGCGAGCATTTGAAGTTAAGGAAGTAACAAACACCCAAATAATTAAACTACTGAACTACTAGTCTGAAGACACGTAAACTACTTTACTACTAGTCTGAAGACACCTGAAATGTGTAAGAAAGTGTACTTTGTTACTACCCTTGAAATTTAAAAAGTAATGAGGGAAGTCGAACAAATGAAATAAAAATGAGGGCTTTCATCTTAATCTTTTGATCAAGTACAAAACTTTGCTTGTACAAAATGTTTTAGTCGCGAAAAAAAAAACCCTTTATTCTTATCAAAATGTTGGATTTTTTTATCTCCTTGCCTAATGTTAAAACTAAATAATTCTTTAAAAGTTAAAAAGTCAAACTTTTTTATAATTGTTAGGTTGTAGTTTATTATATTAAAAAACACTAAAAAGTATTTAAATATATAATCCAGCTTATTGGAATACGCTGCCATGCTATCTATGAATATTTATATATTTTTGTTGTTTTCTGAGATTAAATTTCATACTACTAACGTCTACAAAGATAGATAGATTACATGAAAACCATCTATATGTTTTATTATCAGCACACATCTATACTACCGCACATTTTAAACACTGAATATCACTTTTTAACAAGTCAAGTTTAGTAAGTTACTCGATAAGATGAAGAGTAATTTGCGCACGACCGCACTCACCGCGGGACAGATTTGTTAAAATTGTGCATTTAAACTTAAATCTACATATGTTAAAAGGATGTAGTAAAATATATTTATTTTCATGTAAACAAGAATTATTTGCTTCGAGAACCAGAAAGAAAAAAGTACATCATTCAGAAAACCTTTTAAATATAATATAACATTTAATAAAAATATAATCAAATAGAATCGAAATATTAACGGAAACTCTTGGACGAAAGCCCCGAGATCGCTTTCCCACTCGACCGTGTCAAACGATTATATTACTTAAATTTATATAACAATCATTTGAGAATATAAGATCATTGGTTTTTAGATTAAATTTGAAGTAGAGAAAAAAAATATACTTAATATAAAAAGAAACACGTTTTATTTTAATTATTTAACATTCGTAAGTCATATTTAGAAAATAAAGTCAATAAACAATAGAATATTCAATACATTAATGTTAATGTACGAATAAACTTTTTAAAATAACAATAATTTGTCTGACAATAAAAATAAGTCTTCTCTCTTCCCATCACGATTAATTAAAATGAATCATATTTGCGTTTTTTATACATACACTGAAATACATTGTATGAATAACCGATATTCGTCAAAAATCTCTACAATGCCTCAGCATCTTAGAAACTTAGTTCTTTAGAATGATTTATGAGATCACTTTTAGAATGAGATGATGTTAACACTTACTTATCGTGGTAGTTGTTCATATCACTATTGTTTTTTTATTAATTTTTAAGTAAATTGTTATATTATATATAAGGAATATAAACTATATTTTTGCCTTATGTCATAAGTACGAAAATTGTGGTTAGAGCAAAAACTTTTAGATTTTTTAAGCTCTTATTTTATTTTGTCTTCTTTTGATTTATTTAATTAAATAAATTGAAATGTTATTACAAAAGCACTTAAAAAATGGAAAAATATTTATACAGTTTATATAAAATAAAATTCTTAATGTTTTAACATTCAAATTTTAAATATTTTATTTCTTGTTTGATACAATAATTTGAAAATTATTCTTAAGAGGGTACTTAATGTTAAATTTCCTGAAAATGTTTTCTTACCGATTTATTTATTAACGTTTATTAATTCGTTAACTTCCAGGAATTACTTAAAAGACATGCTACTCACTCGCTACGATCGAAATAATTTCATTATGTACCTACTTAGTAAAAGAAAAAAATTTTGTCCTCAAACATAAAAAAAAAACAGAAACGTCTTCAGACTTCATTTTACCTTGTTTACAAAATAATTACATTATATTTATATTTCTTAATACTTTTCTCTTTGATGCAAAAACATTGAATAAGTACTAATAAGAAGTGTTTACAAAAATATTGATGTATTCATTTATAAATTTTGTAGGTTCTTAAATTTTCGAATAATTGTAACTCATGTAATGTGTGTATGTGTTTGTATTTCATAGAACAGTAAAAATGTTTCTTTATCATTTTTTTCAACCTGAATTTGATTAGTTTTTCATTGCATATTTCAGTTTTTATTGTGTTGCTGTTGTGTTTGCAATGTTTTATAAAGTAGTAATAATTTAAATAATTTTAGTGACTTTGTTCTTTAAAAGTTTCTTTAATATATAACTTGTTTTTTTTTCACTTAAGGCCTGCACGCACGAGTGTTTTAGTAACAACATTTCTTAAATAAAAAGGAATGCCGCAAATAAATTGTGATTGACACCTTAATAAAGTCAGACCATTACCAGTGTAATTTTATTCAACACTTCTCCCATTAATTTAAATTTAATTACAGCATAACAATACATTTTTAAAAACCGTCTTATGATTATAAAAGGATCTTATTTGACTAAATTGTTACAGAGGTAGGTAAACCCAATTGAAATATATATTATTTTATTTTTATTTAATTCATTAGTGTGTTTAAAATAAGAAAGTGTTAAATATAAGAAAATGGTATTCGTAGAACTTTTAAGAGTTCTATTAAAACAAATATTCGAGCCATAATGAATTCCCAGTATCCGTGCTGAGATAACAAGACCTGTGGTTGTAACCCATATAATATAGATTTGCATTCAGGCGATACAATAACGAAAGCAATTTCATGCTAACACAATTTTGAGGTATTGCCATCAAATAATATTTTCCATACTTATTATTTTATGCTATGTAAGAATGTTTTCTAATAAAAACTCCATTTTTAACAAACAATTCATAAAAAAAGCTTATAGGTACCTGTTTCCCGAAGAATGCAATTGATGACTAATTCATAAATCTAATAAATAAACTGCAATTATTACAAACCTATCTAGAATTCTTTATAATAGACATTAAATGGTATTTTCTTCTAGATATATTCTGTGATCAACGGGAACGAAGTGATAATATTTTGTACTAATACTAAAATAAAGTTTCTTATTAAATTTTTCTTTAATTTTATATTAATTCTGTAACTTAAGCAATTATATATAGTTCTAACCCATTTATTATAGTTTGTATAGATCAAATATCTTGATAATTAGTTGTAAATGATTCTCAAGATAAATAATGTAAAGTGATTTTTTTTTGTAATATTTAGGTTTATCTGTCAGTTTAATGGTACTGTAAAAAAAAAACTTTTGTACTTTTCTTCCTAAATAACAAATAGGGCTGGGCGCTGTAGGTAGTTAATAAATAAAAAGTAAAAATGAGGACCGCATACTGATGATGGTTTTGAGCTAAGTAAAGCTTGCAGATTATGATTCTGGATGCTGCCAGGAGCTATATTGGTCCAATTTCTTTTATCCCACTCCCTTGGATATTCATATAAATATACTGATAAAGTGCTTTGAAACTATTTTAATGGTTGATTTTTTAACAGTATCCTTTCCTTTTTTCTAATTTAAGATATTTATGGCCAGGCCATATATAATTAAATAAAAAAAACAAAGGAAACATAAAAAAAACAAAATAATAACGATAAATTATTATTATTTTTTTTTCTTTTATATACAGATAAATATTATATATGAATTTCTTAATATTATTTATATATTATATTAAAATTATATTATATATGTATATATATAAATATATATATTTGTATATGTCTATGTATATGTGTGTGTGTATGTATATATGTATATAATATATATATATATATATATATATATATATATATATATATATATATATATATATATATATATATGGCCAGTATATATTTTGTTTCATTTGTTCAATTTGTTTTTTTTTTTTGTTGTGTACTGTAAGTGTAATTTGCACGCCAAGACGTTAATTCTTATACTTTTTTTTTGTTGTTTTAAGGTTGGCTGGTAGAAAATGCCAAATAGCATTAAGTCCGCCTTTTGTACACTTTCCTTTTTGTTAAATTGTGCAATAAAGAATTAATAAATAAATAAATAAATAAATAAATAAATTGTAAATATTTATTCAAAAGCAAACAATTATTAAAACAATCATTAAAACAATCGATTTCTGAATTTGAATTTTCACACATTAAAACAATCGATTTCTGAATTAAGTGAAGTCTTCAACTCCCGTATGAACGACTTCCAACGGGATCTAAATGCAACAACGCCTGCTGCAAGTCCATCTTCGAGTATAAATTCGCAGTTTCTTGCATTTAGGTCATTTATATAATCATCCCTGCAGAGTCTTCAGCGGCAAATTGATTTACTCTCACAGCATCAAGATGAACTGGAGATGAGATCCCGCAGGAAAGTACTCCTGATCCATGGAGTGACGGAAGACAAAAAAGAGGACACTCTTGCCAAAGTGTTCACAGTGTTTTCAGAAAAACTTAAACTACCGGACTGTACTTCAGGTGCTATTAGTCGGTGTCATCGCCTCGGGTCTCAAAACAGTAGCAAAACGAGACCTATTCTTGTGAGGTTTTATGAAAGCCAGATAAGAGACAGTTGTTGGTCTCTTAAAACCAATTTAAAAGGTTCTGGTGTAACTATTTCAGAGTTTCTCACGAAGCAGAGACATGATGCATTTATATTGGCTCGTAAACACTTTGGAGTAACAAATTGCTGGACAAGAGATGGCCATATAATAGTATTAAGCAGTGATGGTACGCGACATCGTGTAACCACTGTCTCAGAGGTTACCACTATACTTGATGCATGCAACATTGATTCCGATTCTCTTCCAGCATCTACGATGGCGACTACTTCGAAAAGTACTAAATCGATTGTGAATGTAAGATCCAAACGAATAATTAAAAAGTAAAAATGTTTTAATGTTGCATGACACTCTGTTTACTATTACTTTTTATTTTACTTTTACCCTACATTTTTATTTTTTTTATTTTGTTGTCGTACGTTACCTTTGTTTGAACATAGATTATGCTTGTCATATATCATAATTGACATAACTTTGAGTGTTTACACAGGACTATTAGAACATTTAGTGTTGCTACATAATTATTTTTAAAGCTGTCAACATATAAAAACGTTTATTCGTCTACTACATCGTTAACTTTTACTACAATTTTAATTTATTTTATTTTGTGTTAACTTACATTAAATCTTTATATTTTTTCTAATTAGTTATTATTTGTTATTAAGTACTTTGCGATAATAAATTAAGATAATCTTTGTGAGACAGTTCTATTAGACTAGCATAATATTATTATTATTATTACTTTTTTTTTTTTTTTTGTTATTTATGTTTTTTCTTCTTTTATTATTGAAAGCAATTATTGTTATCATTTCTCTTTAGAAATAATTCGATCTCTTTCAACTGGTGGGTGTACACATTATTATTTGTTTTATTTTAAGTTTTTTTTTTTTGTGTTATTTTAATTCTTTATATATTTTGTTTTATTTTATTATTATTATATTCATTTATCATTTTATTTTTTTATAAAATTTATTTTATACATATATACTTTATATATACACATAATGTCTTTTGTCGATGACAGTGATACTTTTTTATCTCTTTCTTCTGCTGGGCATTCCAGTGTTACTAGTTACCACAGTGCAAATTCTCCTCTATTTAATATTACTTTAGAAAATATTTTTTCCAAACTTGATAAAAATTTCAATGTAGTGCATCTAAATACCCAAAGTATTCCGGCACATTTTCCAGAAATGCTTGCGTCGTTTGAGTCAAAAAATATTCACGCTATCCTTGTTTCTGAATCCTGGCTTAAACCTTGCTTAACCTCTTTTTTTTTTCTTATTCCCTACCAGGATATTGTCTTATTCGCAATGACCGCATAGGCAGAGGTGGGGGGGGAGTTGCAATTTATCTTCGCACTTCTATACCTTTCACTGTGATAAATTGTTCTACTCAGCCACCTCCAGCTGATGCAGCCGAGCACCTATTTATTGAAATCACCTTATCACATCACAAACTTCTTCTCGGTGTACTCTATAGCCCTTCTCTCCATGTAGATTACTTCTCTTCTTTTGAACGTTTATTAGAGGACATTACTCCATTATATAGTCACTCTATTATAATGGGTGACTTTAACACATGTCTGTTAAAGCGTGACAACCGAGCTAATAAGCTTCTGTCTTTAGTTGAGAGTTGTAATCTACATATTTTACCACTATCTGCCACACATAATCCTCCTAACTGCTCACCTACTCTTCTAGACCTTATGATCGTTTCTTCTCCCGAATATATTTCCCATCACGGTCAGTGTGCCGCTGATGGTTTCTCTCACCATGATTTAATATACCTTTCTTACATGCTACATCCTCCTAAATCTAAGAATAAAATACTTTTGCAGCGTAATTTTGGGGGAATGGACCTTATTCGGCTATGTGACGATGCACGCAAAATAAACTGGTCTAATGTCTATACTGCTGGAAATTTGGACTCTAAAGTTAAAACATTCAACACGCTTTTAATCCAGCTTTATGACATTCATGCTCCAATAAAACCAGTTAAGATTAAACACTTACCTGCGCCGTGGCTTACAAAAGATTTAAAAGAGCTTATTCTCAAGAAATGTCTTGCAAAATCAAAATACAAAGCAAATAGGTCCGATACAAATCTTTTTAAGTATAAAAACCTGAGAAATCGCTGTAATACACTGTGTAGGGATGCACAACGACGCCATATTCATAAACATGTCGAGAACGGCGACGCAGTACGTACATGGAAATTTCTTAAATCTCTAGGAGTAGGGAAGTCGTCAAAACAAGCTTCCCCTAATAATATCGATCTAGAAGGTCTCAACACTTCATTCTCCAGGACACGTAATACTTTGGACAATATTTTAAAAACTAATACTCTAAATTCCATCGCAGCACTTCCCACTTCTGATTCTCCACCGTTTACTTTTGATCAATTTACTGAATGTGATGTTAGGGGAGGCATATTTTCCGTTTCTTCTAATGCCGTTGGTAGCGATTCTATCAGTCGTAATATGATTGTCCCTATTTTAGATACCTTGATTCCCGTGATAACCCATATCCTTAATCATTCCATATTAACTGGTGAGTTCCCTACTTTATGGAAAGATGCCCACATTATACCCCTTCCTAAAAAACCTCACCCCTCCTCTTTCTCCGACTACCGACCTATTTCTATTTTACCCCTCCTTTCAAAAATTTTGGAAAAATTAGTTTTTAATAATTCAGCTCCTTTATTGATAAAAATAACTTGTTAAATACATTTCGGTCTGGGTTTCGAAGAGGCCACAGTACTACATCTGCATTAATCAAAGTTACTGACGACATTAGAATGGGAATGGATAATAAACAACTGACAGTATTGACCTTGCTCGATTTTAGTAATGCGTTTAATAACGTTGACTTTGACATCATACTTAGTCTGTTAGCCTCTCTTAATATATCTCCATTAGTAATTGATTGGTTTCGTAGTTACCTGAGTGGACGCCGACAATGCATTCGTATTGATCAATTATTTTCCTCTTGGTGCAGTGTAAATGCCGGTGTCCCTCAGGGAGGCGTGTTGTCACCATTACTATTCTCCATCTTTATTAATACTATTACTCACAATATTTCTTCTCCCTATCACATGTATGCAGACGATTTACAAATTTACTCTCATTCAACTTTGGCAGACCTGTCTAGCGCTGTTGCTCGACTTAATAATGATCTTTGCTCTATTTTCAACTGGAGTTTATCTTACGGCATAAAAGTGAATGCAACCAAGTGTCAGGCTATAATAATTGGATCCCCAAGCATGATCGCTAAAGTTGATAGTACAAACCTGCCTCCGATTTTATTTGATGGTGCCACAATATCTTATAGCCGCAATATAAAAAATCTTGGATTGCAAATGGACAACACTTTATCGTGGACCTATCAAATAAATGAGGTTAGTAGGAAATCTTTTGCTGCATTTTGTTCACTACGACGGTTGCAAAATTTTCTTCCCATACCTACCAAAATTATGTTAGCACAATCTCTCCTTCTTTCTATACTCGACTACGCCGATGCAAGTTATCCTGATCTAACTGAGGCACAACTTAATAAGCTTGAGAGACTTCAAAATCTCGGTATTCGGTTCATATTTGGCTTGCGCAAATATGATCATGTATCTCAGTTTCGTTCTCAACTTCAGTGGTTGCCTATCCGTGCTCGCCGGAATTTACATATTCTCTCACTTCTGCACTGTGTGTTGTACAACCCTTCATCTCCGATCTATTTAAAAAATAAATTTGAATTCCTAGGCACTCATAGTCAGATACTTAGGTCCTCCGAAAATCTGACTCTTCGTTTACCACCCTATTCTTCTTCCTTCTTCAAAAAGTCTTTTACTATTCAAGCAGTTTCGCTTTGGAATGCTTTGCCAGTAGCCATCAGACGAGTCAAATCCTTGACTACTTTCAAGAAGCTAGTCAAACATCACTATCTCGAACCTTGTCCCTAAATCTATGCTAAACATGTATATATAATTATATTTCTATGCTAAATATGTTATTAATATTTGTTACTTTTTCTCTAGTCCTTACTGTAACATGATATTTTATGTATATTTATTTCTTAGTATCACTACATATAAATATGTATATTTAATTATATTTGTAAGTGTAATAAATCTTATATGTATTTAAATTTGATATATATTTTATGCACCACTCTGTACTCTCTTTCTTCATTCCCACCAGTATAAGGTTGTCTGGAAGAGATCGCTATTTAGCGATAAGACCGCCTTGTTGTATTACCAATACCTCTTATTAAGAATCTATATGTAACGTTTCTGTATGTGGTGTGCAATAAAGAGTATTATTATTATTATTATTATTATTATTATTATTATTATTAATTATAAAAAAAAGCAATCTTTTTCATTTTGGAAATCAATATTTATACATTTGCAAAATAAAGAATAATTTAGCCTAATAACCTAAATTTTCTAAGTCTTTGCCAAAGTTCTTCGAATTGTAAAACCAAGACTTGTAGAAAATTTTGGTTATTAGAGTAAATTGTTTTTTTACTTTGCAAATTTAAATATATTGATTTCTGAAATAAAAAAGATTATTTGTTATAAAATTTGCCTTTTAATAATTATTTACAAGTATCGTTATTATTTTTAAATTTTTGGGTTGTTTTTTTTTTAATTATATACATATAACGGCTTGGCCATAAATTTTAATTATTAAAAGAAAAGAAAGGATACTGTTAAGAAAACAACCATTACAATAGTTTCAAAGCATTTGTTCAGTGTGTGTTTGGAACCCTAGTAGCTTTAACATTAAGTTAGAAAGTTCCTTTATAGAAGCTTAAATTATAACAATTAAGGCTTATTTCGATAAATCTGATATCTAAATAGTCTCTCGACACTTCCATTTTGACGTACCTACACAAGTGTTCACGGATATTGCTAGAAAAGATGTAAATAAATAAATTCACGTATTTAAGCTTATACTCTTATTGATTAGGGACTATTTTTATATACTTTATATTTTATAGTTGATGTTTTAAATCTCTTACAATTTAATTTGCAGAGTATGGAACGATAAATAATTAATCATATCATACAAATTCCAATTATATAAAGGCAGTAGATAATTTGTTGAATATAAATTATAAATAAAAAGAGAAGCGAAATGATAAAGAAGGATAAAACCATCCACTCTTGTATCTTAATAGAATACAAACATACGATGATCTTTATGTAGAAACTTGTCGTGAAATATAACAACAAACTCGTCAACAAACATAACCGGAGTGAACTTTGCTGTGTCTGTTATAGTATTTGATAGCATATTTTCATAATATCTACGTTATTCTTTTTTTTTCTTTTTTTTTTGTCTTTTTATGGATCAAAGAACTTTAAAAACCATTTTATCATATAATTTTAAAATCGTTTTATGACCAGTCGTTTTCAGGTTGAAGGAATGATTTATGAAACTGGATTACTTGCATTTTTTTCTTTGAGTATAGTACTGAAATATCATCCCATTTCTTCATAATTTTAAGTTATTATTTAACCGCTTATTTCAAGGTATATATTTAGGTATTTTTGTAAAGAAACTTTACTGACTAAAAAAATAGGTATATCACACCTAATGGCAACTCAACTTACTGCTGTTTAGGGTTTTTGTCCGGTGCACTAAAAAATACAAACATATTATTAAACATATTAAGAATTTGCAAGTTAAAACACAATTTATAGATTTCTCTAAAACAGTACTCTATTATATGTCTGTATACTTCTATATTCTCCCGGTGACGCTGTAATAGCCAACAGGGTAACAGTATAGACATACAATATATATATATATACTTCTATACGGACGTAACTATAAAGTAGTTATAAACTATAATAACGTTACATAATTACATAATGTCGTTTCGAATCGTTTTTTTTTCACGATTTTTTTTCAAGTTTAAGAATTAATTCAATGAAAGATATACAATGCAATTATTAATAAAAGGTTTTGCTAAAAAAAATATAACAATTAACTTTTAAATGATCTTCAAAGACTTATTATAAAATCTTGCTGATCTATCAGCTTTAAAACAAAAACTTAAAAAAAACTATTATTTTAAAAGTTAAAGGAATTGTTAATTCAAAAATAAAATCAAAGTGATTGTATTTAAACGAAACTGTAAAATAAATAACTTCGGCATAAATGAAAATTTTGTGTCTAAAAACATGTTTACCGTAATTTAAAAGAAAAATTTCCCTTTATTGAAAAAAAAAAACTTTTTACTTTTTAATAGCGTTTTCAGCTTCTTTTTATTTTAAGCAATTGTTTGATTTTTCATTTGAGCAATTTTCAATTATTTATAGAAAATTAACCATGAAACAATTACTTTTTAAGTATTATACAAAATAACACCCCATATTTATTATTTTTATAATACTTTGTGTACGGTCCGTACAACCTTTTAGTGATAGTTGATAATTGTGTGGAATTAAAGTCTTTGATATGATATTGATATATATATTGATTGCTAAAAGTAACTATGTACTAAATGATATAATGATATGAGCGCGCGAGCGGTGTGATTGCTAGCCGTACACGAACTGATGAAATAATGTAAAAAATGCTTATAATTAAATTTACTTATGCAATGAAATATAACACTGTACGCGCTGGCTCGTACATGCTCCCGGACCAGAAAATAAAAGAAAGATGAGGGAGGAATGATAGGTGAGTGAAGCGAGTTACAAGGTGATAAAACAATTTTTGCTTAATTTAAATAATTAAAAACTACTACAAGAAGCTTAACAACTATTAAAGAGAGCTAAACACTCTTTGACAAATAGGCGACGTAGCCTTGTCTACACGCGTACGAGATTTACTCGCTTTTGCACTCGTGATCTCATCTAAATGATTAAGATCGTACTGATTGTAACTGATTGCACTGCATGGGTTCACGACACTTTCACTGATACACTGAATAGTAGGCTGTGAGACGGCGTGGTCGCGAGCTTGTAGCTCCGGCGGCTGGGGCTCTGGCCTAGCTCGCAGGCGCCGCGCGGTCCCCAGGACCAACGCGATGAGTCCACAGGTCACCACCAAGTATATGACTACATAATGGTGTACGTCGTGATATGATACTCGATCCGCCAGGAGTCCCTCGGTAGAGCTGGCTTTCATACCTTGTATTTGCTAAAATAATCAATACATTAATGTTAATGTACAAATAAACTTTTTAAAATAACAATAATTCGTCTGACAATAAAAATAAGTCTTCTGACACTCTTTCCATCATGATTTATTAAAATGAATCATATTTGCGTTTATTTATACTTACACTAAAATACATTGTATGTAATTGTAATTGTAATTGTAATTGTAATTGTAATTGTAATTGTAATTGTAATTGTAATTGTAATTGTAATTGTAATTGTAATTGTAATTGTAATTGTAATTGTAATTGTAATTGTAATTGTAATTGTAATTGTAATTGTAATTGTAATTGTAATTGTAATTGTAATTGTAATTGTAATTGTAATTGTAATTGTAATTGTAATTGTAATTGTAATTGTAATTGTAATTGTAATTGTAATTGTAATTGTAATTGTAATTGTAATTGTAATTGTAATTGTAATTGTAATTGTAATTGTAATTGTAATTGTAATTGTAATTGTAATTGTAATTGTAATTGTAATTGTAATTGTAATTGTAATTGTAATTGTAATTGTAATTGTAATTGTAATTGTAATTGTAATTGTAATTGTAATTGTAATTGTAATTGTAATTGTAATTGTAATTGTAATTGTAATTGTAATTGTAATTGTAATTGTAATTGTAATTGTAATTGTAATTGTAATTGTAATTGTAATTGTAATTGTAATTGTAATTGTAATTGTAATTGTAATTGTAATTGTAATTGTAATTGTAATTGTAATTGTAATTGTAATTGTAATTGTAATTGTAATTGTAATTGTAATTGTAATTGTAATTGTAATTGTAATTGTAATTGTAATTGTAATTGTAATTGTAATTGTAATTGTAATTGTAATTGTAATTGTAATTGTAATTGTAATTGTAATTGTAATTGTAATTGTAATTGTAATTGTAATTGTAATTGTAATTGTAATTGTAATTGTAATTGTAATTGTAATTGTAATTGTAATTGTAATTGTAATTGTAATTGTAATTGTAATTGTAATTGTAATTGTAATTGTAATTGTAATTGTAATTGTAATTGTAATTGTAATTGTAATTGTAATTGTAATTGTAATTGTAATTGTAATTGTAATTGTAATTGTAATTGTAATTGTAATTGTAATTGTAATTGTAATTGTAATTGTAATTGTAATTGTAATTGTAATTGTAATTGTAATTGTAATTGTAATTGTAATTGTAATTGTAATTGTAATTGTAATTGTAATTGTAATTGTAATTGTAATTGTAATTGTAATTGTAATTGTAATTGTAATTGTAATTGTAATTGTAATTGTAATTGTAATTGTAATTGTAATTGTAATTGTAATTGTAATTGTAATTGTAATTGTAATTGTAATTGTAATTGTAATTGTAATTGTAATTGTAATTGTAATTGTAATTGTAATTGTAATTGTAATTGTAATTGTAATTGTAATTGTAATTGTAATTGTAATTGTAATTGTAATTGTAATTGTAATTGTAATTGTAATTGTAATTGTAATTGTAATTGTAATTGTAATTGTAATTGTAATTGTAATTGTAATTGTAATTGTAATTGTAATTGTAATTGTAATTGTAATTGTAATTGTAATTGTAATTGTAATTGTAATTGTAATTGTAATTGTAATTGTAATTGTAATTGTAATTGTAATTGTAATTGTAATTGTAATTGTAATTGTAATTGTAATTGTAATTGTAATTGTAATTGTAATTGTAATTGTAATTGTAATTGTAATTGTAATTGTAATTGTAATTGTAATTGTAATTGTAATTGTAATTGTAATTGTAATTGTAATTGTAATTGTAATTGTAATTGTAATTGTAATTGTAATTGTAATTGTAATTGTAATTGTAATTGTAATTGTAATTGTAATTGTAATTGTAATTGTAATTGTAATTGTAATTGTAATTGTAATTGTAATTGTAATTGTAATTGTAATTGTAATTGTAATTGTAATTGTAATTGTAATTGTAATTGTAATTGTAATTGTAATTGTAATTGTAATTGTAATTGTAATTGTAATTGTAATTGTAATTGTAATTGTAATTGTAATTGTAATTGTAATTGTAATTGTAATTGTAATTGTAATTGTAATTGTAATTGTAATTGTAATTGTAATTGTAATTGTAATAACCGATATTCGTCAAAAATCTCTACAATGCCTCAGCATCTTAGAAACTTATTTCTTTAGAATGCTTTATGAGATCACTCTTAGAATGAGATGATGTTAACACTTTCTTATCGTGGTAGTTGTTCATTCGCGGCAATTGTTATATTATATTTTTGTTATGTATACATAAGAAATATAAACTATATTCTTGCCTTATGTCATAAGTACGATAATTGTGGTTAGAGCAAAAACTTTTAGATTTTTTAAGCTCTTATTTTATTTCGTCTTGTTTTGATTTATTTGATTTAATAAATTGAAATGTTATTACAAAAGCACTTAAAAAATGGAAAAATATTTATACAGTTTATATAAAATCAAATTCTTAATGTTTTAACATTCAAATTTTAAATATTTTATTTCTTGTTTGATACAATAATTTGAAAATTATTCTTAAGAGGGTACTTAATGTTAAATTTTCTGAAAATGTTTTCTTACCGATTTATTTATTAACGTTTATTAATTCGTTAACTTCCAGGAATTACTTAAAAGACATGCTACTCACTCGCTACGATCGAAATAATTTCATTATGTACCTACTTAGTAAAAGAACAAAATTTTGTCCTCAAACATAAAAAAAACAGAAACGTCTTCAGACTTCATTTGACCTTTACAAATTACTATACATTACATTTTATTTATATTTCTTAATATTTTTCTCTTTGATGCAAAAACATTGAATAAGTACTAATAAGAAGTGCTTACAAAAATATTGATGTATTCATTTATAAATTTGTAGGTTCTTAAATATTCGAATTTAATTGTAACTCATAATGTGTGTATGTGTTTGTATTTCATAGAACAGTAAAAATGTTTCTTTACCATTTTTTTCAACCTGTATTTGATTAGTCATTCATTGCATATTTCAGTTTTTATTGTGTTGCTGTTGTGTTTGCAATATGTTATTATGTTATTATGTTATATAAAGTAGTAATAATTTAGATAATTTTAGTGACTTTGTTCTTTAAACGTTTCTTTAATATATAACTTGGATTTTTTTGTTACTTAAGGCCTGCACGCACGAGTGATTTAGTAACAACATTTTTTAAATAAAAAGGAATGTCGCAAAAAAATTGTGATTGACACCTTAATAAAGTCAGACCATTACCAGTGTAATTTTATTCAACACTTCTCCCATTAATTTAAATTTAATTACAGCATAACAATACATTTTTAAAAACCGTCTTAGGATTATAAATAGATCTTATTTAACTCAATTGTTACAGAGGTCTCGAAGTAGGTACAATTATTTCAATTAGGTTTGACTAGAAACTAGATATTTTTGTAGGTAAACCCAATTGAAACATATATTATTTTATTTTTATTTAATTCATTAGTGTGTTTAAAATAAGAAAGTGTTAAATATAAAAAAATGGTATTCGTAGATTTTTTTAGAGTTCTATTAAAACGAATATTCGAACCATAACGAATTCCCAGTATCCGTGCAGAGATAACAAGACCTGTGGTTGTAACCCATATAATATAGATTTGCATTCAGGCGATACAATAACGAAAGCAATTTCATGCTAACACAATTTTCAAGTATTGCCATCAAATAATATCATCCATACTTATTATTTTATGCTATGCTTACATTTTGACGTACCTACACAAGTATTCACTGATATTACTAGAAAAGATATAAATAAATAAATTCATGTATTTAAGCTTATAACCTTATTGATTAGTGACTATTTTTATATACTTTATATTTTATAGTTAATGTTTTCAATCTCTTACAATTTAATTTGAAGAGTATGGAACGATAAATAATTAATCATGTCATACAAATTACAATTATCTAAAGGTAGTAGATAATTTGTTGAATATAAATTTATTTTCCCAAAAAATAGTACTTAAAATAAAAAGAGAAGTGAAATGATAAAGAAGGATAAAACAATCCCCTCTTGTATCTTAATAGAATACAAACATACGATGATCTCTATGTAGAAACTTGTCGTGAAATATAACAACAAACTCGTCTACAAACAGAACCGGAGTAAATTTTGCTGTCTTTTAAAGTATTTGATAGCATATTTTCATAATATCCATGTTTATCCTTTTTTATATATTTTTATTTTTTTGTCATTATATGGATTAAAATATTTTAAAAACCATTTTATTCATATAATTTTAAAATCGCTTAATGAAGGGTTGAATCGCTTAATCGCTTTTCAGGTTGAGGGAATGATTTATGAAGCTGGATTACTTGCATTATTTTTCTAGGTATAGTACTGAAATATCATCCCATTTCTTCATAATTTTTATCTTATATACCGTTTATTTTAATGTACATATTTAGGTATATTTGGTAAAGTTTCTTTATTTGTTAAAAAATCAGTTATATCACACCGCATGGCAACTCAACTCACTGCTGTTTAGGGTTGTTCTTGTCCGGTGCACGAAAAAATACATACATATTATTAAATATATTAAGAATTTACAAGTGAAAACATAATTTATATATTTCTCTAACACAGTTCCGTACTTAGGTACTTATTTCCGTCTTCTATACGGACGTTACTATAAAGTAACTATAAACTATAAAAACGTAACATTATTACATAATGTCGTTTCGATTCGTTTTTTTTTCACGATTTTTTTTTCAAGTTTAAGAATTAATTCAATGAAAGATATACAATGCAATTATTAATAAAAGCTTATTACGGTTTTGCTTAAAAAATTAACAATTAACTTTTAAATGATCTTCAAAGACTTATTATAAAAACTTGCTGATTTATCAGCTTTAAAACAGAATTTAAAAAAAAATCTATGATTTAAAAGTTAAAGGAATTGTTAATTCAAAAATAAAATGAAAGTGATTATATTTAAACGAAACTGTAAAATAAATACTTCAGCATAAATGAAAATTCTGTGTCTAAAAACATATTTACCGTAATTTAAAAAAAAAAAATGTCCCTTTATTGGAATAAAAATCTTTTTTACTTTTTACTAGCGTTTTCGGCTTCTTTTTATTTTAAAGCAATTGTTTGATTTTTCAATTGAGCAATTTTCAATTATTTATAGAAAATGAACCATGAAACAATTACTTTTTAAGTATTATACAAAATAACACCCTATATTTATTATTTTTATAATACTTTGTACAAAAATAATCGTGAGAACCTCCAGCGCCCTGACAATGCGCTCAATTTATTATTTAGATATTTCATAGACATTTGTATCTCTTTGAGATTGTTTTGATTAGAGGTAATTTTCTGAAAATGTTTTCTTACCGATTTATTTATTAACGTTTATTAATTCGTTAACTTCCAGGAATTACTTAAAAGACATGCTACTCACTCGCTACGATCGAAATAATTTCATTATGTACCTACTTAGTAAAAGAACAAAATTTTGTCCTCAAACATAAAAAAAACAGAAACGTCTTCAGACTTCATTTGACCTTTACAAATTACTATACATTACATTTTATTTATATTTCTTAATATTTTTCTCTTTGATGCAAAAACATTGAATAAGTACTAATAAGAAGTGCTTACAAAAATATTGATGTATTCATTTATAAATTTGTAGGTTCTTAAATATTCGAATTTAATTGTAACTCATAATGTGTGTATGTGTTTGTATTTCATAGAACAGTAAAAATGTTTCTTTACCATTTTTTTCAACCTGTATTTGATTAGTCATTCATTGCATATTTCAGTTTTTATTGTGTTGCTGTTGTGTTTGCAATATGTTATTATGTTATTATGTTATATAAAGTAGTAATAATTTAGATAATTTTAGTGACTTTGTTCTTTAAACGTTTCTTTAATATATAACTTGGATTTTTTTGTTACTTAAGGCCTGCACGCACGAGTGATTTAGTAACAACATTTTTTAAATAAAAAGGAATGTCGCAAAAAAATTGTGATTGACACCTTAATAAAGTCAGACCATTACCAGTGTAATTTTATTCAACACTTCTCCCATTAATTTAAATTTAATTACAGCATAACAATACATTTTTAAAAACCGTCTTAGGATTATAAATAGATCTTATTTAACTCAATTGTTACAGAGGTCTCGAAGTAGGTACAATTATTTCAATTAGGTTTGACTAGAAACTAGATATTTTTGTAGGTAAACCCAATTGAAACATATATTATTTTATTTTTATTTAATTCATTAGTGTGTTTAAAATAAGAAAGTGTTAAATATAAAAAAATGGTATTCGTAGATTTTTTTAGAGTTCTATTAAAACGAATATTCGAACCATAACGAATTCCCAGTATCCGTGCAGAGATAACAAGACCTGTGGTTGTAACCCATATAATATAGATTTGCATTCAGGCGATACAATAACGAAAGCAATTTCATGCTAACACAATTTTCAAGTATTGCCATCAAATAATATCATCCATACTTATTATTTTATGCTATGCTTACATTTTGACGTACCTACACAAGTATTCACTGATATTACTAGAAAAGATATAAATAAATAAATTCATGTATTTAAGCTTATAACCTTATTGATTAGTGACTATTTTTATATACTTTATATTTTATAGTTAATGTTTTCAATCTCTTACAATTTAATTTGAAGAGTATGGAACGATAAATAATTAATCATGTCATACAAATTACAATTATCTAAAGGTAGTAGATAATTTGTTGAATATAAATTTATTTTCCCAAAAAATAGTACTTAAAATAAAAAGAGAAGTGAAATGATAAAGAAGGATAAAACAATCCCCTCTTGTATCTTAATAGAATACAAACATACGATGATCTCTATGTAGAAACTTGTCGTGAAATATAACAACAAACTCGTCTACAAACAGAACCGGAGTAAATTTTGCTGTCTTTTAAAGTATTTGATAGCATATTTTCATAATATCCATGTTTATCCTTTTTTATATATTTTTATTTTTTTGTCATTATATGGATTAAAATATTTTAAAAACCATTTTATTCATATAATTTTAAAATCGCTTAATGAAGGGTTGAATCGCTTAATCGCTTTTCAGGTTGAGGGAATGATTTATGAAGCTGGATTACTTGCATTATTTTTCTAGGTATAGTACTGAAATATCATCCCATTTCTTCATAATTTTTATCTTATATACCGTTTATTTTAATGTACATATTTAGGTATATTTGGTAAAGTTTCTTTATTTGTTAAAAAATCAGTTATATCACACCGCATGGCAACTCAACTCACTGCTGTTTAGGGTTGTTCTTGTCCGGTGCACGAAAAAATACATACATATTATTAAATATATTAAGAATTTACAAGTGAAAACATAATTTATATATTTCTCTAACACAGTTCCGTACTTAGGTACTTATTTCCGTCTTCTATACGGACGTTACTATAAAGTAACTATAAACTATAAAAACGTAACAATATTACATAATGTCGTTTCGATTCGTTTTTTTTTCACGATTTTTTTTTCAAGTTTAAGAATTAATTCAATGAAAGATATACAATGCAATTATTAATAAAAGCTTATTACGGTTTTGCTTAAAAAATTAACAATTAACTTTTAAATGATCTTCAAAGACTTATTATAAAAACTTGCTGATTTATCAGCTTTAAAACAGAATTTAAAAAAAAATCTATGATTTAAAAGTTAAAGGAATTGTTAATTCAAAAATAAAATGAAAGTGATTATATTTAAACGAAACTGTAAAATAAATACTTCAGCATAAATGAAAATTCTGTGTCTAAAAACATATTTACCGTAATTTAAAAAAAAAAAATGTCCCTTTATTGGAATAAAAATCTTTTTTACTTTTTACTAGCGTTTTCGGCTTCTTTTTATTTTAAAGCAATTGTTTGATTTTTCAATTGAGCAATTTTCAATTATTTATAGAAAATGAACCATGAAACAATTACTTTTTAAGTATTATACAAAATAACACCCTATATTTATTATTTTTATAATACTTTGTACAAAAATAATCGTGAGAACCTCCAGCGCCCTGACAATGCGCTCAATTTATTATTTAGATATTTCATAGACATTTGTATCTCTTTGAGATTGTTTTGATTAGAGGTTGTTACCCTTATCATATTCATTGAATTTCTTATCTTCTATGTCTATTTTAATAATTAATAAGGTGTCTACAATAACTCTTCGTGCCCCAATTTATTTTACATTTGTTTATTTTCATATTATGGACCACTCGTTTAAATTACCTACTTGTTGAAATTTGATGATCTTTCTAATACACACACAATATCAAAAATAAAACGTAATCTCAATGCAAGATCAAAGTTCATTTTCCTTTTTAATTAATTAGTAAACGTACCAAAAATATTTTATTTAGTCTCCTTGTTTGAGCTAGTTCATTCTTAAGTAACATTTATAATTATTTTAAATTAGTATCCTATCATTAAAACTATTTTTAAGCTGGCACTGGCAGCCACCACTTCCTTTATCACCTATTTTAGGTAAAAGAACGACTCAATTGCTTTTATTCTAAATCACTGTTCATTACAGAGATGTCGGAATTTCAAAGCAATATTTATTACGAGAGGGTAAAATCTTAAAGTGAAAATAATTTAAGCCGTGTTTCATTTTTGAGTGCCTGCGATATATAATGAGAAACAAGTATTGGTATTGAAGTTGTTTTGAAGAACTAAAAATAAATAAACTCATTCATTGCACTTTCTTTGTTTAAAATAAGTGATCTATCTATCTATCTATCTAGTGATCTATCTATCTATCTATCTATCTAGTGATATATCTATGTAGTGATCTATCTATCTAGTCTAGTCTATGTATATGTTGTATTATATCTATCTTTTCAGTATTATCTTCTGTGCTTCTAAAAGTAGAAAAGTAAGACTACCCAATATTTTTAAATGAAGAGAGTATTGAACGTTTATAAGAAGCTGCATTATGAAATACAAAAAACATCCTATCTGCATCTTCTCGGCACTAAAATGTAAGATAAAAATTTAGGGCTTTGATAGTCTAAACTATCAAAGTCTTTTAGACACTTCAATGTAAGATAAATCGATTTAGGACTTTGATAGCATAAAAGATATAGATCTAAGTCTCAAAGCGTTTTTATCTTTGATGTCAATCTTTGCGAATTATTCCTAAAATAAATATAGGTATAAAATCAAGCGGTTCAATAAAAAGATTGACAAATTTATTATTTATACCAATGTCCTTTTTCTAACCAAAGACAAATTCTTGAAATTCTTATTTTTTACTTTTTAAAACCATTATAGGGGCCATGTCGGATGGAATAGTTTCACGGATTTTAATTTAACAATTCACTTTTAATTACTTGTATTTATACCTTCTTTGGTACTATACAGCAGCTTCTCTTCCGAATATCGTCCAAAAAACCGTTTTATATACCTATCCCTTATAAACTCTCCTCTTTACATAAACCGTAATCATAGTCAATTTTTTTGGGATAAAGGGATCATTTATCCTTTTTTATATTTCTAAAAACTTGCTTGCAAAATTCATGATGTGTTTCGGTTAAGTATTTAAGAAGAGAAGGTGTAGCAATATAATAATAATTTATTATAAATACGCGAAGGATATTGATATTTATTATATTAATCATATTTATGATTATTATCGTATTTATAAAAGGCATGTTTTTGTTAGTTATGTAAATATTTACAATTCTACAGAAATACAGTATTTTAAATATATATAAAAAGATTCTTAGGCAAACCTCAGAAAAATACATTTAAAATTCGACGAGCAGACAAAAAAAATTACAAGTGTTTGATGTACTTAAATTAAATTCGGAATATTGAATAATTTCTTTAAAATAATTTACCAAAGTTAAGATAAAAATCGCTCATAAGATATATTTTTTTAAAGATTTTTTTGTTTCATTTAGTATTAAAAATTATAAGACTCAGTATAAGACTTTTTACTTTGATGCAAGTTTGATGCTAAAAGTGTGGAAAATAATATTTTGAGTATAGAATAAAATTGGCATATATTTTATAAACAAGATAATGCATCAATTAGTTTACTTTTTTGGTATAATTGATTTTATATTTATTTGTTTAAGATAAAACAAAACCTACACCCTTATAAAACCAAAACAACTACTTAAGAATGACTTCCAAGATTATGTTATTTGTAACTTTACCTGAAACTTCTTCATCTAACTAAAAGTAAATAAATCGTTATTTTACAATTAAATTATAAAAGATCTAGTTACAGCTAAGATCAGGTAAAGTGATAACTAAAACAATGAAAGATAATCAAATCCAATCTGTATTTAAAAGTTCGTTAATAAGATCTTTTTTATCCTCTTAACACTTTGTAATACTAAATAAATTATTTTTGACAGTGTACTGATTTAGATAAGTTTTAAATGTTAACTTAGATGAAATTAAACAACTTTATAATGTGAATATATTAAATATAGTCCAATCTATTCTGCGTTTATTTTTACATTATAACTTATATAAACTTGTTGTTTTCTGAAATTCTCTCAATAAAGGTTTTTTTATAAAAATAGAACAAAAGTCATTAAATAAATAAATAAAAGAAAGCAACAGCTTTAACTTCCATAATGTATGTAATAATCTACATTGGTGTAGACCACATTAATTTTTTGATGTACCGTCAGAACCTCCCAAGAACTTCAAAGACCGAGGTCGATGACTTCCAGTATTCATATTTCAGGATACCCGTCTTGTATTCCGCACCTAGTTATTATCATAAGTCTTAACTAGGTATTCATTATCTTTCAGGATTACTAAAATAAATGTAGGTACTGTATAATTATTACCGTATTGAGAAGAATGCTTTCTGAAAGGATCCCGACGTTATCCAATTTAAATCGTCTAGATAACGTTTATCGTAATTACTTCTAAAGCAAGATAAACGATGATTTCAGATTTTGAAGTTTGGAATTAAATTGAAAGTTTTGGATTGGATTTTAAATAAAATTTTGTCTACAAAATATTTATCGAAAGAAATTTTATTTTCTTTTATAATTATTAAGTATTTTAAACATTTTAAATTTCGGGTGAACTTTTTTATTTACTTTTAGATAATTATAGTTATAAAGTTAAATCCCAATACATGATAAGTTAATTTAATTTCAGTATATATCATGGTTAAGGGTCATTCTTGACGCAGTCACAAGGTTGGCTGGGCCTATATCAGTTAAGTATGAAGACGGACAAGGGCTGTTGATTAGACAGGGCTTGTGTGGAGATTGATTATTATCTTGCAAGAATGAATATAACAAACTTATATTATTAATATTTTCATTATAATAACCTTCATATTTAGAAAGAATTATAAAACTAATCAGTGAAATTCAAAATTTTGAGAATAAATTATTGCTGTAATGTAATCTGTGGTCATATTATTAAGAAACAAAAAATCGGTATTTGCTCTGCAGTTTATTTCAATAAAGAATGTGACGTCATTTCAAACGACCACTAACTCTCACTAGTTAAAACTTTTAATACCACTTTTTTCAAAGAAGGTAAACAACGTTTTGAAAATGTTTACAATTTTTTTTTTTTACAAAGATCAATTAAACAATTTATTTATTTATTGATACCTAACTTTTCAATTCTATAAAAAGTGTCTATAATTCTCTACTAACTTATTATTCTTTGGGAGGGTATTATAACAATATTTATAATTATATAGATATAGTTAGTGTTAATGTATTTTTAGCTATTAAGTTTTAGTCTACTTCTACTGTACTTTATAAAAATATTAAAAGCTGTCCAAACCTTAAAAAAATCCGTTTAACTTCATCATAATTGTATTGAAATTGGATTGTTTTCACGGAATGTCTTGTCTTGAACGTTTTATTTTTTAAAGATATTTTCAACATTCCTAACATTCATTATTTAGCATGAGAGTACAATTTCCTTGCCTAATATTGCAACGAAATATAGAAAAAATGCAAATAAAAACATTTTAATACACTTAATAATAGATTTTCCAATTAATTTTCAAAAGAAATTGAAATTTTAATACAGTTTATTCGGATCAAATACCACTCACCACAACATTTATCTTTCTCCGCTAGAAGTTACAATAAAAATAAATGTTTCTCGAGTTACACCTTTACTAACTTTTCAACATTTAATCTTTTTATCAATCAATCAATAATTCATAAAGAAATTCTATGATTCAAAAACATATGAATTATGATGTCTTATTTTTTTTTATTCCTCTATTAAATTTATTATGGGGTACAGATTCAGCCTTAGGGGAGTAAACTCGTTTGCCGTAAACACATTATTACAAAACTTGCTATATATATTTTATTTTTTAAAGATATTTTCAACATTCCTAACATTCATTATTTAGCATGAAAGCACGATTTCCTTGCCTAATATTGCAACGAAATATAGAAAAAATGCAAATAAAAACATTTTAATACACTTAATAATAGATTTTCCAATTAATTTTCAAAAGAAATTGAAATTTTAATACAGTTTATTCGGATCAAATACCACTCACCACAACATTTATCTTTCTCCGCTAGAAGTTACAATAAAAATAAATGTTTCTCGAGTTACACCTTTACTAACTTTTCAACATTTAATCTTTTTATCAATCAATCAATAATTCATAAAGAAATTCTATGATTCAAAAACATATGAATTATGATGTCTTATTTTTTTTTTATTCCTCTATTAAATTTATTATGGGGTACAGATTCAGCCTTAGGGGAGTAAACACGTTTGCCGTAAACACATAATTACAAAACTTGCTATATATATTTTATTTTTTAAAGATATTTTCAACATTCCTAACATTCATTATTTAGCATGAGAGCACGATTTCCTTGCCTAATATTGCAACGAAATATAGAAAAAATGCAAATAACAACATTTTAATACACTTAATAATAGATTTTCCAATTAATTTTCAAAAGAAATTGAAATTTTAATACAGTTTATTCGGATCAAATACCACTCACCACAACATTTATCTTTCTCCGCTAGAAGTTACAATAAAAATAAATGTTTCTCGAGTTACACCTTTACTAACTTTTCAACATTTAATCTTTTTATCAATCAATCAATAATTCATAAAGAAATTCTATGATTCAAAAACATATGAATTATGATGTCTTATTTTTTTTTTTATTCCTCTATTAAATTTATTATGGGGTACAGATTCAGCCTTAGGGGAGTAAACTCGTTTGCCGTAAACACATAATTACAAAACTTGCTATATATATTTTATTTTTTAAAGATATTTTCAACATTCCTAACATTCATTATTTAGCATGAGAGCACGATTTCCTTGCCTAATATTGCAACGAAATATAGAAAAAATGCAAATAAAAACATTTTAATACACTTAATAATAGATTTTCCAATTAATTTTCAAAAGAAATTGAAATTTTAATACAGTTTATTCGGATCAAATACCACTCACCACAACATTTATCTTTCTCCGCTAGAAGTTACAATAAAAATAAATGTTTCTCGAGTTACACCTTTACTAACTTTTCAACATTTAATCTTTTTATCAATCAATCAATAATTCATAAAGAAATTCTATGATTCAAAAACATATGAATTATGATGTCTTATTTTTTTTTTATTCCTCTATTAAATTTATTATGGGGTACAGATTCAGCCTTAGGGGAGTAAACACGTTTGCCGTAAACACATAATTACAAAACTTGCTATATATATTTTATTTTTTAAAGATATTTTCAACATTCCTAACATTCATTATTTAGCATGAGAGCACGATTTCCTTGCCTAATATTGCAACGAAATATAGAAAAAATGCAAATAAAAACATTTTAATACACTTAATAATAGATTTTCCAATTAATTTTCAAAAGTTATTGAAATTTTAATACAGTTTATTCGGATCAAATACCACTCACCACAACATTTATCTTTCTCCGCTAGAAGTTACAATAAAAATAAATGTTTCTCGAGTTACATCTTTACTAACTTTTCAACATTTAATCTTTTTATCAATCAATCAATAATTCATAAAGAAATTCTATGATTCAAAAACATATGAATTATGATGTCTTATTTTTTTTTTATTCCTCTATTAAATTTATTATGGGGTACAGATTCAGCCTTAGGGGAGTAAACACGTTTGCCGTAAACACATAATTACAAAACTTGCTATATATATTTTATTTTTTAAAGATATTTTCAACATTCCTAACATTCATTATTTAGCATGAGAGCACGATTTCCTTGCCTAATATTGCAACGAAATATAGAAAAAATGCAAATAAAAACATTTTAATACACTTAATAATAGATTTTCCAATTAATTTTCAAAAGAAATTGAAATTTTAATACAGTTTATTCGGATCAAATACCACTCACCACAACATTTATCTTTCTCCGCTAGAAGTTACAATAAAAATAAATGTTTCTCGAGTTACACCTTTACTAACTTTTCAACATTTAATCTTTTTATCAATCAATCAATAATTCATAAAGAAATTCTATGATTCAAAAACATATGAATTATGATGTCTTATTTTTTTTTTATTCCTCTATTAAATTTATTATGGGGTACAGATTCAGCCTTAGGGGAGTAAACACGTTTGCCGTAAACACATAATTACAAAACTTGCTACATATATTTTATTTTTTAAAGATATTTTCAACATTCCTAACATTCATTATTTAGCATGAGAGCACGATTTCCTTGCCTAATATTGCAACGAAATATAGAAAAAATGCAAATAAAAACATTTTAATACACTTAATAATAGATTTTCCAATTAATTTTCAAAAGAAATTGAAATTTTAATACAGTTTATTCGGATCAAATACCACTCACCACAACATTTATCTTTCTCCGCTAGAAGTTACAATAAAAATAAATGTTTCTCGAGTTACACCTTTACTAACTTTTCAACATTTAATCTTTTTATCAATCAATCAATAATTCATAAAGAAATTCTATGATTCAAAAACATATGAATTATGATGTCTTATTTTTTTTTTATTCCTCTATTAAATTTATTATGGGGTACAGATTCAGCCTTAGGGGAGTAAACTCGTTTGCCGTAAACACATAATTACAAAACTTGCTATATATATTTTATTTTTAAAAGATATTTTCAACATTCCTAACATTCATTATTTAGCATGAGAGCACGATTTCCTTGCCTAATATTGCAACGAAATATAGAAAAAATGCAAATAAAAACATTTTAATACACTTAATAATAGATTTTCCAATTAATTTTCAAAAGAAATTGAAATTTTAATACAGTTTATTCGGATCAAATACCACTCACCACAACATTTATCTTTCTCCGCTAGAAGTTACAATAAAAATAAATGTTTCTCGAGTTACACCTTTACTAACTTTTCAACATTTAATCTTTTTATCAATCAATCAATAATTCATAAAGAAATTCTATGATTCAAAAACATATGAATTATGATGTCTTATTTTTTTTTTATTCCTCTATTAAATTTATTATGGGGTACAGATTCAGCCTTAGGGGAGTAAACTCGTTTGCCGTAAACACATAATTACAAAACTTGCTATATATATTTTATTTTTTAAAGATATTTTCAACATTCCTAACATTCATTATTTAGCATGAGAGCACGATTTCCTTGCCTAATATTGCAACGAAATATAGAAAAAATGCAAATAAAAACATTTTAATACACTTAATAATAGATTTTCCAATTAATTTTCAAAAGAAATTGAAATTTTAATACAGTTTATTCGGATCAAATACCACTCACCACAACATTTATCTTTCTCCGCTAGAAGTTACAATAAAAATAAATGTTTCTCGAGTTACACCTTTACTAACTTTTCAACATTTAATCTTTTTATCAATCAATCAATAATTCATAAAGAAATTCTATGATTCAAAAACATATGAATTATGATGTCTTATTTTTTTTTTATTCCTCTATTAAATTTATTATGGGGTACAGATTCAGCCTTAGGGGAGTAAACACGTTTGCCGTAAACACATAATTACAAAACTTGCTATATATATTTTATTTTTTAAAGATATTTTCAACATTCCTAACATTCATTATTTAGCATGAGAGCACGATTTCCTTGCCTAATATTGCAACGAAATATAGAAAAAATGCAAATAAAAACATTTTAATACACTTAATAATAGATTTTCCAATTAATTTTCAAAAGAAATTGAAATTTTAATACAGTTTATTCGGATCAAATACCACTCACCACAACATTTATCTTTCTCCGCTAGAAGTTACAATAAAAATAAATGTTTCTCGAGTTACACCTTTACTAACTTTTCAACATTTAATCAATCAATCAATAATTCATAAAGAAATTCTATGATTCAAAAACATATGAATTATGATGTCTTATTTTTTTTTTATTCCTCTATTAAATTTATTATGGGGTACAGATTCAGCCTTAGGGGAGTAAACTCGTTTGCCGTAAACACATAATTACAAAACTTGCTATATATAATTGTATGTGTGTATATAAACCGTGCCAACATTTTTCTGTATTTTTTTTTAATTTTTACTGACAATTTCTACTGTGTAAGTTGTTTTATGTCGTTATAATATAAGCTGTATCGAGAATATAGCTTGTGTGAGAATTTGGTAGTCATATACAACTAATTTATTTTATGCGTCCCTAAGTTTTTAAATTTAGTGCAAACAACAATAAATTAAATTTCAATGTTGTTATAATGTTGTGAAGCGTTTTATAAATTTTGGTAAAAAATCCAATCATATTTGATGTTTCATATCTATCTTTATCTTTGCTAAAAGAATATAGAGTGATAAAAAGAAAAAAAAACGTTAAGGATGACCCTTCAGAAATAATGACCTTTAATATATAATCGTATTGCGGTTTCATATTTAATAAAGATATTGTTATATTACATCACTATGAACTAATTACAAATCTTTTTTTATCCTGATTTTAAAGAACTGACTTTTTGAAGCAGTGTTTTAAAAATTGTAAATGAAAACAACGAAATCTCAAACAAGCAAGTTGTGAAGGAGATGTTCGATTGTATCTTCAGTATTCACATTTTTTTTCTAGTTTTCGCAAACTTTACACACTGCTACAATCAGAAACTACCTGTTTGGTAGGTAAATGTCCCATAAATTTAAAAGCATTTTGTTATCTACGTTACATTATACTTAACATATGCGTACTCACTGTCCTTTTTCAAATATAACAACATGAAAATCGACTTATCGTTTTAAATATAAATAACTAATGAAATAAAAATAGAGAAAGAGTTACTTTGAAAATTATATACTATCGCAAACATATACTATCGCAAACATATACTATCGCAAACTTTCTAGAACTTTTTAAGGTATACAATACTTAGTACATTATTTTGATTTGTCGTAGAGTTCAGCCAGCATTTCCAATGCAAGCGCAAAACAATGTGCTTGTTTACGACTTTGCATTAGAAATCTTAAAAGTATCAGTGGTTCTCTAATATATTAAGCATGTTATTATACACATAAACCTTTCTCTTGAATCACTCTATCTATTAAAAAAAAACTGCATTAAAATCCGTTGTGTAGTTTTAAGGATCTAAGCATACATACATACAGACATAAGGACAGACGCGGAAAGCGACTCTGCTTTAAACTATGTAACATTTAATTATTGGTTATTAATAACTAACAATCTATTCAAGTGCATCTTGATGTTGATTCAATATTAAGTATACTGTTCAAGTAACAGCCAAATCGATTACATTTGCTATTTGGAGGTTGAACGAGCACTATTTGGTGCGAGATGATAGTACTGATTTGTATTTCACTTATACTAATGTTATTTTATAATTTAACATAATCAAATACAAACAGATAAATGATTATGAAATTATATTTTATATCAATAACCCCTTTTTCGACAACATAAATATTTTTATAAATGTTTACCGATTGTTTTAAATAATATACAACAAAAGTTGTTAATTTCCATAGAACATGCAACATCGTAAGGACTTCTATTTTGTTTTTTATTTGGTATACAAACTGTCAAAAAGGTTAACTTTCAACTGGGAATAAAAAAATCGTCTTGTTCATAACATAAAAGTATTTGTAATATTAATCCAATAGGTATGCGATATGTTTTGTATTTGTATATCTGACACCAAAAGGAAGTCAACATACATACTCCTCCAAAAATTATTCAATGGTCACTTTGGGAATGACTGTTAGAAATTCAGAAACAAAAGAAAGGTATTTTAATAAAAGGAAAACATTGCTAAAAGACTGGAACTTTGTATTATTATTTACGTAGTATTTTGTAACAATATACATAAACTAGATGTTGCTCGTGAATTCGTGTAAATAAAGATATTATTGATTATAGAAATGCAGTTGCTAAACTGTCTTTTGCTAAAATGATACTGCATTATTATTGATATTGTTTGTTAAAAGTTGGACTCCACAAAAATTCTTTTTTTCTTTTAACAGTATTATAAAAAGGTACTTACGTATTTTACTTTTTTTTACAATGTACGTAACATAGGTACGTACGGTGAAAGTAAAACGAGGGTAAATGAAAGCTAAATCGATAGTTATTTACTACTTTAAAACTCTTTCATCAGATTTTTTTACTATAAAAAAAAGTCTGCCGTTTTAAAGAAGCCCAAATAATTTTGAGTACAAAAGAGTTACAAAATTATGTTATGTTATTAATTACTCACTAAAAAATGCATAAAATAATCCTACCATATGAAATAATCCTACTATATCGAGATAAGCTTTTAGCAGCATGAGCTAAACCGAATTTAGAGACACCTCGAAATGTTATTATGTTAATCAAAAATACATTAATACATTAACGCTAAGTATATTTATATAATTGTAAATATTGTTATAATACCCTCCCAAAAAATAATAAGTTATTACAGAATTATAGACACTTTTTATAGAATTGAAAAAATACGTTTCAATAAATAAATAAAATGATTAATTAATCTTTGTAAAAAAAATGTTTTGTAAACCTTTTCAAAACGTTGCTTACCTTCTTTGAGAAAAGTAGAATTTAAAGTTTATACTGGTAAGAAAGTTACCATATGGTCGTGTCAAATGACGTCACATTCTTATATTTAAATAAATTGCAGACCAAATACGGAGTTTTTGATTTTTGACCACACGTAGGTATTGATTTTTCAATATATTTATTGCTCAAGCTCCTAAGCCTATATTTTAATAATATTTTTGGTAAAGTACCGAGGTCAGTAAGTGACTGATGATCCTAAGTAAATATTATAGCCATTGAGATCACTGTGTTCAGTAAAAAAGAACGAAAATAAAAATAAATACTTTTACATTATCCTATTATGCTTAATATCTTCAGCAGAGTAAAACAAAGGTGTATAACATACTTTATTAATCTTATCTTTAGCTAATCTAAGAATTGTTATCTTGGGTTTTCGATTCCACAAGTTTGTCGCAAAGACCGTAATGCTTTCAATTACGTAAATGTGTCGTAATGGATATATATTAAAAACCATATGTTAGTCGGTTCAGTATAGTTTACTTGACAAATATACAAAGACGCAGAGAGACAAGATAGAGAAAATTTATTTGAAACATAAAATAATTTTAAAGTTTAGATATATTTATCTTAAATTTATAGTTTTTTATGTATGTTTACACATATTTTTTTCTGGTCAAATCAAACGCTTGTTGTAAATAAATTGAAGTGGTAATTTAAGCAGTTCGAGTATAAAATTTCCATTTTCTTATATTTATTAGGGTTTTCTAATCCATATATTCTTGTGTTTTACATAATATTATTGTATTAGCTTTGAATTTCTTACTTTCCTTTTCTTTTTCATTTATGGTGGGTATCTATACTTCTATTCAAAGCTTTAAATATTTATTTTCTGAAAATATTTCAAATTTATTTTGACAAGACCAAATTAAACCACTATTGCAAAAAATAATTAAATATATATTTAAAACCACTTTTTATTTTTTAATCTATAAGTATGTATTGAATTGAAATCAGGTAAATGTTTTATTCATATCTTCACTATCTGAATATGACACGGACATAGATTTCACATTATAGTATGATGTAGAGAAGAAATATAGAGCGTGGTAAAGTGCAATATTGTGGCACGAGTTATAAAAATATACGAGGACAAACTTTAATACAGCTATCTAAGAGAAACTGACATAACCTGTCACAGTATCAGCTATAAGATATAGTAAAGGAATAAAATAGAAACAGATAAAGTTTATTTATAAAAATTTAAATCTTTTGACAGTAAAAACATTCCAGTAAATATTTTTATAAATTTACAATCCTTATCCCGTGGCTTCACTAGCAATCTTTGAATTACAATGTAGTGTAAACACACCTTTCTCTTGCAATTTGTTGTTAAATAAAAATAAATATCGAATCAAGAAGAATGTTTTCTAAGAGGGACCCGATGTTACCCGATTATCGCCTGGATAACGTTTATCGTAATTACTTTTTAAGCAAGATAAAGAACAAGTTTAGATTTTAAGACTTGGATTAAGTTTTGTATTGGATTTAAAGTTGTCTTCGCAATATTTATCAGATAGCCTTGAGTTTTAAGAAAGACTCGCTAGATTTAATTAATGAAGTCTTTTAACGTTTTAAGTTTCCAAAAAAGAGTTTACAAAAGATGTTAATCTTATTAGTACATATATCATCGTTAAGGGTTATTCTTGACACAGTCACAAGGTTGACTGGGCGTATGTTGGTTGAGTGTGAAGACGGTCAAGGGCTGTTGATTAGACAGGGCTTGTGTGAAGATCTATTATAATCTTGCAAGAACTAATTTAATAAACTTCCTTTTTTATTATTATCGTAATAACTTAAAATTTAGAAATAGTTATAAAAGTAATTGTGGAGTAATGACATAATGACAATGAATTATCTATACTTATAATAAAATTGTCACTGATCGATTTCTTTACATGGAAAATATTAAAAAGAACCATGATTAGCCTATAAGCAGGAGAACCCAAAACAATCGTTTTTCATTTTGTCTGTATGTCTGTATGTTTGTGCACGCTTATCTCAGAAACGGCTTAACCAATTTAGATGCAGGCTTCACTTTACATTTAATGTTTCTTTGTTATTTAAATCGGTTAACAAATATAGCAGTTAATATTCTCTTATTTTCGTACCATTGCGATAAGATATTTTTAAAATATTGAAATAGACATCCTCCTCTCAGGAAAAATAATAACCTTTCCAATTAAAAAATAAACAACGAAATCGTACTACCTACTTAGTAAAAAAATATCTGATTAAGAATAAACAAAATAGAAAAATAAATTAGAAATACTCCTACACGAAAAACTACTTGACAGAGTTTGTTGAAAATTTCAATGGTTACAGTTTGTACATGTACAAAGGGTAAGTTTTATTTAAATCGAAATCTACGCGTACAAAGTCGCAGGCACATCTAGTTCTTGTAATATAATCTGTGGTCATATTATTATGACACAGAAATTCTGTCTACAGCTTATTTCAATGTAAGAATGTGACGTCATTTTAAACGATTATATGTTTTACTTTCTTACCAATTAAAACTTTTCTCAAAGACGATAAATATCGTTTTGAGAAGGTTTACAAATCTAATTTTGTTACGAACATTTAAACGTAACTGTTCTATAAAGAGATTCGATAATTTTTACTAACTTATTTATCTTTGTGAAAGTATACAATATTTATAATTAAATTGATTTAATTAGAAGTGCTATATTTTTAGCTATTTCCGTTTAGTATACTTCTGCTAAGCTTTATAAAAAAATTAAAAGCTGTCTAAATCTGCTGGGGTTTTCATGTAAGGTGTGATTATAATCCCATGGATCATTTATGTTCGGACGTCACATTGAACGTTTTATTGACGCCAGAGTAAACAAAAAATCAAGGCTATCTTCGAAAAGCTACCTAAAGATGGAGTTGTACATTATCCTCGGAAAATTGATAAACAGTTGTGGTGTGTAGTTTGCGGTTCAAGGGTGCGTTGACAAAGAAATGTCTGGAAAAACTTTGTGTTAAAAAAGTTTGTTTTGGAAATTTTCACACTCAGGCGGTCAGGGTACTCAATTGAGTATACCCCTATATTTTCGTGATAAACAAAATTTTCCATATTTTGTGAATTATATTTTCCATATTTATAATTTTCTCTAATGTGAAAATAAACAAAATAAAAAAAAACATTTTTATTTTTCATTTCCTCTTTAATGGGTTAACACGGGATAAACTGTTACCCGCATGTGCTAAGCCGAACTTAACAACACCTCGACTTACTATTATATTAATGGGTTATTATTTTTATTATTATTATTTTGTCATTTGTAGTTACACGAAACACATTCCATAGACCATATGTAGGTATTTTCAATACATATATTGGAAAGTACACACCTTTACGCCTATATTTTAATAATATTTTTAGTAAAGTACCTAGGCCAGTAAGTGACTGATGATCCTAAGCAAACATTATAGCCATTGAGAGCACTGTGTATATACACAATTTTATTTCGCTATCTATTTTCATCAGTCTTTAGCATTTAATAAGTTTATTCGTTGATGTCTCGATTTTTACATATATATCAAAGGAGGATCCAAACTTGGAGTTTTAAAAACTGTGACACCAGCATCGCTGATGTCAAAGTTTTAATAATCAATTAAATATGGCAGTAGTAGTAATAAGAATTAGAAGTTAAATTATAATTAATAAATAAATCAGTATAACGAAAAGGCGACACGGTTATCCAAACTATTTTATTTTTACTATAATAATGATGAATGATATTTGGCGTTGTAAGATGCAACTGCACGACAGCGTTCCCCACGCGGTTGTAGCAGTGTCGCGTCATACCGAGAGCTGTGTGTATTTTACCGACAGCGAGGACGACGCGACGGGCAGAATCATCAGGAGAGCGATGAAGGCGACAAAATATAACATCATAGAATATAATACCAAGATGGCTTATAAAAGACAGAAACTTTGCTATCGTGGAAACCTTGCTCGTGACGAGTGAAAAAAATAAAAATAACAGTAGGTCATCACAATAGTGTTTTCGTAGGAACGCGTTAATGAGAAAATATAAGAAATTTATGCATACTAACTTTAATAATATTCTTTTTTATTATACTTCAAATACTTATACTATACTTCACATTATAATATTGTACAATAAAAAATATATATATATATATATAATATTTATATTTATATAAGTATGTGTAATTGCTGTGCAAAGGATGTACCTTACTAATATAGTTTTTAAGATACCTGTAGTAATAGACTCCTTTTTGAGTATATTATCTCAAAATTTCAACAATTAATATGCAAAATACAAACCAAATGCGAAAAGTGCATGGGCGACGTGTCCGTGGATAAAAGTAGAAATTAATAAAAAAAATAATAATATTTGGCGGGAAGTAACAGAATAACAAAATTACTTTTACTCACAATCTCTCTTGACAATCAATATTAACAGGGTCCAGGAGTATCAGCGATTCCGCTCACAAATCAGACTACACAGTTAATGTCTCTCCCGCAAATTGTCCCTTATTATATTCTCTAGATCGCTACCGCCATTACAGTCATACCATAACAATTGCAAGATTGAATAATAAGTAGTTTCTTAAATTTGAATCATTATAGGACTATAATTAATTATCAATGATAATTAATTATTTAAACATTTTTACTTACAATTTAGTTTCTAAACATAACAATAATAACAATAGTAATACAAATATGATTATAATAGCAAAATACAAGGTCGTAGTAAAAAGTCATTACAATCTTTTAATTTAATAATTATAAAGCTAACCTTATGGAATTTGTAAATAACAATAATCATTTTGAAATAATTAATTTAGTAGATTGATTATCATTTGATTACCTGCCGTATTTAGGATCATTCAATATCAATTGCAGGTCTTGATAATAAATAATTTCTTAGATTTTAATAATTAAAAGACTACAATTGATTATTAATAATATTTAAAAATGTTTAAATGATTATTTAAACATTTTCACATCTAATTTAGTATCTAAACAGAACAATAATAACAATATTAATATGAAAACGCTTACAAAAGCAAAACACAATCTCATGGTAAAAAGTCAACATAATCACTTGGTAATTATAAATTAGTACCTTAAATTTATGAATAGTTATAATTAATTTTAGATAATAAATTTCGTAAATTTATTATTAATTGATTGATGGTCGTCTTTGCGCCGATATATATATATTTTTTAAAATTAATAAATTAATGATTGATACAGATTTTATATTGATATCTAAATCTAATTTATTGTAATAATTTAGGTTGTAAGTAAACAACTGAAATATACAAAATATATACCTGTCGAAATGATTAAATAGAATAAATTAAGGAACGAACCCAGCTTAATCCAGTATGTAAGTTAATTATTCAGAATAATTGTAATCACTTCATACGTATTTTGATAACAATATTACTTTAAATCTTGATAGTTAATTAATATCAACATGACTTAATTGTTGTATTTTGCATTGTTAGTCTACGGGTGAAGTTAAATAATTACCGTTGTGTGATTTTACTATTGTCTTAATTAATTATGTTATGTGAAGAAGGTTTTCGCTTAGTATTACATTTTGCTATGTATTAATAACTTTAACGTGATTGTAAATGGATGACATTTTGACTCGGAGGTTGGATATTTTACCAAACTTACTTAATTACATTAACTTACTTTATTAGTTTTAGTTATTAATTAATTAATTAATCAAAAACATAATATCTGTTAAAAAACATTTAGTATTCGTATGCTTTATTACGTATATCTGAATAATGTCCTGGCTGTGTCTGTATGTAATGTGCATGTATGTTATTATTTTCAGTTTGATATCTTTACAATGTAATGCCTATATGTATAAAATTGCCACGGGAATATCATACTATAGAATTAACTATACGTCTATTATAGTTCTGGATAATTGTAGTTTCCACAGATTACGCGAAAAGCGATTTACAAGCGGGTGGCGCCGCGGGCGACAGCTAGTCTGACATACCAGACAAGAACCATAAAATTGTAACTATCGTGTACTATACTGATAGCTTTATATTTTTAAGGCACCCTAGGTATAAACTTATTCCGATAGTCCCACAGGGCACAACCGTTCTAAAAACAAACGTTAGATATAAGATATTAAAAGAAACCTGAAAGAAATAAGAGTATAATTGCCTTGAACTATCAAGTACTCAGGGAGATTTAAAAGCGACTCTAAAGGATAATATTGTATCTCGTAATTGTAAATTGTGATGTATAAATATGTGATTAATTGTGTGTTTAAGTGATAACAATTTTATTTGGCAGGAGTTGATAAGTATTTTGGTTTTTTTTGGTGCTAGTATAAATTCCTGTCTATTTCATTTGTTATTTTTTATATAAAAAATACCAAACAGGATGCACACTTAAAACCCGAACAGTGCATAACTTGTCAATAAAAATAGAATCTCAAGATGGAAGCAAAAAAAAATGTATTTATAAATATTAATTGATATAAATATGTTTGTCACCGTAAAAGGATGCATTTCCAATCCAATTTAATTTTAAAATTTAAGCTCGTCACATAAAATATAAAGATATCTCTTTTTTTAATATGGAAAAAGAATGGCCTCTAATCTTTCTAGATTAAAGGTTGTCAGTTTCATTTCCTTTCTACTATAATGCCTGTGAATTAAGAGGGCTTAAGTTGGTTGAAAGTAACGTCCAAAATAGAAACTGCTATAATATTTAATAATTCTTTTTTTAGTTCGATTGATTAGTTAACATGATAAAACCAAAAAATAAAAATCCTATTTTTATTATTAAATACGGTTGAAATTTCTTTACTTTAGACTATGCCCACTATTAAACTAGAAACATTTGATAGAATCTTTACTAGACAACAGTAAAATTTCTGTTGACATGATAGATTACTTGGTGGAATGATGTGACCGGACTTTCCGAGGTAGCAGGATACATTCTTTCTCACGGTGATGAACATTTCAAACCAATTTTTTGTTTATTGTTAACATAAAAATCACTTTTAGTAGCGAAATCATTAAACTGTTACGAATTTTCTAACCTCTTGTTCCGCTAAGTATTACATAAGCTACTTATTGAAGTATCCTAAATTCCTTTTCACTTATGTCAAATTTTATCACATTACAGAATGTTGCTCAAATTCTTAACCCTTTCATACGTGAGTAACTGACATCCCGACCTTTATATGTATAACTTGCTGTTGACCCGTCTCCATTCATTTATCCACGAATAAAAGATTTTACTAACTTAATCCCTTTGCTCCACATTTCAGATGATGTTATTTCCTTTTTCAGTACTTATATTGTCAATATAGATCATTGGGATCTATAAAATAAATACATACCAATTTGAGATACATTCTCAAATCATATTTATACCATAGATAGACTACCCAAAAAGTATGAAAGACATAATAATACATTTTTTTTATTATCAAAAATTAATTATTATTATATAAAAAAAATCTAATAATAGTTACATATTTCATTTTTACCTTTACAGTTTGCGTTAAGTTCAATGTACGAAATTAATGGTTATTTATTGACTAACTTTATATTGTGCTTTTCCCACACACTCATAAATACAGTTATAAAAACCTATATCCTTAAGTTAACGGTAACAAAAGTTTTTAACTTTGTTTACAAAAGAAAAAACAAATGAAAAAAGTTTTTGCAATTACTTCAGTTCAATTTAGGAACTTTGTCATCACGCAACCTTATTTGGATTAGAAGTCTATTGGCCGGTATTTGCTTTACTTGATGTTCCTTAGTTTAGTTAGATTTAAGCAGATTATTATACTTTGTACTTACTTACGCAGATTATTTATATATTTATTGTTTAAAGTATGTTATGCTTAGAATTACGTAAACTAATACAGAATGAAAAAAATAATTAATACGATAAGGAGAATCTCTAGGTAATTTATGTGAAGTAAAACAATTTTTAATTAAAAGGCTCGTCTCGATCGAATCGCTAAGAATGGCGAAAAGCTCTCTGTCAAACCAACTGGCAGTCGAGCTTTCTGGTCTCTTGCGAAAGCGATCGAGTCGAATTTCTGCCAACCCTCACTGCCTGCTCTGCTGAAGCCGGATGGATCCCTGGCCCACACAGCAACAGAGAAAGCGAATGTATTTGCTTCTCTGTTTGCTGAGAATTCGCATCTAGACACTGGCAATGTTTCTCCAGAACATCTTCCTCACTGCGGTATTTCGATGCGTGAAATCCGCGTCACTAACAAAGAGGTATGGAGAACATTGTGTCATTTAGATGTGAATAAAGCCAGTGGTCCTGATGGTATACCAGCCATTCTGCTCAAGACATGTGCAGCTGAGTTGTCTCCTGTACTGACACGTCTGTATCGCCTCTCTTTCAAGACTGGAATAGTGCCGAAATCCTGGAAGCTTGCCAACGTTCAACCCGTGCCCAAAAAAGGCAGCCGTGCTGATCCTGTCAACTACAGACCGATTTCAATCACCTCCATACTCTGCAAGATTATGGAGCGTGTATTGAACTCACGCCTTCTAGCATACCTAGAAGGTAACGATCTCCTCAGTGACCGACAGTACGGGTTTCGCCGTAATAGGTCTACTGGGGACCTCCTAGTGTATGCTACACACATTCTAGGCGAGGCCATCGAGAAGAACGGAGAAGCGGTCGCCGTCTCTCTGGACGTCTCGAAGGCATTTGACAGGGTCTGGCATGCGAGCCTTATAAGCAAGCTTTCAGCGTACGGTATATCTCCTGGACTGATCGGCTGGGTAACGGACTTTCTGAGCCAGAGATCTCTCCGAGTAGTTGTCGATGGGTGTTCCTCGGAATCCTTGACAATAAATGCCGGAGTGCCTCAGGGGTCCGTTCTTTCTGCAACTCTTTTTCTGCTGCACATTAACGATCTGTTGAAGCCCGGTATCTATGGGTACGCAGACGACAGCACAGTTGTAGAAAGATATCTGCCGAGTACTCGGGCTAGTCGAGATCAAGTACAGTCTGAAAGAGATGCCATGGTGCAGCGTTTGAGTGACAAACTTCAGGCAGTCTCCGCATGGAGCAACGCCAATCTTGTCAAATTCAACGCCACCAAAACGCAGACGTGTCTGTTCACCGCCAAAAGGAGCCCTTTCACCTTGGCTCCTACTTTCCAGAATGTATCCTTGGAATACAGTGACCGGCTTCAGTTGTTAGGCTTAGAGATTTCCTCGAACCTCAACTTTGGTCGGTTCATTGAGTCCAGAGCAAGAGCAGCAGCAGCAAAGCTTGCCGTTCTTGCGAAGGTTCGGCAGTACTTTACACCGGGACAGCTTCTTGTTTTATACAAAGCACAGATCCGGTCGTGTGTAGAGTACTGTGGCCACATATTTGCTGGTGCCGCAAAGTCTCATCTTGCGGTTCTGGACTCAACTGAGAGGCGAGCAATGAGGCTCATAGGCGATCCCGAATTGGTCGAAGCCGACCTCCAAAGCCTTGAACACAGGCGTAGAATTGCTAGCCTCTCAGTATTCTATAGGATACATTTTGGTGAGTGTGCGCAGGAATTACACGATCTAATTCCCCCGGCCCCCTTCCATCATCGGACTTTCCGACGCACGGCAGGAATCCATCCTTTTGTTCTGGACATTCCACCTGTCCGAACGAAGCGCTTTGCTTCGTCTTTTTTACTGCGTACAGCAAAGGATTGGAACAGCTTGCCTGCATCGGTATTTCCGAAAGAATACAATGTGGATACATTCAAGAGAAGAGTGAATAGGCTGCTAGGGTAATGCGCCTTACCACCTTAGACTACATTCCACTTACCATCAGGTGGAATGTAGTCAAGCATTGCCCTGGACTATATAAAAAAAAAAAAAATTACTGGTTTAAAAGAAGAAAAATAAAAAAATACATTTTTTTTATTCCATATCGAACTATACACGAAAATTTAAAATTAATATTTTATTTTATTTATTATTTATATGGAACAAGCAACTTTATTTTACAATATAGATGTACGATACAGGAATAAAATAGGCTTTTAGGGTCTTTAATAAATAAGCTTTCCTGTAGAAAAACTCACAAAAGTATGGTAGAAATTGATAAGCCTTTAGAAAACTCCTAAATGGACACAATCACCTTTTCCTTCACTACTTTTAATAATCACGGTCTATACAAAGGTTAAAGTTACTTACTACTTTACGTTAAATAATTTACCTGAAAGTATATTTATTTACAAGGAAAACTAAAAAAAAATATGCCAGTTTAATTATCCTTATCCCCATCGCCAGAAGTCGTTCATACGGTATCTTTTAAAAGACACAACATTACATTACTATGAAAAGCATCACAAATTATCGATAAAGGTATATTATTTGTACGAGAGTGTACATATTTTTATATTTTCGGTTACTATCGGCAATATATTTTGAATACAAAATATTACTCACAAAATAGAGATAAAATTTATAAAATGAAGTCAGTTTACTATGTAACACAATTAAACTTTTTACATTTTTATGATACAGATACTACTAAACCATGACATTCTTTCAATTAAATTTAACATTATAAAAAATATAGGTCACATTTACTCTAGACCACTCCTTAAAATTTTTATGAGAAGCTTAGTTTATTTTTTTATTTTCATTTAATTTTATTTGGTGAACGCATTTGTATACTAATTATATTTCTAATTTTCCATGCACTACACGTCACTTTTTATCAGATGGATCGTGGCTGAAAAAATATGAAGGTGTAAATTGTCTTAATAAATTTGTAGATTTAACCTGTCAGGTGTTATATTACCGCCATTTTTATTAGAGTTATTGTTGGGTTGTTTCTCTTATATAAAAATTGTACATTATCTCTATCATTTAAATAATAACTTAAACTACAATCATTTATTTATTCCTTTGTATGTTATACTAACTTTTAAACTATCGCGTTTTAGAATATATATTTTTTTTTTAATCGTAAAATAACGCTTACGACATAGTTATCACAGGTCGGGGATGGTGATGGCATGGCGTGTACCCATCCGTATGAGTAGGTTTAGGGTTAGATTGCAAGATAGGGATACTGTGGGTGTTGTATGTGTTGTACATGGCGGACAGACAATATTTGTAATATCGAAGATGTACGGGTGTAGAAAGGAATTTTGTCTTCACGGATTAGACGACAGCGAGGCTGCAGCGCTAAGACATTCAGCCTGTGAACCCGGCTGGTGCAACCTTTTCGTGCACGTTATTTCCCGATTTAAAAAAAAATACATTAGTATGTATCTTGATAATTATCCTATTCATTGAACTTTCATGACCGGCTCTTTGTATTAGCAATTTAGTTCGGTTACTGAAAGGTCTTTTGAAATCTCTTTGATTCGAAAAGACAATAGGCATCAATTATTGCTTATGACCAATAAAGCAGGTTATAATTGTGATATGGATTTTCCTTTTAAAAAAACTTTTTTTTTATAAAAAGAATAAAAGAATACAACTAATATGTATTGTAAAAGTAATTGCAAGAGAAAGGTATTTCTACACTATTTTATTATTAAAGACTGCAAATTGTAAATTTGTAAAAATATTTATTGAAACGATTTTGCTGTCAAACAATTTAAATTTTTATAAATAAACTTTATCTGTTTCTATTTTATTCCTTTACTATATCTTATAACTGATATTGTGAAAGGTTATATCAGTTTCTCTTAGATAGCTGTATTAAAGTTTGTCCTCGTATATTTTTATAACTCGTGCCACAATATTGCACTTTACCGAGCTCTATATTTCTTCTTTACATCATACTATAATGAAAAATCTATGTCCGTTTCATATTCACATATTGAAGATATGAATAAAACATTTCCCTGATTTCAATTCAATTCATACTTATAGATTAAAAAATGAAAAGTGATTTCAAAATGTAAAAAAAGAAATTAATATCTAATAGCTGTTTGTTTGACATTTAAAAAATGGGCTTAAGATCAGTAGAAAAGAATAAAAATGTTGCCACACATATACTTTCTTGCAAATTAGAGTGCAATTCGATAAAAAAGTACAGAGTTTTTTAACATTATTTCTTAATTTAACTTCCAAACTTAAACTGCATTATAATAAATATAACAAGATACTTTTAAATACTTATCTTCAATATAATTTCAAAAACCAAAACTGAATTTTGAAACTTACCCACAAAAAAATTTTTTTTTTTTATTCTACCTCTTGTTTTAGTAAAGCATGCTGAATACTATATTATAAAAATATATATATTATTTAATTGAAGCTTTAGTTATCATAAACTTAGAATATTTAACCGACTACGTCTTTAATATTCCTTTGTTGTTACAATAGATTCGATAGCGGGAATTTCTTACTTCTATAACATCCTTATTTTCTCTTCATTATTTAACAGGTAATTAGAAATAATAGTATAAAGTAAATTTTCAGAGCCCGAATGTTTTTACTCACTTCGAATAATCATTGGCGTGTGTTAATTTATACTTAATAGATATTCATAAAATATTTTAAGTAAAGTAGAAAAGGATTTACCTTTTTGGAAAAAATTACTTGGTTTTTTTATACGAATTATATTCGTATTATTCTTCGAATCTTTCGTATTAAAGTACATAAAAATATATTTACATTGAACGTGTGAAGGTTGAGTTCGTTTTCACAACCATTTATTATTATTTTCCTTAACACGTCTTTTAAATTACTTCAGAAAAACCCGAACGATCCTTTCAACTTTTTATGTCACACGTCTGACCTTTCGCATTCGTAACGACTTCCAAACTAAACATACCAAATTGGTTTTAGATAGTCACTTCTTTAAATACAAAAAAAGGTTACATTTTTTTATAATTATGTTTATAAAGATTATGTAGTAATTTTATGTTTAATATTTGTATTAAATTGGTTTGATATAAATAATGTTCCAGAATAAAAACTAAATTACCATCACTATCAGCGAAACAATTATTATTATTAGTTAATTATTAGTAACATTACACCTCATGTTTTGGGAAAGAGCTTTATTTTATTGAAATTATTAACAAAGTTCCAAACTTATTCTTACTTCTTTTGCAACATTTAACTGTATCTAAAAATTAAATATCAAATCAAATGTCGATAATGAATTGAAATATAAATTAAACATTGTAACACGTGTTTGTAACGTCTGCATACTAAAATATTGTATGAATGTTAAAAAAATAAATACTTTAGGTTTCATCTATATTGTAAAACATAATACGTATCAGTTCTTTTTTATTATTTTATATACGGAATTCGTTTAATATTATCGTTGTACTTGCATATAATAATGACAAAATATAGCTACTTAAAATTTTTTTAAATATAACAAAATATTTATAAATAAGTAAATTACAATACGCTAAACAAAGCTCATAATACGTTTTTTTTGTAAAATTATTTAATAAGTACATAGTAGGTATATACCTGAACCTATCTTTAAACATTTTTATTATAATAAGGCATGTGGAACAAATTTTAATTTTATAATAAATAATTTACTAATAAAATACACATAAATAACTTAAGTCTCAAAGGGTTCCTTATATGAAATTCCAAGGGTTTCAACATGATGAAAACAAAGTTTTAAGAAAACTTCCTATTACCTGTAATATCGTAATGAAATAACTCTAATAAATATTGTGTTTCCGAATTAGTTACATTATGTAAGTATTGTGTAAGTTATGTACAACTCGTAATAAACGAAAAGTAAAGTTAAAAGTATTTAGTAAAAAAATAATCTTACTTGCACTTTTTATATATACGGCACTTGGGTTAATTTCCTATCCTCAGGATATTGATAAGATAAATAGATGTTAAGATAAATAATGAAAAAATATTAGAGTGAAATAGTGAATAAGATTGCCTGACGTGAATGAGAATGACCCAAGATTTCATACCTAGAAAGACCAAAAGAAATATTTATAAGAATAATATTATTACAAATAACTGATAACCAGAAAATAAAAAATAAATCTATTATTAAACAACCTAAAAACAAACATATTTGTAACTAGCTGTGCCTGCGACTTTGTACGCGTAGAATTCGATTTTGATAAAACATTCTACACACACACATTTTAGGCAAGGCCATCGAGAGGAACGGAGAAGCGGTCGCCATCTCTCTGGAAGTCTCGAAGGCTTTTGACAGGGTCTGGCATGTGAGCCTTTTAAGCAAGCTTTCAGCGTACGGTATATCTCCTGATCTGAATTACACGATCTAATTCCCCCGGCCTCCTTCCATCACCGGACGTTCCGACGCACGGCAGGTATCCATCCTTACGCTGTGGACACTTCACCTGTCCGAACAAAGCGCTATGCCTCGTCTTTTTTAGTGCGTACAGCCAAGGAAAGAAACAGCTTGCCTGCGTCGGTATTTCTAGCCGAATACAATGTGGATGTCTTCAAGAGAAGAGTGAATATGTTATTAGGTTAATGCGCTTACCACCTATGACTACATCTCCATCAGATGGAATGTAGTCAATCATTAACCTAGTTTTGTATTTAAAAAAAAGTAACCTTTGTACATATAACGTATCAATAAATGTACAAATTATTAATCTTTAGAGCTTCATCGAACTCAATCAAGTAGTTTTTTGCGTACCTATAGGAGTGTTTAATCACTGGTAAGTAGCAATGATACGAAAATAAGAGATAATTAAGTACTTTATTTGTTAACCTATTGTTAAAAATACAATATATTAAGTGAAGAAGTATACCTTACAATAAGTTCCAATAATTAATAAAAGATTAAACATTATGTTAAAATATCCTATGCTTCTAATTCTTAAAACATTTAACAGTAAATACTAAATAACATTACATAATTAATTGCGTAGGTGGCGCTACTGTTGAAACTTTTGAACTAAAACATGTAAATTCCAATGTATTTACCATTTAAATTATTATAAATAAAGTAAGTGAAAATAAGAATTGGTATAACTTTAATGACATTTATTATATTGACCCAAACCACGCCTTAAAATATAATTTATACTCTGTGTAAAGAAAGATCTTTGTTTTTAAAACTTTTTTATTAAAATCTTTTCAAATATTTATAAAAATATAAATATACGTTATATAATATACCTATTGTACATTTATTTGCAAATTATATATAGAGTATAATAAGTTCTTTATATTTTGTAATGTTTTGCCGTTGTTTATAAATAATGTTAGAATCATCAGAATGTACAGTATTTCAGAATGTTTGTTGAATTTGAATTTGAGTTGATGTTGAATTTATAAAGTTTTTTTTAAGCAGTCCTAGACAAAAACGAAAAAAAATATTTGTTTCTTAAATGGAGTTATAATTAATAGTGTTAATTTGTCATTTTTTGAAAATACATTAACAGATCATCATTAACATGGTTTTTAACCTTCTCTCAATTTACTGAAAACTACAGCTCAGTACTTGTGGACAAAGATGAAAGTTAAGGAAGTTTAACAATAAAATATTTGTTTAATATTTTAGCATCCAGCTATAATGGTTATTTGTAATTGTATCACTATGCGTAGAAACTTTTTTTGTTATTCTTAAGCCGTATCTGTCAATAACTTTTTTTTAAATTGATGTTTCTAATGATACCGTGGCTGATTCTCTATTAGAGATATAAGGAGTCTATACGAAATATTATATTAATCGGTGTAAACACGAAGAACCTTCAAAAGACAATCATTTTATGAATTTTATTATTTTAAATGTTTATTATTGTGGTGAACCCGAAACCTTTGAGAAACCATCTCAGTTACAGAATACAGATATGGAATTCCCTATTTTATTATTATTTACTTTTATATTATTCATACTTCAATGAAAATCGTAAAAATATATTAAAAAATAGAATGAATAATCCCTGCATCGCGGTGCAACTCGAAACAACAATCTATAAATCAAACAAAGAATAGTCCCGCGTTGGAATTAGATTAGGCTAGTAACCCCAAAACAAACAGGCCTTAATAATGTAAATGTATATGTAGCAATATTTTTATTTTATAAGTATCATACACTTTAAAACTTTTTGTCACAGAGTTTACCAAACTGTGTGGTAAATTAACTTTTGGCAGTAGAATTGCACTCGGGCGTAGCTTCATTATTACATAAAGACTCCTAGGCATTATGCCAAGCGATCTCTTTTGAGCTACAAATGAGAACTCATTTTACTTTTTATTGAACCATTTGAGAAGAAAAATAAATGTAGAAGTTTTAAAATTATTTTCTTAAATCTTCTCTTTATACTGAAACTAACATTCTTTTTTTTTGTATTTAAATAATCATTAATTATCTTATCTTTTTATCTTATTCATTGCTTTGGCTTCTTCGTTTTTATATTAAACGATACAATAAATGCATGCAAGTTGCATGTACGTAAATCGTTTTCTGTTGCTAGACTAAAATAAATTATATCTTTAATGTATATTACGTAGAATACTAGATAGATCGCAAAATATTCTAATGTAATAGAAATAACAACGTCTTAAAACAGCTTTTGTATTTTCAATGGCTCATAAAAATCCGAGTACTAAACAAGACATTACTGTAAAACAATACTACCGAGACCAGATGGCACCAACAAAAACAATAACATTGACTTATGTCTTGGAATAAAACTATACATAAAACATGTACGATTACGCTGTTGTTGGTATTCAGACTAATATTTTTACAGTATGTTGCTTGCGTATGTCTGATACTAATATCTAATAACAATATTGGCTTCGTATTTTCTAAAATGTTTACGAGAATTTTCACTAAAATTTAAAAATGAAAAAAATTAAAATTGAACTAATTATACGCGAGTTAAATTCGTATAATATGTTTTATGTCCATATTGGCTCCTATGATTATTAATTTTATCTTGTACCTAAAAAAGGAAAAAACAAAAATATATTTAATTAATTATTATTATAGAGTAAAACAAATTGGCTATGTTTTTTCGATTTTATTTGTTGGTACATTTTTTGAAATTGATAGTTTATTTACAAGTTTACCTCTGAAAAAAAGCTGAATGATAGGTACCAAAGGTCGAGTTCGTTTCCACGATTCTTTGCGTGATCCATAATTTGTTGTTGCGAAGTTGGACGCAATTTGTATCCTTTATCTGTGTACTTATGAAGCCTTGGGAGCTTGGGGGATATAATATAATATCTTAAAAAAAAACAATCGTAAAATACATTCAAATTGTCACCAATATTAAAAAAAATAATGTCGAGTTTTAAAAAAATATATGTAATTTATTAGTATTAGTAAGTCAAACATACTAATTACTACTTGTCAATTAACTACATCCTAATTTTGTTGTTCAAATTAAGGCTTGTTTTTAATGATTGAGGTGTAACGATCACTAATAAATAATTAGGCGGAGACGGTGTTTACTCTGGCTGCTTTATAGTTTATTAAAATAAGGTAGTAACAGGTACTGCTATGGATAACGAACTTTTATATTCTAACTACTTTGTGCATCATCAAGATATAGAAAACAGCGGTTAAGAAACCCCCCCCAAAAGTTGATATTTTCCTAAACCACTTATCAGAATGGAGGACGAAATCTTAGACTAAGAGGTTTGACGATAGTCATGCGATCCATCCTATTATTTGACAAATCTATCGCATTGTTGTAAACATATTATGCAGACTTAAAATAACGTATATAGGTGCAGAAAAATAATTTAAGTAACAATAGTCTGTCTGGTATTTTATTGTTAAAAGATACATTTTTTTATGAAATTATTTGAATTTGTAAAGATCCCTTATCATGAAGTTTTTTGCGGTGGTAGACCATAACATCGGGTTGCTGCCAAAGTTAGCACCCATCAGGCAAAGTCGTGCCGCAAAGCGACCTAGTCGTGTTCCGGCACTTTGCTCAATGAAGCCGTTTATAGGAAATGGGTCTGAACAGCTGCAGTGCTTTGGTGAACTGGATTGACTTCGAGTTGGTGTTTGTTATGTCGTGTGTCTAGTCGAGGAAGTCCCCGCCCTGACCCCGGTAACGCAGGTGGCAAGCGGGTGACCAAAGTTAATAAACTATACTTCGGCGAATGTGCGTTCTGTCTATCCCCCCCCGCTCTGCTTTTGAGATATACGGACGTGTTTTGAGTGCTCCTGAGTTTTAAATTGTAAAGTGGTGTTTTAGTTGTGGATTGTGATAGTAAAATTTGGTTTTTACTTTTTAAACATCGTATATGTTCAAACTGTAATACAATCATTAAAATAATCGGGCGATAAATGAAATTTATTTATCAATTAAGATACTGTGCAAATTAAAGTCAGCAAAACAAGTTATTTAAAGTGCAGTGTAACGCATAAGGTCACTGACCGCTGTTGCATGAGGACCAATCACAACAGATGACATCGAACATTACACTCCTAGCCAGAAACTATTCAATTGTTTTGTTAAAGTTGTTGATTCATCATCATCATTCGGGTCAGATTGATGTAGTGGCTAGAACTTCAATTGTATCGAACCTGTGTTGAATTTACTCGGTTTCAAATCTCAGTGATTGTTAACTTTTTACTATATATATTTAACTTTTTGCTTTATAAATTGACTTTTTGGTATATATAAATTTATATAAATTTATATAATAGTTTTTTTTTTTTTATTATTTTAAAATGCCATTGAGAAGATCACCCCCAACGGGTTCTACACCCAAAACTCAACTCTTCCATTCTGATCCCAACCTGAGTGCGTCGGCTGAAGCTGAAGTACAATCGCCAATATATGTATCTCAGCGTGTAAAAAGAAGAAGAGATAGCAAACACCATTTAGAATTAGAAGATTTCAAAAATGAAATTCTTAATATGTTTAAAGATCTTAAGGGTGGACAAACCTTGCTTTCGAAATCTTTGAAAACTGTAAAGGACGAATTATCATCGCAAAACGACCAGCTGCGGGAATCATTAGACTTCATGTCTGCTAAATACGATGAAGTGTTAGACAAGCTGAAGTCGGTTGAAAGGAAGGAAGAGATTGGAAGATAGAAAGAATATTCATTACTTAGAAGGAAGAATTAATAACTTAGAGAAATGATCCCGTTTTTCTTTCTTGGAATTCAGAAATATTCCCGTTAAATTAAAAGAGACAAAGCAAGACCTTTTAAAATTGATTTTAGAAAGCGGAAAGTCAGTGAATTCCAGTATTCACACTAGTGATATAAAAGATGTTTTTAGAACTAATACTAAAAATATTAATAAAACCGTCGTTGTGGAGTTCATTTCTGTTCTGGCAAAAGAAAACTATCAAAAATCGGTTATTGCTTTTAATAAATCCAGAAGTAGAGAAGAAAAACTAAACACTACTCATTTTGGTGTAAATGGAACTAAGTTACCAGTCTATGTTTCGGATAGTATGTCTGCTAATGCTAGAAGGCTGTTCGCTATTGCTCGGGAATTTAGTAATTCACATAAGTACAAACACTGTTGGATCGCCTACGGGAATATTTATCTCCGACAAGACGATGGCACGCAACGGATAAATTCTGAAGAAGACATACGCAGCATTAAAGACGGGATTAAGATATGACTAGTAGTATGTAAACCTTTCACTTTGCAAATTATATTTTCACATTATACTCTCTATGTTAAATTTGTATTACGACTATTTTACATAAGTTATTGTTTAATATTTGTCTTTTGTTGTTTTAGATTTAACCACTTAACACTCACACACAATATACTTTACACTAAACATTTTATTTTATATATTCTATCACACACCATAACATATACTACTTATGATATACGAAATATATATACATACATACCAACACATGTCTTATATATTATATTATTTATTCAACAATATGCTACTTTTAAAATGGGCTTCTCAAATATTAATACTGTATCTGTAAGCTGGCAAATAATATTCTTCTTGGTCTGTTCTGCTTTCTTTTTGACATTATTACTACGTTTACGTATAATTTATACTTTAAATGGATACTATTTTTAAAATCAACGACGAACTAGATTCTATGTCAGTTGCTTATTCTGCATTCTTAGAAGAAATTGAAAGTATGACAGACATTTTAGCGAATAATTTTAAATATCCTTTCAAAATAATACATCAAAACATCAGAAGTATTCATTGTAACATGGCGGACTTTACAACATATTTAAAAAGAAGCAAAATAGACTGGGATATTATAATTCTCTCTAAATGTTCGCTCTTTCAGACTCCAAATATCCCTGAATTAGCGGGGTATAACTACTGTTTTACTACTAAAAGTTCTTCACACTTCACAAAACGAGGGAGTAGTGCTATACTATAAAGATAATATTCAGGTTATAACAGACGAGCCAGTTTTTACGGATGCTAATTGTCTATTTTCCATTGTAAATAACGATATTGCTTTATTGTCAATATATCGCCCACCTGCAAAATATAGTATTGATGACTTTATTCTATCATTAAATCAGTGCCTCGAACGTTGTTCGTCTTTTAAAACAGTTATAGTTACTGGAGATATTACTCTTGACATCTCTGACTCGTCTTCAGACAGTCGTATTAGTGCATATTATGAACTATTAGCATCTCATGGATTACTTCCGGCTCACACTATCCCTACTCGTATTCGCAGTTGTCTTGATCATTTTATGCTTAAAACAAACAATCTTGCCCATTGTTATGTTGTAAACTCTTCCAATACTGACCACTACACAACAACACTTCTTTTGGATCAAAGCCCTAACGATTCCTAAAAACTATATTATAAAAAAGATAGATCATGCTGCTTTAAGCGAGACTATATCTCAAATTAATTTTCAAACCATTTTAACAAAAAGAATGTTAATGAAGCAACTAATCATTTAATTTCGACTCTACAAGAGACTTTACAAAAACACACAAAGGTCTTAATGGTTACTAATAGGGAAAAGATTATTAAACCATGGATTACTCCTGGTCTCCTAAAATGCATTAAAAACAGAGACAAACTACATATGAAATACAGAAAACAACCTGATAATAAAAACTTTGAAATTATTTATAAGCGATATAGGAATCACTGCAACAGCTTACTTAAAAAACTTAAAAAGAATTATGAGATACTTGAATTACAAAAATCTAAATTTAGCAACAAAAAACTATGGGAAACTATAAAGGCGATAACAAATACTCAAAAAAGTAATAATGGCATCTCTAAAGAATTGTTATACATGGAAAATCCAAAATATAAAGTTAACCAGATTAACTTGTATTTTTCAGAAGTGGGAAAAAAAATAGCTGAATCGATAACACCCTTGAATCAACAAATAGGCCAATCGATTTCTAGTTTAGGAATTAATTCCTCTTCTTTAGTTTTGTTACCAGCTACTGAGTCTGAGGTTGAAACGCAATTAATGAACCTTAAAAGTGATTGTGCTGTAGGGATCGATGGTATAGGCCAATCGATTTCTAGTTTAGGAATTAATTCCTCTTCTTTAGTTTTGTTACCAGCTACTGAGTCTGAGGTTGAAACGCAATTAATGAACCTTAAAAGTGATTGTGCTGTAGGGATCGATGGTATAAGTTCAGCCTTTTTGAAAACTTATAAAAAATCTTTATTACCACCTCACATATCGCTCACATATGTAACTTGGCGCTTTCTACTTGTGAATTCCCGACATCTTTTAAAAAATCTATCATAGTCCCAATTTTCAAATCTGGTGACCGATCTAATATATATAGCTATAGACCAATCTCAATTCTACCAGCACATTCCAAAATACTTGAGCGTCTGATAAACTTTAGGCTTACAAAATATTTAGAACGTAATAATCTCTTATCTCCAAATCAATATGGCTTTAGAGCTGGTAGGTGTACTGATCAGGCTATCCATAAATTGACGGATTGTATAGTTTCCAACATTGATGCAAAAAAAAAATCTCTAGCAATATTTCTTGACCTAGCAAAAGCGTTTGACACTGTATCCATCCAGATTTTATTAAACAAACTTGATGCTCTAGGAATTCGTGGAGAGCAATTAAAACTTTTTGAAGATTATCTTCTAAACAGAACACAATGCGTAAAAGTTGGTGATCATGTTAGTGAAGAGGCTCCCGTAACTTTTGGTGTCCCACAGGGCAGTATCTTGGGCCCAACACTTTTCTTGTGTTATATAAACGAACTCTGCAATCTAAAACTTCAAAATGGGACTATCATCACTTTTGCAGATGATACAGTTCTACTATTTAGTGCAGATTCGTGGCCCGAAGTCCTAAAATATGCTCAAGTCGGTCTTAATTTAGTAGTTCAATGGCTAAATACTAATAAACTAACGCTGAATACTGAAAAAACCAAATTTATTGCATTTACTTCTAGAGTAAAAGAACTGCAAAATTTAGAGAACTATGAGTTGGTAGCTCATGCTTGCTCTAAAAATTCAGGTGTTTGCTTTTGTCCTAGAATTCGAAAGACTGACCAATTGAAATATCTTGGTATAATTATTGACTACAAATTATCATTTCTCCCTCATATTGAATGTATATCCTCTAGATTGCGAAAACTCATATGTGTTTTTAAAAAATTGAACCAAGTGGCGGATCGAAATCTGATTAAAAACATATATTTGTCTTTAGGCCAACCCATTATCACTTATTGTATTACTTCTTGGGGAGGTTCCTCCAAATCAAACTTATTAAAATTAGAACGTGCACAAAGATCATTATTAAAAGTTAGCTTCTGCCTCCCATTCAGATTTTCAACAGAGGAACTTTACAATCAATTTAAAGTACTGACGGTAAGACAACTTTTTATTTTACAAATCATTCTCAAACAACATTCCTATTTAACATATATCCAATTGCAAAATCAAAATAAGCGAAACAAACAATACTTATGCCCTAGTAAAAAATTTAACTCCTTCCTTTCTCATAATTTTTTTTGCTACCTCGGTCCTCTACTTTACAACAGAATCAATAAATCACAAACTATTTATCCTTTAACTAAACATTCCTGCAAAACCATAGTTTCTACATGGCTTCAAGGGCTAGACTATAAAATAACAGAAAATTTACTGTTACCATTGTGTCAAATACCAAGTACATAATGCTGGATCGAATAATCATATAATAATTATAAATACGAATATATAAATATATACACATATATACACCTACTCACTAACACTAAAATATTATGTTTGTTATTTTTCTTAGCAACTAAGGCAAATCATGTAATATTACTTGGGGGAGGGGCCTGGTGATCTGTCATACAGGGTTCCTAGTACTGACACCAGGCTCTCACAGCCATTATTATATTGTGTCTTAGTTATTACATTTGTTCTTTATAAATATGTTGTGTAATTTTGGAATATTGTGAGAGCAAATAAACTTATTATTATTATATATTAAATTATCTTTCGCAATGCCTCCTGCGCATGAAAGCAAAGGAAGATTTGTTAAAGGCACTTCTCAAGGCTAACATTTTGTCGCTAATTCACAATCAAGTCATTTTAGTTATTTTTACTTTTTAACCACTAAGTACTACAAATTTGATCTGTACTACATTTTTAAAAAATAATCAAAATATTTTATCATACAATTAATACAGGTTTTCAAAACATTTAAGGTTTTTGTAAAGTTTTGCTAATATTACCTTCAAGTGCTGCCATCTAACAAAACAGACTCATATTTATTTTGGTCATGATGTTTACTAATAACAATAATAGTAATGAAACATCAAACTAAATTAACCAAATAATTACAAAAATAATTAAACTTGTAATTTTAATTCAATTTTTTGTTGTTCGCCAAGCTTACGCGGCCACATATATTATTTTTAAACCTAATTAAACGTTTTAATAGTAGTCAGCTAAAAATACGAACAACATTAAATAAATAATCAATTTAAAAATTTTATTATCTAAAATGATTATTTCAATTTCCTTAATGTAACTCGGTTAACACCGCTTCTGGTTTTAATTTTAAATTTAATTGTTAAGCTAGTGAGGTCAAAAATGAAATGCCTTAATTTCAAACTGTTACATGAAAAATAAATAAAAGAGTTTCACTCCCGAATCGACCCTACTGCTAGAATAATGTAAATAAAATGCGTGAACCATCTTAAGTCAATGAAACCATTGAAAATCATTTTTGGTTGGTTATTCCTCAAGAACATGACAATCATCACTTTTTTTTCAATCAGTCACGGGCAACAGCTATCCCTATTAAAGTACTTTACATGAGTAAGTAAGTGTAAAAACCTTTTGACCTTCATAACAAGGCTTTTTTTCTTTTATAGCGCGGGCGAAGCCGCTGGGAACCGCTCATTATTGTATAAGAACCTCTCCCCGGCACGAATAAAACTTCAATATCTTGTAGACGAATATTTCTATTTCGACCAAACATGGATAAGAACCATCTTGACGAGCATAGCTTTCGATTAAAAAAAATCGCATTCAAATCCGTCCACGCGTTTGGCCTCAAACTTGCCACAGACAGATACACAGATAAACAAATACACAGATACACAGATAAACAAATACACAGATACACAGATACACAGACACACAGATACACAGATACACAGATCGACAGGTCAAACTTATAACACCCCTCTTTTTAGTCGGGGGTTAAAAAAAACAGATTATCGCTCGTCCCTTTGCTCCTCACTCGCTGATTATTAAAAAAAGTAATTAGGTATAGGTATTATTTTTTTACTATGAAATTGTATTTTGCTAATCTAATTATTTTAGTGTTACTGAAAATTACTATCGTGTTTTTATTTTATCTATTTAGTTTTGACTTCTGCAATTGTAATGCAAATACAACTTCATATTATTATATGATTTTGATAGCGGGAGGTGATGTATCAAATATGATGATGCAGTTATATATAAGAAGCTTAAACAATTCTTGCTGTAGTAGCCATTTCGTACCTCTGATAAATTTAAACTTGGCCCTTTAAATAAACAAAACTATAATTAGTTGTGGGGTTTTATTTTAAGCATTTAATGAACTATCATCACGAGGACTACTTGTGACGGCAGCAATGCTGACATAACAATTTTTATTAAAACAGTAGTAGTATTCTTCGTTATTTACATGTATTATTAGTATTATAAGTAGATATTAGCATTACGTTATATAATAGAATATATATATTTTTAATTTATTTAATTTATTTAAATTTCGTAGAGTAGACAATAAAACATAATATGCATATAATAAAATAACTAGATAAAATCAAAATCGATCACTCTTATTACAATATGAGAATATTAAACAATGGTTTTTACCATTAAATCTACTACCTTTTGTACTTTTTTGTGATGATATTTTCATTGTTCAGAAGCGGGTTTTATTCTGATTTGTATAAGAGTATTCAATAAAATTATACGCTTAGTCGCATCGACAAACGCTTGCACATATTTGTAATCCATATTTCATTTCACTATTTGTTATTCATGTTTCAGCAATAACTGAAAAATATATATATTTTGTATTTGTTACTTTGTATAAATATTACAAACCGTTTAATATTGGTTTTTGATAAATATTAGAGAATATCGTAACGGCCATCCCAGACTATTATAATAGTATAAATACTATGGAACACGTGTGTGAAAATCGAACCTACGACTATCAGTTCAGTAGCCAAGGCCATTCACTCTAAATACTAACATACCTTAAAAGTTTATATATGTGGCAATAGTTTTATTTTATAAATACAACTCACTCTAAAAACTATTTAACTTAAGTGTTTGATGTAGATTAATATGCGGTAAAGCTCTGTGGTAAATTAACATTTGGCAGTAGAATTGCACTCGGACGTAGCTTCATTATTACAAAAAGACTCCTAGGCATTATGCCAAGCGATCTCTTTTGAGTTACAAATGAGAACCCACTTTACTTTTAATTGAACCATTTGGGATGCAAAATAAATGTAGAAGTTTTAAAATTACTTGCTTACGTCGGTAGCTCCAAATGCACTGAAATTAAAACTGTTCTATTTATTTTCATTAAAGTAACATTGTTTTTGTGTTTAACTTTCAAGATCTATTTTGACTAAGTTATATATACACACAATTTATTAGTATTATTACAATTTATTTATTGTTTATATATTTATTCTATTATAACAATTTATTTATTGTTTATATATTAATACTGTTATTACAATTTAATTATTATTTATATATTTATACTATTATTACAATTTATTAACTTTATTCCTCATCTACATAAGAAAACCAATACATAATAACAAAATATGAATTAATATAAATATAGAATGAAAAAAACCGATACGGGCAGGAATTCGAACCCGCGACTACTGGGAAACCGTCCCGTCGCTCTACCAACTGAGCTACCGTATCGCTCTCCGCCTCGGTGAATAAAGCATTCTACATGTGATCGTCTTTATTGGGACGGTGGTGATACCTATTAGGTTTCCATTATTAGGAGTTCCGAAAGAAATTTAAATAAGCTTAACATGGCTATACATGTTTATAGATATTTTAAAAAATTAATTTAGGTAGTGGCAGTTTCCAATGTTTATCTATACTGCAAAGTTAGAAACATTGGTTAGGATTTTCGAAAGAAACCCAATAGATGTCACCACCTTCCCGATAAAGACGATCACATATACAGGGCTATACATGTTTATAGATATTTTCAAACAACAAAATATGAGTTTAATTTATTATATTATTTTATTTTTTAGATTTACATGATTACTACACATTGAAATAAAATAATTATTTACAAATTTAACTCTCATATAATAAAATTCAAAATTTACATTTTAATTTTTAACTGACGTTGGTTTGCAGCAATTTTGTTCACGTAAAGACGAGATGAAGGTGTCTGTCCGTAAGTCAGTTAATAAGTCATCTACCATTTCTAATGAACTAACTTTTTACCTGACATCTCCCATCTCTCGCTCAATTAACTGATTTCTTTACCAGACATCTACCATCCCTATCTTAATTGACAAGATCTACCTTCTCTTATTATTTGACTTTTTTTGTTTTAATATTTAAAATATATATATATTTTTTTTAATTTAAACTCATATTCTATCGGCTATTACAAGTAAAACAAATCCGCTATTATTTATTCGGTTTTATTTGATGCGCAGATTGGTTTGAATCTAAATGCTTATGAATTCCTCCCTGCTTTTAATTTTTTAGTTACGTAAATATTATTGTTTAAACACTGTTATTATACTACTATATATAGTGTTGTTTGCTGATGATACTTCTCTTACTTTTAAAGTTAATAGACGGCAATCTGTTATTGACGATATAAACAATGCTCTCTCAGATGTTGTACATTGGTTTAACGCCAATAATTTGTTGCTTAATAAAAAAAAGACAAAATGTGTCAAATTTAGTTTACCAAATGTTAAAAATGTTAGAACCAATGTACAATTAAATAATGAGGATTTGGACTTGGTCAAATCTACTACTTTCTTGGGCATTACTTTAGATGAAAAATTGCAATGGGGTCCTCATATATTTGATTTGTCAAGCAGACTAAGTTCTGCTGCATACGCGGTTAAAAAAATACGTCGTTTAACAAATATGGAAACTGCTCGATTAGTTTACTTTAGTTACTTTCATAGCTTAATGTCATACGGTATACTCTTATGGGGCAATGCGACTGACATTGATACCATATTTACATTACAGAAGAGGGCTGTTCGCGCAATATATATTATGAGACCAAGAGACTCTTTAAGAAATAAATTTAAAGAATTTAAAATTATGACTGTTTACAATCAATATATTTATGAAAATTTAATTTACGTTCATAAAAATATTTCAAAGTTCAAGAAAAATTGTGATTTACATAAAATTAATACAAGAAATAAAAATAAACTCGCTATGCCCGGCACTAGGCTCCATAAAATAGGTAAATCCTTTAAGGGTAATTGTATACGTTTTTATAATAAGCTCCCAAATGAAGCCTTAAGCCTCTCATTAAATAAATTTAAATTATATGTTAAAAATAATTTAATAAAAAAATCCTACTATAGTGTAAAGGATTACATCGACGACGGTATGGCCTGGGAATGAATCTGTATTGTATTGCGAATAGCTAGTAATCTCCGCAATTTGTTTTTTGTTGTAAATTAATTTTGCTTTATCGACCTTCTGCATCACACCGATTCCTTAGAAGTCACTACTTGCGGTAGCATCGGGAGTCGGGTTGCCTCCCTCCCTCAAATATGTGCGAGGGGGGTGATGGCTGGCTCTTGTGTTATGCTCGTGAACGGGTGCTGCTTGCGGTGACTGGTTGTGTGGCAGGCCGAAGATTTATATATATATATTTTTTCTGTTATTATTATTTAATTTTCGTTGCCTGAAATCATTAGGCTTCTTTTCCGACTGATTGCGACGGTTCTAGTTGTTCTAAATTTGCATTTAAGTTTGACGTTTGTGAAACAGTGATCACAATAACAAAAAATATATCCGGCTGAGTTTGTTGTGTGGTTCTTCTCAGTCCAGGACGCGTTTGGAACCCTCATAGCTTTAACATTAAGATGGAAAGTGCTTTTTCAGAAGGGCTTATTACGATAAATCTAGTATCGTAATAGGCCCTCCTGACACTTCCATGTTGACGTACACAAGTGTTCACTGATTATGATTCTAAGTGGAAAAGATATAAATAAATAAATAAATAAATAAATATACTATACATTACCATAAAAGAATTTACATCAGAAATTGTCATTAATATAAAACATTGTTATCTATTTAAAATATCAAAATAGAAATAACATTTCATAAAGATACCGACCTGTATAATTTATTACTAAGTTAATCAACTAATTACGTGCACTACTTATCAAACTACACCCTGATTCTTTTGTACAAATCTAGGCGTGTATTATAAAGGAGGGTGTAACGTTTGTAATTAGCTCAAGACATTGTTTACTCTGGATACTTTATAGTGTATTAAAATAAGGAATAAAGCAATACTGCTACGGACTTAATATTAGCAAGGATGATGGTCTAACTACTTTGTTGATCATTCAGATATTTAATATTTGTAAAACAATTGCTATATATTGTTTATTGATATAAAGATAACTGTTCGTTAATTTTATTACCAAACAAACAAACAGTAACTTTGTGTTTTAAAGCAATAATGCAAAATGTATCTATTAAGTAAATTATTTCTACTATTTGTTATCTATTTTTATATCACATTCTTCTATTTTATATCACATCAATTTTGCATATGATAGACAGCCATCTTGTCAGTCAGTTAATACATTAAATTTCAGCTTTCAGTGAAGACATTAGTTCATAGTTCGGAAAGTTTATGTTATAAGTTCTATGTGGATTTATGACAAAATATGAAAAGGTGGGTTATTCTTAATAATATTCTGATGTTAGATGATTAAAATATATTATGTCTAATAATATCTAAAAATATTATTATTTATAAATTATTATTGATGAAGTTTCCTGTCTTTAGGAACTGTTCTTATTTATTTAATGAACATTATAATTCAAACGCAAAATGTGATTTGTATTATGAATAATGAGATTTGTTGCCTTCTTCTCATCTTTCATTAAATCTTACTAGACTCTATTTATATACAAGTTCTGTAAAGTCTGTGGTTGATGTGTTTAATCAAGAGCATTCATTTGATGCAACGATTATGGAAGGAATTGTAAACAGGTGTATATTCTTATCCGGCAATTACAGTAGACGATTAGACAAATAGCACAAGAGTTATTAAAAATTAAACCAAGTGCAAAAAAGCTTTAATGACCAAGGCTTCTTGTATACAAATGTATAAATTACAACCGTTATTACAATAAAAATAGTTTACATAAAAATATAAATAACTATTAATTACAAAACTAGACAAATAAATTTTAAAATTATCTAAAACACAACCTTAATATACACAACCTTAATTTTATTACAGCGTTTACCTACACTTGTTAACACCTAATATTAATCTCATTCATCATTATATCTAGCCATTAGTAAAGTAATTATCATAGACTATTATTTTCACCTTCACATTCATACTAATGTTAGTATTATCTGAATGTATGTAGGTAATTTAGGTATGTATGATATGTATTGTTTGTAGACAAAGGCATGGATTTACTGAATTCATAATCAAGATACAATATTAATACTAGTATAAAAATTTAATTTAATACTTCTATGATTAGGATAGTAAAGTATATAAATAGTAAACATTTAAAAAATAAGTTTTTAATAGAATTCTTAGTATTAAAATATATATTTTTTTAATAGACAATTTTAGAATTCAACGTTATTTCGACTAATACTCCGACGTATAATATAGTATGTCAAAAGTTTAATCTAAGTACTTGAATTGCACGCAATGCAAAGCAACATAATCTTAAATAATAACATACCCAATATTCACTTTCATGTTATGACAGTTTTTTATAGTTTCCATATATAGGCATTTTTTTTATACAGAACTATGAGGTTTTGATATAATGTACGAACTATAGATTATTTTATTGCAAATGACCATACACCTAATTGTAAGTTATTAGTAAGTAACTTTAAATATAAACTGACACCATAAGTTTTTATTCAAACTTTTCACTCAGCATCTGTTTTATTAATCTATTAAAGAGCCAAAACAACACGGCTGAACTTTTCTCATATTGAACAGTCTGAGCCAAATCAACTTAAATAAGTACTCTTTCATATCGGTCCTGAATAATGTAGAGGTAAATATGCTTCGTTATTTCTGGTACTAAATGTTACTATTATATTTTGACTTAGATTTATTTAATTGAATGTATTTTTTTATAAAAAAAACCGAGGACGCTGTACTCTGCAATACAGGTCTTCTAGTGTAGCAATAGAGGCTTCAAATATATCTGCATTATTTAGTCTAAGTTAAATTTGTCACTTGACATGCATTGGAAAATTGTTTATTGGTCAATAAAATTATAACTATTATTATTACTTATATATATATAACGCTTTTTTGTGTTTTTGCTTATAATTAAAAAAAATACATTATTATGCTCGATTAATTGCTACAAGCCACTCATTAAAATCGATATTATTAAAGTTATATAATTTTCCAGACTGAAAAGCATCCTCTGTAGACGGTTCGAATATCCAGGGCTATCAGAACTTAACGGCTTATTATTGAACTTGAAGGAAATAGCTTAAATTTTTATATTTGGAAAAACAGATCAGAAACAGTATTGTGTACATTTTTATACAGTTGATATAGTATTTTTGAATTACAAAAATGCATCATAGACTTCGTTATGGCATAATGTCAATATAGTCGAATTGTCTGTGATTTCATTGCTTAAAGCATATAATTTGAAGTAGTGATATAGATATGAAAAGAACAAGGGAAAGTGATTTATATTAAAAGTCTTAAGCTAAAATAACAGGTAAATAAATAATGTGGTAAACCAATTTAGAGTAAATCCGATAACATTAAAATAGACTCAATTTAAAAATGCTCTTTCTATGGTTAGAACAATAAAGGTTTTCAAAACCTAATACAGAATTTTTATAGAAAAGCCTTGGGAGATAGAGTGTTTATAAAAAATAAATTAACGAAGTTTTATTAAGGTTAATTGTTATTATCAATTGTAAATTCACAAATCTAACCTTCAAATGATTATAATAGCAACGAAAATTTTTATTTCATTTACAAAAGGTAGGTATAAATCTTTGCTTCCAGAGATAAAATTAATAATATCCAATATAATATAATCAGTATTTTACAATCTAGCATCTTCATCATCTAGCCTTATGTAAAATTTCCATAACTGACTTGAAATGTTTCAGGAGGGATTAAAAATAAAGGATGAACATTTTAAAGTCAGTATTAAAATATTACACATCACATCAGTATTGAAATTAAAAAATATCCTAATTTTAATATAATAGACCGTTAGGCCATTATCTACCTGAATGCCACTTATGAACCACATTAAATCCCATGTATGTGACCGCACCGTGAGATACTATTAGTGCGTTTCGTGTACAACTTTCATTTCGTGTACTGGCTGGAATTTTAAAAAACGTTGGAGATAGATGCGTAGTTAATTAACTTTTTAAAAGCAACTACATCTAGTCTTTCCCTGAACACGGTAACTTAAAAGCATTCGACACATCGATATAAATTTAAAGTATATAATCCAAAATAGAAATAAACTCAATGAACAAAATGGACTTACCCTGAACATGATTGCTGCAAAGCATACGAAACCTCGAGCTCAATTTAAAATTTATAATATTAAATATAAACAAAGTACATAAACAAAACAAAATATTTTAATATAAAATAGTTTTATTTAGCTGTTCCATATTACCTAGTCATCTTATAAAAAAATATATCGAAATAATAACAATGAAAGTTTACTAAAAATAATGACGTCACTAATTTATTAGTACATAAGTTAACATACTAATTACTTACACTACTTACCAAACGACACCTCAATTGTTTTGAACAAATCAAGGCGTGTTATTGAGAAAAGAGGGTGTAACTATCGTTTATGATTACAAGAAAGTGCTTAACTAAAAAATCAATATCATTATCAATCATAATTTTTTTTTTTAATTTGATTGCTAGTCTGAGAAAATGCTCAAAATGTATCTACAATTTCTATAATTAATACCTGATGTTCAATTTTATAAGCCAAAAGTTTAATTTTATGCTCTTTTCACAATAATACAAAATATATGAATAAAATCGAAGTAACGTCTACTCATTATATTGTATACTAGCTGCTGCCCGCGGCTCCGCCCGCGTGTAGGTCGCTTTTCGCATAATCTGTGGAAACAATTTAATAGAACATCATTTTTGCGTAACTTTCACCGTTTTCGCAGCGCACGCAGTTTTTTGTTAATTTTTTTACACCTTGCGTTAGAATATTCAAGTTTTAGTAATCATCCCTAATTTTTTAACAATGAAACATAGCCTATGTCACTCGGGAATAGTGTAGCTTGCCAACGGTGAAAGAATTTTTGAAATCGGTCCAGTAGTTTCGGAGCCTATTCATTTCAAGCATACAAAAAATAAACAAACCTTTCCTCTTTATAATATTAGTATAGATATAGACAATAGATGACCATGTAGCGTAGCGGTGTTAAAAGTTGCCTTTAAATTCATTGGTCCCTAGTTCGATCCCATGCTGTGAAAACTTATATTTGTCCGTGTTAGTATTTTTAAGTAGTAATGTCTATGTAGACGAAAAAGTATGTTCTCCAGACGAGAACTAAGAACTTAGGTTACTAAATAATAACCTACTTAATATTCTGCGCAGTCTATTAACTACATTAATACTAATTTTGCAGTTTTAGCTGTTATGTGGGTGATGTTTTTATATTCATGTTAACAAAGTGTCCATCTTTCATTATTAACTTAATAAATAGTTAAGTTTCAACCTAAAAATGATTTTTATTTTTTATTTTGTAGTTATAATTTAATATTATTTATAGGAATAACACGTGTAACAAAATGTTTGGATTTAAACGAAACTGACGTTAAAATTATTATCAATTATAATATAATTTAAGTCAGGGTGATTGATATTACGAGGAAAAGGTTATGCTAGATTTACATCATAAGTACTTGCAAAGCTTTCTGCGGTGCTTTGTTACGTCTTAGCCCATTAATGCCAACAGAAGTGACATCTCATATTCCCCTTATTTTTTTAAGTGATATTTTTTTTTGCTAAAAATTATAATATGATTAATGTGCTATTTTTAAATATATATTATATTATTCAAATTAAGTTATTAATAAAAACATGTGGTTGAATTTTTTTTTTTTATTTACTTTTACTTTTATCCACGGATACGTCACCCGTGCACTTTCACATTCAGTCTATATTTGTCAGATTAATCATTGAAATTTGAGATAACATGCTCAAAAATTAGTCTGTTAGAACCGGTATCTTAAAAAAGTATATGAACAACTTACAGAGATGTTTATAACGATGTCAAATCTTAACCATATTTGAAACTTAATAATCATGTATTTCATTGTAACTAATCCGAAACCATAAAATTGGTTACGGGTTTATTTATTATATAACGATATTTAAAGCTTTACTTAAAACTGATTTCAGCCCGTAAAGAGAGACCATTGAAATACAAGTTCAACCTCTGCAACATGATATGTCTATTTATAGTTGTTTCATAAGTTATTTATTTGTTATAGTAAATACATATGTACTAATCAAAATATATATGAAAATTTAATGTAGCAAATACATTATCATTTGAGGTTAAATGTTACTGTTAAGATAGAATTCTTAACAAGCCAAATGTGAAGTCAAAAGCATTTTGTCGTGATTTATGTTCTATCTATTCTGTACAATTAAAAAAAAAATACTGGCATCTGAATATAGCCTATATAAATAATTTTGATTCTATTTTTTCGAAATTTCCACCTAAGTTGTTGTAAAAAGTATTCCAAAGTTTTGATTTGCTAGTTTATAATTCCTATCCTCAGTTTATCGGTACTTTCAAAAGATGTTAAATTTACTAAAATGATTTCAGAATTAATAGAATTAATGATTATTTTTACAAATTCAGGGATACAAATAAAGTAATGTAAGTTTTTACAACACAAATAAATTTAAAAGTAACTATTATGTACTTAGAAAATATAGAAATTAATTATTAATTAACATAAAACACAACATGATATCATCATGTTGTTTTAAATATGCACTAACTATGATATTGTGTTAAATAGAAAAAAAAGGACATTATAAAATTAGCCAATTGGACATAAAATAATTTAAGAAAAATACATCATCACCTATCATCATTTCTATCATCACCACATTTACTAACAATTTGCTCGAAATCCATATTTATTAGGGTACATTTGACTTACATTAAAATTTCAATAACTATGTAATACTCGTTTTATTTTTAATAAAAACTTTTAAATATATACATAAATCTTTAAAAAGAATAATTTGTTTAAAATATATAACTAGAAATATATTTATATACAAGTACATATTCTTGTTATAGTTAAAATATACAGTACGTTAAACTTACTTTCATGTAACGTTCTTGTACTTGTAGATAACTATCACTTTCAATAAAACGTACAAATTGACAAACGCAAAACATCTAACCTCTACAAATAATATATTCCTTAGAGACCTTGTAGCTATTTATAACAATTCTAAGAGTGTCTATAACAGTTAGTCTTTCTTACATCGCTTTTTTGTTAAAACGAAAACTATGAGGCTTTAATTAACTTTTTATATGTATTTTGATTTGTTGTGCTCACTTATTTTTTGTTGTTCTCACTGATTTTTTGTTGTTAAATCATCGATGATAACGCGGCTTTAAAAAAAACTCGATGACGCAGTTCAGGAGAAGCATTAGGGAGATCGCATTGAAGCCAAATACATGAGCTTCGCTTATTAAGCCAACTTACCATAACACATTTATGAAAATCCGTAAGATAGTTTTTGTTTTTATACATGAAAATATTTTGTTATTAGAATCCTCCAAACAAATTAACAAACAGCAACAATTTTAAAAACTACTATTTTTAGTTCTGTGTCTTTGATGATGAAAGATGAAATTATGTTATCTAATCCTGTGTGGAGGGTTAAGCTTAGCATTTTAACTAAACAAGGCTTCTTTTAGCCAAAGCCTAAAAATGAATTACTCAATATTCTGTCCATCCTTTATTTACGTTAACTACATAAGTTACAATTTCACAATTGCAATTTTTAGTTTTAGTCCGTCGAGTTATGTTCGTCTTGTTAAAGATTTCATTCGCAGATTAGAACAGGAAGCCGCTTATGTTTCCGAAGGAGCCGTAAAAGCCATAAGAGCCGAAGCGACTTAAAAAGTTTCCATCAGCAATATATTGTAGACGCCGATCTCAAATGATTGGGATTATTTTATGTGAATAATATTTAAAAATTAATAAGTAATAATTATATATCTAGTATGGTCGCAAAAAAAATCGTACAAAGCATTAAGATCTCAAAAAAACGTGATTAGAAAGTCTTTACAAATCAGATAGAGTCTCGCATAATGGAAAAGACATACTCCATACAGCCACTGAGTTATATAAAGCATTATATAAAGCCTCTGTAATACAAAACGGAATCGCTATATATCTACAACAAGAAATGAATACCGAAGAAATAAGCCCATTAGAATATACCGAACTTACAGTCAGGTTTAGAAAACAATTTTTCAAAAAAAAAAGCAATGACAAATTCATCAAAAAACTAAATTAAAGTAGAAAACACTGAAATAAAATATGTAGATTGGTACATTTACCTAGGTAAACAGCTCTCCTTTGATATGAACAGTAAGGACCAGGAAATAGATAGAAGAATAAAAAGGGCATGGAGAAAGTATTCGAGCTTAAAAGTAATATTTTAAAGTCAAATGCCAGTAAAGCTTAAGAAAACCGTCATGAATACCTGCCTGTTACCGTCACTCACTTAAGGTTGCCAAACATGGAAATTTTCACGAAATGTTAAAAACAAAATAAACTCATGTCAAAGGAGCATGGAAAGGAGCATATTGAAGATAAGAAGAAAATTCAAAAAATTAGCAACTCTACTATAAGAAAAACAACTGAAGTTATAGATGCATTACAGTATTCTATGTGTCTGAAATGGCGCTGGGCAGGCCACGTCGCAAGAATGAGCGACGATAGATAGACGACTCGACTGACGTCATGGCAAGGCCCCCTAGGAGCTAGAAAAAGAGGAAGACCTAGAAGCAGATGGGCGGACGACATTGAAGGAGCTGTGGGAAAGCTATGGAGGGAAATGGCTGTAGATAGAGACTACTGGGCATCTCTGGAGGAGTCCTTCACCCTCAACTAGAGAGGTTCACGATTCTTTTATTTTATTTTAATTTTTTCTTTATTTAAATAAACAAATTTAATAATTTATAATAATAACAATAATTTATACATAATATTAATTTTATCAAAATATGTTCTTATATTTCTTTAATATAATTGTTAAATTTATTGATTTTAGTGAAATATAAAGCTTTTTATTTTTATTTTTATTTATTATTTTTTTTATTTTATTTTTACTTTTACTATTTATTTATTTACGGTCGCATTACAACAACATTACATTAATACAACATATTTGCGGATTTACCTCGTTTACATAGTGTTAGTCATATTTATTTATAATAATTTAAATGGTAAATACATTGGAATTTACATGTTTTGGTTCATAAGTTTCAACAGTAGCGCCACCTACACAATTAATTATGGAATATTATTTAGTATTTACTGTTAAATGTTTTAAGAATTAGAAGCATAGAATATTTTAACATAATGTTTAATCTTTTATTAATTATTAGAACTTATTATATGGTATAAATAATATCATCTGTAAGTTGGTTATGAAATTGTAAATTACCCTCGCCTAAATATTATAGTGTTAAAATATTATAAAACGAGTTGTAAGGGCTGCTCTCGCCCATTCTATTACAAATGGTTGAATATTAAACATTGAAGTGTTCGACCGCTGTAGTATTACGCGCCACGTGTCGATATACACCGTTCGCAAGATATCCTGTCCAAGAATGCTGATGAAGATGGGGTGCTGCCACTGCCGTTGAAAAGCCACGAAAATAAGAGACGACGTGAAAGTTACGTCTAAGAATGCTGATGAAGATGGAGTGCTGCCACTGCCGTTGAAACGCCACGAAAATAAGAGACGACGTTAAAGTTACTATTTGGGCCTTCTCCGAGTGCTGCTGTAGTAATCTCAAGCGACAACGAGTCGTAGATTTAAAATGATATTGCATGTGCGTAAGTTTTTTTTTTTTTTTTTTAATACCCACGTTTTGGCCATCTGCTTAGCAGGCTAATTATCGTGCTGGTTATTCGGCAGTATGCTCAATATAGAATATTAATAACTTTGTAGCTTGAAGTTAATAGCACTACTATTAAATTCTATTCATCATATATATCATATTCACTATTAACCATATCCTGTTAAAGTTCAATCATATGCGAAATACAATAAGAGCCTGAATATTTACCAAAACTTTACAGTGTTACTAATACAATATCTCTCCATACATGTTTACATCGCTTGGAGCCTTTGGTGAAGACATACGTCGGAGATGGAAAACTCTAAACTACTACTTGACTGCTAATCTGGAAGGGAATTCGTTGCTGTATTATGAAAATCAACAACATATCAACATCACCTACAGCTACTGGAAGAAGCGGTCAACCAAGTACTTTCTTCCTGATCGCGGGATGGCAGTGCAAGGAAGCAGCACTATACAATGAAGGACCTGAATACAACGACAAGGTGACAGATAAACTTTATTATAAGAAACTAGCCCTAGAAAAGTTTTGCATAATTAAGTGACCATGTGAATTATAATATTATTTTTACTACGTATACCAACTTTCAAAGCTTTTAAGACCCAGTTGTAGGTTAGATACGCGATTTTTTTTTCTTTGCTTTTATTAAGTTATATAACTGACGCGGTAGTTAAGACTTGCAATATAAAAGTAATGTTAGTAATTTAGATTACGATTTAGGCTTTAATATCTTTATATATGACATAGAAGTGAACACTCTCAATGAAGAGGTAATATTCGGTTTACAAAATGTATGTAGGTTATTTAAAGAACGATTTCTTAAAAAAAGAGTATATATCAGTCGTAAATGATTAAAATATAAAACCCAATATTAAACAAAAAGAAAAGGAATAACGTTAGATATTTTATATATATATATATATATATATATATATATATATATATATATATATATATATATATTTTTTTTAAAGTAAAAGCACTTAACATCATAAAACCATTTTTAAATCGTAATGATCCTTTTGTTTAAGATAGTAAGTAGTTGCTTATATAGTATACACAATATGAATAGATGAAGTATAATTTTAATTTATACAGATTAAAATGTAGACTTGTCTCCTTTCAGAGAAATTAAAATTCTAGAATATCTTATAGATAGACTTAAATAAATATGACTCGGTAAATATTACAATCCATAAATTTGGTAGGGTCAGATCTAAATGGTCTTTAGGACCGTATGGAAATATTTTGCCAATGCTTTGACGCTATAAGGGGTAGATTTAGATATGTTTACATTTATTAAATAGGTAAAGATTTGAATTCACGATATTATTTTATTACTTCTGCAACTATATTTTATTTTGTTTTGCTAAAACTACTCCATAGATCTTAAAATATTTATATTTAATTTTGAATTTGTAAGTTTAGCATCAGGTTTCGATAGACGTTCGTTTTTAAAACCAAGTTGGATACTTGGTTATCCACGAGGATAGGGTTATGCCGTATCAAGTGGAGAAATTAAATTTTATGGAACCCAATAATATCTGTTTTGAGAAGTTTCATTGGTTACTTTCATAAATCAAATTTGCTTTAAAAAACCATTTTTTAGGTGGGTAAAAATAAAGTTTAAAAACGTTTAAAATCTGAACCGGTACTGTCTAAATATAATCCCGAACTAAACAGACTAATTCAATAATAACGCGTATGAATATGAAGCAATGATACTGGTATTTATTACTAAAACATATTTCTATTATCTTTTATTTGACCGTTCAAATTATTTACTGAGTGTTAAGTTCTCAGTAGTAGGTATATGTACGAATTTATGATCTTAAATTTTGAATCGATTATTGAAAAGGTAAAACGCAATAGGTATTCCGAAATAAATTCGTTAGAATCGATAAATTATTTCAGAATGATGATAATATAGGTTTAACATTTAGATCAATTTTAAACTACACCAATAAACGCGTACATTTCGTATTAAATTGTAAAAAAAATAAAGCAAGCAATTAGGTCTTCTAAATCCCTATTAAAAAAAAATACTTTAAACGATATGCGTGGCACTCGATTATTTAATTTCCGATAGTATGTTAAAGAAGAAAAGAAATAACTACGATGAATTATCTTACACGCGTTTTTGAACTGTCAAATCGAGGAATTATATAAATCCACAGTAAAAGTTTTACTAAACAATAAATAATTGCATACCTAAACAATATACCATAATTGACAGTTCAGACAGTTCAAATTAGGTATTTCAAATTGATGAACTTTAAAAAAATATATAATTTTCTAGGTTATGACTGTTTATTACTTTAAAATAGAATTATTATAAAACATGCCTCCTAAATATTCTTATTAGCAATATGAAACATAAACACGTTAGACTTAAAGACTCTGGTAACTTGAACTCTAGACAAGACAAACATAAGAAAATTAGCAAGGAATATATATTGTCGTACCTTAGGGTATAAGAAGTAATATTATATATGGCACGGCCTCCTAAGCCCCAAGCCCCAACCCCCTAAATTTCCAAGAATCTTATTATTTTCAGTATAACGTTTGTAAAATTTAATGCAGTTGAATTCTATTAAATAATTTATACTGTAGATAATAATAAAACAAAAAATAAAATACGTTTTGAATAATTGTAGCATTCATTGTTTCGATTATATAGTAAACTAGATGTAGGTATACAATGTACAAAATTACGATTTCAAACTCGGAATAAAATTAATAACACTTTTATAACAAGTGATTGAAAATTTAATGGACTTACGTTTTAATGCTTTATAAATAAATTAGTTAATCATTAGTTATTGATTTAGTGCAAATTAGAACAATTGGAAATAATAATATAAATAGTAAACTTCTAAGGAAATATGCTTGGTTTTATAATGTTCTCCAATTGTATGAAAAGTATCGTTACATCTTCAAAATAAAAAAGAGGACTATAAAAATGTTCTATTCCCACTAATGATTATTTTTTTTTAGTTAAGAATATTTTCAATATTGATACGGACAGAGTAAATAAAGAATGTAAAAATGTAAAAAAAATATTTATATTTATTTATTTATAAAATCTTTATTATACTTATACAAAGAAATTTATACAATTGGCGGACTTAATGCTATAGCACTTGATGCCTACTAATTATCTAGAAGTACCCTCGACCACTAACTTTTTACAATTTCTTAAATAAAAAGAAATATTTATTTTATTTATTTTAAAAACTTTTTGCACATACAATTATTACAAGAAATTACAGTAGTAGGATGTTGATACAGTAAGAAATTTTTGAGCAAAGGCGGTCTTATAGCTTAAAAGCGATCTCTTACAAACAACCCTTGATGAGTAATTAATATTTGTAAGGTCATAGGATAGAGCAAGCGCACTACGAGAATAAGAATTTATACATAAAGACACAATAAAAATAAAAACTATCGTTTTTAATTATATAAGTAATTAAATGATAATGATTATATATAAATATACACATACGCACATACATATATCCGTATATATAAATAAATAGAATAAAATAGATAACCTATATAATATATGATATACATACTTATGATAAAAATATATATTGCATAGATAAATAATATTGCTTCAAACGATTTTTGAAAATTGACAGTGATTTAGAAGTTTGAATTTCTAACGGTAGGTCATTCCAGAGTAATATAGAGAAATATATATAAATATTACAATTGTCGTGAATTTTGAATCGTGTTATGGTTAATAACTAAATGTAGCTTCTTTATTAACTACCGTTAAAGTATTTAAATTTTCTAAATTCGGGTGAATGAATATTTTCTTAAGATGTAAAATTTAAAACTGTTTCGATAAGATACCACATCATTTAAAATTCATATTTCTTTAAAAAAATATAAAAAAACTAAACAAATATAATACAAACGTAATACAAATTAAAAACAACCTGCTACTTCCAACAAAACCCATGCATAGTATGAATTTCAAAGTCATATATCTCTGTAGTCTGATCATTAATATAGCCTAACAAAATGAGCTTGGTTTGCTTTTATTAGTTAAAGATTTATTTGCTTAGAATGAGTTTTTAAAAGTTAAAATTAAATATATGTTCATAACAATGATATTAATAAGTAAATTATTGAATAAAGCGTTGTGTACCAAGTTGGTGTGTTACGTGGTAAAAATAAATGTAAAGTACCATGTTGGTGTAAAAATGATAACGTAATAACATGTTTGTGTGTCCCGTAGTAAAAAAGAAATTGATGCCATGTTGGTGTGTCCAATGGTAAAGGTAAGTATGAAATACCATGTAGGTGTGTCCCGTGGTAAGTAAGTGGTAAGTATAAGAAAGTATAAGAAATACCATCAATGGGTGCGTCCCGTGGTATAAAAAAAAATAAGAATAAACTACCATCTGTGTGTGTTCCGGTGGTAGTAGTAAAAGTATAAAACATACCATCAATGGGTGCGTCCCGTGGTATAAAAAAAAATAAGAATAAACTATCATCTGTGTGTGTTCCGGTGGTAGTAGTAAAAGTATAAGAAATACCATCTGTGTGTGTTCCGGTGGTAGTAGTAAAAGTATAAGACATACCATCAATGGGTGCGTCCCGTGGTATAAAAAAAAATAAGAATAAACTACCATCTGTGTGTGTTCCGGTGGTAGTAGTAAAAGTACAAAATATACCATCAATGGGTGCGTCCCGTGGTATAAAAAAAAATAAGAATAAACTACCATCTGTGTGTGTTCCGGTGGTAATAGTAAAATTGAGATATATCCCATGTTGATGATGTGTGTCCATGGGCACCAGATCATAACGGCATGTCCGTCGATCTGGCTTTTTGTAAGCAGCCTGGTTTGTCCGGTGCAAAGAGAACAAGCTTGTATAAACATATTATATAGTAATGTATTTTAAAGTTTGGGATGAATTAACGAGTATTTATGATAAAAATTATAATTATATTACGAGGACGTAATAAGATGTCAAAACGGCCGATAGTAAAGTTATATGTTGTATAAATGTTATGTAATTTCGCACATTAAAAGTATAATTGGATGTTTTTTCTTGATGCATTGTATTTTTTTTTCTTTGTTTTGTTTTTCTCTATAATATTGTAAGATCCTGAATTCAGATGACCATTTGGTCTACTGGTTTCCAGAATGTTTATTAATTTAGAAATTAGTCATTTAATATATGATGGTTGGTAATTAAAAAAATTAATGATACAATTACGAGGTCGTAAGATACAAATCAGGAAAGGCCGAGTGTTAGTCATATTTATTTATAATAATTTAAATGGTAAATACATTGGAATTTACATGTTTTAGTTCATAAGTTTCAGCAGTAGCGCCACCTACACAATTAATTATGGAATATTATTTAGTATTTACTGTTAAATGTTTTAAGAATTAGAAGCATAGAATATTTTAACATAATGTTTAATCTTTTATTAATTATTAGAACTTATTATAAGGTATAAATAATATCATCTGTAAGTTGGTTATGAAATTGTAAATTACCCTCGCCTAAATATTCTAGTGTTAAAATATTATAAAACGAGTTGTAAGGGCTGCTCTCGCCCATTCTATTACAAATGGTTGAATATTAAACATTGAAGTGCAAGTACTGTGTATTACTAAAACAAGTCTTAACAATACCTATTACTTTATTCTTATCAGCTAATTTTTTTTTATCCTTTAATTTGATCTTAAGATCGTAAATTTCACTTGAACATTGAATTGTCTTAAAGGTATTGATGAAACATCTACATCGGTTCCTATATACTGAGCAAAAGTTAGATATAGAATTATTTGGATGAAATGCTTCAGAAAGCAATTGTATAAATGAAAATTAAATTATACTTTTTTAATATTCGTTATTATGTTAAACCAGATAACTACATGAGATGGTTTATTGCCATATGGTTTATATTATTTTTTTGGTCACTGTCCTGCAGTTGATTTATATCCGGTTCATATTATTCTATTTCGTTACTTTTCTGCTCTGCTTTTCTCCTCTACCCTGTTCTATTGTTCTCTACTCTCTAAAGTTCTATTTAAAAAAATATGTAAATCATGTACTGTCCTGAACTCTTTCAATTCGATTATTATGCCTTAGTCGCAATTGTAGCACCATCCGTTACTGTTCGTAGGTAGCTCGTAGTGTCAACAAATAATATCAAAAACTATATGAAACTATTTAAATTGTGAAAAAGGCATGGCTTTATAAAATAATAATCCAATAGATCTATTTAGTATATCATAATGCTTTATGAAGGTAATAGGTATTAGTGAGAAATCAAAATAGTCTGATACTATTTTTTTACCAAAAAAATCATTGATAATTGTTATTTGTACGAACGAAATAAAATAACTTTGTTTTCTTTTCTAAATTTCACTTTTCTTTATCGGGACGACTCGAGGGGTGATATTATTTCTATTTGCTTCTTTTAAAAATCTTAACAAATATATCGCACTTTTGATGAATCGACCGAAATTATTATTTGATATTGTCGATATGGTTACATTTTAAGCCTTTTAAGTATATATTAAACGAAAATTTTATAAGAAATATAAAAAAATATATATTCTCGGATATTTGTGTTTTTTAGTGCTATGTTATAATACACATAACTATTATAATTTTTATTTTGCTTTATTTAAATAATACGTGAAAATTGTAACAAAATGTGTTTCCTATGAATGAAAATATTTTTTTTTATATTACAAAAGGGTCTCACTACGGTCGTCTAGAGTATTTGCACATTTGAGTGCTTCATATAGGAAAACTATCCATCAGCCTAAACAATCGAGCTTTACCAAACAAAAAGATTGGAATCTTTCATACAATTTCAATTGAGAAAAAAAGAGACAAAACAAAAGTTATTATGTAACTAATATTTATATTATAAGAGAGGTGTCTTCTGCCACTTTCTATTACGTACGTTGCCGCAGTGCTATGTAACACTGTTTTTATTTAAAACCGAACAATAACAATGTTCATGTGAAAAAGCCAGCCTTTTTTTAAATATATCACTTATATAATTATAAATGCGTAAAAGATATCTGAACTACGTTTTATGAAACGTTATAAATTTTTAAATTGCTCAATCACTCATTTTACTTAAAATTTAACCAAGTCATGTTAATCAGGTAGATGTTTAAATAGCTAGTTATATAAATAATAATTAAATGATTTTATGGAAATTTCACTGTTTTTTGTGTTACATATTTTTTGTAATTATAAATGGTATCTATTTGATGGTTTTCTTTTAAAATAAATAAATGAAAGTATTAAAGTATTATTTCATAATTAATCTTCTAATTTCCAATATATGTGACATGTATCTGGAAATTTGTAAATTAAGATTAATCGCTATTTAAGTATGACCATTATTTATGACGTAAGCAGACGCAAATAAACTGATATCCAACTCCAACTGACACACGAGTACAGAAAACGTCATTCCTGTGTCGACGAATACATAATAATGGAAACCACGTTTAGCTATTACTAAGTTAACTACATTTCAACACGCTCATACCTTTTATACGAGTATATTATATGACACACACGCCCCTGTATAACAAACTATTAGATTTACTTTAGCTTTTATAAAAACTAATTTAAACGTACAGTTTTTGTTTTTCTTTTTAATAAGATTCTTTAATACGTCACAACAATAATCATTGTCAAATCTTATTACATTATGGTAAATGGTAGGTCATATTTTTTTATATCAATTTTAAAAAATCCATGTACATATTATTTTTTGGTAAAGTATTCAGCTCAAACATTAGATACTACAATCCGTGAAACTTAATATTCATATAAAAGTTATGACTGAATTGTGTTTAAGATCAAATTTGTAAGTGAAATTGATTAAAAAAAAATGGTTTTATCATCCACTTTCTTTGAATTTATTAAAAATTTAAAAGAATAAAAGGTTTTTGCAATAAAGGAGAAATATGGTTCTAATTAGTATTTGACTATGTTTTTATAAAGATCTTGATGTATATCAAGATATATGTAAGATATATATCATATCTTGGTAATGGAAACTTCAAATAAACTAATATTACATTTTAAATGTGTTTGTTTTTTTTCTCTCTAAAAAGGTATAATTAAACTTTGCTACTTTAAAAGTAAAAAACATTTTTTTGAACAATACTTTATAGTTATTAATTTCATACTTTATAGTTATTAATTTCATACCAAAATATTCTAGTTCGCCTTTAACTTATTTAAAAATATGTTCCGCTTTGTATTGCAACTTTTTTACAGTTCGATAAATACTTTATAAGAATGTCTAATAGATGTGAAGTATAAAAAAAAAACATCTCTCTATTGTTAGCTATTATATAATTGGAGGGTAGGTTTTGATAAAAAATAAAGATGGAGAAAAAAATAAAGAAGAAAGTGGTTTGACTAAAACTAATGTAATGTTTGTATAGAAGTTTAATTGACTAAATAAATAATTGTAATAATAGATACTGATTTGATTCAGAGCAGTGAATATATAATTCGTCTTACAGCTAAGAGAAGGTAGTGTGTGATCCAAAGACTAAGATGTGTAACAGAACTAGTATAATAAAGTGTGATAGAAAAGATTTTAAATATTATACAGTTTAGCGTGTTTGTGAGCAGTATCATAAAGTGTTTTAAAGAATAGAACTACTGTCATTGATAGTTCTTTGCAATAAGAGAGTTCAAATATTATTATAAAGGAGTATCTCCATACTAGCTCACTTGTCCAAACGACAGGACAGTATACAAAGTTTACACCTACATCTAATTAATTGTCCATTATACCTATTATTATTATATTTAGAATATAAATAAATTTAATAAGGCTGAAAAAACATGTTACTGTTTTTTCAAAATTTCAAATATTTTTTTAATGTTCTTCTAAAAGTGGTCTTAATTGTTTTAAAAGCAATTAAAAATTATTAAATTGATAGCCGTCATTAATTTTAATAAGCTAGGAAATTCCGGTTGTAATAATTTTGTTAAAAAAATTACAAAGAAAAATTCTTTACAAGTATTTAAAAGTTGTTTTTGTTTGAGAAAACTCCTTCATAGAGTTATAATTGGTACAATAACACCATCACTTTGATAACATCAGCATTTGTATATTCAGTAGATTTTATAAAAAAAATATTAATGGACTGAGTTCTAAAAAACTTATGATAATGAAAAATGAACTATACTGATCTAAATATTTTCTATGTATTAGAATATTTAGACGTAATCAGACGTTTTCAATCACACTAAAATCAGCATTGTACATATTGGTTACTAAAAATATTTTTGTACTATATTATATATGAGGCTAGTTTTATTTAGTTTTTGTCGACTAAAATAGGACTTAATTAAGGTTACGCCATTGGCCATCGGATAATTTATGATTTGAAACAATCGCTATTAAGACTACGCACATTATGGACATTATTAATGCAATATGTCTGCACTATTCTTTAGCCGGTGGTAATTTAATATAAGTTTGAGGTGACTGGAGTCAAAATTATCCATCAAACTATAAATTTACATTATAGAAAAAAGAATAAGTATAAACATTATGTACTGTACTGGTTTTAATGGACTTTGTCCTGTTCTGAAAATAGCACTGAAATCTGATCGCAGTGCCACCTAATGAAGCCAATTGTAAATCTAACCCATTCAGTAACCCACGCAAATAAACACAGAAAAACACATACAAACGTACAGAAGAATATGATTATACCAAATATTATACTAAATTATAATAATATGATTGTATGATATTATTATTATACCAAATACCATTTTAATAAAGTCAATAAGTGACCTAGTTGATGCACAATACTCACTTATAGCGAAATGGTCATTTGTTAAATTTACTGCCCGTTTCCGTCACGAATAATGTGCGAAGAATTAAACACAACTGCGGATGTCATATATTTTTGTAATATGTGCTAGATTTTTAGTCACTGTTACGGAAGCTTAAAGTAAGTAAATGTTATATTACTTTGGAATAAAAATAGAGTTCCATTTCGTCATGAAACTTCAATTATGTATTATCATTACATAGTATAAAGCAAAGTCGCTTCCAGCGTCTGTCCCTATGTCTGTATGTATGCTTCGATCTTTTAAACTACATAACGGATATTAATGCAGTTTTTTTAATAGATAGACTGATTCAAGAGGAAGGTTTATATGTATAATAACATGCTTAATATATTAGAGAACCACTGATAATTTCAAGATTTGTAATGCGAAGTCGTAAACAAACACATTGTTTTGCGCTTACATTGCAAACGCTGGCTGAACTCTACAAGATAGATCAAAATAATGTACTTAGTTTTGTATACCCTTAAAAGTTTATCTTATAGGGATAAACTACAATAGCCTATTTTTATCCTTTACTTTTTACGAGAAATAGTGGCTTATTTACGAAGCGACTTTAAGCAATACAGCATTATCCTTATCTAATTAAGTAACTTAAATACATTTTTACTTTAATATTAAACAATATAGCCCTTTACAGCATGTAATTAAAATGAATATTCTCGAAGATATTACAGATTTAAAATATAGGAACATCGCGTTTGCGGCGGTACGATCGACCGGCGCTCTATGAATGTTCAGTATTGAAAATTTTGTTAACGCATATAGCTAACTGAATGTCTTATACATATTATTGATGGTATCACTTAAAATAAGTCATATAGAAGCCAATACAAAAAAAGGGGAATTATTTTACTATGAATTTAAAAATGTAACACATAAGGTCACCCTTATTCAGAATATATAAGTCATTTGAGACCAGGCGATGAAATAGCTAGGTAATAAGTTTAATAAGTTTTTAATTAGTTTTGTTTACTAACATTCGGTTTTTGTAGTAATTTTATGGACTTCTCTTTTATTATTTATGTTGACTAACTAATATCGTTTCTTATTCTTAGTAAAGTTAGAATATACGTAATACAATAGTATTTCGAAACTTTTATCAAACATGAAAAGTATTCCATGTTTTCTAAACGTTTCAAAAGTTAATTATTTATTAAAGTTGCTTTACCCCATTCATATGCAAATTAAACTTTTTTCATAATTTTCAATTCTTATTACAATAAGTCTATTGTAAATTTTCAATCGTAATAATGTACCCAAAATACATCCCTTAATAAAATCATTATTTTAAGTCATAATTAAAAAAAAACAATGCTTTATATTTGTAATATATATCCTTATGTAAAGATTTTGAGATTCTACCATTGGGATTCCAAATTCAGTTTGATGCAATTTATAAACAGCCACGAGGAATAAATATTATATTTCCATGATAAATACAATGATAACATGTATTTTAAAATAGCAATTTATCAATGTTCGTAAAAATATAGTATAATTAAAAAATAATCATTTCAAGTTATAATTGTATAAGGTATATACAATAATTAAATAAAATATTGCGATACCAAAAGCATAGATACAATAAACTTTAGATAGAGAACATTCTCAGTCAACGAAACAAAGCTACCATCAATTATAGAGGACATGAAACACAACAAGTGTACTACACAAACATTTGATAATGCTGGGTACATACATGTTCACAAACATATTCACTTTAGTTCTATTTAGTATCTACACAAAAGTTTACTCGAGGCTATACATGTGACCAGTTTCACCCAACAGTTGGCTCTGTGCCATACTAATGCAACCAATATTTGAGTCAAATATAGATACTACTATAGGGAAGACGAAGAATTTGTTTTAAAAGTATCAGTCTGAATTAAAACCTTTTTATTTTTATTATCCTAATTTCTAGAAAAAGGTTGCATAATATAACAATTCTTATAGTGTCTGTGTAATGTGAGTGTACTTAGTATAAAAAATATATATTTATTTGAAATTCATGGTTTCATCTTCCACTAATCCCGTTCATTCTTTTCCTTCCTCTAGATTTGCCAACAGCCTTTGAAAATCTCCTTTCCATCGTTCTTTATTTTGTTCATTTCTATATCAGTATTTTTCCAATATCATATTTTTCAAATAAATGCTGATTTAGCTACGTTTTCCTATGGAACTACATTATTCATTCTCATATAGAACGGTCGAAGCGAAGTTTGATTACTCCATTCTACTCATTTTGTATTCCGACTTTATTACGACTAAAAGTGTTTACCAAAAATAATATAATAACTATATTATTTTTGGTTCTTTAGTAATTCTTACATATATTTTCTAATAGAATTGAGCATTTTTTTATAAGCAAATGACGAATGAGATCACATCTTAACTTTTGATTTTGACATTTACATTTTTTAGTTAAGATCCATTAACAGTATATTCAGAGTCTCTATAGATGTCACTTTATGGCGAATTTTAGAACTGTCGCGGCCCATCGCGTTGCAAGGAGAGGAGTGCAAACAATGACTGGAACTTGCGACCTAGGAGTAGGTTTAAGGAGTCCCTTTATTATGCGCAAAAACGCTCGCTTTCACCCTCTACACTCCTCTCCCTACTTAACCAAATTTGGAAAGAACCTACCAATGCCGCCTTTGAAATACGTTTTAGAAATGAACCAGTGCTTATTCTAGAAAGGACAAGGTCGTTCTTCAAGGTCAACAGTGAGCTCCACAAGTATCACGCGCCTCTGATGTTTAGAATACAGGAATAAGTCCGGTCTGGATGACGAGACACCAACATCCCCAGGGATTTTGTAATGTTTTTCATACGTGTCCATTATGAGAGTCCAATCAGGAGCCACGCCTAAAATTGAATAAGGCTTCGGTTTTGATTTTTGGAGGATTTTTTTTTCTATTTTTTATTTATTTATGTATTATCTACACATATAATATATACAAAAAGTGGGGCTACTGACAGACAAAGTGAGGGGTTGAAGCCTTGCGTGGTATGGGAATGTTATGAGAACTGCGGACGAATGTCATGTAATAAGAAGAATGCTAGATATGAATGTGGAAGGACATGTGTCGTGTCATGGTCGAGGTACACCAAAGAAATGATGGATGGATTGTTTTAAAGATGACGTGAGTATAAGAGGAGTGACTGCTAAGATGACGGCTGATAGGCAAGAATGGAAGAGAAGAACTTGTTGTGCCGACCCCACATTAAGTGGGAAAAAAGCAGGGAGATAAGATGAGATGATATAGTATTATTATTTATGAGTTATTTTATGGTTTTGCAAGACTTAGCTATCCTATTGATGATCGATATTATCAAAACAATCAAAACTGATTTTTGTCATTTGCTTCGGTCAGATAACTTTTTGCACCAAATTTTAAACGCTATTTTATCTAACATGAAATAAACTTTTAACTTAGAATCTTATAAAAATATTTTCTTAAATATTTTTTTTATAAATCATAAAGGGAATTGCGGTCATAGATGCAGGAGTATTTTGTGAATAAAATATAATTATTAAAATACTCAAAGTAATCCAAAATAATCATCTTTATTTTACGAAAACATTGAAGTGTGCTACATTAAATACGTTATTTTATTTTAACTATCAATATTAAAAATTCTTATTTGACTTACATTTACATAGGAAACAATACCTGCTTAAAAGTTACACAATAATAACGGCAAATAATTTATAAATTAACCTAATTTATTTATTCTATATTTACATGCAATAAATATCATTAATTTTATAAAAAAAATTATATTAGTTATCTTTGATCGATTTTTTTAATAAATATGTTACCTATTTGGTTGGATTTCCAATGGACTTTTATACAATATTAAACTGTTTGGACTTTTAGAAATAGTATTTTACACATATATGAAGCTCATTACAAGAATTATTAGATATGTTTTCATTTAAATTATATGTATCAAAAGTTAAGTTAAATAAATATAAAGATAATTATAATATTACAATAATTGTAATACACACTTATATTTAAAACAACAAATAAAGCTACAAAACTACAATAATGTGTAGGTATACCATGCTCCATATACGTAGTGCAAAACACCTACTCATTTTTATAGTATAATAAATCTTTGTCTTATAATAAACCAATTAATTTATTAGAAGTTTACTTCTTTTATTAGGTAATATTTTAATATTACCTAAATTTATTTATTTGTACACTGTATTTACATTTCATATTTATATTATGTTAATTTATTGACGAAAAGAAAATATAATACATGTATAGTTAAATCTGAAGTGATCTTCTAATTTTCCTTTTAATGATATAATTTGATGGGATATTCAATTTTGACCCAATATTTACTATAACCTATTATTACGTTACCTGATTGATACATCATCTTTAAAAGATGCTGTTTCAAGATTTAAGAGGTAGGTAGGTAATGTTTGACATTTTACTACCTCCCTATTACCTTTTATTTATTACGCATCACGTTTTCCATTATTTAAATTTTCTTTTTTTCGAGCAAGGTCATAAAATATTAGACGATTGTGGCAATTCTTATAATGTTAAAAACTTGTTTGTTACTGTTTTAGGTAAAATTGGATTAAAATAGGTTAATAGTTAATGAAAGTAATATTTTAATTTACAAAAAAGATTAAATAATATTGATGTTATTTTTATTTGTTCTTATATTTTATATAAATATGTTACTTGTGTATAAAATCTATAACGCGTAATTTGCTTACTCGTTCACAAAAGTTAAATGGGAAAGTATGACAGAATATTTGCTTTGAACAAGTAATTGACACCTACTTTATAAATAAAAAAGAGCAATCATAAAATAGGAACAACTCCAATATTTCGCAGAAAATAATTTTCTGCTAGAAATTCATATATTTTAATTAATTGGAATCTGATAGTATTAAAAAAGTTCTCAATTACAAACATAAGTTCTGAGTTTTATATCACCAAAGCTCAAAGTATGGACAACTTATACAGAACATAAACTATAATTCATTCGATATAATTTCACAATTTCAACAATATAATTTAATGCGTTCTGTTGCTAATTACATTAAGATAATCTTAATTATCTCATTGTTTATTAACGATGATGTTGATGAGATTCACTATAGATTAAAATCAATATTGTATCTAATATAAATTTGTCATTTATTATTTATAATAAGAATAATGAAAACATCAAAATATATTATTATTATTGATCAAATGATTATAACTTTTTTTTAGCCGTATGTACAATTTTCAAATTATAGTTAACCTCCAGATACCTGCTGTCTTCAGACCCATAGATAAATTAAAAATAATAAATACATTATATACAGTGATATAAAACTACAAAATAAATATTAATAGCTATAAAACCAACTTAACCAAACACGTGTTTACACTAACCACGTACCAAGGTGTCGAGTGGCAAGAGAAAGCTCTCAGTACTAATATCTTTAGAGTCCAAGTTAGTTTCCTTAACATCCGTCTCGAAGCACTTAGGGAAAGGTGGAATATTGTCCGGTTTAAATACTAAACACTTGCTATAGTTCTCCTTGGTGCGCTCATTGTTGTTGGCGAGACGCGGACGCCGGTCTCAGAGACGATTTGAACCGTTGTTCAGTAAACGGATGCTGCTGTCCTGACCCACGCTTGTTCTGTTACAACATATTAATACTTCGTTATTATTTTTGTCAATAGCTATTAATTAGCCATGTATCTATCTTGACGAATCGTCATGTTTTTTTAGAAACATATTTGTAATTCGGAATTCTAAAACCTTAAGAGTAGATCTGGTGTTAAACAGTTTTAAATGTATATCTCTCAACTATAAACTATTCTGATTTACGAGTTATCTAAGTATTTCAAAATTAGAACCGATAATCAATTATACAAAAAGATTTCTCACGTCCTCGGCACCATGCTGATGTTAGTTTTCCTGCTGGAGTGAAGACGCCGTGACGTCGAAAGGGAGAGTGACCCGCGCTGCCCGTGCACTGAGGTACTGCGGCACAACAAGTACCTACCAAGGAGGTACGAACATAAACACAGGTTTAATATATTACAAATAGATGTTTTATCTTAGATACCTGTTATGGATATTAGTAATATAGATAAAACAGAAACAGTCACACAGTCTGTTATGGTATTGTTGTATTTGTTAATGTTTATAGAATTAATAATGGTCTAGATCTGTAACTTGACAAGTACAGAAGAAATACTTTTATAAAGTTTATCTGATTGTTGATGTAATTTAATTAAGAGATTAATTAAAAGCATTGCAGTGTAACTTTGTAAAAGGGAGTTAAGAAGGCAAGATTTGTCTTAAATTAGTTTATTACATGTGTCGGGATAAGTTGCTGATCCTTACTACATAAAACTACAACTTAAACCTGCTTAAGTGCAACTTAATAATAGCTACTTATTAATTACTCCGTAGTATATATATATCAAGGGCTATTAATCTAGTTACGATTTAATTAACAAATTCTTTGCTTGTACTGTGTAATTCTTCAAATAGATGAAACCTTTTAATTTATCTAAATAACTTCTATTTTATTAAGTAAACATAAAAAAGTAACCAACTAAGAAAAAAGCTTCTGAAAACCAATCAATTAAAAAATTCACTGTAGTGGAGTAAAAAAAATATTATTAAATTCTTACAAAGGGTTAATAAAGAGATTTCAAATACTTTTCAATTTGAATAACGGTGAAGTACGCCTGAAGAAACCTCTTCAAACACACTTCAAGGTATTATGAAGTTTCATATCATTAAAATCTTTAAAAAACATTCTCTAATGTAGTATTCATTCAATATTCAATTTCAATCTCTTTTATAAAGATGTTTAAATTAAGCCAAATAAACCCTACCAGGTTAAAAATAGGTTTACTTTATTTAATTTCAAATAAAAGGTAATAAATAAATGTAAAAATATTCGGTTCATTAAGTTTAGAATAATAAAACCGTGATATCTAAATACAGTCTCTATCTATACAATTACCTATTGAAGTGCTTCCTGAAGATTCCACTCGTACAATACAAGGCGATGGGATTCACGCAACTATTGAGGAATGAGAAACAGAATCCCACGATCCGCAGGGCATGCCACCACATATTGTAGTCGTCTGGCGCTGTGGGGCTGTAACATATAAATAAATTAAAGATCCTAATTTAAACTATAATATGGCGAGCGTTTTTGCGCATAATAAAGGAGCCCCTTAAACCTACTCCTGGGTAGCAAGTCCCAGGCACTGCTTGCACTCCTCTCCTTGCAACGCGATGGGTCCGGCACCCGCACGGTGAATCCATCCATAATTTTATGTAAGACGTTTTTTGCAACCACGTTTTCAAAACCTATATTATTATGAGATGGGGTTTATATATTTGGGGTTAATATCTCACCAGAAGTAGAACCACAGTATAAACACGTGTGATGGGAGGAAGCACGCTGCAAACACCACCACGAACGCTAATACTGTCAGAGCCACCTTCCTCCTCGCCCGCATCTACAAGAAACATGCAATATACCTGTAGAACTTAGTCTGATACACTGACGCTAATATTATTACAATAATAGTATTTCAGCTTTCTATAGAAGTAACGAATACATTTTATAATGAACTGCACATAAGTTTGTGTCTCTTCTTGCTATATTTTTTATATGAAATGTAATATTGCAGTATGAAGTCAACAAGTAGAGTATCTTAGGCTTATATGTAATATTATATTATAATATTCAACATTAAGTCAATATATTTTTAAAATATTGTTAACATAAAATGAGCACGATATGACTATCAACAACACATAATAAAACATTATTTAACAAAAATGTATGTTAAATAAATTCATACTTTAATATTAAACGTATACTGGCTCTTTGTAAGTAACCTCTTGCAAGGCCTAGTGACAAGGATTATAAAAAGCACTTTAGTTTGACACCTCTATGAAAATTTTATAACGCTGAAATAAGTTTAATTTTATTAACTTAAACATATTTTACAAATCAATTTATTTCTAAAACAATTTAAAAATAAGAGTAGGAAATAATAAAACTTTACAACCTTTAGTCAAAAATAAAGGTTCAAACCCGTTTTGATTTCAATCTAAACTACTTATATAATATAACATAAAACAATAACCAGCCTTGATTGTATTGCAAACTTGAATAATTTAGAAACAATTAATATATATACATATATCATGCAACGGTAGCGTAGGCTATTCTTAAAACGATTGAAATGTAAATACAATTATATAACCTGGGACCCTCTGAAGTTTAAACTTGCAAATGTATGGCTTTCTTGTAAATGGTAATAATATAATAGGTATTTGTTAATGTTATATAACCCACATACCTGCCTCTGAGTTCCTTGCATCTCACCAGGTACATTCTGCGTGCTTAGCACTAGATGCCTCGCCATCAGCACATAGAACATCGCGATCACTGCCAGAGGCAGGGAGTAGTACACAAGGAAACGTATCAGAACCATCGTTCGGGCGTAGGACTCCCCCCACTCTTGAGGGTATGAGTAGCAAACGAAGAACTGACACCAAAATGTTAACGTAAAAGTCAAACGTAAAAATGTGTGATTTTGTTGCCGAGGCGATTTCCTAATCACAAACAATTTGTAAATTTTTTGAAATTGAAAGCTTTTAAAAGGTATTTTCTAAACTTCGATTTAAAAACTGATTCGATTTTAATTTCAAAAACTAAATTTTATTAAGGAATAAACTTACTTGAATAAGGAATAAACTGACAACATGGCAAATTATTTGTACAAGCTCTTGTAACTTACCTGAGTAGTAGGATTCACTACGAAGGCTCGTAAGTGAGAACCTATGTATGCTGGAATAGCTAGCGCTGCAGCTAGTATCCATATCCCGACTGCGGTTGCAACTGTCAAACGTGTAGCCCGCTTACTGCCACCTTCATAAAAAGATATAAGAAGAATGGATTTATACAAAGAATGGATTTACATTAAATATTATTTATCTGATATATCGTATTAATAATTTTATAGTAGTAATATTTATTTATTTAATCTTTATTGAGCCTAATAAAGGTACAAAAGGCTTAATACTAAGAGCATTCACTACCAGTCAACCTGAGAACACAGTACAAGATTACACAAAGAGGCGATATCCAAGTTTAAATCACTTAAATAAATAATATAATATTATAATATTGTGATAAAACCCAAAACCAAATAAGAAAACAAAAAAATCTGTTGATTTTTTCTATTTGTTCTTTTATAATGTTACTTTAAGGTCAAAGATAAATTTTATTATTAAAATATTACTTATTAATATCAAAATAATTTGGAATAGTAAGATAAAAACCGATAGAATCACTAAGCTGAAATAATTTTTACGATATTTTACCCCATCGAAATAGTTTTTAATATCACTTCACTTTGTAAATGTACCTACTTATATTAATAATAAAATAATATACCGCAACAAAATCCACAAATTGATCCAACCCTAAGCAAAGTAAGCAAATTGCTTCTTGTATTAAGGGTGTTAGACAACGATACAAATAAATACGTATTATAAATACTGCGAATATATTTAATAAACGACCAAAGCCAGAAATAAAGACATCTATGCTCTGTCGGGAATAAGAAACCAAGTATAGAATTTTTTTAAACCTTATAATAATCTAATACCATTATATTAGTAATATTTTGCAACGACTATAATTTTTTTTATAAAATTAGAAATTAGTATGTATTAAATCAGCTTCCTGATATGGATTTCTTATCGATTAATATAATTTGCAGCGGTTTGATAAAGGTAAATTAAAACATTTATTGCTATCATTTTACTCTAGAACATAATTTAATTATTTATCATTCACTCATAACTGAATGATTAAATAAATAAAACTTACAATTGGGGCATATAAAATATATCCTTCCCAAATATTTGTTCAACGTTTTTTGAAAATATCTTTAAACATGTATAGCCATGTTAAGCTTATTTAAATTTATATAAATATAGAATGTAAAAAACCGATACGGGCAGGGATTCGAACCCGCGACTACTGGGAAACCGTCCCGTCGCTCTACCAACTGAGCTACCGTATCGCTGTCCGCCTCGGTGAATTAAGCATTCTATATGTGATCGTCTTTATCGGGACGGTGGTGACATCTATTAGGTTCCTTTCGAAAATCCTAACCAATGTTTCTAACTTTGCAGTATAGATAAACATTGAAAAGATGCCACTACCGAAATCAATTTTTTGAAAATATCTTTAAACATGTATAGCCATGTTAAGCTTATTTAAATTTATATAAATATAGAATGTAAAAAACCGATACGGGCAGGGATTCGAACCCGCGACTACTGGGAAACCGTCCCGTCGCTCTACCAACTGAGCTACCGTATCGCTGTCCGCCTCGGTGAATTAAGCATTCTATATGTGATCGTCTTTATCGGGACGGTGGTGACATCTATTAGGTTTCTTTCGAAAATCCTAACCAATGTTTCTAACTTTGCAGTATAGATAAACATTGAAAAGATGCCACTACCGAAATAAATTTTTTGAAAATATCTTTAAACATGTATAGCCATGTTAAGCTTATTTAAATTTATATAAATATAGAATGTAAAAAACCGATACGGGCAGGGATTCGAACCCGCGACTACTGGGAAACCGTCCTGTCGCTCTACCAACTGAGCTACCGTATCGCTGTCCGTCTCGGTGAATTAAGCATTCTATATGTGATCGTTTTTATCGGGACGTTGTTTCTATATAAGATAACACTTTTAACAGGTTTAAAAAACAACGTAACAAAATTTAATCGGAAAAAAATACCTTGTTTTAGAATTTAGAGAAACATACTGCGTGATTTGAGCAATTATTTTCGGCAATCAAATATCTTGTAAATTATAAAAATTAAACTAGTTTAAAATAATTTAGTTATTAAAATTATTTGAACAATCAAAATGTGCAATAAAAATAAGTAGACCATTTCAAAATAATTTTAACATCACAGTCGTAATATTTTACAACTAGATACCTATCGCATCATAAATCACAAGACGAGAATCCAGATTCAACGCAACACATTGAGTATCGCAACGACGTAGATACAATAGTGTTGTTTCTCGAATTATTGTGGTGATAAAGCTATCTTTATAAACATTGGTTGTGGACTAAATAGAACGATCGTAATTCCTAACTAGCGCTGTTCATATTGAACGCGCCTTGGTTTGTCTAAGAGTTATTAGTTGTTGGAGACTGTACTTATTTTCGTATTTATGATTTTTCTCATTATTACTATTAATTAATGTTTATATTATTTTTTTATACAATTTTTATAGAACGTCATTTAATTTATAGAACGTTGTCATAGTTTTCACTTTTAAGGGTTTTGAAAAAAAAAGTAGTGAAATGTCAAGCGCAGTTTGAGTTTCTACAACATTCGAAAGTTGAAGGTAAAATAAATCACAATATATATAACTCTTACAATTATTTGTCTTAAAAATAAAAATATTTAATTACAAATAAGAATGCATTTTATCGGAAAGTAAAAATATAAGTCTTCTTTAAAACAAGAACAGAAAAATACAAACAACTTATTTGTAGATAAATTTATTTAAAGTCAATTGCAAAGATATTATGAATGAGTTTCATATTCATTCGAACGCTTCCATTTAATTTACTTTTAAAACACTCTGTGGCACTTTGGATGTTATTGAGATCTGGTTTTGAAGGCCATTGTTAACGTTTATTTACTCAGTAAAAATATATTTTTCTGCCATGGGTTATTAATAGTTTTGTTTTTTGTTTATTTAGTATGTTTTCTTTTTAAACTCCGACCCAAAAAGAGGGGTGTTATAAAATTGACCTGTGTATCTGAGTATCTGTGTGTCTGTCTGTGACAACGTAGTAGGCAAACGCGTGGACAAATTTGAATGCGATTTTCTTAATATCGATTAAATAAGCTTGGTTCATCAAGAAAGTTCTTAGCTAAGTTTGGTCGAAATAGAAGCAGTCTCCAATATATGGCGCTTTTAGTGGTGGAAGTGAAGGTGGAAGGTTATACAAAATGTTGGTAGTAAAAACCTATACAAGTGAAATTAGTGTGTTCGTAGGTTCATTTTGGTATAACATAGAAAAAAGTAAAATATTTTAAGGAGCAGAAAAAAAATTTAACTAAAAATTTTAAAATCCCCCGATACAGAAAGATCTATAAAGGATAAAAATAATGTTATTATGTACTGATTGAAGTCGTTGCGTCGGGGGACCGCTAAATAAAGAAAAAAATAAAGAAAACGAAAGTAAGTTACTAAGGCAAATAACGATATAACAATATCAAATCGTTATGTCCTTATTCATTAGCATTAGCGTAAAATACACACCATCGTCAACGTAAGTACAACGGTCCCCCGACGCACCGACTTCAATAAGTACATAACAATATTATTTTTATCCTTTTACGACAAAGCAGATTTCTTTAATATATTTTTGTTATTTTGTAGCTGTAATTTTAATTTTCTGAGCATGGTTTAACATTGAAAGAGCAAACGTTGGTGATTTGTCTTTGCCTAATCTCGCTTTTAATGATAATTTCAGACTTTAAAGTGTTTGCTAACAGTTTTACTAGAGAATTGTATTTGTTTGTATTACATAGATCTATAACAACTGAAAAGCCAGATTTTCTTCCCCGTCTAACCTTCCTAAGAAAGCATTTCTAAACCTTCAATTTTTTTTTTATGTTTATTTTTTTATTTACAATAGTAGATAGTACAGCAGTGTACGATATCCAGGGGGGGGGCATCCACCACCCCCCCTGCTTCCCCCCCCCCTCGGTACGCCCATGAGTATTTATTTACAATGCAGGCGGAACAATTTTACAAGCTTTACAATTTTTTATTTAAAAACACGTAACCAAAACTATGTCAAATTACTAATGTAATATATTATGTTTAGTAACATTTATATTTGCAGTGTTCATTTACAACTCAAGTATTGCTATTTTTTACTTAGAAACACAGCCCTAAGAAACAAAACATTCTATTTTTGAATCAATGTGTTATTTGTTTTATTTGTTTTAATTATTTTATTTATTTTTATTATTTTATTTATTTTATTTATTTAGTTATTTTATTTGTTTTATTTGTTTTAATTATTTTATTTATTTTAAATATTTTATTTATTTTGTTTATTTTGTTTATTTTGTTTCTTTTGTTTCTTTTGTTTCTTTTGTTTCTTTTGTTTCTTTTATTCATTTTATTCATTTTATTCATTTTATTCATTTTGTTCATTTTGTTCATTTTGTTCATTTTGTTCATTTTGTTCATTTTGTTCATTTTGTTCATTTTGTTCATTTTGTTCATTTTGTTCATTTTGTTCATTTTGTTCATTTTGTTCATTTTGTTCATTTTGTTCATTTTGTTCATTTTGTTCATTTTGTTCATTTTGTTCATTTTGTTCATTTTGTTCATTTTGTTTATTTTGTTTATTTTGTTAATTTTATTAATTTTATAAATTTTATATATTTTATTTATTTTATTTATTTTATTTATTTTATTTATTTTATTTATTTTATTTATTTTATTTATTTTATTTATTTTATTTATTTTATTTATTTTATTTATTTTATTTATTTTATTTATTTTATTTATTTTATTTATTTTATTTATTTTATTTATTTTATTTATTTTATTTATTTTATTTATTTTATTTATTTTATTTATTTTATTTATTTTATTTATTTTATTTATTTTATTTATTTTATTTATTTTATTTATTTTATTTATTTTATTTATTTTATTTATTTTATTTATTTTATTTATTTATTTTATTTATTTTATTTATTTTATTTATTTTATTTATTTTATTTATTTTATTTATTTTATTTATTTTATTTATTTTATTTATTTTATTTATTTTATTTATTCTATTTTATTTATTTTATTTATTTTATTTAGTTTATTTATTTTACTTGTTTTATTTACTGTATGTATTTTATTTAATTTATTTATTTATTTTTATTTATTAATTTTTATCTTTTCCACTTTTAATCATAATCAGTGATCACTTGTTTACGTCAACATAGAAGTGTCAGGCCTATTTTGATACCAGATTTATCGTAATAAGCCCTTCTGTAAGGGCACTTTCCAACTTAATGTTAAACTTATGAGGGTTCCTGGTCTGAGAAGAACCAAACAACAAACTCAGCCGGATACATATATTTTTTTATTGTGATCACTGTTTCACTAACGTCAACGTTAAACGTTTTTTTTAAACGTCTTAAAAGTAATATAGCAGAAAAAAATAAAGATGGAAAATAAATTATCTATTGAATAATTACTTTGTTCTAACAAAGTGGGGCTGTTCAATACACAAGAAATCATAAAGTTCAGTCGTACTTATGAAGAAAATAAAATTGTAGTAAATGTAAGTGCAAAAGTAAAACAGAAATAATATTTACTAAAAATAATTAAAAATCACTTACTTTTACTTAGATTTTATTACACACTCAGAAAAGTAAACATCAATTGAAACTATTTACAGCATGCTCCGAAAAAATCACCTAAATATTTGTTTGTTTAGCAAATAGATCGACTCGCTGATTAAATATTTACATTACATTTTTAGACAGTTCATTGATAAAAGAAATAGATTACATACCAAGATCTTATAAATAAATGTTAATATGTCATTGCAATAGAAATTCAATTATTCAGACTGATTGTTGTCGTAAGGCATTCGGATAATCAAAAATCCGGGTAATTGAATAAATGAGGAAAATTGGGTTTTGTCTATAATAGTACTAATGTTAGGTGTTTATTAAAAGCAAAAAATAACTATAAATAAAAATCAATGTTTATTGAGGAATTATTATCAAAAAAAATTTGGTACATTCGATTTAAACACTTACGTACTTAATCACATTATTTTTTTTGATAACATACACACTGTTAAGACTTGCTTCAGTAATACACAGTACTTGCACTTCAATGTTTAATATCCAACCATTTGTAATAGAATGGTCGAGAGCAGCCCTAACAACTCGTTTTATAATATTTTTACACTATAATATTTAGGTGAGGGTAATTTATAATTCCATAACCAATTTACAGATGCTATTATTTATACCTCATAATAAGTTCCAATAATTAATAAAAGATTAAACATTATTTTAAAATATCCTATGCTTCTAATTCTTAAAACATTTAACAGTAAATACTAAATAACATTACATTTTAATTGCGTAGGTGGCGCTACTGTTGAAACTTATAAACTAAAACATGTAAATTCCAATGTTTTTACCATTTTAATTATTGTAAATAAATATGACTAACAATATATACTAAAATACTACGGTATTAATTATTGAGGTATACGAAGATCTGTGAGTGTGTGTCAGCGCTCATATACGTGTTGTATCGATGTAGTTGTAGTACATGTTAGTTGAAGAATATAACCATTGTCGCTAGCTGCGTAAAATCTGTTCATGTACATTTTTATAAATAAACTGAGTTTCAAGTGATTAGAACTTGTGTATCTTATTATGTCCTAACAGGTTATGGGCCCAGAAGACTATATACAATTGATTTCGTGAGTTTTGGACAGTAAATACAGTGAAAAGTTGTGTTGAACTGTTAATGAAAAATTATTGACTACCCCCTACAATAAAACAAAAGTGGACTCGCCTAAGTGTTTTACAACATAATATTTCTTAATTCTAAAACGTTATTATGGCTGCTCCTATTAAGATTGAACCCCTAAGTGCAAATAATTATGATACGTGGAAAATTCACATGAGAGCTATTTTGAAGAAAAATGATTTGTGGGTATTTGTATCAGGTACTTTGGCGCAACCGGTGCGTACCGACCCTAAGTATTCAGAATGGGTTAAAATGGACGGAAAGGCGGAATCAGATATATTGTTAGCCGTCAGTCCTAGTAGTAGCCCATACCAAAATTTTTAGAAGATGTATAGAATTTTTTACATTCTATATTTATATAAATTTAAATAAGCTTAACATGGCTATACATGTTTAAAGATATTTTCAAAAAATTGATTTCGGTAGTGGCATCTTTTCAATGTTTATCTATACTGCAAAGTTAGAAACATTGGTTAGGATTTTCGAAAGGAACCTAATAGATGTCACCACCGTCCCGATAAAGACGATCACATATAGAATGCTTAATTCACCGAGACGGACAGCGATACGGTAGCTCAGTTGGTAGAGCGACGGGACGGTTTCCCAGTAGTCGCGGGTTCGAATCCCTGCCCGTATCGGTTTTTTACATTCTATATTTATATAAATTTAAATAAGCTTAACATGGCTATACATGTTTAAAGATATTTTCAAAAATTGATTTCGGTAGTGGCATCTTTTCAATGTTTATCTATACTGCAAAGTTAGAAACATTGGTTAGGATTTTCGAAAGAAACCTAATAGATGTCACCACCGTCCCGATAAAGACGATCACATATAGAATGCTTAATTCACCGAGACGGACAGCGATACGGTAGCTCAGTTGGTAGAGCGACGGGACGGTTTCCCAGTAGTCGCGGGTTCGAATCCCTGCCCGTATCGGTTTTTTACATTCTATATTTATATGATTACACTTTACACAACAATAAGAATCAAGTAGAATGTTATCGTTGTGGTCGCCGTGGACACATTGCAAGAGAATGTAAAACGAAAATTGTACACAAACATAAGCATAGCGCTAAGCAAGCAGAACGCAATAGTTTTTAGCAGCAGGAATATACGACAATGTTTATCACGACTGAAGAGGCTCGTACAGGTGATGAGAGTGGATCTGTTTGGTGTATCGATAGTGGATGCATAGGAAATATGTGTAATGATAAGCACGTGATAAAAGGATTCACGCGGCTGGAAAATGAACTTAATTTGGCAAATCAAGCAAGTACGCAGATAACCGAGATCGGTCAAGTCAGTATTTCGGTTGATACAGGTTGTGAAAAACGCCTGGTAAATATTCAGAAAGTGTTCTACGTGCCAGATCTACGAACAAGTCTTTTATCAGTGTCGAAAATGACTGATCATGGATTTGAAGTTCATTTTACTAAACAAGATGCTGTTGTTACTGATAAGAACAAAAAGATTCATATGAAGGCCGACCGTGTAGTTAACTTATACCATGTAAGATTGGATCAGCAGTATTCCAATAATGTACAAATGGTGAAAAAGCCAATTGACATGTGGCATGAGCGCTTGGGTCACATTAATGAGCGTGATCTCAAAGCTATGGCTAAAAACAACTTAGTACATGGTCTGAAGTTTGATGACAGTGAAAAATTGTCGGAACGTGAAACATGTTTAAGTCAAAAAATGACTTATGTGTGTGGCCCAATGAGACATGAGTCATATGGTAAAAAGAAGTATTTTGTCACATTTATCGATGAGAAATCTCGCTGGTGTGAAGTTTATTTTATCGCTAACAAAAGTGATGTCCTTAAAGTATTTAAAGAATATAAAGCATATGCAGAGAAGTTAACAGGTATGAAGATAAAGAATTTACAGTCAGATAACGGAAGAGAATATATAAATACAAAATTTGATCATTTCTTGAAGGGTGAAGGCATTAAAAGAAGATTAACTGTGCCATATACACCTCAGCAGAATGGCATAGCAGAAAGAAAGAACAGAACGTTAGTTGAGATGGCTCGATGCATGATGCATCAAGTCGGAAGCGATCCAGGATTTTGGGCTGAAGCTATAAATACATCTAATTATATAAGAAACCGATGTCCTACTATTGCATTGAAAGGTGAAATACCGTATACTGCGTGGAAAGGGAAAAAAGCCTACAGTAACATACATGAATAGATATGGAGCAAAGCTATACTATAGCAAGCTATAGTTATAGCAAGAGATGTTATTTTCATGAAAGAAAGTGCATTTGATAGTCAATATGAGGAAATTCTTGAGAATGAAAATGAAGTAGATAAAAAGATAAATATAGACCTGAATGAAGAAATTTTTAGTGAAAAGAAAGCAAAGGAGGATAGACCATACATAAAAGCTATAAGAGGTGAATCTAGAACGTTAAAACCTTTAGAAAATATACATGATATTTTAAAACTTGATACAATGGATAGACCAACAAGAAAAAGACATTCAACGGTATCGTGGGAAAATTTAATAGAACCTGCTAAAAGAGGAAGAGGGAGACCGAGACTTTTACGTACCGGCCTGAGAGGAAGACCCAGAAAGGAATATCAGTACCAGGAGAATGATGAAAGAGTGGTAGAAAGTGAGACAGACGATGAGGAATCGGAAGAACAAATGTCAGCAAACATGATAACGGTTGATCCAATGTCATGGCAAGAAGCTGAAAGAACAAGTGATTCTATAGATTGGAAATATGCTTTAGAAGACGAATATCTAGCCCAAATAAAAAGTGAGACTTTGAAAAATAGTGCCACGACCCCATGATCGAAAAGTGATTGGCAACAGATTAGTATTTAAAAGTAAAGTAACAGGAAAGAAAATTCGTCTAGTTGCTAAAGGTTGTTCCCAGCGGCCAGGGGAGGATTTCCATGAAACGTCATCCCCGGTAGTCAGATCATCATCAATAAGATCGATAGCAGCACTATCGTCAGAGTTGGGCCTAAAGATCCATCAAATGGACGTGGTCACTGCCTATTTGAATGGTACATTAGATGAAGAAGTGTACATGGAGATACCTGACGATATAAATAGTATACTAGATAAAATAATTACTAGAAAGCAGATTGGCTCACGTCACCAAATAGTTCAATTGGAAAATAATTTTTAAAACCGCTAAATTATGGATGGAAAAGTTGAATGAATGTCATGATGCAGTATGTTTGTTAAAGAAATCGCTAAACGGTTTACGACAGTCAGGTTTGCAGTGGTATAAAAAGTTAGTAGATTAGAGTTGATTGGTTTTAAGTCAATGTCACAAGATCCTCGTTTATTTGTGTCACAAAACAAACATAATATAATGTTAATTTCTATCTATGTCGATGATTTAATTTTAGCTACAAATGATCTTACATGGCTGAAAGAAGTTAAAAAATAATTAATTAATGTTTTTGATATGAAAGAGTTAGGAGAAATTAATACTTGTCTAGGTATTGAGTTTGAAAGAGATGAGGAAAATAGAGTGTACTTACCGTCCCGATAAAGACGATCACATATAGAATGCTTAATTCACCGAGACGGACAGCGATACGGTAGCTCAGTTGGTAGAGCGACGGGACGGTTTCCCAGTAGTCGCGGGTTCGAATCCCTGCCCGTATCGGTTTTTTACATTCTATATTTATATAAATTTAAATAAGCTTAACATGGCTATACATGTTTAAAGATATTTTCAAAAATTGATTTCGGTAGTGGCATCTTTTCAATGTTTATCTATACTGCAAAGTTAGAAACATTGGTTAGGATTTTCGAAAGAAACCTAATAGATGTCACCACCGTCCCGATAAAGACGATCACATATAGAATGCTTAATTCACCGAGACGGACAGCGATACGGTACCTCAATTGGTAGAGCGACGGGACGGTTTCCCAGTAGTCGCGGGTTCGAATCCCTGCCCGTATCGGTTTTTTACATTCTATATTTATATAAATTTAAATAAGCTTAACATGGCTATACATGTTTAAAGATATTTTCAAAAATAGAGTGTACTTGAGTCAGAAAATGTATGTTGAAAGACTTTTAGAGCGATATGGTATGAGTGATTGTAAGCCTGCAAAAACTCGGATGGATGGTCTGGTAGTTTTACCTAGTAAAACCTAAAGAGATTAAAATAGACGTTATGAATAGACTACCTTATCAGAATTTAATTGGTGCTTTAATGTATTTATCAGTGTCCACAAGGCCAGATATTACTTACGTTGTAAACTATCTCAGTCAATTTAATACTAATTTTGATGTTCAGCATTGGCAGGCGGCTAAGCGGGTGTTAAGATACTTAAAAGGTACGTCTAATTATGGTTTAATGTATGAGAGGACTGGTTTACCATTGTTTGGTGTGGTTGATGCCGATTGGGGTAATAATGCAATCGACCGTAGTTCCTACTCCGGGTATGCATTTATTTTAGCCGGCGCTCCAGTAAGTTGGGAGGCACGTAAGCAGAGAACTGTTGCTCTCTCCAGCACTGAAGCCGAATATATGGCGATTTCTGAAGCTGCTAAAGAAGCAATGTATTTGCAGGATGTGTTGAGAATAGTGAGAATGGAATGCGAGGTTGTTACATTGTTCAATGATAATCAAGGTGCTATGAAACTTGCTCAAACTAGAAATTATCATTCGAGAACAAAGCATGTAGACGTTATACACCACTTTATTCAAAATATGTGCGAAAAAGGTGTTATTAATCTGAAATATTTGTGTACAGAGAGGATGCCAGCAGATGTATTTACGAAAGGTTTAAGTGGAACGAAACATTATGAATGCCTAGGTAATTTGGGAATAATAGACAAATCAGATTAGCTCACAACTTCGAGGGGAGGTATTGAGGTATACGAAGATCTGTGAGTGTGTGTCAGCGCTCATATACGTGTTGTATCGATGTAGTTGTAGTACATGTTAGTTGAAGAATATAACCATTGTCGCTAGCTGCGTAAAATCTGTTCGTGTAAATTTTTATAAATAAACTGAGTTTCAAGTGATTAGAACTTGTGTATCTTATTATGTCCTAACAACCTTTACTACAAAGAACCAAGAGGGACGGACAAAACATTCGTGTCCAACACAATCATGCACATCCTTCGTGGGTATATAAATGTTATCAAAGTGACATTCATCGCAATACCTGCATTACTCTTGAGCGCAAGCTGTCCATTCAATTTTCAAAGTCCGTAAGTCCATCTAGTCAAGAAAAAAAAATGTATGACCTTAAGTTACTAATGACACAACTTCATTTAAAGGAACCTATAAAGTATTGAACAAAACAAGATTTCATACTATGTGAATAGCATCTGAAGATCAAAATAACGTAATTTATGTATAGTATTTAAAAATATTAACGTATAAATATAATATATTAAAAAAGTCCAAAGCAATTCTTGTGTACTTTATATACATTATTATCAACCTACGAAATCCTTATAAAAATATTTAATTGAGTAATTAGTATAAAAGATTTTAGTTATTTTACATAATATTAATTTCTGAATGATTTGTCGTGGTTTGTTTTATACAAATTATTTCGATCGAGTCCATTACCTGCAAACTTTTACTTTTATTTAAAAAAAATATTATATGTATAGATATGTAATAAAAAATGCAAGGAATATAGCTGCAATATCATCTAAAAAGTATCTAAAGTTGTTTGTAGCCTTATAAATTTTGTAGGGATGCTAAATGTGGCATGTACGATGAATATTGTAAGTATGAATTTACAGTTGGGACTGGAAACAATAGAATAAACATATTTTAGTGTTTAAGCAAACGTTAATATTTTAATGAAATAGTTAAAAAATATATATTTGTTTTATTAGTTCCTCGTTGGTTCCTCTTTATTCTATTGCTTCCATCGTTTCGAATTAGTTTCAAATAGAATTTAATTTACACTAAAATAATTCAACTGCTAATAATACCTTATATGTATTTTCTCTCAAATTATATTTGAATTAACGAACCACGGGCAAGCCCTCGCATTTTTTCACATTCCTTATTCGGACTACAATTTATTATCCCGATCACCATACCTTGCACTCCGAAAAATTCTATAAAATTCATGGGTAGATAAAAATTTTTGTGAGAAACAAAATTATTCCAAAAAAGACAATGTAATTTGTGTAAATCCTAACGCGCGACGAGCGCGCATTTCTGTACTAATTTTGATGAAACTTTTGATTCATGTTGTATAATTGCTAGCACTGCGTCGGTAACGAACAACATAGAATCCACGGAACAACCTTATATTCAATATAATATTTAAAAAAATCTAAACCAGAGAACGGTCAAACCTGTTGAAAAAACTTTATCTACCTACGTTTTTGTTATTCGTAATGTTAAAGATATTTTCTTTAAAATAAAACTATTTTTACGGATTTTACTCGCGTATATTGAATTAAATTTTAAATTTACATTTTAAATCTCACCCAACGTTTCGAATGCCTTGCAGCAATCGTGTTCATGGTAAGACAATTCAATTAAAAAAATCAATTGAATTAAAAAGCCACCCACAGTTGAACGTCAACCGGCCGTACTACCATATGTGAAAGGAGTTACTGACAGAATCGGCAACATCTTAAAAAAAGTTTCTATAAAAACTATCTACAAACCTCAAAGGAAAGTGAGCCAATTCTTGAGACCTATCAAAAGTAATATTCCTTTACAATGTGCAGGAGTATATAAACTTGACTGCGATTGTGGCTTTTCATACAAAGGTCAAACAAAGAGGAGCATCGGTAAATGAGTTAGGGAACACATCTCGGATAACAAACATAGGCGTACATCGAAGTTTGCAGGGTGTGAACATACCATAGAAAAGCCCAATCATTATATAAGATTTTATAAACCTAAAATCCTCGCTAAAGAACAACGTTACATTCCAAGAATGGTTCGTGATACTATTGAAATTTAAAAAAAACATTCTAATTTTAATAGAGAATGTGGTTAGGGATTATCTAACACCTGGGACCCACTTTTGAAAAATGTTAAAGATACTGTTCGCGTATCGTATTAAAAATCCATATTTTATATTATGATAGTTCTGTAATTGTGATGAAGGTTTTTATGATTTCTGGTGACGTGATTCATCGTCTTGTATATTATTTGGGGAATATGTTTTATTACGACCTTTTCCTTTTACCCACACCATATTACTCGTGTTCAAATACACAGCCGATATAAATGATAAATCTGTTTAAACAAAGGGTTATATTTAGCAGCAATATATAAGCAAATTTTGTTGTTGATGTCTTTTATTTAAAGTAAATGCCGGTCTATTTCATTAATACTTTGTTCTAGGCACAAGTTAATTGTTTTCGTGTATATTGTTACATCATTATATTCATTCGTTTCTATTTTTATTACGAAGAAACGAAATACTTCAAATTTTCACTAGGAATTCACAGAAATCAAACTTCAAATCATAATTTTTTTATTACTGTTAATGTGGATAGGTCCTGCAGTAGTTTTTTGTGCTTCTTAATTATTAATTAAATATATTTTCTGATTTCAACACTAACTCTTCATGCTCATCTTTTAAAAACAATGGATTTTAAATGACGTTGAAGTTTTTCGTAACTTACCGTCCTTTATCATCGTTTTATACATGCTGAATGAATTGGCCGCTTTGCAAGAATAAAACGAGTCTATTATATTAAATTGAACTTGTGACTTTTCTCTTTACAAATGTGCAAAGTTTTATAATTTTAAAAGCTTTTTCAATTCATATTTCTTTGATCCGGGAGACACTTTTCTTACAGAAAATGTTCACTAATCCTAACCAATGTTTTTTTAACTTTGTAGTATGTTAAAAAAAAATATGTTTAAGTTTTATAAAGATATATTCAGCCATGTAAAGCCTTCATAAAAAGGATAAAAAAATTTAGAATATGTTTTTATTTTCAAGGATAGAGGGATAGAATTCAAGGATAGAAGGATTCTTCTGAGAAGAAGTTTTTAGACCTTAAAAGGTCACGAGATAAAAACTTTAATTATCACTTTAAAAAGTGATAATTAAATTTATAAACTAATATTAATCCATAATAAATGCACTTATTAACTTTATTTAAACAAAAAAATAAGTACAAGAAAAGAAAATTTATCATAATAACGTAAAAATTGATTCTGAGAAAAAAAGATTACATTATTCTGTTCCGTGTTTCTTGAGCGATTTATCTTTCAACATATTTTACTAGAGTTTTAATGAAATATATTATAAAGCAATATAATAGTATAATAATGTGCGATCTTATTTTTATGTCTTAGACTAAAACTTTTTTAAAAGATTTTTATATTTTTTAATCTTAAAAGCTGACATTTTAGATGTAATATTACTTTTATTTAGTCCAACTAAAGAAAAGATAAATATTTTGTAACGAAGTACAAAATTGTCATTCAGAATGACAATGAAAAAGATTGATATATTTTATCGGAAAGAGAAAAAGAGATATGACAATATGCTAAGTACAAAATATATTAGGCTAGACAGACGTGCATACATTAAGGTACAAGCTAATTTAATACGTTTGAAAACTAAAACTAAAATTAATTATTATTATTTATGACATTCAAATCAACTTAACAGTATTTTTAATTGCATTAAAAAAAAAACAATAATATTAGTAATGTCATTTTTAGTAACATCCTGATGTGTCCTTGGAATGTCCTAAACAAAAAAGCTCTGAAGCACTTCAATCGGAATAATCTAATATTATATAATTAGATCTCAAAATACTGGAATGGAATTTATATCGATCTCCTCTGTAAATTGATTCGATGTAATTAAAAATATATTGATAAACCAAAAATGATTTTCAATGATTTTCAATGGCATTGAATTAAGCTGGCGCGCGTTTTTTGTATAGGCACATTAGTCAAGTAGGCTCGGTTTGGGAGTGAAACTCTATATTCTGAAAAAAGTGAAAGTTAATAAAAATTCAAATTCGAGAATAAACTTGCTTGCCAATCAGCCGGAATGGCTAACACCAAGTTTTTAATTATTCATATTATCCTAAGATATTACATTTTCGTTAAAAGTTTGGTAATTATACAAATATAATATTTTTTAAATCAGTTTTGAAATTGTCACTTATGACAGTGAGTATTTGTTGGATGTAATTTAATAAAATTTATAAAATTTAAAATTGATAATGATAGAATCACCAAAACGAAAAGGATTCGATCCTGTGTCCTCTGGATTTATTTACTCTTTAAATATAGTCTTATTATTTTTAACACAAACGTGCTCTATTACGCTTCTTTATATTATATATAAATAAAAGACTTTCGTTCATAGTAACAAGAATGCAAAGGAAAGAGAAACAATACGTTTCGCTGAAACCTTGTCAGTTAAGATAAAGGTCACAGTCTAATATAAAAGGAGAGAAAGTTCATTCGACGAAAGATAAATCGTTTCAGATTCCTAAATTTCCAATGTTACCCTTGTTACATAGAACTATAGTTTCTCCTTAATATCGACGCCTGTTCCGTTTATAAATTGTATAATAATAATAAATTGCAAATCTAACGATGTAAAATTATATAAGAGTTGTACTAAACATTATTTCAGGACTATGTACAAACTAAAAGAAAAGTTTACAGAAAACTTTAATAATAAGTTTAACATCGCTAGTATGTTTATAGACAATAAAATATATTAACATCGGTTGTAAGAGTTACATTAAAAACTTGGTGAGAGTTATCGAAAAAAGACTAAAATATGTCGTCTCCGTTTCGGTTAATATGATTATATATAATATGATAGTGATGGCGTCATTATAGTTTTATTGGTAAAGTTATCTATGAATTTACACTATATACAGGACTGATATGGTTTAGAACATTTGGCCTGGAAAATTTCGTAGTATTTTTTTTTAACAGGGTTATTTCTACAGAGTTTGTTTCGTTATATTTACAAGTTTCAGAAACCAGAAACGAAACTCAATCTGTCGGAGATTATCTCATTCCCTTTAGCTAAGACTTAAATTTGGTCCACTTGAACCAGCACTGCCATGCATTTAGAAAATAGCATTAAATGTGTAATTCTGTATACACAAACGATTTGTATTTTTTTTGTTAACATCCAGTAAATTATGCAATATTTTTTGTAACCGTGGGTAACTTTTCTTTAGCTTCCTCAATTGTTTAATATGATAGAAAAAAAGACAACTGTTCGTAACTAAGCAATTCCTCATGTATTTTATATATAAAGGTCCAAGGTCCTACTCCATGAAATTACTAAATGCTTTATTTTTAGAGAATGCTGTTAAATGAGATGAATAATTTAAAATATTTTAAAGTATTGCATGTACTTCTTTGTGCGTTACTAAAATTTCGAAAATGTTTATTTTGATTTTCTCTTGAGATCTCAATCTACGAAGATAGGAATTTAGTATAAAATCAAGGCCACATGTTTTGAGCAACTTCTTGTTTTCGACATCTTTGTTGTTTGTCTGGTTTCGTTGGTTTTGGAAAGAAGTCCTCGCTTCCCCAACACCAACTATGTTAAAAGTTCAGATTACAATTAAGATCTTCCAGATTTACCGTGAATCAGGTCATTCTGATAAAATAATGTTTTTTTATACACTTTCCACAATTTTAATGAAATTTGCTTAGAATAAATTTATAAAATTATGCCGTATATAACGTTTGAAAGCAACAACATTATTTCGCTCGCTTTCAGTTTATGAAGAAGTTTTATGCATATTATGAAATAAAATGTACATATGCTCTTACTTTTTTCTAAGACCCAAACTTACTAAGCTGTGTCACCTCATCTTGTAATTTACTAATGCTACTAAAATTATTTACAAAAGGGCAGACTTTCGTTCGTTCTTTGTTATTTAATTCAGAAGAAGAACTTAAGCTTCACTTTTGTTTAATACATTTACGTATTATTTTTTATCATAATACGTTATTTTTGTGTACCCTTTGATACCTAAATGATAAGGTCTTAATAAGGTATTTTCATTATCTTTAGTTCTTTTAAATTTGTTATTCTGCTTTTAGTCTATAAATAATAATATAGTCTTACAGACTAAAAGTTATTAAGTAATTGTGATTGTGTTTTTTCTTTCGTTTTTGAACTCACATTTCACACATAAAAGAAAAAAAATACTATCAAGCTTACTATGCTAAGCTAAGCTAAGCTTACTTGATTTAAAAAATAAAACTCCTGCTCCCGTACATAGTCGCGGGTAAAAGCTAGTTAATCATACATACTTTATTGCTGATTTTAAAGTTAATCTTAAGTGAACTTAAGGATGAACTTCCTGAAAAAGTTTCACTTCCTGCATTATTCGTTAACGTTTATTAGTTCGTTCCCAAAACAAATTAAGAAGTCTACCTCTCAGATTCTTCAACCGGAATAATGTTATTATGTACTTCGTTCTAGAACATACTTCCGTATATAAAAGAATAAACAAACAAATACATTATTTGTAATATTTTTGTTTTTATTTTTTCTTCTTTCAGATTTACGCTAAACTTAATACTAAATTTAGTACAATGTTGTAGTATGCAAATTATTTATTCCATGAGAGAATTTATATTCCGTTACTATTTTTTTCTAAGTATTTAAAAGTTGAAATGACAAGGATGTTTTAAAACGAAAATGTTTTTCAAAATTCAACTAAATACTTGTAACACTTCTCGATGTTCGATGTTTATTTGAATGATCCACCCTTTAAAGCATTACTATCAGTTGATCCTACATCTTTGACAAAACAAAATACCTAAATCTATACAACAAACCTCAACAAACAAACAGTAAACTCTGTAACCCTGAACAAAGAAAGATAATGCGGTCATCCGCATAGTACTAGAGATGAAGTATATGGAAAAAATAGATAATTCAGTGTTAGTTACTACCATTTGACCGTGTAGAGTTAAGAGCAGATCAGTATTACAAGGAATCGTGCCCTTTGGGAGGCATGGGATGGCATGGCATGCTCCTTTGGGATTACTAAAAAATTTTGCATCTGAGTATGTTTTATACGCCATCTATCACATTTAGCCGTCCGAAAACAGAGTTCAACCGCCGATTTTTATTATACCACTGCATGCCTGCCATCTCTATCATCTTGATGCATGCTGTTCCTTAACGTTGGGGCTAGCGAGAACCATAATACCACAAATTACCAAAATGTGGAATGAACTTCCTTACCGTTTCCTTGACTTAAGGTTGTAAAAATTAATTGCAGAAATGTGTTCGAGGCATACTCATTTCTGTATGACACGCGATAGTTTCATAATGCCTTCCTTAATGGTTAAAATATAATATACATGATAATTTAAATTTGTAACAAATATACTACTTGTACTATGATTAATCAAATTTTGAAATAAATAGTTGAATTGAATAATTCAAGATTTGATTTCGGAATATATTATAATATTAAGATTTTATAAAACTAGTTCAGAAATGAACGAACATTCATTTGAATGGTCTTGGTTGAACTTTGTTAATCTATTTGTCTGTGACGACTACAGTCGCAGCTACAACTATCTACAACTTCACAGTTAATTTTTATGAGCAAATTGGCTTTTCAGTTCTAACTTAATACATCTTGAATAAGTATAGAACTATAAAATCAGCTATAAGAAGCTAGATTATTTTCGTGAAGAAGTAGGTTTTCTAAATAATGTACTACTAATCGTTTAATTTTAGTTATAAGTATTATGTATTTAGTTATAAATCTTCAATTTTAGTTATAAATATATGTGCTGCATATGAAAATAAAAAATACTGTTGTCATTTTTGTGTACTATTGCGTTCAAATTATAATATAAGTTAACTAATGCTAAGTACTCATAAATAATTTTATTTATAATATTTTTATTATGTATTATTGTAAAATTTTTACGTTGTAGGAAATTTATGAACTATTTATTGAAATTATAAATTATGAATAATTAAAAAAGACATAAAATGACATTTGAATTTTATTGAAATATTTTAAAACTAGCTGTAAAAATAATATTTTTACAGTGGACGAAATCACGGTACCTCATACGTCCGATACCTCATACGTCAAAATCCATTAATTCGTTAAGACTGTAGCTGGAAACATAAAAATAGCATAATTAGCTATATTTCTATTAACATCGTGTATATTTGAATAACAACACTTCTTCTGAAGTTATCGGGTAATAAAAAGGATTTTCACAAATAATTGTGTAAAATTCAGTAAACCAATCTATTAAAAAGAGGAGAAAGTTAGTATTTGTATAGCCTTTGTTTTATTTTGGTATATAAGCTATAATATTGCTAAGTTTCAGTGAAATCCGTTTACTAGTTTTGGCTTGATTGGGTGACAAACATCCATCCATCCAAACATCTAAACAATCGCATTTATATATTAATCAGATACTACTAATTTCCTTTTATCTCAAAAAAGATTTCATATAACACATGTGATACTTTACGCTGTCTTAAACTCTAAAATGAACTGCTTTTCTTCGATAATAAATGAATGCCTTTGACAGACATTTAACTGGAGCTAGTATATAATTAGTCATCAATAATGTGTTAAACAAAATATTATTTCATAAAAATGTACATAGACTATTAAATATATATTATTTTCTAATATTTGCGCTAAAACTACTTAATAGTTCGAAAAATTATAAAGAAACCCAGCGGCTAAAAATAAAGAACAGATTATAGATTCATTCATTCATTTCATTCATTATAGAACAGATAATAATAATAATAATAATAATAATAATAATAATAATAATAATATCAGGACAAATTACACACATTGATCTAACCCCTAAGTAAGCAAATTATTTGCTTGTGCTAAGGGTGTTAGACAACGATACAAATACATAGAAAATACACATATAAATACTGAGAATATATTTAATAAACGACCAAACCCAGAAACACAGACATCTATGCTCATCACATAAATGCCTGTCTCCGCCGGGAATCGAACCCGAGCCCCATTGCGTCGTGACACGTTAGGCGTCTGCGCTAACCACTCGACCAACGGGGTGGTCAAATGACATGTCAGATGACACACATGTTAAAATATTACAGACACACTGTGGATGAATGGCGGCTACACTTTAAAATATATTATATACCATGTTTGTTAATAAAATGGTAGTAATAATCTCGGATTTTTGTATTATCTTACTATTACTTACCCAATCAATACAAATTACAACAATACAAAAATGACACTTTCTACATTATAACATAATAAGTTAAAATGTTATCTTATTAAATAAAAGCGTTATACCTATACGATTTATTTCAAAAACACACAGACAAAATGAAAACCATTGTTTTGTTCTCTTGCTTATATAAAGGTCCCCATTATGATTTTTTATAATATTTTCCATGTACAGACCGCTATTAGGTACAGTTTTATTATATGTATAGATAATAATAATGTTATAAATATGTTTTATTATGAATGCCATATCGTAAGCTTGTAATCTGAATATAAATTATTCTTATACATTTAGTACGCCACATCGACCCTAACTAATGAAGTTCTACCCTTGCTTATATTAAATGTTGTAATAATGGTTTTCGGTATTGGTAACTGGGAGTTGCGGTCCCGCCAACTGGTGGCTATATCTTGAACTAGCGAAAACGGGTCGGCTGATTAATGACATATGTAAATTGTATGTAAACAAATCCGTTTTTAAAGTCTTATTAATTATTAACTTAATGAAAGGACATTAAGTTAAGTTAAATATAAAATTTGAGTTAAAAATAAATTAAAAAAAAATGTTCTTATCAATGTGTGAAGTGTTAGATCATTTGGACTCTACAAAGAAAAGCCGAAACTTTATTGAAGGCGAGCAAGTCGTTAATTCTAATCATTTAATCTACACGGGAATTTTGAATGAAAATGATGAGCAATATGAATTATTATCTTATTGTATTCAATCATCTAATACTCGAGGAGATCCTCATGAAATAACTACAGTTATTAGTAAAACTGGTAAGGTTATTTCCTCAGTATGCAGCTGTACAGCTGGGTTAAGTGAAAGATGTAAACATAGTGCTGGTGTTTTGATATTTTGTTCACGGTACGTTTAAATTATTGAAAATGTTTCATTATGTTTAATTTTTACTGCTAAGCTCAATAAATTATATTTTCTTTATTTTAGTAACGATTTGACTGGCTTCAAAATCGTTTCATCAACAGATAGAAAATGTCTTTGGAGTGCACCTCGCAACGCTTGTTTGGAACAATATCATCCGAAGCCTTTGAGTGAACACAGCTGTTTTGATATAAAAAAAAATCATGAGGAACTAAGTGATGATGTCAAGAAGTCGATCAGAGAAAAACTTTTTTCGAAGAATTTGAAATCAGCTTTATCAGTGCATGTGTACGAGCGTGAATGATTTATTTATGATTGATTCTTTTTTTTTATTGAAAGTTTTGATGAAGTAAATTTTCACATAAACAATTTTTACAATTCACTGTTTATATGAATAATTTTTGTTTTTAATTTAATTAATTTTGTACATATTCACCAATTAATTTCAATTTTTTTTCTATTTTTATGGAATAATTTAATCAATTTTAATCATGATTTATACGTAACATTTACTTCATCTAAATTTCCGATTCTTTAATCATGTTGTTATGTTTACTTTCTATTCTACACAATATTTTGAATGTATTTTTCATAGAACTGGAAGACATGCTCCACTGCAACCTCCTGTTGAAACTGTCTCTCCTGAGAACTTACGACTTATCCAAAGTTTGATTTCACACTCATCCTCGTCATCAATCCTACATAATCTTTCTGAACAACCCTTTCGACCATTAAGAGAATGTTGTGAGAAACTTTTCGAGCAATTAATCGGGAATCCTTGCAATATTTGTTTAAAAAATTTTACAGTAACTGGCAAAAAGAACGTAAATTTCGAATAACTGGGTCTCGGTGTTACGAGCTATACACTTATCGTAAAAATTCAAAACCCAATTGGGAAAATAAGTCTATAAAATATTTCCATCCCACGAACTTTACTACTACAGCAATAACAACATAACACAACAATAAGCTTTTCTTTTATTTTCTTTCGGGGAAAAACGTACACCCGAATTATCAACAGTATCTTCCATTTTAATTTTACTTTGATTTTCAACCAACAATTTGAAAAAATTAAAAAAATTGCTAATTAGAGTTCACAATACCATCCAAATTAACAATACACTTATGACAGCTGACCCGCTTTCGCTAGTTTAAATTATGAACACCACGCGGCAGCACTTGTACTTACCATTTACCAATATATAATACCTTCCAGGCTTTACATTTTGGTTAAGGTCGTTTAAAAGCAGTATAGGTTATATAACGATACAGCTTTATTAGTTATTTGTAACTGTACAATACCTATAATGTAAATTAATGATTGTTCTATGATAACTACTAATAACTTTGGACATTAACTAAATTATACTGCGTTCGTTTATGAACAAACAAACGTTAATAGAGTTTGTATTTTTTTTTTTATAATTATATTTTATATTTGAAAATATCTTTAAACATGTATAGCCATGTTAAGCTTATTTAAATTTATATAAATATAGAATGAAAAATAAACCTATACGGGCAGGGATTCGAACCCGCGACTACTGGGAAACCGTCTAGTTTTCTTTTGAAAATCCTAACCAATGTTCGAAAGAAACCTAATAGATGTCACCACCGTCTCTATAAAGACGATCACATATAGAATGCTTAATTTACCCAAGCGGTCAGCAATACGGTAGCTCAGTTGGTAGAGCGAAAGGGGACGGTTTCCCAATAGTCGCGGGTTCGAATCCCTGCCCGTATCGGTTTATTTTTCATTCTTTATTTATATAAATTATGTTTTATTATTTTAAGTTTTAAGTCATAACTGTGGTTTTGATTTGATAAAAGTCATATGAAATATAGTAATAATATACACAGTAGGTGTTAACTGAAGTACAAATTCTTCTATTGGCTATGCAAAATATGCAGTTTGTTTACTTGACATCGTAGAGTATAATCATAATAATAATAATAATAGGTACTTTTATTACTTTTTTTAGTACTTTTATTGTACTCCACATTACAGTAAACAATATACAATAATACATAGAAAGCGATTTACATAAGTAGAACAAGGACACCTTATCGCTAAGTAGCAATTTCTACCAGACAACCTTATTAGAGTAAAGAAACCCGAAATCGTGAAATGACCGGGGTAATGCGAAGTACATATTATTTTATATATTATATATAGTATCAATTAATACATAATATAAACTGTATAGATGGTATATAAGTAACAAATAAAAAATGTTATTTACCTACACAAAATGTTAAGCTAATTAACTTGATTTAAAAGAACAATTTTAAAGATTTTTTCAAGATAAAAATAGTTGGGAATTTTCTTATGCTTAATGGTAAGATATTCCACTGATATAATACGACAAATGAATTATTGTAAGATTTAGAATTGTCAGAAGGTATTTTGGGTGTAAAACTACGAGAGGGCCTTTCAGCTCTGTTATCAGATTCAGTGAAAAAAAAAGTGTTTTACTGATATTCCTTGTTACATAAAAACGTTAAAAATAACAATTAACTTTCCAAGGAAGGGCAAGTTAATACAATAATATAGCTAATTTTCTAAATCTTCATAAGTCTTTCAGAGTCTCATCATTGCACATGGCAATATCTTAGAATTAGATAACGATTTAAAAACATAATTTTTAAACAGTCTGCTTTAGTATTATGAAATCTTTTTTTTATATTTTAATAGATAAGGTAGTCTATATTTTGAAAGATCTAGAAATATAATTTGTAAGACCTAACAATTCACCCCGCCCCGTTGGTCGAGTGGTTAGTGCAGACGCCTAACGTGTCACGGCGCAATGGGACTCTGGTGCGATTCCCGCCAGAAACAGGCATTTCTGTGATGAGCATGGATGTCTGTATTTCTTGGTTTGGCCGTTTATTAAACATATTTTCAGTATTATTTATTTGTATCGTTGTCTAACACCCTTAACACAAACAAATAATTTGCTTACTTAGGGGTTAGATCAATGTGTATTTGTCCTGATATTATTATCATTTATTTCATATTAATCTTATTATTTACATTTATACATATAACATTAAAAAAAAAAACAACATTATAAATATAAATATAAAAAACAGTATCCCGCCGACGTGGGCCTTACAACCAGTCCGTCGGTGGTTAGGGCGACAGCGAAAGAAACTTCCTCACAATGCGTGCCGTACCCAAAACTGCTGCTCTTTGCATCCGACCCTTGATCCAGTTTTTAAGTGAGAGCCTCTTGAGATGTTGATCGAGACTCTTCGCTATAAGACCATTGACGGAAACTACCATCGGGACAATTATTGTTGAGTCAACATCCCACATGTCGGTAATCTCGTGAGCTAAGTCCAAGTATTTTGACAGTTTGTCCTTCTCAGCTTTCACAAGATTAGCGTCACATGGGACACTGATATCAACAAGAAATGCCCGGCGCTCTAACCGATCTACCAGCACGATATCAGGCTTATTGGCTACAATAGTCCTGTCCGTTATGATAGATCGGTCCCAATAGAGCTTAGCATGACCATTTTCCAAAACTGGCTCCGGTGAGTACTTATAATATGGCACTTCAAAATGTACCAGACCGTATTGAAGAGCAAGTTCTTGGTGGATAATCTTGGCTACTTGGTTGTGCCTGTGCAAATACTCTCCAAATATTATTATTATTATTAATTCATTTAAAAAAATCATCGCTCATAGGTTGTTTTATTATACATACAACCTAGTCAAAATCTGGCTCATCATTGTAATAAGAAATCTTAACCTCAGTTTCAGTATATAGCCCTGGTAGAAGACAGTGTGTAGACTATCTTACTGAGGGTGCCATAAGAGCCGGTTAAGGAACAAAACTCAAGTGGATACCTGCTCTTACAAGTTATCCTAGAGTAGATGAAATTCTAGAGAATTTTTATTGTTGGCTTGTATTAAAAAATGTTGTAAAATCTTTTGCAATATTTAATATTATAAACGATTCATATAACGTGTAATACTGTATAAAAATGTAATGTAATATTTTGTTAAAAAACTAACTTCTAAATAAATCTTAACTCTCTACTAGCAATAGTTAAATACAGAACCATTATTATGAGATAAATTAGGTAATTAGACAGATTAGTTATTCAAACTTCAAACTTATATTACACTAGCGGAGCCGACAGACGTTGTCTTGTACACGCTTCTTTAATTTAAAAAATTCAAACTAAAAAAATATATATATTAAAAAGTTATTACATATACACATATCTAACGTCATTACATGTACATTTATCATAATTCGACCAATTGATACCGTATGAATATGTAAATAAAGATTTTTTGTTAGAATTAATGAATTTGATGTACCAATATATTTTTTAAATTTCACTTTTTACCGAAGCACGTATCGGGTCGCTATTACTAAAATATTTTTCTCATTTCTATCGCAACGCCAACTGTCAGGGCAGACTATAATTAAAATATAAAATTATTAAATATTTAACATTGAGATGGTAACGCAGTCCGTCGGAACCAATGTGAAACATTCCAAAATCACCACCTACTTACACATTAAAAATAATTCAAAAAACCATTTTCCAGGGGACCAAATTGTGAATCTAAACAATTCTCAAGTCTCCTTGAACACACACAAAGAATTTCATAACAATCGGTCCAGTCGTTTAGGAGGAGTTCAGTTACATACACACGCACACAAGAAATATATATATATATATATATAAAGATTATGCGGGAAAACTAAATTTGTTACTTGTGAGCTTCTTACCATACTTAGGTTTACTTCCTCAGGGAACATCCACTTACTGAAGAAGTTTCAAAGTATTTTACATATAAAGATCTAAATTAAATATTATATATACTCTCTTTTTAAAAAGATGCTTTAAATATTAATTTAATGGCAGACGGTTATTAAAAACCCAAGTCATTCGTTTAATATTAAAATAATAATTATAAAATACTCTAGATATATTAATTCTTAGTAGGTATAATTGTATACACTATTTATTCGACTTAATTAAATACTATTATCGAATATCGGGAAACATTACTAAACGTCATCAATTTTTTTTTTATTTAATAGGAAAGAAGAAAGATATAACTTGTAATCTCTATATTCTACATATAAAAATCAAAAGATATGTCCTGACTGACTGTGGTAGTTAAATCAGAACTGCGATAAATCATATTAGTAGTTAAATCAGAACTGCGATAAATCATATTGAATAACAGAGGTACAAACAATCAAAATATCTTTTGTTTACATATAGCCTACCTTCTCCTCCTAACTTAAATCAACAGCTTTTTATTATTCAATGCAATATAAAAAAAACATGATTTCAGTTTTATTGTAATTATAGTAAAAAAATATTTTTTGTTTGCTGGTGACAATAGGACTCATTTTGGGGTAAATAACTTTTTATGAACCTAAATAATAAGTTTTTTATATCTCTTAAAAAAAACTGTTTTAGATTTAAGCAAAAACAAAAAAAAATTGTTTGCTCCTGAAAAAGGGGATTCTAATTTCGGGATTAAAGTCTTCTTATTTAGGTAATTAATCACAGTTTACTAGTTTAGTTGTCCTGCCAAAAACCAGATCACTTTGTATTTTCGTGAGAAAATAAAAGCATTTATCTAGAGTAAAAGATATTTTTTATGTTGACTGGGAAATGGAATGTTAGGAGTGTGTAGGAATGCCGCTTATACAAAAATTTGTTTTTAAAGGCAATTAAAAAGAATTTCTCGAATTTTAATTACTTTTAATATAAATTTACTTGAAACTTATTTATTAATAATTTATTCATTTTGTAAAGGCCCTGATTGGATAAGAAATACAAACAAAACAAATAAAGAAACAAAGATTTAAAAAACAAATAAATATTCATATATTATTTCATTGAATTGTCGTAATTAAACACGAAAATATGTTATCGCTGTAGTTTCCTATACAAACTTTATTTCATTCGCATATGCGGCGTTTAGGGATCCCCAAAAATGACTGGAAGTTTCATACATCACAGATATTGATATAAAATCCCTTAATGTAAGGATTACTAGAAAGAGATCGCTTATTAGCGATAAGATCAACTATTGTACATTTTGTCTATAATTTAATTTTTATTTTATTTATTTAGTAATAGGTACATGGAAATGTTATACTTTTGAGGATGTACAATAAAGAATATTATTATTATTATTATATCATTGTTAACATCTTGAATTAAGATAGAATTTCTTTTCAGTGTTTCATATTTTGAAATTAAATATAGAACACTATAAGACTGTGGCTGATAAAATTAATGGTTATGATTTTTAGAATACTGTACCCACAACATAAAAAAATATCATCAGGATAATAAGAATCTCATTTCCGGGACAGCACTCAATTAAATGTTACACTAAAGTTTTAAGGTGACACCTAAAGGTTACCCCAAAACTTACAGAGAATTCTGATTTCTTTCATATACATATAATTCTCTACGCTCACTCAAACACCTTCCTTGGCGGCTGGTAGAAGTTGCGTTCATTACTGCATGGCTCACCCGTACAGGTAAGATTTTAAATTTACAGAATAGAATTTTAAATTATTTTGAGGAAATAGCTTTTTTTTCATAACTTTTTAACTTTATTAAAAATATGAATTTCTACTCACCAGACATAATTCGGTGCCAGGTATAAATTCTTATAAATAAAAAAAATTATGTAAAATATTTCAGTGTTTCTGTAATTTTAATATTATTTTATTTACAATAGAGTGCAAAATTAATTTAGACGGAGTTAATTCGGTTCGGACATTAAATCAGCTCTTTTAAATTATTTTCCCTCGTATAACGTCCCGTAAACGATGATAAAAATACCAATAATTTATTAAAAAAGATACTAAACGTAAGAAAAATATAAAAAACACGCTGTTTTATTAAATTATCGGTGAGATGCATTTGTAAGAACCTCCGTAGGTAGGTAGGTAAAACAATTGTTCTTTGAGATTTATTTTACAGCCATTAAGACCTGAATCCATTTATCTTTCATTGTAGTCTACAATAAATTAAGATTTTCAATTGCAATTGATTAAATACAATAAATTTTATCGTCTGGCAAATAAAAAAATACTACTTACTGTATCCCACTTCTTAATCGTTAATAATATTCGGAATGTTCTTATTAAACCAATAATAAAAAAATAAATAGCATTCTTATTCAACATATTTTTTATAAGTTGTAATTTTCGATTACCAAAAACATTTCACACGCCCTAATGTATTGCAATAAGGATAAAATAAATAAACTAGGTAAGGTATCATATAAGTTCATGCGTGAATCATTTGAGAACCTAAACCAAGTTGATAAATCGAGATGAGAATTATACGACACGTCTAAAATGTCACCTACCTTTTTCCAAAAGGTGTTATCTTAACTTAAATACAGGTTATAGCATTAAAAATCAAAGATTGAATTAAATAATATAAATTTTGCCTTCCATTTTTTTCAGCCGCTTTTTAGGGACCATCTCAAATATTTAATATTGCTTCGCTCATCCGATTTTAGATTTAAGTCGTTCTTTTACCTAAAACGAGAAAAGAAGGAAAGTGGCTATAATGCGATGCTGCCAGAGATGTTGTTTGAAATATATGTTTTATATTTTTGTATTATCTTTTTAACATTATCTTTCATAAAAAACCATTCATTCAAAAAAAAAAGTTAAGTAAAAGTAAAATATTAAGTATGTATTTTGTAATTGTTCACATTATGATTAACCTTCTCCTTAAAACCACAGATATCTCAAATTACTCGTTAGAACTTTGCTATGGTTCGTAGGTTAAGTAGATGGAAGAGGTTCTCTCCTAGTAATACTAAAATGTCGCAAAATTTTATTATTAGTTTTTGTATTTAGAATGAATAAATTTGATAGAATTTTCTACTATCATGTCAATATGACGTACCATAAAGCAGCGTCGTAGTCTTCATATGCTTCATATACTCCCTCCTCATTCATTCTTATACTTTTCCTTATTTAAAGGAAAGACTCAGTTTCCAAAGCACTGAACCTGAATCTGGAAAATCTTAAAATTAAGTACTAAGTTGCTAATATTCGGCCATTATATTTAAATATATATAATTCTTTCGTATGAATTTATAAAACAGCTTTCAGGTTACGGTATGTACATTTCTAGTTCAACATTTTATTACAAATAACTATAGAAATAAAAGAACAATCGAAAATACATTTAGTATTATTCGTAATTTTATTGACTTCTATACACGAGTATAAGCGGACTAGTCCGGCTTACATTTTAATTTAAGAAAAACCTAAATAAAATATATATTTCATTGAAAACCCAAAACATAAAGTAATTTTTTTAGGCATTGGTGTCACCCTTAAGAGGTAGAATTAAGAAATGCAGCTTTTTGAACGCGATGCTTTTGGCAAGGAGGACAGTCAGTCAGGACAAACGAACTTATAAATAGATTAAAGTGTACAGATGATTGAGTTGATGAAATACAAATTAATATTTTATTACAAATTGTTTGCACAAGGTGATCAGTTGATATACCGGTGGTTTTAAATACTAGGTACTTAATTATGTTATTGACATTAAAAACTTAATTCCTCTGCGCTAATTGAGAATATATTAAGTATGTAAGACGAATCCTTTCTTCTAAAGTTAAATTTGGAAATCAAAAAACAATAACAAAACAACAAGTTTGTGTAAGTCGGTCAAGTAGAATATTATATATTACAGCGACAAAATAGAGTTGTCTTAATTATGAGCAGATATAAATTATTTCCATTGTACATAAGTTTATAAACTACATCATATATTTATAATAGAAATACCTCTACAACTCATTAAAGAAGTCATGATTGAAGCGCGTAACGCACAACAAATAAGTCTTATTTTCTATTTTGGTCGATAATTATAATTACTATTTAATAATTTTATTACCACATTTATTAATTATTAATAGTATAATATTAATAATGAACACACAGCTTTACTCTTCTTATAAGAAATATTTCATCGTCTTTGACGCAAAAATCAGAACGTCTCCGTATAAAATTAACTTTAAATGGGTAATAAAAGAAAAAAAGTTTTTGTTCGGACGCCAAAGTTTGTTGCTCGACATTTTTTTGTCGTGCTGCAGATACAGACTAACATTTATTTTATATATTATTCTTCACTTGAAAAATTAATATAAAAAATACGTTTTGGTTTCGCTGAGCAATCTACAAAAAGAAAAGTCTGTGGTAAAGTATTAGTTTACTTAAAACCTAATAAATTAACTTTTACCAAACTTGTTTATTTTAATCCGTTACTTGACTGATGCGACAGTTAATGTTATAGAACAAAAAAAGTAGTATATAAAGAATTCTACATCTAATTCACTTTAACAAATTAACCAGTTATTGTGTTTAAGCTCAAGCGTTTTAAAACTTGCATAACAATGTTAATTTAGTTAAGTTCTATTTTACGAAGTTTTCGGAGCTAATGAATGAGGACTTAGGCCACACGATTACATATTTTTATTTTGTTATTTGCCTTGGTAACTTACTTGTATTTTGATTTCCTAATAAAACCTCAATATCTTATAAATGACCGCTTTTATTTCGACCAAACATACCTCAGTAAGTAAGCTAAGTACCATCACGACAAACCAGGCCTTACGATTAAAAAAAACTCGCAATCAAATCCGTCTACTCGTTTGGTTGCTACGATACCAAATAATTAATTACATTACACGTAACTCGCAAATCCGCATTGAAGTAGCGGTGTGGGTTAATTCCCCCTCTCGTCCATAATTGTCAATTTAATATTAAATCTCAAATGTATAATTAGCAACTAATATAATAAACCGATATTATAATTTATTAGACTGCGAGAAATGGTTCACTAATTTAATTATCATATCGGTTATTGGTATATAAATTATTGAATACGCCAACCTACATTTATGAATAATTATTCTATAAATAAAATAATTTGTGAATGTAATATCTATATATTATAATAATATATTAATATGTTCTTAATTTTTTTTTTTTATTTACAATAGGTAGTTATGAAAAGATAATCGGTGACGTTAAGTAAATGTATTCTCTGAGTATGTAATAAAGGTATTAAAACAATTGTACACACATACATACATATAGCTCACGTTATTATCCCACCAGAAAGGTAGACAGAGACTATGGAGCACCACGTCACTTTGTCCTGACACAATACTTTAGACTCTTTCATATTAACAATCATTTTCATAGAATTTCTTTTCTCCCCACTTTTAACCGAACTTTTTACGGACATCGCTGATTTAATGACTGTATATCCGTCTAAGACGTCCTCTTAATACTAAAGTAATTGTATTATAACAACTTTCTATAAAATATAGGATTATAATTTGTATTCATGTTAAATATATTATATATACATATAAATTGCTTCCAATTTATAAATCTCACGAAACATTAAAGTTATCCTGTGACGAGGGTAAACCAAAATATGGAATGTTGGGGTATTTATAACTATAATATACAGATTAAAGGAAAACGTAAGGTAAAATATATTAAATTACCTTCGAAGATGTTCATGTTATAAATACTTAGCATAAATAATTAGAACTAGAACCTAGAATCTTCAGAAATCCTTATATTAGGACTATATATAAATACATACCATGTGTGTTATTTTAATTATTGTGTATTACATTAGACAAATCTTCATTAAAGTGTTCAATGATTGTCATAGGACCAACATCCTTTTATATTCCGAAAAAAATATCAACAAGTAATTAAATATCCCACAGCCATTCCTTAATTCCTGTCTCAATTATTATAATCAAAATTAAAAACAAAATGAAAGTCAGTTTTAGACAAAAAAAAAACATTAAACAATATGTGTTCGTCTTCTGTCAAAAATAGTGACTTACTTTTTAAAATGAGAAAAAAATTTGTTACTTGTATCGCGGGTCACGCGGGTTACTTGGTCCTGGTTCCGGTTGTCTAAAAGTAAACACGTAGTTAACGAGCTCCGCTTTTCGATCTAAAATTGGTACCATTTATTTGAGACATACGGAAATTGAGATCGGAAAACGAGATTCTAAAAGGTAAAATTTATCACCTTAAAAAACATCACAATCAAGAAGTAGATCAATTAGAAAAGACTACAATAACCACAGACATGTTATTTTCATTTGTATAATTAATAATAGTATTATTTATATAATTATTAATTACGTTTAGTATAATAGGATACATACGTATATTTCAATTTCGTTTCTGGTAGAAAATATTTTTGCTTATAATTAGCTTATGAAATATGTTTCAACAGGTTAGGTACTGTTAAAACATATAATATCTTGTAATCTTTTTTAAATTTTTTAAGTAGTCTTAGGTAGCAAACACGTCCCGATTATCTCCGGATAAAATTTATGTATTTTTCATATTACATCTTATTATAAAATATTGAAATAAATATAAGTTAGTTCGTCCTCCACACGCGTAATAAACTAGTACACGGATTTTGATGATATTTATTACTAGTGTATTATAGGCTGACAAGGTCACTGTATAAGATAAATTTCTTCTACATAGAGAGAATAGCTTAGACTAAAAAAAATAAAACTTAAAATGTGTTAATTCGTACAAATTTTAAATCTTCATTTGTATTGTAGATTTAATTCTGAGGAGGCTGGGTAAAAGTACTTAGGTGAGTTTATGTAAATTTTGAGTGCCTGTTAAATGGCGACTAAGAAACGATAAAAGCGACTAAATAAATGGCATAAATAAAAGATACAATTTGCCGGTTTATAAAAATATTTTAAATATTAAACAACTGTTAGGTATTATATTATAGTCTCTGTAATTAAAAAGGTTCGCCATAACTTTCATTTATTGGAAAACATTGTTATATACTTCTATATAAACGTTGCGTATAAAGATTTAGTAATAGGTATTGTTATTAAATGTCCAATTTTATATTTTTAAAAAGTAACTTTAATAAGTTACTAAATAATAAAAGTAAATCCCGATTATATCGAATTACAGCATCTATCTTGTCATATAATAATGTCACAGTCAAAAGACTTCTTCGGTTGAGGGTATTTTATCCCTCCAGGGATCTCCAAAAAACCTTAGTCTAAAAATCTAAGTTATCACGTGCAATGACGTAGGTTTCTTTTGAACATTAATTTCATTGTATTTAAAAAAACAAAGTGTATTAAAAATTACTTGAAGTATTATCATTTCAATGAGAATCTGAATTAGTGTATAACAATAAATTATTTTTGTTCGTTATTCAATTACTATACCGGCAATATATAAAAATAAGAGATTTGGTTAAACCACAACTTCATACAATAATTAATATGCTAGTTTATAATATCACAATTTTTCCGCAACACATGGTATGACTCGTTTATTTGTATAATTTGGTCAGATAAATGTTGACTTTTAAATAATCTACATTGACACCAGATAAATAATATGCACATCTCATTATTTTATACTATAGATAATCAGAAAATATCCGGAGAGTTTGTTGTTTCCCGTGACTGAAATTATTCACCCTTTATTCATTATTCAGTCAGTCAAAGGTTGTAAAAAAATGCAAATTTTTTCATTTGGTTTTTTTATAAAAAAAAAGACACACTTTTGTTGAACCAATAATAATATTCAGTAACACGAAAAGTGATTGCAAACTTGTAGGTATGTCTATAGTTGACACTATTAATAGTTGGTTTTTGAAAATTGAGAGTTTTCTGAGGAAATAAATGTATGAATCATGTAAAACCCAACACCTTTTTAATAACACTCATCGATTTCACTTAGAAGAATCATTTATCATCTTTTTATTATAAAAGCAAGAAAAAGTTTTTATTTACTTTATCCGGATTGAAACGGATTTGAGTATAATAAATTGTTTGATTGTTTTTGAACTTCAAGTCCTGTATAATTTAAATATACAGGACAGAATATATGAAAAGGTGTAGAAATGTCCTAGCCATGGCATGTATATTTTTAATAAATATACATTAAAAAATGTGTAATCGAACGTTTCAACTAATATTTAATTCACACCAAATGTTCTCATAAAATATTGAAAACAATTAGTCTATTTCTATGCCTTTGACTATCTTTACAAGTAATTTACCACCCGACTCGTTTATAGATTCAAAATCTTTCCCAATATAACTATTGGAAACAAGGTTATATCTGGAAAACCTATAAATCAGTTGGTTTTACGGTCAAAATAAAGATTGTGTTGAATGTGAAAGGACCAAGTGGAGACAGTGTGAAAAAAGGGCGGATAAGGTCTTGTAAGTCTGAATAAAATAAACCCAAAACCATCAAGATGAACATTAGAAACATTATCTTTAGGAACCGTCGGAAACCAACAGGATTTTTTGATATTTTTATTTTATTATTTTTTTCAATATGTTGTTTTATTAAAACATTACAAAATCTGTGTTGATTTTTGTAAAAGTTTCTATATTCATTCGAAAAATAAATCGAGCAATAAATTTTATAATTCTATATTTTTTTAACATATAATATTAGTAAAGCACTATTTACGTTTTAGCCTTATTTTTTTGTAAAAATTTTGTAATTGCTTTCATTTAATTTGTATATCGCTAGCAGTAACAGAATATTTAAAACCCTTTTCTTAAACCGAAACCATAAAGTAATTTTTCTAGACACAATATTATACGTCAATTGAAGACTATCAACCATTTTCTTAAATCTTTTTAACAAGCTCTGTCCTATTTTTTTTTTGTCTCTCTATGCTGTTAGCCCTGTTGGCTATTACAGCGTCACCGGGGGAAGTGTCCTTTTATACTAAGTCGGAACAGCTCTTAATGTTTAATACTTATTAAAATACATAACTAAATAACAAAAGAAGTAAATAGATACTTTTAACATTATTTTGATAAATATTTTCAAATAGTCTTAATAGTCTTTCGATAGAGAATAAGCGAGTTCATTATTATATTCGCCAATTAGCCGTAAATTTATAAACTTAAAAAGAAAGAAAGAAACTTTTATTCAAGCGTTGTAAATATGAACAAAAAAAAACAAAATAAACAATAACATAAACTAACCAAAAACATCTTAGAAACATTATATGAACAAAAAAAAAAACACCATTACACTAAATGAAATAACAAAATAATAATAAAAATAATAACTAAACTAAATACTCTTGACATGCACATCACACGTCCCCCTCCCCCCCTCTCGCCCCGTATACAATACGCGCGCGAGTTGTAGGCGCTGAAAAACCGGTTTTAGAGGACGAGTAGAAGGCGACGCGGTGTGATGTTTTAAGGTGCATTAGCATCAATTTTAATAACAAAGTAAGAAAGTTTTTAATGTTATACGGATAACTGTGTTATATAATAAACAACGCCGAATGGGCGTTCAGCTCAGCATGTGCTGTTTGTTCGGGATGATACTGGTACAAAAAGCGCTGATTTTCAGCTGAAACCCTGTATTTGAAGTGACGTAGGCGCGAGAACAAAATTTATTACTGAATCAATATTACTCCACCGAATATGCTTACAATCTGAAGACTGAAACTGAAACAGGTAACTATATTACAATATTTGTACGTACATGTTATTTGCATATGAAACAAACAAATATATATATAATAATAATTCAATTCAAAATAGGGTAAATTGTGTATATTCTAAATAATATAATTATAATAATCATCTTAAAAAGTAAAAGACTGTACCAAACATATTATATCCATTTTAGATTCACTGGAATCTGTGATTTACAAGTAACAAGTAACTATGAAGAAATTAACATATGAAGAAATTAACATAACGACTCCCCCCCCGGACCGCCAAACATATTGTGTGTATATATAAATATATACACACAAACATACCGATATCTACATATAAACATACATATACAACTTTTAATCTAAAATGTTTTTTTTTTTATAATTGTTTTTGAATATTAAATAGATATTGTTTATATTTTAACTTAAAATTATTTATTGATTTCAGGTCACGTAATGGTGGTGGCAGGTCGTTCCAGCACTTGGTAGCCATATATTTAAAACTACCACGGAACGATGCAGTACTGTAACGGTGTAATTTTAGTTTGTATGCAGTATTTCTTCTTGCATATTCAATATTATCTTCATGTACCCAGCGAAGCTTACTATAAAGGTAGGAAGGTATTTTAAACTTTATAATTCCAAATAGTAGCAAAATGTAGTTGTCTCCGGTAATCCATTTTTAATGATCTTATACTGTTTATACATGGCGTCACATGGGATCTTGGCGGTATTTTAAAGCAATATCGGGCGCAAGCGTTTTGAACTCTTTGAATAATATTTTTAGAAATCACAAGCAGCCTGGGACCTATTACAGTGTCACCATAATTTAATTTTGACAAGACTAGGGATTCACAAAGTGTGATTCGTAATTCAGGACTTAATGAGTCACGAAAGCGGTACAGAATCTTAAGTCTATAGCAACAGTTACTTGCGGTATTTAGTATGTGCTTCTCGAAACGCAACTGTTGGTCCATTAAAATACCAAGATTTCTTGCTTCCCTAACGCGTTCGATATTGTCTCCCTTGATCGTTATGATGGGATTCTTGTTAACTATTTTATTAATTTGATTTTTGGATCCGAACATCATGTACTTAGTTTTAGAAGCGTTAAGGACTAGGGAATGAGACTGAGACCAACTGCCTAAACGATCCAGATCGCTATTTAATTTTTTGACAGCATCATCCGTTTCCTCCGGTTTAAACGATATGTACATTTGTAGATCATCCGCGTATATGTGATACTTGCAATCTTTAATGCACTTAATTATGTCTGCTGTGTACAAAATAAAAAGGATAGGTCCTAAAATCGACCCCTGTGGAACGCCTCTAACTACGCTAGACCTAGATTTAAATCTAGTTCCATCCTCACGTAGTATTTCAGCAGATTGTCTGCGATTGTTTAAGTAACTTGAAAACCAATTTACCGTACATTGATCAAATCCGTAGTAATATAATTTAGATAATAATAAGGGGATATTTATTGTATCAAATGCTCGAGAGTAGTCTAGTAAAACTAGAATTGTTCCTTTCCCAGTGTCTTGGGCAGTGAGAATGTCATCCACCACATGAGCTAAAGCTGTGCAGGTACTTCTTTGCTTTCTAAACCCAGATTGATTATCTGGTAGAATATTATTTGTTTCCAAAAATAAACTTAGCTGTCTGCATACTACCTTCTCTAGAACTTTAGAAATACAGGGCAGTATGCTAATGGGACGTAACTCTTTGATATCTGTAGGGTTTTTTGTTTTAGGTATAGGTCTAATTAAAGCTTGCCGCCAGAAGTCGGGAAACGTATTGGTTAATACCCAGCCTTTCTGCCACGCTCCGGACACATTCATAGAGAATATGTAAACATCAAGAATATACATATATAAACATCTTCAAGCTTTCCACAAACAGAACAATTTGGGGAAGGTATTTTCCTCATTACATGACCAAATTTATTCAAAGGAATTTTGTGCTCAGATCATTTTTATTTCTTAATATTTATTCAGAACTTTTTTATCCTAATTCACAAGAAAACAACATAGAAGTCTGAAAATGTTTATTTCTTAACACTTTTTTGTGCAAATTCTCCATTTCTATTGAGAAACTAACATTGTTAATATCTAATTGACACTATTACACATGAACTTCTTAATTATTACCACAAGATTGTTATAACTAATTAAATTGTCTAAGTAACATTCATTTACTAACATTTAACATAACTATAAAATAAATAAATACATATCTAAACAATTAAATTGACATGTACTAGAATTTTTTTACTTAATGGGACGCTTACATATTTTGTTGCTTTGTATTGAAATTTATAGCAATTTTTAATGTAAGAAAGAACCATATAATGAAGGTGATGATATATTTAAAATATGTCCAGGTTAAAATAGTTATATGCTACGTTAGTTTTTATTTTTTATCATGTTCTGTCTGTATGTTCATACATACAAACTTACTTTTTTAATTTATGAAAGTTAAGAAAAAATAGGTCACCCAACAGAAATCCACATTTACAGGTAATTTAAGGCATAATGAACCGTGCGAAGCGACGCATTTGTGAAAATGAAACCATATGTCATATAATCCCATCATATGATGAGGCATTAATAATGTATCTATATATATTTTCCTACTCTGTTGAACCTATTAAGCATAAAAGGAAAATGATAATGAGGATTTGCTAAGGATCATCAGGCACTGGGTATAAAGATCTTGAAGGTATAAAAGATACAGAAATAAATCTCAGAGCGTAATATCACTTTTATGGAAATGAAATCTTTCTCCAAATTTTGTTAAATCTATATTATTACATATGACGAAAATGTAGCTGACAGTTTGCTTTTAATGTCAAATACTTATCCTCACTTAAATAATTTAAAAAACATTAACTTATAAACGTGTACCTCAATATATAATAAACATAGAAAGACCAACACATGTAGGATGTGTGTGTGTGTGTGTGTGTGTGTGTGTGTGTATGTGTGTGTGTGTATAACTTGTCTGTAAGTATAAATATTCACTAGAAAGTAATCTCCAACATGATAACATGTCAAGTTGCTCGTAAAAGGTGGCGTAGTTAAGTAAGGGTTATTAGGGTAATTAATTGGATATGTTGGTGATGTCATAGATTATATATTTTTAAGCTCTAGTAAGCTAGACATACAGACCATTCCTGGCTATAATGTAATGTTTATATATTTTATTTTCTTTTTTGTTCGGTTTTTTAATGTAAGGTCTAACTTAATCGGTACTTAATTTATAAAATATATTTAATTATAATTGAATACGTTGTCAAGAAGCCTAACAGGGAATGGTTATTTATTGAAAATGTTCATTTATTGGCCCCTTTTTTACTGTCTAAGTATTTAAATATTAAAACTTTTCTTTTGCCGAATTAATTAATTATCACAAAATAATAAGCATTCCTGATGGAAAAGTCGATTATCGAGAGATTTTATATTTCTTTTTAATTTTTTGTTAATGTTACTTGTACTTTTCTTGTGTTATTTATTCTTTTTATTTTCGAATTTTTAATATTTTACATTCATATTAATATTTAACAATATTCATAACTGACTATGCCTGCGACTTTGTACGCGTAGATTTTGATTTTGATAAAACGTACCCTTTGTACTTACCAATGTATGTAAAAGCTATAAAACTTCAATGTTCTATCAAACTCAATCAAGTAGTTTTTGCGTGTAGAAGTATTTCTAGTTTATTTATGTATATATATTTTTATATTTAATCACTAGTAAGCAGCAATAGTACGAAAATAAGAGATTATTCAGTTCTTTATTTGTTAACCGATTTAAAAAAAAAACAAATATAAAGTGAATCCCATGACAATATATTCTCGAATAATGCATCTAAATCGATCGATTCGTTTCTAAGATTAGCGTCTATAAACATACCGACATAGAGACGAACAGACAAAATAAAAAAACATTATTTTGAGTTCTCTTGCTTTTATAAAAATCCCACATTAAGAATTTGAAATTTTTTACATGCGCAGATAGCGATGAGTTACAGTTTTATTATATGTATAAAGATAGATTTCTACAGCACTTTAAATACATACATCTTTTGATAGAGTGAAGAATGCGTAATGAAAGTTAAAAACTAAATGTTACTCAGAGTGACGCTCAATTTCTATGTATAAAAGTTTACATTAGCTATATATTTTTTTTCCTGTTGTGTGCACAAGTAAAACAGAATCGATAAAAAGGAAAAAAATAAAAAATGCTGAAAATGGAATATGTTAGCCATCACTTCAGATCCTGGTATATTTTTTTATATTTTCCATATACAAAGACTACTCCTTTACATGCATAGATTAAGATTATTCCCGAAAACTGCATTCAAATTGGTTAAGCCGTTTCTGAGATTAGCGTGCATAAAGATACAGATATACAGACATACAAACAAACAGACAAAATGAAAAATCTATGTTTTGGATTCTCTTGATCTTATAAAGGCTCCCCATCATAATTTTTTAATTATAGGTATGCAATATAGAAGTATACACACATTTAAAATATATATATATGCATTTTTTTTGCATTTACATAAATAATTACTTTGTTCATGAGTCCACCAATGTCAATATCTCAGATAGTAATTTAATATGAAGATTATTTTTAATATCTGTATCATATGTGAAGATTAATAAACTATGTCTGTGCTTACCAAATATCTACCATTTTCAATAATAGCATTTCTATTTTAATGTATTTCTATTGTAATACATACTGGCTTTAACAAAACAGACTTTATACGAGTATAAGCTACATGGTATCTTGATACTGATGGAGTTCATTGAGACTGGTATTCGCCAAATATCCATCAAATATTTGCTGCCAGCTTCATACAGTTATCTATTATAAATTTAATATTGGATAGAATGCTATGTGAAGTTAAAGGCGGAATGTAGCCATATCTGTAGATACACTTAATATTATTAATAAAAGAAGTTTTGATTTTATCTGATTCTATTTGTTTATCTTTTAATTTTTCTTTAAAGAAACAGAAAGCTTATTTACTTTTAAACAATGTAACCTTGTGTATGACTTCTTATTTATTATACAAAAAATAAATATTTTTATGAGGTTTTATTATTTATTTGAATAATTCCAAGAGTAAATAGATAGTAAGTATATGTTATAACGGTCTTCGGTAGGTAATAATATTTAAAATGCAATACGGTTTTATTTTAATTTTACGATTGACATTAAGTAAGAAATCATACACTCATGGCTGTTCCAGAAGTATTATTATTTGACACAGAAAATGCAACAACCTGTCTTGCAATATACCACGCAGAATAAGTCTGTCCGAAAAAGTACCCTACTTAGTTTTTACATTTGTTGTAGTAAAATTTGTAAAAGATTAAATTAAAAAAGTCTTAATATAATGAATGTGATAATATTAGGTTTTAATGTACTATATTTATTTAGGTATTACATTACTATATTACGCAATGTCTCAGGAGTCTGGAAATGCCAATGGATTTATTATGTTTCCGTTATATTATATTGCTTAAGACAAAACAATAACATTATACAAATCATAACATAAACAATTACGTAATATAATATCGCGAATAATCGAAAAGGATGAATTAATGTAAACGAATTGAAATGAAAAAAACAAAGCAAACACCAAACAATGAGGTATAATAAATATTGTTTTCTTTTCCTTATCGTCTTTTATCTCGCCTATATTTACTGTCGAATGCTTTTTGGTTTATTGCGATTTGTACGGACCCCAAAAAAGAACCAAAGCTATGTAGGTATGTCAATTGTTCGTTTTTTGTTCGTAATTTTATTCTACTCTAATATATAATTTACTTGATACTACACAAGTATCGTATAGTTTTAACCACCGACTTCAAAAAAGTTTGAGTTTATTATTTCCACTGTTTTTTACATATGCGACTTCGACACCTACTAAGAACCAATTTTGAATATTCTTTCGGTATTGTGTTTGATATAACTTTATTTTTTGGCATACATTTAAGGATCATCATAAACTAAATAAGGTTTCAATTATATTAACGTCATTTATCAGCCTTACGTCAAAAAGCTCGCCTATTTAATATAGATATTAAAAAAGCATGATTAACTTAATTACTATTTCTTTAGATGATTTCTAGTATATAGATTTTTGTTAGATTTAGGAGTTTTTTGAAATATTTAAATTAAGACTACTCTAAGAATACTAAGAGTAATATGTATGTTACGATGATGTTATCAGGAAGGTATGATATGATGTTTATAAATAATAAACGTATAAGATTGCACTTATGTGTAATAATTATAAATGAAATAACAAATGAAGACATTTTGCAACTCATCATTTCTATTTATCGACTGATTGATTTCAGTTTTCAGAATCCAGTTTTCTCTAAAAGTGGCGATTTCCTATAACTACCATGTAAGTCTAAGGTCAAGCACTTGATCAAATTTCCATTTAATTAAAGATATTTTTCCTTGGCTATTGGTTCATACCAATGTGTACAAGTTCATAATCGATGTATTTTTTTTCTATAATGAAAACGCAAACAAAAAACGTAAAAAAAATATGTTAACATGAGATTTATTTTTTTTTTATTTTTTTTATTTTTATTTTTTTATTGCAGCTATATACCTCATTAGTTTTTTTTACAATAGTCACATTATACTGAAATAAGTAAAAGTACAACAAGCAGTGAGATGTTCGGATAACCAGGATCCATTGGTCATATTAATGCTGAGAATAGCATCATGTTGAAGCTGTAAGGGATAAAGTCAAGAAGAGTTACTTTCCACCTAGTACAGATATCCGCGAAGCTAAGAATATGCTGTTCAGTTATTTATTCATGTAATAAAAGATATTTAAAAATGCTCTACTAAATTGTTATTACATTTAAAATTGAATATACACCCTGTATATTTGTAATTTGTCGGCCACCTCTTGCAGGCAGCCTCTCTACATTAATCCCAATTTTACATTTCTTGACAAACAACACAAAAAAAGAAAGAAAAAAGTTGTTGCCGCCTCTTTTACTTATTACTCTGTATTTTGTAAGAAGTACTTAAAAGGTCAACGCCCGGGCGCCATGCCTACGCTCAGAGTTAATGCCAGTGCAGAGGTAACAAATAAATTCTGTATCGCCAAACTTAAATTTTTAAAAATAATAATTTCAAAAAGACGTAGAGCAAATATTGTTTGAATTGATGTAGAGAGGCTGCCTGGAAGAGGTGGCCAATTAATTACAAATAGCCCTGTATATTTCATAGTAACATGTCTTACAGAATATTCAGCGTATTCCAAATAATTGTCTACCTTATCTGCACTATCATATCTCTCCACATAGTGCTTGGTAAACAAACAAAGTGGTGATCTGTATAACTGTCCCTCTCGCGACAGTTCTATAGATTGTATATTCATTTTCGACAGTCCTATAAGTGTGTAGAATTTCACACAGTTAATTTCATTTTCGAAACTACATACTATAATATCTGACATAATATCAAAACTATATAAGATTGATTTATATTACAAGCCTATAGATTGATTACATCCAATAGACGGAAGTAACAAGTAAAGGTAAATGTAAGTATATTAAGTATAAACGATAAAGACGACTTTTAGCCTCAAAACTGGCTAAGTGCAAAAGTTATAAGCTTATAACAGGTACTTAAAAATTATTTCTTCCAAAGATAACGTCAGTAATGTGAAAGAAATATATATACATTTTATTTCATTTAATTAAAAGTTCTTGGTTTAATTTACCTGTCACAGCATTAAGTTTTATTTTGTAGAAGATGGAATAATAGTCACCAAAATTTTAATTAAATTATTGTGGGTTCCAATCTCTTTTAAAAATTTTAATCCTAGCTCTAAAGAACCGAAGATTGCTTGATCTATATGCAAATTAGTGCATATAATTTCGCTTCAACTTGCTTCGCTTAGTCTTAATAATCCTAAAATCGCCGATGTATAGTATTTTTGTTAATAAGGTGGCTCTTCCGTCACTTCCGTGAAAATAAGGGATAGTCCGGTTCTAAGCTGGGAAGCTTATGCTATACTTAATTACTTCTTTAAGGTTGTTTGTTCCTTACGTACAAATATAATAAGTGATGTAAATTTTAAAATAAATCAAATACTCTGTCTTCGCAATGTCGAGGAAAATACCATCCATTACAACTATGTGTATAACTAACATTTGTTACGATAGAAACATAAAATTATTTTCTTGTTTGTACTTATTATTAAGATTAAAATTATTTTTATTTTATATGTTGCCCTATAATAATGAACAATATAGTTATTTATCTGACTTTAATGTAATAATAGCTCAATAATAAATAGTTGGTAGTTGTTTTATGAAGTCGAAGCTTTAGACAGGTATAATTTTCTTAACATCCTCATACAAGTATGTAAAGTATGTAATGTATATATGGATTCAAAATATTGCTTAAGATAAAATTTATCCCTATTTGTTGTCCTACTTCTCGATTTAAGCCAAATTACCTCAGCAGGGAACAACTCAAGGAATCGGACTGGAATAATGTCATTACGTTAATGGTATTTATGTATTCATAGTAATGATTGAGTATACAAAACTACATGTTTTTGATTTAACTTACCAAAATTCAGTAGGCTTATGTATTCTTGTATAAAGTTAAAAAATATTTATAAATCCTACAAGCATTTTGTTTTATGAGAATGACTTTAAAATTAACTAGAATTTTAATATTATTTGTGAAATCGTAAAAAATAGGACACCGACTTTTCTAAGAATATTGATTACTTAATATTGAAAACAGCGATTTTCTTTCGAAAATATAACATGTTTTTGAAAGTTTTTGAAGGTAATAAACTTTGTAAATAATCAAATGCAAAGATCGGTTCGGATTGCGTAATCTCTTAGGAAATTAAATACCTACTAGTATAGGAGTAGTACCAGTAGCAGTAGCAGCAGCAGCAGCACTAGTGTAGTAGTAGTAGTATACATATCAGGTCAAACGAGTTAGTAATTTTATTTAAAACGAGCTTTTTGCTATACATGAAATGAATACAATGAAAGTATTGTATGCCTTAATTATTATGGTTTTTGAGTAATACAAGATCAAAATAAAGACAAAAGACATAATAAAATTGGAAAGATGTATTCGTATATTAAGTAATAAATTAAGATTGTAAAGCCCGGAAAGGGCATGATAATATCTTTTTCAGCAGTTTATCTACATTAGAACTTTGTATGAAGATAAATAAGTTAAAGGGTTTTATGTTACAAAAGCAAAGTTTTGCAAATAACTAAGAATTATGAATGATTGAATTATGTTTGTTTTTTATATGACTTTTTATGCATAATATTCTGTAAATACAAACAAATATATAAAGAAAAACAATATATTCTTACAATATGTATTTTGGTAGTTTTATATAATTCTCTGATTTAAAGTTTATATTTATTTACGTATTAAGTACTACATAACAATGCTCGATATATATGAAGTTGAAACATGTCATTTGTACGATGACGGGATGCTGGGTCATAAAAAAAACTGGCAATAAACTCCATGTTTATTCTTTAGAAATATTAATTAATTTAAAATAAATATAGAATAAATAATAAAAGGATACGGAGAAGGATTCGAACCCGCGACCTCTGGGAAACCGTCCCGTCGCTCTTTTGACCAATTAAGATTCCGGAACGGTTTATTGTTCATAATTATTTTTAATTTGAATAAGCTTAAAATATTTTAGATATTTCAAACATCCCCACCCAACATACAATAAAATTATTGATAATTAAAAAAAAATAACTTAATATTTGGTGTTTCTATTAGATTTAAACTTATCGAGATGTATTTTATGTCTAACGTTCGTTTAAATTATCGTATCTTTACACTTTCCCAAAGCAGATTCCTCCGTGTGTTGTAAAAATCATTGAAGTAATAAATTGTTGAACTCTATCAATAGCACGTTCCCCAAGGTAGTTTGCTTTGTCACCCCTGGAGACCTAACAAATGCAGACTTATTTACTTGGATGAAATAAACAGATATTATTAACAAACTAATATTTTTCTATTTAAGATAAGAATATTCATTTTTTTATAATAATAAGCTATAAATATATAATATACAAAAAAGATATAATAGATTTATTTCTATTATTATTGAAATAGTCAAAAAAATTTTGTGTCTTAATTTAAAAAAAAACTGTGTATATTAGTTTCATAGTGTAAAATAAAATGGAAAAATAAATACCTTCAAGTTTATAACGTATATATATAAATAAATATAAATAAATATAAATTTTTCCACAAACGCCGGAGTATACGCGGAACATATACACAAGCAACATACAGAATTGATAACCTCCTTCTTTTTGAAGTCGGATAAAAAGCTATCAAAGTTACTAGTATTTTTTTTGGCAGTCTACGAGCTCTTGCATGATCAAAAGATACACAAAAGCATTGCCAGCTTGTAGGTTAGACTAAATATTTTTATTTGGTTGTTTATGTTAAAACTGTTTTTAAATTTATATAAATATAGAATGAAAAATAAACCAACACGGGCAGGGATTCGAACCCGCGACCTCTGGGAATCCGTTCCGTCACTCCACCAATTGAGCTACCGTATACGTATATTTATATAAATTTAAATAAGCTTAACATGGCTGTACTGTGTGCATGTTTATAAATATTTTCAAACATGTTTATGTTATTTAAAAACATTCGGTATATTTAGTTTCGTAGTTTTAGAAGCACAGGCAAGGACGCTAAAAAGAAATATATATTCTAACATATACATAATTAGTATAATTGAGTAGATAGATAGTCACCTACATATTTATAACAGGGGAAGCGCAGTCAATGAGTATCTTTTTAATTTTTAGCTAACCAAGTTTTTAAAAGGCATTTCTTGTTTACTTAGGTTTGGTGTAAGCTTATTGGAAAGTTACAATATTTTTAAATGTTTTATTTAATATTAATTTGTAATGGTTTCATATTATTATTTATTTTGATTTTATATGATCACTATTTTGATAAATATAAATAATGAATTGTTAAATTAAATAAAATATAAGCACAATTCTTATTAAAAAAGGGTATATTAACAGATTTCAGTTTCAGGGTATATTTAAAATTATGTACGTATAAGTTAATTAAAGTCAGTTGTTTTAAGAAAATATGTGTTTTTATTACTATGCATATTATTATTTAAAATTGTAATGGTTATTTCTTGATCCAGCTATATACATTTAATTTTATATGTTTTATGTCTAATATTACTTTTATATCCGGAACCCAGTTCAATAAAATCTTTTCTTGTATATGTTCATATCTCGTGCCATAATATTTGCTTTGTTCACTATTTTTCATTTGATCATACTGTAATGTGAAACCCATGTCTGAGTCATATTGCCTTATTGAAAATATGAATAAAACATTGATATCTCAAACCATCAAACACGCAGCAAACCTGAAGGAAATTAAACTCAACCTCACTTATAAAAAAATACTTATTTGAGAAAATTAAACAGTTTTGTGAACTAAATATACCAAAATTATACAAAACTACTGCTTCAGTGTAATATCGTTTTAAGATATTTAAACTATCTAATCGCTCGTTTAAATATCAGACCACATCTTACGCTATTTAGCTTGTAAACATTTTAAATGTTAAACAGTTAGCAGACGCCATATAGAATAAAACTTTGTCAATATATATGCTGTACAATATATACATATACATTATAAATCCAATTAAAACATATTTCTATTAGGACACGTAGTTGACAATAACTATCGGTAGTATTTACTAAAATTGGATTTCTTAACTTCAATACAAATACCTATTAATGCGTTTTATATCGCAGGCACTTTAAAATGAAATAAGACTTAAATTATTTCCACTTTGATATTTTAACAGCCTCTAATAAGTATTGCTTTGAAATGCCGACATCTCTGTAATGAACAGTGATTTATAATAAAAGCAATTGAGTCGTTCTTTTACTTATAATGGGTGATGAAGGAAGTGCTGGCTGCCAGTATTAGTTTATTTATTTATTTCATCAACATACAATTATATATTAATTATTATTAAAGTGAAACTTTTATTACATCGTCTCAAACTTTTTCGTCTGTGTGTTGCATGTCGCGTGACGGTCGGCCGCGGAGTAGGGATAAAGTGAAAGGCGCTCGTATCGATGCGGTTTTTACTAGATACATTGAAAAAATCGAATGTAAGTCACTGTTCACGTATTTTAGTTACCATAAAATATTGGTTACATTTAAAAACTGTGAAATTCATGATGAAGATGGAATTGATAATAGAATGATTGAAAATAATTGAAAAACGGATCAAAATGACTCAACGATTATAAAATATTGTTTTCAGTGTTTTAATATGTGTATATCATCTAAATAATTGTTAAGTATTATGTATGTCGTACTCTAAGACACAGAGTTCAATAAAAATATTAGTTGGAGACCTAGTCTACTTTTATCATTTCCCATTATCATTCCCATTTTCTAAGTATAAAATTAAGATTGATGAAGCAATTTTTATACCCTTAATGGAATATTATTCCGAAAATTTTTAGTTAAATGTCTATAATGTGAAAAAAAGTTTCACTTTTACGGTGGTTTCATAAAACCACACAACAATTTTTATAACATTATAACAGTTTACAATAATGCGATGCTACAAGTAACATTGTTTTAATATTTCTTAAGAGGAATTTTCAGTTAACTATTCTCGTTGCTTATGCAAACAAAAACATTGACGAATTAATCTGTGATTTAAGGAACAATTGCAAAGGAAATCTATAAATCTTTTATCTCTTACAAGTTTTTTCTTTATCATTAATTTATCCAATTTAGGGACCGATCCGGGTATTTGAATACCTTCCAATTTAAGAAATTTTTCTTAAATTGGAAGGTATTCAGGTGGTGGTGGAAGGTGATCCATTTTATCTCCATCTCTATTTGCTGATTACATTCTTCTAATTTCGTTCTTCTTTAAAAGTATAAATTATTTAAACTTTTATTGGCACTACAATTACCTAATAAACGTGTTTTACCTTAAATTAAGGGAAAATTACTCTTCGTATTAGATTCTAACAATAATAGTAGGATTTATTTAATATTATGGTTTAATCGTTTAAAATTGAAAATTAGACAAATTGACTAATTATTTTTCAATATTAAAAACATAGAAATAATGTAGTTTGGTGAGAGCTAACACTTAATTAATACTCCTTGTTAAAAAGTAACTGACTGGATACATATTTACATACAAAAAAGAGATTTATAATAAATAAACTACTATTTTCCCACATAATATATTCCGACATATTCCGTTCGAATTTAAATATCCCGATTATTCTGAGTTACGACTTTTCTCGAGTCTTACAACAGAGTTACTTACAATAGACATATTGGGTTCAGTGGCCATTGACCCGAAGGATCTCCAAACACCTCAAGAATCTGACTGATCACGAACAATAAATAGTTCAAAATATTCTGTTCTGCTTTATTTTGATTGTATTTAAAAAATATATAATATACTATTATTTGGGGAGTTAATATTGAAGTAGTGCGTTTAGTAAGAAATAACAATTTAAACGATACGAATATTTAATATCCCTTTAATAAAGTAATAGTAAAAGAATTATTTTATGGAATATAATTTAATGTAATTGGAGCATATTAATTATTGCCATATTTGATTGAGACAAAAAATATTTTGAAATTTCATGAATTAATCAAAACAATCAAAATGAATATAAATAAATCAATTGTAAGTTAATAGGTACTTATTTGTATTTATTTTGTTTACATATTTAGTATGTTTAGTGATTACAAACTAATACAATCAATATAAATCAGAGGAAACCTAAGGGATAAAACGGTTTTGCTTCCAAACAAAACATCCGCTGAAATATACCAATGCATTTTCTGTACTATAATATTATGTGATAAATATTTACGGGTCTAGCAATCCACGGGATGCGTAGATAACACATCTGCTGTCGTCAGTGACTTCAGCTGTTAAGAGTAGTCTCTAAAGAATACCACATCTTGCACACAAGGATAAGATATTGACAAAAAAGACTCCTTTACTTATCTTTTTGTTTAATTCAAAACAGGGTCTATCAGTTTCACTTTTGTTCGACCAAATGTTGCCTAATATCACCAACAAAAAGGGTCGATATGGTCGATATAAATGTTTCATGTCGCAACAACATGTATTCGCATTTACTATCAATAGCTAGCTATAACTATAGCTAAAACTGGAAGACTTTTTAACTCAACTTCATATAAATAAACATAATATTTCAATGTCCACATTGTTTAGTTTTGATAGGAACTTCTATTTTTGAATATTTTGTTCAGCTAGAAATTTTTTGCTGACTTCATCACTTTTTAATAAAACTTGTCATAGATTTTTGTTGTCAAAATAATCATTTATCAATATGTTTTATTGTAAGAACTAAAGAATGTTTTTATATACTTATAGGAATTGAAGAGGTTTTGATTATAATAAATGGTTTGTTTGTTTGTTGGTGGTGTTTGTATAACTTTGAGATTTTGAAGTTCTGTCTAATCTAAATATAATTGAATGTTTCTAAAGATTACCCATAGCATTCTTATATATTTCTTACTTGAGAAACATTATAAAGCAAAGAAATGTATACAGTGTACCTATAATATTTATGTTTTTATGATTGTTTAATTTTTTCCTATTAACATCAATTATATAAGCAGGTTTCAGGACATTTGAAGTAGTTATGTTTTGTTTTATCTTCTTTGCTTACCTAATAGTATAGACACGTTCTGAGCTTCTCTTATTGGTAAAAAAGGCTGGAAATTACCAAAACTATTATTAAATTAATACAAAAAACTTTATATATAAGGAGTAAACTACTTTTGTTTAATAAGAGCCCTGACTGATACACAGGAGCACACATTGTATTTTGAACTTTGAACTATTCGATATGGACAGGTTAAGTAATAAGCTTATGCAAATTAAGTGAATATCAGCTACGTACAGTTAATAAAAATGAAAATGGACAAATTCCATTCCATTGATTTATTTGTTGGATTTTCTCGAAGTTGTTATTTAAGTATAAAGTTATTAAATATACATTTATTGTGTAACTTAATGACAGTATGATAAACTTATGATTCAAATAATGACTAATATGACAGTACTAAGGATTTTAATCAATCATGAGTATATAAAAAATCACATCGAGATTTAAAAAAGCGGGTCGGCCTCCAGATAGTGGTGTTCCTGCCTTACAGTCTCCGGCCGACGGCCTTTGAAATTAAGATCATCACTAACTCCTGGTAGATCAAAGCTTATTGCTTTTAAGCATTTTGATTCCATTTTAGCTAGCTGAGTCCATTGATTGGAAATTGTACCTCCATTTAACTTTTCACGCTATAAAGACTATTAAGATTAAGATTAACAAAATATTATTATTATTATTATTATTATTATTATTATTATTATCATTTATTTCATATTAATCTTATTATTTACATTTATACATATAACATTAAAAAAAAAACAACATTATAAATATAAATATAAAAAACAGTATCCCGCCGACGTGGGCCTCACAACCAGTCCGTCGGTGGTTAGGGCGACAGCGAAAGAAACTTCCTCACAATGCGTGCCGTACCCAAAACTGCTGCTCTTTGCATCCGACCCTTGATCCAGTTTTTTAGTGAGAGCCTCTTGAGATGGTAATCGAGACTCTTCGCTATAAGACCATTGACGGAAACTACCATCGGGACAATTATTGTTGAGTCAACATCCCACATGTCGGTAATCTCGTGAGCTAAGTCCAAGTATTTTGACATTTTGTCCTTCTCAGCTTTCACAAGATTAGCGTCACACGGGACACTGATATCAACAAGAAATGCCCGGCGCTCTAACCGATCTACCAGCACGATATCAGGCTTATTGGCTACAATAGTCCTGTCCGTTATGATAGATCGGTCCCAATAGAGCTTAGCATGACCATTTTCCAAAACTGGCTCCGGTGAGTACTTATAATATGGCACTTCAAAAGGTACCAGACCGTATTGAAGAGCAAGTTCTTGGTGGATAATCTTGGCTACTTGGTTGTGCCTGTGCAAATACTCTCCATTGGCAAGACGACAACAACCGGAAATAACATGTCTGATGGATTCCCCAGGTTGGTGGCACGCACGACATATATCAACAGTGCCATCCTTTATTATGTATTTCCGATAGTTGTTCGTCTTGACAACTTCGTCAGCAATTGCACAAGCAAAACCTTCGGTTTCTCCAAAGAGATCACCGAATCGTAGCCAAGCCACGGACGCCAGAAGGTCTACATCAGGCCCATAGAGTGCCTGGTGGAACCGTCCATGAAGCTCCTTACTCTTCCATATATTTATACGGTCGTCAGTGCTAAGTACTACCGGTTTATGCCAGTTGTCTTTGGCTAAGGAGAGCGGTGTGAGGCCTTTATCTACTGCAACAATGTCCCGATGCATTCCACACTCAGCATGAAGGAAATATTCTCTAAGATTGCATACCTCACGGTTGTGTAAGTTTTTGGCATTAAGGAAGCCGCGACCCCCACACTTCCGTGGAATATACAATCTCATCACTGATGAGCGCGGATGATGCATGCGATACATTGTCAATAGTTTTCGGGCCTTTCGGTCCAGGGCATCTAATTCGGTCTGAGTCCACCTTAATATGCCGAAAGTATACATCAGCAGGGGCATTACCCAACTGTTGAATGCACGCACTTTGTTACCTCCTGACAAAAGACTTTTAGGACTTTTGTCAAGCGGTTAAAGAAGCGTTCCTTCACTAGCTGTTTAATGTCCCCACTTAGTATGCCTAAGCATTCCGACATACCAAGGTATTTGTAGGATTCGGTTTCAGAGAGGGATCTGAGGGACATTGTCTCCGAGAGTTGTAAATATTCGCTATTTACAACTCGGCCATTCTGCACATGTGCAACCGCGCATTTATCTACACCAAACTCCATCCTAATGTCATTACTAAACGTTTGCGTAACGCTTAGTAATGATACCAGATCTGCTTTATTTGGTGCAAATAATTTGAGATCGTCCATGTACAAAAGATGTGAAATGATCTCACCCCCTCTGCGAAAGCGAAATCCCAGTTTTGAATCCCTAAGCAACGTGCTTAAGGGGTTCAAAGCCAGGCAAAACCACAAAGGACTCAAGCTATCACCCTGGAAAATACCTCGCTCAATCCTTACAGGTTCGGAAGTAAGAAGACTTCCTCCGCCTCCTGGAAGACAAAGGACCGTTGTCCATTGCCTCATACATGAATCAAGAAAAGCGCATAGATCTGTGTCAATCTTATACACTTCTAGTACTTTTCTCAACCATGTATGAGGCACCGAATCATAGGCCTTTTTATAATCAATCCAGGCGGCGGAGAGACCCTTCTTACCTCGGCGAACCTTTTCATTAATGGCCATGTCAATAAGGAGGAGCTCCTTAGTACCACGAGACCCAATCTTACATCCATTTTGAGCGGGATCTAAAATGCTGTTTGCATACAAATGTGTGTTTAATTTTGAAGTCAAAATGGATGTAAGAAGCTTATAAATTGTTGGTAAGCACGTGATAGGTCGAAAATTCTTTGGATCCGTGATACTACCAGACTTGTGGAGCAGAAAGGTGATTCCTGTTGTCATAAAAGATGGTAGGGATCCGGACACGATGGCTTCCTGGAATTGCCCAGCCAAACGTTCGTGTGAAGACCGCAGCCATTTGAGCCAAAAGTTATGTAATCCGTCCGGCCCAGGACTTTTCCAGTTATGGGTCGAACGGATCGCATCCCTGACATTGTCTGGGCTTATAAATATAGTCCCCATGGGCTGCAGGTGTTCACACGCGCGCTCAACAACACGCATCCAGCCACCATCGTTGTGGTTAATAGGCACCGACCAAATATTTTTCCAAAATGTGAACATTTCTTCCATATTTGGTAACTGCCCATCAATCACACTCGTAGCAGATTCCTCCCAGCTTCTATAAACCTTTCTTTGGTCACTTTGGAATATGCGATTCTGCTTATACCTATTTACACGTTGTTTATAACGACGGATACGATTTGCCCACGCACAAACTTTCTGCTTCAGGTAGTCTATACGTTCTGTTACATAGGCCATTAATTATTATTATTATTATTATTATTATTATTATTATTATTATTCAAAATATACCGCCCCGTTGGTCGAGTGGTTAGCGCAGACGCCTAACGTGTCACGGCGCAACGGGGCTCGGGTTCGATTCCCGGCAGAGCACAGGCATTTATGTGATGAGCATAGATGTCTGTGTTTCTGGGTTTGGTCGTTTATTAAATATATTCTCAGTATTTATATGTGTATTTCTATGTATTAGTATCGTTGTCTAACACCCTTAACACAAGCAAATAATTTGCTTACTTAGGGGTTAGATCAATGTGTGTAATTTGTCCCGATATTATTATTATTATTATTATTATTATTATTATTATTATTCTCCATTACTTCTTTTACACTAAATAAATGTTACTAGAGCTTGACTTTAATTTGACGCATAAAAAGCAGACGAAGACTTGATTGTTCAAACAATCAACTTGACTTGTACTTCATTAGCATTCTAAGAGGCAGTCTCGAGGTGGCAGGTTTGAGTCTTGATCCTGTTAATGATTTGAACATTTCATGTAAATAGAATTTACTATTTAAATAAAATAAATTTGCTAAACATGGCAAATATGTTCATGTAAATATTAAAATATTTTTAATTTTATTCTCCGCCTGTAAGGTTTACACTACATTTTTTGTGTTCGGACTAGAGTAGCCATTTCTTGTACATTTCTCTCAGGCAGTCATTATCACAAAAATACTTTTTTTACTTATGAGGATTCTTATAATATATATAAGTAATGGAAGAACGTGAAAACCAAAAGCCAACAACTCGTACAGCGTTACCTAATACTTAGTGGATCCAACGAGACCCGGTTTATCAAATTTTGTAAACTTAAGGGTGAAATAAAAGTTTTAACTCATAAACAAAAGTGAACGTTTAAAAGGATCGGAAACAATTATAATTAAATTAACTGCTAAATTGAATACCAAAATATTTATTCTTAGCAAATTGATTATCCGATACAAATTTAAGTTCGAAGTTATGATTATAAAACATTCCAGATTTTTAATGGACAATGTACACTTGTTTATAAAGAACATATTATAGACTAAGCAGTGATATATTTAATTATTCTTTGATAACTTGTTTTACTGGATATATTATTTTGTACCCAAATATCATATATGACTGTTATTCACATATAAATAAGAAATTAAATATAATATTTATTAAAGAGTAGGTATTCATTGGGTTTTTTGGTGGATCTTCTTTATGAAGCTTCACTGAAATCGTTTAACTAGAGTGATAATTCGTTATCGACCAGTATTATCATCGATTAATTATTATTGTATAAGTTGTAACATGACCTCTTATCAAAGTGCATTAATAAAAACTAATACAATAACAAGACGACCACAAGAGATCTACGAGTTTCCCCTTGAGAATTATTACCTACAACATATTTCTACGAGATGAGTATATTTTATAAAGTCCCAAGAGATTGATACAGCCTTCAGGTTAATATGTGGCTTATAAATTTAAAAGAATGTGACTTGGAATATTTTTATACGAACTCGAATTGTTATAGGTAAAATTTTTCGTGCATAATATCTTACCTGTCCATCACCACCTGGAGATAGAACAACCGCACCTGTTCTTTTTGACGGAGACGCAGATACAATGTCCCTTAAGCGCTGCGCACCTGGATTATCCCGGATACACGTTAGAGCACAACTTTCGCTCACGTGCCGGAGTCTGCGTGTATGCGCGGAACGACCTCTGTATCCAGCGTCTCCGTCACCTTGAAGACCCCACTTTTTCTTCTTTATGGGTTTTAGTGGACACAGGAAACGAAAAAATCCTGTATTCCTGTGTTTACCGTTCGCACAGCGGTGACCAGGAGACAACTAGATTATTCGAGTATCTCGGTGAGGCTGCTGATATGGCTCTGCATCAGTTCCCTTCAGCGCAGCTCGTCTTTCTGGGGGATTTTAATGCCTGTCATCAGGACTGGCTGTTCCCGTACCAGAAGACCGACCAAGCTGGAAGAGAAGCGTGGAACTTTGCGTTGTCCTTGGACCTCTTTCAGCTGGTGAAGCAAGCGACAAGGGTACCAAATGTGGTAGGCCATACAGCCAATTGCCTGGACCTTCTGCTGACAACTGATCCGGACAGGTATCGGGTAGAGGTAACCTCTCCCTTGGGAACCTCCGATCACTGTCTGGTGAAATCTGTGTTTACATATTCCCCACCAGCTTTCGAACCTCATGGTGTTAGGCGAGTATGGAAATACAAGTCAGCAGATTGGGATGAGATGAGGCACTTTTTTGCGTCTTATCCTTGGCGGCAGGTCTGCTTCTCTTCTTTGGATCCGTCGAGTTGCGCGGATGCTATAACCGATGTGGTGCATCAGGCAATGGAGTATTTTATTCCTTTTGCTGACGTACCCATCGGTGGCAAAGCTCGCCCATGGTTTAATGCCGAATGTGGTCATGCTAAAGACCGAAAACATTCGGCATATCTCATTTGGGCTGATGCTCGAAGCCGCAAAACTCCGGATGTAAGTTCGAAGAAGAGAGCCTTTAACCAAGCTGCCAAGTCCTACAAAAAGGCATTGCGGAAGGCTCGTCTCGATCGAATCGCTAAGAATGGCGAAAAGCTCTCTGTCAGACCAACTGGCAGTCGAGCTTTCTGGTCTCTTGCGAAAACGATCGAGTCGAATTTCTGCCAACCCTCACTGCCTGCTCTGCTGAAGCCGGATGGATCCCTGGCCCACACAGCAACAGAGAAAGCGAACGTACTTGCTTCTCTGTTTGCTGATAATTCGCATCTAGACACTGGCAATGCTTCTCCAGCACATCTTCCTCACTGCGGTGTTGCGAAATCCTGGAAGCTTGCTAATGTGCAACCCGTGCCCAAAAAAGGCAGCCGTGCCGACCCTGTCAATTACAGACCGATTTCAATCACCTCCATACTCTGCAAGATTATGGAGCGTGTATTGAACTCGCGCCTACTAGCATACCTAGAAGGTAACGATCTCCTCAGTGACCGACAGTACGGGTTTCGCCGTAATAGGTCTACTGGGGACCTCCTAGTGTATGCTACTCACATTTTAGGCGAGGCCATCGAGAAGAACGGAGAAGCGGTCGCCGTCTCTCTGGACGTCTCGAGGGCATTTGACAGGGTCTGGCATGCGAGCCTTATAAGCAAGCTTTCAGCGTATGGTATATCTCCTGGTCTGATCGGCTGGGTAACGAACTTTCTGAGCCACAGATCTCTCCGAGTAGTTGTCGACGGGTGTTCCTCGGAACCCTTGACAATAAATGCCGGAGTGCCTCAGGGGTCCATTCTTTCTGCAACTCTGTTTCTGCTGCACATTAATGATCTGTTGAAGCCCGGTATCTATGGGTATGCAGACGACAGCACAATTGTAGAAAGATATCTGCCGAGTACTCGGGCTAGTCGAGATCAAGTACAGTCTGAAAGAGAAGCCATGGTGCAACGTTTGAATGACAAACTTCAGGCAGTCTCCGCATGGAGCAATGCCAATCTTGTCAAGTTCAACGCCACCAAAACGCAGACGTGTCTATTCACCGCCAAAAGGAGCCCCTTTCACCTTGGCTCCTACTTTCCAGAATGTATCCTTGGAATACAGTGACCGGCTTCAGTTGTTAGGCTTAGAGATTTCCTCGAACCTCAACTTTGGTTGGTTCATTGAGTCCAGAGCAAGAGCAGCAGCAGCAAAGCTTGCCGTTCTTGCGAAGGTTTGGCAGTACTTTACACCGGGACAGCTTCTTGTTTTATACAAAGCACAGATCCGGTCATGTGTAGAGTACTGTGGTCACATATTTGCTGGTGCCGCAAAGTCTCATCTTGCGGTTCTGGACTCAATTGAGAGGCGAGCAAAGAGGCTTATAGGCGATCCCGAATTGGTCGGAGCCGACCTCCAAAGCCTTGAGCACAGGCGTAGAATTGCTAGCCTCTCAGTATTCTATAGGATACATTTTGGTGAGTGTGCGCAGGAATTACACAATTTAATTCCCCCGTCCCCCTTCCATCACCGGACGTCCCGACGCACGGCAGGTTTTCATCCTTTTGTTGTGGACATTCCACCTGTCCGAACGAAGCGCTTTGTTTCCTCATTTTTACTGCGTACAGCAAAGGATTGGAACAGCTTGCCTGCGTCGGTATTTCCGACCGAATACAATGTGGGTGTCTTCAAGCGAAGAGTGAATAGGTTGCTAGGGTAATGCGCCTTACCACCAAAGACTACATTCCACTTACCATCAGGTGGAATGTAGTCAAGCATTGCCCTAGATCATATAAAAAAAAAAATAAAAAAAAATAATACATAAGAAATATAAATAAAGATACATTTTACACCTGTACAATTTTCTTCATAAATTTAATTCTGTTTATAAATAAAAGCTGATTCGCTTTTATTTATAAACAGAATTAAATAATTTACTCATAAAAATTATAATAATATAACTGATTCAGGTGTCTCTTTTTTATTGCGCTTGGCTCTGATTGATTTTTGACCACTGTTTCAATCTCGCGCTACTCCCGAAGTAAACTCAGAATAAAATATTCCATACGACCAGACGGTGTGATAAAAAAAATATTCGAAGTTAGCAATGCTGCTAATAAACAGAAATATATGATACTGCAAAAAAATAAAATTTGTATTCCATGAAAATTGTTACCTTTGTAAATAAGATTTTTTTTAGACTCACTGACCAATTAATTGTGATTTTAGTACAATTAAATACATAAATGGGTCTGAAAATTATTAACGTAAGCAATTATTTTATCTTATTATATCTTCGAATAGCAATTTAATAATATTTGAAGGATGTTTTCAAGGATTTCCGAAGTATAATCTATGAAATATTCGTGACTTAAAAGCTATTCTCAAGGAACTGAGAGTCTTATCTTCTTATATACAAGTGTCATCTTAAAGAAAACGATTATTACTAAATAATAGAAATATTGAATTATTTCGAAATAATAGAAATGTTGAATTATTGAAATGATTGAAAACTAAAATCGTATTTTCTTTTCATAAACCTAAATCTTTATATTTAATATAATTAACTTACACTAATATGAAGTTAAATTCAGAATTTTAAAACCGAAAACGTTTTTAGATAGCCTTTTATCTAGAGTGATATAAATTTTTAAGGATCAATAAATTTGGGAGAGTCATTTTGTTGAATGACAGTGCTAATCATATAACTTTTCTCATATAATAAGTATAATATTTGAAATAGTATAAGAAGATTAAGATAAGAAGATATTTTAATCCAGATATTGAAAAGTTCCAACCAAGATGTAAATATATCTTGATTTATATATTAAAAAGTTAATACAAAAGCTATATAATATATTGAGCATATAAAATAAAATTGGAAGTCTTTTATCATGTACTAGGATTTTGTTACAGAGAAATTATATTTTAATCATTTCTTATTTCATTTTTTTCTTTGTAAGTGAAAATAATTTAAATCATTGTCAAATTTGAATGCTTTTATAACATATAATTTAATTTATTATTAGATATTTTAAGAATACTTAACAACGAAACGAAATAGATTCTCCGTCAATCATGTTTTACTAAAGCTTTATGAGTTTTATATCAGTTCTTGTAATAAATAGTCTAGTATATTAGCGCGTTTACTACCAGAAGTCCAGTAGTTTTTAATCGAACTTGAACTACGAGCAGCTTTTTAAGTTGTGTAAACAATTTTTATAAAAAAAAAAAATATGGTAAAAGTTTATAATTATTTACAGTTTAAATGACAGCCAGAAATAAATTAAGGTAAAATAAACAAAACCCAAAATGTAATATATAAATTTCTTATTTATCAAGATTTATCCTGATTCTTATCAAAAGTAATGGACCCTCAACACTCATTCGAAAGGTAGCGGAAAGAGAAATTCAAAAGAGCTGTGATGTCAGGTTAGCGCTGTTTCAAAAGCTTTTTCAAATCCCCTGCAATATGTCAAATTGACATTTTGTGCTGACATTTCTTCGACAGTTAGGGTAAGGGCGGGCAGGTAATGATTTAATATATCTTATTAGGAATCCATTTCAGCCAGAATTTCTATTCGAAGCATTTAAGGAATATAAATTTAATTTGTTTCTTTTGAGGAATAAAAAATTGAAATTTGTTAAGTAATGAGCAGTTTGAGTTACGAGTACCTAATCCTATTACTCCTATTTCAACTAAATACGTTTAATTCAGTATAATGCAGGTATACATACATTTATCTCAATCGATAATATAACCTTTATTAAATTATAATCATGTCTAGATGTCACATGACCCTAAAAATACGTCAAAAATAGTCAAGAATGGGTCTAGAAGTGTGCATTTTAAGCTCGCAACATCTCTCGTTATGTTAATAGAACTAAGAAATTGAAACCCAGTTTCTTTTCTAATATAGGATAATGAAGGACAAATTTAATTCTTAGTCCCAATCATAAATTTCACCTTTATCCCAATATTAAACCTATTTGTTATTCATCATAGTAAACCTAATTCTTAATTCCAATAAGAAATAACAACTTGCAAACATATTTGTTGTATTTGTATAACATTATATTACCCTTTTTTATTTTATTGAAAGAAAATCTATTTGATTTTATATTGCTTAGAGAGATAAAATAATCATTAGTAGTGGACTGACTGATTGTATATTATTGTTTTTTTATATTATACTAGTATATCCCCGGGTTCGCCGGACTTAATTTAAAGATGTATTAGGTAACTCAAAATACAGAATAAAAAATATATTAAATGTAAGAATTAACTTATTTAGAATTAACCACCGCGATAATAATTATAATTCAACTTGAATTTATTTTTTTTCTACTCGTTTCTCTAGCTTGTACATGGATAGTCTAATGACGTTATAACTAACCTTAAATAGATTGATTTAAAAAACAATATCGGTAGTAAATAAACTGTCACTGACAGTTCAATAAAAAAAAGCTCCGATCGTCGGCAAACTTTACAGGATTACCCCCAGGGTCAATGTAAATATCCTCTGAACATTTGGTTAAAATCGATCAAACCATTTTGGAGTTTATCCGCAACATACACACATAATTTCTCTTTTATAGGTATGAATTAAGACATGAATTGCTCATAATAAGTATAAAAGAGATAAGATTATTTCTTGTTCAATAATCTCAAAAAAATATTGTAATTTATTTTCCTTCCTTTCTTCTATATACGGATTTATTAAGACTTACAAAAATACCCAGTAATTTTAAATCACATTATGACCTTTAAATACCAAAATGATTAAAGCTTAAGAATTACGCTCAATTAATTATTTTACACATTTATAATATTTTTTTTTTTCGTCTTAATATTTTTATTACGAACTCCTATATCTCATATATATTTTTTTGTATTAGTTTAAAGTTATATGCGCTATTAAATATAATATTATTTAAAGTTATTTAAATTCCTTTTTGCGTACTTTTGTTCCATAGTTTCCTAGTCTTAATTAGTGGTTCTTAATTTTCTATTTGATAAGAGAAAATTAAACACAACTAGTTTTTTTTATTGCAATACCACAAGAACGAAAAGAACATATGATTACACAACGTATAGAACAGAGACAAAACAAAACCATTTTTTGTTACATTGAGGTGGAGGTTTTTTATGATTTCGTAAAACTGAAAGCAAAATAATTGTTGGAAGTTTGCCGACAGATTGAGCGTTTTTTTCAAATAGTTGCTAATTTAGTTTCGTAGAGATGGTATTGCAAGCAAGTACTTTGTGCGGTGCAAAAATAAAAGTATTTAATTTGACGATGGTGAAAAGAATAAGATCGTATAGCTCGTTGCATCTCTTTGTCTCTTCTTAGAGAGATTATCTCTGAGAAGAGAAAAAGAGATGCAACGTTTCTATGCAAAGCCCTAATATGTTTATTTTCTCAGTACACGGATTTCAGGGAAAGTGACACGGGGGTCATCGCTGTTAATTTCTTTAATGTAAGCGTTCAATTGGTAGCTTTTTTATTTATATCTTTTTCATTTTGCATCATTATCAGTGATCACTTGTGCGTCAACTTGGAAGTGTCAGGGAGGCCAATTTCAATACCAGATTTATCGTAATAAGACCTTTTGTAAAGGCACTTTCCAACTTAATGTTAAAGCTTTGAGGGTTCCAAACGCGTCCTGGTCTGAGAATAACCATAAAATAAACACAGCTGGATATTTTATTTGATTGTGATCACTGTTTCACAAACAGTAAAGTATTTAAGTAAAGTATATATTTAATTAAGAACCTTTAGGTTTTGCTTTGGAGATGACTGTAAAACTGGTCCATGTGTACTCTGAAAGTTTGCGAGGTGTTTGGAGAAGTTCCTTCAAAGAGATACGATGAATGTTATTTTCTTAGTGATAAATACAAAAACTGGTTTCTTCTGCGGATTTAACCGAAGCAGATTCAATTTACCTTAGTCCGAAATTTTCCCAGGGGATATTTTAATGAAACACTCAAGATCCTCTCCGCTTTCGTCACATTGTTCCTAGAGTCATGCACGTCTGATATATTACATGTCTTGTGCATAACAATGAATGCTGGGTATATCCAACATATCATTGATATGAAAAAGGATTAGTGTTGAGGATCACGACTTTGCTTTTAATAAACATCTATTAACTATGTAGATTACATTTGACCAATGAGCATATATCTTTTTTGTGCCTTGATAAAACTGTACTGTTTAGTAGAATGTTTAGGAAGATCTGTTTCCATGCATAGGTTCATTTCATTTGTATATCTGAAAGGCTTAACATCAATTTGCTGTCTATGAATATTATAAAGAAATCATATTTGTTTTACTATTTTGAGGGTAGTGATACGGTAGCTCAATTGACAGAACGAGCTGACGGTTTCGCAGAACTCACAGGTTCAAATTCTGCCGGTATTGGTTAAATTTTAATTTCGTTTGATATTTATTTAAAATATAAACATCTTGTTAGTTTAAGAAGTTTCAAATCACCCCCACTTAACCTTAATGTTAATTATGTCTAAAATATCAAAAAATATTTATAAAAGATTGAAAATATAGAAATACATGCAAGTAATACTGAGATGAGACGAGAGTAAAGGTTGCTTTCAGTACCGTTATATATATTTATTTCTAGTTTTCTTTTCATAAAAAAAATATCAATGAAAATGTAAAGTTAAACGAACGTTCCTATTATTTGTCAAATAATCTTGAAGCTTGGATTCCTTTTTATGTATGCTATGAGAATTGGTCTTAAATAGTATCGGTAATAATATAATAATAATAATAACAGGTAATAATTAGTGTATTATACGTTTAAAACAAAGTGTTAATGGTAATTAATATAATAGGGATTTTTGATGAGAGTCTGGAGAGATTAAAAATAATTGCTAAGATAATTTTTTTGGAAAGTATTTACAACCGATAACATTGAATAATATAAGGCATGAGTTTAAATAGTCTATTATACTATATATAATAGTCTATTTAATATAAATCGAAAATAAATTTAATCTAATAAATAGGTTATTTCAAATAATTTTACAAGAAAATAGACATCAACGTTAATTTTATTCATATTACCTACTTATGATCTTTGACAAAATATTAAAAAACGGTTCTCGTTTATGAACTTTGTTTAAAAACAGAATAATTAATGGCCAATAATGTATTTGTAGTCACAAATACATTATTGGCCATTATTGGCCAATAATGTATTTGTAGTCACAAATACATTATTGGCCATTTCCATTTCAGTGGTTGAACAAATTCATCGAACTGCACATAGAAAAGAATAGCTCCATAGATGATTGAATTATAACATTTATTTTTAAAATTAGTCTTTAAAAAAAATATATAAAAATAAATTAATACAAACCTAATATGTAAAACCAAATAAGCCAATCATTTAAAATTTAAGATTATATATTTTTTATATAATTTTCTTTGAAATAAAACTTATATAGGTATCTTAAAAAAAATATATAATTAAATAATATTTTTTCTATACTTACACAATTTTCTATCGAAAACATATAAAGTGTATGGTGATGAAACTGTTGATTTTAATTTAAATATTTTTTTTTAAATTGAAGTCAATTTATAAATCCTAACGTGCTAAGTAATTTATTTATATATTTAAATAAAATAAAAGATAGCAATAAAAGATCAGATAAAGAAAATCCTTACAATTTGTTATCTATATATATATATAGAAGGATGTTTGTATATATGAAATCGATGAACTCAGAAACTATTGGACCGATGATTATGAAAATTGGTATGTATATGTATTTTTCCACGGAGAAAGTTTATATGGTATGCCCATTGATGTAACTCGCCACCAGGCGGCGCTGTCAAATATAGACTTCCGCCCAGTTCAACCGATTGTCATAAAAGTTGGTATGACCATGTATGTTTCCTCGAAGAAAAGGAATATGCTATGTCCATTGATGTAACTCGCCACCAGGCGGCGCTGTCAAATATCGACTTCCGCCCCATTCAACCGATTGTCATAAAAATTGGTATGATCATGTATTTTTCCTCGAAGAAAACGAATATGCCCATTGATGTAACTCGCCACCAGGTAATGTAAGGTTTAGCCCAGCGAAGCGGGCTGGTTTCGCTAGTATAAGTATAAATTATTTTTCATACATTGAAATAAAATACAATATTATTTATTAAGCTTTAATGTATTTCTTCATCTATATTAACAAGTCACTCGAAACAATAATTAATTAAAAGTCTTACGTAACTTGGTTTAAACTGGTCAAAAGAAAAGAAATCAAAGCATTTCAATGCAATTAAGGAAATAAAGTATTTTTGAATACATGTAAAGACTTTGAATTAATTTTGAAGATTTTAAAGGTATAAAGTGTACTAATGAACTGAAGCGTAAGTTAATTTGTAAGAACAATGTCATTAGCTTTTTATAAAGTTTGAAGTTACAAAGATTTTTAAGGAAATTTAACGTTTTCTGGTAAAGTTTTTGTAGTACTGTATAACGGTTATTCAATTGGTTTTTCCTAATAAAAGCTATAAGTTTTATGTTTACTTCAGAACTTATATTACATAACGTAGGTCGAAGACTGAGTACTATTCTGCATTACATATTTTTTAATAAAATATCCCTGAGTGTTTCTGAGATTATAATAATATTAAAAATATACTTTAGGTTTATGAAATTTAGTTCCTTTCGTATTTATATAAGAGTTTTATGGGCTGGGTAAGAAGAAAGTCATAATTTCGATATTTTTTTACTCTTTACATTAAAAACATATTATTGCAATCATAAATAATATTTACGATGACATCTCAATGTCGTGCAAAAGTTTGAGCGCCGTGATTTATGTCTCAATAAAAGTATCATTTTTATTAATTAATTCTATAAAATATAATGTTGATGACATCTGTCAGAGTTATAAATTGGTCTGTGTTTTTCTTTTAAAAAAGCAAACGGTATAAATGTTTATTTTTGATAAAAATCCCAATACGTTTTCTCAATTCAAAAATCTCCTCAGGCATTAAACCATCAGAAAGTAGATAGTGTTATATATAAGTATTTCAATATATCATTACCAATATAAAAAAGTACATCAAGCTTAAAATACATACAATGAAAAAACTGCAACCTTTTAAAAAGAATAGAAAACGAAAAAATCAAACATAATTTTTCGTCTATATTTTTTTTGTTTTATAAATTTAAGGGAAGCAAACTTTATATTTAATATTTTTACAACGAAAAAAGTTTTTGCTAGACAGCATATACATAACCACAAAAGAGTTGAACAACATAGTGGTGATATATATTGTGAAGTATTGTAGGCTTATTTATTAAGTATAAATATAAAATGTCGAAACACAATAGGTATAAAAACCGTCACACAAAAGTTATTAGTCACGTAACAAATCAATAGTATTATAAATCTTTAAAAACCGAAATAAAACATATAATATCATACTTGTCATGTTTTGTAAACAAGGTAAATGAAGCCTGAATACGGTTCTGTTTTTTTTTTTATTTGAGAAAATTATTTGGTTCTTTATCGAACTGGGTACATGATGACATTATTTCAGTAGAAGGGCTGGAGTAGTATGCCTCTTAAGAAATTCGTGGATGTTAACGAATTAATAAACAACAAGTAATAAAATATTTAATTTGAACGTTAAATCTTAAGCGTTTAATTAATTTTATATAAAGTCTATACGTCATTTTATACGTCATTGGTGCGTGGGTAAACTAGAAATTATAACCAAGATATTCTTAAATAGATTGTAAAAGATGACAAAGCTTAATGTTTTAGTCTCCGGGTTCCTGAAAAAACTTGTAGGGCTTTACTATGGGATGCAACGGGCTTGAAACTTTCACTGACAGATATACGTTCATGTTAATGCACTGGAGCCAAAACTTAAAAAAAAGTTAATTATTCTATTTTGATTAAGATTAAAAAAACAATGCTAGTGTTTCCAAAACTATTAAAAATATATTATTCTAATTAAGTATATGAAGAAATTTATGTCGAATACTTATTAACAGTACAGATCTGTTAGATAAAAGAGAAAACCAAATAAAAGAGCTAAAACAAAGAACAGTTTTTGTTAATTATAGATCATGTAAATTCTTGAAAATCTAGTTAGTTTAAAATGTTTATTCTACTTTCTCTAGAAATAGGTTCAAAGTGTAGGAGACAAGTTGATTGACCTTATTCAGATACCTTATAGTTCAGTTCGCATAGTATTTACTTATTCTACTACATTTACTGTAATTTATCGTTAATTAAATCTACAGGTGTAATGTATTCTTTATAGATATATAAAGATGTTTGAAATTGTACAAAAGCATTGTAATATGGAAACATGTCTTAAAATTTTATTAAATTACTATATCATCAGTCATACACTATTCGACCACTTTCTATTATTTCCATCACGTTCATGTTCGTTAAAACTTTTCCTATTTAGTTTTCAAAGCTCTTAATATGATCAGTACCTTAATAGTACAAACGTATAGGATATACTCTGTTGTTATTGTATGAGTACCATTACTTTGTACTTGGTAAATAAAATAAATACGTTTTGACAACTTATTTTTTTTATACACTTATTAAATTTAGGTATATGATAATGTAAGTTGTAGTTATACGTAAATATGTTTTATCTAAATTAATCGTAATGGCAAAGAACTCAGACTGAAGAATGATTGTTATTTTAATTTTATTAATACAGTAACATTATTATTATTCAATATTTTGTCGGTTACTGGCTTTATTTTTAAATTAGACTTACGAATACGAATGTTTAGTAATGAAAATAAAATGTGTTTCTTTCTCTACTCTCAGTACAAGAATCAGTGACTTTAAATTAAATTCCGTCTCAAATAATTGAGGACATCCAATTACAGTATATTATTTGTCACACACATTGTATACATTTGGGAAAGCGATCTCGAGGCTTCCCACTAAGGCGATAATGGTATCCGGTTTTAGTTAGAATCACACGATGTTTTCTTTGTGGGTGAGTCCTACTTAACCATTCCTGCTTTCTCCTGGGATGGAACAAAACTATAATGAATTTTCTAAACTTAAAGAAATGTTAATTAAGTCCTATTAATACTTTAATTCTATTTGTTTATTTTGTTATTAAATTTTATATTAATAATAATTATTAATAATAGCTGTGATTTCTATTTTGATAAAACGTCCCCTTTGTCGACAATGTATGTAAAAACTATAAACCTTCGAACTGGTAAGCAGCAATGGTACGACAATAAGAGATTATCAATTTCTTTATTTGATAACCAATTGATGAAAAAAACAAACAAATTGTTAAGTGAATCCCATGACAATATATTCCCTAAAACTGCATCCAAATCGATAAATCCGTTTGTAAGATTAGCGTGCACAGACATACAGAAGAACAGACAAACTGAAAAATCATTGTTTTGGGTTCTCTTGCTCTTATAAAGGCCCCCTACGATGTTTTTTGAAGTGAAACTTCTTTGTCGGGGTTGGAAAAAAAATTAGTGTAACATTTTTTCGTTACGCGTCATTTTTAATATTTTCCATGTACCGAAATGAATCAGTGACAATTTTATTATAAGTATACACAGATGGTATTTCTTATACTTTTACTACTACCGCCGGAACACACCAGTATAATAATAATAATAATAATAATAAGTATCTTTATTGCCCATTTATAAAAACATAGAATATTGTTATTAATGAATCCTCTGACATCCGAACTAGTTTAAGCTGTGTCTCGGATGGCAGTTTATTCTCCTTAAAATAAGTATAGATTAATAAGGGTTTCTGAATAATGTACTTTTTTCGTTCTTTTCTCCGAAACAAATAATTCTTGTTTACTTGAAATGAAATATATTTTATCAAATAATTTACAACCGCCTTTTAACAAAGTTTTAAATTTAAAATGCATAAAATGACAAGTCTGTCTCGAGCTAAACTTCCTGCGCCAATTACTCTTCATTTTACCGGGTAACTTAATAAGCTTGATCTGTTTAAAAAATGTATATATTCAGTGTTTTATTTGTGTGGTAGTATAAATCTGTTCTGATGATAAAAATGTAGACGATATAATTTGACTCGTTTAAAATTAAAATAAAATGTTATAATTTTGCCATTTATTTAATAGTAAAACGCTATGTACTATATACTATTATATATTTAATAAACAATTTCGGAGCCAAAAAATACTAGCAATATTTTCAGATTAAGATATTTTATTAAAGATTTTATCACTTCTTCTAAAACTTCTTCATTATTTAATTTTTTTTTTAACATGTAAAAATAACGTTAGAAACGATTTGAAGATACATTAAGTATATTACTGCTAGCTTTATGTTTAAATTAATATACAGCGAATAAAAATTTTCATATATTCGAGCTACGAAAAAAAATCTTAACAAACTTAAACGTTAAATTATTAGGGTAGATTACTTACAGTGAATTATAATAATTATGTAAGATTTTAATTATTTAAGGAGGAAAAACACAGTGTACATGTATTTAACCTGCTTAAATAATTAATTATAGGCATTTCCATTACAAATTACGACTGATAAAGCAATGCTATAAGTGAATTTTTTTTAAAGTAGGAGCTGGCAACAACATTACGCTCAGACTGTTACAAATGATCTTATTTTATCAAATGATCTTACATTTTATTTTACATTTTATTTTGATTTATAAAATAAAATAATAACGACACTAATTGGTTGAATTATGGAAAATATATTACAATACTATGTTTTTAGTACATGATACAGATTCATTCAAAATAATCGGATACAAATACAGATTCATTCAAAATAATCGGGTATTAAAATGTCTGTCTGTTTATGTATTTTATAAAATTATAAACGAATTTGGCAATTATGAGATCTGTTTGTCTGTTTGCTTATAAGTACAATTTAATAAAATTGGTTGTGGTTTTTTATCAAAATATTGTTATTTCGTTATTGCCTTCATTAATTTACTTGCATTTTGAATTCTTCCTTAACTTAGCGGTCGGGGGTTTTTTATTTTGCAATACTGTTACTTCTCAAACAGTTTACTACAATATAATAGTTATTTAAAAACCTTAGCAACTACAGCAACGCGTAGTATATTAGCTAGTATTATTATAAAGATATTGTAATCTAGAAAAATACTTACAATAATAAATATTTTACTCGATATGGATCGTTATACATGTTATTTTAAGTGATAACCTGAAGTAATATTTATTTAATCTTTATTGTCCCAAAGGTACAAAAGAAGGACTTAATGCTACAAGCATTCTCTAACCGTCAACCTGAGAATACAGTAGGTACAAGATAACACCAAGAGTCGATAAAAAGTTTAAATCACTTAAATAAATAAAATAAAATAAAAAAACATTGAAATAAATAGAACATTGAAGTTTAGGCAATAAATTCATTACAACACTACTACTCATTTAGTTTAGGCCAAAACCAATTTCTTTATTTGTTACAAATGTTTAAGTTTTGTCAATAGCCATTTAGTCTTATCAGACAGTAGGGTTCAACATTATAGAAAAACGATTTTTTTTGAGTAATTTAGGTTACATAGCGCATTTAGGGATTTAAAACGTTTATCTTTTCTAACCTAAGCGTTCTCTCCTTTTTTATTACATAGTGACCTTTCTACTGACAACGTCTTAGTGAAACTTATCTTTTCTCTTTCCTTTGCATTTTTGTCTTGTTACGAAGGAGAAATAACAGATTTTTTTTTATAAAATATGTAAAATAAAATGGAAGCATTTTTAGCATGTTTATAATTAAAATATTAAGACTATATTTTAGATTGGATTTTGTATTCAATAACACAGGTTCGACTCCTTTTCGTGTTGTTATTATTTCATTTGTAACTAACCAATAGTAAAACAGTATACGATTGCATCGAATGATATTATTCACTATAATTTGATTTTATCACTCTTTTCAATAAGATTAAAAATAAGATTTAAAAATATTTATCATCATGTACGACGAGGGTTGCTTATTTTATTAATTATTTAAATAGTATTCTAATTAATAAACATCGTCTATTCTCAAATAAACGAGAACTTTGAATAAAGTACAAATGTAATATTGTACCCTTAGCCATAATCAAGTGGGTCTTCCGGCAGAGACCATTATTAGTAAAGAGGTTTTCGTTTGGATGGCACTTGTCTATACAAATAGATGACGTTCCTTGTTGATATAATAACGTACATCTTAAACGCCTAGATTTATGAACTTGAAATTTATTTTTTATTTAATACATTCATTGAACAAGAGTTTTGGCAATTAATTTACACACGACTGAAAAATGTTCCGCTTTTATTATACGCAAACATACATTTGCTTCAAGTAAATGTGTATCTACGTGTATGTATGTGTATATATATCTTTTATTATACGCAAACATACATTTGCTTCAAGTAAATGTGTATCTACGTGTATGTATGTGTATATATATCTTTTATTATACGCAAACAACATTTGCTTCAAGTAAATGTGTATCTACGTGTATGTATGTATATATATATCTTTTATTATACGCAAACATACATTTGCTTCAAGTAAATGTGTATCTACGTGTATGTATGTGTATATATCTAGCATATTGGTATACTTCCATGACGATTGTTATTTTCCCTAAAATATACTAAAATTATTCAGTGTCACTCTGAATAATTTATTTATTACCATAAATAGAAGCAGCTTCAAGTTATTGCCTCAAACCATAAAAAAAGACACAATACACAAATATTATGCTTTTCTTTATTGCATTACTTAATGTTAACCATGTATTACATTTATAGACGTCAGTATATATGTGATGAAAGAGTCTCAATAATAACACAAATAAGATAACACATACACACACAAACACACACACACACAAATAATATACCTTTATATACCTTATGATATAGAAACAAAGGTCTTATTTTATAATAATAATTTTGAAATCATTATTTAGTAATGTATTAAAATATAAATATTCTAAATAACTAAAATACTTAGCAAAACAAGGAAAATAATAATGTTAAGATCTTCGTAGATTAAAGAAATTTTCTTCGTTACTAAGAATACCGATTTTTATTCTGTTTACTTTCTTTTTTTTATTCATCAACTTGGAGTTGGTATGAGGAAAATATTGTTTTAGAAACTTAATTTTGAACGGCCACGGCTCCAAAACTTTTAAATCAATTAAGATAATTAAAGATTTTTTTTCTTGAAGAAAATTTGAACAATTTGAAAATAAGAAACTTTAACACTCTCATTATAAAATATTAACAACAATGTTTTTTTCAATAAAAAAATAAAAATATATACAAATTTATTTAATTTAGTGAAAGGATTTCATTATCTATTGTGACACAAAAATTGAAAAATTGTCTAAGATACATTAAGTGAAGGGAGAAGATAATTAAGATTCATAGGAATTTAAATATGTGGTCTATTTCGACCAATTTACCATTTTTAGAGTATACCATTTTTAGAGAGGTCAATGTCTTGTTTCGTTGTTGGAAATATCCTTTTTAATTTCAAGGAAATTACTTATAAAAATACTAAGTACTAAGTAATTAAACTAAAACCAAAACTATCAAATTGGCCATAAACAGAATTTTTATTAAAATATTATTACATATTTGTTTAGACTTTGTAAATGTAAACAAATTTTTTAATTTTATTGTGGATCTATCACAAATGTATTATTATGATGATACCTATCTGAAAGAATTCTTGTTGTATGTTGTAATTATATTATTTGTTGGATCATAGCTTGTTTGAATGAAATTATAAAAAATGCCACTGATTATTGAATGGTCATTGTATTAGTGACTTTATTTATTGAACCCTTTTATAATATTATGTGGGCTGAATAAAGAATTACTCATTCCTCTTTATCTTAATTTTTTTTTCTTATTTTTACGCTTGGTTAAAGTCACATAAACAGTTTATCCACATATACCTACTGTAAGAACTATTTCATTTACCAATGTGTATTCGATAGTTCAATAGAACCCAATAATGTACGAAACCAAACCTGTAAACGAGTCAGGTATTTTATAAACTAATAATAAAGAATGATTTAAATGTTTTAACTTTTTAATACCTCTAGTGTTTACACAATATATTATAATAAATGGTTTTAAATTATTGCGACATTTACATATATGTAATGGAGGTAGCCGGGTACGTACAGTATTTTTAATCACGCAACTTTTATAAATCCTGTGATATTTCAAGACTTCAACCCCAGGGGCGGATCGTGACTTGGTTGGGCCCTGGGCTAAAACTACTCGGGGGGCCCCTTTTTCTATGGTGATGTAGTGTATTGGTGTAGTGTATACTTATCTCAAAAAAAACCCTGGTGATATAAATATTTATTCATGAAGACAAATATTACAACAACTATTCTAATTACAATAACTATAACAACTATTACAATAACTATAAGCTTTAATTATAAATCAACCTTCCTGCATTTTCGTGCAGCATATTCCTTTATTTTGTTAGATCACAATTTATAGAAATTATAAATAAATGATTAAGTCGATCGTTCGACATGGTTATCCTATACTTATTTTCAGTATAATAAGTATAGTACATAGTCTGGGGCCTCCTGACTTCTCGGTGCCCTGGGCTGAAGCCCAAAAATATTTTTTATTATACAAATTGTCTGGTAACTATTGGATAACTTCGATGTCTTATAGTAGAACGTAAAGCCGTTCCGAAGAGAATACGAAAAAATCTTTCAGGTTCTTAAATCAAATCTTAAATTGATTTTTTATAATGTTTTTTTACACAAATTTACATATTTCTTTTTTTAAATAACATTTTTCGAACTCTAGTCATATCACAATCTTCAAAGATCACTTCACAAGAGAGAGAATAATGAGAAGTTGTCACAACCGAAGTAAGTAACCGAAGTAAGTAACCGAAGTAAGTAACATGTTATTATTACAATTATAATTGTAAAAAGATTATCAAAGTTTCTAAAGTGTCTAGAGTTTTCTTAAATACAAAAATAATAATATTAAAAAAATAGTTAAACAATTATATTAATAGTATTAGCACTTGGTTCAGTAATACAAAGTACTTGTACTTCAATGTTTAATATCCAACAACTTGTAATAGAATGGGCGAGAGCAGCCCTTACAAGGTGAGGGTAATCTACAATTTCATAACCAACTTACAGATGCTATTATGTATACCTTATAATAAATTCCAATAATTAATAAAAGATTAAACATCATGTTGAAATAGTCTATGCTTCTAATTCTTAAAACATTTAACAGTAAATACTAAATAACATTCTATAATTAATTACGTAGGTGGCGCTACTGATGTATACTATTTAGAAACTGATGAACTAATAAATTTCGATGTATTTAACATTAAAATAACTATTAATAAATATTACTAAGAGAACCATGTAAGATTATTATAAAGATTATTATAATATATATTATATTGTAAGATATTTATTAATACATATACGTACTTTGTCCTGTTATTTTTATTATGTGTTTAAATATATTAAAAATTATAAAGTAATATTTACAAAACATTATTTATATTGTAAGATATAATAGTCAAAGCACACCCAAATACTCGAATTCATCTATGAAAAACAACTTGTTTTGATAAAATGATACATGGTGGCTCTTTAATTATTTTAAATAAACAGATAAAATTCAAAGAACGCAAGGACATAGTGAGCCACTCTGTTGAGCGGACAACTGAACTTGCTTCAGTTGAATTAGAAGAGTTCATAATTGTAAATGTTTATAGGCCACCGTCATCTAACTTTGAACATTTTGAAAAGATTATGGATGAGGTATTGTATAAACTATCACATTCTAGTAAAAAGGTAATTATTTGTGGAGACTTCAATATTAATATTCTTGAACAAAATTCAATAAGTATAAAGTTTTTAAATTTGTTCAAATCTTATAATCTTTTACACATGTTTATGGAGCCTACTAGAGTCACAACCACTAGTGCCACTTGTATTGATAACATTTTTATAAGTGTTATTCCAAATTTTAAATGTTTATTCAATACATTAGATTCTGACCACTATGGCCAATTTATTAAATTCAGTTGTAGCAAGAAAGAAAAATCAAAACAGAAATTAAATTTTATACCAGTGACTGTAGAACGTATCGAACAAATTAAAAATGGCTTAGTACGCTATTTGCCCTTGATGAAAAATTCAGACCCCAATATTATGTATAATGACTCTTTTAGTACTTTCACTAAATTATTTAACTTTATATTTACTCCAAAAACAGTGGTTGTTAATGATAAATTAGTGTTTAGTGATTGGGCATCTGCTGAGTTACACAAAAATAGAGAAAAATTATATAATATGTATGCGGAATTGATGTTTAATACTAGTAATGAGTTTAGGGATGAGGTAAAATTATTTTCCAAATCTTTTAAAAAACAATGTAAAATAGCTAAAAATCAACATATTAAAAATAAAATAGGAAATAGCAATAATAAAATAAAAACAACTTGGAAAATAATTAATGAGGAAACTGGAAGAGCTAAATCCCAGAGGATCGACTTTAAATTAAATATAGATAATAAATATGTTACGTCTGACCTCGAGGTTGCTACTGCTTTTGAAACCTTTTTTACTAATATTCCAGTGACTACAACGTTATCTTTAAATTCTTCTACCGCTGCAGCTATGGGTTTACTTAGAGATAATGTAGATCAATGTGTTAACAGTTTTAAGTTTGAAAAAGTTAATGCTCAAGAAGTAATCAAAGTATTTAGATAAATTAGCGTTAAAAAGACTAGTGATCTTTGGGGGTTTTCTGTTGACATACTTAAGTCTATAATTGACATTGTAGCGCCAGACTTAGCATTAATATTTAATAATTGTTTAGAATATGGAATATTTCCTGATCTAATGAAACAAAGTAAAATAACTCCATTATTCAAATCCGGCTGTTCATTTGATCCTAGTAACTATAGACCTATTTCAGTCTAACCCACTTTTAGTAAGATTTTTGAGAAAATAATTCTTAATCAACTTGTGGCATATTTCAGTAAAAACAATCTCTTACACAAAAACCAGTTTGGTTTCACTGCCGGTCGCTCTACAACAGATGCTGGTGTTGAGCTATTACTAAACATATTTGAAGCCTGGGAAGGATGACAGGATGCACTTGGCATTTTCTGTGATCTATCTAAGGCGTTTGACTGCGTTCAACATGAAATCCTTATAAAAAAGTTAGAACATTATGGAGTTAAAAATAAGTCCCTAGATTTAATTAGTTCATATCTTAATGATAGAATTCAAAAAGTTGATGTAAACGGAAAACGTTCCCCTGGTTGTTTGGTAAAAATAGGTGTGCCACAGGGCTCTATCTTAGGGCCTTTCTTGTTCCTCATTTACATAAATGACTCACCTAGTGAGGGAAAAACATGGGATAGTGTTGTTTGCTGATGATACTTCTCTTACTTTTAAAGTTAATAGACGGAAATCTGTTATTGACGATGTAAAAAATGCTCTCTCAGATGTTGTACAATGGTTTAACGCCAATAATTTGTTGCTTAATAAAAAAAAGACAAAATGTGTCAAATTTAGTTTACCAAATGTTAAAAATGTTAGAACCAATGTACAATTAAATAATGAGGATTTGGACTTGGTCAAATCTACTACTTTCTTGGGCATTACTTTAGATGAAAAATTGCAATGGGGTCCTCATATATTTGATTTGTCAAGCAGACTAAGTTCTGCTGCATACGCGGTTAAAAAAATACGTCTATTAACAAATATGGAAACTGCTCGATTAGTTTACTTTAGTTACTTTCATAGCTTAATGTCATACGCTATACTCTTATGGGGCAATGCGGCTGACATTGATACCATATTTACATTGCAGAAGAGAGCTGTTCGCGCAATATATAATATGAGACCAAGAGACTCTTTAAGAAACAAATTTAAAGAATTAAAATTGTGACTGTTTATATCCAATATATTTATGAAAACTTAATTTACGTTCATAAAAATATTTCAAAGTTCAAGAAAAATTGTGATTTACATAAAATTAAAAATAAACTCGCTATGCCCGGCACTAGGCTCCATAAAAAAGGTAAATCCTTTAAGGGTAATTGTATACGTTTTTATAATAAGCTCCCAAATGAAGCCTTAAGCCTGTCGTTAAATAAATTTAAATTATATGTTAAAAATTATTTAATTAAAAAATCCTACTACAGTGTAAAGGATTACATCGACGACGGTATGGCCTGGGAATGAATCTGTATTGTATCGCGAATAGCTAGTAATCTCCGCAATTTGTTTTTTGTTGTAAATTAATTTTGCTTTATCGACCTTCTGCATCACACCGATTCCTTAGAAGTCACTACTTGCGGTAGCATCGGGAGTCGGGTTGCCTCCCTCCCTCAAATATGTGCGAAGGGGGTGATGGCTGGCTCTTGTGTTATGCTCGTGAACGGGTGCTGCTTGCGGTGACTGGTTGTGTGGCAGGCCGAAGATTTATATATATATATATTTTTCTGTTATTATTATTTAATTTTCGTTGCCTGAAATCATTAGGCTTCTTTTCAGATTGATTGCGAAGGTTCTAGTTGTTCCAGAATTGCACTTAAGTTTGACGTTTGTGAAACAGTGATCACAATAACAAAAAATATATCCGGCTGAGTTTGTTGTGTGGTTCTTCTCAGACCAGGACGCGTTTGGAACCCTCATAGCTTTAACATTAAGATGGAAAGTGCTTTTTCAGAAGGGCTTATTACGATAAATCTAGTATCGTAATAGGCCCTCCTGACATTTCCATGTTGACGTACACTAGTGATCACTGATTATGATTCTAAGTGGAAAAGATATAAATAAATAAATAAAAAATAAAAATAAATAAAAGAATAGTCACAGTATATATAATAATTACTAACAAATAGTCACTAATACTAAGTCTATTATCTCTAGGACGAGCTAACCTTATCAAAATAATTTAAGAAACAAGATAACGCTGTTCATTAACAGGCTTTGCTTTTATCCCGCTTATGTTAAGATTTCGTTATAATGAAAATTAAGCTCGACTTTATAAAATAATGGGCACTGACTGTAACTGGATGACCTTTGATGATCTCGAACATTGAGTCTTAATTTTGTGAATTTTTATTTTTATGTTTACTGTATCTCAAAACACCTCTGTTTTATTTAATACGATAGATTTTAGAGAGTTAATACGTTAATTTTCAGCGTCCTGGGGAGACAATGGGTAGGTAGATATGACATCGCACACCTTCGCACGTTCGGTGTTACATATACGTACTTTGTCCAGTTATTTTTATTATTGTTTAAATATATTAAAAATTATAAAGTAATATTTACAAAACATTATGTTTACTTATATCAGGTGAGAAATATCATCGATCTTAGTTATTGCTAGTTATCGGCAGTCAGTATTGTTTCTGTTATTATTGTATTTTTTTTCTTTGTAAAAATGATACAACTTACAAATAAATTTTATAGTTGTTGCAGTAAAGCTTACATTATTTACATTTACATATATAAGAATACATTTGACATTTGCGTAGTCCAATGAATTAACAGGTGATAATAAAAGATAAAATTGATACTTTTAGAAAAAAAATCTTAATATTTTATAATTTTACAATTTTGTTTTTTTTATTTGGATCATTGAACATAAAACATTGAAATCTCTACTAAAAATATTATAATTGTTTGAAAAGATCCACTTTAGTATAAAGAAGTAAACTTTCATGGATGAATTTGATAATATTATTAAGCTATAATTATCCTACCTTAATATACATACAGAACCAAAACCTTCACCTTTGGAAAATCGTCATCGTTCTATCAATAGCTACCGAAACGCTACCCACTTTACAAAACGCTACACAATTCAGAAATGTATATGTTCTTCATTTAATGAATATTAAAATAATAACATGTTAATAGACATTTAAAAACATTATCTTCGGTTGTGGCATTTTATCAATGTTCTTCTCTTGTCTGTGACTGATATGATTAGAGTCTGTCAAATCTTAGTCAGAAAGACTGTGTATGTTTAATAATTAATTAATAAAACCGTTGTACATACGTTGATAGTGTATATATTACGAAGTTAATCATTGAGGACTTAAACTATACGATTCGATATCGTAATGTCTTTATTTGCCCTGTTAAGTAAGTTACTTGCATTTTAATTTCTTCCTTTATTAAACGGTCCCCCAACGCAACGAATTCAATAAGTACATAATAATAATATTTTTGTTCTTTTTAGAGGTCTTTTTGTATTCTGAATTGTACTAAATGAACCTACAGACACACAAAATTTTCAATTGTTTAAGTATTTCTATTAATCTATCATAATATTATAAAGAGAAAAGATTTGTTTGTTTGTTTGAACTGAATAGGCTCCGAAACTACGAAACCGATTTTAAAATAAAATCTTTGATTAAGCATTAGAATTCTACATTATGATGTACAAAGGTTATATTTAATACGAGAAATATATATATTATATTAAATAAAATAAGGATCCGCGTGAAAGTTTCGACAATATAATAAATTATAAATGTGTTAAGTAACATGATTCAAGACTTTTTCATACGGGTAGATAGATAGGTAGGTTTCATATATACGAATATTAATAAATACAAACATTTAGAGTTAAAATGATTTACAATCACTAATAACACTATGATGAAGGGATTTATATTATCACTAGCTGTTGCCCGTGATTCTTTATGATTACGATCATAAGCCATATAAATATATTTTTACAGTCTCCGTGGACGCAGTCACGGGCAACAGCTATCCCTAATAAAGTACTTTACCTGAGTAAGTGTAAAAACCTTTTGACCTTTCATATCAAGGCTTTTTTTTCTATATAGCGCGGTCGAAGACGCTGAGAACAACTAATTATTGCACGAATACCTCTCCCCCCAGGAATAAAACGTCATAACGATAAAAAAAATAATAATATAAAATGAAAAAATGCAGATGTAATGTAATAAATGTATGTAATGTAATAAAATAAAATTATTTTAATTTAAACGGTTATTATCGTTTGATCCTAAAAAGACCGTTATCGTCTCTTTATATTCGATCTGTAATAGGTGTCTATTATTGTTTCTCATTAAGTATTAATATAGTCATTTGCTACTGGTTATGTTCAAAAGTAGTTATATAGAATAAGACTACATGTGATAAGTCAGCTAAACTATTAATTATAAAGCTTTATCAATACTATAAACTAAACAATAGAAATAGTTCCGATACAATACAAAAATAAATATTTTCAATATATTTAAACTAATAATATTAACAATAATATTAGATAGGATAGATCGACCGAGCAGGAAAATGGAATTATCTTTCATTGAGAAAACGTTGATTACATTGTCGAGTATTCAATGGTTTTAATGATTGGTTTATGTGGGACAGTTGACTTAGGGTAAAGAGGACTGTTGTTGGCACCCTTTGAATCTAACTTTGTCAACTAATTGAATTCAATACAAAAGATATTTCTATTCATCATTTTAATAAATTAAATATAGGACTATAGTAAATATAAGACTATAGTAAATTATTATAAACTTAGAGATTTTTTTTTGCATAAAAGAGAAAATATAATCCTTGGAACTATTTGTTGGGTTTAAAAATATATTTTTCTATAATATTGTCTATCTTGTGTTATAAGTCAATTTTTCAAGCATAAACAATAAAGCCATTTTTTAATAAGATTAACTGTAAAAAATAGTTTCGATGTTCATAAAAAAGAAGACTAAACCGTCGCAGCACCTCTATCTCCTGTGTAAAACATAAAAACTATTTTTACAGAAAATATTATTGAAAAATAGGCTTTTAAATAAAATAAAAATGGCAATGACCAAAATATAATATGTTTTTTTATTCAGTTGGAATTTCGGTTAGATACATAAGAAATTAGAAAGATGTGCTATGACAGAAATACATTAATAAAAAAAAATCCTTTATTTTATATCTTTCTATTAACTTATTGTTGTTTTTTTCTTTTATCGTTATGTCGGCATAACATTTTAAGGTTATAATACTATTTATGGCACGAATATGAGTTTGTAGCTGCTGTCTTATCTAGTTAAAAAATCTTAGTATCTTTATAGTTTATATAAATATAGAATTTAAAAAACCGATACGGGCAGGGATTCGAACCCGCGACTACTGGGAAACCGTCCCGTCGCTCTACCAACTGAGCTACCGTATCGCTGTCCGTCTCGGTGAATTAAGCATTCTATATGTGATCGTCTTTATCGGGACGGTGGTGACATCTATTAGGTTTCTTTCGAAAATCCTAACCAATGTTTCTAACTTTGCAGTATAGATAAACATTGAAAAGATGCCACTACCGAAATAAATTTTTGAAAATATCTTTAAACATGTATAGCCATGTTAAGCTTATTTAAATTTATATAAATATAGAATGTAAAAAACCGATACGGGCAGGGATTCGAACCCGCGACTACTGGGAAACCGTCCCGTCGCTCTACCAACTGAGCTACCGTATCGCTGTCCGTCTCGGACAAAAGGTGAAAAGCTCGAGTTACAATAATAGTCTTTTAACGTTATTTTAAATCATGAAGAATATTTAAAACTACTAACATGTAATTATAAATTCATATTTTTTATTCAGGGTATTCTTAAAATAAAATTGTTTTTGATGCGAAGCTTTTAAACACACATTATATTAAATACTTATATACATATATTTACCCGGCTATAATCATGTAGTATAAATCGGAATTTGCCCAACTAGTTTCAGGAATAAGAATTCATAAATAGGAACCCCAAGGAACTCGTGAACAGGAACCCCGAATGGGTTCGAAACTAGTCGGGCAAATTCCAATTAATACTACATTATTAAAGCCGAGTAAATACATATATTTAATAGCCATCATGGTTCACGAAAGATCCACAATATTTTATTTTTAAAAATATATAAAATCGGACTGACGAGATAGACCGTGATTATTCGATGGGTTCACATTTCTTTTCATATTGTATGTAGCTGTACATTATTCAAAATAATAAAATATACCTAACTTTCTGTTTATAACAGTATGTTATCGGTCCTGTTGTATATTTTTGATTTAACATGTAAAACAAATTTCAGATTTCAGATTTCGAATCCTTCAATATTAAAGTTTTTGCATTATTTTTTATGACCCCAACATCTGTCGCGATGGATGACCTCTTCAGTGTGACATATTTCCATAATCGTTATCAAGTTTTAAAGTAATAAAAAAGTTAGTTTAGGGCATTTTTTTCTAAAATGAGGTTTGTTAAAAGGGTATAGAACAAATAAATAAGAATACTACACTTTTTAGTTTTCGTTTTACTTTATAAAATGTAAGTACCTCGTTGGTCGAGCGTTTAGCGCAGACGCAATGGGTTCGATTCCCGAAAATGTCAGGCATGTATGTGATGAACATAGAGTGTGTATTTCTGGGTTTGGTCGTTTATATTTGCAGTATTTGTAATGTTTATTTATATGTATTTGTATCGTTGTCTAACACCCTTAACACAAGCAAATAATTTGCTTACTTAGGGGGTAGATCAATGTGTGTAATTTGTCTAGTGATATTATTATTATTAAGTGCTGGTATTATGTTATCTATACCAAAATAAGTTTTGTCATTTAATACGAACCTACCTTATTTTTGATAGTAAACTAAGTTAATAAAATCTATTAAAATTTAAAATTTACAAAAAATATTTAATATTAGTTGTAATGTAATAAAAGTGTTTTACCGTGAAAACGAGACATTTCTCAAAAATATTAATTTTCATTACAAATACATACATATAGCCCACAACAAATATTTCCAATCCAAGTTCAATAATAAAACACTATAAAGACACATGAAAACAAACATAAAACAAATAAATTGAGTGTCAGGTAATTTCCTATATCCTTCTAAAGTATGTTCCAAATCTCATCTTTTATATCGCTTTGAAAGATTGACTTCGTCTAAACAAAAACCTGCTTACAATATCAAAGCTTCAAGTTATTTACGCAATAGATAAATGAAAAATAAATCTGTATCCAAAAGAAACATTTATGATTTTTTATTTTTGTTTGCATTACTTTCATATAGGCAAAACAAAATTTATTCAGAGAATATAAGAGTAATTCCTCTTTTAAGTATGCAGGAAATAATCATATGCAATATTTGTCACATTAATTCAACTATCAATTGCAGAGAGCTTCATAGAAATTTGTATTTTGCTAAGATTACTAACAGAGATGATTGTTTAGCATCAAATACATATTCGTTTCTCAATACAGACTATTATTATGTGATAGCCTATTTATGGTTGCATTTTATAATTTATTGAAACAATTTTTGTAACACTTTCAAAAAGAAAAAAAAAACAAGAGACTAATAAAGCAGCAGTAACCATTCCCTGAGACCGACTCTTCCACTTCGCATTGTATTGTGAGATTCATTTAAATGATAAATTCTTGAATTGTATGCATAAAACATTCCCCTTAAGGTAATTTGTTTTATGACCTCAAGGGACTTAATAAATACACACTTGTTTATATAAATAAGAAAAACAGAATAATACTAAAATTTACATTCCCTAAGCGAGTAACATGGCCATAAATTTACTTGAATTTTACAACGTTTATATACATTACTTAGCAACTGCATTGCACTGTATTGATATGTTGACAAAACTTTTGATTTTGACTTTGAAGTAGGTACTAACGAAATCCTTCCAATATCATACATTTAGTTTGTGCAACAAAAGAAAATAAACATATTTCAACTTTTGCAATTTCTTATAAGATTTTAATTTATTTATCTCAACTTCGTCACCCGGCCTCACTTGTCGAAACTTGAAGTTTGTGACAACTTTAGTTAAGAGGGAGATTAGCATTTTATGTTTGAATAAAAAACTTATTAATTTGAGAGTCCACCAATTTTTTTAAAGAAACTAGAGTATTGTGAATGAATAATATATTAGATTTCATTTTCCAATCAGTATCCATTTTTTTTAAACGATTGTAAGATATTGATTTTGGTAACGGGAAAGACGCTTGACTATACATGGAAAAGATTCGTATACTTTTAGAAGACTGTTTTTAACAACCAATACAGATAATCAGTCCCATATAAGTCTTACGACTTATTTAGAATACAGACAGACGAAGCTTCTTAGCAATCCATGGATTCACCGTGCGGGTGCCGGGCCCATCGCGTTGCAAGGAGAGGAGTGCAAGCAGTGCCTGGGACTTGCGACCCAGGAGTAGGTTTAAGGGACCCCTTTATTATGCGCAAAAACGCTCACCTTCACCCTCCACACTCCTCTCCCTACCTTACCAAATTTGGAAAGAATCTACTAATGCCGCCTTTGAAGTACGTTCTAGAAATGAACCGATGCTTGTTCTAGAAAGGCCAAGTACTTTAAGTAGGCTATAGAGAGATTTTGCTGTTATACCTCTCGCTCCCACTTCTACCGCGTACAAACTAACTATAAATTTATTCCTGATCAGTTCGTTGGTTAGTTCGTAATACTTATTGAGCTTGAATGTGTGATCCCTTGGGATGTTTGTTTCCCAAGGAACAGTAAGCTCCACAAGTATCACGCGCCTCAGATGTTTCGAATACAGGAATAAGTCCGGTCTGGATGACGAAACACCAACATCACCAGGGATTTTGTAATGCTTTTCATATGCGTCCATCATGAGAATCCAATCAGGAGCCGCGCCTAATATTGAATAAGGCTTCGTTTTTGATTTTTTGGAGGAGCCTTCTTTTACGAATTCTATAGATCGTTTGGTGGTTGTTATACCCTTCCGCGCTCTTGCTACTGAAAGACTAACCGCTTCCAGTATAATTTCTAATACCTTGTCGTGGCGAGGCGAATATTGACCTTTATCTAGAAGTACCGTACACCGTACTAATAGGTGTTTCGTGGTTCCTATTGCCTCCCCACAGATGTTGCAAGACTTTTCGGTGGCTTTGCCCCATCTTACTAAATTACTTTGATCTGGGAGAGTCATTTGGAATGCATTAAGATAGAATTTTAATAATGCTGGGAACCAATCATAAATTAAGGTGCGCCACTTCAAAGCTAGTGGAATACAAAAATCTCCTATGGTCACCCATTCGTTTTGAATTTCTAGGCTCATCGCGTGGAGTCGGTAATTATCGTTTTCGTCTTGTCGAATAAAAGATTTTGTTATGTCTATGTCTTGAACTTTCCTACTTGATCCTAGCCCTACTTTATTTATTTGAGCACCTATCATAATTTTTTTATGGAATTGAAGTCGTGACTCGAGCTACGAGGCAACTTTGTCTTTTGGGAGAGAAGTTACAGTATCATCTTTAGATTTTCCGATGATATGTCTTTGGGTAACTCTTAGATGTTTGTAGAGCTCCGATGGTTTCTTTAATTTTAATCCAAAGTTGTTTCGGTCCCTAAATAAGGTTGAAGAGTCCGCTGAGTGCGCTAACCCGAGCCATAACTTCAATGTCTTTATGACACTTGCATCTAACTTTGACAAAAGGGTTTATTTATATCATACACGAGGAAAGGCCAATTTAGACGTGATGTTAAATAATTATCGTAAATCCAAGCTTTTTTGACGTTACTTATTGGTTGGTTGTCTACCTTTTTGAGATCGTTTAAAAAGCTATCGACTATTACATCCAACGATGGAGTACGGCCTTGGTAACCGATTTTTTTACCTAAAAATTTAAACGGAGCTGCTTCCGTAACCGTACTAACGCACTGACCGCCTATTATAAGACCCGGATCGTAAGAGGTATATTTGGTATTCCGTCTACCCAGACAGACAGACACAGACACAGACACAGACTAAAACATTTATAGAAAGAAATAATCCGTAAAGACATAAACATACATTAAAAACTATCGTCTGTTTATATTTAAATACAAAACTACTTTGACATTTTAATTTTGTAATTTACCACATGATTGGATTTCATGGTTTAATTCAATAGCAAAGAAAATACTTTATTTTATATTATTGTTTACTATTTTATTTAATCTAGTTAAGAATCCAAATACATTTAATTTTGTATTCTAGGATATGACAATACTTTTTACTGGTTGAAGTTTAAAATATTAAATATTGACGTGAAAATTGCATTTTGTATCTTGTATCTTTTGTATCTTTTGTATCTTGTATCTTTTGTATCTTGTATCTTGTATCTTTTGTATATTGTAGGCCTTATCGTGCAGTTTCTGGTTTATATGCAACTTGAATTTGGAATATGGAAGTTTTTGTATTTCTGCAGGGACTTTATTATAAAAATAGACACATTGTACATTAAATAACTTAATATCTGCCAGCCAGATGTCAATTAGAGCAAGTTTGTCTTTATTTCTAGTATTTACAGATTGCTAACCACTATTATTTTTATTTTTTTCAAAGTTTTTATGAACGTACATTAAATTATCATAATATATATATTGACACGGTAAAGTTACAATTTTATTTTCTTAAATTTTTCTCATAAGGAGTGCCTACTAGGCAGGTTCTCGATTGCCCGAATAGCCAAATTGAATAGTGATTGTAAATGTCTTAATATTTCCCTATACTATATAGCATGTGACTTCGTTTTTGAGTAGGGCTGTCATGCAACATCATGTTTTGTTTTTAAGATATGATTAAAACAGAAAATAAAACAAACATTGAATTCTATATAATTAAATGTAAAAAATATATTAGTGTAAACGGACATACATAAAATAATAATAATAATAATAATTATTATTATTACTATGTATATTTTAGATAAAAGTACTTTGATTCTACAAATTTTTCAATATTTTTTACTAAAGACAATAGAATCCTAAGCAAATAAGTTGTAGTAAGAGTAGCTATCATTCAATCTTCTAATGCCCCTTATGAAATGGACAAATAGTTTTAAATTAATTTTACGCGCTTGGAACCTAAACACTTTTAAAATAGATCCTAAAATTACATTAAATACATTACATTACATTTAATTGCATCTTAACATTATCTTATTTTTAAACTGTCTGAGATAACGTAAAGTTTTTATATTTTCGTAAATAAGTAATATAAATGGAGAACAATCTCCAAAAGAAATATATTTTCGAAGTGCCAATGTTAGGACTAAGCTCATAATAAATCATTCGCCAAAGAGAGCATTTTATTTTTATATTTTTTTTATAAATAAAAGATGATTTATTGCGAGAAAACACTCCCAGATACCATCTTCTTCAATTCAACATACGAAACCCGCTGATGTGATAGAAGTTTGTAACAAGCTCAATTGTATGATTGATTGTTGTCTTTATAATTTGATTAATAGAAATAAACAAACACATCTTAACAATGAAATTTTAAAAATAAATAAAATATAAATATGTATATGTATGTATATAAACGAAGTACATATTTTATCATTAAAGTTTGTTTACTGTTAAAACTACTAAAACACTAAATTATTTAAAATATGGCTTTTTTTAAAACAACAACGCAACAAATTTTTTTATAGTATTTAACTTTAAAAAAATGTCGTAACATTTACTATAAATTTGATATTACATACCTAAAACGACAAAATATAACATCATGATACTAAAATGAAACCAGTTGCAGACTTACACTTAGCACGGTCTATCTTGACAATCCAACATATAACATGAAATGGATTGTGTATCATCCTAAAAGTATTGTTATATAGAATGACAAACCAAATAATAACAAATGTTATTTCGTTGTTTCGTTAATTAAACAATGAATTATTACCTATTGACTAATATAATAATCAATAGTTATTAGTTAAACCACAAGAAACTTTTTTTTTTTAACGTTGGGAAATCTTTTATGGATACCGCCCATCCCAGGGGAGGGCCAGGATGGTTATGTGAGAGTCCTGCACTGCAGTTTACTAGCTGCCTTCCCCCTTTTGCTTGGAGTCTTGCACAATAGGCTCCCAATCGCGTGGGCCGTTGGCAGCAAGATCCGCGCAGACCACGCAAGGTAGTATTTCGGTGTAGCTTGCGCGAGAATGTCCCGCTAAGCCACACCGAAAACAGACGGCGCTAGGGTCAATCTCTAAAGGGCAGACCGCCCGCATTTGAGCAGGTTCCTGAAACCAGTAGCAGCGGATTGATTATTATTATAAATAATTTTAAAATATTTGTTTATCTTCACGTGTCCAAATTTTTTTTTTTTTTATATTATCTAGGGCAATGCTTGACTACATTCCACCTGATGGTAAGTGGAATGTAGTCTTAGGTGGTAAGGCGCATTACCCTAGCAACCTATTCACTCTTCGCTTGAAGACACCCACATTGTATTCGGTCGGAAATACCGACGCAGGCAAGCTGTACCAATCCTTTGCTGTACGCAGTAAAAATGAGGAAGCAAAGCGCTTCGTTCGGACAGGTGGAATGTCCACAACAAAAGGATGGATACCTGCCGTGCGTCGGGACGTCCGGTGATGGAAGGGGGACGGGGGAATTAAATTGTGTAATTCCTGCGCACACTCACCAAAATGTATCCTATAGAATACTGAGAGGCTAGCAATTCTACGCCTGTGCTCAAGGCTTTGGAGGTCGGCTCTGATCAATTCGGGATCGCCTATAAGCCTCTTTGCTCGCCTCTCAATTGAGTCCAGAACCGCAAGATGAGACTTTGCGGCACCAGCAAACATGTGACCACAGTACTCCACACACGACCGGATCTGTGCTTTGTATAAAACAAGAAGCTGTCCTGGTGTAAAGTACTGCCGAACCTTCGCCAGAACAGCAAGCTTTGCTGCTGCTGCTCTTGCTCTGGACTCAATGAACCGACCAAAGTTGAGGTTCGAGGAAATCTCTAAGCCTAACAACTGAAGCCGGTCACTGTATTCCAAGGATACATTCTGGAAAGTAGGAGCCAAGGTGAAAGGGCTCCTTTTGGCGGTGAATAGACACGTCTGCGTTTTGGTGGCGTTGAACTTGACAAGATTGGCATTGCTCCATGCGGAGACTGCCTGAAGTTTGTCATTCAAACGTTGCACCATGGCTTCTCTTTCAGACTGTACTTGATCTCGACTAGCCCGAGTACTCGGCAGATATCTTTCTACAACTGTGCTGTCGTCTGCATACCCATAGATACCGGGCTTCAACAGATCATTAATGTGCAGCAGAAACAGAGTTGCAGAAAGAACGGACCCCTGAGGCACTCCGGCATTTATTGTCAAGGGTTCCGAGGAACACCCGTCGACAACTACTCGGAGAGATCTGTGGCTCAGAAAGTCCGTTACCCAGCCGATCAGACCAGGAGATATACCGTACGCTGAAAGCTTGCTTATAAGGCTCGCATGCCAGACCCTGTCAAATGCTCTCGAGACGTCCAGAGAGACGGCGACCGCTTCTCCGTTCTTCTCGATGGCCTCGCCTAAAATGTGCGTAGCATACACTAGAAGGTCCCCAGTAGACGTATTACGGCGAAACCCGTACTGTCGGTCACTGAGGAGATCGTTACCTTCTAGGTATGCTAGTAGGCGCGAGTTCAATACACGCTCCATAATCTTGCAGAGTATGGAGGTGATTGAAATCGGTCTGTAATTGACAGGGTCGCCACGGCTGCCTTTTTTGGGCACGGGTTGCACATTAGCAAGCTTCCAGGATTTCGGCACTATTCCAGTCATGAAAGAGAGGCGATACAGACGTGTCAGTACAGGAGACAACTCAGCTGCGCATGTCTTGAGCAGAATGGCTGGTATACCATCAGGACCACTGGCTTTATTCATATCTAAACGACACAATGTTCTCCATACCTCTTTTTTAGTGATGCGGATTTCAGGCATCGAAATACCGCAGTGAGGAAGATGTGCTGGAGAAGCATTGCCAGTGTCTAGATGCGAATTCTCAGCAAACAGAGAAGCAAGTACATTCGCTTTCTCTGTTGCTGTGTGGGCCAGGGATCCATCCGGCTTCAGCAGAGCAGGCAGTGAGGGTTGGCAGAAATTCGACTCGATCGCTTTCGCAAGAGACCAGAAAGCTCGACTGCCAGTTGGTCTGACAGAGAGCTTTTCGCCATTCTTAGCGATTCGATCGAGACGAGCCTTCCGCAATGCCTTTTTGTAGGACTTGGCAGCTTGGTTAAAGGCTCTCTTCTTCGAACTTACATCCGGAGTTTTGCGGCTTCGAGCATCAGCCCAAATGAGATATGCCGAATGTTTTCGGTCTTGAGCATGACCACATTCGGCATTAAACCATGGGCGAGGTTTGCCACCGATGGGTACGTCAGCAAAAGGAATAAAATACTCCATTGCTTGATGTACCACATCGGTTATAGCATCCGCGCAACTCGACGGATCCAAAGAAGAGAAGCAGACCTGCCGCCAAGGATAAGACGCAAAAAAGTGCCGCATCTCATCCCAATCTGCTGACTTGTATTTCCATACTCGCCTAACACGATGAGGTTCGAAAGCTGGTGGGGAATATGTAAACACAGATTTCACCAGACAGTGATCGGAGGTTCCCAAGGGAGAGGTAACCTCTACATGATACCTGTCCGGATCAGTTGTCAGCAGAAGGTCCAGGCAATTGGCTGTATGGCCTACCACATCTGGTACCCTTGTCGCTTGCTTCACCAGCTGAAAGAGGTCCAAGGACAACGCAAAGTTCCGCGCTTCTCTTCCAGCATGGTCGGTCTTCTGGTACGGGAACAGCCAGTCCTGATGACAGGCATTAAAATCCCCCAGAAAGACAAGCTGCGCTGAAGGGAACTGATGCAGAGCCATATCAGCAGCCTCACCGAGATACTCGAATAATCTAGTTGTCTCCTGGTCACCGCTGTGCGAACGGTAAACACAGGAATACAGGATTTTTTCGTTTCCTGTGTCTACTAAAACCCATAAAGAAGAAAAAGTGGGGTCTTCAAAGTGACGGAGACGCTGGATACAGAGGTCGTTCCGCGCATACACGCAGACTCCGGCACGTGAGCGAAAGTTGTGCTCTAACGTGTATCCGGGATAATCCAGGTGCGCAGCGCTTAAGGGACATTGTATCTGCGTCTCCGTCAAAAAGAAGAGGTGCGGTTGTTCTGTCTCCAGGTGGTGATGGACAGGTAAGATATTAGAGTGCAAACCCCTAATATTACTGAGGTGCACTTTAAATGAGGAGGAGTGCAACCGCTGTACAAACTTTTCCTTTTTTGGTTTTTCTTCATGATAAAAAAAAAATTTAAGTGAATAGGGATGGGAAATGGCAGTTGAACGAGGCGGTACGTATCGAACCCAACATCGAAGTTGGTTAAGTCATGCCACTGGGAGGCTAGCCTGGAGACTGCGGGGACGCCCGAACCCCCCCAGGGATTTCCATCGGGCCTCCTCGTCTGGTCGCCAACCAGCACGATGGAGCCACCCTGGGATTTTTCGCAGCTGGCGGGGCAGCCTTTCATGGGTGGCTAACCCACTAATTGGGCCCCCAACTATCTGCGGGCGGCCAGCGGAAAGCCGTCTCTTCGGATCCCGCTACCCTCCTCGACTAGACACCCGACAAAACAAATACCAACTCGACGTCAACCGGTTCGCCAACGTACCGCAGCTGTTCAGACCCATTTCCCATAAACGGCTTCATCGAGCAACGTGCCGGAACACGACTAGGTCGCTTTGCGGCACGACTTTGCCAGATGGGTGGTAACTTTGCCGGCGACCCGATGTTATGGTCTACCACCAAGGAATGAAGATTTTTTTATTTTGACATTGACTATTAAAAATTCAGTGAATTTTTGACTTTGAATATTAAAAAACAGTGAAATTGAGAAAATAATAGACATAAACATACAAAATACATATATTAAAATAAACGTTATGAACGGGTATTTCCCTTCTATAATGTATTCTGATGCGATCTTGGGGAATAGCTAGCTGTAATTTTCTATTTTATAAAACATTTTTATATATTTTATCTCAGTCAGCTTTTATGAATTAGTTGGAAAAAAAAACCTACTGTAAAATAAAAAAATATAGTTGACATAAATAGACAAAATATATATATTCATTTTAAATAAACGTTATAAACGAGTATTTCCCTTCTATAATGTATTCTGATGCAATCTTGGGAATAGCTAGTTTTAATTTTTAATTTTATAAAATATTTTTATATATTTTATCTCAGTCAGCTTTTGTGAATTAAATCGAAAAGAAAAGTAATAATATAAAATAAAAAAATAATTTAAATATCGTTTGACAATAACCTATTTCATAGAAGATAACATAATGAAAGGTGAATAAAGTGTGCTTTTGTTCCTCAACCTCAAGCGGAGGAAGTTAAATATTGTAAGAGGAGTGGTATTTGATCGAAAGAAGCTTTATTAAATCTTCAATTAGTTTGAAAAGATTTTATGCCTCAGATAAGATTTCAACAATGACAAAAATATAAATCAAAAATTCTGTTATCATGTTTATAAAAGTGTTCGTTATTTGTCCATTTTGATTTTTTGTTGTGTAGTTCTGCAGATAAATTTGCTTTTATAGTAAATACTACACTTTAGCAACAATGAATTGACAATATGTTTTTATTTTATACAAAAATATTTTATGAATCCAGGTCAAAATAATTATCACAGTGTTACATATTTTTGGAAATAAATTATATTAAACATAAAAATACGAAAAGCCAAACTGGCTTATCATATCGGTGGTTGAAAGGCTTTTGAGGGTAGTGATAGATTCTAATATAATATTTGAAATTATTTTTTAAAATCTTTATGATTAAATAAGCCAACATGGCTATACATGTTTGAAGATATTTTAAAACATCTTTATGATGAGCTTTCTTAACTCTTTATTAAAAAATTTCATTTATCTACTTTAAAATAAAATTGTCTCAAAAGTTTTAACTATATAAATAGTTTGTTATAATAAACAGTCGTGTATAAAATGACGTAACATTTAATATTTGACAGATTGAGTAAGCTGCACACGAAATGCAGTATTATTATGAATAATTAACAATTTTAACTCAGAGTTATATATAGCATAAACATTAATTTATTAACTAACCTATATTTAAATTAATTATTACTTCCTCTACATGCGAAATTATAACATATGTTGTGATACTACTTTTTTAACGATTTTATATTTTATATATCCTATGATAAAGGAACAAAACGAAATGCAAGTATTTTATTACCAAGGCAAGTTACGAAATAGGTCCCCCGACGCAACGAATTCAACAAGTACATAATAGTTTTTTTAAATTCTTTTTAGACTTGTTTTTGTAACGGAGATCTTTAATTTTTTTTTTAATATTATGTGCTTCTAAACATTTTTTCCTGTACAAAATTACATTAGATTCAGGTGTAACGTATGTTCGTTCTCCTTTCTGTACAAAGCTAGATAATAAGACTTCTCTTTACGTAATTTATTTAAGATCTAAAATCTAATAATACCCAAAAAAATATGGTGATGTTTCATAGCTTCCAACTCCGTATGTTATGTAATTGACCTAAATATATGTAGGTCATTAAAAATTATCTTATAAAGATTTTATCCATATTTTTAAAAATTGTTACTAGTATTTTTCATCATAACTGTAAGCCAGACTTATTGTATTAAACAAGGCTTAGACCAACCAAAGAATCTTCAAAAAATGTCTACTGATCTTACTTCTGTTATAGTCCTGTTCTATTTTACTGCAAACATAATTATTATATGCCTACACAATGAAAGGATTTACTATAATTTTGTAGAAGGAAGTTTGAACAATAGAATTTTAATATTTTTTGTACATATTTTCTAATCAATATTAATTAAAATAGATTCAAATAATAACAACGGATCTTAAAAATATATAAATATCTTTTTTGTAACTCACCGATATTATATACAATATTTATAACATTGTATTTTATATTACTTTATAACATTGCGATTTACATTTTACTTAACGCGTAAGAAATTTGTTATTTATAAAGATATTTATCATATAAAAACTTAAACAAATATATAACAAACGGCTTTCTGTAAAATATCAATTGAATTAAAGCAACGTGCTGCCAAAGTGGGTACACATAAGGGCTCTCCAATTGTAAAATTGTGTCAATGACATGCTCCTGTATATTTGACTTTACTTTTTTCGTTGATTAATTATAACCTTTTAACGGTATTGGAGTGTGAATGAATGTGCAAGTCACCATAGAGTCGGTGATTTCTCACGCCCACGGTCTTTTACGAGATTAATATCAAAAACATTGCCAGTCATGAAAAAGTTGCGTTTTTGTCATAAATATGAGCCAATGAATACAAATAATTTGATAATTACAACAAATGTTTTTTTTTTTAAATCCAAATTAATAATAACACAAATTTCAACGACGTAATATATTTGTTTTGTGATAAGGTATACAAAGTCACATTTTAAGAATTATTGAAAATCCCATTACTTATAACAAATACCCAATACAATGTTTATTTTCTTTTTGATGTGTAACATCTTTCCTCTCGATTTCCTGCAATCTAGAGAAGTGCTTTCCTGAGTCCTGAATAGGGGGACTAAGGCGTGTAACAGGAAACCGGGAAGATTTGACTATTGAGTGACGAATGTCTGTAACATAGTTATATTTATTGGTTTTCATTATATACTTCGAATTACATTCTCAGGTATAGACTACATAAAATATATGTGTATTTACTGTTCATAATATGTCTAAAAATTGCACATCATTGACTAAAAATACAAGTATGAAATAATGAATAATTATTCGAATAACTATTTCAATAATGGACTTAAGTTTGATAGTAGTACTGTGATTGACACAATTTTTCAATTCTTTTTATCTTTTACCTGCTTTAAGCAAACAAAAATGTACTACCTCTAGTAAAAGTCAAAATAAAAATGTTTTTATAAATAAATAATAATTTGTGTTACAATTATTCATTTTTTTTATTATACCGTAAAGTTTTTTGTGGCAACGTTGTTTAATTCAGGTGAGGTATCAGATGCAACATTTATATATTTGTACTTAAAGGCTCGGTTGCAAGTTAATGTAAGCTTTTTTTAGAAAGTTTGAGTTTCAATTCAATCTGACGTTCAAACCCTTTGAAATCCACATACTATTGGTATTTGGTTTTGGTATCGTATTAGTATTTGTAATAACTATTAGATTTTGTAAAAAAAAAACAAAAATATGTATAAAACAACAGTAAGGTCACGGTTTCTTGCGTATTAAACATCGAATAGAATACCAATTTGGGATTTCTTACATTATGTGTTTCTATTAATCGAGTGTTATTTTTACGCTGACAACTTGATTCGTTATACAAAAGACAGAAAGACAATCTTATAATTTTGTTATACATTACAAAAAGTAGACTCTGTTATTCTAAAAGACATGGTAGTAAACAGCTTGGTAGCGTGAGTTCATTATAATTAATAACATAAAGGCGTATATTCAGAGACAAGTTCTCTACACGACTTTACAGTGAAAAGTTCTCAAGTGTTCCTGCTCACTTCGTCTGCACATTGGCGTTCATTAATTTATATTTTACAGACAGTTGTTTGTTATTTTATTTAGTATTTCTTTACTTTTCGCTTTAAATTCGCTTATATATTATAATTCGATACCAAAGGTCTGTAATAAAGCCACTTGTTTATTTCTGTTTTGCTGCTTTTTCTTTTTCTGTCTTTGCGAAAGAAAAAGAATATCATAAATAAAATAAGCAAGTATAAACTAACAAACTTCTTGAACCTATCAAGTGTCATGCCGACCCAACTACAAAGTTTATTAGCTATAAAACTAATATAAATACAACAAGCAGAGTAAGTAAACATTAAAGTAAAATAAGATAATAAGAAAGTTAACATACTGAAAAAAATATGTCCTACACACTGATTCCGTCAACCCACACGGAGGAAAAACGAGAACAAATAAATATATATATACATTATACATATACATCTTTATTATTAAATATAGACAGTCGAGACGAAGCTTCTTAGCACTCCATGCATCCACCATGCGGGTGCCGGGCTCATCGCGTTGCATGGAGAGGAGAGCCAACAATGCATGGAACTTGCCACCGAGGCGTAGGCTCGTAGGTTTGCTCTTATCATGCGCATAAACGCTCACCTTCACTGTACATATTCCTATTCCTAACCGAATTCGGTTAGTTCGTAATACTTGTTATCCTTAAATCTGGGATCCCTAGAGATGTTTGTTGCAAGCTCCACAAGTATCACGCGCCTCAAATGTTTTAAATACAGGAATCCGGTCTGGATGACGAACCAACCACCAACATCCCCAGTGATTTTGTGTTGCTTTCCATAAGTGTTCATCTTGAAAATCCAATCAGGAGCTGCGCCTAAAATAGAATAAGGTTTCGAATTAGATTTGTTGGAGGCGCCTTCTTTTATGCACTCTACAGTTGGTTTGATGGTTGTTATACCCTTCCGTACGAAAAGTTACCGCTGCCAGTATGATTTATAATACTTTATCGTGGTGACACGAGTATTGACCTCTATCTAGAAGTATCCTGCACCCTAACAACAAGTGTTTCGCGGTTCTTACTGCACCCTCAAAGATGGTGCAAGAGTTTTCAGTGGCTTTGCCTCACCTTACTAAATTATTTTGATCTGGGAGATTTCTTTAGAATGCATAAGGATACAACTTTAATAATGTCGAGGATCAATCATCTTAAGTTGGTAGAATACAAAAATCTCCGATGGTCACCCATTCATTTATTTGTAAGCTCATTTCATGCAGTAGGTAATCATTGTTTTCGTTTTCTCGAATTAAGCATTTTGTTGTCTATATCTCTTCATAATAGTATAGTTCTTTCATAACTGATCCTAGCTGTACTTTTTTTTTCATCCATATTTTTTTATGGAATCGAAGTCATGAAACAAGCTCTGTGGCAACTATATCATTGGGGAGAGATGTTCCATTATCATCCTTAGATTTTCCAATGATACGTCTTTTGTTAACTCTTAGATTTATAGAGCTCCGATGGTATCTTCAATTTTAACCAAAAATTTTTGCGACTTTGACAAAAGATTTTATTAATATAATAAAAGAAAGAAAAGCAAACTTAGACGAATCAATAGTGACAAATATAAATATAAAAATAATAATAATGACGTTTCAGAGATAACATTCCATAGTTAATTAGTAGCTGGGGCATACTAATTACCTAATTACATTCACTACTTATCAAACTACTCCTAATTATCTGTTCACATCAAGGTGTGTTCTTAATAAATGAGGCTGCTATGATCACTTGTATTATATACAAGACGGTATTTACTGTAGCTACTTTACATTATATATATTAAGGAACTACGCCGTAACTAACAGTATTGATATAAACATAAAAGGACGAACGATACTTATTCTACAACTTAGTTGACGAAATTCAAATTATCACATAATATTGTATTTATTTTTAAAACAATTAATTGCTAATATGAGAATATTTTTTAAAAATTGGGATTTGATCCCTAGCTTCGAAAACATTTCTTTTTCCGATTCTTGCTGGTAAAGAAAATAACAGTAAGGAAACCTTCATATTATAGAAAAAAATCCGAATAATTATCATTTTACTAGTTGCCTCCCTTTACTTACCAGTGGGATTGTATAGTCTAAACAATATAAATGTGATAGTTCCAGACAAGGTGCCTCAGGTGACCTGCTTAATATTCTAGGCATCTTTGTTATTAGTTTCGTTTACGTAAACTATGTTAAGTAACTTCTTACAAGTGCCAGTTTAGGCTCTTTTGGTGGCATTTTCGGTCGTCTTAATTACATTTTCATTTCTGTTTAAATAAAATGTATATAACCATAAATTGTCTTGTGGTTGCCGTTCAAGTAGGACCGCCACATATCTTCCTGGGGGAACCATAACAGCTCGCCCATGGATAAGAATAGAAGTTGATATATATAATATATATCGTCATATATTAATATAAAGAATCGTTCATACAAATTTTCATTTATTAGTGTTATACAGTTGCGAGTTGATATCATATTTTTAGATTCAGACATTTCATGGGATTTAGACAAGGAAAATACTTTGGAAAAATAAATCTTATTTTTGCCTAAATCACATAAAATCTCAGTAAAAATGATAGGATTGCATTTCTATGTACACTTCGTTAATTGTATAGTTTATTAGTTATTATTATTGTAGTATTAGTTATTATTTTCTTTTTATAAATAACGAACTTTTTATTTTTTTTTCATGGAAATGGTATTTTTTTTTTATATTAATAAAAAAAACTATTATGTGTGTAAACATAAATAAAAGAGAAACAACAAAGGCAGTATTGCAGTATTTATTTTTCGAAACTATTTAAAAAAAACATTAGCTCTATGAAACGTAATTAATATAAATATTTTAGTACTTATCCTAATATTTAAACTTAAGCAATAACTTATTTATGTAAATAAAGACAACTCTATAACAAAGTTAAAAGCTATCAATCAACAAGTAATATATGAAGAGATAAACTTTGAACAACATTGCCGAGACTAATTAATAAACAATTTCAATTTGACTTTAGCAGTGGTTGTCAACTTAGAAGAAATTTGTGATATTCATAATATTATAATAGTATATTTCTATAAAAATTTTAGTGATTTACATAATGAACTCTATCTTGTAAAAAAAATGTATAAAAGTAAGTATTTTTTAAAAGCCTTTAAAATAATACGTAAATAAAAATAAGACCTCTTTATAGAACAACCCCGAGAAGCTTTTAAGGACGATTAACAGTTACTTTATTTAAATAATTGTGTTTACAGTTTAAATTATTATTAATTCTTTTTTGTTTTGAAAAAATACAAAAGAATCTTAACCTAATGCATTAGTATTTAACGGTATGACAAAAATTTGTTGATTTATCTGCACACCGGCATTCGACATCGTAAGCTCTCAGTTTTTAAATTGAAATAAGAGCTAGCTAAATAGCACATAACAATTCATTAGTAACAATTGAAACAAAATGTTTACACAACTATCCTACAAAATTCCAAAACATTTCCTACAAATACACAATGATAATGAAGTCGGAGTAACTTGTGAGTACATACCTGGTGATTTATGTTGAACGATATTATTCAATGTTTGTTTTTTATTATTGATTGGAAACATTTTTTAATTTATCTTTTATATTTATTTTTTTGATTTTATTTTTTAGTGAAAATGATACCTAAAAAGATATTCTTATCCTGCATCCTAACAATATTATATGTTAGGGCATTATGAGGCTTATTTATTTATTTGTATACTAAGATAAATACAAGTGCCTTACTATTAAGTTAAGTTACATTTTTTTTACCTTTTATTATACTTTTTTGTAAAGATATAAGCCGGTTAAGTTTACCTTATGCTACATTTGTATACAATAACTTTATTGACATATTTTTTATAGCTTTACAGTTAGCTTGACATTGACAAATTTGTGCTGCAAATCGACTTAATCATGTTCTCGCTTGTTATAGTATAGTATGTATGAAGCTGTAGATCGATCTGAAGCTTCGTTGTGTTGATGAACTAGTCGAGCGACAAGTTAATGTTTGCTTTATCGAGTAGACAAGAGGGAATTAAATCAAAAGTTTTCCGCTAAATCCAACTACCTATCTAAATAGTGAATCAGTCACCGATACTCCCCTACACAAAATCATAAGAAGGAGGCTACTGATGTGCTACTGGCAACAAGCTAAGGCTGACCGATGGCGATCTCTGGAAATATTCAGGCGTACCCTCTATATCCAAGTGGTCATGGAATAATGAAATGACTCTAATGGTAATGGAATGACTCTATCGATTTCGACGTCGGGTTTGTTACACAAGGCATTGTTGAACTGAAACGGAATATATTATCTGGTCCTTGGTGGCAGGTCTGCTTCTATTCTGCCGATCCATAGAGTTGTACGGCTACTATAATCACAGCCTGAAGTAATTCAGTTCTCTACAGCCTCCAACAAAGGAGTAGAATTTCCAACCTCTCACTTTTTATGTAGGATATACTGATGTATGTATAAATCACCAGGTTATTTAATTCAATTATAAAAATCAATGATTTTTTTTTAATAAATATTATAAAGATTTTCTTTATTAAAACATAAAATAAGTATAAAATCATTTATAAAAAAAATATAATACCTATCATGTAAATAATAAAAATAAAATTTGATTTTTTATTATAATATGTCATATCTATATTCTATCCATAGTTTAATCAATTGTTCCAAGTGAAATATGAGATCGATTTAGAATTTATCCGGAATAAGGAAGCAAAAGATTTTTGTCAGCAGTACGTGGAAACTGATATGATATCATTAAATGACGTCTTTAAAATAAAAATACTGAATTGAGTAAAAGAAATGTATAAATTAGATTTTATTAGTAAAATCTCACTTTGATAAATTTAATAATATGTTTTTTAAATAACACTTAGTACCGGACAGGAACCCTACATGGAAGTGAGTTAAGGTATGTTTTAATTAGGTGTGATTTTATGAATGTCATATACGGGGCTAAATAAATTAATTATTCTAAATATTAATTAAAGTAAATTATCTAAACGGTAAATAAAAAAAAAGTCCAAAGTTTACATGAAAATATTAAAACATAATTTATACTCACAATATAAAAAGTTCGTTATTAATTATTATGTTTAATTAATACCTAATATTTCGATTATATAAAACATGTAAATTATTATAAAACAATATGATGCATATACATTTATAAACAATAAAAAATTAAGATAATATTTTCAGTGTTCTCAGTGTTATAGAGAAATTGACTTAATAAATTATTCGTTCAACTTTAAAACGATGTGTTCATAATATATATATATATATATATCTTAATACTATTATTAAAATGTTGTTTAAAAAATTTTCAGTTCCACATTTGAAATTAAATTATCTAGTGAATACAACAATTAGTTTTTTCCTTATTTTTTGGATAATAATAAATATTATGTAGATGTACTTACGATACGATACTATGATACATACGATACTATGATAAAGATATGTTTACTTTGGTTATGTTTGTAGACATTGTCCCATTTCAGTACATGTATTTAATTAAAGTTCCTTGTATGTGTTTGTGTTCTATTAAGCTACAAAAGTGGTTTGTTTAAATTTGGTTTAGCCTTTCGTTGCTTTTTCTGCATATTATGATTAAATATTTATTTAACACCATTGAGAAACTTATAACATCTACATTATTAAAGTTATCATTAATAAATCAATGATTTGAAACAACACCTTGGCTTTTTATCTCTATCCCAGATGATTGAAGTAATACGGACAGACCGACGAAACTTATTCCTAACAGTTACTAGTAAATGCTATTGTAGACAGTTGCAACTATCGTCGCAACTACCGTCAAATGCAAATTAATTAGGGAGTTTAACCAAGACTCAGTAGCAAATAGGTTTTCGTTATTTTATTACTAATTTGCTGTTTGAAAATATCTATAAACATGTATAGCCATGTTAAGCTTATTTAAATTTATATAAATATATAATGAAAAATAAACCGATACGGGCAGGTATTCGCAGCGATACGGTAGCTCAGTTGGTAGCACGGGACGGTTTCCCAGTAGTCGCGGGTTCGAATCCGTGCCCGTATCGGTTTATTTTTCATTCTATATTTATATAAATTGACTAATTTGCTTATAATGTGTTTAACTATAAAAAATGAGAATTATTTTAATCTGAATAAAAAATATATCATTTAAAATGCTTATTCTAAATAATTTATCAAATTTAGCAAGTACGTGATACTGCGTTTTTTATTTGTCATAACTTATGTTACTGACATCTAAGTAACAAACATAAACCATTATGGAAACAAACATATATATCAAAGACTTTCGGTTATTTACTTATAATAAACTTGATAGGAAATCAAATAATTCTACCCATAGGTACATTCATATTTACAACGAAGGTCCTTAAAACCACATAGTACTATCGAATTAAAAATTGCTGCATACTGCATGAAGTCATTCATTTTGACAGGTTAAAAAAATATATATGTTATTTATATATTACATAAAAAGAGAGAGAGAGAGAGTCCTCTTTCCATAGTTCATATTTCAAATTTGAATAACGTTCCAAAAATATTTTTTCATCTAATTTCGTTGTCTTTTATCAACTTCAATCTAAATTAAACTGTAGCAGGTAAGATTTATGAGTTTGAAATTCCTAAAACTCGGAGAGCATGTTGAAATGTTGCTCTCGTTCCTAATACATTCCACTATTGCCAGCGACTTACCTCTAATCCCTCCTGAGTTAAAATATTAATAACCCATACATACTTCATCACTTAAAATGTATACAAATCCATAACTTTTTTGTTTTATTGTTTTCTTAATTTTTTTAATTAATTAAAATAATAAATGCATTCTATTTATTAGATTGATAATTTTTCCTTATACATTCTTTATTTTTTTTTATCCCCGATTCAAAAATGGGAGTGTTATAAGTTTCATCTGTGTATTTGTGTCTGTGGCAACGTAGCACCAAACGCGTAGTCGGATTTGAATGCGGTTTTTTTATTCGAAAGCTTGCTTTGTCGATATGGTTGTTAGCTATGTTAATAAAAGTTCGAAATAAAGCAGTCGTCTCCGAGATGGAGCTTTTATTGATGCTGGTGAACTGGTGGTGGTTCCTATACCATATTGATAATAAAAACCTAAGCAAGTGAATTTAGTGTATTCTTAGGTTCATTTAGTACAAAAAAAAATATGGTTGCCTGTAAAGTCGGTTTTACGGGCGAAGATTTACGTGACCACGTCTTTTTCTCGGTAGAATATTTATTGATATGAATATTATTAAATTGCACAATATTTTAATAATTTGAGTGATTTTGTTGAGGATAGGACGATGAAGACGTTGTCACGAAAAATCATTTTATATATTATTTATTTTATATTATATTATTGATGTTATTATTTTTTACAAAATTTATTTACAGACTTTTACATCAATTAGTTGCGGAGATATCGATCATTGAAGTTATTGTTTGCTACCAGTATTTTATATATTTATTTTTTTCAGTTATAAAAAAATACTATTTCCAATTGTGTCTACCAAGTATGGTCACATGTACTGGCCTACATATTAAATAATAATAAGTACAGATAATGTTATTTGACGTCACTTCTGATTTTATATATTTTAATATTTTTAATTTTAAAGAATTAATTTGAAAATCAAAACACTTATTCAGATCGAAGGTTCAAATTTTTGCTAAATAAATTTGAAATTAATTAAAATTTGTAATTGTAAATAATGAAGTTGAAAATTAAAACATTTACTTAAATTAGATGTTAAAATTCTTGCTCAACACATTTTAAATCAAGTTTTCTTATATCTGCCACTTTTTCTTAATATTTGTAATTTTAAAGAATCAATTTGAAAATCTAAACATTGCTCGGCGGACCGATCATGTTTGAGTGGGAGAGAGACGCAAGGCATTCTATGTGTGTGTGACTCATCGTTACGTTACCGGGCGTTACACTTTTTCATAAGTGACTCCCAGCTTAACCTAATTTAAGACGTTGTCACGTCAATAAAAAAAAAATTAAAACCCCCGATACAAAAAGAAAATACTGCAAAGCTAAAAACAGGTCAGAATTTTCTAGAAAGAAATCTAATAGATGTCTCGATAAGGACGGTCAGATTTAGAATGCTAAATTCACCGAAATGATATATTTTGAATTTGAATGATATTATATAGTATTTACAAAAAATATTTTGCATGAAGTAGTGATACCAGCAAGTAATAATAATAATATATATTAACTGGAGCTGGACTAGATTGTGAGTGGTGCAAAAAAATAATAATAAAAAAATGTGGTGATTTAAAAATATTATATTAATCTAAATCAATAAAGTCTACTTAGAAGCGTTTGTCGAACCACAATTGCAGAGTTGTCAATAGAATATGGATGTTCAAAACTTTACTCATAACTAAATTCCTCACAGCACTTCAGTATGATGCATTTAACAGAACGATATTTGATTTGGCATCATTATCTAAAATTTAATAATGAAAATTTTGATAAAATTATTTGTATACAAAAAATTTTTGAGTAAATTAATACTTCACTCATAAAATTTATTAATAAATAAATGTAGGTAGGTACATTTATTTATTTATTCATTTTCTTTCCTCTTCTAATTAATACCACTTTCATCACTTGGTAATGTCAAATGGAAGGTCAAATGGAAGATGTCAGGTGTGCTTATTATGATATCATACATATTGAAATAAGCCATTCTGTGAAGACCTCGCCCTGATCTTAGTAGAACTACAACCACACCCAACATATCGAGATATATCTTTATTGTGTATCACTGTTGCACAAACGTCAACATTTAGTGACCAATCTACGCACATCCTACATTCCAACTTGTGAAGGAGAGGTTTCAAGCAACGGGTTGATCAAACAAGAACAATAAAACGTCAAAGAAATTGCTTAGGTAACTGCTTAATCTCGAAAATACAATTTACTTAAAAGCCTTACCAACGTTGATATATTCCTTTATAATGTAATAGGAATTTTGTATGAAATTCTTTTTAATGTTTAATTAAAATTTATATAATGACAAAGTAAGGATTTTATTGGTTAATTTATGGTAAAAACAACATTTAGTAATCATTTTTATGGCCATAGCAAAATTTATTATTGCTTCGGTTTTTTAGACAATATTGTTTTGTTTTGTCTTGTCTTTAATTATAATTATTTTATGAATTAACACTGCAGTTAAGGTTGGTTTTCTCTTAGATGCAATCTTTAGTTAAAGTAGTCTTTAGTACTTAAAGTTAGGATGCAGTCAAAGGAGGTATTCTTTTTACATTGAAGGGCCAAGTCAAGTTAAGATTTAATTATTCTATTGATTTCGGACACAGTTATTATCAGTTAAATAGTGTGGTTTCAGGAGTATTTTTTTTACCATATCTAAATCTTAACTTCTAAATATATGGGCAGATAACTCGACTCTGTTTCATAAGTACCTAATTATTTATTTACAACATTTTATAACACCGCTTCATGATGTTAATTATTTAACATCATGTATTATGTATTATCTTTCAACAAATAAGGATAAAAAATTTCGGATCAAATAATCGGTATATTTCAGGAATAAATTCTCTTAACATTTCTGATAAGTTGCGCAAAGTAGAGAAGTAAACTTAAATGTAATGAGTTGAAGGGTCTGTTAGTTAGATGAAGAAGTTTCAGGTAAAGTTACAAACAACATAATCTTGGAAGTCATTCTTAAGTACCAACAACCTTTACGTTATATCAGATTGTAAGTTTTGTTTTGGCTTAAATCATAAATTTAAAATTAATTACAACAACTTAACTAATTGATGCATTATAATGTTCATAAAATAGATTCAAATTTTTTTCTATACACAAACGTCAAACGTTAAAATTGGAAAGTGTAATAACGAGATTGAATTTTTTTTTATGGAAGAGGAGGGCAAACGAGCTGGCGGGTCACAGATGACTTGTGATCACCGCCGCCCATGAACTCTTGCATCATCCGAGGATTTACAAGAGTGTTGCCGGCCATGTAGGTAGGAGAATAATAATAATACGCAATTAAATAATTAAATAATAATTTAATATTTAATATTTAATATTAAATAATAATAATTATTAATAATAATAATTATTAATAATTTAATATTTTTATTATTAGATAAAACACAAAAATCTTAAAAAAAAAAATTATGAGCGATTTTAGCTTTATTTTGGTAATTAATGTAATAAAGGGAACATTATTTGTCAGAATTAAATTTAAGTAGGTATATCAAACGTTAAGTGTCATCCTTTTGTCTGCTCCTTTATTGGTATTTTAAAATATATTTTTTTGAGGTCTATCTAAGATATTATTAATATATTATTAAAGTGCTGTAGTTCTGTACATTTAAATATATTAAAATAATTATAAAAATAATATAATAATAATAGTTACACCTTTGATATCCCAACAATTATAAATACGCGAAAGAGAGTTTGTTTTTGCTACGCTATCGTCACCTCTTAAATATTCAACCGGAGCTCATCATGAAATTTTGAAAAAAACATTTTGCAGGAATGCATAAAAGGATATGTGGTTGTTTTATACCAAAAAAAAAAAACTTTTAGGAGAGACAAAAAAATTACTTTTAGACACCAATCAAAAGTAATAAGACACTGGCAAAAGCAACTAATAAATATTTTAATATCAGAAACGTGAAAATTGTGAATCCCACTCGAATCAAATATACCTGTTAGATTAGAAATACCTGGATCTAAACGAGTTGGTATGTCTATAGGACAATTTATTATAAACGTAACTGATTTGCAAATAAAAATAATACGAATCGAACTATTAATAAAACATAATTTAGGAAAATACTCTTATTAGTATTTTGACTATTATATCTTAATAATTCAAATGTCATCTTAGTATAGTTACATTTATATATTAACAGTCTCACAATAACAAGTTTTATAATGTTAAGTTTTAAAGAACAAAAAAAAAAGATAAAAATTATTTGATGATTTCTAAAATTGAAGTGCCTGTATACAAGGATTATACCTTTATTTGGATAAATAAGAGATACAGAAACTCTGTCTCAGATCCAAGCATAAAACAGCTTTCAGATCTTGTGGTTGCATTTGATTTAAGCGTACTAATATCTGGAACTACTAGCTACATTTAAAAACTTGATTTGACATTATTAGAAATAACTATATCATATTAGCCCTCTACAAACCCTACAAACAGCTAGAACTATAATATTAAATATATCTATGACTGTAATTAAGTACTTTATCCTTCATATGATATATTTATAATATTATTAAGAGATCTTCTTTATCCTCTAAACATTTCCTTATACTTAGTATATTATTCTTGACAATGACTGACTTAAATAAGTTTAAAATGTTTATTTTTATCTTAACAATACAGAAGTTAATAATATGAATGTATTCAAAATAGTCAACCAATTTTTCTTTTATTGGATAGGCTTGCTTAATATAAATATTCTATGAATATTCTTACGTTATAACTTATATAAATTTCTTAGTTTATTAAGATCCCTTGAAATTCAACTAAAGTTTTAAAATAATACAACAAAAGAACACAACGGTTTCTATTTATAACAATTAACGTAACGTAATATTTACTAAATTGGTTAAAAAAATAAATGATTAAGAACGATGTTAATTTCACATTGTATCGTCATCTAGTAATCTACTTTGGCGTAGATTGCTGCTAAAAGATTGGCTTGTAAAGCAAACATTGCATACACTTGTAATACACTCCTTGACTGAACATTACACAACAGATTCTGTAGTAGAATCTGAGAAGCTGTCAGTGCTTCAGAACCTACCAAGAGCTTCAGAGACTGAGTTCAGAGAGTTCCATTATTCATAAATCAGGATTCTCGTCTCGTATACTGCACATATTATGATAAGAGACTTAACTATGTTCGAGTATTAATTAAACAAGATTACTAAAATGAATGTTGTAAAATAAACATATTAAGAAGAATGCTTTCTGAAAGGATCCCGACGTTATCCAATTATCGTTTTGATAACGGTTATCGTAATTGTTTTTAAGCAAGGTAAAGGACAATTTTAGATTAAAGCTTAGATTAAAATTTAAAGTTTTGTGTTGGATTTTAAAGTAAAATTTTTCAGCAATATATTTATACGAATTCGTTACGAAATGTTGAATTTTAAGAAAGAAATGCTATTTTAGTTTTAAATTCTGAAGTCTCTTAACCATTTTAAATTTCAGATGAAGACTTTTATTTTATATACTTTACTTTTATTTAATTAAAGATAAAAAGTTTTATCATTTTACACAAGCTGTTAATTTAGTTTGAATATATTTATATCGTCGCTAAGGGTTATTCGTGACGCAGTTACAAGGTTGGACTTTATCGGTTATACTTTCGTGATACACGTTAATTCTTATATTTTTCCAGTTATCCTGATATTTCAATTATATATAAAAGAGCCACGTCCAATTGTATTGTTTCTCAGATTTTACTATACACATTTCACTTTTAGTTACTTGTATTTAGCTCTTCCATGGTACTATGCAGCAGCTTCCGTCTTGAATATCGTCCTAACCGCAGTTCATATACCCATCTTTATTAACTCCCTCTTCACATAAACAATAATCACAGCCAAATCATCTACTTTAAACGTACAAAAATAACAAGTACTCGTAAATGAACAATTGTAAGTATTGGTACACATGGTATTAAATACTGGTTTTAATTATGAAGTCTTAATGGTTTTCACTTTTCTAACTTATTCAAGTATTTACTAATCAAGCAAATGTCCCTGCTCACATAAATAATAATCTTAGTCAAATAAACTTCTTTAAATACACAAAAATAACAATTACTTTATATAACAATTCTAAATATTACTATTTAAGTTAATAAAACAACGATTTAAATAATTACAACTTGTTGGTTCTTCTTATTAAAGTTAAATTAATAATTCATTAATTTATATGGATCAATATAGTGACCATAAAAATATTGAAACGAATCAAAACATTACGAATGTTTATAAAATAGTTGTTTAACAATAATGTAACCTAACATATATATATATCATCATTTTTCCGACCACTTCTAAACCCATTTGAATTATTATTAAAGCTTTTAGCACACCGACCTTGGAGTGTTAGTTGTGTAAATATATAATTGTTTTATTAAGTTAGCTTTTATAACTTAAACATATTTAAGTATTATAGTTTTTCTCTATGTATATTAATTAAACTGAAAACATGGTAAAAAAAGGTAAAAATAATAAAATGTGGGTAAATGAATTTTAAATAAAATGACTAACGCGCCTGATCTGAAATGTAGGTTTAGTAGGAGTTTAATTTATTAATAATATTAAACGATCTTAGCCTCTGATTTTTTGTAATGTTTATTACCCACTGATATTCAATAAATTTCAATAATTTCTATTCTTTTCAATAGAAAATATCTGTTTTCAGTATTAAGTAATCTATTTTAGAAAAGTCCTTGACCTTACTTTTTTCAGATTTGAATCATAAATAATATTAAAAATGTTATGATATTTTTCATTAAATAAAATGCTTGTAGGTTTTAAAAGTATTTTTTAAATACATACAAAAATACATAAGCATTCAAAATCATAAGTTAAATCAAAAATATATAGATTTGTATATCCTATTAACACATATGTACCATTATCAAAATGATTACATATATATTATACATTATTCCGGTCCGATTACTTGAGTTGTTCCCTGCTGAGGTTATTTATGTCCTAAATCGAGAAATAGGACATTGTATCGTAGTAATATTTTGGATGTATGTATACGAGTATGTTAAGAAAATTAAACCCGTCTAAAGCTTCGATTTCATAAGCAAAAATAAATTATTTATTGAGCTACTATATATACCTTTGGTTTATACCTTCAACCCGTTGGTGAAGTGGTTAGCGCAGACGACTAATGTATAGCAGCTAGAACAAGCATGTATGTATGAGATGAGTATAGATTCCTGTATTTCTAGGTTTGGTCGTTTATTAAATATATTCTCAGTATTTATATGTGTATTTCTATGTATTAGTATCGTTGTCTAACACCCTTAACATAAGCAAATAATTTGCTTACTTAGGGGTTAGATCAATGTGTGTAATTTGTCCCGATATTATTATTATATTATTGTATATATAAAAAAATTATGAACAACTGTATTTTGTATTGTTATAGGCCATCATATAACATAAAAATAATTTTATAACTTTAATCTGATTCTTAATACACGAAAAATAAGAACAACCTAGAAAATATTTATTAGGTAGTAAATTCTATTGTAACAAATAAAGTATATAAGAACACATAAATACATAAGTACCTAATTTATAACCTTATTCCACGCACGATCTTTTGGTGATGTATTGTGTTTCCCTCGAAACTTCGAAAACTGATTCATATTTAATTGACATCGGTTTTTATATATATAATAAATAAATAAATATATCGCCGATTTCAGGGCAATTTGGTCAAAGCGAAATGGAGATATATGTAATTTCAAACCAGGAATTTTATTTATTTTTTTTATTATATAACCGATTATTTTTTTTAATTCAAACAATTTTAAATGTTTGTTAACATTAGGACAATTTGCCTTCTCGGTTAAAGACTTGGGTTCTTCTCTTGAAATATTTTGAAATTTTCACATTGATAGGCTTAGTCCCTTGAAACGTTCAAACTTCTTCATTTTATATTTATTATGGCCCTTCAAACATTCAAAATGTTAGTTATACAAGAAAATATAATAGAAAATGCTAGATTATATATATTTTATATTACTAAAATTAATTCTGGAAGAAAAAATCTTTATGTTGTTGTTGTTGTTGTTGTTTTAAACTTGTAACTGTCGTTGATAATGTAATTTTTTAATTATTTAGAGGATTTTTTTTTGTTGATTCGTAGATTTATTATTTATAAGAACAATTTACCTTATTAATGCTTGGTTAGTTTTATTATGAAAAAAAAATCAAGAACTTTCCATAAAAATGCTAAATCAAAACAACAGGTTACTCCTTCTATTGTTAGAACACTAATAAGAACAAGAGTTAAGAACTCACTATAATCTTGAACATTCCAGAACATTACTGAACATTTAGATGAAATTTATAAAATTACACTTCGTAACTAGTTACCTGAAAAAATAATATTTGTAATAAACATCTAACTTTATATTTGACTCCATCTTGACGTGCTCAAAGTCCTCAACTTACAAAGCGGTAATCTATATGACTGTTGCATGAGGCACAGTCATATTGATTACCGCTTTATACGTTTAACAAGCACTATGTGGAGAGAGATAATAGTGCAAAGCCCATAAGATAGACACTTATTTTGGAATTCGCATGAAATGATTCTTCATATTTATTAATCAACATACAAATGTATCAACAATATAGTATAATATTTTTTATAAAAATAATTTAAATTTTATGTTTAAATAACGGAAAAACTAATATATAATTACTGAGCGAAGATCTGAAGGATGTAGATACTAGTCATTGATGTAAACTGTAACTAATAAAAAAAAATATGTTGTCCTCATGTTCATTTTGTATGGTATACGATACATACAGTACTGTATAAAAATGTACCATCAGTTTAAAATAGTTTTTTAACTTACTAATTAAACCTATGACATTTCTAGACTCTTATTTATACTTCAATAATAAAAATAGTCGTTTATCTGGTATGTCATAATTTCAAAAAATAATTTTAATTTAAATGTTCCTTTGTCAGTTGTCAAAAATAACCGTCAAGATGCGCCGCTCAGATTTATCTAAGGTAAGTTTTATTTTATTTTCATGTTTGTATCCTTATATATTTATGTTTATTATAAAATTTACATGTTTAAATGTTTGTTCATATATATAGGATCAGGATGGCCCTTATCAGAATTCTTCATATTGCAATTAATTCCTTTTTCTTTATTATTTTATGTGGGTAATTTAACAAAAAGTCTTAAAACGATTGTGTGTTATTTAATTACACTTAGCAATTCTTGATACACAAAATAAACACTGAATTAACTTTCTAAGAGCACTAATAATCAAACAAACATAAATAAGAATAATAACGAATAGGGATTGCGTCGGTAACTAGCGATTCGTCGTGAGCGTGGTGCGCCGGCGGTTGCCACCTCAAAAGTTTAAGATGGCCGCCCCGCTGCCACTTGTCTGACGTGCCTCTAGAATGACAGCTCTTATTTGTCAAGATGTCATCCTGTTGCCGACGTCAAGGACTGAGAATATTAAATGTAATTAGCTGCGCCGTTATATATATTTTTAGCAACTCGAAATAGGAATTTCTAAAAAAAATAAACTAACACGTAACCACGAAATCTACTGTCACAATTTTAATAAACTTATTATTAGTCTATAACACAGATATCCGGGCATTTTACACCGAAACACAATAAATATTAGAGCGTCCTATAATGCTAGACACAATGCGCGAACGTCATTCGACGCGCCTTTTTTACTTCCTTTTTTTAACAAACTGTCACGCGGCAATTCTATTCAGCCAGCAAATTTTAACTAAGTATTCCAACAATATACTGTTGTCGCTGTAATAAGTGTTAATATTATGATTATTATACTTTCTTAAGTTTATTCTTAAATCGCTACGCATTGACTCACGAGTCCGGAAATTCCATGAGGGTGAAAGTTTTTGTCATATTATATTGCTAAAGACAAAATAAAAATATCATTCTTGAAGAAAATCATTACATAATCTATTACCTAATAAAAGTGCAAATAATGAAAAACTATGAATGTATGTAAATGAAAAGGAAATGTAAACGAAATCGATGTCTGAAAAAAACGAAGCACACCCGAAAAAAAAGTAAAAACAAAGCAAACCTCAGACCGACGTATATTGTTTTCTTTTCCTTGTCGTCTTTAATTACGTCTATAGTGTCGAATTCTTGTCCGTTTATTGCAATTCGTTAAGACCGCAATAAGAAATCTGAGCTTTGTATGTAAATTGAACCCATCTTGTTCGTATTTTTATTCTAGTCAAGTATATGACACTCCACGAATATCGTATTCTCATTAACCTTTAAAAGTCTATTATACAAATGTATAAATGTTATGTAGTTACATATCATTTGTATAATATAATATAATGTTATGTAGTTACAAAACATAAAAAATATGGCGTGATCGTATATATAAAAAAATCATTTGTCCATATTTGTCTGCGAACCCAATTTCCTAGAAGGTAATTGCTAGTAATATTAGACTCCCAAACAAAATTGTTTGAATGTACTGATCAGCTTCATACCAAAACGTGGAAGGTTTATTTGTCTTCATTTAAAGAAAATGTCCAGGAATTGTTAAGTTACCCTACCAATATCGTTTTTAGTCACCGATTTAAGGATTATTTGGGTTCCATTATTTATAACAAAATTATTATAATCTCAAATATATACAAATTAAATAACAAATAAAATGACAACGAACAAAACAAACAAAAATAAATGTTATTGTTATTTTATATATTGCAATACATAAAATAACAACTGATCTCCTCTATAAATATACATTGAAATTTATGTTAAGTACGCACTATACATGGAATGTGCAGATTAAGTAAAGTACATTATATTTAACAACGAGGATTGCATCAGCCCGGTAACAATGAAGCAATGCTGACCCCGCAAGTAGTGACGCGTGAGAACGAGCTACGTGCCGCTTTTATTCCATAAATTGTATGACTTTTGATTCTAACATCGAACAATTGTCACCTATTTAGTTGTAATTAATAATTGTAATTAATTATTAAATTTCTGCTTCAGTAACATCGGTTTTTATTGAGTCCTGCCTGTCGGCCTGACTTAATTTTTATAACTTCTCCATTGTATCAATGACAAAATATCAAAACAACAAATAACAAAATAACAACGCTTTGAATACAGTCAAACACCCTACTATCTATGTATTAATTAAAGGTCATACAAATGTTAATAATTTAAAATATTTTAAAAGTAAAGTCTAATTCATAGAGATTTTATAAAAGCATTATTAATAATAAATACAATAAATAATCATTAACTTAACTACTGTTTCTCTAGATGATTTATAGCATACATTTTTGATAGTTTTTAGATGATTACTTAAATAGTTTGATGGTATACTTGATGTTTAGTTTTTTCAAAGAAAGATCAAAACATAAATCATTAAATTAATCAATAAAATAAGACAATTTTGAAAATATCTTTAAACATGTATAGCCATGTTAAGCTTATTTTAAATTTATATAAATATAGAATGTAAAAAACCGATACGGGCAGGGATTCGAACCCGCGACTACTGGTAAACCGTCCCGTCGCTCTACCAACTGAGCTACCGTATCGCTGTCCGTCTCGGTGAATTAAGCATTCTATATGTGATCGTCTTTATCGGGACGGTGGTGACATCTATTAGGTTTCTTTCGAAAATCCTAACCAATGTTTCTAACTTTGCAGTATAGATAAACATTGAAAAGATGCCACTACCGAAATCAATTTTGAAAATATCTTTAAACATTTATAGCCACGTTAAGCTTATTTTTCAAATATGTTTAAAGATATTTTCAAAATTGATTTCGGTAGTGGCATCTTTTCAATGTTTATCTATACTGCAAAGTTAGAAACATTGGTTAGGATTTTCGAAAAAAAACTTATAGATGTCACCACCGTCCCGATAAAGACGATCACATATAGAATGCTTAATTCACCGAGACGGACAGCGATACGGTAGCTCAGTTGGTAGAGCGACGGGACGGTTTCCCAGTAGTCGCGGGTTCGAATCCCTGCCCGTATCGGTTTTTTACATTCTATATTTATATAAATTTAAAATAAGCTTAACATGGCTATACATGTTTAAAGATATTTTCAAAATTGATTTCGGTAGTGGCATCTTTTCAATGTTTATCTATACTGCAAAGTTAGAAACATTGGTTAGGATTTTCGAAAAAAAACTTATAGATGTCACCACCGTCCCGATAAAGACGATCACATATAGAATGCTTAATTCACCGAGACGGACAGCGATACGGTAGCTCAGTTGGTAGAGCGACGGGACGGTTTCCCAGTAGTCGCGGGTTCGAATCCCTGCCCGTATCGGTTTTTTACATTCTATATTTATATAAATTTAAAATAAGCTTAACATGGCTTTACATGTTTAAAGATATTTTCAAAATTGATTTCGGTAGTGGCATCTTTTCAATGTTTATCTATACTGCAAAGTTAGAAACATTGGTTAGGATTTTCGAAAGAAACCTAATAGATGTCACCACCGTCCCGATAAAGACGATCACATATAGAATGCTTAATTCACCGAGACGGACAGCGATACGGTAGCTCAGTTGGTAGAGCGACGGGACGATTTCCCAGTAGTCGCGGGTTCGAATCCCTGCCCGTATCGGTTTTTTACATTCTATATTTATATAAATTTAAAATAAGACAAATTTGTTTTTATAGTATTAATATTTGGCTGAGCTTTGACTTAAATTTCACACGCAATCTCACTATCAATACATAGAAACCGCATGAAAAGCGACTATGTTATGAGCTGGCAGGAAACACTGGATGGATATTTGGCGAATACCAGTCTCAATCAACTTCATTTGTATCTAAGTACTGTGTACTTTATACTCGTACGACTTTATCGTTTGTATTTTGGAGCAATTAGAAAGTATGTTCAAACCAGTACCTATGTATTATATTAGATATATTGTTGTTGAAAATTATAGATATTTGATAAACATACACGTACTTAAAAAAATCTTCATATTGAAGAGTTTTTAATTCGTACATAAAATCTTTATATATGTTAGAGAGATCTCCAGTAATGTTTTTAAATAGTGTAAAGTCAGCGTTGCTGCCGTCATAGTCGTAATCCTCGTGATGGTGTTTAAAACGCATTTATTTATATATGTATATAAATAAGGCCTATCAGTGTAAATTATAATAATTTCGTAAATTAAAAGAATAAATTACACGAAAAAATTAGGGTCCTTTAGAAAAAGTAATAAGTCTCTTTATAATCAGCTTTTCCAGCAGGGAAGCCTATTATTTTGCGATAATTAATTAATTCGGCAAAAAGAAAAGTTTTAATATTTTAATAAGTAGACAGTAAAAAAAGAGTCAATAAAAGAAAGTTCAATAGCCTTTAGGCTCTTTGTTAGACCTCACTTATTAAGTTATTAGACCTTACTTACCTATCTATTAGTTAGACCTTACTTACCTATTAAGTTAGACCTCAGATTAATAAAGAAATTAAATTTTATAAACACAACATTAAAGCCAGGAATGCTCTGTATTTTATAAAAATTATCTTACTCTAGTTTACTAGAGCTTAAATTCTCTAAGGCTCTGTGTAATCTATGATATCTCCAACATGTCCTACTAATAACCCTTATTATCCTTACTTAACAACTAACCTATTTACAGGCAACTCGACGTATTATTATGTTGATGGATTACTTTCTACTTATATTTTTATACTTAGACAAGTTATATAATACACACACACACACATGTACATTCTTATAAGTTTATAAGTTAATGTTTTTCTAAGTAATAGTATGTGGCCATAAAAGTAAATCCATATCTACATCTTCTTTACTTGTGAAAGAAGTCAAATTTTAGAAAATTTGGAGATAGATTTCATTTTCATTAAGGTGATATTATGCTCTGAGCTCTATTTCTGTATCTTTTAAAATTTTATTCCGAGTGCCCGATGATCCTTATAATTTTTATTTTAGGCTCAACAACGTCAACAGAGTAGAAATATTTAGAAGAATGTATATATATATATATATATATATATATATATATATATATATATACTTATATAGATACATTAATAATCCCTGAAGCCTCAGGAATTATAATCCTTAGTTTTCAATTTCACAAAAACGTCACTTCGCAGTGTTTGTTGTCCGTTATACTTTAAATTACTTTCAAGACTAAATTGTGGATTTCAGTTGATTAAGCTATTTTTACTTCGCAAACATACAAGATAAAAAAATATGTATATTCGTAACGTATTCCTATGTCTCCTGGACAAATTGCAATGAATATATCAGCTTATTATATGATTTCTACTCACATCAAAGATTGCTATTAATTTCAATACAAAACAACATTATATATTAAGTAACATATTTCTAGTACATGTAATTTAATTTGTTTTGGCACACATTTATTTAGGCATTCTTATCGTTTCTAAGTCTTCTTTTAACAGGACAGTCAATGTTTACATCAACTCAGGCAAGTACTCTTACTCCCAACCTCCTCAGACCTTCTAACTAAAGATTTAAAATTTGTGCAAATCTATACATTTTAAGTTTTATTTCTGATATAATCTAAACTATTCGGCTCTGGGTAGGAGAATATTTATTGATGTAAAAATTATCCTTTATGGTGACCAGGCCAGCCTATAAAATACTCATAATAAATTTCATCAAAATCCGCGTGCTTTTTTTTACATGTGTGGAGGACAAAATAACTTATATTTATTTCAATATTTTATTATAATATGTCATATTAAAAATTACAGAAATTTCACAAGAAGATCATAAGGACGGGCCTGTCACCTAAGACGAGTTAAAAATTTAAAATAGTTTACTTGTTACAAACAGCAACCTGTACAAACATATTTCGTAAGTTAGGTATAGGCAATACTTATATATGAAATTGGCGTTTTTTGTACTGGTTACTTTAATTACAAATTTCTCCTCTTTGGTAAGGAATTCCAAATTCAAAAGTTTTACAGCTGTTTGTTTACACATGTATTTTTGTTTCGTTGACAATTATTCATTTGTTTTTTTTCTTCAGATTTTTTCTATTTGTGTTACTCAGTTTACAAAATGGAAAACATAAAATATCTCACTATTTACGAGTTCGAGTTCCACCGTAGCACCAGTGCTGCGGAAATGACTTGAAAGGTTAATGATGCGTATGGCGGTCGTGTTGTAAAAGAAAACACAGTTAGTTTTTGGTTTCAATCTTCTCGTTATGAAAATTTCGACCTGCAGAACAAGCCCTGGGGACGGCCGGAGACCCAAGTTGATAATGAAGAATTGAAGGCTATTGTGGAACCGGATCCATCGCTAACCACGTCCGAGTTAGTTACAGGCTGCGGTGTTAGTTATAAAACTGTTTTAATATACTTGAAGCAAATTGGGAACATTAAAAAGCTTGATTTAAAGTCGAATCATTGAAATTACCTGTGAAGAAAAATGGATTCTCTACGATAATCGGAAGTGCTCATCGCAATGTTTGGATCCTGATCAGCCAGCCAAATCCTGCCCCAAGCGAGAATTGATCCAAAAAACATTACTTGTAAGAATTTGGTGGACGGTATTGTTCATTACAATTTTCTCGAATCTGGCCAGACTATTATATTTCATTCCGTTAAACAAATAATCAATTTGATTAAAATTTAATGTATTAGTTGGCAAGTAAATACTAAAAATAATAATAGCGTACGTCATTAATTTTTATATTTACAACTGACTCAGATTCACTAATTCATTTACGCCACAGGAGAGCCACTTTGCCCTATGGTTCTAGTAAAAAACTTTTGGTAAATTCAGCGATAATTTGTTTAATAAGTAGGTACTTAGAAAGTTGCAGTTGTAGGTATTAAACTGACTTTCATTAAGATTACAATATTAAGTACAATAATATAGGCAGGAATTTATAAAAACTTGTTGTATCTTCATTTACTCATTAATTTATTTTTTATGAGTTGTTTTTTTTTCCACTATCGCTGTTTAATTATCATTGTGTATTTTCATCTTCCGATTTTCAAAAAGGATGCTGTAAAATAAAAAATATTCGTGATTCACTTGCGACAAAAAACAACTACGGATTTGACATTATTGCTCTTAAAGGGTATTGCTATTTATTACTATATTCACTATTATATAAATATGTATTATTACTATTTTAGTACATGTTGTACTATTTTAGTACATGTTATACTATTTTAGTACATGATGTTTGAGTATTCAAAAAAAAATGATTTTAGGATTACCTGAACATTCGTACGTATCATTTAATAAAACTTTTAGGCACAAAAGTATAGGTTTAAATTATTTGGTTTTCTCAGAAACACTAATACCACAGAATGAACTTCGACACCGATAATTTGAATAGCGCGTCAGATGATGTCACATTAAAATAAAACATGTCACAATTAAAAAAATAATAATAACATAATAAAAATATTTCAGACCATCCTAATTTTTATGCATATTTCCTATTGAGATATAGGATTCGGTGTATACGGAAGATTAAATTATGAATCTCAAAAAATCTTCAAAGAATTCCATAAAAGGATCTTCGTCCTATGACAATCATTGAGTACTTTTAATGAAGATTTAACTTATTTAATATACAATATATACATATATTTACATATACATTTATATTCAGTACTACGGACTTCTGAAGATCGCTGGTTCTCGTACTAATTATTTATAATACGAATAACATCTTCCAAGGTAATATATTTTACCGAACGTTTTATAATTATGAATATACCAACATTCCATATTTTGGTTTACCCTTGTCACAAGATAACTTTAATAATGTTTCGTGGGATTTATAAAATTAAATTGGAAGCAATTCATATATATATATATATATATATATATATATATATATATATATATATATATATATATATATATATATATATATATATATATATATATATATATATATATATATATATATATATATATATATGTATAAAATATTTAACAAGAATACAAATTATAATCCTATATTTTATAGAAAGTTGTTAGAATACGATTACTTTAGTATTAAGAGGAATTCCCAGATATACAGTGATTAAATCAGCGATGTCCTCAAAAAGTTCGGTTAAAAGTGGGGTGAAAAGAAGTTGTATGAAAATGATTGTTAATATGAAAGAGGCGATAGTGTTGTGTCAGGACAAAGTGACGTGGCGCTCCATAGTCTCTGTCTACCTCTCTGGTCAGATAATAACGTGAGCTATATGTATGTACTATAGTATCTATGTACTATAGCTTTTATACTTTTATAACGAGCTTAGAGAATACATTTACTTAACGTCACCGATTATCTTTTCATAAGTAGGTACGTATTGTAAATAAATAAGAACATTTAAGAACATATTAATAATGTTTTATAATATATAGATATTACATTCACAAATTATTTGAGTTTTAGAATAATTATACATAAATGTAAGTTGGTGTTTTATATAATTGATATACCAATATTAGATATGATATTTAAATTAGTTATTTATTTCTCCCAGTCGAATATATTATAAGATCGGTATATTATATTACTTATTAATTAGTCATTTGAGATGTAATATTAAATTAACAATTATGGAAGGGAGGGGCAAATTAACCCACACCGCTACTTCATTGCGGATTTGTGGGTTACATATAATGTATTTTCTACCAAAACATGGGTGGGTTACATATAATGTATTTTCTACCAAAACATGGGTGGGTTACATATAATGTATTTTCTACCAAAACATGGGTGGGTTACATATAATGTATTTTCTAGCCAAAGTGTATTTGTTTCTATAACAGTTTTTCAAGTGAAGCAAAATTTACAATATAATTTTTAGTCTGTATCTGCACCACGACAACAAATTTTCGACCAACAAACTTTTGCATCAGAACAAAATCTTTTTTCTCTTATTATACCCGCTTGAAGTTAATTTTATATAGAACAGTAAACATAAAATGAAGAGAAATATAAAATGTAACATAATGTACTATAGTCGTATATTGCTTGTTTCATAATGAAGCATATTAAATTACATTTTTATTGCTCTGTTGGGGCCAGTGCCCTGTGTCTATGTGGTAGGGAGTACTGACTACCCCGATGCTGGTTAATATAAAAAAGTGGACTGTATATAGGCGACTGTATTGAATACACACACACACACACGCACACGCACACGCACACGCACACGCACACGCACACTCACACTCACACGCACACGCGTTTCTCTTAGGCGTGTCTTTAACAGCTCTTAATAAGTTTGAGGCTGAAAAAGACATTTTTAACCTTTTCAGAATTAGGGTACCTAATTACTTTCCTACTGATCCGGAAGTTCACCAATGCGAAATTTGCAAAATCTAGACCTAGGCTAATTACTTTCTTACTAAGATCTAGTAAAATCTTGTGGTGCATTGTATGAACGGTATAGAATGACAACACGCACCCGAAACTACTGAATGAAAGAAAGTGAATTATGTGTGTTTGTTGTTGCGTATAGGGGGCAATAAGAGAAGAATTTTAAAAGTTTCTGCTCTAAGGGGAGAAAAAGTGTATAAACGGAAATTTACCAATAAATTAACTTGAGACTTTGTATGTCGGTTACCACAAGATTACCACAAGATTATCAAGACAAGTTATCACCAAGAAAAGGTTTTTGAAAATTAACAGAGGCTGATTTACCCTTAAGAGGTAAAAATGTGGGTCCTTCTTTGTATGACAACTGTCAGTCGTGGTCGCGTGTCAAAACATATTATTAATATTAAACACACACATATTAAATAAGAGCGCTGTTGAGTTTATTAAAAAAGATATATAACCGATTTTGAGTTGGACGAAACTACGAGCGGAAGACTTGTATATGTATTTAACTCTAATAGTAATATTTTTACCAGATTTAAAAATTATTAAATAGTAATTATAATTATCTACCAAAATAGAAAATAAGACTTATTTGTTGTGCGTTACGTGTTTCAATCATGACCATTCTAATGACTTGTAGAAGTATTTCTATTATAAATATATGGTGTAGTTAATAAACTTATGTACAGTGGTAATAATTTATATCTGCTTATAATTTAGTCAACTCTATTTTGTCGCTGAAATTAATATTCAACCTCACATACTTACACAAACTTGTTGTTTTGTGGTTGTTGTTATTTTGATTACTTAATTTAACTTTAGAAGAAAGGATTCCTCTTACATACTTAATATATTCTCAATTAGCACAGAGGGCTTAAGTTTTTAATGTCAATAACATAATGAAGTAGTAATTAAAACCACTCATATATCAACTGATCACCTCGTACAAACAATTTGTAATAAAATTTTATACTCATCATCTCAATCATTTGTACACTTTAATCTGTTTATAAGTTCGTTTGTCCTGACTGACTGTCAAAAGCATGCCAAAAGCATCGAGTTCAAAAAACTGCATTTTTAAATTCAGTGAATGACACAAATGTCTAAGAAAATCTACTTTGCTATTATTTTTTAAAAATGTTAGAAATTTAGGTTAGGGCTTTCAATAAAATATTTTTATTTGTTTAAATAATGTCACCATAATCCGGACTAGTCACTTTATATTCGTGTAATTCCTGTAGAGAAGTCAATAAAATTACGAAGAATATTTAATGTATTTTCATTTGTTATTTCAGATATATAGTTATTTATTATAGAATGTTGAACTAGACATGTACATTATATTCCACGTCACATTATTTTCATAAACCACACGGTAAATTAAAAGTTGTTTTATAAATTCTTAGGACTTCATACGAAAGAATAATATTTATTTAAATGTAATGGCGGAATATTAGCAACTAAGTACTTAATTTTAGGATCTTCCACATACAAGTTCAGTTCATGGGAAACTGAGTATTTTCTTTAAATAAGGCAAAGTATAAGAATGAATGAGGGGGGAGTAAAGAAGTAAAGAAAATAAAAATATGAAGACGAAGCCGCTTTATGGTAAGCCATTTTGATATGATATTAGAAAATCGTATCAAATTTATTCAGCCTAAATATATATATTTAGTTATAACTAATAATAAAATTTTGTAGACGTTTTTACTTGTTGAGATATTTAAGTATTATCGGGAAAGATCTTTTCTTTCTAGTCAGCCTATCAAACATAGCATACTTTTAGTTCTTACAAGTAACTTCAGCTATTAGCGGCCTTCGGAAAAGGGTTTATAATAATGAAAACAATTACAAAATACTTTATATTTAAGTATGTCTAAAATAATTATTTACATCGGATTGTTTCTTATGAAAAATAATACGAACATATAAAATGTATTTTTCTCACAACCTTTTTAGCAGCATCATATAATAATTTAAAATATATATGCAGGAAGCCACAAGTTCCTTCTTTACCATTTTTAGGGAAAAAGAGCAAATACTTGAATAATCTTAAATTATAAATTACAGAGAGGTTGGGCTTTCAAAGCAATATTTCATACCTGTGGTTAAAAACCTCGAAAGAGCTGGAAAATAATTTAAGGCAAAATGTATATATTTTTAATTCCCATCGCAATATACAATTGTATGTATCTGTATTCAAGTTATGATATTAGCTTTTGGTATTAGGTAGGTAACATTTTTAGACATGACGTATAATACTCACCTTGCTTTATGAACTTGGTTTAGGTTCTCAAATCATTCACGCGTGAAGTTATATGACACCTTACCTAGTTAAGCCATTTATTTTATCCTAATTCCAAGACATTAAGGCCTGTGAAATGTTATTTGGTAATCGAAAATTACAATTTATAAAAAATATGTTGAAGAAGAATGCTATATATTTTTTATTATTGGTTTAATAAGAACATTCCGAGTATTATTAATGATTAAGAAGTGGGATACAGTAAGTAGTAATTATTTATTTGCTAAGCGATAAAATGTACTGAATTTAATCAGTTGCAGTCACGACGTTAAAAAATCTTCATATATTCGAGACCACAATGAAAGATAAATGGATTCAGATCTTTAAAAATTAATGGTTATATAATAAATTTCAAAGAACTATTGTTTTTGATTTAAATCTTCAAGACTTATTCTTGTGGCAAGTTTACTGATATAAATAAATATGTTGATAATTTGAGAAATTGTTATATTTAAGTTATACGATATATGGTACCAATACGTTTATAATCAATCATAAAATATGAACAAAATTCAATAAATTTACGATCATATTTGATTTAAAAATATATGTCACTCTCTCTATATAAAGCTTATGAGGTCTTTTACAAACAACAATTATATAAATTATTTGAAAATTCGATGGAGTTTATTTGTATAAGTTTGTCTGTATAATATAATATAATATAATATAATATAATATAATATAATATAATATAATATAATATAATATAATATAATATAATATAATATAATATAATATAATATAATATAATATAATATAATATAATATAATATAATATAATATAATATAATATAATATAATATAATATAATATAATATAATATAATATAATATAATATAATATAATATAATATAATATAATATAATATAATATAATATAATATAATATAATATAATATAATATAATATAATATAATATAATATAATATAATATAATATAATATAATATAATATAATATAATATAATATAATATAATATAATATAATATAACCCTCCTCAAGCCCAACCTTTTCGTCCGGGTCGACCACCAGACCCACGCAGGAGGGGGACACTTATACAATTTTGTAAAAACCTATAAGCTAACAAAGGCAATGGCAACCCACGTATGGAGAAATGTATACAAGGAATTCGCGCATAGGACCGCTACCTGGGGATAATCGCCAGGGCACGCCCGGAGCTGACGCTGGGCGTGACAGCATGCGAACCGTCAGTGGCTCCCAGCTGAACAGGCGGGCTGGAGCCGGGAAACCCGAAAATGCCACAGCCGAACATTTGGTGGATGATGCTTTGCGGAGTAGGGCTGGGCCCAGTTGCTCTGCCGGCTCATCGACACAGACCACAGCGAGCGTAACAAATACAAATGATGACGCGAGAAGAAAGTGGTCTCAGGAGGAGTTGCGTGAACTCATGTTTTGCTTCTTTAAAGCAAGACACAAAGGCCCCGGATACATCAATAGACTAGAAACAATTTTTAAATTAAGAAATCCACATAACCCCAAAACACGCTCTTTTTCCGGCACTTTATTAGCCAACCAAGCACGTACAGTCATATCTCGTAAAACAATAGACGTAAAAGAACTCGACACAATCAAAAATAATGCTGAAATGTCAAATAATACACAACACACAAATTCCCCTTCTCAACAATCTAATAGTAATACACTAAACACATACACCCTAACGAACAACTCTCAAGATAACACCTCCTCTAATGTTGATATTTTAGAATCCGACGCCAGAAAGAAATGGTCAGATCAAGAACTACACGAACTGATGTACTGTTATTATAAATCAAAATCAGAAGGACCGGGATACATAACACGATTACATCATTTATTTTACACTAGAAATTACAGTAACACCAAAAGTACAAAACTCACAGGAAACAAACTATCAAATCAAGCACGTAGCATCATAAAAAGAAAAATAATTTCAACAGAAGTTCTTGACGAAATTAAACACAATGCGGAAAATTCAACTCAAAATCCCACGGTACCTACCACACCAGTAGTTTATGATCAGAATTCCAGTCATTTAAATTTAGATTTAGATACACCCCACGAAACTACAACGATAAATGTAAGCTCAAGAACTGCAGAAACGGATGCACCTAATACAAGCGAATCAACACAACACACACTTAGTGACATAGAAGAAGAAAATACACAAAATAACTTAGAAAGTTTCCAAGATTTTAACGTTGATGAAGACCAAGATCCACTTATTGTACAACTTTTACAGACATTAGCAGAAGTCAGAGAAACTCCTATTAGCGATAGAAAAGAACTACCGAAACCTAAATTTAATAAACAATATTTTTCAAACCTAAATAAACTAAATATATTTTTACCTAAATTACTAATCAATCAATATAACTTAAGAGATTTAAACGATGTCATTTATTCTGCAGCTGCAACTTTAATATTAGCAAACGGTCAGACACCTTATGTCAAAGATAATATTATTAAAACTAAGAAAATACCCCCGTGGAAAATTAGAATTCAAAGAAAAATAGAAGATAACAGAAAAGAGTTAGGTAGGTTAACTGAAATAAAAAACCAACGAGCCAGTAGTAGAAGAATGAACGCAATTAGGAACAAATTATTTAATAAACATAACATCAACAACAAACAGGATTTAAATAACACTATTGAAATACTCAAACAGAAAGTGAAGGCTTATGCAGGAAGGCTGAGAAGATACGATGAGATGAATGAAAGGAAAATACAAAATATACAGTTCAAAGAGAATCAACATAGGTTTTATAGAAGTCTGTTAGGTAATAAAAATACATCCACAATCGAAATACCCGCCAAACAAGATATCGAACAATTTTGGACACATATTTTATCAGAACCCAAGTCATATAACGAAAACGCTGAATGGATTAAAAACGTAGAAGAGTCACAACATAACGTACAGGAACAAAATTCACAAGAAATTACGGTAGATGAGATTAAAAATGCAGTTAAAAGAACACACAATTGGAAGGCACCGGGGGTCGATAAAATTCAAAATTTCTATCTCAAATATTTCACATCCACACATACATTCATCACTAATATTTTTAACAACATCCTGCAAGGTAGAGAAGGTTTGGAGGAGTGGTTTACCACAGGCAAAGTCATATTAATTCCGAAAGACTACAATAACACACAGGATCCTAAAAACTGGCGACCCATTGCCTGCCTACCTACTTTATACAAATTATTAACTTCCGTACTTGCAGACATACTATACACACACTGTGACATTAACAACATTATAGCACCAGAACAACGTGGTTGCCGAAGGCGATCCAGGGGATGCAAGGATCATCTAATGCTAAACAAAGCCATACTAGAAGACGCACATCAGTCTCAAAAACAACTAAGTATGAGCTGGATCGACTATCAGAAGGCATTCGACAGCGTGTCGCACGAGTGGCTCTTAAAGGTACTCGATATATACAGATGTCCAGACACCGTCAAATGCTTTCTGAAAATGGTAATGCCCAAGTGGAGGGTGATCATGACGGCCCATGGAACGAATAATTCGGCAATCACGGATCCAATTCACGTACGTAGAGGAATATTCCAAGGTGATTCGTTATCGCCTCTTTTATTCTGTCTGGCAATTAATCCTCTATCACATACACTCAGTAAATATAAAACCAAAGGGTACCGGCTTAAAAATAACATACAAATCAACCACCTTTTATATATGGATGACCTTAAACTTTACGCCAATAACAAAAATAGCTTACAAGTACTTTTAGACAGCACAGAGATTTTCACAATAGACATAGGGATGACGTTTGGGTTCAATAAATGTAATGTATTACATCTTTCGAGCGGTAAAAGAGTAGAACAACAGGAAACCGGACATCATATACTTCTTAGTGGCCAAGAATTCCAACATCTTAATGAAGGCCAACAATACAAATATTTAGGCATTTTAGAGTCAGGCAAGATCGACCATAACGAGGTTAGGCAACAATTATGTAAAGAATATTTTAAAAGGGTTAAGTGTATCACAAATTCATATTTAGCTTCCAGAAATTTAATTAAGGCCATAAATACATTTGCAGTCCCCGTATTACTATACTCTTTCGGAATAATTAATTATAAAAATCAAGATCTTCGACACGTAGACGTTAAAACCAGAAAATTGTTAGCTTTAAATCAACTACATCACCAAAAATCAGCCGTAGAAAGACTATATTTACCATTAGAAGAAGGCGGAAGGGGACTCACGAACATCACAACACTATACAAAGTACAAATGATAAAGTATAGGAAATATCTGAACCAAGCTACTGATTATTTAATTCAAAATATTAACGAACACGATAAAAATAAAACAAAATACTCCATTAACAAAGAATCGGTAGAACACTTTAAAGAAATAGAACTACAGGAATACAAAAACTACACGGATACAGAAATAAGAAAGGCAATAACACACAGTAAAATAAATACATTGAAAACGAAATCTTTACACGGACAATTTTACAACAAAATCATAAACGCACAGAACATAGACAAAGAACAATCATTTAATTGGCTCAGAAAACAACTCATATCCCCCAAATTAGAAGCTTCCATATTCGCTATACAAGACGGAAATATTATTACGAGACAGTTCGAACGGGATGTTTTAAAGAAGCCCATAAATGGTAAGTGCAGGCTATGCGCTGCGAAGGATGAGACGGTGCAACACATCGTCTCGGGATGCGAAAAAATAGCCGGCACCTACTACGTTAAGAGGCACAATAACATAGTACAATATATACACTGGACCCTTGCAAGGAAACACAAGTTTAATGTCAACCAACTTTGGTGGAAAGAAATTTTAGTACAACCACAAACAATAGAAAATGAGGAAGCGAAACTAATGTGGGAAATGCCAGTTCAGACAGATGTCACCGTGGCTCACAATAGACCAGATATCATTTACATAAATAAATTAGAAAATAAAACTTATCTCATCGACGTCACAGTACCATCCGACTACAACATAGGGGCAAAAGAAATTGAAAAACTAAACAAATACCATTTACTCCGAAAAGAAATCACTAGATTATGGAAAACTAAAGCAGAAACAATACCAATAGTCATAGGAGCCACGGGAGTAGTTGCAAAGAGCCTTCAGCGTTATATAAACCTTTTAGATGCAAACATAGATTCACACATTCTACAAAAACAAGCAAGCATACACACAACAACAATTTTGAGCAAAGTTTTAGGAAATACAGCATATACAGAGTCTAATCAGGTAGCTGAACCTCCCCTTCCTTGAGGGTCTCAAGGCGGGTGGTCAGCAAATACCAGCCAACGGCTGTGCAGACACAGAGTCAACCAATTAATAATATAATATAATATAATATAATATAATATAATATAATATAATATAATATAATATAATATAATATAATATAATATAATATAATATAATATAATATAATATAATATAATATAATATAATATAATATAATATAATATAATATAATATAATATAATATAATATAATATAATATAATATAATATAATATAATATAATATAATATAATATAATATAATATAATATAATATAATATAATATAATATAATATAATATAATATAATATAATATAATATAATATAATATAATATAATATAATATAATATAATATAATATAATATAATATAATATAATATAATATAATATAATATAATATAATATAATATAATATAATATAATATAATATAATATAATATAATATAATATAATATAATATAATATAATATAATATAATATAATATAATATAATATAATATAATATAATATAATATAATATAATATAATATAATATAATATAATATAATATAATATAATATAATATAATATAATATAATATAATATAATATAATATAATATAATATAATATAATATAATATAATATAATATAATATAATATAATATAATATAATATAATATAATATAATATAATATAATATAATATAATATAATATAATATAATATAATATAATATAATATAATATAATATAATATAATATAATATAATATAATATAATATAATATAATATAATATAATATAATATAATATAATATAATATAATATAATATAATATAATATAATATAATATAATATAATATAATATAATATAATATAATATAATATAATATAATATAATATAATATAATATAATATAATATAATATAATATAATATAATATAATATAATATAATATAATATAATATAATATAATATAATATAATATAATATAATATAATATAATATAATATAATATAATATAATATAATATAATATAATATAATATAATATAATATAATATAATATAATATAATATAATATAATATAATATAATATAATATAATATAATATAATATAATATAATATAATATAATATAATATAATATAATATAATATAATATAATATAATATAATATAATATAATATAATATAATATAATATAATATAATATAATATAATATAATATAATATAATATAATATAATATAATATAATATAATATAATATAATATAATATAATATAATATAATATAATATAATATAATATAATATAATATAATATAATATAATATAATATAATATAATATAATATAATATAATATAATATAATATAATATAATATAATATAATATAATATAATATAATATAATATAATATAATATAATATAATATAATATAATATAATATAATATAATATAATATAATATAATATAATATAATATAATATAATATAATATAATATAATATAATATAATATAATATAATATAATATAATATAATATAATATAATATAATATAATATAATATAATATAATATAATATAATATAATATAATATAATATAATATAATATAATATAATATAATATAATATAATATAATATAATATAATATAATATAATATAATATAATATAATATAATATAATATAATATAATATAATATAATATAATATAATATAATATAATATAATATAATATAATATAATATAATATAATATAATATAATATAATATAATATAATATAATATAATATAATATAATATAATATAATATAATATAATATAATATAATATAATATAATATAATATAATATAATATAATATAATATAATATAATATAATATAATATCCCTCCTCAAGCCCAACCTTTTCGTCCGGGTCGACCACCAGACCCACGCAGGAGGGGGACACTTATACAATTTTGTAAAAACCTATAAGCTAACAAAGGCAATGGCAACCCACGTATGGAGAAATGTATACAAGGAATTCGCGCATAGGACCGCTACCTGGGGATAATCGCCAGGGCACGCCCGGAGCTGACGCTGGGCGTGACAGCATGCGAACCGTCAGTGGCTCCCAGCTGAACAGGCGGGCTGGAGCCGGGAAACCCGAAAATGCCACAGCCGAACATTTGGTGGATGATGCTTTGCGGAGTAGGGCTGGGCCCAGTTGCTCTGCCGGCTCATCGACACAGACCACAGCGAGCGTAACAAATACAAATGATGACGCGAGAAGAAAGTGGTCTCAGGAGGAGTTGCGTGAACTCATGTTTTGCTTCTTTAAAGCAAGACACAAAGGCCCCGGATACATCAATAGACTAGAAACAATTTTTAAATTACGAAATCCACATAACCCCAAAACACGCTCTTTTTCCGGCACTTTATTAGCCAACCAAGCACGTACAGTCATATCTCGTAAAACAATAGACATTAAAGAACTCGACACAATCAAAAATAATGCAGAAATTTCAAATAATACACAACGGAAAAATTCTCCTTCTCAACAATCTAATGGTAATGCACTAAACACACACACTCTAACGAACAACTCTCAAGATAACACCTCCTCTAATGTTGATATTTTAGAATTCGACGCCAGAAAGAAATGGTCAGATCAAGAACTACACGAACTGATGTACTGTTATTATAAAGCAAAGTCAGAAGGACCGGGATACATAACACGATTACATCATTTATTTTACACTCGAAATTACAGTAACACCAAAAGTACAAAACTCACAGGAAACAAACTATCAAATCAAGCACGTAGCATCATAAAAAGAAAAATAATTTCAACAGAAGTTCTTGACGAGATAAAACACAATGCGGAAAATTCAACTCAAAATCCCACGGTACCTACCACACCAGTAGTTTATGATCAGAATTCCAGTCAGTTAAATTTAGATTTAGATACACCCCACGAAACTACAACGATAAATGTAAGCTCAAGAACTGCAGAAACGGATGCACTTAATACAAGCGAATCAACACAACACACACTTAGTGACATAGAAGAAGAAAATACACAAAATAACTTAGAAAGTTCCCAAGATTTTACCGTTGATGAAGATCAAGATCCACTTATTGTACAACTTTTACAGACATTAGCAGAAGTCAGAGAAACTCCTATTAGCGATAGAAAAGAACTACCGAAACCTAAATTTAATAAACAATATTTTTCAAACCTAAATAAACTAAATATATTTTTACCTAAATTACTAATCAATCAATATAACTTAAGAGATTTAAACGATGTCATTTATTCTGCAGCTGCAACTTTAATATTAGCAAACGGTCAGACACCTTATGTCAAAGATAATATTATTAAAACTAAGAAAATACCCCCGTGGAAAATTAGAATTCAAAGAAAAATAGAAGATAACAGAAAAGAGTTAGGTAGGTTAACTGAAATAAAAAACCAACGAGCCAGTAGTAGAAGAATGAACGCAATTAGGAACAAATTATTTAATAAACATAACATCAACAACGAACAGGATTTAAATAACACTATTGAAATACTCAAACAGAAAGTGAAGGCTTATGCAGGAAGGCTGAGAAGATACGATGAGATGAATGAAAGGAAAATACAAAATATACAGTTCAAAGAGAATCAACATAGGTTTTATAGAAGTCTGTTAGGTAATAAAAATACATCCACAATCGAAATACCCGCCAAAAAAGATATCGAACAATTTTGGACACATATTTTATCAGAACCCAAGTCATATAACGAAAACGCTGAATGGATTAAAAACGTAGAAGAATCACAACAAAACATACAGGAACAAAACTTACACGAAATCACAGTAGACGAAATTAAAAATGCAGTTAAAAGAACACACAATTGGAAGGCACCGGGGGTCGATAAAATTCAAAATTTCTATCTCAAATATTTCACATCCACACATACATTCATCACTAATATTTTTAACAGCATTCTGCAAGGTAGAGAAGGTTTGGAGGAGTGGTTTACCACAGGCAAAGTCATATTAATTCCGAAAGACTACAATAACACACAGGATCCTAAAAACTGGCGACCCATTGCCTGCCTACCTACTTTATACAAATTATTAACTTCCGTACTTGCTAACATACTATACACACACTGTGACATTAACAACATTATAGCACCAGAACAACGTGGTTGCCGAAGACGATCCAGGGGATGCAAGGATCATCTAATGCTAAACAAAGCCATACTAGAAGACGCACATCAGTCTCAAAAACAACTTAGTATGAGCTGGATCGACTACCAGAAGGCATTCGACAGCGTGTCGCACGAGTGGCTCTTAAAGGTACTCGATATATACAGATGTCCAGACACCGTCAAATGCTTTCTGAAAACGGTAATGCCCAAGTGGAGGGTGATAATGACGGCCCATGGAACGAATAATTCGGCAACCACGAATCCAATTCACGTACGCAGAGGAATATTCCAAGGTGATTCGTTATCGCCTCTTTTATTCTGTCTGGCAATTAATCCTCTATCACATACACTCAGTAAATATAAAACCAAAGGGTACCGGCTTAAAAATAATACACAAATCAACCACCTTTTATATATGGATGACCTTAAACTTTACGCCAATAACAAAAATAGCTTACAAGTACTTTTAGACAGCACAGAGATTTTCACAACAGACATAGGGATGACGTTTGGCTTTAATAAATGTAATGTATTACATCTTTCGAGCGGTAAAAGAGTGGAACATCAGGAAACCGGACATCATATACTTCTCAGTGGCCGAGAATTCCAACATCTTAATGAAGGCCAACAATACAAATATTTAGGCATTTTAGAGTCAGGCAAGATCGACCATAACGAGGTTAGGCAACAACTATGTAAAGAATATTTTAAAAGGGTTAAGTGTATCACAAATTCATATTTAGCTTCCAGAAATTTAATTAAGGCCATAAATACATTTGCAGTCCCCGTATTACTATACTCTTTCGGAATAATTAATTATAAAAATCAAGATCTTCGACACGTAGACGTTAAAACCAGAAAATTGTTAGCTTTAAATCAACTACATCACCAAAAATCAGCAGTAGAAAGATTATATTTACCATTAGAAGAAGGCGGAAGGGGACTCACGAACATCACAACACTATACAAAGTACAAATGATAAAGTATAGGAAATATCTGAACCAAGCTACTGATTATTTAATTCAAAATATTAACGAACACGATAAAAATAAAACAAAATACTCCATTAACAAAGAATCGGTAGAACACTTTAAAGAAATAGAACTACAGGAACACAAAAACTACACGGATACAGAGATAAGAAAGGCAATAACACACAGTAAAATAAATACATTGAAAACGAAAACTTTACACGGACAATTTTACAACAAAATCATAAACGCACAGAACATAGACAAAGAACAATCATTTAATTGGCTCAGAAAACAACTCATATCCCCCAAATTAGAAGCTTCCATATTCGCTATACAAGACGGAAATATTATTACGAGACAGTTCGAACGGGATGTTTTAAAGAAGCCCATAAATGGTAAGTGCAGGCTATGCGCTGCGAAGGATGAGACGGTGCAACACATCGTCTCGGGATGCGAAAAAATAGCCGGCACCTACTACGTTAAGAGGCACAATAACATAGTACAATATATACACTGGACCCTTGCAAGGAAACACAAGTTTAATGTCAACCAACTTTGGTGGAAAGAAATTTTAGTACAACCACAAACAATAGAAAATGAGGAAGCGAAACTAATGTGGGAAATGCCAGTTCAGACAGATGTCACCGTGGCTCACAATAGACCAGATATCATTTACATAAATAAATTAGAAAATAAAACTTATCTCATCGACGTCACAGTACCATCCGACTACAACATAGGGGCAAAAGAAATTGAAAAACTAAACAAATACCATTTACTCCGAAAAGAAATCACTAGATTATGGAAAATTAAAGCAGAAACAATACCAATAGTCATAGGAGCCACGGGAGTAGTTGCAAAGAGCCTTCAGCGTTATATAAACCTTTTAGATGCAAACATAGATTCACACATTCTACAAAAACAAGCAAGCATACACACAACAACAATTTTGAGCAAAGTTTTAGGAAATACAGCATATACAGAGTCTAATCAGGTAGCTGAACCTCCCCTTCCTTGAGGGTCTCAAGGCGGGTGGTCAGCAAATACCAGCCAACGGCTGTGCAGACACAGAGTCAACCAATTAATAATATAATATAATATAATATAATATAATATAATATAATATAATATAATATAATATAATATAATATAATATAATATAATATAATATAATATAATATAATATAATATAATATAATATAATATAATATAATATAATATAATATAATATAATATAATATAATATAATATAATATAATATAATATAATATAATATAATATAATATAATATAATATAATATAATATAATATAATATAATATAATATAATATAATATAATATAATATAATATAATATAATATAATATAATATAATATAATATAATATAATATAATATAATATAATATAATATAATATAATATAATATAATATAATATAATATAATATAATATAATATAATATAATATAATATAATATAATATAATATAATATAATATAATATAATATAATATAATATAATATAATATAATATAATATAATATAATATAATATAATATAATATAATATAATATAATATAATATAATATAATATAATATAATATAATATAATATAATATAATATAATATAATATAATATAATATAATATAATATAATATAATATAATATAATATAATATAATATAATATAATATAATATAATATAATATAATATAATATAATATAATATAATATAATATAATATAATATAATATAATATAATATAATATAATATAATATAATATAATATAATATAATATAATATAATATAATATAATATAATATAATATAATATAATATAATATAATATAATATAATATAATATAATATAATATAATATAATATAATATAATATAATATAATATAATATAATATAATATAATATAATATAATATAATATAATATAATATAATATAATATAATATAATATAATATAATATAATATAATATAATATAATATAATATAATATAATATAATATAATATAATATAATATAATATAATATAATATAATATAATATAATATAATATAATATAATATAATATAATATAATATAATATAATATAATATAATATAATATAATATAATATAATATAATATAATATAATATAATATAATATAATATAATATAATATAATATAATATAATATAATATAATATAATATAATATAATATAATATAATATAATATAATATAATATAATATAATATAATATAATATAATATAATATAATATAATATAATATAATATAATATAATATAATATAATATAATATAATATAATATAATATAATATAATATAATATAATATAATATAATATAATATAATATAATATAATATAATATAATATAATATAATATAATATAATATAATATAATATAATATAATATAATATAATATAATATAATATAATATAATATAATATAATATAATATAATATAATATAATATAATATAATATAATATAATATAATATAATATAATATAATATAATATAATATAATATAATATAATATAATATAATATAATATAATATAATATAATATAATATAATATAATATAATATAATATAATATAATATAATATAATATAATATAATATAATATAATATAATATAATATAATATAATATAATATAATATAATATAATATAATATAATATAATATAATATAATATAATATAATATAATATAATATAATATAATATAATATAATATAATATAATATAATATAATATAATATAATATAATATAATATAATATAATATAATATAATATAATATAATATAATATAATATAATATAATATAATATAATATAATATAATATAATATAATATAATATAATATAATATAATATAATATAATATAATATAATATAATATAATATAATATAATATAATATAATATAATATAATATAATATAATATAATATAATATAATATAATATAATATAATATAATATAATATAATATAATATAATATAATATAATATAATATAATATAATATAATATAATATAATATAATATAATATAATATAATATAATATAATATAATATAATATAATATAATATAATATAATATAATATAATATAATATAATATAATATAATATAATATAATATAATATAATATAATATAATATAATATAATATAATATAATATAATATAATATAATATAATATAATATAATATAATATAATATAATATAATATAATATAATATAATATAATATAATATAATATAATATAATATAATATAATATAATATAATATAATATAATATAATATAATATAATATAATATAATATAATATAATATAATATAATATAATATAATATAATATAATATAATATAATATAATATAATATAATATAATATAATATAATATAATATAATATAATATAATATAATATAATATAATATAATGTAATATAATATAATATAATATAATATAATATCCCTCCTCAAGCCCAACCTTTTCGTCCGGGTCGACCACCAGACCCACGCAGGAGGGGGACACTTATACAATTTTGTAAAAACCTATAAGCTAACAAAGGCAATGGCAACCCACGTATGGAGAAATGTATACAAGGAATTCGCGCATAGGACCGCTACCTGGGGATAATCGCCAGGGCACGCCCGGAGCTGACGCTGGGCGTGACAGCATGCGAACCGTCAGTGGCTCCCAGCTGAACAGGCGGGCTGGAGCCGGGAAACCCGAAAATGCCACAGCCGAACATTTGGTGGATGATGCTTTGCGGAGTAGGGCTGGGCCCAGTTGCTCTGCCGGCTCATCGACACAGACCACAGCGAGCGTAACAAATACAAATGATGACGCGAGAAGAAAGTGGTCTCAGGAGGAGTTGCGTGAACTCATGTTTTGCTTCTTTAAAGCAAGACACAAAGGCCCCGGATACATCAATAGACTAGAAACAATTTTTAAATTAAGAAATCCACATAACCCCAAAACACGCTCTTTTTCCGGCACTTTATTAGCCAACCAAGCACGTACAGTCATATCTCGTAAAACAATAGACGTAAAAGAACTCGACACAATCAAAAATAATGCTGAAATGTCAAATAATACACAACACACAAATTCCCCTTCTCAACAATCTAATAGTAATACACTAAACACATACACCCTAACGAACAACTCTCAAGATAACACCTCCTCTAATGTTGATATTTTAGAATCCGACGCCAGAAAGAAATGGTCAGATCAAGAACTACACGAACTGATATACTGTTATTATAAAGCAAAATCAGAAGGACCGGGATACATAACACGATTACATCATTTATTTTACACTAGAAATTACAGTAACACCAAAAGTACAAAACTCACAGGAAACAAACTATCAAATCAAGCACGTAGCATCATAAAAAGAAAAATCATTTCAACAGAAGTTCTTGACGAAATTAAACACAATGCGGAAAATTCAACTCAAAATCCCACGGTACCTACCACACCAGTAGTTTATGATCAGAATTCCAGTCATTTAAATTTAGATTTAGATACACCCCACGAAACTACAACGATAAATGTAAGCTCAAGAACTGCAGAAACGGATGCACCTAATACAAGCGAATCAACACAACACACACTTAGTGACATAGAAGAAGAAAATACACAAAATAACTTAGAAAGTTTCCAAGATTTTAACGTTGATGAAGACCAAGATCCACTTATTGTACAACTTTTACAGACATTAGCAGAAGTCAGAGAAACTCCTATTAGCGATAGAAAAGAACTACCGAAACCTAAATTTAATAAACAATATTTTTCAAACCTAAATAAACTAAATATATTTTTACCTAAATTACTAATCAATCAATATAACTTAAGAGATTTAAACGATGTCATTTATTCTGCAGCTGCAACTTTAATATTAGCAAACGGTCAGACACCTTATGTCAAAGATAATATTATTAAAACTAAGAAAATACCCTCGTGGAAAATTAGAATTCAAAGAAAAATAGAAGATAACAGAAAAGAGTTAGGTAGGTTAACTGAAATAAAAAACCAACGAGCCAGTAGTAGAAGAATGAACGCAATTAGGAACAAATTATTTAATAAACATAACATCAACAACGAACAGGATTTAAATAACACTATTGAAATACTCAAACAGAAAGTGAAGGCTTATGCAGGAAGGCTGAGAAGATACGATGAGATGAATGAAAGGAAAATACAAAATATACAGTTCAAAGAGAATCAACATAGGTTTTATAGAAGTCTGTTAGGTAATAAAAATACATCCACAATCGAAATACCCGCCAAAAAAGATATCGAACAATTTTGGACACATATTTTATCAGAACCCAAGTCATATAACGAAAACGCTGAATGGATTAAAGACGTAGAAGAATCACAACAAAACATACAGGAACAAAACTTACACGAAATCACAGTAGACGAAATTAAAAATGCAGTTAAAAGAACACACAATTGGAAGGCACCGGGGGTCGATAAAATTCAAAATTTCTATCTCAAATATTTCACATCCACACATACATTCATCACTAATATTTTTAACAGCATTCTGCAAGATAGAGAAGAATTGGAGGAGTGGTTTACCGCAGGCAAAGTCATATTAATTCCGAAAGACTACAATAACACAAAGGATCCTAAAAACTGGCGACCCATTGCCTGCCTACCTACTTTATACAAACTATTAACTTCCGTACTTGCTAACATACTATACACACACTGTGACATTAACAACATTATAGCACCAGAACAACGTGGTTGCCGAAGGCGATCCCATCTAATGCTAAACAAAGCCATACTAGAAGACGCACATCAGTCTCAAAAACAACTTAGTATGAGCTGGATCGACTACCAGAAGGCATTCGACAGCGTGTCGCACGAGTGGCTCTTAAGGGTACTCGATATATACAGATGTCCAGACACCGTCAAATGCTTTCTGAAAACGGTAATGCCCAAGTGGAGGGTGATAATGACGGCCCATGGAACGAATAATTCGGCAACCACGAATCCAATTCACGTACGCAGAGGAATATTCCAAGGTGATTCGTTATCGCCTCTTTTATTCTGTCTGGCAATTAATCCTCTATCACATACACTCAGTAAATATAAAACCAAAGGGTACCGGCTTAAAAATAATACACAAATCAACCACCTTTTATATATGGATGACCTTAAACTTTACGCCAATAACAAAAATAGCTTACAAGTACTTTTAGACAGCACAGAGATTTTCACAATAGACATAGGGATGACGTTTGGGTTCAATAAATGTAATGTATTACATCTTTCGAGCGGTAAAAGAGTAGAACAACAGGAAACCGGACATCATATACTTCTCAGTGGCCAAGAATTCCAACATCTTAATGAAGGCCAACAATACAAATATTTAGGCATTTTAGAGTCAGGCAAGATCGACCATAACGAGGTTAGGCAACAACTATGTAAAGAATATTTTAAAAGGGTTAAGTGTATCACAAATTCATATTTAGCTTCCAGAAATTTAATTAAGGCCATAAATACATTTGCAGTCCCAGTATTACTATACTCTTTCGGGATAATTAATTATAAAAATCAGGATCTTCGACACGTAGACGTTAAAACCAGAAAATTGTTAGCTTTAAATCAACTACATCACCAAAAATCAGCCGTAGAAAGACTATATTTACCATTAGAAGAAGGCGGAAGGGGACTCACGAACATCACAACACTATACAAAGTACAAATGATAAAGTATAGGAAATATCTGCACCAAGCTACTGATTATTTAATTCAAAATATTAACGAACACGATAAAAATAAAACAAAATACTCCATTAACAAAGAATCGGTAGAACACTTTAAAGAAATAGAACTACAGGAACACAAAAACTACACGGATACAGAGATAAGAAAGGCAATAACACACAGTAAAATAAATACATTGAAAACGAAATCTTTACACGGACAATTTTACAACAAAATCATAAACGCACAGAACATAGACAAAGAACAATCATTTAATTGGCTCAGAAAACAACTCATATCCCCCAAATTAGAAGCTTCCATATTCGCTATACAAGACGGAAATATTATTACGAGACAGTTCGAACGGGATGTTTTAAAGAAGCCCATAAATGGTAAGTGCAGGCTATGCGCTGCGAAGGATGAGACGGTGCAACACATCGTCTCGGGATGCGAAAAAATAGCCGGCACCTACTACGTTAAGAGGCACAATAACATAGTACAATATATACACTGGACCCTTGCAAGGAAACACAAGTTTAATGTCAACCAACTTTGGTGGAAAGAAATTTTAGTACAACCACAAACAATAGAAAATGAGGAAGCGAAACTAATGTGGGAAATGCCAGTTCAGACAGATGTCACCGTGGCTCACAATAGACCAGATATCATTTACATAAATAAATTAGAAAATAAAACTTATCTCATCGACGTCACAGTACCATCCGACTACAACATAGGGGCAAAAGAAATTGAAAAACTAAACAAATACCATTTACTCCGAAAAGAAATCACTAGATTATGGAAAACTAAAGCAGAAACAATACCAATAGTCATAGGAGCCACGGGAGTAGTTGCAAAGAGCCTTCAGCGTTATATAAACCTTTTAGATGCAAACATAGATTCACACATTCTACAAAAACAAGCAAGCATACACACAACAACAATTTTGAGCAAAGTTTTAGGAAATACAGCATATACAGAGTCTAATCAGGTAGCTGAACCTCCCCTTCCTTGAGGGTCTCAAGGCGGGTGGTCAGCAAATACCAGCCAACGGCTGTGCAGACACAGAGTCAACCAATTAATAATATAATATAATATAATATAATATAATATAATATAATATAATATAATATAATATAATATAATATAATATAATATAATATAATATAATATAATATAATATAATATAATATAATATAATATAATATAATATAATATAATATAATATAATATAATATAATATAATATAATATAATATAATATAATATAATATAATATAATATAATATAATATAATATAATATAATATAATATAATATAATATAATATAATATAATATAATATAATATAATATAATATAATATAATATAATATAATATAATATAATATAATATAATATAATATAATATAATATAATATAATATAATATAATATAATATAATATAATATAATATAATATAATATAATATAATATAATATAATATAATATAATATAATATAATATAATATAATATAATATAATATAATATAATATAATATAATATAATATAATATAATATAATATAATATAATATAATATAATATAATATAATATAATATAATATAATATAATATAATATAATATAATATAATATAATATAATATAATATAATATAATATAATATAATATAATATAATATAATATAATATAATATAATATAATATAATATAATATAATATAATATAATATAATATAATATAATATAATATAATATAATATAATATAATATAATATAATATAATATAATATAATATAATATAATATAATATAATATAATATAATATAATATAATATAATATAATATAATATAATATAATATAATATAATATAATATAATATAATATAATATAATATAATATAATATAATATAATATAATATAATATAATATAATATAATATAATATAATATAATATAATATAATATAATATAATATAATATAATATAATATAATATAATATAATATAATATAATATAATATAATATAATATAATATAATATAATATAATATAATATAATATAATATAATATAATATAATATAATATAATATAATATAATATAATATAATATAATATAATATAATATAATATAATATAATATAATATAATATAATATAATATAATATAATATAATATAATATAATATAATATAATATAATATAATATAATATAATATAATATAATATAATATAATATAATATAATATAATATAATATAATATAATATAATATAATATAATATAATATAATATAATATAATATAATATAATATAATATAATATAATATAATATAATATAATATAATATAATATAATATAATATAATATAATATAATATAATATAATATAATATAATATAATATAATATAATATAATATAATATAATATAATATAATATAATATAATATAATATAATATAATATAATATAATATAATATAATATAATATAATATAATATAATATAATATAATATAATATAATATAATATAATATAATATAATATAATATAATATAATATAATATAATATAATATAATATAATATAATATAATATAATATAATATAATATAATATAATATAATATAATATAATATAATATAATATAATATAATATAATATAATATAATATAATATAATATAATATAATATAATATAATATAATATAATATAATATAATATAATATAATATAATATAATATAATATAATATAATATAATATAATATAATATAATATAATATAATATAATATAATATAATATAATATAATATAATATAATATAATATAATATAATATAATATAATATAATATAATATAATATAATATAATATAATATAATATAATATAATATAATATAATATAATATAATATAATATAATATAATATAATATAATATAATATAATATAATATAATATAATATAATATAATATAATATAATATAATATAATATAATATAATATAATATAATATAATATAATATAATATAATATAATATAATATAATATAATATAATATAATATAATATAATATAATATAATATAATATAATATAATATAATATAATATAATATAATATAATATAATATAATATAATATAATATAATATAATATAATATAATATAATATAATATAATATAATATAATATAATATAATATAATATAATATAATATAATATAATATAATATAATATAATATAATATAATATAATATAATATAATATAATATAATATAATATAATATAATATAATATAATATAATATAATATAATATAATATAATATAATATAATATAATATAATATAATATAATATAATATAATATAATATAATATAATATAATATAATATAATATAATATAATATAATATAATATAATATAATATAATATAATATAATATAATATAATATAATATAATATAATATAATATAATATAATATAATATAATATAATATAATATAATATAATATAATATAATATAATATAATATAATATAATATAATATAATATAATATAATATAATATAATATAATATAATATAATATAATATAATATAATATAATATAATATAATATAATATAATATAATATAATATAATATAATATAATATAATATAATATAATATAATATAATATAATATAATATAATATAATATAATATAATATAATATAATATAATATAATATAATATAATATAATATAATATAATATAATATAATATAATATAATATAATATAATATAATATAATATAATATAATATAATATAATATAATATAATATAATATAATATAATATAATATAATATAATATAATATAATATAATATAATATAATATAATATAATATAATATAATATAATATAATATAATATAATATAATATAATATAATATAATATAATATAATATAATATAATATAATATAATATAATATAATATAATATAATATAATATAATATAATATAATATAATATAATATAATATAATATAATATAATATAATATAATATAATATAATATAATATAATATAATATAATATAATATAATATAATATAATATAATATCCCTCCTCAAGCCCAACCTTTTCGTCCGGGTCGACCACCAGACCCACGCAGGAGGGGGACACTTATACAATTTTGTAAAAACCTATAAGCTAACAAAGGCAATGGCAACCCACGTATGGAGAAATGTATACAAGGAATTCGCGCATAGGACCGCTACCTGGGGATAATCGCCAGGGCACGCCCGGAGCTGACGCTGGGCGTGACAGCATGCGAACCGTCAGTGGCTCCCAGCTGAACAGGCGGGCTGGAGCCGGGAAACCCGAAAATGCCACAGCCGAACATTTGGTGGATGATGCTTTGCGGAGTAGGGCTGGGCCCAGTTGCTCTGCCGGCTCATCGACACAGACCACAGCGAGCGTAACAAATACAAATGATGACGCGAGAAGAAAGTGGTCTCAGGAGGAGTTGCGTGAACTCATGTTTTGCTTCTTTAAAGCAAGACACAAAGGCCCCGGATACATCAATAGACTAGAAACAATTTTTAAATTAAGAAATCCACATAACCCCAAAACACGCTCTTTTTCCGGCACTTTATTAGCCAACCAAGCACGTACAGTCATATCTCGTAAAACAATAGACGTAAAAGAACTCGACACAATCAAAAATAATGCAGAAATTTCAAATAATACACAACGGACAAATTCTCCTTCTCAACAATCTAATGGTAATGCACTAAACACACACACTCTAACGAACAACTCTCAAGATAACACCTCCTCTAATGTTGATATTTTAGAATCCGACGCCAGAAAGAAATGGTCAGATCAACTGATGTACTGTTATTATAAAGCAAAGTCAGAAGGACCGGGATACATAACACGATTACATCATTTATTTTACACTCGAAATTACAGTAACACCAAAAGTACAAAACTCACAGGAAACAAACTATCAAATCAAGCACGTAGCATCATAAAAAGAAAAATAATTTCAACGGAAGTTCTTGACGAGATAAAACACAATGCGGAAAATTCAACTCAAAATCCCACGGTACCTACCACACCAGTAGTTTATGATCAGAATTCCAGTCAGTTAAATTTAGATTTAGATACACCCCACGAAACTACAACGATAAATGTAAGCTCAAGAACTGCAGAAACGGATGCACTTAATACAAGCGAATCAACACAACACACACTTAGTGACATAGAAGAAGAAAATACACAAAATAACTTAGAAAGTTCCCAAGATTTTACCGTTGATGAAGATCAAGATCCACTTATTGTACAACTTTTACAGACATTAGCAGAAATCAGAGAAACTCCTATTAGCGATAGAAAAGAACTACCGAAACCTAAATTTAATAAACAATATTTTTCAAACCTAAATAAACTAAATATATTATTACCTAAATTACTAATCAATCAATATAACTTAAGAGATTTAAACGATGTCATTTATTCTGCAGCTGCAACTTTAATATTAGCAAACGGTCAGACACCTTATGTCAAAGATAATATTATTAAAACTAAGAAAATACCCCCGTGGAAAATTAGAATTCAAAGAAAAATAGAAGATAACAGAAAAGAGTTAGGTAGGTTAACTGAAATAAAAAACCAACGAGCCAGTAGTAGAAGAATGAACGCAATTAGGAACAAATTATTTAATAAACATAACATCAACAACGAACAGGATTTAAATAACACTATTGAAATACTCAAACAGAAAGTGAAGGCTTATGCAGGAAGGCTGAGAAGATACGATGAGATGAATGAAAGGAAAATACAAAATATACAGTTCAAAGAGAATCAACATAGGTTTTATAGAAGTCTGGTAGGTAATAAAAATACATCCACAATCGAAATACCCGCCAAAAAAGATATCGAACAATTTTGGACACATATTTTATCAGAACCCAAGTCATATAACGAAAACGCTGAATGGATTAAAAACGTAGAAGAATCACAACAAAACATACAGGAACAAAACTTACACGAAATCACAGTAGACGAAATTAAAAATGCAGTTAAAAGAACACACAATTGGAAGGCACCGGGGGTCGATAAAATTCAAAATTTCTATCTCAAATATTTCACATCCACACATACATTCATCACTAATATTTTTAACAGCATTCTGCAAGGTAGAGAAGGTTTGGAGGAGTGGTTTACCACAGGCAAAGTCATATTAATTCCGAAAGACTACAATAACACACAGGATCCTAAAAACTGGCGACCCATTGCCTGCCTACCAACTTTATACAAATTATTAACTTCCGTACTTGCTAACATACTATACACACACTGTGACATTAACAACATTATAGCACCAGAACAACGTGGTTGCCGAAGACGATCCAGGGGATGCAAGGATCATCTAATGCTAAACAAAGCCATACTAGAAGACGCACATCAGTCTCAAAAACAACTTAGTATGAGCTGGATCGACTACCAGAAGGCATTCGACAGCGTGTCGCACGAGTGGCTATTAAAGGTACTCGATATATACAGATGTCCAGACACCGTCAAATGCTTTCTGAAAACGGTAATGCCCAAGTGGAGGGTGATAATGACGGCCCATGGAACGAATAATTCGGCAACCACGAATCCAATTCACGTACGCAGAGGAATATTCCAAGGTGATTCGTTATCGCCTCTTTTATTCTGTCTGGCAATTAATCCTCTATCACATACACTCAGTAAATATAAAACCAAAGGGTACCGGCTTAAAAATAATACACAAATCAACCACCTTTTATATATGGATGACCTTAAACTTTACGCCAATAACAAAAATAGCTTACAAGTGCTTTTAGACAGCACAGAGATTTTCACAATAGACATAGGGATGACGTTTGGGTTCAATAAATGTAATGTATTACATCTTTCGAGCGGTAAAAGAGTAGAACAACAGGAAACCGGACATCATATACTTCTCAGTGGCCAAGAATTCCAACATCTTAAAGAAGGCCAACAATACAAATATTTAGGCATTTTAGAGTCAGGCAAGATCGACCATAACGAGGTTAGGCAACAACTATGTAAAGAATATTTTAAAAGGGTTAAGTGTATCACAAATTCATATTTAGCTTCCAGAAATTTAATTAAGGCCATAAATACATTTGCAGTCCCAGTATTACTATACTCTTTCGGGATAATTAATTATAAAAATCAGGATCTTCGACACGTAGACGTTAAAACCAGAAAATTGTTAGCTTTAAATCAACTACATCACCAAAAATCAGCCGTAGAAAGACTATATTTACCATTAGAAGAAGGCGGAAGGGGACTCACGAACATCACAACACTATACAAAGTACAAATGATAAAGTATAGGAAATATCTGAACCAAGCTACTGATTATTTAATTCAAAATATTAACGAACACGATAAAAATAAAACAAAATACTCCATTAACAAAGAATCGGTAGAACACTTTAAAGAAATAGAACTACAGGAACACAAAAACTACACGGATACAGAGATAAGAAAGGCAATAACACACAGTAAAATAAATACATTGAAAACAAAAACTTTACACGGACAATTTTACAAAAAAATCATAAACGCACAGAACATAGACAAAGAACAATCATTTAATTGGCTCAGAAAACAACTCATATCCCCCAAATTAGAAGCTTCCATATTCGCTATACAAGACGGAAATATGATTACGAGACAGTTCGAACGGGATGTTTTAAAGAAGCCCATAAATGGTAAGTGCAGGCTATGCGCTGCGAAGGATGAGACGGTGCAACACATCGTCTCGGGATGCGAAAAAATAGCCGGCACCTACTACGTTAAGAGGCACAATAACATAGTACAATATATACACTGGACCCTTGCAAGGAAACACAAGTTTAATGTCAACCAACTTTGGTGGAAAGAAATTTTAGTACAACCACAAACAATAGAAAATGAGGAAGCGAAACTAATGTGGGAAATGCCAGTTCAGACAGATGTCACCGTGGCTCACAATAGACCAGATATCATTTACATAAATAAATTAGAAAATAAAACTTATCTCATCGACGTCACAGTACCATCCGACTACAACATAGGGGCAAAAGAAATTGAAAAACTAAACAAATACCATTTACTCCGAAAAGAAATCACTAGATTATGGAAAACTAAAGCAGAAACAATACCAATAGTCATAGGAGCCACGGGAGTAGTTGCAAAGAGCCTTCAGCGTTATATAAACCTTTTAGATGCAAACATAGATTCACACATTCTACAAAAACAAGCAAGCATACACACAACAACAATTTTGAGCAAAGTTTTAGGAAATACAGCATATACAGAGTCTAATCAGGTAGCTGAACCTCCCCTTCCTTGAGGGTCTCAAGGCGGGTGGTCAGCAAATACCAGCCAACGGCTGTGCAGACACAGAGTCAACCAATTAATATAAAGAATATCCCTCCTCAAGCCCAACCTTTTCGTCCGGGTCGACCACCAGACCCACGCAGGAGGGGGACACTTATACAATTTTGTAAAAACTTATAAGCTAACAAAGGCAATGGCAACCCACGTATGGAGAAATGTATACAAGGAATTCGCGCATAGGACCGCTACCTGGGGATAATCGCCAGGGCACGCCCGGAGCTGACGCTGGGCGTGACAGCATGCGAACCGTCAGTGGCTCCCAGCTGAACAGGCGGGCTGGAGCCGGGAAACCCGAAAATGCCACAGCCGAACATTTGGTGGATGATGCTTTGCGGAGTAGGGCTGGGCCCAGTTGCTCTGCCGGCTCATCGACACAGACCACAGCGAGCGCGACAAATACAAACGATGACGCGAGAAGAAAGTGGTCTCAGGAGGAGTTACGTGAACTCATGTTTTGCTTCTTTAAAGCAAGACACAAAGGCCCCGGATACATCAACAGACTAGACACGATTTTTAAATTAAGAAATCCACATAACCCCAAAACACGCTCATTTTCCGGATCGTTATTAGCTAACCAAGCACGTACAGTCATATCTCGTAAAACAATAGACATTAAAGAACTCGACACAATCAAAAATAATGCAGAAATTTCAAATAATACACAACGGACAAATTCTCCTTCTCAACAATCTAATGGTAATGCACTAAACACACACACTCTAACGAACAACTTTCAAGATAACACCTCCTCTAATGTTAATATTTTAGAATCCGACGCCAGAAAGAAATGGTCAGACCAAGAACTACACGAACTGATGTACTGTTATTATAAAGCAAAGTCAGAAGGACCGGGATACATAACACGATTACATCATTTATTTTACACTCGAAATTACAGTAACACCAAAAGTACAAAACTCACAGGAAACAAACTATCAAATCAAGCACGTAGCATCATAAAAAGAAAAATAATTTCAACGGAAGTTCTTGACGAGATAAAACACAATGCGGAAAATTCAACTCAAAATCCCACGGTACCTACCACACCAGTAGTTTATGATCAGAATTCCAGTCAGTTAAATTTAGATTTAGATACACCCCACGAAACTACAACGATAAATGTAAGCTCAAGAACTGCAGAAACGGATGCACTTAATACAAGCGAATCAACACAACACACACTTAGTGACATAGAAGAAGAAAATACACAAAATAACTTAGAAAGTTCCCAAGATTTTACCGTTGATGAAGATCAAGATCCACTTATTGTACAACTTTTACAGACATTAGCAGAAATCAGAGAAACTCCTATTAGCGATAGAAAAGAACTACCGAAACCTAAATTTAATAAACAATATTTTTCAAACCTAAATAAACTAAATATATTATTACCTAAATTACTAATCAATCAATATAACTTAAGAGATTTAAACGATGTCATTTATTCTGCAGCTGCAACTTTAATATTAGCAAACGGTCAGACACCTTATGTCAAAGATAATATTATTAAAACTAAGAAAATACCCCCGTGGAAAATTAGAATTCAAAGAAAAATAGAAGATAACAGAAAAGAGTTAGGTAGGTTAACTGAAATAAAAAACCAACGAGCCAGTAGTAGAAGAATGAACGCAATTAGGAACAAATTATTTAATAAACATAACATCAACAACGAACAGGATTTAAATAACACTATTGAAATACTCAAACAGAAAGTGAAGGCTTATGCAGGAAGGCTGAGAAGATACGATGAGATGAATGAAAGGAAAATACAAAATATACAGTTCAAAGAGAATCAACATAGGTTTTATAGAAGTCTGGTAGGTAATAAAAATACATCCACAATCGAAATACCCGCCAAAAAAGATATCGAACAATTTTGGACACATATTTTATCAGAACCCAAGTCATATAACGAAAACGCTGAATGGATTAAAAACGTAGAAGAATCACAACAAAACATACAGGAACAAAACTTACACGAAATCACAGTAGACGAAATTAAAAATGCAGTTAAAAGAACACACAATTGGAAGGCACCGGGGGTCGATAAAATTCAAAATTTCTATCTCAAATATTTCACATCCACACATACATTCATCACTAATATTTTTAACAGCATTCTGCAAGGTAGAGAAGGTTTGGAGGAGTGGTTTACCACAGGCAAAGTCATATTAATTCCGAAAGACTACAATAACACACAGGATCCTAAAAACTGGCGACCCATTGCCTGCCTACCAACTTTATACAAATTATTAACTTCCGTACTTGCTAACATACTATACACACACTGTGACATTAACAACATTATAGCACCAGAACAACGTGGTTGCCGAAGACGATCCAGGGGATGCAAGGATCATCTAATGCTAAACAAAGCCATACTAGAAGACGCACATCAGTCTCAAAAACAACTCAGTATGAGCTGGATCGACTATCAGAAGGCATTCGACAGCGTGTCGCACGAGTGGCTCTTAAAGGTACTCGATATATACAGATGTCCAGACACCGTCAAATGCTTTCTAAAAAAGGTAATGCCCACGTGGAGGGTGATCATGACGGCCCATGGAACGAATAATTCGGCAATCACGGATCCAATTCACGTACGTAGAGGAATATTCCAAGGTGATTCGTTATCGCCCCTTTTATTCTGTCTGGCAATTAATCCTCTATCACATACACTCAACAATTATGTAAAGAATATTTTAAAAGGGTTAAGTGTATCACAAATTCATATTTAGCTTCCAGAAATTTAATTAAGGCCATAAATACATTTGCAGTCCCAGTATTACTATACTCTTTCGGAATAATTAATTATAAAAATCAGGATCTTCGACACGTAGACGTTAAAACCAGAAAATTGTTAGCTTTAAATCAACTACATCACCAAAAATCAGCAGTAGAAAGATTATATTTACCATTAGAAGAAGGCGGAAGGGGACTCACGAACATCACAACACTATACAAAGTACAAATGATAAAATATAAGAAATATCTGAACCAAGCCACTGATTATTTAATTCAAAATATTAACGAACACGATAAAAATAAAACAAAATACTCCATTAATAAAGAATCGGTAGAACACTTTAAAGAAATAGAACTACAGGAACACAAAAACTACACGGATACAGAGATAAGAAAGGCAATAACACACAGTAAAATAAATACATTGAAAACGAAATCTTTACACGGACAATTTTACAACAAAATCATAAACGCACAGAACATAGACAAAGAACAATCATTTAATTGGCTCAGAAAACAACTCATATCCCCCAAATTAGAAGCTTCCATATTCGCTATACAAGACGGAAATATTATTACGAGACAGTTCGAACGGGATGTTTTAAAGAAGCCCATAAATGGTAAGTGCAGGCTATGCGCTGCGAAGGATGAGACGGTGCAACACATCGTCTCAGGATGCGAAAAAATAGCCGGCACCTACTACGTTAAGAGGCACAACAACATAGTACAATATATACACTGGACCCTTGCAAGGAAACACAAGTTTAATGTCAACCAACTTTGGTGGAAAGAAATTTTAGTACAACCACAAACAATAGAAAATGAGGAAGCGAAACTAATGTGGGAAATGCCAGTTCAGACAGATGTCACCGTGGCTCACAATAGACCAGATATCATTTACATAAATAAATTAGAAAATAAAACTTATCTCATCGACGTCACAGTACCATCCGACTACAACATAGGGGCAAAAGAAATTGAAAAACTAAACAAATACCATTTACTCCGAAAAGAAATCACTAGATTATGGAAAACTAAAGCAGAAACAATACCAATAGTCATAGGAGCCACGGGAGTAGTTGCAAAGAGCCTTCAGCGTTATATAAACCTTTTAGATGCAAACATAGATTCACACATTCTACAAAAACAAGCAAGCATACACACAACAACAATTTTGAGCAAAGTTTTAGGAAATACAGCATATACAGAGTCTAATCAGGTAGCTGAACCTCCCCTTCCTTGAGGGTCTCAAGGCGGGTGGTCAGCAAATACCAGCCAACGGCTGTGCAGACACAGAGTCAACCAATTAATATAAAGAATATCCCTCCTCAAGCCCAACCTTTTCGTCCGGGTCGACCACCAGACCCACGCAGGAGGGGGACACTTATACAATTTTGTAAAAACTTATAAGCTAACAAAGGCAATGGCAACCCACGTATGGAGAAATGTATACAAGGAATTCGCGCATAGGACCGCTACCTGGGGATAATCGCCAGGGCACGCCCGGAGCTGACGCTGGGCGTGACAGCATGCGAACCGTCAGTGGCTCCCAGCTGAACAGGCGGGCTGGAGCCGGGAAACCCGAAAATGCCACAGCCGAACATTTGGTGGATGATGCTTTGCGGAGTAGGGCTGGGCCCAGTTGCTCTGCCGGCTCATCGACACAGACCACAGCGAGCGCGACAAATACAAACGATGACGCGAGAAGAAAGTGGTCTCAGGAGGAGTTACGTGAACTCATGTTTTGCTTCTTTAAAGCAAGACACAAAGGCCCCGGATACATCAACAGACTAGACACGATTTTTAAATTAAGAAATCCACATAACCCCAAAACACGCTCATTTTCCGGATCGTTATTAGCTAACCAAGCACGTACAGTCATATCTCGTAAAACAATAGACATTAAAGAACTCGACACAATCAAAAATAATGCAGAAATTTCAAATAATACACAACGGACAAATTCTCCTTCTCAACAATCTAATGGTAATGCACTAAACACACACACTCTAACGAACAACTTTCAAGATAACACCTCCTCTAATGTTAATATTTTAGAATCCGACGCCAGAAAGAAATGGTCAGACCAAGAACTACACGAACTGATGTACTGTTATTATAAAGCAAAGTCAGAAGGACCGGGATACATAACACGATTACATCATTTATTTTACACTAGAAATTACAGTAACACCAAAAGTACAAAACTCACAGGAAACAAACTATCAAATCAAGCACGTAGCATCATAAAAAGAAAAATAATTTCAACAGAAGTTCTTGACGAGATTAAAAACAATGCGGAAAATTCAACTCAAAATCCCACGGTACCAAACACACCAGTAATTAATAATCAGAATTCTAGTCAGTTAAATTTTGATTTAAATACACCCCACGAAACAACAACGATAAATGTAAGCTCAAGAACTACGGAAACGGATGCACTTGATACACGTGAATCAACACAACACACAATTAGTGACATAGAAGAAGAAAATACACAAAATAACTTAGAAAGATCCCAAGATTTTAACGTTGATGAAGATCAAGATCCACTTATTTTACAACTTTTACAGACATTAGCTGAAGTCAGAGAAACTCCTATTAGCAATAGAAAAGAACTACCGAAACCTAAATTTAATAAACAATATTTTTCAAACCTAAATAAACTAAATATATTTTTACCTAAATTACTAATTAATCAATATAACTTAAGAGATTTAAACGATGTCATTTATTCTGCAGCTGCAACTTTAATATTAGCGAACGGTCAGACACCTTATGTCAAAGATAATATTATTAAAACTAAGAAAATACCTCCGTGGAAAATAAGAATTCAAAGAAAAATAGAAGATAACAGAAAAGAGTTAGGTAGGTTAACTGAAATAAAAAACCAACGAGCCAGTAGTAGAAGAATGAACGCAATTAGGAATAAATTATTTAATAAACATAACATTAACAACGAACAGGATTTAAATAACACTATTGAAATACTCAAACAGAAAGTGAAGGCTTATGCAGGAAGGCTGAGAAGATACGATGAGATGAATGAAAGGAAAATACAAAACTTACAGTTCAAAGAGAATCAACATAGGTTTTATAGAAGTCTGTTAGGTAATAAAAACACATCCACAATTGAAATACCCGCCAAACAAGAAATCGAACAATTTTGGACACATATTTTATCAGAGCCCAAGTCATATAACGAAAACGCTGAATGGATTAAAAACGTAGAAGAGTCACAACATAACTTACAGGAACAAAACTCACAAGAAATTACAGTAGATGAGATTAAAAATGCAGTTAAAAGAACACACAATTGGAAGGCACCGGGGGTCGATAAAATTCAAAATTTCTATCTCAAATATCTTACATCCACACATACATTCATCACTAATATTTTTAACAACATCCTGCAAGGTAGAGAAGCTCTGGACGAGTGGTTTACAACAGGCAAAGTCATATTAATTCCGAAAGACTACAATAACACACAGGATCCTAAAAACTGGCGACCCATTGCCTGCCTACCTACTTTATACAAATTATTAACTTCCGTACTTGCAGACATACTATACACACACTGTGACATTAACAACATTATAGCACCAGAACAACGTGGTTGCCGAAGGCGATCCAGGGGATGCAAGGATCATCTAATGCTAAACAAAGCCATACTAGAAGACGCACATCAGTCTCAAAAACAACTCAGTATGAGCTGGATCGACTATCAGAAGGCATTCGACAGCGTGTCGCACGAGTGGCTCTTAAAGGTACTCGATATATACAGATGTCCAGACACCGTCAAATGCTTTCTAAAAAAGGTAATGCCCACGTGGAGGGTGATCATGACGGCCCATGGAACGAATAATTCGGCAATCACGGATCCAATTCACGTACGTAGAGGAATATTCCAAGGTGATTCGTTATCGCCCCTTTTATTCTGTCTGGCAATTAATCCTCTATCACATACACTCAGTAAATATAAAACCAAAGGCTACCGGCTTAAAAACAACACACAAATCAACCACCTTTTATATATGGATGACCTCAAACTTTACGCCAATAACAAAAATAGCTTACAAGTACTTTTAGACAGCACAGAGATTTTCACAACAGACATAGGGATGACGTTTGGGTTCAATAAATGTAATGTATTACATCTTTCGAGCGGTAAAAGAGTAGAACAACAGGAAACCGGACATCATATACTTCTTAGTGGCCAAGAATTCCAACATCTTAATGAAGGCCAACAATACAAATAGTTAGGCATTTTAGAGTCAGGCAAGATCGACCATAACGAGGTTAGGCAACAATTATGTAAAGAATATTTTAAAAGGGTTAAGTGTATCACAAATTCATATTTAGCTTCCAGAAATTTAATTAAGGCCATAAATACATTTGCAGTCCCAGTATTACTATACTCTTTCGGAATAATTAATTATAAAAATCAGGATCTTCGACACGTAGACGTTAAAACCAGAAAATTGTTAGCTTTAAATCAACTACATCACCAAAAATCAGCAGTAGAAAGATTATATTTACCATTAGAAGAAGGCGGAAGGGGACTCACGAACATCACAACACTATACAAAGTACAAATGATAAAATATAAGAAATATCTGAACCAAGCCACTGATTATTTAATTCAAAATATTAACGAACACGATAAAAATAAAACAAAATACTCCATTAATAAAGAATCGGTAGAACACTTTAAAGAAATAGAACTACAGGAACACAAAAACTACACGGATACAGAGATAAGAAAGGCAATAACACACAGTAAAATAAATACATTGAAAACGAAATCTTTACACGGACAATTTTACAACAAAATCATAAACGCACAGAACATAGACAAAGAACAATCATTTAATTGGCTCAGAAAACAACTCATATCCCCCAAATTAGAAGCTTCCATATTCGCTATACAAGACGGAAATATTATTACGAGACAGTTCGAACGGGATGTTTTAAAGAAGCCCATAAATGGTAAGTGCAGGCTATGCGCTGCGAAGGATGAGACGGTGCAACACATCGTCTCAGGATGCGAAAAAATAGCCGGCACCTACTACGTTAAGAGGCACAACAACATAGTACAATATATACACTGGACCCTTGCAAGAAAACACAAGTTTAATGTAAACCAACTTTGGTGGAAAGAAATTTTAGTACAACCACAAACAATAGAAAATGAGGAAGCGAAACTAATGTGGGAGATGCCAGTTCAGACAGATGTCACCGTGGCCCACAATAGACCAGATATCATATACATAGATAAATTAGAAAATAAAACTTATCTCATCGACGTCACAGTACCATCCGACTACAACATAGGGGCAAAAGAAATAGAAAAACTAAACAAATACCATTTACTAAGAAAAGAAATCACTAGATTATGGAAAACTAAAGCAGAAACAATACCAATAGTCATAGGAGCCACGGGAGTAGTTGCAAAGAGCCTTCAGCGTTATATAAACCTTTTAGATGCAAACATAGATTCACACATTCTACAAAAACAAGCAAGCATACACACAACAACAATTTTGAGCAAAGTTTTAGGAAATATAGCATATACAGAGTCTAATCAGGTAGCTGAACCTCCCCTTCCTTGAGGGTCTCAAGGCGGGTGGTCAGCAAATACCAGCCAACGGCTGTGCAGACACAGAGTCAACCAATTAATAAAGAATATGATATAAAGAAATATAAATAGTGGTTAGAAAACTTTGGTTTTAAATAAAACGTTGTTTAATGACTTATAATTTAGCGAAGGCAATGTTAATTATATTGTAAAAAAAGTGTTTTATTGCTTTGAGATGCTATTTTAAGGTTCTCTATTAAAACAAAATAATAATAACAATAAATCCATTACAAACAGCGTCAACATTTTTTTACAAATACGTAAAGCTTTTTAGTAACATTTTTTTATTATGTGTAATATGTACCTTATATGTATATTATTGTATGTATTTATTACATTTAAATATAGTATTTATATATCTGCATGATTTTTTTATTGTCGTAACTAAAATTATAACAAATTGCTAACAAAAAAGACTTAGAATATAACAAACGTAACTGGAAAAAAATTAAAATTTATTTTTACAAAATTTTAAATTAATTGTTTGAGATATGCTTGTCTTAAAATTTATTTCAATTTTCGAGTTAAACAATTGTTTATTAAATTCTTAAGAGGAGATAATACAATTATTTTTTTGACAAATAGTTATTATATTAGCAACAAAACCTATTTTTGAAAATATCTTTAAACATGTATAGCCATGTTAAGCTTATTTAAATTTATATAAATATAGAATGTAAAAAACCGATACGGGCAAGGATTCGAACCCGCGACTACTGGGAAACCGTCCCGTCGCTCTACCAACATATAATTCGTTTCGAAATACACTTGATATTTTATAATTTTGACATCATTTTAAATAACGCTTTAAAAAATTGAAAGGGATATAAAAAATTAAGAAGAAATTTAAATAAATATAATTGCAATATCTAATTATAACACATTTTTGGTATCTTTTTGTTTTGCTTTTTTTAACGGAACTCATTTTGTCACTCAAGAACACGCCACTTAACAGTGGGATAACCATTTTCTTTCATGTAAATGTGCTCAAGTATTTGTCTTCAATTATTTTAAAATGAAGATATATTATTTCTTAGCACAACCTTTTAGATTATTTATTTGTCTTAATAAAATACTATTCTTAAAAATTAATATAAATTAATAAAGGTTGTCAAAGCACTTTTAATGAATAGAAAAAAAAGATAATAGATGAGACACATCTGTTGTGTAATTATCATTTAAATATAAAACGTTAAACATATACATTTCTGTGAAATCGTCCGGAACAAAATCAATATTTTTAATGTTTTCCTTAAAAAGGAAATAAGATCAAAACCAAACCCTTACATAATATTTAATGAAGGTCTAAATATGTCGAATAGTCAAAAACCTCTTCAGTAAGAGGATGTTCCCTGATGAAGTGAACCTAAGTATTTTAAGCCCAAAAGTAACTTAGTTACTGAAACCATAACTTAGTTACTTGCGGACATATAAGTTTGAGTAAAGGTCTCATAATAATTATTCTATATTTAACTAATGTTCACTGATAGTTGAGATTTATTAAGAAGTTAGCTTTTTTTCATTAAAGTACAATGTATTACAAATTGTATCAGTCGTGTATTATATTCTGTGAAATTCTGCAAAACATTTGACAATAAGAGAAATTTCCTTGGAAAGGCATGTTCGTATGATTATCACTTACTCTTGGAGAGATGATGATGAGCAGGTATTCACCTGTGTTTTGTTCCTTAACCTGATCTTACGGTATCTTCGGAAAGATAGTGTATATACAGTCCTAAACTATACTATGACCCAAAAAAAAAAAATATCATTATAAATAATATTACAAACACTATTAATGTATAGTCATAAATAACTAATAAAGCTTTAAAAGTTATTTGTGACTATCAAAAAACTATAGCATAGGATCCATTTAGAGATTAAGTCTTGTCTGAGAATGGGATTTGTTTGAATTATGAAATCGGCTTTTAAATATACACACAATAATATTTCTCTTATATTATAAAAATACGGCTTTAATACGTCTTAAACCAAAATATAAAGCCTAGATGGTATTATGTATACCGAAAGCTATTATTGCAGTATTTAATATAAGCAAGGGTAGAAACTTCATTAGTTAGGGTTGATGTGGCGTACTAAATGTACAAGAATAATTTATATTTAGATTACAAGCTTACGATATGACATTCATAATAAAACATATTTATAACATAATTATTATTATTAAAATAATCAATTATCTTCAAGCTCATTCACACACGAATAAGAAAAATATACGTTTAAATCATGTATATAAATGGGACATAGCGTATTTATTTCATTCTGTTGGCCATCTTCTCTTTTATTTCACACAACTCGGTGGAAAATAAATCTTGACAGCAGAAACAAACATGACATGCAAAATATCAGAATACAAACTTTGTTTCTGCTTTATTTTCATAAATATTACTCATAGAATAAAGAATTTTCTGCTTAAAATCAAATATATTTTTTTACAACAATAATTTTAATTAATGTCATGAGAAGATATTATGAAGTTTTTTTTTTATATTTGTATTTATATAAGGTATGATATGACGTTGTACAAAAACATAGAAAACTGTACCGTCCACAATAACATAATCCTAAATAATTTTAAGATTAGCGGGCTTCTTTCCATTTTCCTTATGCCAGCTGTCGGGCTATTTTGACATTAGTTATAATTGTAATTTAGGCTTTCATTATTTCTTAAAAATAAAGAAATGTTCGCTTATTTTTTATCACAAGTTTCTAACAGGTCTCAGGCACGTTTATTTCTCATTATACATGATTTATGAAATCTTCGTTCCGGTTTATTAACATTTCATTCCAATGCGCTCTTGTTAACAATAAAAAAATATCACTAGAATTGTTACATTAGAAGGAAAATAGTATTGTGCTCACAATAATTCATTGTTTAAATGACAAAGACTTACTAACAACCTTTTTGTACACTTGGAAAGTCTTTAGATAGTATTTGTATTTTAATATTGAGCGTGACTTTACCCACGAAAGATACGAAGTAATAATAATAATAACCCAATCCGATTAGTCACTTTATTTATGTATGGTAAGTAAATAGTTCAATACAGCATATATATACAATAGTGTAATTCTGTCCTATCCACATTATAAATCTAACCTCTGAATACTATATCAATGATTTCATATCAATTATGCTATTCAAATCTCCTAATATCCTGCCCTCGATTGCTTTGAGGCGACCGACGTTTCTGAAACCAGAACATAATCACACGCTATTGTCTGTATTTCACGATCTATCAGACCATTTGCAATCATAGAATTGTAAATATTATATTAAGTTTAAATTGCTTAAACCACATTGAATATGTATTTTTAAAATAGGAATATATTAAAAGAATTGTATTTTAACTATAAGTTAAACCATACATCTTCAAAAACAAGAAACTTAAAAATGATAAGCATATGAACGAATGAGTAACAAATAGATCATTCAATATAAAATGCCTGATTCATAACGAAATCTTTTACTCTTTTCCCATAGAGTTATTTTACATAGAGTAGGAAAGCTAGCCTAAAGTGTGACCATCGAAATAAAAAGAGAAAGCAGCTGGGGCCACCTATCTGTCTCTTTTTCTTGCATTTGTGGCCTGTTTATGACTTCCCTTTTCTATGTATAATAATTCTATGCTTAAACCACTATTATAGGTAAGATAATATAATTTTGAATGGGAGATGACATTGCTTTTAAGAAGTAGATTCTAGCCAAGATTTTGAAAAAAAAAATTCAATAATGGAACAAACCTTTAGAAAGAAAAACGGATTTGTGTTAAGACAGTTGGTTTGAAATGTCTTAAATTAAAATTTATTACAAACGAATATTGACATTAATTAATATAAATTCAAGTGTAATTAGTTACAACTTACAGTAACGTAGGCGGAGTAGCAGACCGACAAATAGTATGTGGTAATTAAGAATTGTATATATGTGATAAATACATACAAGTAAATGCAATAACACCCATCTCAAATTATATTATATTAGGTATAAATATTATATCAGGTATCTCGTATAAGTTATAAGACATATTCCGTTTTTAATTCTCAATATAAAATTTTAACTTACTTACGTTTATTATTTAACAGGGTTCGTTGTTGCATTGTTGTAATTTGTAATGGTTTGGTAATTATGTAATAGAAAAATTAAACATAAATCATTGTATTTATTTCTGCCATTTTATTAACAAAGATGGCGTGTAGTATATTTTCAAATCTTGCCGCCATTACTACATACCTAGTTTGTAATACTTTAACATGTTTGTCACCTAACCAAACAATTCATAATCTGTTCCTTATTCTTACCCGGTGCTATTTTAGAGTTTTCATACAACATTTTCAGCTTCTTAAATATAGATTTTAGATGACATAGTATCCAATTTTTCATCCTATATTGTCAATTATATTTATGCCAAAATTCATTGATTTTTATTATTTTCACAAATTTTGACCCTTAAGGGTTGGTTTTAGAGCTAATAGTCTATAATGGGCTTTACATTAAATTATTAGCATATTAAAATTAAACAATAATACTAGATAAAAATCTTATAACTGAAAATTGTATATGTAGAAGTTAGCAACAAGTTACATTACTTATAATGGAATTTGAACACTTCAATATAAACCGGTGGACATATTTAGCGGCACGCAAAAAACAGACTGCAAGATCATATGAAAACACATTTTTGTTGTACAATACATTTGATTATTATTCTGAATTAATTAAATTAACATTTTTGAACATAAAAAATCACAAAATTAAAGCGAAAGAAACGAAATTAAAGACATTAAGGTCAGTGACTTAATTCTGAAGAGTTTTGACCTAACAAAATGAAAACTAAAGAAAAGTTAATATTGTCCAAATGACTGGTTTTTTCGCGATTCGTGATACAATCAGTATTTAGTGTTGCCACCTCTTGCTGTTAAAACTGCCTGCATGCGTCTGGGCATGCTCTCTATTAAATTGTCAATAAAACTTTGCGGCATTGAGTTCCATTCTTCAACCAATGCGGTTTTGAGGTCTCTTACGTTGACAGGTGATGGATTTCTTTGTTTAATTTGTCTTCCCAGTTTGTCCCAAACGTGTTCTATTGGATTTAGGTCTGGCGAGCGTGCCGGCCACCCCAAAACCTGGATTCCGACCTCATTAAGATATTCCGAAACTAATGCCGCAATGAGAGGTCGAGCGTTGTCATGCATTAGAAGAAAATTGTCTCCAATGAAAGGGGCAAAAGGCATCACAATCTGCTCTAAAATGTCGGTTACGTATCTTGCCGCAGTCAGGGAGCCGTTTTCTACGATGCGTGCTCCTAAGCAAATACCGCCCCATACCATTACTGACCCTCCACCATACGGCTCTCTCCCAATAATATTACACTGAGCGTATCTTTCTCCGGGTCGTCGCCATACTTTGGTCCTTCCATCATCTGGTTTGAGACAAAATCTGGACTCATCACTAAAAAGAACTTTTCCCCAAGCGTCATTATTCCAATTAAGATGGAAACGAGCGAAGCTGGCCCGAGCCACTCAATGACCTGCGGTGAGCTGTGGACCTCTGGCAGGCAAGTAGGCCCCTATACCAGCTGCCTTCAGTCTTCGTCTTCTTCTGACGGTTTTGGTACTAATTATCACTTGTCGAACTTCCTGCAGCTGGTTTCGTACCTCAGAAGAAGTCAAGGTACGGTTTCTGAGAACACTGCTGACAATAAATCTCTTGTCTCTCTCTCCTGTTACTCTTTTGCGACCTTGTCCTTTACGCCTGGTATACTCTCCAGTCTGCCGGTATCGTTTAACATTGCGGAAAATCACAGACTTGGAAACATGTAATGTTTGAGCCACTTCATTGTAAGTGTAACCATTTTCAATTAAAGTTACAGCTTTAGAAACCAGAGCAATGCTGAGATCCGGCATTATCGCCTAAATTTATCGAATTAAGTTCACTTCACTCAATAATGACAATTTTTCGTCAAAAAACAACAGAAATAAAGTTTTTGTTAAAAACAACAAAAGCCGACGAAAATTCCATACACTACGTGTCTCAGAAATTAGCAGATAAACAAAAAAAAACAAATGAAATTTAAAATAAAATTATTTTTAAAATCATCTTTTTTTTTTAATACATATTGGTATAGTGGCCAGTACGAAAATATGAAAATATTTTCCGTTATTCGACCTTTTTTTTGCGTTCCCCTAAATATGTCCATGAATGTATATAATACAATCGTATATTTATTCTAATAAGTAGCACATATTGTTTTAAAATATAAAAAGAAATGATATTATTATAATTATAAGTACTTTACTCAAAAAACCTACATGTTCATGAAAATGATCTTCTTCATAATTTGGTTGCAAAAACACTTTTGAATTTAATTATAAATGCCCTAAACGATACAAAAGATTCAATATAATAGTTTTGGTTTGTTTTTGTTTTATATTTAAAATGAATAATATTACATTATACTGTAACTTTAATGTAAAAGATATTGACATAATCTCAAAGAGGTTAAAAAATCCTTAAAATAAAATTGAAATAAAATATATATATATATATATATATATATATATATATATATATATATATATATATATATATATATATATATATATATATATATATAACGTCATGAGAACATGAAGACGACACTCGCATAACATTATATTTACATATAACAAAATGACATTAATTAAATGGTGATCTTATAGTTCTAACAGAGATGTATTAAGTTAAGGCACTGAAAGGTCAATTTGCTCATACAAGTTAACTGTGAAGTTGTAGACAGTTGTTGCAACTGTAGTCGTCACAGACAAATAGATTAAGAGAGTTCAACCAAGACTTTGCAAATGAAGTTTAATTCATTTCTTAAGTACTTTTATAAAATCTTAATATTATAATATTTTAAGAGTTCTCTTAATAATTGTTAATCTTTATTTACATAGATAAAATTGAATTTGTTTATTTCTAAATATGTTGTTGTCCATGTAAAAAAATAGTGATAGAAAATAAATATGAAACTGATACTTTAATAAAATAATACAAACCATATTTTACAAAAGGAAAAAAGTTTATTTATTTATTTATATTTTACAAGGTTCTCTAGAAAAAACATTACTATTCGTAATTATTCCGGGAGCCAGTGACACATTTTCATGACCAATTTCCTCCCAAGTGAAAATTTGTAAAACGCAATAGGAAGTTGTGTTATGAAGCTTCGCAATCGTCAGCTACGACTCCGGTGGTGGACAAGGCAGTAGCAGACTCCCACACACGAAGAAATATTTTTTTTTTAATCATTTCCTCGCATTCTAAAATGTCTTGAATAATAGTTTATCTAATATCTTGAAGGGAAAATAAAGTCAGCTGACCATAACATGGTGGATTATACGTCAGCTGGCCGCCCGAATATGAAAAAAAAATAAAAAATGTTCAATGATTTCCACTCAACTAAAAATTTATCTGGTGATAGTTTATATGTTACTGTGAATGAAAATTAACATCAGCTTGCTGTATCTCTGTGGAAAGTTCGTCAGCTGGTTACTTGAAATGTGTAATGTAGCAGCATTTATTACCTACTGAATCTTATCAGCTGACGACTTTTCCCTTTACTAACAGCTAGCTGATTTGTTTTATTATTTACTAGAGTATATAACATAACAATATAGCTTCATAACACAACTTTCTATTGCAGTTTACAAATTTTCACTCGGGAGGCAATTCGTGATGAAAATTGGTCACTGGCTCCCGGACCAAATGTAGGTCGCAACAGTGATGAATGTCATCATCAGTGATAAATGTCTTTACTTATAATACTTATAATATCTAAGCCTAGATAAAAAAAAAGTTTTCATCAAAGACATAAAAATAAGATCGCTATATATTTTATTGCTTTATAATATATTTAATTCTTAAACTGGCAATATATTTAAAAAATCTTATTTATCAACTTCTTGAAAAGTATGTTAAAAGACGCCTTTGAAGGTACAAGGAACAGAAAAATATTTTTTTTTTCTCGTAACCAATTTTTGCGCTATTATGATTACTTTACTTTTTTATTACTATTTTTTAAAGTTTTAAGTACATGTATTTTGAGATGATATTAGTTTATTGATTTAAATATAAATTTTAAAAGATTACGTGGTATAAATTTCCCCCAGAAGTCTGAGTTTTCCCCTTGTGGATGTAAACGTTATTTAAAAATATTATATAAAACTTGTAAGGCTTAATAAGGCTAGACTATTTATAAACAATTTAAACATTCATAATTTGAATTGTTTACTGTTATCAAAAAGTTACAAACCTTGGTTAGGATCACTGACACCTTTCTCTAGAAATTTTATCTCTCGAATCAAAGAAATTTAAATTGAAAACGCTTTTAAAATTATAAAGATTTAAACAAACTGAACTTTGAACTTTTCACATTTGTAAAGAAAAGAATCACAAGTTCAATTTATTATAATAAACTCGTTTTATTCTCGCAACCTGCTATATCATTCTAAGCATATCTATATAAAAAGATGACAAAGGACGCTACGGAGCGTTAAACTCTAAAGCCATTAAAAATCCATTGAAGTTTTTTACAGATGAGTATGTAGAGTATGAATATATTGAACTAATAATTAATGAGCAAACTACCGCAGGATAATCCAGTAATTTTGAAAGATTTGAAGTTAAACATAAGTAATTATAGAGCGAAGCGAGCAAAGAGGCTTATAGGCGATCCCGAATTGGTCGAAGCCGACCTCCAAAGCCTTGAACACGGGCGTAAAATTGCTAGCCTCTCAGTATTCTATAGGATACATTTTGGTGAGTGTGCGCAGGAATTACACGAGTTAATTCCCCCGTCCCCCTTCCATCACCGGACGTCCCGACGCACGGCAGGTATCCATCCTTTTGTTGTGGACATTCCACCTGTCCGAACGAAGCGCTTTGCTTCCTCATTTTTAGTGCGTACAGCGAAGGACTGGAACAATTTGCCTGCGTCGGTATTTCCGGCCAAATATAATGTGGGTGTCTTCAAGAGAAGAGTGAATAGGTTGCTAGGGCAATGCGACTTACCATCTAAGACTACATTCCACTTACCATCAGGTGGAATGTAGTCAAGCCTAGATCATATAAAAAACAAAAAAAAAACCGTTCTCGAGTAAATTTTTTTTTAAATATTATATTGAGTATGGGGTTGTTTTATGGATTCTAAGTTTTTCGTTACTGACGCAGTAGTTACAAATAACATGTTAAATAAACATTTTTTTTAGATGGCTTATATTTTTTTAACACAAGAGAGAGTATGGTGTCGAAAAGTTATAGATATATATTTAAGTGCTGTATGAGAAAATAAGTAATATGTTATTTTCTTTAATAATAATCTGTTAATAATACACTAGAAAAAAATATCTGTGTCGCTGGATGTTCCTAAGCATGCTAATTAATATATAAGGTAAACCCAAACTTAGGACAACTCTTTAGATGGCTTAAAAATCTATTTCTTGTCGGTGTCGAAAGCGTGACCTCGGGCTTAACAATTTAGGTCACAAAAGTTCAATTACGAAAATACAATGTTATTTGTATCATATCATATTTAACAATCTAGCTTTTAGCTTTGTCTTTATAAAGGATAATTCGAAAGCTTGAACTCACAATAAATCATCTGCATATGATAAGATAATGTCTAGATAATGTCTAGATAATGTCTAATAACATTATTTACTGCAAAAATACCGCCTACGCATCAGAACCACATGAGAACATTATTGTAATCTTCAGCAGAAATATATTAATTTTTAAATACTCAACAATAAATAAGAACAGACAAGATGATTACTTATAACTGAAAAACATATTTCTAACAAAGTAAAAATTTAAAAAAAATATTACATGTTAATGATTAATTGATTGCATTGATTCGGGCATTTAATTTTTATTATCTTGTAGTGTGTGATTCAAATAATAAAATGACTTCATTTCTTGGGAGCTACAGCTTGACGTGATTTCGTAGCTTCGATAAACTTTATTTCTAGTATTCGAGTTCAAACATTATCCGCCATTGGCTTTCGTGTATAAATAGTGGTTGTGATGCTTTAGTGAAACCCACTTATGATGTAGGATATAGAGATATATTACTCGTTATTGATGGAGTCTCAGGAACAGGATTCGAGGCGTAACTCTCCGGCAATAGGATGAAAGAGATTTGAATTAAAAGCGCTTTTAAAATTTTAAAGATTTAAACTAAACTTTTACATTTGTAAAGTGTAAAGTCACAAGTTCAATTTATTATAATAACCTCGTTTTATTCTTGCAAAGCTTCCATTTCATTCTAAGCATGTATAAAAAGATGACAAAAGACGCTACGCTACGATAAACTTCAAAGTCATTAAAAATCCATTGAAGTCTTTTAGAGACGAGCATAAGATTGAGACGAGGTTAGTGTGATCAAAAAATAAATTGACCTGAAATTTACTTCAACTAAAAGACATTAACAACAAAATTAAAATAGATTTAGGACAACACTTTAGATCCTACAATGATCTGTTCCTTGCCGGAATCAAAAGCGCGGCCTTTAGCTCTTATCTAGGTTATAAGATCAATAAGACCAATTAAGATTTTATTAATAAAATCGTCATTGTAGATATGTATTTTCTTAAAACCTATGTCATATTGATGTCAAACAGTGCTTTTACATCAAGGTATGCTTCATCAAGAGATATGTGTATATTAGGATAATACGTAATTGCACAAGATTTCAATCAAAAATGTACAAAAGGCGGGCGTAATGCTAACATTCATTTTGAAGTAGATATGCCACAAGGGAAGGGAATTCGTCATATCATATACCTATATCAAGTAAATACCAATAATAATAATAAAAAATATTCAAACTCATTTTCTTATTAATTAAACAGTTGTAAATAAAAACTTTACTACTTTTAGAGCTTTAGATACTATCTTGTAGATAGTTAAATAAGATTCGGCAATAATTTATTCTATAAAGCCATTGTTTTGATTTATATAACATCTATGAAATATTTAATATTCATGAAGCTTATATAATATTTTTTAATGACGGCTTAAAATCTTAAATCTGTAGACAAAACAATGTTTAAAAATTTAATTAAAAATAAAAAAAAACCGGTAAAAAATAGGTCTAAAAAGGATATCAATAACATTATTATGTACTTACTGAAGTCGTTGCATCTGGAGACTGTTGTACGTACATCGACGATGGTATCTTTTTTTACAAAATTTTCGGAGCTAATTACCGGAGACTTAGACTATACGACTATACTTAGCGGTCCCCACGACTTCAATAATTAACGACTTTAATAACGACTTTAATAATAGTTTTTTTAATTTAAAATTTTCTTTTTTTATTTAATTTTATTTTACTTTTTTTGTTGTACTAAATAAACCGAAGATTACACAAATTCACATGTTTAGGTTTTTATTATCAATATTGTATAACAACCTTTCACCACCTCCATACCAACCAACCCACCAACCACCAACCATACTTTCGATTAAAAAAAACCGCATTCAAATTAGTCCACGCGTTTAGCTGCTACATTGCCATAGACAGACACACAGATACACATAACACGCTTATAACACCCTTCTTTTTAAGTCGGGACTTAAAAATAGATTTACCTGACTATGTTAACGTAGTTTAATTGAAAATTTTCTCGAATTGTTTTAAACCTATTCTGAGTTCCTTTTCATGAGCTTTATATAATACAATGCTATTTAAATCATGTCATATTTAATAATCTAGCTTTAGGGAGGACCGTTCGAAAGTTTGAACTCGCCATAAATCATCGCCTAACCGTCTCTATAAACATTATTTACTGAGAAACTTACGCCTAGATATCAAAATCACACATTATCTAACCGTGTATGTTAGGTCCCTATATTTTCATCGCATTACTGTAATAGCCTGTTCAAGATCCCAATTTATAAATGGTTTTTTAAAAAACAAATTACGTAAATAAGAGAACGGAAGATGTTTCTGAACTGTGATAATTATTGAAATAAAAAACCGGCCACTTCGAGTCAGACTCGCGCACAATAGGTTTCTTGGCATGTGTCTATTTATACCTATAAAAGATAAAGTATGTATGTATGTTCCTTATAGATCCCGAAACGGCTGGACCGGTTTAAATTTCTTATATTTAATGTATTTTTATTATGTATTTCGAATAAAAATAACTTTAAATTTAGCCTGCGAACTAGGCTGCGTTTGCTAATATCCCATGAACTTCCGAATTCTTGACAACAAGTAAAAATCATGAATTCATAGTATCTGTCGCAAAAAAAGGGATTATAATGCTATAAATTCTACATTAATAATTTTTAAAACGAAAGCGTAAAATACACATTTCCAATTATATACTAAGTTTTGTTGGCAAATACAAAAACTCTAAACGAATCACCCCAAGTGGAGGATAATAACATTTGAAAGAATTATCAAATATTATGAATATATGATTTTTAAACAAATATTTTAAAAGTGAATGTTTTTTACTAAATAAACCCAGAAAAACAATACTTTTAAAATTAAATTCATAGAGCACAAAGGGACACGACTAACTTGAAGTAAGGGAGGGCATAATGAAGAAACAAGAATGATGACTTTTTAAATTTGTACTTAGTTAATAAATCTTCATAAAGAAGTTTATTCATTTAAATTTAATTTTAAAAAATATATCCTATTATGTTCATAATAGAACAATGAGAATGAATCACGGATTAAATGAAATACCTAAGATGGATATCTCCAGGATGAGCGTAACTTATTCGAACAATTTATTAAAGAAGATATCTTTCTCAAATAGATTTTTTATTTATCTTCTTAATTTTAACATTAGATATTACTGTATAATAGTACAGTTGACTTTTACTTTCCATTCTTTAGATATGATGAGTGTTTTGTTTCAGAGCTCAATGATAGTGTCCTCGAACAATGTGTGTGTGCGCGTGCGTGAGCGTGTGCTGCGTGTGCGTATATGTGTGTAAAAGAATAAGAGGCGAAAACGTAACCATTACTGGAAATATTTATATGTGTAGTCTAAGCGTGCCCGAGGTTCATTAATTCAAATATAATTTATAAGAAAGGAGATTAAGTAAATACTGGCAGTCGAATTATTTTAATGAACCTAAATTAAATTCCAATTGGAACCAATTAACAATTTTATATATCATAAGCATAATGGCAAGAAAAAGAAACTTATAAAAGAAAAAAAGATATGGCAAAAAAGAAACCAGCGGGGAATCAAAGAAACAAATAAATAAATTTTCAACTAAACATTGAAACATTTTAGTTATTTATATACTTAAATATGTTTTTGCCCTAGCCTACTTTTCAAACTATAGATTCATATTCACAATTTTTATAGTATTTTTTAAGTAGAATTTCATGTGATTTTCAACATTTTCAGATACTGAAAACTGTAGTCTTATTTAATTTATTACATCTCGAGCGTCTGTGAAGTATGAGAAGTCCTTTCTAGTATTATTATATTATGTTGTAGTTGTAAAAATAAGTTTTGTTTTGATATAAATTAATAAATGTAGGTAACCAAAAATTAATGTAAGTGCTTTTTCATCTAAAGCAGTATTTATATAAAGAGTGCAATATTTTTTAAAGTCGAGAATGCAATTACTCACAAATAAGTCTGTTTTATCATCAGTTTATCATATTCTTTATCCTATATGATATATTTGTAATTAGATATTCAAAGTCAAAGTATTTCAATTTTGAATAGACACAGATTGCACTTCTGAAACGTTAGTCTCTAATATCCGGGATCCAAATATGATCCAAATAACTAACCTTACCAGTAGTTGCATGATGTTCCAAGATTTAGAACAGCTTACAAGATTGGTTGTCTTGCATGGGATGTTATATTCATTTACTAAGATTAAATATTTTGCTTTTGGTTAGGATATATTACCAATTTCTTTTTCTTAGATATAGAACGCATAAGTATTATAGCCCCATTGAAAAGAGTTTTTGAGGGGCTCTCCAGGACCCATTTTGTATATAACTAGATGTGAATATATGAGTCAGATGACCAATTTGTCCAAACTTATATATTTCCGCTGAACTTACACGTTTAGCTAGTATGTTGATAAATCGCCCCGCTGTGACTTTAAGTTAAACCTCAAGTTTTCTTTCAAATACTATTCCAATAGCATAGTTAGAATTTCGTTATGAAGGATGAATTTTAAGCCTATTTGGCCAACATAACGTAAAGAAAACTTTAGATCATTTTGTTTTACTTTTTATGTTTATCAAAACAGTTGGGTTAATACTAACTTTCTGTAATTTGTTTTCATAAAACCGAACGCTAAAACGTTATCTCGGCCACGAGCTATGTAATAACGAAGTTAAAAGATTAAGCTATTGTGATCAGAGCAATCTAAGGCTTTAGAGACATAATAAAAAAATCTAATGGCATCCTTTAAGTCTTTCCAGGCTTTTAAAACGGGCTAAAAATATATGTTCAGCTTCATTACTTCAATTTAAAGAAAATAATTCTGTCAAATAAAATATCTGTTAGGTTATTACTTACTGTTATCTTATCATGATGATAACTTAATGTCTTAGCTATGTAAGCTATACGTTGAGTTAATTCATAAGTTTATATAAATATAGAATGTAAAATAAACCGACACGGGCAGGAATTTGAACCCGCAACCTCTGGGAAACCGTCCCGTTTCGGAATTCAAATTAGCTTAACATGGCTGTACATGTTTATAAATATTTTCAAACATTAATTCATGAGTGATTTATAAAGCTATCCTAAATAAAAAAAAAACTAAAATCTATAACACATTTCTCAAAAATAAAGAGTTTAGAAAACACGCTACATTATAATTGTGTATTAATCGAAAGTGGTACACGGTGCATTATTTTTCTTTTTTTTTTTATTTCTTCTAATTATGTTAAGAATCGATATGATGCTGTCCAATAAATATATCTATATGGGTAGAATATGACTACTTCCTTAAAAAAGTCTATAAAAGTATGTGTTTTTATAATTTTATATCTTTTTGACACAACTTGACACTTAACGTTAGTCAATATTCCTCCTACAATTAAATTGTCCGAGTCACATATCCATATATATGACATTCAAATTCAAATTCAAAGGTAGATTACCTTATTATCAAAGTTTAAAAAAATCTTATTATTATATTTAAATAATATTGAAACAGGTTAGTAAAAATATTATTTTTGAATATTAGAACAAGCTAAACACCAGTTTATTAAAAACTTCAATACCAAATGTAGATGTGGGCTGATAATAAGCTTTCGTTATCTAGAGTATGGAAGGTCAAAGTCATAACGACTTTAGGATTTACTACTATGTTCTATCAACAGGCTCCGTTCGTGTGGACTGGAAGGTTTCATATTGTTTCATATTGGGACCACTACTGATAGTCACTACTACACTACTTAAAGAGACTGTGTTGAACAGTGCAGTAGCGCAGAGCGCTCCTTAAATTTTTAGCTTTAGATGAAGAAAAATCCTTTTAAAGCATTTTTAAGAGCTACTGATATTTTAAGTTTAAACTTTACTTAAGAAATGAGTTATAATTTATAAACAGAGATTCTTAAATCCGCCTTCTAATATATTTTTTCTGCTTTTTTTCATACCATAATCTGATTTCTCAACTTGAATATTTTATACTATATAAATTATCGAATTATACAAGTGCATCGTAGCCAAAATTCAAAAGTGAACTAAAAATAGTCTTAAATCATTTTAATGTCTGATATTTTTTCCGGAAATAATAAATTTTGGTTTCGAAATTAATATTTTCTGTAATGTTTTACGTTACAGAAAAAACGAACTTATAATTTAAAAGAATTCAGGTTGTTATTTTACTTAAAACGAAATATGAAGAAAGTTACCTTTTTATGTATGAAGCTTAAACGATATCTTTATATCTTTATATCATATTTTATATATTTTTTCCGACCATCGCTCAGTACTTCAATGGGCTTTCCCAAAAGTACTTTGAACGTGCTGAGCGACACCCGAACCCACTGGTGGCTGATGCCGCAGAGTATAGACCACGCGAGACTACTTTAGTCAGAAAAAAATTACCCAAGTCGGTACTCGTTCACCCCGACGACGCGACGACGCGTTCACAGTAGGTAAAAATGTGTACGCGTAGGCTTAAGTGACACCACACAACATACAGACACACACCGTCTATACCGGTATAGACGAGGTCCCAACTGAGTAAGTGCTCTGTTGCTCTGGCGTTCTGCCGTCGGAGGACGCTAGTGTCTAAATTTCTTTAGCTTCCTTCCTGACTAACGGCGCCCCGAGCCGAGGTCCGTGTCTCAATCTGAGACGCCCTCGGGACGTCGTTCCCCATGGGGACCCGTCTGGCCCCCCCTTTTTAAGCGTGGGTCTCCCGACCCACCCGCTCCCCCGGTGACGCTGTAATAGCCAACAGGGCTAACAGTATAGACAAAAAATATCTGTGTTCTTCAATGTGTTTCCCTTGATATGATCTAATTAGAAATAAATATTACTATACTTAAATAGAAATGATTCAATATTTAAATATTTTTTGTGTTTTTAAATGTTCTCTTGATATGATTTAATTATAAATAAATACTACTATTCTTAAATAGAAATAATTGAATATTATTATAAATTTCTGTATTCTTCAATTTGTTTCCTTTGCTACGATCCAATTATAATTAAATATTACTATTATTAAATGGATATCTTGAATATTGTTACAAATTCCTGTGTTCTTGAATTTGTTATCCTTGCCTTAATCCAATTATAAATAAATAAAGCTTAAATATTTGATTATTTTGTAAAAAATACATTTAGATATGATAAACTTATTAAGTTTAGAAATATTATAATTTTATGACAGGATGGACAGGTCAGTCGTCATTATAAAATAATCTAAACAATAACACTTATTTGACAACCCCATTTTGTATCGTAAAAAGACACAAACGTAGACACACACACACACACACACACACACACAAAACTTCAAATCTTACCTAGGTTAATTTAGTTTTAAAGACACCAATTAAAAAAATGCAATAATTTTTCTTTCACTTCAGTTTGTTGTCAACAATATATTATTCTCAATAGAACCTTCAATTTAACATATTGTGAAATAAGATTAATTTTAAAATGATAACGAGAGATAAGACATAATACCTCTTTTATACTGAAGTTAATCTTTCTTAAATTTGATTTCAATCATATACACGCATAAGAAGTAAAGAAGGAGAGTTTATTTATGAAATTCATACCGATTAAAGTCAGATAAGAATGCAAAACAGTATAAAAAGTATACATTTTTATAGAAACATTAATCAATTCTTAATTTATTTATCGATTTCGCAAGCTTATACCAATTTTCGGATTGTGTCAGCAAGTCCACTTGTTCCATATAATATGTATCTGGCAGCCATTAAAAATGAATTAAAAATGCGTTTCATGATTTATGTCAAGGAAGGAATAAAATTATAACAAAAAGCCAACATCACGAGGTGTTCCCAGGCGGTCACCCATCCAAGTACTGACCTCGCCCGACGTTGCTTAACTTCGGTGATCGGACGAGAACCGGTGTATTCAACGTGGTATGGACGTTGGCGATTGCTATGTCGAATTTTGTGATTTATTTCCTGACTGTAGTCCAGAATAGTAATAAGAGCAGTAAGAAGAGTAATCATTTGTAAATTATAATAACAAAGTACCTATTTCTACCCGCCGGGACGCAAGTGACATCTTGCGAAAACGAAGTTGCCGCTTTCTGCCTTCGTCGAACAGAAAAATAGCATAAACTCACTAAACTCACAGAAAAATAAGAAATAACATGTGATCTGAACCTTTCTTTTTTTACTTTACTTTATTGACTTTTTTTCTTTTTTTTTGTTTTATAATACTTATACATGATTTATATTTTAATGCCAGTTTTAGATTTGATTTTTACAGTAATAGATCATGTTTCAACTACCCAAAAAAGTACATATAAATATGACATCATATTAACAAGGGTCCAGATTAAGTAAAAACATAAAAGAATTTGTTTTTTCGATAAAAGATAATCACAAACTATGGTATATGGCCAATATTCTGGCCGAATTTAGATGCGTTAAATAATTACACTTTTAAGAGTGGGATGAAAATCACGAATACCTATTGTAGGAAAAATTTGCCTCTTGATTGTTATACCACTTCTTTGATTCCTATTCTGTTTTTTTAACTTTGTATTTCAAATATATTGCTTTATGGACGGACTCAGTCGTATAAAATTTAATTTATATTTTTAAATGAGGTTTTTTGGTTATGGACTTAAATAGTGTAGGCTTACACATGTTTAAACAATTACAAATATTAAATAACTGCCACAGCGGAAACGTTATATACTGGCGGAATATTAATTGCAAATTGTAATATCATGTTTATTAAATGGAGTATTATAACCACCTTTGTATATTTATATTACAATATCATAATTACTCATTACTTTTATTTTCCAAAACAGTACCTAAATGAACTGGTAACCAAGTATATAATTATAGCATTTTAATATTAAAAGAATTAAAAAGGAATGATTCGGATATTTGCCATTAATAATGTGTCAACCTGAATGTTAAATGAAACTCAATTAATTCCAAGAGGATGCTGTACACGTTAAGCCCGACATAAGTCTTACGCCATTAAAACATTTTGGAAATGGTTTGTTTTTCTACTGTATTTCTATTATTATATTAAGTCTTTTGGCCATGATCAGAGCTATTTTTATCGGTAATCTATTTTCCATCTAGAAGAAGAAGTAGGCTTGGATTATCGGATGGAGACAGTGTTTTAATAAAATAAAGCTGATATTATGATTATTACTTTTAATAATCTACAATTTACTCGAAACAATTGTAAAATATTCAAAAATTAACAAGATGTCTTTGGATTTAATTAACATTCAGCGAGCACGTGGTCGCGTGCGTTCACGACGTTCGTAAGTAAATTGTCACTGACAATTTGTCAGTTATTGCAATATGGCTCCCCAGTCGGTGTTCGTTATGACAATAACGTTTGACAATCTGCCAATTTCTAATGATACTGACGTTAAAGTACCCGATATATTTATAGATAAGATATAAGATAAGATATAAGTATAACGAAGCCTATGATTACCTTGTACTTAGATAAAGCAGGTAAGATAATTATTTCTCCGAAGATCATTCAAATGTTTAGACGGCCCTCCAACATAAGAGGCCCATTTTGTCACCTGTTCAGCGAAGGTAAACGAACCAGTTGGAAAAATCTAGTATTGTATATATTAGGAATCTTTTTAAACCGAAGTAGAATTTAACTTCGTTATCTTTTTGAGAAGGGTAAATTGGCTATATGATAGCGTAGCACTTAGCATTGTGAATGATACGGTTTTCTCAATTCCGAATTATATTAATTATTGTTTTTTTGTTAACATATACTAATTTTTATCATATTTTTTTATTATATTATTTATATTATATATTATTTTTTAGAAGAAAATTGTGCTTCAACTGACTTAATGTTGGTTTGCATTTAAAAAACTGTGTATTTTTTTATTAATATGAGGCAAGTTTAACATATATCTTTATTAAAACAGAAGGATATTTTAAACACTTTACTTATAAAACCTACTTCATCTTGAGAGTAATCTTGCTTCATAAATCATTCATACAAAATGAAGACGACGGCTCACATAATATTATATTAAAGGATGACATAAAGACAGGAATTAAATGAAGTGTAAAAATATTCAACCCATAAAGTAAGTTGTATCCGTGAATGTAATAATTTATTAATTTGTACATTTTTAAAACATATTAATCGTTTGTTTATTAATATAACTTAATAAACGAAAAAGTAAACTTAACAGATAAACCAATATTTATACCGTTATAGTTATGTAATGATTTCAATACAAGTCTAAAAGTATACAAAAAAGTTTGAGAAGGGATTCTATATTGTAATGGAAGAGCTTAGTGACTCTGAGTTCCTGGAGAGAGAAAGGGCTTTACGGTTGGTGACAATAAGCTTCGATATTGTGACAAAATACTTTAATATGTAAGCTACCACCAGCTCGTAATGCTGTTCTGCTGCGCAGAAACTTAACAATTGCTCTCTTTAAATGAAATTTAACAATGTTTGCCTTATACATTATAACACCAACCCTACAGATGAGTCAATGACCCAAGTTCCACACATTTCGCTTAACCAAAAGTTCTTGAATGTTATCGTAAGATTTATTTAATAATACAATTTTAATTTCAGATTAAAAACTAAAAAAAAAATCTAAGATATCTTGTGGAACTTTATTATATTATATGCGTACACTCAAACCCATGAAAGTTTGTTAACTCTTTGAAGTCGAAATAAAAGCGTTATGAACCTATTTTTATTTCTTGTATTAATCATATGTCTGTCGCTGTTTATAATATAAGCATTTAAATTTTGACGTACATGTATGTAAGTTGTTAAAAATGTATTGAGAAGCGACCGTAAGAATACCGATTCATTTAAAAACATCTGTGACTTCTACCATACGTCGTAAATGTGATTAAGAAGCGTGGCACTCGCTTCAGTTGTTGATTAACCTGTGGTGAAACCATATTATAGTCTATTTTTTTTGTATGTCTATACTGTTAGCACTGTTGGCTATTACAGCGTCACCGGGGAAGCGGGTGGGTCAGGAGACCCACCCTTAAAAAGGGGGGGCCAGATGGGCCCCCATGGGGAACGACGTCCCGAAACCATATAGTCTAACCCCACTTTTGAACAAAGGAACTACTTTACTATTTTTTAAATTAAATCTGGGAATGTACCGAATGTATGAATGGTTTCAATACATTTGTTAAAAAATAAGGATAACTGTGAAGCAATATCATTTATAATAGTTATAAGTAATTTTACTTACACACCCTAAAGATCACCGGTTTTTTTCATATTTAGGTTTCTAATAGCTTTAACAATTTTATACAATGTAACAGGTTTAAAACAAAACATTTATTACTGACTCTTATGTTCTTCGCCAATTCGGCGACTGCATCAAATGGTGAGGAATTTAAATTACATGTGACTGTTATAGGAATTTCGTAAAAAAAACTCAAAAACAGTCGCCAAATTTAAATTTGAATTTAGTTCTCAAATTATTTCAATGTTATGCAAGTAAACTTTTGAGGCTCTTTATTTACATGATTAATCCATGGAGAAAATTTTAGGCCACAGTGGTGCAAGCTTAAATTCGTCATTACCGTTTCTTCATGGACAATATTAAACAGTTAAGGCTTTGTCTTATCATTGAGTTTAATGTGGAACGCTTATGATCTGTCAGTACTACATTATTCAAATTATTACTTTTTTCGTTATATCCTTTTTAACCCTTTCAATTACAAATACTTAATATTCAATTATATAAAGCCTTCAAGAGTGTCCAATACTCTACCAGATTTAACTATAGCGTTTCTACTACAAGCTGAGCTAGACAGGTATCCTAATTGCTTCACGATACAAAGAGCTATGCACATTTGATTTGATACCCATACATGCATATATATATGTATATACAGACATACATATGAGTTTTGCCATTGACAAACAAGATCTGATCATTTTAGTATAATCATTTATATATCTATTTTACTAACTTTATGATTATAAGTTTTTGTTTATTTTTACAAATACAAAAAAAATCTACAAACACAATTACCATGCTAAGCACACATCCCATTACCTTCGAAAACTGACATGTATTATATAAAACCCTCGCAAAACAACATATTACATTTCATACCACATTTTTTACCTCAAATCTTATAAATTATATTAGTTATTTCTCACGTCTCCATGCTTTACATATATACTACAATTTACATACAATAAAACTAAACCATTCGCTTTACCCATTTTGTATCGATAATGACCGATAATCTAAGCTGTCAACGATAATATTGGCAAACTTTCTGTATCTACTCGTATAACCAACTCACGCTCACCATAAGAGCACCGCAAAATAGTTTACAAAAAATATATAAAAGACAAAAAGATTAAATTTGTTCACTATCAATTCAATTTACTTTCTCTCAACTCTAGGAAGAGCTTAACGTTTCCAAACAATTAGCAAAGAACATATCTCCTTTAATTAATAGGATTTTCTTTTCTTTCATAAATCATGTTATACTAAATAGACGATTTTTACTAACAGCTTTTTAATAATAATCAGTGTTTTGTTTGACGGTCCTAATTTTATAAAATAAAGGCCCGCACTTCTGGTATGTGACCTGATGGTAAAAACATCTTTGCAAAATGTAATTATACAGGAATGAATGATTTTGCAATAGTATTTTACGAGTATGTGCTGATTCAAATAATAAGCTATTAAGCACACCAAATAACATTTTTATTTTACAAGTAATTTTTATTTGAACGTAAATAAATTAACAGATAAAATTAGTTTAGAACGTGTTCAATATACTATGTACATAATTTAAATATAAATATTTTTTATTCATAGTTGCTCTCGTAACTTTTTATTTCCAGTGTTAATAGTTCATTCCATATTTATTACACATAATATAAAAAAAACAATACTGAGCCTTGTTAATTACAAACAAAAGTATAAAGTATATTCTTTACTATAGATATAACATTGAAATCTCAAGAGATCAATATTCCGGTAAGTAATTGGTTGTTATCGACAGACAGCGTTGTTTCTGTTATTATTGCAAGATTTCTCTCCTTACACAAATAATATAGTATGTATATAAGATGTTACAGTTTCCAAATAGTTTGTCTCATATTTTTATGTTTAGGAACAATGCACAAAGAAACAAACGTGCCTCTAGTACTAAACGGTGTTACAAGAGGTTCCGGAAGTCAATAAGTTAGATACATATTATACAAGAACTTTCATAACATTACTTTTAATGTTATTACAATATTTTTTTTTCATGACTACTATTAACAGTAGTATAAAACTTCAAACTCTTACTGTACTTGATCGTAGTAGCTATAAAAAACATAAGTCATCCCTAATATATGTATTATTTATTTTACATATCTTGTATACACGTGAATATGTTAAAAAACTAACTTCAACGCGCTATAATGTGAAATGCATGTCAGTATAATATTCTCATATTGAAAGTATAAATAATACATATATGTAAGAGCAATTCCTTCTGTCAACTGCAGGAATTGAGAAAGACATTTTTAATGTTGTATACGTATGACATTACATTTTCCGTTCTAGACCATATCAGACGATATTCATTGATACTGATTTTCAAATAATCCGTCCAGAAAAATCTTTTTCATAATTTTATTTTTGAGGTTAACAATATAATATTACATTTATAGTGTAAATTACAATCACCTTCCATTCCAATTATTTGGGCTGGTGTACCTAGTATGATAATTTAACATAATACAAAGTATTTAGAAAACGTTTCAGAACTAGCCAGACATCAAACCCTCTTTGCAAAAGCATTCCCCAAAGAAGTTCGACGATATTCATTTTTTTCTAGATTCTTTGTATTCTGTAAAGACTAAAAACTACATAATGTAGATATATACAGGCGGTACAAAACTCTCTCAGGAAAACGTCGATGGTCACGAAAAATATTTGTGTCTTCTGTTCTACATGTACCAGGGATAGCTGTTTTATCGCACGGAGATTATATCTGTATGATGTATGATATCTGTATTAAAAGAAAATATTTATTAAAATGCGTACAATAGAAATAAATATTTAATAATGGATTTGCAGATAGAACATTCTGATTTTTTTTAAGTTTTAAGTAAAACTATTATATTTTTAGTTAATTGTAAATAGTATTTTTAAAGCTTACTAAATAATTTATGTACCGATACCCATTATTACAGCATTTATAAAATTCTTACAAACAATATAATTATATTATTTAGTATTGATGTGAACATTAAAGTAAAACTTAAAGAAAAGCAGATAAAACCCCACTTTAAATCTTAAGGAGTATGTATGGTACAGCCTCGTACTAAATCTTTGCAATATTAGAGGAAAATCAATAGTAGTTAATATTACGCTAATGAGTTGTAAAAAACTATATATATTTGTTATTTCTATATTCTGTTATTGCATATTACTAAATATGTATGGTAGAGTGTCATTCAAAGACGGAGTGTCAACAATAGTACTCTTTACTCGGAGTCAAATTTCCCGCATATATGACAGAACCAGTCAACCCTTTGAATGCTCGCTGATAGGATCAACCATTCTGACAATTAGAGATAATTGAAGTTCTCTGGAGCTTGAAGAGGTTGTAATACCAGAGATTTTTTAATATATTTTAATAAAATAACGATACTGTCTAAAATCATCATATTATTTATAAAAATTGAAATTGTAATTGTTATTAAATGTTATTGAAGATTAGTCCAATTTGATGTATTTTAATATTACTTCCCTTTCATCCTTATAAATACATTTAGTATAACAAAAATGTTACAATTTCAATATTAAGACAATTAGGTTTAAGTTCGAATATTTGGGAAAACAAACAGAGGCATAACTGAGAATATGGGAATAAAAATCAAGATGAATAAAAATTGCACGAACGTAGCCTAAGGTCCCCTACCATGACCAAGGACTTTTAATTTCTTTAATAAATTACTAATTAATTCATTTTACATTGTTCATAAGTGGCTCCAAGTCTTAGATAGTTTTAAACCATCTTCTTTATTAAAATACGGATGTTTTTAAATTTCAAGTCTCAATGATTGGGCTTTTCTTCTTAAAATTGAGATTCAATTAAAAGTATTCAATTCCTGTACAATATAGGGGTATAAAATTGGCTGTGATTGTGGATTGTCATACATTGAGCAAAATTAAATAAAAAATCTCCGACACAAAAAGACATCCAAAATGGCAAAAATATTATTATTAAACTTAGTCTCGCCATAAATACTGTTACGATTTAAAATAAAAAATATTACATTTGAATTTGGACTCTGTGATTTTTATACAATTGTTAATTGTGTTTTTTCATTTTGGCGCCAATACATTGTACAATATTTTCCGATATTTAAAATGAGTGGGGTAATAAAGAGAACAGAATCGCTGTGATTGCATTATACAAAGTAGGTATGGAGCCAAATGTAATTTTTAAAACTCCATACACTTAGTATTAGTCAAATGTTTGTGTTTTTTTTTTTTTTTTTATTTTTTTTTATTTTTTTTTATTTTATTTTTTTTTAATTTTTTTTTTGTTTGTCTATACTGTTAGCCCTGTTGGCTATTACAGCGTCACCGGGGGAGCGGGTGGGTCTGGAGACCCACCCTTAACAAGGGGGGGTCAGATGGGCCCCCATGGGGAACGACGTCCCGAGGGCGTCTCAGATTGAGACACGGACCTCGGCTCGGGGCGTCGTTAGTCAGGAGGGAAGCTAAGGACATTTGGACACTAGCGTCCTCCGACGGCAGAACGCCGGAGCAACGGAGCACTTACTCAGTTGGGACCTCGTCTATACCGGTATAGACGGAGTGTGTCTGTATGTTGTGTGGTGTCAATTATGCCTACGCGTACACGTTATTACCTACTGTGAACGCGTCGTCGGGGTAAATGTTTGTGTCGGTACACAAGTGTAAGAAGTAAGAAGTGTCATTGTACCTATTAATAGCCCGGTGGCTATTAATAGGTACAATGACACTTCTTCTGTTTGTGACAGAGAAAGATCTGGTCGTCCACGTAGTGTGGTCAAAGCAGTAAGGGAAAGAATTCGAAGAAATCCTGTTCCGAAAGCAAAAGATTTTATTTCGGGAAATGAAGATAGCACCTAGAACCATGTCTCTTATACTGATCATTTCTTAACTGATAAATTAAAGATGAATAGGGTGGTAAAATCGAAACAACTACTGAAGCGGTACGTAAAGTGAGGTCACAGAAAATTATTGTTTACGGATGAGAATTTTTTAACAATTGAGCAACATTTTAACAAACAAAATGACCGCATTTATGCTCAAAGCTCTAAGGAAGCTTCCCAATTAGGCGACAGAGTGCAGAGTGTTTTTATTTTTTAATAATAAAGTATTATACTTTTATATTTTTAGAACCCGTATTATAATACAATACTCTACTTTGTCCTGTATTCTTCTTCACATAGTATTGTAATGTGAAATTCATGCCTGAGTCATATTCATATATAGAATACATGAATAAAACATTTCCCTAACGGCAATTCAAGTCGACCTGTGACTATTAAGGTAATTTGATTCATATTTCATTGTAATATTGATTTAAATAACTTAGACTTGCTAAACGTCTTAAATACAACTATTTATTACCGTATTATACTTCGCAACCGCAATTGAAAAGACGATATAAATTTCAGGCTTGGATAATTTTCAATAATCATTGAAATTTCTCCATCTTTAAATATTGCTTTAAAAATGCGGCTTCTCTGTAATATGGAGCTATTTAAAAAGTCAGTAGCTTTTTAAAACGAGACATGAATGAAGTTGTGGCCTTTTACGTATAACAAGTTTTAATGATATGTAAGTACCTTTATATGGTTCTTAATGATACTCTCAGAAAATCTTTTATGAAGTTAATGTTTAATATTGACATTATATATTTGAATCTTTAAGTATTTTTTAATTTGTTTACGTCCATTTTAAGACAAATTCATTAAAGTATTTATTAAGCTTTTATTACTAATAATAATAAAGAAGTCCTTGTTATTACATCTTAGAATACACAACAAGAATGAAGATATATCACCATTTCAATTAATATTCTTTAAAATTATGGATCTAGAATTTTAAGAAATATTTTATTTAATTATATTTTTAATCACATAAACATTATCTCTTATTTAATAAATGATTTTTTTTTATCACTGAATTAAAGCATTTCGTTTAAAACGAGCACAGAGAACAAAAACAAACTAAACATCTTTTGTCAGTGTTCTAATTATTGAAACATAAATATTTAATATTTGAACAAGTATTGAGAAACCATTGAAAAATATGTAAAAGAAATTGAGAGCACTAAAATATATTTAAAAAATCTTAAAAAAATACATTGAAAACTGATTTAATTGAATACTTTTCTTAGATATTAATATTAAAATCTAAAAATGATTAATTATTATTTACTTAAATTTGATAGTTTCATCAAAAAAACCTCATCCGTAATTTTCCCAAATTGCTCAAAGTGAGACGACGCTGGCCTACAAACACTTATACTACTGAATTTCTCTATTTCTACTGAGGCTAATACAATTGTCTGATCAACAGAAAGTCTTACTATGTATGTCTTTACGTTCTTTGAAATTTATTTTATTGTTTTAAAAACCACAATATCAAGATATTTTTTTAACGAACTACCAACCATGGTGATTATTGAAATAATACAATATTTTTCACTCTTAAGCTAGTGTTCAATATCACAATAGGGACTTATCTTAAGTGGTTACGTCATTTAATAAACAACATATCCGTAGACATAATGCTATTTTCGTTCTAAATAAGATAGAAAAAGATACTGATTCCAATTCAATGAAATATACAATTATAATAAGAATCCTATGAAATCACTCAATCTTAATTAGTTTACTAGAATACACGCTGTAAAATAAATACCCTATCAAGAAAGGTGCCTTGTGAAGGTTGTTCAGTATTCAAAAGCTCCCGGCGTTATTCAATGATCGTCTGGATAACTCTTACCGTAATTGCTGCTTAAGGGAAATGAAAGACAATTATTGATATCAAAGCTTGGATTAATAACCAGAGTTTTTAATTTGATTTTAAAGTAAAATTTCTAAACACAATGTTTATCAAAAAACGTTGAATTTGTAAGTAAAATTAAATTTTATAAAATTAAACTTAATAAAATTAAACTAAAAAAACCATAATTGGCAATAATAAGTTGTTATTTTTTTCTTTTTAAGAAGAATAATATTAAAAGTAAGATAGATAGATTGTAAGTAGGATTAGTGAAACAATATTTAATTACAATTAATTTAATTCTACGATAATCTTATTTATTTATTTTTATTTCAGATGTTAATTATAAAGTATCTTAAAACTCAGTATAAGAAACTTAATACAAATAATTTTCCAAAATAAAACTAACTGAATAAATAAATTTAAATTAAATGAATAGGCAATAAATTTGAATTCATTGTTAATTTAACTCAAATTGTATCAAATACAAGAACAGGTATCTAACCTCGCATAAATTGTCTTTTTAAAATATCGCTTGGTAAAAAAACATATACATTGATTACAAAACTTTAGCACGAGTGCTTACAAAGGGGCACCCTTTTTTATAAATCGAATTAAAAAATTTAAAAGTATATGCTCTAAAAATACATTTATGAATGCGAAAAAATAATATAAAAAAGTACATAAAACTAGTAAGTAGTAATAATCAATTTGAATTAATAATAGTATAAATAACAAAAAATAAAATTGTTACAACTGAAGCTTATTTGTTTTGTACAGATAATGGTTCACAAATAAGATAGATACCGATACTGATTCTGATACATACAATCACATATTTAAAAGACCTCAATTCGGTATTTGCACTATTTTAGTGTTAAATATGTCAAATCCTGTACGATATATCAACGAACTTTCTCACCAATTAGAACTTTTAACATAAATTTGTTTCAAAGAAGGTAAACAAAATTTGAAATCAAAGGCTTTTGAAAGTCATTATAGAGATAATAACAAAACTTTTCAAATATATAAAAAGATCTGATAAATTTGAGCAAACTTGTTTGAGTGGAATTCGTTCAATAATAATTATATAATTATAAAAAAAAAACAGCTTTACTGTATTCTATGTTGCTTGTTATATATAACCAGGTACACCTTTAATTTATGCGTTAAATATTTAAAAACCACCAAAATTTTATCAAAAAATATACCGACATATATTTTATTTTATTATCGGACCCATTATTTATCAAATGAGGAGACACAAAAAATATATCCATTAATATTTATCATTACGGCCGAGTTGTATAATAAAATATACTTATAATAAAATATAGAAAAATTGCAAATATTTTATATTTTCAAATTGAAGTTAGAATAAAATCTGTGTTACACACTGGAAAAAAAAGTAAACATAACATTTAATCGCGTATAGTTAAATTATGTAGATTGAAATGACTTGTAGAAATTTCTAGGTGGAAAGCACTGAACTGAGTTATTTTTGCTGTAAAGGCGCATACCTGAGTTTTTTGGCATTGAACCCGATCTGATTCTTTGACCTCATCATGAAATACTGCCAGGAACATCGTCCAGCTCAATGAAAAGTTTCTGTTTTTTACCAATTGTTTCGGACTGCGTTATCCCAGGTAGCCCGAAATATCGCCTTTGAACCGTACTGTCGTCTGCATAGCAATGAATGTTATGTGAATAACATGCATTAACGAGTGATAGCATATCATTCATTGATTTTCAGTAGAAAGAGGGTGGCCGACTACATAGATCCCTGGGTGACGCATTTATAAGGTGGAAATTTAAAACACCTCAAATTGCCAGAGACTCGCCCTGCGTATATCCATAGCGTAGTGTACGTACGCCAAACGTTCACCCATTGAACGTTTCAGTCTGAAGCCATACTGAAGGTCATTTACCAAGGAGTGATCCTCCAGGTAACGTATAAGCTGGATATATATTATTCTTTTCTGAATTCTTCATAGCACTGAGGTGATATGGCTATACGTCGATAGTTGGCAAGATAAGAGCGATCCCCCTTTTTGGGCACCGGTTGTACATTTGCCTTCATCCAAACCCCTGGAACGATCCTATATTATTAATATTAAGGTAGTGGATCGACTAGTATGAAGATAAAGATAATTATACAAAATGAAAATATCTTTAGATGTACAAAAATACAGAATGGTGGCTATCGTCCATAGATATGTTGCTTAGCGTTGCCAAAAATAAATTGTTGGAACCGTTGGGGAGCTAAATAACTTTTTGCAATCTTGTAGGTGGTGATATAAAAACGTTGCTGTAAAAAAATGACACTTCTAATCAAAAAAACTAGATAAGTACTTTCATCAGTCCTCTCTTCATGTTAACCTGACAGAGCTATAATCAAATTTGTAGTCGGTGCCAAGCATTAAACAAATAATTATATTTAACCACTTAAATGAATACGAGCAAATTAATACAATTAAATGCCTACTTTAATGATAAAGATACGTAAATAAACATAATAAATAGCAATTAAACGTTATTATTAAAAGCAGCTCAATCTTCATATGATTACTAGCTTGAATCGATACGAAGAAAAACAAAAAAATAAATAATTACGGAAATGTATTCAACTGATTTCTAATACTAAATGGCTTGGCACCAACTTCAAACCTTCTAGTAAATAGGACATATAAATAATAGGTAGTATATAATAATTATTTAATCTTCATTATTTATTACTTTTTAGTTTTATAGATATTCAGCTTAATAAGAAGCAATACCACCGACATAAACAAAAAAAACAAAAACTAATAATCTCAGAGATTTGTATTCTTTTGTTTAATAATATAGACGACAGACGAAGCTTCTTAGCAATCCATGGATTCACCGTGCGGGTGCCGGGCCCATCGCTTTGCAAGGAGAGGAGTGCAAGCAGTGCCTGGGATTTGCGACCCAGGAGTAGGTTTAAGGGGCCCCTTTATTATGCGCAAAAACGCTCATCTTCACCCTCCACACTCCTCTCCTCCTCTCCCTACCTAACCAAATTTGGAAAGAACCTACTAATGCCGCCTTTGAAATACGTTCTAGAAATGAACCGATGCTTGTTCTAGAAAGGCCAAGGTCTTTAAGTAGGCTATAGAGAGATTTTGCTGTTATACCTCTCGCTCCCACTTATACCGCGTACAAACTAATTATAAATTTATTCCTGATCAGTTCGTTGGTCAGTTCGTAATACTTATTAAGCTTGAATGTGTGATCCACAAGTATCACGTGCCTCAAATGTTTCGAAAACAGGTATAAGTCCGGTCTGGATGACGAAACACCAACATCCCCAGGGATTTTGTAATGCTTTTCATACGTGTCCATCATGAATATATTCATAATCATGCAATGTAATTTTGAGGTTGGAACTTGAACAATAAAATAAAATTGTGAGTATAGATCACATTTTTTTCCTGGTTCAAATTGATTTTACATATTTTATCGACCTACATTTTAACGAAACCAAAACACGACGATCGGCCTGAGGGTGCGTACATGTTGTATTTAGGACTCACTTTGAATATAATGTTAATTTTAACCATATAAGAGACTTTTTCACTTAAAACATCCTTCAACTCATTTAAATCTATTCTTGAACTTGAAATGCATCAAAAGTGAAAAAAGAATTAAGCTAGAATGTATGAATTATATGATACAAACTATTATATATCTCTTATATTTTGGAGGATAAAGATATTCTTCTCTATAATCTTAAAACTCCCAGAAAAGTTTTATCAGTGATAAAAAAAAGATTTAACTATGTTACTTAAACCATTATTGTTATTGTTTGAATAGTCGTGCATTATTCATTTTAAAGTAATTTAATCTAAAGTTTTAAACCTAGAGTAGCATCCACTAAAGTCAAACTGATGGTATTGCTTTGACTGCATCCTGACTTTAGTTCTGAACAAACCCCGCAATACTCAAACTAATTTCACAGAGAACTCTCCAGAACCAGCAATATTGCAGGCACTATTGGGAGGGTAAACAGGGACGAGATGGGAATACGTACTAATTGTTATTTAAAATAATGTGTTTGTTTATCCGCTTTACTTACTTAAAACAAATCAATGATCTATCAAATAATTAGCAAATCAATTAAAATATATATAATAAGTAAATAATTTGTGAACTAAATTCTGATATAATTATCAAGATATTCCGATTATTCTGTATCACGGCTTGTCTCGCGTCAGATATCAGAGTAACGTTCAATAGATAGGATGTTGGATTCAGGGGTCATTGTTCCTAAAAATCTCTTAATACCTCCTAAATCATAGTTATTACTAGCAACGAAGGAAGATTGGGATCATTATATTTTAATATTTCAATTTGATTTCAAGTTAAAACAAACGATTTGTAATAAGTAGGAACACTACTTGAAGTATTGTTATTTTAATGAGAACTTAAAAAAATGCGTTTTTTAGTGAGAAGTAATAGATTCTTACGTCTTACATTGATAAATTAAGATTTGTTTATAATAATCAATACCTATACCAAAATTTTTGTTAATAAATAAGAGGAATCTAGTCCTCTTATTATTATTATTGTAGATATTCATTTGATACACAGTAAGTATTATTACTACATTTTACTGATGAACCTATAGTTTAAATTTCTTGTTTTGTGTCAAACTTACATGAAATTTCCAACTTTGTCCAACTTGACTTCGTATATATACAAATTGAAATGACCCTATCTTACAAGTTAGAAACCTGTCTCTGTCAAATTGAGGCTGTATTAAATTCTCGCCATTTACACCCCTAACCACAGATCCTTCTGATTTCTCTGCCCTCACTTCACCCCATTTTTTAATTAGACAGACATTTAAGGCTGTTCCGTATTCGCAGATTTAAGAAAATAATCTTAGCTGCATCGACAGCAAGGAATTAAAAGCGTCCAAGCAATATGGCACATCTTTGCCAAAAGTGCTGGCACCGATGACACCGATGTGGTGTTTGGCGCCGCGAGTGGAACTGGATTCGACGACGGCGTAGGAACAATAGAGAAGCTCGAACACTCACCTACCGAGATGCGCATACGACACTGTTATGACCAAATCAACATTAAATTATAATCTTTATATTTCAAACAGTCCATTTTTTAAATCTACTGTGTTACCTGTAGCTCGAATAACGTTTATCCATAAATGTCCCCAATCTTGTTATCTGTTTAGTATGCTATTACCTGTTTAGTAGCTTGACACGCAATATTTGAACACCTTAAGTATCTTAAAAAGTAATTTCTAAGAAATATTTTTGGACTCAATAAGATGTAATGTCGGCTTCGGTGATTACTATCAAGTGATCCCAGTTTGATACAGAATGAAAATAATTCTGATATTACAGCTTTATTCGAGACAATTTAACAGTCAGCACTTAATTTTTTTGAGAAGCAATTATTATTAACTTAGAAAGAACTGTCATACATTAAAATTTTCCCCGTTCCATTAAAGATATTTAGGTATTTCAAATAAAAATTATATAACAGTTTGTCAACAAGATTTTTTGTTTTTATGGTTTTCCAACTAGCAGACCTGCTCCAACTTGTTCGTAGATATAATGGAAAATGATAATTCAATTAAAAAAATTATACCTGTTAAGCAAATTTAGAGAATTTACATATATTAGAATATTTATGTTTACAATTTTAAACTTAACTTTCTAAACTCAGCAATTTTTGCTGTACTTAGGCAGTTTCGTATCCTTATAAAGTCAAAAGTCAAGCTCCAGGTCTAGTACTAGGTCTATGATGTTCTCACATTTAGAAGAACTTAAAGGAAGGATTCTTCTATGCTAATAGCAAATACCATCGAAGTGGTTACAGTTTTGAAATATATAATAAAAAAATAGAAACGAGACAAAAGCTGGAGAATGAGTTTTTATGATCGTGAGATTCACTAGTGTATAATAGACACCATTTATGGTCTTTTATATATTAATATGCAATTTTAGTAAAAACAAGTAAACAATAATATGTAGTTTATTCGTTGGTTAAAATCTTTGTTTCAATACCCTATAGTCTAGATCTTAACGTACATTACCATTGCGGTCATATCACTTAGAATCCTTAATAAAATATTTATTGACCCTTCTCGGTCTCGAAAGCTCGAAACCGTCGAATAAATAAGGACATAATATGATGTATTTGTATTCAAAGACGCTTATACGCACCGAACTATACGTAAAGCATCATAGTCATTTTACATGTATTTGTCAACTCTCATAAAGTATCACCACTACTATTTTTAATCCTATGAATACAATAAAGTAGACGTTTGCTTCCATTCCATGACACATGTTCACGTAAAAATATTATAATATAAATAAGAAACGAATAATCTCCCTATATTTGTGGTTCTTTGATCTTATTTCATCAATCTGACAGTCGACGGATGAGCAATGTTTTGTGTAAACGTTATCTTAAAGTGCCTTAAATTTGTAAATGTAAATAAAATACGATTTATATTATATTGTGTGTATTTTATTTGCTTGCTTCCTTCTATATAATTTTAATTTCCTGTCTACAAAATAATTTGGCTAAATATATAGTAGGACCAGGTATTAAAAAATATAAAAATAACGAATAATAAAATTAAGTTTATGTAGGTAAGTTTAGGTATTTCTATGAATCTATCTTCTATCTTAATATTATAAAGAGGAAAGATTTGTTTGTTTGTTTAAATTGAATAGGCTCCGAAACTATTGGACAAATTTAAAAAAAATATTTTAGCATTAGAATCCTACATTCCCCCTGATGAACATAGGCTATATTTTATTATCATCATTGTCATCATTATCATCATCACTAATATTATAAAGAGGAAGGAAGGAGGAAAACGGAGATTTGATTGTTTGTTTGTTCCAATTGAATAGACTCCGAAACTACTGGACCGATTTAATAAAATATTTTACAAAATCCTCTCTCTTTTATCCCTCTGATGAACACAGGCTATATTTATTACGAGAAAAAATAAGGATCCGCGTGAAAATTTCGACAATGTAATAAATTAAAACTATTAAGAAACATGATCAAGACTTTATCATATAGGTATATACGAATATTAATAAATATAAAAATGTAGAGTTAAAATTATTTACAATCAATAATAACACTATGATGAAGGGATTTATATTATCACTAGCAGTTGCCCGTGACTCTTTATGACTACGATCATAAGCCATATAAATATATTTTTTACAAGCTACGTGGACGCAGTCACGGGCAACAGCTATCTCTAATAAAGTACTTTACCTGAGTAAACAATTGTAAAAACTTTTGGGCCTATATAACAATGCTTTTTTTCCAATATAGCGCGGGCGGAGCCGCTGGGAAGGGCTAGTTATTGCATAAGAACCTTTCACCAATAAATATCTTGGAGACGACTGTTTCTACAACCAGTCATACCTAAGAGCCATCTCGACGAACATAATTTTCGATTTAAAAAACCGCATTCAAATCCGTCCACGCTTCTGGCCGCTACATTGCCACAGACAGACACACAGATACACAGATCGACAGGTCAAACTTAATACCCCTCTTTTTAGTTGGGGGTTAAAACTAACCACATTATATTAGTGCAGAGATAAAGACTGCGTCAAATAATCCGAGTCGAGTGTTATATATTTTTTTAATATCATATATGTATGCTTAATTCTTAAGTCTAAAACGTATATTATTATTTGAATTTGTATTCTGTATTTTACAAACATAAATAATATAAATTACTGTTATAAATAATATTAACGATGACTTCACAAAGTCGTTCTAATATTTGAGAATCGTGATTTATGTCTCAATAAAAACATATTTCATAAAAAATAAAGTCGACATCAGTGAGTCAGTTAATCGGTCTGCATTTTTTAATAATTCAAATAGTATTAAAAAAATATTTTTTTTCTTATAGGAAAACTGCAATATTCTCCATAAAAAAAAACTCAAATGTTATCTCTAATCTCTAATAAAAATAAATCATTCGCAAACTCCATATCCCATAACTCGTAGAGATCCATAAGAGAATTCTTTATCAATATGTTTTATTGTAAAAGATACAGAATGTTTTTTATAAACTTTATGCGGATATGAATATAATAAATGTTTTGTTAGTTGAACTTTCAACCATAATTAATTAATTAAGGTGTTTATATTTTCTAGTCCTACAGTCCCATATGATTTAATTTATCAATAAGTGTCTCAGTCATGCTGTTTTTAATAAATATACAATAAAAAATGTATAGGTACCGGATCGTTTTAATAAATATTCAAATCATATCTACTAAAGTTGAAACTTACTACTAATATTGAAAACTATCAGTTTACTTCTGTCATTGATTTCTTTTACATGTAGTTTAACACGAACCCGTTAACAATTTTATGATCGAACCCATTGGAACTATCTATAAGGATATATATAAGGAATAGAACTATATTTAGGAAATTGTGTATTTTATTACGAAAATGAACATCAAAAAGTTAAATGTTGAGCTCTAGTTAAACATATTGTTGGCGAATTAATTGAAACCCAATATATAACTTGATATTAATCTAATTCATGGTATCAATCTAATTCTATTATTTGATCTACGAAGTCTAACGTTTCCTAATTGCAATGTATGCCTAGTTCAAGAAATTACTTCTTTGAGGACCCCTTGAATCCATTTTCAAATAATTGTAAAAAGTCAGTCAGTCGAGTGGTTAGCGCAGATGCAATGGGACTCGGATTCGATTCCCGACGGGGACACGCATGTATGTGATGAGCATAGATGCCTGCATTGCTGGGTTTGGTCGTTTATTAAATATATTCTCAGTATTTATAATGTGTATTTCTATGTATTTGTATCGTTATCCAACACCTTTAACACAAGCAAATAATTTGCTTACTTAGGGATTAGATCAAGGTGTGTAATTTATCCTTTATTAAAAAAAAACAAACGCTAACCATCGTCCATGTTAAGACCAGAATATTCTTAATATTCACAGCTTCGCCAACATATATTTACTTATCAAATAATCAATATCTAAATATTTGTGTTTGAGACCCTTGGGTTGAGATTTCAAAGTCTTATGTTATTAGGATTGTTCATTGTTCGTTTACAAACTGCTGACCTCTAAGTTCAAAATACTCTTCTGACTTCTGAGATGTATTCTCTTTGTGTACATGTGACACAGCACTATCACCGGTATATAAATATATACGTTGTATTGTAAAGGAATATGACACTTATCAAGTCTCGATAATAGCATCATCTTTCTTTGTGATTTATAAAACGTCCTTACACAACCTTCTTCAAAGTTTCTTCGCCCTGTCCACAATTTCTTTTATCAATAACATTCTCAATACTATCGTGAGACCACACTTCTGTTTTAATTAAGAGGCAGATAATAAATTGCCCTTATATTATTGGTTATAACTTTTAATGAGAGTTAAATTGGGCAGCGGTGTTATTCCACTTATAGTTCCGCTAAATAGTTATTGCAACTGACTACGTCTCAGAGTTACAAAGTAAGAACCCAACAATATATAACGTTCTAAAGATTAAATTTATAAGCGCACTAACACTTGGTAACACGTTCATGATCTCACCAGGAAACATTAGCAAAATGGGTATACATGTTCAATAAAAGTTGTACATTCGAACAACCTTGAATGTGTTCTATAATTTAATTATTTGTGTCCATATATATGAATGAATGAAAAACATTTTTTATCAAAATAATTAAAACAGTGAAACATAAGTCAATGAAAGTGAATTATGGTACAAAATGTTTTTGTTTTCGAAGGTCAGGTTCTTATAGCCTTTACACTTTCATGTCTCTCTTGTGCTTCACATTTAATCCAATTGTGTCTGTATTCAGTCAGTGTTAATTTTATTAGATTTGCCCAAAGATACTCACAGTATTTAATTTAAATTTAGTATTAGATCTTAATTCAATTTATAGCCTTTGTTTACTTATACTTAAGGATCGAAAAATCATCTAGCATTTTTTTTCAATAATTTTAAACGGGCAGTTTTTGAGTAATTTAATCGAAATTTTGGCAATTGACCAGGAATGTTCAAAATATGACTTAGGTTGACGCATTGGCTTGAGAAAAAATAAATTTGTTGATTTTAAGAATCTAGTCAAATTCAAAATTACCTACCAGTAGTATCAATATATAAATGAAGGATAAACTAAGTTGGTGTCAAAAGCTGAAAAATATTATATTGAGGCCAATTAAAGCTATTTTAAAAAAAAATATATTTTTTTAATTATTTTATAATTTTAGATGAACCTATTATTTATTTTATTATTTAGCCCGTGGTACAATTTTTTAGCTTACCACCACAAAAACCAACATTAATTTGGACAAAAGAAATGTAGCGCAATAGAACTAAGAGAAATATGTCAAAAAAGTTAGTACAAAACTTAATACTTTGTTACTATAGAAATAAATTTATAGTAATAATATTCCAATTTGCTTCTAAATTAATAGTCCGGGAGCCAGCGACCAATTTTCGTCATGAATTTCCTCCCGAGTGAAAATTTGTAAAATGCAATAGGAAGTTGTGTTATGAAGCTTCGCGATCGTCAGCTGCGACTCCGGTGGTGGAGAAGGCAGTGGCAGCCTCCCACGCACGAAGAAAAAAAAATTTTTTTTAGTCATTTCCTCCCATTCTAAAATTTCTTGAATAATAGTTTACCTAATATCTTGAAGGGAAAATAAAGTCAGCTGACCATAACATGGTGGATTATACGTCAGCTGGCCACCTGAATATGAAAAAAAATAAAAAAAAATCAATGATTTCCTCTCAACTAAAAATTTATCTGGTGATAGTTTAAATGTTACTGTGAATGAAAATTAACATCAGCTGGCTGTATCTCAGTGGAAAGTTCGTCAGCTGGTTACTTGAAATGTGTAATGTAGCTGCATTTATCACCTACTGAATCTTATCAGCTGACGACTTTTACCTTTACTTAGAGCTAGCTGATTTGTTTTATTATTTACAAGAGTATATTAACTATTTTCTTAAAAAAATTTCATCCAGGAGGAAATCACTTTTCTCAGGTTGTTTGGCAGTATATTTGATTTGATAATAAATATGCAGTTTAATAATGAAGGAAATATAGTTATAACTAAAGTTTAATTAATCAATAATTTATTGAAGCATAATTTTATAAATTAATGAAATTTTATTTTAATATAATGAATAAAAATACTAACAACGGTTATTCATTTTCGTACTCGCTTTGGCTTGAGTCGCATCGGCGCAGTTTTAGAATCATATAGAATGTAATTTAATTATAAAATACATTAATTTTAAGTAGGTATGTCTTATTTCCTTTTGCACCCTCTGCTGCGACCATATATAATTAATTATTAATTAATTAATTAATTAATAATTAATTATTTGAAATTATATATTATTATTACTTTTGATAACAGCGCACATATACACTTAATGCTTAAGTAAAAATTATATATGGGTGTTTCTCTACTAACGGGAAAGTTTTGCATGAAATTTGTCCGGCTCACTTTTTGTTTTAAATAGGGTTTTAAATATATAGAATGAAAGCTAATAACAAGCGATTTTCAAGTCTACAAAAGGCTGGAAGATTACTCTGCTGTTTTAAATTTTAGAAGACTTCACACTGTCAGCGATTCATTCAACACAAAATTGAGTCGTTATCATAGACTATATAATTTTGTTTTATTTTTTCAAATTAACCAGAGGATTGTGTTCAAATATTTAGGACAACATTCAGGCGATAATTTCGAAAATTTATTATTACATTTACGTAGTGTTTGTTCAACATATATGATTTTTAGTATATTTAGTTTTAAAATGTACTTTAAATTTATTACACGCACTTAAATATTATTTTAAAATTGGATTTAAATTGAAGATTCTGGGATGGTTGGGATTAAAAGAAAAAAAGATATAAAACATTTACATGATCAACAGGTAGCCTCAAAGATACTGAAATGTACTATAGTTTTAGATATTTTCTTAAATAAAAAATATCCAAAACAATGTGCAAATTGCTTAGGACATCATTTTTCCCGTTAGTAGAGAAACACCCATATACATAATGTATATGCTTACTGTAGAAGTTCTCAATAGTGTTATTCCCTAGTTGGAATACATTACACTAAATTATACTTTTTCTTACAATGAATTGTTAAAAAATTATAATCGAAGTAGTAGAAAGAAATAACATTCTACCCATATATTTACGTTGATGTTGAAGGTGTCTCTTCTGATGTCTTTCTTATTTTCCGATATTTTTGCGGCAAAGCAGTATAACGTCGATAACACTTACTATGATACAACTGAAAATGGTTAAGTTGTGTAGGAAGCATATTATTTTGACCGGTTAGATTATTAACTTTTCGTATTTTTAATAAAGATCTACACTTATTTTAATTATCTTCACTAAATAATTTGGAAGAACATTAGTTTTTTTTACAAAAGGTACCACGTTAGACATTTTTATTTTTAATTATCCGTTACTATAATAACACTATGTTCGACTGACCAACTTAAACATGGAATCTTTCACTTTCCATTCGAGTCACATTATAATTTCAACTTACCCTCTCGTTAGTGTGTTTTACTGTTTTATTAGTGTGTTTATAAAATCTGGAGAGGGTAATTTGAATCTACAATCTAGCTACAATGTAAAAAGGGCTCATGTATTACTTTAATTTATATAAGAAAAAGAGATAAATAGAGAAAAGTGATTTCCTCCTGGATGAAAATTTATAAGAGATTAGTATTATAATCTAAATTAATAGTTAATATACTCTTGTAAATAATAAAACAAATCAGCTAGCTCTAAGTAAAGGGAAAAGTCGTCAGCTGATAAGATTCAGTAGGTGATGTATGCAATGTTGTTGCATTACACATTTCAAGTAACCAGCTGACGAACTTTCCACTGAGATACAGCCAGCTGATGTTAATTTTCATTCACAGTAACATATAAACTATCACCAGATAAATTTTTAGTTGAGAGGAAATCATTGAATTTTTTTTATTTTTTTTCATATTCAGGTGGCCAGCTGACGTATAATCCACCATGTTATGGTCAGCTGACTTTATTTTCCCTTCAAGATATTAGGTAAACTATTATTCAAGAAATTTTAGAATGGGAGGAAATGACTAAAAAAATTTTTTTTTTCTTCGTGCGTGGGAGGCTGCCACTGCCTTCTCCACCACCGGAGTCGCAGCTGACGACCGCGAAGCTTCATAACACAACTTCCTATTGCATTTTACAAATTTTCACTCGGGAGGAAATTGGTCATGAAAATCTGTTACTGGCTCCCGGACTATAACAAAACATTGCTTGAGTCGAAGTGAAATTGTTTATTAATTAGTCCCGGCAATGTTGTTCAAAGTTTATCTCTTCATATACTACTTGTTGATTGATAGATTTTAACTTTGCTATAGAGTTGTCTTTATTTACATAAATAAGTTATTGCTTAAGTTTAAATATTGAGATGGCTTTTAAAATATTTATATTAATTACGTAGATATTTTGTGCAGATCCATTTTATTTTTATTTAAATAGTGTTGAAAAATAAATACAGCAATACTGCCTTTGCCTTTTCCTCTTTTATCTATGTTGACACACGTAATAACTTTTTCATTAATAGTATAAAAAAATTAAAACTAGATCGTTAAAGTACGATTTCCATAAAAAAAATAATGATTGTTATTTTTTAAAATAAAACGATAATTATTATGTATAAAAACTGATAAAAGCACAATTTTGCAAACAAATAAAAACCTTTGGATTTTTAAATTTTTCTTTCATTAAATGGCATTTTTACTTTGCAACTATCGCCCGTGAACAAAAAGGTGCTTATTTTTAATAATAATATATTAATCCAAATTTAATAATAAGCATAATAATAATTTATTTATATATCAGATTAACATCCATGTGATAGTAACAATTTAAAACTTACAATCTAATGTTAGTACGATAGAATATAACAATTGGGTCTCAAATGAAGCCGCACCCAACGACACATCAGCGGCGAGTTCCACGGGTCAACAAACACATTCAGCATTCCGTTGGAGGAGCCGCGAAGGCGGGCTAACATAGAGGCGCTTCGTTTTCTTATAACGGCATAAAAGTCATCCGTGCGCGTCTCTGCGAACATGCCTGAAGAACTCTATTGCCGCGGCAGCCCCATCAGAGCCCTGAATGCGTTGTTATACTGGACCCGTAGCTCGCCATATGCCCACCGCGTATAGTGAGCCTAAAGACTGCAGGTGTAAAATGACTGACAATTTGCTTTAAAAAATGTTATTTTAACTGCTTTTGAAAACCTCGCGAATCTCCGAGCGAGCATGTTGCACTGGACAGATAGCGACCTACGTTCCCTTTCAATGTCAATGTCATCTTTAAAATTATCAGTGATCCAGTGGCCTAGATACTTAAATTTATTTACACGGCACAGCGATGTGCCAACGACAACCGGTATCTCTAAATAAGTCTTAGAACCAGACTTAAAGACAAGACAGCATTGTACCTTAGCCCGTGAGCCACCGTGGAATCTTCGTCTCCACCGCCTTAAACTTTTTACAGGAAAATACCAATGCCTTTCCAGTTTTACCAATAAAACTATTCTGCGACTTACGTCGCTGAACCAAAATCCAACCATCCTTAAGTCCGCCCACAATAGGCACATCTCTAACAGAAGATCTGAAAATTTTGATGATTAAAAAAATCAGGCAAGACTTAAATTTAAACTGAAAGATAATGACAAAAATCGTACTAACTACCATAAGGCCCGAAATCGCTGCAATACATTGTGTAGAGTTTCTTGAATCACTTGGAGTTAGTAAATTACCGAACACATCTTCCTGCAATGTAGATATTGAACTTCTCAACAAATATTTTTCTACCACAGAGGCCATCAATACCACTGATAAAATCCAAGCTCTCAAAACACTTGCATCCCTTAAAACTCCAGATTCTTTACCTTTTACTTTCTGCTCTTTTACTAAATGTGATGTTAAGAAGATCGTACTATCCATTTCATCGAATGCTGTTGGTGCTGATAGCGTTAGCCGGAATATGATCGTACCCATCCTAGATGTTATCTCTCCCATTTTAACCCATATCTTAAACCATTCCATTACCACTAGTAAATTTCCCGATATTTGGAAACAAGCCCAAATTATTCCTATACCTAAAAAGGCCAAACCCTTAAACCTCTGTGATTTCCGTCCTATCTCCATTTTACCCTTCCTTTCGAAAATTCTTGAGAAATTAGTACTTGAACAGCTAAGTCTATTTCTTAACGAAAATCAACTTTTAAATCCCTGGCAGTCTGGATTTCGCCCCGGTCATAGCACGGCTACAGCGCTAGTCAAAGTCACTGATGACATTCGACTGGCAATGGACAACACACAGCTTACAATTTTAACCCTTCTTGATTTTAAGCAATGCATTTAATACTGTCGATTATGATATTTTACTTACCCTATTACGTTCTATCAACATATCTCCATCGGTAACAGACTGGTTTCGGAGTTACCTCACTGGTCGTCGACAGCGCATTCGAAACGATAAGACCTTATCGTCCTGGTGTAGCGTCTCGGCAGGGGTACCTCAAGGTGGCGTGTTATCTCCTTTATTATTTTCAATTTTCATAAATTCTGTTACTAAATATATACTCTATCACATGTATGCAGACGACCTTCAAATTTACAGACATTCCAGAATTGAAGATCTTACATCTTCCATATCTGCCATTAATATTGACCTGACCGCAATTTCTGAGTGGAGTAAGCAGTATGGACTTAAAATAAATCCTGTCAAGTCCCAGGTTATTATTATTGGCAGTCCCAGTATGATTGCAAGGATAGATGGAGATAGCATTCCTGCAGTTATATATAACAATGTTCCAATATCCTATTGTTCCACCGTCAAAAATCTGAGACTACACCTGGATCAAACATTATCTTGGACTAGTCATATCAAAGAACTTAGTAAAACAATCTTTGTTGCTATGGGGTCTCTATGGCGATTTCTGCCGATTCCTACCAAAATTATGTAAGCACACTCTTTTCTTCTTTCTATTCTCGATTATGCCGATGCAAGCTATCTTAATTTAACTGAGGACCAACTTAACAAACTTGAGCGACTCCAAAATATTGCTATAAGGTTCATATTTGGTTTAAGAAAATATGACCACGTTTCTGAATTTCGCAAAAAACTCAAGTGGCTTCCAATTCGCCGCCGCCGGGATCTACACGTTCTCTCTCTTCTGTACTGTGTATTATTTCACATGAAATCACCCTCATATCTGAGGGAGAGATTTCAGTTTATTGGGCTGCCAGCTGATGTACGATCATCAAAATTTTTAATTATACGAATGCCAGCTCATAACTCAAAATTTTTCAAACGTTCTTTCACGGTCCATGCGACAAAATTATGGAACGCACTGCCTCTCTTTATTAGAAAATCTAAATCCTTGCCTATATTTAAAAAATCTTTAAAGGAATACTATTTATCAGGAAAAAACTAAGACGACTTATTATTATTATTATTATATATATATTTTTTGTTATTATTATTATTTTCTAATGTTATCATTAGATTTATTACTTATGTGTATAATTAATTCTCTATTATGTATAAGCACTGTATAAATTTTAATTGGTATTGTTTAGTTTATTAATTAATATGTAATGTATATAATTATATGTGTATTACGTTTATGTATTGTGTATTTATTTTTAAGTATGTTTACAATGTTTAAAACTTTTAGTCACCTATCTATGTGCACTAATATTAAATTCCTTTCAATGTGGTTGTCTGGAAGAAATCGCCTTTAGGCGATAAGACCGCTTTTTGTATTTACCTTGTTTTTATTTGTAATTGTTTTAATGTATTTTTTGTATGTGGTATACAATAAAGAATATAAATAAATCTCTTTTCAATACCGCATCTTCGACATGCGATGCAGTCGGAACAACATCATTATGAATATCGTTATTCACCCGAGGGTGATAGAGAGAACGATACGCCGGCGCGGTTATCGCATCCTTGTTTTGTATTTTAATGTCGTCATTCGTAGCTTTTAGCTTTTCCTCACTGTTATTTTCTTAGCCGATAGGAATCGGGAAATAAAAGTTTTCACAGTTGAAATCAAATCCCAAATTATTAAACAATATTCTCATATTAGAAATTAACATTTATAATAATAAATGATATATTTTGTAGTAGTGTAAATTTATTATAAAATTAACTTCAATGCGATGTTTACATCGTATATATAGCCAGAGTAAATACCGTTTTGTATGTAATAGAAGCGATTATAGCAGTCCCATTTATTAAGAACACGTCTTGATTTGAAAAGAGTATTAGAAGTAGTTTGATAAGTAAGTTCACGTTCGAAGTTAAGTAGTATGCTAAAGCGACAATTTTTTTTTATTTGTATGTTATATCAGGACAAATTACACAAATTGATTTAACCCCTAAGTAAGCAAATTGTTTGCTTGTCTCAAGGATTTTAGACAGTGATACAAGTACATAGAAATACTTTTTTATTTATTTAAACTATATTGTACAAAACAAATATACAATTGGCGGACTTAATGCTAAAGCATTCTCTACCACTCAACCGAACAACTATATAGAGAAATAAAAACTACTAGGGTACAATACAGAAAAAAAAAACAATTAAAATATAAAACAGTGACTACAAATCTAAAATATATAAATATTACATATTCAATTTAAAATATCATAAGTTAACATACATAAACTTATATCTTATATTTAATATACTAAATATACCATGTACTACAATAAATACATAAACTAATACATAATGCATAGAACATAATTCTTATAATTTGATTAAGAGTTATTTATCTGAAAAGCGACAGTATGTAAAGATAGGAAATACAGTTCAGATTATTATAGTGTACCATAAGTAAGTACTTTGGGTCCTTCCCTTTTTATCATTTATATAAATGACCTCATTACATCTGCCCGGTTGTAATGTTATAACATGACACGATTTTACTCTTCTCGGGTCGTGATTAGGAGGAAACTAAATGCTAGTCGGTAGTACCATTATTGAAATTTTAATTTCTACAAAATTAAAAAAAAAACAAAATACATAACATTTAGTACTAATATCACATCGCAGCCTACATCCTCATTTTCAATTAAAGAGCACTTTTGTATTAGCGATTACGACCAAACATTTGTAATATGTAATTGTATTTCATTGGAAAGAGTCTCTCAAATTGATTATTTGGGAGTAACGGTAGATAGATAGTTAAAATGGGAACCTCACATCATTAAATTGGCCTATCGTATAAGGTCAATGGCGCGAGTTTTTAAAACTTAGAGACATTTAGGTAGCCAAAGGTTTTAAATAATATATACTACGTTTTATGAGAATAGTTACTACGATTTTGTATTTTGGCTTGGGGTGGTACTACTAAAAAGGTTTTAGTTATTGCTAAAAGGGCCCAGCGTATCTTACTTAAAATGATAAAGTTCAAGCCATTTAGATACTCAACTCGTGAACTTTATAAATGTAGTAATGTATTGTCTGTTAGACAAATATTTATGTTAAAGCTTCTTCTAAGCCAATTTGAAATAAAAATAAGTAATAGTTATTCTAAACGTAACAGAATAGTGTATAATAATCTCTTGTTATTAGTATTATATGATAATGATATTTGTTACATTGTATTATTATTTTTATTTTAGTATATTATTACAATTATAATTATTTTTATTTATTATTATTAGTACTATGTATTTTATGAACGTCATTTACAACTTGTTGTCACAATATGTAATAATATGAGATTGCGTAATTTTAGAAAGAAAAGTTGCAATGTGGATGTAGTAGTGAGATCAAAAGTTCGCTGGATATCTCAGCACAGGGTATTCTAGTGAGATATGCAGGGTAATTAGTCGCGTTCAAAACATCCCTCGTGATTTCTCACATAATTTTATGTAGTTAATTGTAACGTATCTTGTATTTTATGTGATGAAATAATAATAAACAAGTAAATAAAAAAAATATAATAATAAATAATACCCATATAACAAATACAATGGTTATTTGTTATATGTTATAGATACTGATAATATATTTAATAAACGACCAAATCCAGGAATATAGACATTTAAGCTCATCACATAAATACCTGTCCCTGTCGGGAATCGAACCCGATTCCCGTTGCAAACCTTTATATTAGGCGAGTTATGTTCGGACGATCAGGAAAAGTCTTTTTAAAAATTATTTATTTAATTAAAATTACAATTATAATAAAACGTCTTTTCCTAACTAAAGCTGAGACAAAAGTGACAAATTAAATAATGAATTAATTAATAATGAAATAACTAAATAAGCAAAATGGTTTCCGCGACTCGGCGTGGGATCTGCAATTCAGCAACTTTACGGCGATGGGGTCCTGGTAACGCCTCACCCCTTAAGAAGGGAACTCATCTTTGAGATTCCTCCAGCGTCCTCGCTGATCTCTTCATTTGGCTTGGTCCATTTTCTTTTCATATAATGAAATAGTTTCCAAGTTATGAAAATAAGGCCAATAGCATATAGAACTAAAGTTGTCCAGCTAGGAGTTGCCATAACAAGAGGCCAATTGACTTCCTCTGTATCTTTCAACTTCTGAGCCTGGTTCACTAGGTTACGAATGTTGTCAAGTGGTATGTTTTCCAGCTACAATGTATATTCAACTGGATTTTCAAAGTTTGAGTTCTTTAAATTTGGTAGTGGTATAATTTCGTTGATGTTTAATGTTTTTCTATGTGTTTGAAGTGTTACATTCATGAGAGTTATTTTACAACCCTCTGTAATGGTTACTAGATGGGGTTTTTCTATTTTTTGGTACTGAGTTCTTCCCTTACATATCTTCCTTAAAAGTTCTTCTTTAGCTGGTAATACTATCCAGGTGTTATCGTTGATCTTTTGGATTTTTCCTCTTCTCAAGACCATCCTGGCTCTTACACAACTGGCAGGTTGATGTTGTATCATAGCGACGATACAGTCTTCAGAGTCTTTCGTAGATACTTCGTCTAGTTGACTGCAGAGAAGATTCTTCTCAGAGATGTGTTGACATCCGTCCTTGAGGTAAGAGTACACTTCACTCTCAAGTACAAGGTATTTGGATTTAGGAATTATAGTAAGGTTTTGCTTATCAGGAATGGAATAGATATGGACAAGGTCATATATATTAAGATCAATAGAGGGAATTTCTAGTACAAAATTAAGTGTATGCTTTGTACTGTAGGCCTTGCCCACCACAGATTTTTCTATGTTTTCTAATTCATTAATACATATTTCCGAGATAGGGTTAAAAATTTAATTTTGTTTTATAGTTAACAATTCGGTAATTAAATTTTGCCCGTTTATTATACTAGGGTGCATGATTCCCATTCGAGAGAATGTTATTGCGTTTTCCAATATCATCAGCTTATCTAAAATTAACTGCAAACTAACACTTATCTGTACATATATATCTAGAAAATGTAATTGATTATAAACTACATTACTACTATTAGTAACATTATAAACCAAGGCCGATAGTTTTAATTGATTATTGTTTATTTTGTCTAAAACTGATGTAAATTCTTTAATAGTGTTTTCTGCTAAGATAATAGTTTTTTCTTGCTTATTATTAATATTACTTAATTTATTTTGAATATAAGAAATTTCTTGCTCTATCCTTTCTGCATCATCATTATCTAAATTGCCTGTAACTGCTTTAACTATCGATCCTAGACCATTTATTAGTCCTCGCTTAACTCTGTTACTATTACTTAAAGATCTAAATAAACTAAGCTTTTTATCAATTAGGCAAAACGAATATTCTAATTGATCTTTATAATTCTTATGTAAATCTTTATGTACTGTATATACTTCTGTTGATTTTGTATATAAGAAAAGTGTTAATTAAATAAAGTAAATAGTGTAAATTATATAAAGTTCATTACATAAAGTTTGTTATATAAAGTAAATAGTAATAGTTAATTATGTAACATTATACATAAGGTTAAAATACTCTACTTTATTTTACTTTTTACTGTAATTTTGTACACGAGATATACATTTAATTAATTTAGGACCTCTTTCATTAAATACTGTGGGATACACACGCGAAAAAGCCAAGTCTAAATCTTTACTATGAAAATAACAATGAAACACACGATCAGCTATGGTATGTTCTTTCAGGAATTTAATAATTTCTTCTTCGGTATTGTTTACAGGAATAAAAACATCTTTTATAACTTGCCTTGAATTTGTTGATCTATCCTCTACACGATAAGTAGATCCTGGTGTAGATCTTATGTAAAATAGCTTTTGTTGCTTATCAAAAGCATCTGATAATAGAGGTATGTCTTTATTTGTATATGTTAATTCTTCTTGATTTTTGTCTACTAATGTACTACAATCAGTTTCTGAGAATGATGGTTGAAGATCTTCATTTATTATTATGTTATCACCTGGTGGGTCATACTCTTGATTTCTGATTACATTATCAATTATTTTGTCATATAAATAATGTTGCTTTATTTTAATCTTTTCACATCTTGGTTCTATACAAACCTTTGTCTTTGGATAGTCAAAACCAATAGGTATTTTAGCGTTTTTTGTACATAGAATATTATATTTTATGTCTATGTTACAAGATAACATTTTTAGTAGATCTAACCCTATAAGACCTTTATATTTAGGATCAAAGTCAAATAATAAAAAATTATGATATATTTCGTTATTAAAAATTGGTGGTAATGGTAAATGAGCTACTAAATCATGATGTGTGCTACCATGGGCTGTTTTTACCTCGAATGGTTCATGTTCTATGCAATCTTCAAAAGTAGTACCTATAATAGCATCGGAAGAAATCATAGACTGGGATGCTCCTGTATCTATAAGAAACTTACCTTTATATTCGGGTACTTCAATGTAAGGTAAATGATCTTTGTAATGATAATTAAGTTTTACTATATTTTTGGGCTTTGCAACATGAAAATTCTGCTCCTTATTTTCATTAATCAATTGATTTTCACATGTATCATCAATGTGGTCAGAGGGTTGTTGTTCCTCAAAATATTGTTCTTCGCTATTTTCATAAGGGTAACTTACCTGAAAATAATCTTCTGGGGTGTAAAAAAGCTCTTCAGAGACAAACTGTGGTTTCTCTGGTTTATTAACAGATCTCATACTTACGTCTGAAACTTTCTGGGGTTGATTTATTTGTTGTTGGGGTACATTGGGTTATCTAAAATTACTACTATTATTACCTGAAGGTCTGAAGTTTCCTTGAGGAGTATTTTTCCAGGGCAACATGTTATTCACCCATTGCTGTCGTTGTTGTGGTGTCCAATTATTACGTTGGGGCACAAAATTAGGGTTTATAAATCGTGAGGGGTTGTTATTAAATGAACGTGAAAAATTAATAGGTTGAAAAGACCTAGGTTGTTCAAATTTAGGTTTTATTTGTGAAGTAGATACAGTATTTGCACTTGGATTTGCTTGTTTATAGTATATAAGTTTAGCCTCCTCTTGTCTAGCTGATACAATAGCTAACTCTAAGGTTGCTGGTTTCATAATACGAACACCTACTCCTACGTTAAAGTCTAATTGACTTATATAATGTTCAATGATCATAGAATCGTAATAAGTTTTATCGGAATGTTTACCTACTGTGTATAACGTATCTAATATATCTCTAAGTCGCTTGCCAAAAGATTCAGCATCTTCCGATTTTAGGCGACGCATCCTTGTAAGTTCTTGCATAACCTGAATCTCATTTCTAGTTTCACCTAACCGTCTTAATAAAGCCTGCTTAACCTCGTTCCATGTATCAAGCGAATTTTCGTAAGCGATAGCTTCTATAGCCGCGCCGCTAAGTTTGCTTTTTATTAAACTTATTAATAGGGGATGAGATTGCCAATTAACATCGATTAAATTAATAACATTCTCTACCTCCCTTATATAGTAGTTTAATATTTTTGGATTACCGTTATATCTCGGAATTAAGTCTCCAATAGATTTAATAACATTATCGCAATCTTTAAGCGACATGTTAACGCTTTAACTATACGAATACTTTATAATAAGAATGGATAACAATAGAGTAATATGATACCCTATTGTAATCATACAATTACGGTGTGAATGCTGTGGCGATTTTAGCCTAACTACAATGCACACAATATAAATATTCAAATTGATTTTAAATTGGGATATTATATTTATAATATTTAAATATAATTAATATTATATAAATAACGACAGGAAATAGAGCAGAGGAACCTGGGAGTAAAAGAGTACTTACCACAAGCTCTGCATCTCTTGCCGGACCTTGACTCAGCACAGGATCTCCTTATTTCCGGAATTTCCCGTAGATTAATCGTCTACACAGGTTCTATGTAATAGATCGCGGTTTCTACGATTAGAACCGTACACTTGAGTTTGAAAGTGCCGCGATCCTACCGACTGCGCCAGTTATGTTCGGACGATCAGGAAAAGTCTTTTTAAAAATTATTTATTTAATTAAAATTACAATTATAATAAAACGTCTTTTCCTAACTAAAGCTGAGACAAAAGTGACAAATTAAATAATGAATTAATTAAAAATGAAATAACTAAATAAGCAAAATGGTTTCCGCGACTCGGCGTGGGATCTGCAATTCAGCAACTTTACGGCGATGGGGTCCTGGTAACGGGCGTCATATTATTATTTTTTATATTTATACTTGTCACTATTTATTACAATATATTAATTTACAATCGTCACCAATTTAGTTAATATAACTTATGGAACCATTTTAGTTTATCAGCTTTTATTTTGAATTTATCCTTCTCTATGCGTTAACAACATTATGAATGATTTAATAGTATTTTATACTTTTGTCTTTTTTCTATCCTAAGTTAATATTTCTCACATATAATTCTCAGTTGGAGCCATCAGGTCTCGGTAGTATATTTATAACGTCTCGATACTATTATGTACTAACCTACTTTAATTTTCATGTGCCATAGGAAATTAAATAGCTTTTTAAGACCTTTGAAGATCTTAACCAGATGGTTTACATTTAAGTCCAAACTTGTTGTATCTACTCTATCAAGTATTACATTCAAGATACCTTTTATCATAAACATAAACGTGAAATGAGTGCCAAGTTCTATATGATGATATACCTTTGTTGTTTACTACAAAGACAGAATAAGTAAGATCTAAATGGGTGCCAAGTACAATGAACACAAGTATTAGCACTATTAGTATTCGATATTCCTATTTACAAAGGATTCACATACAATTGTATTAACATCGATTCCAGTAACATTTAAATATCTCTTAATTACGTAAAATAATAATATGTTGTCTTGGCAAACAGTACAACCTTGGTCATGTTTTATATAGTAGAACTGGACAATCATTATTAAGAAATGATTACTGCGAACTGGTTGAACTATGCACAATGTTTTTTTAGGAGATATTGAGTAAAAATTAAAACTTCGGCCTTTCCGGAGCTATTCATCAGACATGATAGAATTTGAAACCGATCTATTATAAAAAAAATATGTTTTCTTCACTCATCCTAAATTAGTTCGCAGGACCAAAAAGCCCTCTCAGATTTTGGCTCATTCATCTTCACATTATATATTAAACATTAGATCGATTGCACAGAGGCAACTAAAGTATCTAACTCAGATTTTTCTTCTGCATCCTGAAGATGTTAAAAGAGTAAGAAAAAGTTAATACAATAATTCCTATTGCTTCTATCATGTTTAGCCATCATTTATTTATCTGAAGAGACAGTCGTTCTATCACTTTGACGGAAGACGGAAATTGTTGCCAACTTAAGCAGAAATAAAATCAGAGCAGATTATAGCACACGCTATTTCTAGCTTTTATATTCAGATAAAACGCTGGATGATTTTGTATCGCTTTGTATAAGTAATTTATCCCGATGGCAGATTGATGACTGTTTTCTTCAGGAATATTATTCTAGAAATAATAATGTTGCTTTTAGTATTTTCTTACATTTTCACAAGTACTACACATTAAAATAAAACTACTTATAATGAATTAACTCGCTTAGAATTAAATTTAAAATTTAACCCGATGTTTCGAATGCTTTCCAGCAATTGTGTTCACTTTAAAACGAGATAGAGGTGTCTGTAATCATGATTATGTTCGTGTTCGATTGCTTCAACATAAAATCCGTAAAAATCATTTTATTTTCAAATGCTGCTATTCTAGAAGCTAAAAGCACTTGGAAGGTTGTAAATATAACTGTTAAAAGAGCTGTTAAGGTAATGCTATATTTTAGTGAACTAATAATACTAAGAGTAATACTCTTGACAGAAACAGATCTTGTTGCGCTGAGTTGAGGAATATAGGAAATTGTATCCTGTCTGTAAAAAAACTAAGCTGAAAAAATTGAATAACTAAGTAACTAACTGTTATTATTATTTTTTGTTTTTTTATGAAATTGCATGTTAATATTATTTTGTTCAGACTTTAATCACTTAATTTCTTGTACATATACATCACTTTTGTAGCAGACCAAAATATGAAGTCAAAACACAATTTTTAATAAACTTTGTAACTTGATTGGCACTACATAGTAGGTTCTGCTTGATATGCTCAAGAAATTTGTTAGTAGATAGATATTTGTTTATTTTATATATGATATTCTTTAGTGCATGCGAAGATGTAAAAAACAAAAGGAAAAACACAAATAAACAGACGGCTTTATGCAAAACTTTACAAAAATAAAAATAACAAATTAATAAGAAACAACTGTCTGTAAAATATAAATTAATGAACGCCAACATGCGGACAAAGTGAGCAGGAACACTTGAGAACTTTTCACTTGTCTCTGAATATATGGCTTTATGTTATTGTTAATGAATTCCCGCTACTCCGCTACCAGCTACCTTGTTGTTTAAAATAACAGAGTGTAGTTTTTGTTATGTAGAAAAAAAATATAGGATTGTCTTAAGTATATTGAATCAAGTTTTCACGGTTAAATTATCACTGGATTATTAGAAACACATAATGTAAGAAGTCCTAAGTTTATCGTCTATCCGATGTTTAATACGCAAGAAAACTTAACTCTACTTCTGTTTTATACATATTTATGATTTTTATCACAAAATCTAATAGTTATTACAAATACTAATACGATGCCAAACCAAATACCAATAGTATGTGGACTTTATAGGGTTTAGTTATTTCTGTTCGGTAACGTCAGATTGAATTGAATAACATTTTTTGACAAAGCTTACTATAATTCACTTGACAGAGCCTTAGAGTAGTTGCATATTATGATATGTTGCATCTGATACCTGACTTTAATTACCAGGCAACGTTACCACAAAAAATATTTTTTTAGACATGTAATGAACTGTAAAAACATTTGTAAATTTACTTGAGAATGTAATTCGAAGTACATAATGAAAACCGATAAATATAACTATATTACAGACATTCGTCACTCAATGGTCAAATCTTCCCGTTTTCCTGTTACACGCCTTAGTCCCTATTCAGGACTCAGGAAAGCACTTCTCTAGATTGCAGGAAATCGAGAGGAAAGATGTTACACATCAAAAAGAAATTTAACATTGAGTATTTGTTACAACCACCTTATAGAATGTTGTTGTTAAAAGATTTTCAATAAGTCTTGGAATGTTGTTTTATTGAATTGTTGTTCTATTTCCTATGTTTTTCTTTTAATATAATATTCACAATAAAGGTATATTATGTCGTTGTAGCTATGTTACATATTATTAATCAAGAAATAAAAAAAAGACCATTTGTTGTAATTATTGGGTTATTCATAATTATATATATACGAATATAATATATATATATATATATATATATATATACGAATATATATATATATATATATATATATATATATATATATATTCGTATATATATACTTATATGACAAAAACGCCAACTTTTACTTTAACAGCGATCATTGTTTTTGTGGTAAATCCCGCCAAAAGATGTGAGCGGAGGATATCACCGATCCTTAGGTGACTTGCATATTCATTCGCAATCCAATATCGTTAAAAGGTTATAGTTTGACTATAAAAAAAGGAAAGTCAAATATTCAGCATGTCATCGACACAACCTTCTAATTGGAGAGCCCTCGTGTGTACTCGCGGCAGCATGTTGCCTTAAATTGTTTGATATTTTACAGAAAGCCGTTTGTTATATAACTCATCATTTGTGTACTTTGTGACATGAAAAACACCTTACAAGTAATAATTTTCTTAAGCGTTAAGTAAAGAGTAAATGACGATTATATGAAGTAATATAAAATACAATATTATAAATATTGTATCTATTGCCGGTAAGTTATAAAAAAAGATGTTGTTAATATTTTTAAGATCAATTGATATTTTTTAATCTATTTTAATTAAAACTGATTAGTATAATATACTATACTAAAAAATATAAAACAATGTATTGTTCTGCCTTCTACAAAATTATATTTAATGCGAGCATTACGTACTTCTTTAGATTAACATCTAACAAAAAAAAAATAGTCTCTAAGAGAATTAAAATTTTAATTAAATACTTTAAGTTACTAATACGTGAAATATGCATAGATTTTTTAAGGACTTAAATATATAAGCTTAGGTCAATTACATAACGTACTGTGGTGGGAGCAGTAAATTAAATAAGTAATATGATATCTTATTAGCTAGACAGAAAGGCATTACACTTGAATGTCGTGCCCGTTGGCTTTGGACATTTGCGAATGAAAATGCAAATGCGTTGCCACTTGAGAAATAGGGAGTGATAAAAGAAACCAGGAAAGGAAAGAGAAGGACGGTCGTTTGGGATTTGGGTTTCTTAAAATCATTCTGCAAAACTTAACTTCACCGATCTTTTTTATGAGGGTGGTACTACTGTACCACCCTTAACGGACTGTCACAAACCAATGACTAAAGCTTGACTAAAGATTGATTTTAATACATTTTCTTTTTAATTTCTTTTTCTGACATTTCTCTTTTTACAATACTCAATATAACATTTGTACTATACATTATTGCATTTTGTACTACGTGTTATAATTGCTTATTTTTATTTATACTCAATATTAAATTAAGAAATATCTCAAAAATCACTCTATTAGGCTTATTTCGAAAATCCTAACCAATGTTACTAACAGTAAATCAAGCATTTTATATATGATGGATAACATATAGGTTAATTTTTTCCGTATCTGTTTATTTTTCATTCTATATATATATATATATATATATATATATATATATATATATATATATATATATATATATATATATATATATATATATAGAAAAACAATGCTGTTTATATTTTATAATGTGAGTTTCATTTATATATATATATATATATATATATATATATATATATATATATATATATATATATATATAAATGAAACTCACATTATAAAATATAAACAGCATTGTTTTTTTTTTAAAAACAATAAAAGTTTTATTAAAATTTATTTGACTTAGTAAGACTGCAAGGTTCATAATTCAGTATTAGTATTACTCGTATCTTTTAGCTAGCACCTAACTTCTACCAGATTATGATCGCAAAATATCCAATACAACGAATATTAATGCATTGCCTTCAGAAATGGGTAGTGATAAAGGAATTCAGGATAGAGCGGAAAAGCACGGGCATTTGGGATTTGGGTTCTTATATTCATCCTGCGAAATGTAGCTTTAATAGCTACTTCATGCCGACCTTTTGCATACAAGAGGATTGTACTACTCCATTCGAGTCAACATAAGCGAGCTGCAAACCAAAATAAAAGGTAACGATATCTATAATTTCATACACAAAATACTCAGAAATGTTGATTAACAGTAATCGTTACCTAAATTAACACTTCACTTTACCTGCTCGTATACCCGACTTAGTACTACCATTGAATATTAAAAATATCAGTAACATGAATAGAACAAGAGGTTTTTGACATCTTTAGTTATTAGGGAGATTAGGATCTATTTTATTGAAATACGAATTAATGTGAGAGTATACCTTATTTTTGAAAAAAATATATAAGAGTACTATAAACAGAGGATGTCTTAGTAGATTTATTTTGCAGTCCGATCTTTAATACTTTTTAAAAATGAATATATTATTTTTTTTGGTACCGAGAAAGCCCCTTAACCATACATTAGAAATATTTGCTTGCTTTTATAAAATTGTTAATTTATGAATAGGTATAGAAAGAAATAAGTCATAAAGACTTACAAACGATAAAACCTATAATGCAATAAATATGATATAAAAGTAAACAATAAACCAAATCGAACATTTAATTCAAATATTTATACAAGTATTTAAAGTTACGAACGAAAATTCAGTAATATTACCTATTATGAAATATTAGACTAGAAATTCTAAATTCCTGCTACATATCATATTCCAAGTCGCAATAATCTAAGTTTATAAACCAGACATTAACCTCTAGGCAAGTGCCTACAAGTCATACAAGTGTGTTACCAACTTTATACAAAATTATTATCACAAAATATATTGTAAATAATGTATAGTAGGTAATTTAGCATAACTTAACAAAGAACTAACATAACATTTTCAATACTTGTATGATATTTTTATTTAAAAATATTAATTTATGTTTGGTTTATTAGGTTGGATAGATTAATAAAATCCTTAATATAAGTATTACAATCTACGGTTCTGATAATTTAACATCTACAGGAAGTTGTTATGAATTTAAATGAAAATAATGTAATGAAAATGTATTTTTGCTACAACCCTAAATAAAAATTGTTAATTAATAATAATTAAATTGGTATTCGGAATTCAGTTTAGTTTAATATTAGAAAATGTTTCGTCATTTTAAACATAAACGTATTAGAGAAATTTTAACCGGTTAAAACTTTTGATGCAATTTTGTGTAAAAACGGGTAACGATATTTTGAGATACAGATTTTATAAAGCTCATAGTATGGTTATAAACTTTAAAAAAAATATTTTCAAATATAATATTAGAATCTGCAACTTTCTAAAAGTTATTTATCTGTTTAAAAGCCTTTCAACAACTTATACTATATTAGTATAAGTTGTTGAAAGTAAAAGAAAGAAAGGGTATAAAAAAGAAAGAAAGAAAGGGTATAAAGTGACTTCTTGTAATTTTATGTCAAATATATAAGAAAAATATGATCAGCTAGTTTAAATAAACTAATACATTTTAGTTTAATTAATATAATATTATCAAAATTTCCAAAAAATATGTAATATTATAATAATTGTTTTGACCTGGATAACTTTTCAATAAATATGTTTTGTATAAAATGATTACATATGGTCAATGTTACTAACAATGAGTATTTACTATTAAAGCTTAGTTTTGACCATACAACGACAAATGGAAAAGGCCAAATAACGCAGACCTTAATAAACATAATAACAGAATTTCCATTTCGTATTTTTGTCATTGTTGAAATCTTATCTGAGGTCAAAAATATCATCCAAAGTAATTGAAGATTTAATAAAGTTTCTTTCGATCAAATATCACTCCTCTTACAATATTTATCTTTCTCCGCTTGAGGTTACAATAAAATTAAAAGTGACTCTATTTACACTTTATTCACCTTTCATTATCTTTTATTAAATAGGTTATTGTCAAATGATATTTACGTTTTTTTTTAATATTTCTCACTGAGATAAATCAAAAATATATAACTAAAATCAGTTTTATATTTTAATATATCACTACTAATTGTTTCTCGCGATACCGTCAGCATATATTACAAAAGAGCAAAACCACTTTCATAAGGTTTATTTGCAGGTTTAATTAATATAACATTATATAATATTACTAGAGTACCCAACAGACGTTGTCTTGTACACGCGTCTTTAATTTAAAAAAATCAAACTTAAAAAAATAAGTATATTAAAAAGTTATCACAATATCTAACGTCATTACATGTACATTTATACAAATCGATACCGTATGAATATGTAAATAAAGATTTTTTGTTTGATTAAATGAATTTGATGTTCCAATATATTTTTTAAATTTCACTTTTTACGTAGCGAAGCACGTATCGGACCGCTAGTACTAAAATATTTGTCTCATTTCTATCGCAACCCCAACTATCAGGGCAGACTATAATTAAAATATAATATTATTTAATATTTGACATTGCCATGGTAACGCAGTGCGTCGGAACCAATGTGAAACATTCCATAATCACCACCTACTTACTTACACATTAAAAATTAATCAAAAAACCATTTTCTAGTGGACCAAATTGTGAATCTAAACAATTCTCAAGTCCCCTTTGACACACACAAAGAATTTCATAAAAATCGGTCCAGTCGTTTAGGAGGAGTTTAGTGACATACACACGCACACAAGAAATATATATATAAAGATGTACATTGTTTAATTTTGTAGGCTATACTTTTTCAATTTCACTGTCACTTTTTAATACTGGTTTTAAATGTCTTACTTTGACCTTATATAGGATGTGTTTTAGCTCTCATGCAAACATCATGTTCTGTTTTAGAGTTACTTTTAACACGTATAATAAAACAAATATGAAATTCTATATAAATAAATGTAAAGAGATTTGTTAAAAATAAGGTAAAAAAGATCCGTTTAGTTTACTCTTAAAACCCTCTTAATATCATATTGTTATTTTATATATTTTATCTATGTATGTGTATTTAAGTATTTTGATTATACTTTTTTTACATTTTTAATTAAAGACAATAAAATCCTAAGCAATCAAGTTGTTATAAAACTGGATAGCATGCAATTTTCTAATATCTCTTATGAAATGGACAATTCGTTTGAAAATAATTTTACGCGTTTGGAACTAAAAACTTTTAATCATCTTAAAAGTATATTAAAACTCACCTTTTTATAGTTTTATCAGCATTAGTAATATAAATAAAGTAAATATATTTTCGAAGAGTCAATGTTAGGACTAGACTTATAATAAATCATTCGAAAGAGAGAGCCTTTTTTTTTTTTTTTTTATAAATATTTTATTATTTATTGCGAGAAAACACTCCTAATCACCGATCATTACAACATATGAAACCCATTGATCTGATAGAAGATTTTATCAAGCTCAATTGTACGATTGATTGTTGTCTTTATAATTTGATTCAAATGAAAATCAATTATGTTTATAAACTCAGTTCATATTTTATTATCTTTTGTCATCTACTAAGTTCGTTGACTGTTAAAACTACTAAAACTATTAACTATTTAAAATATAACTTTTGAAAGTACGTGTGTATCGCCCAACGGCCAAAATTCGACCGTAATAAAGTGGTTAATATTTATGAAAGTTTGGATTAAAACCTCTGGGCATATTTATTTTGATTTTTATTTTTATACGTCAAGTGACTATCAACTCTTTGCAACTATTTGACATCAGACAAATATAAATTGAACACGTCAACGTTTACATATATATTTTACATATATATTTTACATATATATTTTACATATATATAGGTAAAGTATAGGTAAACCTTTTAATATATATATAGGTAAAGGTCTATCCTATTCTTACCTTTATTATAGCTATTTACCTAAAATATATGCAGTAAAATTTACTATAAGTTTATGTTACAAAACCTCAAAATAGAACATGATGTTACGTAACACAAAATATAACATATGACATATGCCAAAAAATCCAATCAAGTAGTAGTTTACAAGATTACAATTTTAAAGTAGTTTTGTGTTCAAATATAAATAAACGGTTTTGTCGTCCGTATATAAGTAGATATAAGTATATAAGTATATATAACGACTTATATATAAGACTGACTGTCTCTATATAAGTCTTAAGTAAAGTAACTCTGTGATTTTAACAATAGGTTGTTATTGTTAAAATCACAGAATTTCTTAAAATCATGCAAATCTTTTTAATGTATTGTCAAGCGTCTTTCCCGTTATCAAAATCAATTACTTACAAACGTTTTTGAAAGAATTTTATAAAGTTGACTGGAAAATAAAATCTTCTAAGATATTCTCTATTATGTCCAATAGTCTTATAATTATTTTCCAAAAAGTAGGTAGACTCTCACGTTACTACGATTTTTTATTCAAATCGTTAGATCCTAATCTCTTTTTAACTAAAGCTTTAACTTTAAGTTTCGATGAAGTGAAGGCGACTGGTGATGAAGTTGAGATAGATAAATTGAAATAATTCATTTGAAATGTGTTTCTTTTCACTTTGTTAGCCCAACTAAATATCTATACTAATATTATAAAGCTGAAGAGTTTGTTTGTTTGAACTCACTAATCTCTGAAACTACTGGCCCGAAATGAAAAATTCTTTTTGTGTTGAATAGTCCGTTTATTGAGAAAGGCTATAGGGTATATATCATCTCCCTGTGACTTATAGAAGTCGAGCAGCAATGAAAAATGCTGCAAAAACAGGAAAAGATTTCTTTTTTAAGAGCTTTCCTCGCGTGCTCTGAGGAAACACTAAAAACCGCGCGGACGCAGTCGCGGGCGACCTCTAGTGTGTTATAAGAAGAATTTCGTTAGTACTAATACCAAAAGTGTGGTCAATATATCAATACTGTGAAATGTAGTTGCTACGTAACGTAAAAACGTTGAAATATTCAAAAAACTTGTGGCCATGTTAGTCGTTTAAGGAATGTGAATTTTATGTTATATTCTGTTTAGTGTCTGTTTTTCTTATTTATATAAACAAGTGTGAATTTTTTAACTCCCTTGAGGTCATGAAACAAATTACCTTAAGGGAAATATGTTATTCAAACAATTCAAAAATGTATCGTTTAGATGAGTCTCACAAAAAGATGCGAAGAGGAACAGTTGGTCTTAGGGAATGCTACATGAAACATTGGTATTACATCTATATATATAAAGAAGGATGTTTGTATATATGAAATCGATGAACTCAGAAACTATTGGAGCGATGATTATGAAAATTGGTATGTATATGTATTTTTCCACGGAGAAGGTTTATATGGTATGCCCATTGATGTAACTCGCCACCAGGCGGCGCTGTCAAATATAGACTTCCGTCCCGTTCAACCGATTGTCATAAAAGTTGGTATGACCATGTATGTTTCCTCGAAGAAAACGAATATGCTATGTCCATTGATGTAACTCGCCAACAGGCGGCGCTGTCAAATATCGACTTCCGCTCCTCTCAACCGATTGTCATAAAAATTGGTATGACCATGTATTTTTCCTCGAAGAAAACGAATATGCTATGCCCATTGATGTAACTCGCCACCAGGCGGCGCTGTCAAATATCGACTTCCGCCCCGTTCAACCGATTGTCATAAAAGTTGGTATGACCATGTATGTTTCCTCGAAGAAAACGAATATGCTATGTCCATTGATGTAACTCGCCACCAGGCGGCGCTGTCAAATATCGACTTCCGCCCCGTTCAACCGATTGTCATAAAAATTGGTATGACCATGTATTTTTCCTCGAAGAAAACGAATATGCTATGCCCATTGATGTAACTCGCCACCAGGTAGAGTAAGGGTTAGCCCAGCGAAGCGGGCTGGGTTCGCTAGTATAATATAGAGATTCTTTGTACATAAATATATTTTTTTTATGAACCAAAAACGCAGTGATAAAATAAAACTTATAACATAAGAAATATGGTCGTTATATAACCGGATTTTTCGTAGCGGACGCGAGAAAAATATATTACAACTTGCGCTTTGTACACTTATCCTTATATGCAACATAATCATAATAATAGATACATTTTTTTAGCACTGTTGTCTAGAGTTTTCAAATTAGAAAAAAAAAACTTCTGAATGTGTTGGAAGATACTGTCAGTGCATAAAAAAAAATCTGTGATTTATTTTAAAAACGTCTAAAACCGTGACCTTTGGATACATAGAATCGCTTATAACAATGATTTACAACTATTACATCACATTTAAGGATATCAGCAAGAGTTAGTTAAAATATTTTTTTTTAATATTTATATAATATTATACAGGGTGTTTTAAAAAAAAATTGTTTAGATTATTGGCATACATATTAAATTTATTTCGAACATATAATTAAACTAGCTGTTGCCCGCCACTCCGTCCATGTGTTTATTGACAAACAAAGTTTTTTGTTTTTTTTTTTTTTTATAAAAACATCAAATATAATAAAATATTATTAAATCCGACTAGTTCATAAGATTATCCCTAAATTTATAATAGCTTTCTATCGTCTTATCTCATCTCATTTTAATATAATAAATAATGATAAGAAATTATTTTCGTATTGAGTTTAATTAGTTTTTAATTCGAAACCATAACAATTTCCTCTTAATAACGATAAATTCGTTCTTCTTCTTGATAAATTTTTATAATTCTCATAATAAATTTTTTATAATGAGAGTTTAAAGTTTTTTTTTCTCAAATTGTTTTGATTTTATGCAAAGTTGTTTTAGATATTTTAATTGACTTAAAAGACTTGGACCCGTGGCCGTTCAAAATTAAAAAATTGAGTTCTGATTTTTTTATTAAAATGTCAGTTTAAATTAAAAATGTAAATTTATAAGCTAAATGAGCTAAATCCTAAATCCTAAAACCTAAATCTAAATAAATTAATGAGCTAAATCCTTAAAAAGAGAGTTATTTAAATTTTAAAAATAATATTATTCTCATACCTACTCTAAATTATTCAATATAATAAAGAAGATAAGTCTGTATTCTTAGTTATGAAGGAAATTTCTCTAATCTACAAAGAAAATAACATTACGAATACCTTTGAACGAGTCCTTGTTTTAATAAGTATATCTGATATCTATATACATAAATGTGTACTTACATATAATAAAACTGTCAGTGAGCGATGTCTGTACGTGAAAAATATTAAAAAAATGTAATGGGGGTCTTTATAAGATCAAGAGAACCTAAAACAATGGTTTTTTTTCTGTCTGTTTGTCTGTATGATTGTCCATGCCAATATCAGAAACGGATTAACCGGTTTGGATGCAGTTTTGTCATGGGCTTCAATTTACATTTAGTGTTTTTTGTATTTATTATTTTGGTTTCGGTTTTTTTAACTCGGTTAACAAATAAAGAAATTAATAGTATCTTATTTTCGTACCATTGTTATAACACTTTTTTATAAATTGAAATAGTGGTCCTCCCCTGATCCCTCAGGACTCGGACTACTTACTCTGTAAAAAAGTATATGTGATTAAAACGAAAAAAAAAATATTAAAATAAACTAGAAAACTCTTACACGCAAAAACCACTTGACGGAGTTTGATGAAACTTTAGAGGCTTATAATTTATACATTGGTATGTACAAAGTGTACGTTTTATAGAAATCGAAAACTTCGCGTACGAAGTCTCAGGCACAGCTAGTATTAAATAAATGAATAAAAAAATTTTTTTCCTGTTTTCATAATATGTTCGTTTATTATATTTTTATACGTATTATGTTGCTAAACATTAATAGAAAAACTATTATTAAATAATAAAACTACATAGTTTCTAAGTTATAGCGTATTTAAAGTTATATATATCTTATTTGTATGTCTTATTTTAAATTATTCTTTGTCTTCTATTTTCGGTCACAAATACTCTGACCTTTACAGATGTAATAAAGAATTAACATTAAGTAATGCAATGGAGAAAAGTTTTAAACTTGTGTGTTGTGTCTGTGTTCATGGCATGAGGTAATCATTTGAATCTGCCTCTATTTATGGCAATTAATAAAAATATTCAGAGTGACACTGAATAATTTAGTATATTTTAGGGGATATATATATATATATAAAAGAGACATGTTCGATGATACATGGAGTATTGTTTGCTTTATGTTCAAATAAGTCTAGAGCGAATAAAAAGCTACATTTATTAAGAAAATAATCCTTTTCTAACTTAAAAGTTAAATTATTAATGCATATTATTTACAGTTAATTACTATATAATATGATCATAAATAATTAAAGGTTATTAAGAATACTGAAAAAAATTGCAGTGTACCTACATGTATTTTTCCTTCTACAATAATTATATCTGGATATTTTCATCAGAAGTTACGAGGGGTAAAGCTACGCTATACGTAAAATGTCGCAGTATGAGCTGCCTACAGCATTGGACTGTTACAAATCACCTACCCTTTTATTTTGTCAGAACTAGAAAATAAGTCGTAGTAATTGATTTATAAAATGAAATAATATCGAAAGAAAACGGTTAAATTATGGGTCAATCAAATCAAGTTGGTAAAGACCAACGAAAGCGTCAGCGTCAGAGACCTTTATTAATAAAGATCCTTTTCGTTGAATGTCTTGTCTATACAAACAGATGACGTTACTTTTTAATATAGCAACATTCTGCTGAAACCGCTAAATATATTAACTTCAAATTTATATGTTATTTATTATAGAGACATTCATTAAGGAGGAGTGTCCTCATGACAAGAATTTTGGAATTGTGGTAATTCACATGACTGACAAGTTTTCTGCTAAGTCATTAAAATAACGCACCAACATGCTACCAATATTCTTTAACTAAATTTGACATTTTAGTTTACATATCACTGTTGAGTTGTTCTGGATCATACTGTCCAACGGGTTCTAACATTAGAACTACACGTGAGTCATAAATGTATGTACGTGTGTATATACATTTGATCGCCCCGTTGGTCGAGTGGTTAGCGCAGACGCCTAACGTGTCACGGCGCAATGGGGCCCGGGTTCGAACCCCGGCGGAGACAGGCATTTATGTGATGAGCATAGATGTCTGTGTTTCTGGGTTTGGTCGTTTATTAAATATATTTTCAGTATTTATGTGTGTATTTCTATGTATTTGTATCGTTGTCTAACACCCTTAACACAAGTAAATAATTAGCTTACTTAGAGGTTAGATCAATGTGTGTAATTTGTCCTGATATTATTATTATTATCATTTATTTCACTTTAATCTTATTATTTACATTTATACATATAACATTAAAAAAAAAAACAACATTATAAATATAAATATAAAAAACAGTATCCCGCCGACGTGGGCCTTACGACCAGTCCGTCGGTGGTTAGGGCGACAGCGAAAGAAACCTCCTCACAATGCGTGCCGTACCCAAAACTGCTGCTCTTTGCATCCGACCCTTGATCCAGTTTTTTAGTGAGAGCCTCTTGAGATGATGGTCGAGACTCTTCGCTATAAGACCATTGACGGAAACTACCATCGGGACAATTATTGTTGAGTCAACATCCCACATGTCGGTAATCTCGTGAGCTAAGTCCAAGTATTTTGACAGTTTGTCCTTCTCAGCTTTCACAAGATTAGCGTCACACGGGACACTGATATCAACAAGAAATGCCCGGCGCTCTAACCGATCTACCAGCACGATATCAGGCTTAGGCTACAATAGTCCTGTCCGTTATGATAGATCGGTCCCAATAGAGCTTAGCATGACCATTTTCCAAAACTGGCTCCGGTGAGTACTTATAAAATGGCACTTCAAAAGGTACCAGACCGTATTGAAGAGCAAGTTCTTGGTGGATAATCTTGGCTACTTGGTTGTGCCTGTGCAAATACTCTCCATTGGCAAGACGACAACAACCGGAAATAACATGTCTGATGGATTCTCCTGGTTGGTGGCACGCACGACATATATCAACCGTGCCATCCTTTATTATGTATTTCCGATAGTTGTTCGTCTTGACAACTTCGTCAGCAATTGCACAAGCAAAACCTTCGGTTTCTCCAAAGAGATCACCGAATCGTAGCCAAGCCACGGACGCCAGAAGGTCTACATCAGGCCCATAGAGTGCCTGGTGGAACCGTCCATGAAGCTCCTTCCATATATTTATACGGTCGTCAGTGCTAAGTACTACCGGTTTATGCCAGTTGTCTTTGGCTAAGGAGAGCGGTGTGAGGCCTTTATCTACTGCAACAATGTCCCGATGCATTCCACACTCAGCATGAAGGAAATATTCCCTAAGATTGCATACCTCACGGTTGTGTAAGTTTTTGGCATTAAGGAAGCCGCGACCCCCACACTTCCGTGGAATATACAATCTCATCACTGATGAGCGCGGATGATGCATGCGATACATTGTCAATAGTTTTCGGGCCTTTCGATCCAGGGCATCTAATTCGGTCTGAGTCCACCTTAATATGCCGAAAGTATACATCAGCAGGGGCATTACCCAACTGTTGAATGCACGTACTTTGTTACCTCCTGACAAAAGACTTTTTAGGACTTTTGTCAAGCGGTTAAAGAAGCGTTCCTTCACTAGCTGTTTAATGTCCCCACTTAGTATGCCTAAGCATTCCGACATACCAAGGTATTTGTAGGATTCGGTTTCAGAGAGGGATCTGAGGGACATTGTCTCCGAGAGTTGTAAATATTCGCTATTTACAACTCGGCCATTCTGCACATGTGCAACCGCGCATTTATCTACACCAAACTCCATCCTAATGTCATTACTAAACGTTTGCGTAACGCTTAGTAATGATACCAGATCTGCTTTATTTGGTGCAAATAATTTGAGATCGTCCATGTACAAAAGATGTGAAATGATCTCACCCCCTCTGCGAAAGCGAAATCCCAGTTTTGAATCCCTAAGCAACGTGCTTAAGGGGTTCAAAGCCAGGCAAAACCACAAAGGACTCAAGCTATCACCCTGGAAAATACCTCGCTCAATCCTTACAGGTTCGGAAGTAAGAAGACTTCCTCCGCCCCCTGGAAGACAAAGGACCGTTGTCCATTGCCTCATACATGAATCAAGAAAAGCGCATAGATCTGTGTCAATCTTATACACTTCTAGTACTTTTCTCAACCATGTATGAGGCACCGAATCATAGGCCTTTTTATAATCAATCCAGGCGGCGGAGAGACCCTTCTTACCTCGGCGAACCTTTTCATTAATGGCCATGTCAATAAGGAGGAGCTCCTTAGTACCACGAGACCCAATCTTACATCCATTTTGAGCGGGATCTAAAATGCTGTTTGCATACAAATGTGTGTTTAATTTTGAAGTCAAAATGGATGTAAGAAGCTTATAAATTGTTGGTAAGCACGTGATAGGTCGAAAGTTCTTTGGATCCGTGATACTACCAGACTTGTGGAGCAGAAAGGTGATTCCTGTTGTCATAAAAGATGGTAGGGATCCGGACACGATGGCTTCCTGGAATTGCCCAGCCAAACGTTCGTGTGAAGACCGCAGCCATTTGAGCCAAAAGTTATGTAATCCGTCCGGCCCAGGACTTTTCCAGTTATGGGTCGAACGGATCGCATCCCTGACATTGTCTGGGCTTATAAAAATAGCCTCCATTGGCTGCAGGTGTTCACACGCGCGCTCAACAACACGCATCCAGCCACCATCGTTGTGATTAATAGGCCCCGACCAAATATTTTTCCAAAATGTGAACATTTCTTCCATATTTGGTAACTGCCCATCAATCACATTCGTAGCAGATTCCTCCCAACTTCTATAAACCTTTCTTTGGTCACTTTGGAATATGCGATTCTGTTTATACCTATTTACACGTTGTTTATAACGACGGATACGATTTGCCCACGCACAAACTTTCTGCTTCAGGTAGTCTATACGTTCTGTTACATAGGCCATGTAATCCTGAGGTCTAATGCCAGTACCGGCAAAGGCCTGTGTAACATAACGCATGACTCTCGGCCGGATGTTTCCCGATCTGAAACAGATTAACTTGCCAATAATGACCCTAGCTGCGCTGATACGCCGTTCAATCCTCATCTGCCATGCGGGTGTGTCCTCAGTGGACCGCACCACCCTATCAGGCTCAGGAAATCTGACACGGGCGGAGCGGCACGCTGCAACAGCTGCACAATAAAGAATTGAATGGGTATCAGTGAGACTATTGCTAGAACGAAGATAAGAGTCTAGCATGCAGTCTAGAGCCATTACAAGCGACATATTACGTCTATGCGTGGGAAAACGGGGCAACCGTGGTCTGTCGCGGGCTGGTATATCTTTAAATTCCAAAATCGCATCCTCCAAAGTCCTCCTTAATTGCTCATTATCTTGGGTACTTACGGTTGTAATCTCTACGCCCCCCACATCAGCATCTCCAACCACTAACCCTGCCACCGAAGGAGCGGACGATAACTGGGCTCGCGAATGGATGCTTTCGGTGGTGGATGCAGAGACTGTCACCTCGGAGCGAAGCCGGTCAAGTGCGGAGTCATCCAACGCACGATTACGTTGAATAAACCGCACCTGATCCGATAGTCGTTGGGCCGAAACGGTCAACTCTGGTTCAAGGACCTGAAACAAAGACAGCAAACGGGTTCGCCACGCAGTGAGGTTAGTGCCACCCTCTGTCTTATTATTATTATTATTATTATTATATATCGATCATATTGCAATATCTTCGTGACGTTCGAACATCCCCTAAAATATACTAAATTATTCAGTGTCACTCTGAATATTTTTATTAATTGCCATAAATAGAGGCAGTTTCAAATGATTACATGTATACAGACATATATAGAGATACGTATATAGAGACATATATTTAAATTATTCAAGTCTGAAAATATTTCTTGTTTTCATTACGGTTAAAAATATATTATATTTAAAAAATCCCTTATAAACATATTTTTAAGTCAAAGCGTTTTACCGTTAAACTCATTGCAAAGTTTTAACAATGTATCTTAATTTAAACAAGTCAACTTAAGATACCTGAAAATAATATCAAAGGAATTTAATTACAGCTTCTGGAGTAAGAGTATTAATTAAATAATACTTAAGAGTATTAATTAAATATATGAAAACAAACTTTGTTTTGTTTTATTCTCATACATTTTGCTAATACAGTTTTATGTTATAACTCATATTTATGAAGAATATATTTTTAACTTGGTACTATTTTATATTTACGAGTATATGGAGTGCGAGCAGACATTTGAAGTTAAAGAAGTAACAAACACCCAAATAATTGAACTACTGAACTACTCTACTACTAGTCTGAAGACACGTAAACTACTCTACTACTAGTCTGAAGACACCTGAAATGTGTAAGAAAGTGTAGTTTTGTTATTACCCTTGAAAATTAAAAAGTAATGAGGGAAGTCGTACAAATAAAAGAAAAATGAGGGCTTTCATCTTGATCTTTTGATCAAGTACAAAACTTTGCTTGTACAAAAAAATCCTTTATTCGTATCAAAATGTTGGATTTTTTTTTGTCTCCTTGCCTAATGTTAAAACTAAATAATTCTTTAAAAGTTAAAAAGTCAAACTTTTTATAATTATTAGGTTGTTGTTTATTATATTAAAAAACACTAAAAGTATTTAAATAATCCAGCGTATTGATATACGCTGCCATGCTATCTATGAATATTTATAGATTTTTGTTGTTTTCTGAGATAAAATTTCATACTACTAACGTCTACAAAGATAGATATATTACATGAAACCATCTATTTTTTTTATTATCAGAACAGATTTATACTACAGCACATATTAAACACTGAATATCACTTTTTAACAAATCAAGTTTAGTAAGTTACTCGATAAGATGAAGAGTAATTAGCGCACGACCTTCACCGCAAGACAGATTTGTTTAACCCTAGAAGCCTAATCTACGTCTCTGAGACGTACACGCATTCGAATATCGTTTATATCTTTGTAACGGTTGAAGTTAGCGCCTCGTGCTCTTTTGTTACCTCGGTGGCCGCGCGACGGGAGCTAGAGGATAGTGCCCCTATCGTTAAGGTAAGTCTCACCATTTTTGATTTATCGAAGTGTTGCACGCCTGGGAGACGTATGTTTAGGCTTTGTGTAACTTTTAACTAAGATTTTGTGATTTTACATTTGCTTGTTTTTCGTATATTTTAGATCTGTTTTCGGCGTTGTTTCAAGTATAAATACGACACGGTCTTATATATTAAACGAAGACCAAATTTTTGAAATTTTAAACTAGGAAAACAATCCTTCTCAGGAAGATGGAGATTCTGAGGTTGAGAACGACCAGATTATCGACGACATTCAATGCGAAGACGAAAATAATGAAGAGTTTGAGTACGTTTCGTCTTTACAAGAAACTGGACTCTCTGGAGAAACCAACCCAACACTTGTTGCAGAAGCTAGTCCATCATCTGGCGCAGGCCGTGTTTTACTACCTACCAACTCAAAGTGGATTTATCGTGTTCGTGATCGTACTCTTCGAGGTAAGAATGGACATATTTGGTTCACTGATAAAGCTCAAACATATCACAGAACTCCAGCTACGTTGTAACATTCATTTGAACAGAAGACAATTTATACTATTCCGGAACGGAAATAAATCAAAAAGAAAAACCCTGCCCAAAAAAAAGGAAATACTTCTCCTTTTTATGTTATAAAAAAAATCATGTCAAAATTAGTTTGTAATCAATGTAAAAAATCTGTATGTAGCAAACAAAAGGTTGATATGTGTCGACTGCTCCTAAAGTAAAGCTAGTCTTTTAAAGTCTAATTAGTTGTAATGTTTGTTCTAAGAATAAATAATTATCTTAAAAAAAATGATATTATAAGAAATAATAATATATGTATTAGTTGATTTTGAAGAAGTAATTTTGCATATTGTTTTTTCGTCATAATGAATAACTGTGATTATAGTTATTATTATTAACAGTGTTGTTTTATTTTTAATTTATGTTCCAAATTCAAATTTGTGCTTAATAATGATAAAAGTAATTAAATAATATACCTAAAATAGGGGTTTTTAAATGTGTATGCCTCTGAGACGTATATTAAGGCTTTGTGCACATCCAAAATAGATTAGGCTTCTAGGGTTAAATTGTGCATTTTAAACTTAAATCTACATAATATGTTCATGTTTCATGTAAAAAAGATTTTTTTAATTCGAGAACCAGAAAGAAAAAAAATACATTATTCAGAAAATCCTTTAAAAATAACATAACATTTAATAAAATTATAATCAAATAGAATTGTAATATAAACGGAAACCCTTGGACGAAAGCCACGGAATCGCTTCCCCACTCGACCGTGTCAAACCATTATATTACTTAAATTTATATAACAATCATTTCAGAATATAAGATCATTGGTTTTTAGACTAAATTTGAAGTGGAGAAAAAATCATACTTAATATAAAAAGAAACACGTTTTATTTTAATTATTTAACATTCGTAAGTCATATTAAAAGAAGTCAATAACTGATATTATATTCAATACATTAATGTTAATGTACGAATAAACTTTGTAAAATGACAATAATTCGTCTGACAATAAAAATAAGTCTGCCGACACTCTTCCCATCACGATTAATTAAAATGAATCATATTTGCGTTTATTTATACATTCACCGAAATACATTGAATAAATAATCGATATTCGTCCAAAAACTCTACAATGCCTCAGTATCTTAGAAACTTATTTCTTTAGAATGCTTTATAAGATTACTTTTAGAATGAGATGATGTTAACACTTTCTTATCGTGGTAGTTGTTTATATCACTATTGTTTGTTATTAATTTTTAAGTAAATTGTTATATTATATTTTTGTTATATATGTATATATAAGGAATATAAACTATATTTTTGCCGTATGTCATAAGTACGAAAATTGTGGTTAGAGCAAAAACTATTTGATTTTTTAGGTTCTTATTTTATTTCGTCTTCTTTTGATTTATTTGATTAAATAAATTGAAATGTTATAACAAAAGCACTTAAAAAATGGAAAAATATTTATACAGTTTATATAAAATAAAATTCTTAATGTTTTAACATTCAAATTTTAAATATTTTATATCTTGTTTTATACAATAATTTGAAAATTATTCTTAAGAGGGTACTTAATGTTAAATTTCCTGAAAATGTTTTCTTACCGATTTATTTATTAACGCTTATTAATTCGTTAACTTCCAGGAATTACTTAAAAGACATGCTACTCACTCGCTACGATCGAAATAATTTCATTATGTACCTACTAAGTAAAAGAACAAAATTTTGTACTCAAACGTAAAGAAAAAATAGAAACGTCTTCAGACTTCATTTGACCTTGTTTACTAAATTACTATACATTACATTATATTTATATTTCTATTTATATTATTAATATTTTTCTCTTTGATGCACAAAAATTGAATAAGTACTAATAAGAAGTGCTTACAAAAATACTGATGTATTTATTTATAAATTGTAGATTCTTAAATATTCGAATATAATTGTAACTCATGTAATGTGTGTATGTGTTTGTATTTTATAGAACAGTAAAAATGTTTCTTTACCATTTTTTTCAACCTGAAATTGATTAATAATTGATTAATTTTTCATTGCATATTTCAGTTTTTATTGTGTTGCTGTTGTGTTTGCAATGTTATATAAAGTACTAATAATTTAGATAATTTTAGTGACTTTGTTCTTTAAACGTTTCTTTAATATATAACTTGGATTTTTTTGTTACTTAAGGCCTGCACGCACGAGTGTTTTAAGAACAACATTTTTTAAATAAAAAGGAATGTCGCAAATAAATTGTGATTGACACCTTAATAAAGTCAGACCATTTCCAGTGTAAATTTATTCAACACTTCTCCCTTTAATTTAAATTTAATTACAGCATAACAATACATTTTTAAAAACCGTCTTAGGATTATAAATAGATCTTATTTAACTCAATTGTTACAGAGGTCTCGAAGTAGGTACAATTATTTCAATTAGGTTTGACTAGAAACTAGATATTTTTTTAGGTAAACCCAATTGAAATATATACTATTTTTATAAGATAATTATAAGAAAGTGTTAAATATGAATATTCGAGCCACAATGAATTGCCAGTATCCGTACTGAGATAACAAGACCTGTGGTTGTAACCCCTATAATATAGATTTGCATTCAGGCGATACAATAACGAAAGCAATTTCATGCTAAAACAATTTTGAAGTATTGCTATCAAATAATATCATCCATACTTATTATTTTATGCTATGCTTACATTTTGACGTACCTACACAAGTGTTCACTGATATTGCTAGAAAAGATATAAATAAATAAATTCAAGTATTTAAGCTTACACCCTTATCGATTAGGGACTATTTTTATATACTTTATATTTTACAGTTAATGTTTTAGATCTCTTACAATTTAATTTGAAGAGTATGGAACGATAAATAATTAATCATGTCATACAAATTCCAATTATCTAAAGGCAGTAGATAATTTGTTGAAAATAAATTAAAAACAAAAAGAGAAGCGAAATGATAAAGAAAGATAAAACAATTCCCTCTTGTATCTTAATAGAATACAAACATACGATGATCTCTATGTAGAAACTTGTCGTAAATATAGCAACAAACTCGTCTACAAACATAACCGGAGTAAATGTTAAAGTATTTGATAGCATATTTTCATAATTTCTACGTTTATCTTTTTTTCTCTTTTTTTTTGTCTTTTTATGAATCAAAAACCTTTAAAAACCATTGTATCATATAATTTTAAAATCGTTTTATGACCAGTCGTTTTCAGGTTGAAGGAATGATTTATGAAGCTTGATTACTTGCATTATTTTTCTAAGTATAGTACTGAAATATCATCCCATTTCTTCATAATTTTGATCTTATATACCGTTTATTTTAAGGTACTTATTAAGGTATATTTTGTAAAGTTTCTTTATTTGTTAAAAAATCAGTTATATCACACCTAATGGCAATTAAACTCACTACTGTTTAGGGTTGTTCTTGTCCGGTGCACGATAAAATACATACATATTATTAAATATATTAAGAATTTATAATTGAAAAAATAATTTATATATTTCTCTAACACAGTTCCGTACTTACATACTTACTTCCGTCTTCTATACGGACGTTACTATAAAGTAACTATAAACTATAAAAACGTAACATAATTACATAATGTCGTTTCGATTCGTTTTTTTTTTTCACGATTTTTTTTTCAGTTTAAGAATTAATTCAATGAAAGATATACAACGCAATTATTAATAAAAGCTTATTACGATTTTGCTTAAAAAATATAACAATTAACTTTTAAATGATCTTCAAAGACTTATTATAAAAACTTGCTGATCTATCAGCTTTAAAACAGAAACTTGTTAATTTAAAAAAAAATTGTTAATTCAAAAATAAAATGAAAGTGATTATATTTAAACGAAACTGTAAAATAAATACTTCAGCTTTAATGCAAATTCTGTGTGCCTTAAAACATGTTTATCGTAATTTTAAAAGAAAAATGTGACTTTATTGGAAAAAAAAGAAAACTCTACATATATTTTTCTCCGTTTTACCTTTTACTTTCTTTTATTTTAAAGCAATTGTTTGATTTTTCAATTGAGCAATTTTCAATTACTTATAGAAAATGAACCATGAAACAATTACTTTTTAAGTATTATACAAAATAACACCCCATATTTATTATTTTTATAATACTTTGTAAAAAATAATCGCGAGAACCTCCAGCGCCCTGACAATGCGCTCAATTTATTATTCAGATATTTCATAGACATTTGTATCTCTTTGAGATTTTTTGATTAGAGGTTGTTACCCTTATCATATTCATTGAATTTCTTATCTTCTATGTCTATTTTAATAATTAATAAGGTGTCTACAATAACTCTACGTACCCCAATTTATTTTACGTTTGTCTATTTTCATATTTATTGACCACTCGACCAAAAATAAAACGTAATCTCAATGCAAGATCGAAGTTCATTTTCACTTTTAATTAATTAGTAAACGTACCAAAAATATTTTATTTGGTCTCCTCGTTTGAGCTAGTTCATTCTTAAGTAACATTTATAATTTTTATGTATTTACTTTTAAAATTAGTATCCTATCATTAAAACTGTTCTTAAGCTGGCACTGACAGCCACCACTTCCTTCATCACCTATTTTAGGTAAAAAAACGACTCAATTGCTTTTATTCTAAATCACTGTTCATTACAGAGATGTCGGAATTTCAAAGCAATATTTATTACGAGAGAGTAAAATCTCAAAGTCAAAATAATTTAAGCCGTATTTCATTTTTGAGTGCCTGCGATATATAATGAGAAACAAGTATTGGTATTGAAGTTGTTTTGAAGAACTAAAAATAAATAAACTCATTCTTCGCACTTTCTTTGTTTAAAATAAGTGAATCTATCTATCTAGTCTAGTCTATGTATATGTTGTATTATATCTATCTTTTCAGCATTATTTTGTGCTTCTAAAAGTAGGAAAGTAAGACTACCCAATATTTTTAAATGAAAAGAGTATTGAACGTTTATTAGAAGCTGCATTATGAAATACAAAGAAACATACTATCTGCATCTTCTCGGCACTAAAATGTAAGATAAAAATTTAGGGCTTTGATAGTCTAAACTATCAAAGTCTTCTAGACACTTCAATGTAAGATAAATCGATTTAGGACTCTGATAACATAATAGATATAGATCTAAGTCTCAAAGCGTTTTTATCTTTGATGTCAATCTTTGCGAATTATTCCTAAAATAACTATAGGTATAAAATCAAACGGTTCAATAAAAAGATTGACAAATTTATTATTTATACCAATGTCCTTTTTCTAACCAAAGACAATTTCTTGAAATTCTTATTTCTTATCTTTTAAAACTATTATAGGGGTCATGTTGGATGGAATAGTTTCACGGATTTTAATTTGACAATTCACTTTTAATTACTTGTATTTAAACCTTCTTTGGTACTATACAGCAGCTTCTACTCCGAATATCGTCCAAAAAAACCGTTTTATATACCCTTCTTTATAAACTCCCCTCTGTACATAAATAATAATCATAGCAAATTTTTTATGGAATAAAGGGATCATTTATCCTTTTTTATATTTCTAAAAACTTGTTTGCAAAAATCATGATAAGTTTCGGTTAAGTATTTAAGAAGTGAAGGTGTAGCAAAATCAATATCTTTCGCGTATTTATAATAATTTATTATAGAGAGAGAAAGATATTGATACTTATTATATTAATCATATTTATGATTATTATCGTATTTATAAAAGGCATGTTTTTGTTAGTTATGTAAATATTTACAATTCTACAGAAAGACAGTATTTTAAATATATATAAAAAGATTCTTAGGCAAACCTCAGAAAAATACATTTAAAATTCGACGAGCAGAAAAAAAAATTACATGTGTTTGATGTACTTAAATTAAATTCGGAATATTGATTAATTTCTTTAAAATAATTTACCAAAGTTAAGATAAAAATCGCTCATAAGATATATTTTTTTAAAGATTTTTTTGTTGTGAGATAAGACTCACTATAAGACTTTTTACTTTGATGCAAGTTTGACGCTAAAAGTATGAAAAATAATATTTTGAGTATAGAATAAAATTGGCATATATTTTATAAACACGATAATGCGTCAATTAGTTTACTTTTTTGGTATAATTGATTTTATATTTATTTGTTTAAGATAAAACAAAACCTACACCCTTATAAAACCTAAAGGTTGAAGGTACTTAAGAATGACTTCCAAGATTATGTTATTTGTAACTTTACCTGAAACTTCTTCACCTAACTAAAAGTAACTAAATCGTTATTTTACAATTAAACTATAAAAGATCTAGTTACAGTTAAGATCAGGTAAAGTGATAACTAAAACAATGAAAGATAATAAAATCCAATCTGTATTTAAAAGTTCGTTAATAAGATCTTTTTATCCTCTTAACATTTTGAAATACAAAATAATTATTTTTGACAGTGTACTGATTAAGTTAAGTTTGAAATGTTTATTTAGATCTATACAATAAGACAACTTTATAATGTGAATATATTAAATATAGTCCAATCTATTCTGCGTTTATTTTTACATTTTAACTTATATCGACTTTTTGGTCTCTGAAATTCCCTTAATTAAGATTTTTTATAAAAATAGAACAATAGTCAATAAATAAAAGAAAATAACAGCTTTAATTTCCATAGTATCGTCATGTAATAATCTACATTGGTGTAGACCACATAAATTTTTTGATGTACCGTCAGAACCTCCCAAGAACTTCAAAGACCGAGGTCGATGACTTCAAGTATTCTTATTTCAGGATACCCGTCTTGTATTCCGTCCGTCCGTCTAGTTATTATAATAAGTCTTAACTAGGTATTCATTATCATTCAGGATTACTAAAATAAATGTAGGTACTGTAAAATTATTACCGTGTTAAGAAGAATGCTTTCTGAAAGGAACCCGACGTTATCTAATTTAAATCGTCTAGATAACGTTTATCGTAATTACTTTTTAAGCAAGATAAACGATGATTTCAGATTTTAAAGTTTGGAATAAAATTGAAAATTTTGTATTGGATTTTAAATTAAAATTTGTCTACGAAATATTTATCGAAAGAAATTTTAGTTTCGTTTTTAATAATTAAGTATTTTAAACATTTTAAATTTCGGGTCAACATGTTTATTTACTTTTAGATAATTATAGATATAAAGTTCAATCTCAATACATGATAAGTTAATTTAATTCCAGTATATGTCATGGTTAAGGGTTATTCTTGACGCAGTCACAAGGTTGGCTGGGCCTATATCAGTTAAGTATGAAGACGGACAAGGGCTGTTGATTAGACAGGGCTTGTGTGGAGATTGATTATTATCTTGCAAGAATGAATATAACAAACTTATATTCTTAATATTATCATTATAATAACCTTCATATTTAGATAGAATTAAAAAAGTATTTATGGAGATATATAACAATGAGAATAAATTATTGCTGTAATACATTACAATCTGTGGTCATATTATTAAGAAACAAAAAATCGGTATTTGCTCTGCAGTTTATTTCAATAAAGAATGTGACGTCATTTCAAACGACCACTAACTCTCTTACTAGTTAAAACTTTTAATACCACTTTTTTTAAAGAAGGTAAACAACGTTTTGAAAAGGTTTACAAAATATTTTTTTTACAAAGATTTATTAAACAATTTATTTATTTATTGATACTTAACTTTTCAATTCTATAAAAAGTGTCTATAATTCTCTACTAACTTATTATTCTTTGGGAAGGTATTATGACAATATTTATAATTATATAAATATAGTTTGTGTTAATGTATTTTTAGCTATTACCTTTTAGTCTACTTCTACTGTAGTTTATAAAAAGATTAAAACCTGTCTAAACTTTAAATAAATCCGTTTAACTTCATCATAATTGTTTTGGAATTGGATAATTTTTCACGGAATCTCTTCTCTTGAACGTTTTATTTTTTAAAGATATTTTCAACATTCCTAACATTCATTATTTAGCATGAGAGCACGATTTCCTTGCCTAATATTGCAACGAAATATAGAAAAAATGCAAATAAAAACATTTTATTACACTTAATAACAGATTTTACAATTAATTTTCAAAAGAAATTGAATTTTTAATACAGTTTATTCGGATCAAATACCACTCACCACAACATTTTTCTTTCTCTGCTAGAAGTTACAATAAAAACAAATGTTTCTCGAGTTACACCTTTACTAACTTTTCAACCTTTAATCTTTTTATCAATCAATCAATTCATAAAGAAATTCTATGATTCAAAAACATATGAATTATGATGTCTTATTTTTTTTTATTCCTCCATTAAATTTATTATAGGTTACAGATTCAGTATTAGGGGAGTAAACTCGTTTGCCGTAAACATATAATTACAAAACTTCCTATATATAATTGTGTGTGTATATAAACCCTGCCAACATTTTGCTGTATTTTTTTTAAATTTTTACTGACAATTTCTACTGTATAAGTTGTTTTATGTCGTTACAATATAAGCTGTATCGAGAATATAGCCTGTGTGAGAATTTGGTAGTCATATACAACTAATTTATTTTATGCGTCCCTAACTTTTAAAATCTAGTACAAACAACTATAAATTAAATTTCAATGTAATTAGAATGTAGTGAAACGTTTTATAATTTTTTGTAAAAAATCGAATCATGTTTGATGTTAAATATCTATTTTTATCTTTGCTAATGGAATATAGAGTGATAAAAAGAAAAAAAAACATTAAGGATGACTCTCCAGAAATAATGACCTTTAATATATAATCGTATTGCGGTTTCATATTTAATAAAGATATTGTTCAAAGAATTTCAATGTCTGAACTATTTTGGAGAAATTGAAGATATTGTTATATTACATCACTATCAATTAATTACAAATCTTTTTTGATTGCTTGATTCTGATTTTAATGAACTGACTTTTTGAAGCAGTGTTTTAAAAATTGTTAATGAAAACAACGAAATCGCAAACAAGCAAGTCGTGAAGGAGATGTTCGATTGTCTCTTCAGTATTCACATTTTTTTTCTAGTTTTCGCAATCTTTACACACTGAAACTACTACTGAAAGTAAATAAGTAAGAAGTAAATGTCCCATAAATTTAAAAGCATTTTATTATCTACTTTACATTATACTTAGCATATGCGTACTCATTGTCCTTTTTAAATTATTACATTTTTTATTGCTTATCATGAAAATCGACTTATCGTTTTAATTATGAAAAACTCATAAAATAAATATAGAGAAAGAGTTACTTTGAAAATTATATACTATCGCAAGCATATACTATCGCAAATTTTCTAGAACTTTTTAAGGTATACAATACTTAGTACATTATTTTGATCTGTCGTAGAGTTCAGCCAGCATTTGCAATGCAAGCGCAAGACAATGTGTTTGTTTACGATTTCGCATTAGAAATCTTAAAAGTATCAGTGGTTCTCTAATATATTAAGCATGTTATTTATTATACATATAAACCTTTCTCTTGAAACACTTTATTTACTAAAAAATACTGCATTAAAATCCGTTGTGTAGTTTTAAAGATCTAAGCATACATACATACAGACATAGGGACAGACGCGGAAAGCGACTCTGCTTTATACTATGTAACATTTCATTATTGGCTATTAATAACTAACAATCTATTCAAGTGCATCTTGATGTTGATTCAATATTAAGTATTCTGTTCAAATAACACAGCCAAATCGATTACATTTGCTATTTAGAGGTTGAACGAGCACTATTTGGTGCGAGATGATAGTACTGATTTGTATCTCACCTATACTTATGTTATTTTATAATTTAACTTAATCAAATAGATACAGATAAATGATTATGAAATTATATTGTATATCAATAACCCCCTTTTTCGACAACATACATATTTAAATTTATATAAATATAGAATGTAAAAAACCGATACGGGCAGGGATTTGAACCCGCGACTACTGGGAAACCGTCCCGTCGCTCTACCAACTGAGCTACCGTATCGCTGTCCGTCTCGGTGAATTAAGCATTCTATATGTGATCGTCTTTATCGGTACCAGTAGTCGCGGGTTCAAATCCCTGCCCGTATCGGTTTTTTACATTCTATATTTATATAAATTTAAATAAGCTTAACATGGCTATACATGTTTAAAGATATTTTCAAAAATTGATTTCGGTAGTGGCATCTTTTCAATGTTTATCTATACTGCAAAGTTAGAAACATTGGTTAGGATTTTCGAAAGAAACCTAATAGGTGTCACCACCGTCCCGATAAAGACGATCACATATAGAATGCTTAATTCACCGAGACGGACAGCGATACGGTAGCTCAGTTGGTAGAGCGACGGGACGGTTTCCCAGTAGTCGCGGGTTCAAATCCCTGCCCGTATCGGTTTTTTACATTCTATATTTATATAAATTTAAATAAGCTTAACATGGCTATACATGTTTAAAGATATTTTCAAAAACATACATATTTTATAAACGTTTACCGATTGTTTTAAATAACATACATCAAAAGTTGTTAATTTCTAAACAACATCGTAAGGACTTCTATTTTGTTTTTTATTTTGTATACAAACTATCAAGAAGGTTAACTTTCAACTGGGAATAAAATAAAACATCTTGTTCATACTATAAAAATATTTGTAGTATTAACCCAATATGTGATATGTTTTGTATTTGTATATCTGACACCAAAAGCGAGTCAACATACATACTCCTGAAAAAAAAATGTAGTAAACAAATCTTTAAGGATATCTTTTATTTTCATAGACCGCTTAAATGTAAAAATTATTCAATGGTCACTTTGGGAATGACTGCTAGAACTTCAGAAACAAAAGAAAGGTATTTTAATAAATGAAAAACATTGCTAAAAGACTGGAAAGTTGTATTATTATTTACGTAGTATTTTGTAATAATATTACACACACGTAGGTATTGATTTTTCAATATATGTATTGGTAAGTACACGCTCTTAAGTCTATATTTTAATAATATTTTTGATAATGTACCTAGGCCAGTAAGTGACCGATGATCCTAAACAAATATTATAACCATTGAGATCACCGTGTTCAGTAAAAGAGAACGGAAATAAAAATAAACACTTTTACATTATCCTTTTATAGTCCATATCTTCAGCAGAGTAGAAACAATGGTGTATACATACTTTATTAATCTTATCTTGGGTTTTCGATTCCACAAGTTTGTCGCAAAGACCGTAATGCTTTCAATTACGTAATTACGTCGTAATGGATATATATTAAAAACCATATGTTAGTCGGTTTAGTAAAGTTTACTTTACAACTATACAAAGACGCAGAGAGACAAGATAAAGAAAATGTATTTATAAAATAAAAGAATTTTGAAGTTTGGATATATTTATCTTAGATTTATAGTTTTTTATGTATATTTACATATTTTTTTTTCTGGTCAAATCAATATAAAATTTCCATTTTCTTATATTTATTAGGGTTTTCTAATCCATATATTCTTGTGTTTTACATAATATTATTGTATTAGCTTTGAATTTCTTATTTTCCTTTTCTTTTTCATTTATGGTGGGTATCTATACTTCTATTCAAAGCTATAAATATTTTTTTTATGAAAATATTTCAAATTTATTTTGATACGACAAAATTAAACCACTATTGCAAAAAATAATTAAATACATATTTGAAATCACTTCTGTTTTTTAATCTATAAGTTTGTATTGAATTGAAATCAGGTAAATGTTTTATTCATATCTTCACTATCTGAATATGACACGGACATAGATTTCACATTATAGTATGATGTAGAGAAGAAATATAGAGCGTGGTAAAGTGCAATATTGTGGCACGAGTTATAAAAATATACGAGGACAAACTTTAATACAGCTATCTAAGAGAAACTGACATAACCTGTCACAGTACCAGCTATAAGATATAGTAAAGGAATAAAATAGAAGCAGATAAAATTTATTCAGAAAAATGTAAAATTTTTTGGCAGTAAAAACATTTCAGTAAATATTTTTATAAATTTACAATCCTTATCCCGTAGCTTCACTAGCAATCTTTGAATTACAATATAGTGTAAACACACCTTTCTCTTGCAATTTATAGTTAAATAAAAATAAATATCCAATTAAGAAGAATGTTTTCTAAGAGGGACCCGATGTTATCCGATTATCGCCTGGATAACGTTTATCGTAATTACTTCTTAAGCAAGATAAAGGACAAGTTTAGATATTAAGACTAGGATTAAAAATTGCAAGTTTTGTATTGGATTTAAAGTTGTCGACGCAATGTTTATCAGATAGCCTTGAGTTTTAAGAAAGACAAGCTAGATGTAATTAATGTAGTCTTTTAACGTTTTAAGTTTCCAAAAAAGAGTTTACAAAAGATGTTAATCTTATTAGTACATATATCATCGTTAAGGGTTATTCTTGACGCAGTCACAAGTTTGACTGGGCGTATGTCGGTTAAGTATGAAGACGGTCAAGGGCTGTTGATTAGACAGGGCTTGTGTGAAGAGCTATATTAATCTTGCAAGAACTTATTTAATAAACTTCCTTTATTATTATTATCGTAATAACTTTCACATTTAGAAATAGTTATAAAAGTAATTGTGGAGTAATGATACAATGACAATGAATTATCTATACATATAATAAAATTGTCACTGATCGATTTCTTCACATGGAAAATATTAAAAAGAACCATGATTAGCCTATAAGCAGGAGAACCCAAAACAATGGTTTTTCATTTGTCTGTTTGTCTGCATGTTTGTATGTCTGTATGTTTGTGCACGCTAATCTCGGAAACGGCTGAACCAATTTAGATGCAGGCTTCACTTTATATTTAATGTTTCTTTGTTATTTAAATCGGTTAACAAATATAGCAGTTAATAATCTCTTATTTTCGTACCATTGCAATAAGACATTTTTTAAAAATTGAAATAGAGATCCTCCTTTCAGGAAAAATAATAACCTTACCAATTAAAAAATAAATAACAAAATCGTACTACCTACTTAGTAAAAAAATATCTGATTAAGAATAAACAAAATATAAAAATAAAGTAGAAATACTCCAACACGCAAAAACTACTTGACAGAGTTTGTTGAAAATTTGAATGGTTACAGTTTTTACATACAAAGGGTAAGTTTTATTTAAAACGAAATCTACGTGTACAAAGTCGCAGGCACAGCTAGTTCTTGTAATATAATCTGTGGTCATATTATTATGAGACAGAAATTCGGTCTACAGCTTATTTCAATGTAAGAATGTGACGTCATTTTAAACGATTATATGTTTTACTTTCTTACCAATAAAAACTTTTAATACCACTTTTCTCAAAGACGATAAATATCGTTTTGGGAAGGTTTACAAATCTAATTTTGTTACGAGCATTTAAACGTTACTGTCCAATTCTATAAAGAGATTCGATAATTTTATACTAACTTATTTATCTTTGTGAAAGTATTATAACAATATTTATAATTAAATTGATTTAATTAGAAGTGCTGTATTTTTAGCTATTTTCGTTTAGTATAATTCTGCTAAGCTTTATAAAAAAATTAAAAGCTGTCTAAATCTGCTGGCGATTTCATGTAATGTATGATTATAATCCCATGGATCATTTATGTTCGAACGTCACATTGAACGTTTTTTTGACGCCAGAGGAAACAAATAAAAAGGCAAGCTGCATCAGATGTCGAAAAGCTACCTCAAGATGGAGTTGTAGATTGTCCTCGCAAAAATGATAAACAGTTGTGGTGTGTAGTTTGCGGTACAAGGGTGCGTTGGCAAAGTAAGAAATGTCTGACAAAACTTTGTGTTGAAAAAGCGTGTTTTTAAAATTTTCATACTCAGGCGGTCAGTGTATTCAATTGAGTATACCTCTATATCTTCGTGATAAACAAAATTTTCCATATTTTTGTGATTAATATTTGCCATATTTATATTTTTCTATAATGTGAAAATAAACAAAATAAAAAAAAAACATGTTTAGTTTTCATTTCCTCTCTAATGGTTAACACGAGATAAACTCTCACGAGACATACTATTATGTTATTGGGTTATTATTTTTATTATTATTATTTTTGTCATTTGTAGTTACACGAAACACATTCCATAGACCACATGTAGGTATTTATTTTCAATATATGTATTGGAAAGTACAAGTTCTTAAGCCTATATTTTAATAATATTTTTGGTAAAGTACCTAAGCCAGTAAGTTCCTGATGATCCTAAGAAAACATTATAGCCATTTAGAGCTCTGTGTTCAGTAAAAAATAACAAACATAAAATAAATACTTTCACATTATCCTTTATGCTCAATATCTTTAGCAGAGTAGAACAATGGTGAATAGATACTTTATTAATCTTAACTTTAGTTAACCCAAGAATTCTTGTTGGGTGTTCGATTCCACAAGTTTTTCGCAAAGACTGTAAGGCTTTCAATTACATAAATGTGTCGTGATGGTTATAGATAAAAACTATATGTCAGTCGGTTCAGTAGTGTTTACTTGAGAAACATAAAAATACGCAGAGAGACAAGATAAACAAAATGTATTTGTAACATAATACAATTTAGAAGACTGGATATATTTTATCTAAGTTATCTTAAATGTATAGTTTTTTTATGTACCCTTATACATTTTTTTTTCTGGACAAATCAAAAATAATCATAAGTCTGTCATGATTGTTGTAAATAAATTTAAGTGGTAAAAATTAAGTACAACATTTTCATTTCCATATATTTATTGGGGTTTTCTAATCGATATGTTTTTATATTAAAAAAATATTTAATAATATTAAAATTATCCTTACTAATCGAAATATAAAAATTAAAAACAAAATAGTATTGCTGTTTTGAACATTATTTTTTAACGTAATTTACCATAAAGGAATTGAGAAAAATATTTATAATTTTATTTAGCAATCCATTTTCATTATTCTTTAGCATTTAATAAGTTTTTTCGTCGATGTCTCGATTTTTGCATATTTTTTTTTTCAAATTATGTGTTATGATTAATATTTTAGTCTTATATAAAAATATTGAATATGGAGATGTTGTATTGATATCTAAAACTAATTTATTGTAATAATTTAGGTTGTAAGTAAACAACTGAAATATACAAAATATATACCTGTCGCCGAAATAATTAAATAGAATAAATTAAGGAACGAACCTAGCTTAATCCAGTATGGAAGTTAATTATTCAGAATAATTGTAATCACTTCATACGTATTTTGATAACAATATTACTTTGAATCTTGATAATTAATTAATATCAACATGACTTAATTGTTGTATTTTGCAATGTTAGTCTACGGGTGAAGTTAAATAATTACCGTTGTGTGATTTTACTATTGTCTTAATTAATTATGTTATGTTGAGAAGGTTTTCGCTTAGTATTACATTTTGTTATGTATTGATAACTTTAAATTGTAAATGAATGACATTTTGACTCGTAGGTTGGATATTTTACCAATCTTACTTAATTACATTACCTTACTTTTTTAGTTTTAGTTACTAATTAATTAATCAAAAACATAATATCTGGTAAAAAATATTTAGTATTCGTATGCTTTATATCTATATACGTATATCTCAATAATGTCCTGGCTGTGTCTGTGTGTAATGTGCATATATGTTATTATTTTCAGCTTATATCGTAGCAATGTAATGCCTATATGTATAAAATTGCCACGGGAATAGGATACTATAGAATTAACTATAAGTCTATTATAGTTCTGGATAATTGTAGTTTCCACAGATTACGCGAAAAGCGACCTACAAGCGGGTCGCGCCGCGGGCGACAGCTAGTCTGACATACCAGACAAGAACCATAAAATTGTAACTATCATGTACTATACTGACAGCTTTATATTTTTAAGGCACCCTAGGTATAAACTTATTCGGATAGTCCCACAGGGCGAAACCGTTCTAAAAACAAACGTTAGATATAAGATATTAAAAGAAACCTGAAAGAAATAAGAGTATAATTGCCTTGATAATTCACTCAGTGATTTAAAAGCGACTCTAAATTATATCGTATCTCGTAATTGTAAATTGTGATGTATAAATATGTGATTAATTGTGTTTTTAAATGATAACAATCTTATTTGGCAGGAGTTGATAAGTACATTTTGGTGATAGTATAAATGTCTGTCTATTTCATTTAGTATTTTTTATTTATAAATATACTTGTAAAGGATGCACACTTAAAATCCGAACAGTGCATAACTTGTCAATAAAAATAGAATCTTAAGATGGAAGCAAGGAAAAATGCATTTATAAATATTAATAGATATAAATATATTTGTGACGGTAGAAGGATGCATTTCCAATACCGATAAGAATAAATCGCATCACGACATTGTTAAAGCTTGTCTACATTGATAATAGTCCGGGAGCCAGCGACCAATTTTCATCATGAATTTCCTCCCGAGTGAAAATTTGTAAAAATCAGTGTATATGTGAAAATAAATGAAAATAGTTTTAATTATATGGCTTAGAATTAATAAGATAACTTCACATATTTTAGGACTAACAAACTATGGAAATATTTTATGTATCTACCATTTTCTTGTACATGATTACCAACGTATTTTTTTCGTATTTATTGTCATATATTTTAAAATAAGACAAATCTTACTTTATAGTCCGGGAGCCAGTGACAGATTTTCATGACCAATTTCCTCCCGAGTGAAAATTTGTAAAATGCAATAGGAAGTTGTGTTATGAAGCTTCGCGATCGTCAGCTGCGACTCCGGTGGTGGAGAAGGCAGTGGCAGCCTCCCACGCACGAAGAAAAAAAAAATTTTTTAGTCATTTCCTCCTATTCTAAAATTTCTTGAATAATAGTTTATCTAATATCTTGAAGGGAAAATAAAGTCAGCTGACCATAACATGGTGGATTATACGTCAGCTGGCCGCCCGAATATGAAAAAAAATAAAAAAAATTCAATGATTTCCTCTCAACTAAAAATTAATCTGGTGATAGTTTATATGTTACTGTGAACGAAAATTAACATCAGCTTGCTGTATCTCAGTGGAAAGTTCGTCAGCTGGTTACTTGAAATGTGTAATGTAGCTGCATTTATCACCTACTGAATCTTATCAGCTGACGACTTTTCCCTTTACTTACAGCTAGCTGATTTGTTTTATTATTTACTAGAGTATATTAACTATTCTCTTATAAATTTTCATCCTTCTCACTTAATCACTTTTCTTAGGTTGTTTGGCAGTATATTTGATTTGATAATAAATATGCAGTTTAATAATGAAGGAAATATAGTTATAACTAAAGTTTAATTAATCAATCATTTATTGAAGCATAATTTTATAAATTAATGAAATTTTATTTTAATATAATGAATAAAAATACTAACAACGGTTATTCATTCTCGCTCTCGCTTTGACTTGAGTCGCATCGGCGCAGTTTTAGAATCATATAGAATGTAATTTAATTATAAAATACATTAATTTTAAGTATGTCTTATTTCCTTTTGCACCCTCCGCTGCGACCATATATAATTAATTAATTAATTAATTTTAATTAATTATTTGTAATTTATATTATTATTACTTTTGATAACAGCGCACATATACCTACACTTATTGCTTAAGTAAAAATTATATATGGGTGTTTCTCTACTAACGGGAAAGTTTTGCATGAAATTTGTCCGGCTCACTTTTTGTTTTAAAATAAGGTTTTAAATATATAGAATGAAAGCTAATAACAAGCGATTTTCAAGTCTATAAAAGGCTGGAAGATTACTCTGCTGTTTTCAATTTTAGAAGTTTTCATTTTTAGAAGACTTCACACTTTCAGCGATTCATTCAACAGAAAATTGAGTCGTTATCATAGACTATATAATTTTGTTTTATTTTTTCAAATTAACCAGAGGATTGTGTTCAAATATTTAGGACAACATTCAGGCGGTAATTTCGAATAATTATTATTACATTTACGTAGTGTTTGTTCAACATATATCATTTTCAGTATATTTAGTTTTATAATATACTTTAAATTTGTTACACGCACTTAAATATTATTTTAAAATTGGATTTGAAGTGAAGATTCTGGGATGGGGACGCGCCAGGGGACTGTGTTTTGACAGGTTGGGATTAAAAGAAAAAAAGATATAAAGCATTCATATGGTCAACAAGTAGGTAGCCTCAAAGATACTGAAATGTACTATAGTTTTAGATATTTTCTTAAATAAAAAGTATCCAAAACAATGTGCAAATTGCTTGGGACATCAATTTTCCCGTTAGTAGAGAAACACCCATATATATAATGTATATGCTTACTGTAGAAGTTCTCAATAGTGTAATTCCCTAGTTGGAATACATGACGCAAATAATGCATTACACTAAATTATACTTTTTCTTACAATGAATTGTTAAAAAATTATAATCGAAATAGTAGAAAGAAATAACATTCTACCCATATATTTACGTTAATGCTGAAGGTGTCTCTTCTGATGTCGTTCTTATTTTCCGATATTTTTGCGGCAAAGCAGTATAACGTCGATAACACTCACTGTGATACAACTGAAAATGGTTAAGTTGTGTAGGAAGCACATTTTTACAAAAGGTACCACGTTAGACATTTTTATTTTTAATTATCCATTACTATAATAACATTATGTTCGACTGACCAACTTAAACATGGAATCTTTCACTTTCCATTCGAGTCACATTATAATTTCAACTTACCCTCTCGTTAGTGTGTTTGACGCTCTGCTATAGCATAAAATCTGGAGAGGGTAATTTGAATCTACAATCTAGCTACAATGTAAAAATGGCTCATGTATAACTTTAATTTATATAAGAAAAGGAGATAAATAGAGAAAAGTGATTTCCTCCTGGATGAAATATTATAAGAGAATAGTTAATATAACTCTAGTAAATAATAAAACAAATCAGCTAGCTGTAAGTAAAGGGAAAAGTCGTCAGCTGATACGATTCAGTAGGTGATAAATGCAGCTACATTACACATTTCAAGTAACCAGCTGACAAACTTTCCACTGAGATACAGCAAGCTGATGTTAATTTTCGTTCACAGTAACATATAAACTATCACCAGATTAATTTTTAGTTGAGAGGAAATCATTGAATTTTTTTTATTTTTTTTCATATTCGGGCGGCCAGCTGACGTATAATCCACCATGTTATGGTCAGCTGACTTTATTTTCCCTTCAAGATATTAGATAAACTATTATTCAAGAAATTTTAGAATAGGAGGAAATGACTAAAAAATTTTTTTTTCTTCGTGCGTGGGAGGCTGCCACTGCCTTCTCCACCACCGGAGTCGCAGCTGACGATCGCGAAGCTTCATAACACAACTTCCTATTGCATTTTACAAATTTTCACTCGGGAGGAAATTGGTCATGAAAATCTGTCACTGGCTCCCGGACTATAAAGTAAGATTTGTCTTATTTTAAAATATATGACAATAAATACGAAAAAAATACGTTGGTAATCATGTACAAGAAAATGGTAGATACATAAAATATTTCCATAGTTTGTTAGTCCTAAAATATGTGAAGTTATCTTATTAATTCTAAGCCATATAATTAAAACTATTTTCATTTATTTTCACATATACACTGATTTTTACAAATGACGCGGGACCCTGGCGGCCTGATACTTTATTACATTAGAGGTCCGTGAAAATTTGGAGGTCAGAACTATTTATTAGCCGATATTAGCCGACCTTAGTATTATTAAATAAAAGACATATCTTTATATATAATTTTCATTGTTGAGTGGCTTATAATTGCAATTTAAAAATAAAACAACTGTTTTTTTCAGAAAACACTTTATTTGTATTTAATCATTTTACTTGTATTCTATAACTTCAAAAAGTTTATATTCGACGTAATAAACTGTAGTTACTATAAATAACATAAAATTACATGGCATTAGAAACAGCATAATTTCTTCGGGTAGAATTTTTTAATTTTCTACCTCTTCTTCTTTGGGGATGATTAGGTCTGAGTATTTTGTAGTAGAGGATAGAATTCGATGCATTTTAAGATTTTTTTAAATTAATAATGAAAGTTATCAACTTTGTAAATAAGGATATACTGTAATTTTAGAAAAAAACTTACATTCATAAAATGTATTTAGAACTATATGCATCTAATTGAGTATTTAACTTAACTTGACTTAAGTTACCTTATGATAATTTAACTTAACTCATTACACAAATAATTAGCAGTGTTAGAAACTCCCATACTTAATATTAAAACAAGAATATATAAGATAAATATTTCTTAGGCTTTCAATTTAAGCTCGTCACATAAAATATAAAGATATCTCTTTTTTTTAATATGGAAAAAGAATGGCCTCTAATCTTTCTAGATTAAAGGTTGTCAGTTTCATTTCCTTTCTACTTTAATGCCTGTGAATTAAGAGGGCTTAAGTTGGTTGAAAGTAATGTCCAAAATAGAAACTGCTATTATATTTAATAATTATTTTTTTAGTTCGATTGATAGATTAACGTGATAAAACCAGAGACTAAACATCCTATTCTTATATAGAAATCAGTTAAATACGGCTGAAATTTCTTTGCTTTAGTCTATGCCTACTATTAAACTAGAAACATTTAATAGAAATTTTACTAGACAACAGTAAAATTTCTGTTGACATAATGGTTTAGTTGGTGGATTGATGTGACCGGACTCTCCGAGGTAGCAGGATACATTCTTTCTCACGGTGATGAACATTTCAAACTAATTTTCTGTTTATTGTTAACATAAAAATCACTTTTAGTAGCGAAATCATTAAACTGTTACGAATTTTCTAACCTCTTGTTCCGCTAAGTATTACATAAGCTACTTATTGAAGTACCCTAAATTCCTTTTCACTTATGTCAAATTTTATCACATTACAGAATGTTGCTTAAATTCTTAACCCTTTCATACGTTAGTAATTGACATCCCGACCTTTATATGTATAACTTGCTGTTGACCCGTCTCCATTCATTCATCCACGAATAAAAGATTTTACTAACTTAATCCCTTCGCGCCACATTTCAAATGATGTAATTTCCTTTTTCAGTACTTATATTGTCAATATAGGTCATTGGGGTCTATAAAATAAATACATACCAATTTGAGATACATTCTCAAATCTTATTTATACCTTTGATAGACTATCCAAAAAGTATGAAAGACATAATAAGATATTTTTTTTTAGAATAAAACCAAATCTTTCATCATATCCTTAGCTAGAAAAAAGGTTGGTTTCTTATCTATAGAAACTTAACATTTTTACTTCTTTCAATCTTTATTTTTATTATCAAAAATTAATTATTATTATATAAAAAAGATCTAACAATAGTTACATATTTAATTTTTACCTTTACAATTTGTTAAGTTCAATGTACGAAATTAGTGGTTATTTATTAACTAACTTTATATTGTTCTTTTCCCACATACTCATAAATACAGTTATAAAAACCTATATCCTTAAGTTAACGGTAACAAAAGTTTTTAACTTTGTTTACAAAAGAAAAAACAAATGAAAAAAGTTTTTGCAATTACTTGAGTTCAATTTAGGAACTTTGTCATCACGCAACCTTATTTGGATTAGAAGTCTATTGGCCGGTATTTGCAATACTTGATACTCCTTAGTTTAGTTAGATTTACGCAGATTACTATACTTACTACTTACTTACGCAGATTATTTATATATTTATTGTTTAAAGTATGCTATGCTTTAAATTACGTAAATTAATACAGAATGAAAAAAATAATTAATACGATAGTGAGAATCTCTAGGTAATTTATGTGATGTAAAGCAATTATACTGGTTTAAAAAAAGACAAATAAAAAAAAATACAAAATTTTATATTCCATATTGAACTATACACTAAAATTTAAAATTTAAAATGTATATTTTATTTTATTTATTATTTATATGAAACAGGCAACTTTATTTTACAATATAGATGTACGATACAGGAATAAAGGCTTTTAGGGTCTTTAATAAATAAGCTTTCCTGTAGAAAAACTCACAAAAGTATGGTAGAAATTGATAAGCCTTTAGAAAACTCCTAAATGGACACAATCACCTTTTCCTTCACTACTTTTAATAATCATCCATACAAAGGTTAAAGTTACTTACTACTTTACGTTAAATTATTTACCTGAAAGTATATTTATTTACAAGAAAAACTAATAAAAATTATGCCAATCAAATTATCCTTATCCCCATCGCCAGAAGTCGTTCATACGGTATCTTTTAATACCAAAACATGACGGTTATACAAACAATTTGTTATTCCGAAATGAAAACATATATTTTATTTTTTTTTTTTTTTTAATATTTCTAGGTAGTATACAAAAGGACACTAGTATAAAAATATTACAATACTATGAAAAGCATCACAAATTATAGATAAAGGTATATTATTTGTACGAGAGTGTACATATTTTTATATTTTCATTTACTATTAGAAATATATTTTGAATACAAAATATTACTCACGAAATAAATATACATTTTTTTAAATGAAGTCAGTTTACTATGTAACACAATTAAACTTTTTACATTTTTATGATATTTATTCTACTATTCTAAACCATGACATTTTTTCAATTATATTTTCCATTAACATTATGAAAAATATAGAAGGTCACATTTACTCTAGACCACTCCTTAAATTTTTTATGAGAAGATAGTTTATTTTTTTATTTTCATTTAATTTTATATGGTGAACGCATTTTTATACTAATTATATTTCTAATTTTCCATGCACTACACGTCACTTTTTATCAGATGGATCGTGGCTGAAAAAATATGAAGGTGTAAATTGTCTTAATAAATTTGTAGATTTAACCTGTCAGGTGTTATATTACCGCCATTTTTACGAGAGTTATTGTTGGGTTGTTTCTCTAATAAAAAAAATGTACATTATCTCTATCATTTAAAAAATGACTTAAATTACAGTCATTTATTTATTTCCTTGTATGTTATACTAAAATTTAAACCATTGCGTTTCAGAATATATATATTTTTTTAAATAGTAAATTAACGCTTACGACATAGGTATCACAGGTGATGACATGGCGTGTACATGATGGATACACGCCATCCGTATGAGTAGGTTTAGGGTTAGATTGCAAGATAGGGATACTGTGGGTGTTGTATGTGTTGTACATGGCGGACAGACAATATTTGTAAGATCGAAGATGTACGGGTGGATGAAGGAATTTTGTCTTCACGGATTAGACGACAGCGAGGCTGCAGCGTTAAGACATTCAGCCTGTGAACCCGGCTGGTGCAACCTGGTCTAAACGTCAGACAAAATAAAAGGTATGTGAAACCTATTTCCTATTTCCCGATTTTTTAAAAGATTTACATATGTATGTGTCTTAATACTTATCCTATACATTGAACAAAAATCTCCATAATTCCAAAAGACAAAAAGACAGGCTTGCCTTTCTTTACCTTACAAATATTGGTTTCATCAGTTTAGTGTTCAATTGTTAATACAATTTTGTACATTGAAATTAAAAAAGGTTATAATTGTGATAAGGATTTTCTTTTTATAAAAACTTTTTTTTATAAATAGTAAAAAAAATACAACTAATTTTAAACGTAATTGCAAGAGAAAGGTGTGTCTACACTATTTTATTATTAAAGATTGCTGGTGAATCCACGGGATAAGGCTTGTAAATTTATAAAAATATTTATTGAAACGTTTTTGCTGTCAAAAAATTTACATTTTTGTAAATAAACTTTATCTGCTTCTATTTTATTCTTTTACTATATCTTATAGCTGATACTGTGACAGGTTATGTCAGTTTCTCTTAGATAGCTGTATTAAAGTTTGTCCTCGTATATTTTTACAACTCGTGCCACAATATTGCACTTTACCACGCTCTATATTTCTTCTTTACATCATACTATAATGTGAAATCTATGTTCGTGTTATATTCAGATAGTGAAGATACGAATAAAACATTTACCTGAATTCAATTCATACTTATAGAATAAAAAATAAAAAGTAATTTTCTCATACACTTCATACACTTTTTTACAAATTAGACTTCAATTCGATAAAAAAGTAAAGACTTTTTTAATATTATTTTTTAATTTAACTTCCTAACTTAAACTCCATTCTAATAAATACGACAGGGTACTTTTAAATATTTATTTTCAATATATTTTCAAAAACCAAAACTGAATTTTGAAACTTACCTACAATTTTTTTTTTAATTCTAACTCTTTAGTAAAGGACGCTGAATACTATATTATCAAAAATATATTATTTAATTGAAGCTTTAGTTATTATTAGATAAGTTAGAATATTTAACCGACTACGCCTTTGATATTCCTTTGTTGTTACAATATAGTCGGTAGCGGGAATCACTAACTCTTATAACATGCTCATTTTCTCTTTATTATTTAACAGGTAGGTAATTATAAATAATAGTATAAAGTCAATTTTCAGAGACCGATTTTTTTTACCACTTCGAATGATCGTTGCCGTGTGTTAATTTATATTTAATATATATTCATTAAATATTTTAAGTAAAGTAGGAAAGGATTTATTTTTTTGGAAACAATTATTTGGTTTTGAATACGAATTTTATTCGTATTATTCTTTGAATCTTTTTTAGGTAAAAAAATCGATTACCAAGGCCGTACTCCATCGTTGGATGTAATAGTCGATAGCTTTTTAAACGATCTCAAAAAGGTAGACAACCAACCAATAAGTAACGTCAAAAAAGCTTGGATTTACGATAATTATTTAACATCACGTCTAAATTGGCCTTTCCTCGTGTATGATATAAATAAAACCCTTTTGTCAAAGTTAGATGCAAGCGTCATAAAGACATTGAAGTTATGGCTCGGGTTAGCGCACTCAGCGGACTCTTCAACCTTATTTAGAGACCGAAACAACTTTGGATTAAAATTAAAAAAACCATCGGAGCTCTACAAACATCTAAGAGTTACCAAAAGACATATCATCGGAAAATCTAAAGATGATACTGTAACTTCTCTCCCAAAAGACAAAGTTGCCTCAGAGCTCGAGTCACGACTTCAATTCCATAAAAAGTTTATGATAGGTGCTCAAACAAATAAAGTAGGGCTAGGATCAAGTAGGAAAGTTCAAGACATAGACATAACAAAATCTTTTATTCGACAAGACGAAAACGATGATTACCGACTCCACGCGATGAGCCTAGAAATTCAAAACGAATGGGTGACCATAGGAGATTTTTGTATTCCACTAGCTTTGAAGTGGCGCACCTTAATTTATGATTGGTCCCCAGCATTATTAAAATTCTATCTTAATGCATTCCAAATGACTCTCCCAGATCAAAGTAATTTAGTAAGATGGGGCAAAGCCACCGAAAAGTCTTGCAACATCTGTGGGGAGGCAATAGGAACCGCGAAACACCTATTAGTAGGGTGTAGGGTACTTCTAGATAAAGGTCAATACTCGCGTCGCCACGACAAGGTATTAGAAATTATACGGGAAGCGGTTAGTCTTTCAGTAGCAAGAGCGCGGAAGGGTATAACAACCACCGAACGATCTATAGAATTCGTAAAAGAAGGCTCCTCCAAAAAATCAAAAGCGAAACCTTATTCAATATTAGGCGCGGCTCCTGATTGGATTCTCATGATGGACACGTATGAAAAGCATTACAAAATCCCTGGGGATGTTGGTGTTTCGTCATCCAGACCGGACTTATTCCTGTATTCGAAACATCTGAGGCGCGTGATACTTGTGGAGCTTACTGTTCCTTGGGAAACAAACATCCCAAGGGATCACACATTCAAGCTCAATAAATATTACGAACTAACCAACGAACTGATCAGGAATAAATTTATAGTTAGTTTGTACGCGGTAGAAGTGGGAGCGAGAGGTATAACAGCAAAATCTCTCTATAGCCTACTTAAAGATCTTGGCCTTTCTAGAACAAGCATCGGTTCATTTCTACAACGTACTTCAAAGGCGGCATTAGTAGGTTCTTTCCAAATTTGGTTAGGTAGGGAGAGGAGTGTGGAGGGTGAAGGTGAGCGTTTTTGCGCATAATAAAGGGGCCCCTTAAACCTACTCCTGGGTCGCAAGTCCCAGGCACTGCTTGCACTCCTCTCCTTGCAACGCGATGGGCCCGGCACCCGCACGGTGAATCCATGGATTGCTAAGAAGCTTCGTCTCTCTCTTTAAAGTACATAAAAATATATTTACATTGAACGTGTGAAGGTTGAGTTCGTTTTCACAACCATTTATTATTATTTTCCTTAACACGTCTTTTAAATTACTTCAGAAAAACCCGAACGATCCTTTCAACTTTTTATGTCACATGTCTGACCTTTCGCATTCGTAACGACTTCCAAACTAAACATACCAAATTGGTTTTAGATAGTCACTTTTTTAAATACAAAAAAAGGTTACATTTTTTTTATAATTATGTTTATAAAGATTATGTAGTTTTAATTGTATGTTTAATATTAGTATTAAATTGCTTTGATGTAAATAATATTACAGAATAAGAACTAAATCACCAGCGAAACAATTACTCATGTTTTGCGAGAGAGCTTTATTTTATTGAAATTATTAACAAAGTTCCAAAGTTATGCTCACTTCTTTTGCAACATTTAACTGTATCTAAACATAAAATATCAAATCGAATGTCGATAATGAATATAAATATAACTTAAACATTGTAACACGTGCTTGTAACGTCTGCATACTAAAATATTGTATTAATGTTAAAAAAATAATTACTTTAGGTTTCATCTACCTTGTTATACATAATACGTATCAGTCCTTTTTTATTGTATATACGGAATTCGTTTAATATTATTATTATACTTGCTTATAATAACAACAAAATATAGCTACTTAACATTTTTTAAAATATAATAAAATAAGTTATAAATAATTAAAATTATAAATAAATTACACTACGCTAATCAAAGCTCATAATACATTTTTTTCGTAAAATTATTTTATAAGTACATACCTAGTAGGTTTATACCTAAACCTATCTTAAAAATATTTCTATTATAATAAGGCATGTGGAACAAATTTTAATTTTAAAATAAATAATTAACTAATGAAATATACATGAATAACTCAAGTCTCAAAGGGTTCCTTATATGACATTCCAAGGGTTTCAACATGATGAAAACAAAGTTTTAAGTAAACTTCCTATTACCTGTCTGTAATATCATAACGAAATAACCGTATTAAATATTGTGTCTTCGAATTAGTTACATTATGTAAGTATTGTGTAAATTATGTAGAACTCGTAATAAACGAAAAGTAAAGTGAAAAGTATTTTATCATCTTTTAGTAAAAAAATAATCTTACTTGCCCTATTTATATATACGGCACTTGTGTTAATTTCCTATCCTCAGGTTATTGATCGGATAAATAGATGTTAAGATAAATAATGAAAAAATATTAGAGTGAAATAGTGAATAAGATTGACTGACGTGAACGAGAATGACCCTAGATATTATATTTAGAAAGGCAAAAAAAATATTTATAAGAATAATATTATTACAAATAACTGGTACTTAGAAAATAAGAAAAATCTATTATTAAAAAATCTAAAACACAACTGTATGCAAGCAGTTATCATGATGTCAGTCAATGCTTACAATTTTGTAACAACTTAAAAGTTACTTTCATAATTAAACATATTTGTAACTAGCTGTGCCTGCAACTTCGTACGCGTAGAATTCGATTTCGATAAACCGATACATACCAATATATGTACAATCTATTAACCTTTAGAGCTTCATCTAATTCAATCAAGTAGTTTTTGCGTACCTATAGAAGTATGTTTAATCACTGGTAAGTAGCAATGCAATAGCAATATAAGAGATTTTTAACTACTTTATTTGTTAATCGGTTGTTAAAAAAACAAATGTGAGGTTAGCTTACACAAACATACAGATATATACAGACATACAGACGAACAGAAAAAATGAAAAAAAAAGTGTTGGGTTCTCTTGCTCATATAATCCCATCATAAATTTTTTAATATTTGCCATGTACAGTTTTAGTATCAGTGACAATTTTATTATAGTTATAAATTAAATTCATAACTCACAGAATGTATTTATATAAATACAAAAAAAGTGCATCAATATAAAAAATACATATTTTTATTTAATGCTTGAGAGGTACGTTTTTAATATGAGTGAAAATAAGAATCGGAATAACTTTAATGATATTTATTATATTGACCCAAACCACGCCTTAAAATATAATTTATACTCTATGTAAAGAAAGATCTTTATTCTTATTAACTTTTTTATTAAAATCTTTTCAAATATTTATATAAATATACGTTACATAATATACCTATTGTAAATTAATTTGAAAACTATAAATATATAATATAACAAGTTCTTTACGTTATTGTTAAAAAATATACAAAATATAAATAAAAAATGTTCTTATTGTTAATGTAATCCTAATTTATAATTTGCTAGCTGAAGCGCGCGGCTCCGCCCGCGTGTAGTTCGCTTTTCGTGTAATCTGTGGAAACTACAATTATCCAGACCTATAATAGACTTATAGTTAATTCTATAGTATCTTATTCCCGTGGCAATAAGTTTAGTAATTTAGGAGCCTATTCATTTCAAACAAACAAACAAAAAATCAAACCTTTCCTCTTTATAATATTAGTATAGATATAGTTAGTCAATCTTAAAAGCTAGATATTTGCGGTCGCGGACTTCTTTTCAGAACTTTTAAAGGGAAACAATTTCATGGAATATCATTTTTGCGTAACTTTCAACGTTTTCGCAGCGTGGGCAGTTTTTTGTTTATGTTTTTACACCTTGGGTTAGATTATTCAAGTTTTAGTAAGCTTGCCTAATTTTTTTGAAAATATAACATACCCTATATCACTCGGAAATAGTGTAGCTTGCCTACAGTGAAAGATTTTTTGAAATCGGTCCAGTAGTTTAGGAGCCTATTCATTTTAAACAAACAAACAAAAAATCAAACCTTTCCTCTTTATAATATTAATATAGAGTATAGATATAGACCAGGGGTGGCCAACTTAATCAGAACTAAGATCGACTTTTTACCGACGAATCGCTGTTAGATCTACTTTATTTATTTTTAAGAATTACGTACTTTCTGATATTCTAAGGGACCTTTAGGGCAAATAAATCTTAAATTTAACTTTCAAATTTGAAATAGTTTTTGCCTCGCCGGAATCGACTCGACTAGCGACCGCGATCGCGATCGACCGGTCGACTGGTTGGAAACCTCTGATATAGATGAACATATGCTATAAAGCTGGTTATCCAATTTGCGTCTATATTATTGTTTGGTAAAATCATTACAATCTTTATTTATATAGGATTAAACCTACAGTTTTGCTTTCTATTCACCAGATTAACTTGATATGTGTATTATGTTAGACTTTAATAATTATTAAATAGGTAGGTTACTATCTAAAGGTAACCTACTATCTAAGGGAACGTACCTTATGGTAGCTATTGTAATATTCACAGAATAATTAGTTATATATCCACTTTAAAACTAAAAAATAAAAATAAAATAAATATTTAAGGGACGCTCCCATAATACAAGAGTAATTTTTTGTCGTTGTTTATAAATAATGTTACAGAATCCAATTCGCACTTGGCCGGGGTTTTTTGTATGTTGCGTTTTTTATTTTATTTATTATTAATTACATTATTTTAATTAAATGACTGGAGTATATTTTACTCTTAGAGCATATTTGACTGTGAAGTGAATTTGAGTTGAATTGAATTGAGTTGTTGTAGATGCAGTAGTTAAATATCACATTGTATTCCTAAAAGAGAACTTATTTTAATTATCATGTATGCAAATATATAATAGAACAATAAAAAATATTGTAACTGCTTTTTTTTGATACACGAAAAATGAATCTTCTCACAAAACAACCTATCCAAAATAATAAGATACCTACGATGTATAATGTACGAAAGCCCCCAGACGACAATTGAGTAATAATTCTTCGAAATTTAATGCCTAGTGTGATAAGGGTTGAAAACGATGGCATGAAAAATCTTATTTTTGAAACCTTTTCATTTTTTATTTTAAAATAGTTTTCACAAGATAAGTTATGACAGTAATTTTTTTTTAATGTATTTGTTTTTTTTTCTAAGCTTTCTAGAATAAAACGAAACAAATTACATGTTTCTTAAATGGAGTTATTATTAATAGGGTTAAAATGTATTTTTTTTAAAACATTAACAGACCAATACAATAATAAGTCCATAGTCTCTAAAAAGAAGTGTGTAGTATAGGAGTATGTGGGTTATAGTTTTTTAACTTCTCTCAATTTACTGAAAACTACAGCTCAGTACTTACAGACAAAGATAAAAGTTAAGGGTGTTTAACAATAAAAAATTTGTTTAATAGTTAGGTAAGCATCCAGCTATGATGGTTATTTGTAATTGTATAATTATGCGTAGAAACTTTTTTGTTATTCTTAAGCCGTATCCGTAAATAACTTTTTTAAATTGATGTTTGTAATGTGGCTGATTCTCTATTGGAGATATAAGGAGTCTATACGAAATATTATATAAATCGGCGTTAACACGAAGAACATTCAAAAAACAATCATTTTATGAATTTTATTATTTCAAATGTTTATTATTGTAGTGAACCCGAAACCTTTGAGAAACCATCTCAGTTACAGAATACAGATATGGAATTCCCTATTTTATTATTATTTACTTTTATATTATTCATACTTCAATGAAAATAGTAAAAATATATTAAAAAATAGAATGAATAATCCCTGCATCGCGGTGCAACTCCGAACAACAATCTTTAAATCAAATAAAGAATAGTCCCGCGGTGGAATTAGATTTGGCTAGTAAGCCCAAAACAAACAGGCCTTAAAAATGTAAATGTATATGTAGCAATATTTTTATTTTATAAGTATCATACACTTTAAAACTTTTTGTCACAGAGTTTACCAACCTGTGTGGTAAATTAACTTTTGGCAGTAGAATTGCATTCGGGCGTAGCTTCATTATTACATAAAGACTCCTAGGCATTATGCCAAGCGATCTCTTTTGAGCTACAAATGAGAACTCATTTTACTTTTAATTGAACCATTTGGGATGAAAAATAAATGTAGAAGTTTTAAAATTATTCTCTTAAACCTTCTCTTTATACTGAAACTAATATTCTTTTTTATGTATTTAAATAATTATTAATTATCTTATCTTTTTATCTTATTCATTGATTTGGCTGCTTCGTTTTTATATTAAACGATACAATAAATGCATGCACGTAAAACGTTTTCTGTTGCTAGCCTTAAATAAATCATATCTTTAATGTATATTACGTAGAATACTGGATAGAGCGCAAAATATTCTGATGTAAAAGAAATAACAACGTCTTAAAACAGCTTTTGTATTTTCAATGGCTCATAAAAATCCGAGTACTAAACAAGACATTACTGTAAAACTATACTACCGAGACCAGATGGCACCAACAAAAACAATAACATTGACTTATGTCTTGGAATAAAACTATACATAAAACATGTACGATTACGCTGTTCTTGATATTCAGACTAATATTTTATAGTATGTTGCATACGTATGTCTGATACTAATATCTGATATTAATATTGGCTTCGTATTTTCTAAAATATTCACGAGAATTTGAAATAAATTAAAAATGTAAAATTAAAATTGAATTAATTAAACGCGAGTTAAATTCGTATAATATGTTTTATGTCAATAATGGCTCCTATGATTATTAATTTTATCTTGTACCTCCAAAACAAAAAAACAAAAATATTTTTAACTAATTATTATTATAGAGTAAAAGAAATTGGCTATATTTTTTCGATCTTATTTGTTGGTAGATTTTTTGAAATTGATAGATTATTTACAAGTTTTCCTTTGAAAAAAAGCTGATCGATAAAAGTATTTATAAATTAATGTTTAATCATTAATCTAAAAAAATATTGAACGCAACGGTTTCAATGGTTTTTTGTAACTGATTACCTGTCGGTGTAATTTTTCGTAACGCTGACTACTGTAGGTACCAAAGGTTGAGTTTGTTTCCACGATTCTTTGCGTGATCCACAATTTGTTGTTCAGAAGTTGGACACATTTTGTATCCTTTGTCTGTGTACTTATGAAGCCTTGGGAGCTTGGGGGACATAATATAATATCTTTAAAAAAAAAACAATCGAAAAATACATTCAAATTGTCACCAATATTAAAAAAAATAGTTGAGTTTTAAAAAAATATATGTAATTTATTAGTATTAGTAAGTTAAACATACTAATTACTACTTGTCAATTAACTACATCCTAATTTTGTTGATCAAATTAAGGCTTGTTTTTAATGATTGAGGGTGTAACAATCACTAATAAATAATTAGGCGGAGACGGTGTTTACTCTGGCTGCTTTATAGTTTATTAAAATAAAGTCGTAATAGTACTGCTATCGTCGTAATAGTGAGCCATCTTAAGTTTAACCATCGAAAATCATTTTTGGTTGGTTATTCCTCAAACTCGTCCACGCGTTTGGCACAAATTTTCCAAAGACAGACACACAAATACACATATACACAGATCGACACCTCAAACTTATAACACCCCTCTTATTAGTCGGGAGTTAAAAAAAAAACAGAGCATCGCTCGTCCCTTTGCTCCTCACTCGCTGATTATTAAAAAAAGTAATTATATAATTTTTTTTACTATGTCATTGTATTTTGCTAATCTAATTGTTTTAGTGATACTGAAATTTACTATCGTGTTTTTATTCTATCTATTTAGTTTTGACTTCTGCAATTGTAATGCAAAGAAAACTTCATATTATTGAATGATTTTGATAGCGGGAGGTGATGTATCAAATATGATGATGCAGTATATATATGAAGCTTAAACAATTCTTGCTCAAGTAGCCATTTGGTACCTCTGATAAATTTAAACGTGGTCCTTTGAATAAATAAAACTATAATTAGTCATGGGGTTTTATTTTAAACATTTAATGAACTATCATCACGAGGACTACTTGTGACGGCAGCAATGCTGACATTGCATTTTTTATTAAAACAGTAGTAGCAGATTTTCTTCGTTATTTACATGTTTTATTAGTATTATAAGTAAATAGCATTATGTTATATAATAGATTTTTTTTAATTTATTTAAATTTAGTAGAGTAGACAATAAAACATAATATGCATATAATAAAATAACTAGATAAAATCAAAATCGATAACTCTTATTACAATATGAGAATATTAAACAATGGTTTATTTTACCATTAAATCAACTACCTTTTGTACTTTTTGTGATTATATTTTCATTGTTCGGAAGCGGGTTTTATTCTGATTTGTATAAGAGGATTCAATAAAATTATACGCTTAGTCGCATCGACAAATGCTTGTATATGATATATTTGTAATCCATATTTCATTTCTCTATTTGTTATTCTTGTTTCAGCAATAACTGAGAAATAAATATATTTTGTATTTGTTACTTTGTATAAATATTACAAACCCTTGAATATTGGTTTTTGATAAATATTAGAGAATATCGTGACGGCCATCCCAGAGTATTATAATAGTACAGATACTATGGAACACGTGTGTGAAAATCGAACCTACAACTAGTTCAGCAGCCAAGGCCATTCACTACAAATACAAACATGCCGTAAAAGTTTATCTATATAAACTATAAAATGAAAATATTGCTACTTATATCTATATATATAAATATATGTAGCAATATTTTCATGTTATAAGTACAATTTACTCTAAAAACTATTTAATATAAGTGTTTGATGTAGATTAATATGCGGTAAAGCTTTGTGGTAAATTAACTTTTGGCAGTAGAATTGCACTCGGACGTAGCTTCATTATTACATAAAGACTCCTAGGCATTATGCCAAGCGATCTCTTTTGAGTTACAAATGAGAATCCACTTTACTTTTAATTGAACCATTTGAGATGAAAAATAAATGTAGAAGTTTTAAAATTACTAGCTTACGTCGGTAGCTCCAAATGCACTGAAATTAAAACTATTTATTTTCATTAAAGTAACATTGTTTTTGTGTTAAAGCTTTCAAAATCTATGTTGACTAAGTTATATATACACACAATTTATTAATATTATTACAATTTATTTATTATTTATATATTTATACTGTTATAACAATTTATTTATTGTTTATATATTAATACTGTTATTACAATTTATTTATTATTTATATATCTATACTATTATTACAATTTCTTAAGTTTATTCCTCATCTACATAATAAAATCAATACATAACAACAAAATATGAATTTATATAAATATAGTATAAAAAAAAACCCGCGAGTACTGGGAAACCGTTCCGTCGCTCCACCAAATGAGCTATCGTATCGCTCTCCGCCTCCGTGAATTAAGCATTCTACAGTCTTTATCGGGATGATAAATTAATATTGCTTAATAAGTCTGTTCGTAAGTCAGTCTGACTTCTTTACCTGACATCTACCATCTCTGACTCAATTAACTAACTTCTTTGACTGACATCTACCTCCTCTTATTATTTGACTTTTTTTGTTTCAATATTTAAAACATTTTTTTTTATAATTTAAACTCATATTCTATCGGCCATTACAAGTAAAACAAATCCGCTATTATTTATTTCGGTTTAATTTGATGCGCAGATTGGTTTGAATCTAAATGTTTATGAATTCCTCCCTGGTTTTTAATTATTCGGTTAAGTAAATATTATTGTTTAAACACTATTATTATATTACTATACTATATATTACCATAAAAGAAATTACATCAGAAATTGTCATAAATATTTAACATTGTTATCTATTTAAAATATCAAAATAGAAACAACATTTCATAAAGTTACCAACCTGTATAATTTATTACTAAGTTAATCAACTAATTACTTGCACTACTTATCAAACCATACCTTGATTCTCTTGTACAAATCTAGGCGTGTATTATAAAAGAGGGTGTAACGCTAGTAATTAGCTCAAGACATTGTTTACTCTGACTGCTTTATAGTTTATTAAAATAAGGAATAAAGCAATACTGCTATGGACTTAATATTAGCAAGGATGATGTTCTAACTACTTTGTTGATCATTCAGATATTTAACATATTTGTGAAACAATTGCTATATATTGTATATGATATAAAGATAACTGTTCGGTAATTTTATTACCAAACAAACAAACAGTAACTTTGTGCCCTTAAAGCAATAATGCAAAATGTATCTATTAAGTAAATTATTTCTACTATTTGTGATATATTTGTATATCACATTCTTCTATTTTATATCACATCAATTTTGCATATGATAGACAGCCATCTTGTGTAGTTGTATTAAAGGTTGCATTTAAATTCATTAGTCATGGGGTTGAACTCAGCTATAAATAAAATATATTTGTGTGAGCCTTAATGAAATACACCGCGAAAATACCGCAATAGCTTGGAGTAAATTGAATGAAAACATGTAATCCAATGTGTGCAGATGTGTTGGTTAAGCTTAGCATTATTTTTAAAATTAAAAGCATCAGCCTAATAGTTTCAGTTAATACATTAAATTTCAGCTTTCAGTAAAGACATTAGTTCTTAGTTCGGGAGGTTTATGTTATAAGTTCTATGTGGATTTATGACAAAATATAAAAAGGTGGGTTATTCTTAGTAATATTCAGATGTTAGATCATTAAAATATATTACGTCTAGTAATATCTTCAAATATTATTATTTAGAAATTATTATTGATAAAGTTTTCTGTCTTTAGGAACTGTTTTAATTTATTTAATAAACATTAAAGTTCAAACACAAAATGCGATATATATTACAAATGACGTTTATTGCGTTCTTCTCATCTTTCATTAAATCTTACTAGATTTTATTTAATATACAAGTTCTGTAAAGTCTGTGGTTGATGTGTTTAATCAAGAGCATTCATTTGATGCAACGGTTATGGAAGGAATTATAAACAGGTGTATATTCTTATCAGGCAATTATAGTAGACGATTAGACAAATAGCACAAATAGCACAAGAATTATTAAAAAAAATAAACCAAGTGCAAAAAAGCTTTAATGACCAAGGCTTCTTGTATAAAAATGTATAAATTACAACCGTTATTTACAATAAAAATATAAATAACTATTAATTACAAAACTAGACAAATAAATTTTAAAATTATCTAAAATACAACCTTAATATACACAACCTTAATTTTATAACAGCGTTTACCTACACTTGTTAACATCTAATATTAATCTCATCCATCATTATATCTAGCCATTAGTAAAGTAATTATCATAGATTATTATTTTCACCTTCACATTCATACTAGTGTTAGTATTAATTGATATGTATTGTTTGTAGACAAAGGCATGGATTTACTGAATCCATAATCAAGATACAAGACTTATACTAGTATAAAAATTGAATTTAATACTTCTATGATTAGGATAGCAAAGTATGTAGATAGTAAACAGTAAATAAGTTTCTAAGAGAATTCTTAGTATTAAAATATAATTTTTTTTAATAGACAATTTTAGAATTCAACGTTATTTCCACTGATGCTCCGACGTATAATATAGTATGTCAAACTTTTAATCTAAGTACTTGAATTGCACGCAATGCAATAATATACCCACTATTCACTTTCTAGTTATGACAGTTGTTTATAGTTTCCATATATAGGCATTTTTTTATATTTATACTGAACTATAAGGTTTTGATAAAATGTACGAACTATAGATTATTTTATTGCAAATGGCCATATACTTAATTGTAAGTTATTAGTAAGTAACTTTAAATATTTATATTTTACTGTTTACTGACACCATAAGTGTTTATCTAACTTTTCACTCAGCATCTGTTTTATTAATATATTAAAGAGCCAAATCAACACGGCTGAACTTTTCTCATATTGAACCGTCTGAGCCAAATCAACTTAAATAAGTACCCTTACATATCGGTCCTGAATAATGTAGAGGTAAATATGCTTCGTTATTTCTGGCTTTAAAAATTCTGTACTATTTAGTTTAAGTTAAATTTGTCATTTGACATGCATTTGAAAATTGTTTATCTATTTATTACCTATATATTTATATATATAGAGCTTTTTTGTGTTTTTGGTTATAATTAAAAAAAAATACATTATTATGCTCAATTAATTGCTACAAGACACTTATTAAAATCGATATTATTAAAGTTATATAATTTTCCAGATTGAAAAGCATCCTCTGTCGACGGTTCGAATATCCACTATAAGCACTTAGCGACTTATTATTGAACTTGAAGGAAATGGCTTCAATTTATCTATTTGTAAAAACAGATCAGAAATAGTATCGTGTACATTTTTATACAGTTAATATAGTATTTTTGAATTACAAAAAATGCATCATAGACTTCGTTATGGCATAATGTCAATATAGTCGAATTGTCTGTGATTTCATTGCTTAAAGCATATAATTTGAAGTAGTGATATAGATATGAAAAGAACAAGGGAAAGTGATTTATATTAAAAGGCTTAAGCTAAAATAACAGGTAAACCAAATTAGAGTAAATCCGATAACATTAAAATAGACTCAATTTAAAAATGCTCTTTCTATTAGGTTAGAAAAATAAAGGTTTTCAAAACCTAATACAGATTTTTTATAGAAAGGACTTGGGAGACAGAGTGTTTGTAAAAATAAATTAACCAAGTTTTATTAAGGTTAATTGTTATTATAAATAGTAAATTCACAAATCTAACCTTCAAATGATTATAATAGCAACGAAAATTTTTATTTCATTTACAAAAGGTAGGTATAAATCTTTGCTTCCAGAGATAAAATTAGTAATATTTAATATAATATAATCAGTATTTTACAATCTAGCATCTTCATCTTCTAGGCTTATGTAAAATTTCAATAATTGACTTAAAATGTTTCAGGAGGCATTAAAAATAAAGGATGAACATTTTAAAGTCAATATTGAAATATTAGACATCACATCAGTATTAAAATTGAATAAATCCTTATTTTAATACAATAGACGGATGGCCATTATCTACCTGGATGCACTTATGAACAACGTTAAATCCCATGTATGTAACCGCACTGTGAGATACTGTTAGTGCGTTTCGTGTACTGGCTGGAATCTTAAAAACTGTTGGAGATAGATGAGTAGTTAATTAACTTTTTTAAAAGCAACTACATATAGTCTTTTCCTGAACACGATAACTGAAAAGCATTCGACATATCAATATAAATTTAAAGTATATAATCTAAAATATAAATAAACTCCATGAACAAAATGGACTTACCCTGAACATGATTGCTGCAAAGCATACGAAACCTCGTGCTCAATTTAAAATTTATAATCTTTAATATAAACAAAGTACATAAACAAAACAAAATATTTTTATATAAAATAGTTTTATTTAGCTGTTCCATATTACCTAGTCATCTTATAAAAAAAAATATCGAAATAATAACAATGAAAGTTTACTAAAAATAATGACTTCACTAATTTATTAGTACATAAGTTAAGTACTTACACTACTTACCAAACTACACCCCAATTCTTTTGAACAAATCAAGGCGTGTTATTGAGAAATGAGGGTGTAACTATCGTAGAAAGTGCGTAAGAAAGTGCTTACTCTGGTTGCTTTTAGTTTATAAAAATAATATCATTTTCAATAATACATTGTATTTTTTTGTAAATTTGATTGCTAGTCTGAGAATATGCTCAAAAAGTATCTACAATTTCTATAATAATTGCCTGATGTTCAATTTTATAAGCCAATAGTTAAATTTTATCCTATTATAACAATAATACAAAATATATATATATAAAATCGAAGTTACGTCAACTCATTTGTAATGATATTGTATACGATAGATGACCATGTGGCGTAGTGGTGTTAAAGGTTACCTTTAATTTCATTGGTCCCTGGTTCGATCCCAAGCTATGAAAACTTATATTTGTCCGTGTTAGTATTTGTAAGTAGTAATGTCTGTGTTGGCGAAAAAGTGTGTTCTCCAGACGATAATTAAGAACTTAAGTTACTAAATAATAACCTACTTAATATTCTGCGCAATCTATTAACTACATTAATACTAATTTTGCAGTTTTAGCTGTTGTGTGGGTGGTGTTTTTATATTCATGTTAACAAAGTGTCCATCTTTCATTATTAACTTAATAAATAGTTAAGTTTCAACCTAAAAATTATTTTTATTTTTTAATGTGAAAAAAAGTTTCACTTTTACGGTGGTTTCATAAAACCACACAAGTTTTTTTTTTTAATAGAACTTTCCAAAACTCACGTATAATATGAACAATAACAAAACAATGTCCTTAATTATACTATATTATACTATAAAAAATTAATAAAATGGAGTACAGAGACAATTAATTATAATTAAATATAAATTACTCTATCGTAACACGGGTTTTGTTATATTGGAACAGACACTGGTCTATATATATATATATATATATATATATATATATATATATATTCTTGTTGTATTGGATAAAAGGCAACTTGCTTTTTAAATAAGACCTCTTTCTTAAAACCTTTAAAATTTTACTTCATTTTTAAAGTAAAACTTTTATTACATCGTCTCAAACTTTTTCGTCTGTGTGTTGCATGTCGCGTGACGGTCGGCCGCGGAGTAGGATAAAGTGAAAGGCGCTCGTATCGATGCGGTTTTTACTAGATACATTGAAAAAATCGAATGTAAGTCACTGTTCACGTATTTTAGTTACCATAAAATATTGGTTACATTTATAAACTGTGAAATTCATGATGAAGATGGAATTGATAATAGAATGATTGAAAATAATTGAAAAACGGATCAAAATGACTCAACGATTAAAAAATATTGTTTTCAGTGTTTTAATATGTGTATATCATCTAAATAATTGTTAAGTATTATGTATGTCGTACTCTAAGACACAGAGTTCAATAAAAATATTAGTTGGAGACCTAGTCTACTTTTATCATTTCCCATTATCATTCCCATTTTCTAAGTATAAAATTAAGATTGATGAAGCAATTTTTATACCCTTAATGGAATATTATTCCGAAAATTTTTAGTTAAATGTCTATAATGTGAAAAAAAGTTTCACTTTTACGGTGGTTTCATAAAACCACACAAGTTTTTTTGATAATTTTCCGCTCTGATAAAATTTTTGCAAAAAAATGATCTAGTTTTTACTTAGTTTCATTTCTTGTGAATTTAGTGGGGCTATTATTGACATTACATAATTTATATTTAGCTAATGGTTACATGCCAATGATTAAATATCAAAACAATCATATTAACACTAAAGTGGTTGGTAATTTTAAGGTATTTTAATTAATAAAACAATGACAGAAATTTGAAAGGAGAGTGAATTTTTGTCTCGATTTCTCGTAATTAATTTCTAGCCCGCCATTTTTCATTAAACCATGTCAATACTGGTTCTTCTTCACAGTTCAGATATGTAAATTCAGTGATGGCAGCGTGATCAAATTGATTGGTTATATCAAATCATATACTTTGTACTGTTTTTTAAATTATTCTTAATTATTAATTTTAAATTATTATTATAAATTTAATTTAAAATTATCTATTTTAAATTATTATTATAAATCTAACCCGACGTCTCGAAAACTTTGCGGCAATCGTTTTTAAACAAACAAACAATCAAATCACAATATTATAGATATTAGATTCAATATTAGAGATGATGATGATCATCATCACCAGATGATGATTAAATATAGTCTATGTTCATTAGCGATAATGTAGGATTCTAATGGTAAAAGAATGTTTTAAATCGGTCCAGTAATTTCGGAGCCTATTGAATTCAAACAAACAATCAAATCTTTCCTCTTTATAATATTAGTATAAATTAAATTAGTTTATATTATAGCATTATACTTTGCTTCATTTTCACTTCTTTTCAGCATAATTCATTTTATAATTGTTATTTTATCTGAAGGGTCTGATTATTGTTTTATTTAAAAAGTAGATAAATAATTTTATATAAAATATGAAATATAATTTAAATAGGTAGAAGTTGTAAGTTTAGATACAATTTCAATACCTTTGGTATATTTAGTTTTTATATTAGCTGTTAACCTAATTATTTAAATATTCAATTTGTTATTATTTACAATCCGGTAGGTATACGCTAAATACTCATATTGTAATAATTATATTTTTAACATTTTTGTACTCAATGACGCTGATTATTATTTGAATACAAAATGGCAAAGTAAAAAAATATATATTTTCGGCTGTACCAAATTTTTTAGTAAATATAATAAAAATGATACTATAATTTTTATTTTATTTTATTTAAATAACACGTGCAACGTGTAACAAAATGGGTTTCCTATGAATGAAAAAGGATTTAGGTTTTACCATCTTGAGCATTTGCTCATATGAGTGCTTCATATAGGAACATAGACCATCAGTCTAAACCACCAAACTTTTCAAAACAAAAATATTGAAATATTTTAAGCAATTTCCAATAGAAGAAAAACAAACACGATTTCATATATAAAAATAGTGAAAGTTATTATGAAACTAACATTTACATTATAAGATGGATGTCTTCTACCATATTCTATTAGATACGTGGTCGCAGCGCTACGTTACATAATTTTTATTTAAAAACGTTCCGTGCACCATTCCGAACCGTAACCGTATAACAATGTTCATCTGAAAAAAACAAGCCTTTTTAAAAATATGTTACACTCATATAATTATAAAAGCGTAAAAAATATCTGAACTGCGCTTAAAGAAACGTTATTAAGAATTTTTAAGTTGCTCAAGCATAAATTTTACTTAAAATTAAACCAAGTCATGTTAATCAGGTATTTAAATAGCTAGTTATATAAAAAATAATTAAATGTAACATGTATCTGGAAATTTGTAAATAAAGATTAATCGCTTTTTAAGTGTGATCATTATTTATGACGTAAGCAGACGCAAATAAACTGATATCCAACTCCGACTGACATACAAGTACAGAAAACCTCATTCCTGTATCGACGAATACATAATAATGGAAACCACGTTTAGCTATTACTAAGTTAACTACATTTCAACACGCTCATACCTTTTATAAAAGTATATTATATGACACACACGCCCCTGTATAACAAACTATTAGATTTACTTTAGCTTTTATAAAAACTAATTTAAACGTACAGTTTTTGTTTTTCTTTTTAATAAGATTGTTTAATACGTCACAACAATAACCATTGTCAAATCTTATTACATTATGGTAAATGGTAGGTCATATTTTTTATATCAATTTTAAAAAATCCATGTACATATTATTTTTTGGTAAAGTATTAAGCTCAAACATTAGGAACTACAATCCGTGAAACTTAATATTCATATAAAAGTTATGACTGAATTGTGTTTAAGATCAAATTTGTAAGTAAAATTGAATTTTAAAAAAAGTGGTTTTATCATCCACTTTCTTTGAATTTATTAAAAATTTGAAAGAAAAAAACGTTTTTGCAATAAACGAGAAATATCGTTCTAATTACTATTTGACAATGTTTTTTTAAAGATCTTGATGTATATCAAGATATATGTAAGATATATATCATATCATGGGAATAGAAACTTCAAATAAACTAATATTACATTTTAAATGTGTTTGTTTTTTTTTTCTCTAAAAAGGTATAATTAAACTTTGCTACTTTAAAAGTAATAATCATTTTTTTGAACAATACTTTATAGTTATTAATTTCATTCCGCTTTGTATTGCAACTTTTTTACAGTTCGATAAATACGTTATAAGAATGTCTAATAGATGTGAAGTATAAAAAAAATCTCTATTGTTAGCTTTTATATAATTGGAGGGTAGGTTTTGATAAAAAATAAAGATGCAGAAGAAAAATAAAGAAGAAAGTAGTTTGACTAAAACTAATGTAATGTTTTTATAGAAGTTTAATTGACTAAATAAATAATTGTTGTAATAGATACTGATTTGATTAAGAGCAGTGAATATATAAATCGTCTTACAGCTAAGAAAAGGCAGTGTGTGATCCAAAGACTAAGTTGTGTAACAGAACTAGTATAATAAAGTGTGATAGTATAGATTTTAAATATTATACACTTTAGCGTGTTTGTGAGCAGTATCATAAAGTGTTTTAAAGAATAGAACTACTGTCATTGATAGTTCTTTGCTATAAGAGAGTTCTAATATTATTATAAAGGGGTATCTCCATACTAGCTCACTTGTCAAAACGACAGGACAGTATCCCAAAGGTTATAGCTAAGATACAAAGGGTACACCTACCTCTAATTAATTGTCCATTATACATAATAAGAATATAAATAAACTAGAGGTCGCCCGCGACTCCGTCCGCGCGGTTTTTAGTGTTGCCTCAGCGCACGCGAGGAAAGCTCTCAAAGAAGAAATCTTTTACCGTTTTTGCAGCATTTTTCATTGCTACTCGACTTCTATAAGTCACAGCGAGATGACATATACCCTATAGCCTTCCTCAATAAACGGACTATTCAACACAAAAAGAATTTTTCAATTTGGGCCAGTAGTTGAAGAGATTAGTGTGTTCAAACAAAGAAACTCTTCAGCTTTATAATATTAGTACAGATTTAATAAGGCTGAAAAAACATGTTACTGTTTTTTCAAAATTTCAAATATTTTTTTAATGTTCCTCTAAAAGTTGTCTTAATTGTTTTAAAAGCAATTAAAAATTATCAAATTGATAGCCGTCATTAATTTTAATAAGCCAGGAATTTCCGATTGTAATAATTTTGTTAAAAAAATTACAAAGAAAATTTCTTTTAGATTTTATAAAAAAAATATTAATGGACTGATGTCTAAAGAACTTATGAGAATGAAAGATGAACTGTATTGATCTAAATATTTTCTATGTATATAAATATGGATACGTAAAGACGTTTTTAATCACACTAAAATAAGCATTATACATATGTTTTGGTTACTACAAATATTTATGTATTATATTATTTATAAGGCTAGTTTTATTTAGTTTTTGTTGATGGAAATAGGACTTAATTAAGGTTACGCCATTGGCCATCGGATAATTTATGATTTGAAAAAACCGCTATTAAGACTACGCACATTATGACATTATTAATGCAATAAGTCTGCACTATTCTTTAGCCGGTGGTAATTTAATAAAAGTTTGAGGTGATTGGAATCAAAATTATCCATCAAACTATAAATTAACATTATAGAAAAAAGAATAAGCATAAACATTATGTACTGTACTGGTTTGATAGACTTTGTCCTGTTCTGAAAATAGCACTGAAATCTGATCGCAGTGCCACCTAATGAAGCCAATTGTAAATCTAACCCATTCAGTAACCCACGCAAATAAACACAGAAAAACACACACAAACGTAAAAGAGAATATGATTATACCAAATATTATACTAAATTATAATAATATGATAGTATGATATTATTATTATACCAAATACCATTTTAATAAAGTCAATAAGTGACCCAGTTGATGCACAATACTCATTTATAGCGAAATGGTCATTTGTTAAATTTACTGCCCGTTTCCGTCCCGAGTAATGTGCGAATAATTAAACACAACTGCGGATGTCATATATTTTCGTAATATGTGCTAGATTTTTAGTCACTGTTACGGAAGCTTAAAGTAAGTAAATATTATATTACTTTGGAATAAAAATACAGTTCCATTTCGTCATGAAACTTCAATTATGTATTATCATTACATAGTATAAAGCAAAGTCGCTTCCAGCGTCTGTCCCGATGTCTGTATGTATGCTTCGATCTTTTAAACTACATAACGGATATTAATGCAGTTTTTTTAATAGATAGACTGATTCAAGAGGAAGGTTTATATGTATAATAACATGCTTAATATATCAGAGAACCACTGATAATTTCAAGATTTGTAATGCGAAGTCGTAAACAAACACATTGTTTTGCGCTTACATTGCAAACGCTGGCTGAACTCTACAAGATAGATCAAAATAATGTACTTAGTATTGTATACCCTTAAAAGTTTATCTTATAGGGATAAACTACAATAGCCTATTTTTATCCTTTACTTTTTACGAGAAATAGTGGCTTATTTACAAAGCGACTTTAAGCAATACAGCATTATCCTTATCTAATTAAGTAACTTAAATACATTTTTACTTTAATATTAAACAATAAAGCCCTTTACAGCATGTAATTAAAATGGATATTTTCGAAGATATTACACATTTAAAATATATGAACATCGCGTTTGCGGGGGTACGGTCGACCGGCGCACTATGAGTGTTCAGTATTGAAAATTTTGTTAATGCATATAGCTAACTGAATGTCTTATACATATTATTGATGGTATCACTTAAAATAAGTCATATAGAAGCCAATACAAAAAAACGGGGAAGGGGAATTATTTTACTATGAATTTAAAAATGTAACACATAAGGTCACCCTTATTCAGAATATATAAGTAATTTGAGACCAGGCGATGAAATAGCTAGGTAATAAGTTTAATAAGTTTTTAATTAGTTTTGTTTACTAACATTCGGTTTTTGTAGTAATTTTATGGACTTCTCTTTTATTATTTATGTTGACTAACTAATATCGTTTCTTATTCTTAGTAAAGTTAGAATATACGTTATACAAAAGTATTTTGAAACTTTTAGCAAACATAGAAAGTATTCCATGTTTGCTAAGCGTTTCAAAAGTTAATTATTTATTAAAGTTGCTTTAACCCCATTCATATGCAAATTATTTTTTTTTCATAATTTTCAATTCTTATTACAATAAGTCTATTGTAAATTTTCAATCGTAATAATGTACCTAAATACATCCCTTAATAAAATCATTATTTTAAGTCATAATTAAAAAAAAACAATGCTTTATATTTGTAATATATATCCTTATGTAAAGATTTTGAGATTCTACCATTGGGATTCCAAATTCAGTCTGATGCAATTTATAAACAGCCACGAGGAATAAATATTATATTTCCATGATAAATACAATGATAACATGTATTTTAAAATAGCAATTTATCAATGTTCGTAAAAATATAGTATAATTAAAAAATAATAATTTCAAGTTATAATTGTATAAGGTATATAGAATAATTAAATAAAATGTTGCGATACCAAAAGCATAGATAAAATAAAGTTTAGATAGAGAACATTCTTAGTCAACGAAACAAAGCTAAAATTATTATTAATTAAAGCTACCATTTTTAAGAGAGGTAGGGCACAGTGGGGTTTACCTCACTCAAATTTGGAGCAGCCCGACTGGTGAAATACCTCCGCCTTACAGAAGATCGCAGCCAAATGACGTCGCTCTTTAGTGGTGTTGTGTTCCTGTGGTGAGTAAGGTATCCAGAGCTCCGGAGGGTTTGTTGTGTTGATAGCGGAGGACCGGTAATGCAAGTGATGCGGTTACTGAATGGTGTAGGCGTGGAGTGTGGGCGCAGCGGTCAGTGAGACCCGGTGAAACGGTTCGTCGCTGGCCTCCCGCGGGTCAGTAGAGTTCCCGAACCCAGGGATCACTTAATCTCCGCCCTGGGAGGCTGAACTGCCAACCCGCGAAAAATCCCTGCTGCTGTAGTCGTGCCGGAGAAGGAGACCGGAGTGGACCCGGCTGCTGCAGTGGGGGGGGGACCGGGGGCCCTCTCGTACGCTGCGCCGACAAACCGCACTACCTATTCCGCTCAGTGACTAGTCAGCATTATAAAATTTGTCCCCTAGCTATCATCACAGCAAATCCTCTACCTATTTAGCCCCCTTTTATAAAAATAAACATGAGAACAAAGAAAAGAAATAGATTTTGTACAGCGGCTCCCTATCCACACAAGTGGATTTCTGTAACATCAGGGGACTACACGCAAACCTAAGCGCAGTCCATCAACACCTTGAGACTGCGCAGCCGACCTTATTATTTCTCACGGAGACGCAGATATCCTGCCCGGCCGACATATCATACCTACTCTACCCCGGCTAGAAACTTGAACATACGTTCTTGAGACGTGCCGGTGTATGTATGTTCGTTCGGGAGGATATCTGCTGTCGCCGTCTCCAACATTTGGAAGACAGGGACCTGTCGATATTGTGGGTGCGCGTAGACCACGGAGGCCACACCCGTATTTACGCGTGCCTATACAGGTCTCATAGCGGTGACGGGGAAACTAAACGACTTTTCGAGCACCTGCAATTGACGACAGATAGAGTTCTTGAGCAACACCCCTCTGCAGAGTTGGTAATCTTAGGAGACTTCAATGCCCACCATACTGAGTGGCTCAGTTCTCGGTCTACCGACTACGCCGGACGGTGTGTTCACGAATTTGCTCTAGCCTATGGTTACTCACAGCTGGTACATTCTCCAACAAGAATACCAGATATTGAGGACCATACAAGCTCTATCTTGGACCTTCTGCTGACCACACGTCCGGATAAATATACACTATCAGTGGATGCACCACTCGGCTCGTCCGACCACTGTCTTATCCGGACCGTAGTACCATGCGCACGGCCAGATCCACCTCGGCCCACTAGCTCGCGGCGCGTGTGGCAGTATAAGTCAGCAGACTGGGATGGATTGCGAGGATACTACGCATCGTACCCGTGGAGACAGCTTTGCTTCACATCAGATGATCCCGACGCCTGCGCAGCAGCGGTCACTGAGACAATACTGGTGGGTATGGAATACTTTATTCCGAACTCGCTAGTAGCTGCGGGGGCAAAGAAACGACCGTGGTTTAATCGGTCCTGTAGAGAAGCTAGGCTTCTTAAACAAGCCGCATACAGGGCTTGGATCACGGCTCGAGCCAATCGGGATCCTAATTTGCCTGATGTGAAACGCAAGCTAAACGCTGTTTTGAGGTCCAGTAAAAGAACAATTGCTAGAGCTAAGTTCGACTTCATCGGCAGAATTGGCGAGAAACTGGCTGGCTACCCCTCTGGGAGTCGTGCCTTCTGGTCGCTTGCTAAGGCTGCCGAGGGGAATTTCTGTCAGTCGTCCATACCACCACTGCAGAATGCCGAAGGTAATTTAGCCCACAGTGCAAAAGAGAAAGCCGATCTCCTGGGTAATCTCTTTGCCTCTAACTCGACTATGGCCGATGACGAAAGCAACGTGCCGCCTAATATCTCATGTTGCGGTCACTCCATGCCGGAAGTAAACATTTCGCAGAGAGATGTTCGGCGGGAGCTGCTCGGTCTGGATGTCCATAAGTAGAGTGGGCCCGACGGCATACCAGCAGTGGTGCTCAAACAGTGTGCTCCTGAGTTGTGCCCCGTGCTAACGCGACTTTTCGCACTTTCTTACCACTCTAGGCTAGTTCCGTCTTCGTGGAAGACCGCCCATGTGCACCCGGTGCCCAAAAAGGGCGATAGATCAGACCCGTCGAATTACAGGCCTATCGCTATAACTTCCCTTTTCTCGAAGGTGATGGAACGTGTTATTAACACGAAGCTCCTAAGATACCTAGAAGAACACGATTTGATCAACGACTGGCAATACGGTTTTCGCCACGATCGCTCGACTGGTGATCTTCTAGTGTATCTCACACACCGTTGGGTTTCAGCCATCGAGAGTCAAGGTGAGGCATTAGCAGTTAGCCTGGACATAGCGAAGGCGTTCGATAGGGTTTGGCACCGGGGTCTTCTAACGAAACTACCAACATACGGACTGCCCGAGGGGTTGTGCAAATGGGTCGCCAGCTTTCTATCCGACCGATGCATAAGAGCCGTCGTAGACGGTAGCTGCTCTGATAAATTGGATATAAACGCTGGCGTCCCGCAAGGTTCTGTACTTTCTCCGACGCTGTTTCTTCTGCATATCAATGATATGTTGTCTATTGATGGCATTCATTGCTATGCGGACGACAGCACCGGAGACGCATTTTATACAGGCCGTGCGAATATCCCTCGTTTCATTGTGGAAGAAAGTCGCGAACAACTTGTGTCGTAAATCGAGAGTACCTTATCCAAGGTCTCCGATTGGGGTAGGGACAATTTGGTCCGGTTTAACCCCTCTAAGACACAAGTTTGTGCGTTCACCGCTAAGAAAACCCCATTCGCTGTGGCTCCACAATTCCAGGACACAACACTCACCATCTCTAAGAGTATTGGGATCCTTGGTGTTGACATATCCAGTGACGTCCAGTTCCGAAGTCACTTAGAGGACAAGGTCAAGCTGGCATCCAAAAAACTGGGTGTGCTTAATAAAGCGAAGCGGTACTTCACACCGAGGCAAAGACTGCTATTATATAAATCGCAAGTTCGCCCCCATATGGAGTACTGTTCTCATCTTTGGGCGGGAGCACCTGGATACCAGCTTGGACCACTCAACTCGGTCCAAAGACGAGCTGTGAGAATAGCCGACGATCCCAATCTCACAAACGGTAATGAACCCTTAAACCTAAGGAGAGATTTTGCCTCTTTATGCGTGTTCTACCGTTTGTACAACGGGTTGTGTTCCGAGGAATTGTTTGACATGATGCCCACGGCTACTTTTTACCACCGCACCGCTCGCCATCGACAGGGAATTCATCCTCACACATTGGAGTCTAAGTGGTCCCGTACAGTCAGGTACCAGAGGAATTTCCTCCCACGGACACTTCAGCTGTGGAATGAACTTCCTGCCGAGGTTTTCCCTGAGGGCTACAGTATGGGGCTCTTCAAAAGGGGAGTAAATATGTTTTTAAAGGGTCGGCAGCGCGCGTGTGATGCCCCTGGTGTTGCAGGCGTCCATAGGCCACGGTGACCGCTTACCATCAGGCGGGCCGTGAGCTTGTTGCCACCATCGTGGTATAAAAAAAAAAAATCAATAGGGAACATTCACGTATATTTTTTTTGACGTAAATTAATCATTTACCTCTCAATATCGTAGAAAAAAATATTAATAGGCTTGAAAAGATTCTAGTTTTTTTTCAAAGTGAAAATTAAAACATTGAGTAAATTTGACCCGTTTAAACACCGCCATTTTGCGCGCGTTTTGCGTGACGTCAAATGATTCGTCCAGTGAATGTTTATTATGAACTTTTTAGTTATTTCATAGATATTTTAAGTTTTAATTGCTTTACAAGTCATGGAAGAAGATAAAAATCATCTTACGAGTATTGTATAGTACCGGAGTGCAAAAATAGTATTAGAAAAACACCCAACAAAGTGTTTTTTGTATTCCAAGAGATGCGAAAATACAAAAACAATTGTGTACGATAATTAAAAGGGATAATATATGTCCTAAATCGTGTTTATATGGTTGTGAAGATCAATTTAACGTAAGTATACTTTATTTATAATAAGTTTAATCTAATAGTTTAAATTTATAGTAAGTAATAAACATTAGAAAATTTTAGTATAAAATTAACCTAACCTATCTTACAAATTTCAGTATAACTTTCTATAAAAACCGTAATCTTTTTTTGTTTTACGCAATTTTTATGGTCTGTCGATTTATTTCAGGTTAAGGAAGATACAGCAAATTGTATTGAATATAATATGTGTAACGAAACAACAAGGAGAAAGATGTAATTTAAGTTTGAAGAAATGAGTTGTTTCTTATATATTTTTGTGGCAAAAACACCAGCTGGTAGAATGAGAATGTGCAAAGGCAAAGATTGACATCGGTTAATGAAGCCTTTTAAGAGTTAGCTATCAAAAGTAGTGTTTAAAAAAAATGGTGACCTTTACGAAGAAGTGATATAGGTAGTAAGTCCTAGTACTGCCCATACAAATGTCTGTGATATTAATCAGCCAAGACTCAGTACTTCTCCTATTGAATGTGATGATCATAAGGTAGAGCCTTGCTTTTCGCATATTAAAGATAAATTACCAAATGACTAAGCTCTGCAAGTTAATATTAAACCGAAGTATGGAAGTAAAGGTGTCAATGTAAATATACCTGCTGAAAAACAAAATGTAGCATTGTCACCATTTCCTCATTTAACACACAACATTGTTACACAACAGTTTTAAAAGTAAAACTATCTGTTTTAAAAAGAAAATTGTTTACTGAAAACACAGCTGATAATACTTCTATATCATCTTATATCTTCTATATCTGCTGATTATCAACCAAGTTATTTATCTGAGTCAAGTGAAGTGAAAAATGATTCAGAGGCAGAAACATTTTAAAAATGTATTGTGTAGTAGCATGCTAACTACTATTCAAAAAGAGTTTGTAGGTATTTATTTTGTTAGAGTTGTTTGAGTATTTAGAAAATGTTTTTAAGATTACCTAAACAATTGTATCATTTAATAAAACCTTTAAGCACGAAAATATAGGTTTAAATTATTTATTTTTCTCAGTCACACTGATACCACAGTATGAACTTAAACGCCGATATATTGAATGGCGTGTCAAATGACGTCACATTTCCTTTCGACCAATGGTGGCGCGTTTTGGAATTTTAAATTTCGCTTCCTAAAGTTACACTTTTCATAAATTATTTTATGGCCTTAAATGATTAGTAAATTAAAAAAAAATGATTTTATTATAATAAGATGATAAAAAGTAATCGAAAAAAAAAATATTTCAGACCATTTAAATTTTTTTGCATGTTCCCTATTATAGAGGACATGAAACACAACAAGTGTACTACACAAATATTTGATAATGCTGGGTACATGTTCACAAACATATTCACTTTAGTTCTATTTAGTATCTACACAAAAGTTTACTCGAGGCTATAGTTTGTACAACATGTGACCAGTTTCACCCAACAGTTGGCTCTGTGCCATACTAATGCAACCAATATTTGAGTCAAATATAGATACTACTATAGGGAAGACGAAGAATTTGTTTTAAAAGTATCAGTCTGAATTAAAACATTTTTATTATCCTAATTTCTTGAAAAAGGTTTCATAACATAACAATTCTTATAGTGTCTGTGTAATGCGAGTGTACTTAGTATAAAAAATATACTATATTTATTTGAAATTCATGGTTTCATCTTCCACTAATCCCGTTCATTCTTTTCCTTCCTCTATATTTGCCAACAGCCTTTGACAATCTCCTTTCCATGGTTCTTTATTTTGTTCATTTCTATATCAGTATTTTTCCAATATCATATTTTTGAAAATAAATGCTCATTTAGCTACGTTTTCCTATGGAACTACAATATTCATTCTCATATAGAACGGTCGAAGCGAAGTTTGATTACTCCATTCTACTCATTTTGTATTCCGACTTTATTACGACTAAAAGTGTTTACCAAAAATAATATAATAACTATATTATTTTATTTATAATATAATAACTATATTTTTTTATTAAGATCCATTAACAGTATATTCAGAGTCTCTATAGATGTCACTTTATGGCGAATTTTAGAACTGTCGCGGCCCATCGCGTTGCAAGGAGAGGAGTGCAAACAATGCCTGGGACTTGCGACCTAGGAGTAGGTTTAAGGGGTCCCTTTATTATGCGCAAAAACGCTCGCTGTCACCCTCTACACTCCTCCCCCTACCTAACCAAATTTGGAAAGAACCTACTAATGCCGCCTTTGAAATACGTTCTAGAAATGAACCGATGCTTGTTCTAGAAAGGCCAAGGTCTGTAAGTAGGCTATAAAGACATTTTGCTGTTATACCTCTCGCTCCCACTTCTACCGCGTACAAACTAACTATAAATTTATTCCTGATCAGTTCGTTGGTCAGGTCGTAATACTTATTGAGCTTGAATGTGTGATCCCTTGGGATGTTTATTTCCCAAGGAACAGTAAGCTCCACAAGTATCACGCGCCTCTGATGTTTAGAATACAGGAATAAGTCCGGTCTGGATGACGAAACACCAACATCCCCAGGGATTTTGTAATGTTTTTCATACGTGTCCATTATGAGAGTCCAATCAGGAGCCACGCCTAAAATTGAATAAACCTTCGGTTTTGATTTTTGAAGGATTTTTTTTTCTATTTTTTATTTATTTATGTATTGGTATTATCTACACATATAATATATACAAAAAGTGGGACTACTGACAGACAAAATGAGGGGTTGAAGCCTTGCGTGGTATGGGCATGTTATGAGAACTGCGGACGAATGTCATGTAATAAGAAGAATGCTAGATATGAATGTGGAAGGACATGTGTCGTGTCATGGTCGAGGTACACCAAAGAAATGATGGATGGATTGTTTTAAAGATGACGTGAGTATAAGAGGAGTGACTGCTAAGATGACGGCTGATAGGCAAGAATGGAAGAGAAGAACTTGTTGTGCCGACCCCACATTAAGTGGGAAAAAAGCAGGGAGAGAAGATGAGATGATATAGTATTATTATTTATGAGTTATTTTATGGTTTTGCAAGACTTAGCTATCCTATTGATGATCGATATTATCAAAACAATCAAAACTGATTTTTGTCATTTGCTTCGGTCAGATAACTTTTTGCACCAAATTTTAAACGCTATTTTATCTAACATGAAATAAACTTTTAACTTCGAATCTTATAAAAATCTTATAAAAATATTTTCTTAAATATTTTTTTTTATAAATCATAAAGGGAATTGTGGTCATAGATGCAGGAGTGTTTTGTGAATAAAATATAATTATTAAAATACTCAAAGTAATCCAAAATAATCATCTTTATTTTACGAAAACATTGAAGTGTGCTACATTAAATACGTTATTTTATTTTAACTATCAATATTAAAAATTCTTATTTGACTTACATTTACATAGGAAACAATACCTGCTTAAAAGTTACACAATAATAACGGCAAATAATTTATAAATTAACCTAATTTATTTATTCTATATTTACATGCAATAAATATCATTAATTTTATAAAAAATGTAATATTAGTTATCTTCGATCGATTTTTTTAATAAATATGTTACCTATTTGATTGGATTTCCAATGGACTTTTATACAATATTAAACTGTTTGGACTTTTAGAAATAGTATTTTACACATATATGAAGCTCATTACAAGAATTATTAGATATGTTTTCATTTAAATTATATGTATTAAAAGTTAAGTTAAATAAATATAAAGATAATTATAATATTACAATAATTGTAATACACACTTATATTTAAAACAACAAATAAAGCTACAAAACTACAATAATGTGTAGGTATACCATGCTCCATATACGTAGTGCAAAACACCTACTAATTTTTATAGTATAATAAATCTTTGTCTTATAATAAATCAATTAATTTATAGTTTACTTCTTTTATTAGGTAATATTTTAATATTACCTAAATTTATTTATTTGTACACTGTATTTACATTGCATATTTATATTATGTTAATTTATTGACGAAAAGAAAATATAATACATGTATAGTTAAATCTTAAGTGATCTTCTAATTTTCCTTTTAATGATATAATTTGATGGGACATTAGATTTTGTCCCAATATTGACTGTAACCTATTATTATACATCATCTTTAAAAGATGCTGTTTCAAGATTTAAGAGGTAGGTAGGTAGGTAATGTTTGACATCTTACTACCTCCCTATTACCTTTTATTTATTACGCAGCACATTTTCCATTATTTAAATTTTCTTTTTTTCGAGCAAGGTCATAAAATATTAGACGAATGTGGCAATTCTTATAATGTTAAAAACTCGTTTGTTACTGTTTTAGGTAAAATTGGATTAAAATAGGTTAATAGTTAATGAAAGCAATATTTTAATTTACAAAAAAGATTAAATAATATTGATGTAGTTTTTATTTGTTCTAATATTTTATATAAATATGTGTATAAAATCTAATAACGCGTGATTTGCTTACTCGTTCACAAAAGTTAAATGGGAAAGTATGACAGAATATTTGCATTGAAAAAGTAATTGACACCTACTTTATAAATAAAAAAGAGCAATCATAAAATAGGAACAACTCCAATATTTCGCAGAAAATATTTTTCTGCTAGAAATTCATATATTTTAATTAATTTGCATCTGATAGTATTAAAAAAGTTCTCAATTACAAACATAAGTTCTGAGTTTGAAATCACCAAAGCTCAAAGTAAAGACAACTCATACAGAACATTAATTTCAACAATATAATTTCATGCGTTCTGTTGCTAATTACATTAAGATAATCTTAATTATCTCATTGTTTATTAACGATGATGCTGATGAGATTCACTTTAGATTAAAACCAATATTGTATCTAAAATAAATTTGTCATTTATTATTTGTAATAAGAATAATGAAAACATCAAAATATATTATTATTATTGATCAAATCATTATAACTTTTTTTTAGCCGTATGTACAATTTTCAAATTATAGTTAACCTTCGGATTCCTGCCGTCTTCAGACCTATAGATATATAATAAAAATAATAAATACATTATATACAGTGATATAAAACTACAAAATAAATATTAATAGCTATAAAACCAACGTAACCAGGCACGTGTTTACACTAACCACGTACCAAGGTGTCGAGTGGCAAGAGAAAGCTCTCAGTACTAAGATCTTTAGAGTCCAAGTTAGTTTCCTTAACATCCGTCTCGCAGCACTTAGGAAAAGGTGGAATATTGTCCGGTTTAAAGACTAAACACTTGCTATAGTTCTCCTTGGTGCGCTCATTGTTGTTGGCGAGACGCGGACGCCGGTCTCAGAGACGATTTGAACCGTTGTTCAGTAAACGGATGCTGCTGTCCTGACCCACGCTTGTTCTGTTAGAACATATTTAAATTATAAATACTTCGTTATTATTTTTGTCAATAGCTATTAATTAGACATGTATCTATCTTGACGAATCGTCATGTTTTTTTAGAAACATATTTGTCATTCGGAATTCTAAATTTGAATTCGGAATTCTAAAACCTCAAGAGTAAATCTGATGTTTAAACAGTTTTTTAAAGGTATATCTCTCAACCATAAACTATTCCGAGTAACCAGTTATCTAAGTATTTTAAAAATAGAACCGATAATCAATTATACAAAAAGATTTCTCACGTCCTCGGAACCATGCTGATGTTAGTTTTCCTGCTGGAGTGAAGGCGCCGTGACGTCGAAAGGGAGAGTGACCCGCGCTGCCCGTGCACTGAGGTACTGCGGCACAACAAGTACCTACCAAAGAGGTACTATCATAAACACAGGTTTAATATATTACAAATAGATGTTTTATCTTAGTTACCTGTTATGAATATTAGTAATATAGATAAAACAGAAACAGTCACACCGTCTGTTATAGTATTGTTATATTTGTTAACATTTATAGAATTAAATAATGGTCTAGATCTGTAACTTGACAAGTACAGAAGAAGTACTTTTATAAATTTTATCTGAATGTTGATGTAATTTAATTAAGAAATTAATTAAGAACATTGTAGTGTAATTTTGTATAAGGGAGTTAGGAAGGCAAGATTAGTCTTAAATTAGTTTATTACATGTGTCAGGATAAGTTTCTGATCCTTACTACATAAAACTACAACTTAAACCTGCTTAAGTACAACTTAATAGTAGCTACTTATTAATTACTTCGTAGTATATACATATCAAGGGCTATTAATCTAGTTACGATTTAATTAACAAATTCTTTGCTTGTACTGTGTAATTCTTCAAATAGATAAAACCTTTTAATTTATCTAAATAACTTCTATTTTATTAAGTGAACATAAAAAAGTTACCAACTAAGAAAAAAGCTTCTGAAAACCAATCAATTAAAAAATTCACTGTAGTGGAGTAGATAAAATATTATTAAATTCTTACAAAGGGTTAATAAAGAGATTTCAAATACTTTTCAATTTGAATAACGGTGGAGTACGCCTGAAGAAACCTCTTCAAACACACTTCAAGGTATTATGAAGTTTCATATCGTTAAAATCTTTAAAAAATATTATCTAATGTAGTATTCATTCAATATTCAATTTCAATCTCTTTTATAAAGATATTTAAATTAAGCCAAATAAACCCTACCAGGTTAAAAATAGGGTTACTTTATTTAATTTCAAATAAAAGGTAATAAATAAATGTAAAAATATTCGGTTCATTAAGTTTAGAATAATAAAACCGTGATATCTAAATACAGTCTCTATCTATACAATTACCTATTGAAGTGCTTCCTGAAGATTCCACTCGTACAATACAAGGCGATGGGATTCACGCAACTATTGAGGAATGAGAAACAGAATCCCACGATCCGCAGGGCATGCCACCACATATTGTAGTCGTCTGGCGCTGTGGGGCTGTAACATATAAATACATTAAAGATCCTAATTTAAACTATAATATGGCGAGCGTTTTTGCGCATAATAAAGGAGCCCCTTAAACCTACACCTGGGTCGCAAGTTCCAGGCACTGCTTGCACTCCTCTCCTTGCAACGTGATGAGCCCGATACCCGCACGGTGAATTCATGAAATGCCGAGAAGCTTCGTCTCATAATTTTATATAAGACGTTTTTTGCAACCACGTTTTCAAAACCTATATTATTATGAGATGGGGTTTATATCGTTGGGGTTAATATCTCACCAGAAGTAGAACCACAGTATAAACACGTGTGATGGGAGGAAACACGCTGCAAACACCACCACGAACGCTAATACTGTCAGAGCCACCTTCCTCCTCGCCCGCATCTACAATAGACATGCCATATACCTGTAGAACTTAGTCTGATACACTAACGCTAATATGATTAAAATAATAGTATTTCAGCTTTCTATAGAAGTAACGAATACCTTTTATTATGAACTGCACATACGTTTGTGTCTCTTCTTGCTATATTTTTTTGTATGAAATGTAATATTTAAGTATCAAGTCAACAAGTAAAGTGTCTTAGGCTTATATGTAATATTATATTATAATATTCAACATTAAGTCAATATACATTTTTAAAATATTGTTATCATAAAATGAGCACTATATGACTATCAACAACACATAATAAAACATTATTTAACAAAAATGAATGTAAACAAAATTCATACTTTAATATTAAACGTATACTGACTCTTTGTAAATTTTAGTAACCTCTTGTAAGGCCTAGGTGACAAGGATTATAAAAAGCACTTTAGTTTGACACCTCTATGAAAATTTTATTACATTAACTTAAACACTTAAACATATTTGACAAATTAAGTTATTTGTAAAACAACTTAAAAATAAGAGTAGGAAAATAATAAAACTTTACAACCTTTAGTCAAAAATAAAGGTTCAAACCCGATTTGATTTCAATCTAAACTACTTATATAATATAACATAAAACAATAACCAGCCTTGATTGTATAGGAAACCTGAATAATTTAGAAACAATTAATATATATACATATATCATGCAACGGTAGCGTAGGCTATTCTTAAAACGATTGAAATGTAAATACAATTATATAACCTGGGACCCTCTGAAGTTTAAACTTGCAATTGTATGGCTTTCTTGTTAAAGGTAATAATATAATAGGTATTTGTTAATGTTATATAACCCACATACCTGCCTCTGAGTGCCTTGCATCTCACCAGGTACATTCTGCGTGCTTAGCACTAGATGCCTCGCCATCAGCACATAGAACATCGCGATCACTGCCAGAGGCAGGGAGTAGTACACAAGGAAACGTATCAGAACCATCGTTCGGGCGTAGGACTCCCCCCACTCTTGAGGGTATGGGTAGCATACGAAGAACTGACACCAAAATGTTAACGTAAAAGTCAAACGTAAAAATGTGTGATATTGTAAATCGAATTCCTAATCAGATATCACAAACAATTTGTAAGTTTGTTGAAATCGAAAGCTTATAAAAGGTATTTTATAAACTGTATATTCGATTTCAAAAACTGTTTCGATTTTAATTTCAAAAACTAAATTTTATTAAGGACTAAACTACATATTATTCTGTAGTCACTGGCAACATGGCAAATTATTTGTTGGCATGGCAAGCTCTTGTAACTTACCTGAGTAGTAGGATTTACTACAAAGGCTCGTAAGTGAGAACCAATGTATGCTGGAATGGCGAGCGCTGCAGCTAGTATCCATATCCCGACTGCGGTTGCTACTGTCAAACGTGTAGCCCGCTTACTGCCACCTTTATGAAAAGATATAAGAAGAATAGAAATAGAAGTAAGTAAATAGAAGTAAGTCCTTACACAAAGAATTCATTTACACAAAGAATGGATTTACATTAAATATTATTTATCTGATATACCTTTTTAATCATTTTGTAGTAGTAATATTTATTTATTTAATCTTTTTTTATTAATATTAATAATATTAATTTAATTTACGACGATTAATATTAATTTACGACGGTTTGATAAAGGTAAATTAAAACATTTATTGCTATCATATTACTCTAGAACATCATTTCATTATTTATCATTCACTCATAACTGAATGAATAAATAAATAAAACTTTCTATTGGGGCATATAAAATATATCCTTCCCAAATATTGGTTCAACATTTAACGAAAACAAGAATCCAAAATATTAGATCAATATGGTAATTTATCAAACGCTAATCACAAAAGCTGATTAATGAAGCAAATACAACGTTTTGTTCAAAGAGTCTAATAATATTTAATTTAACATACTTAATATCTTACTCTATACTATTATTTAATCCACTCTATCCACGTACACTAAGAAAAATGTATCTATTTTTGTAGTTTATTACGTAATAACTTATTTAAGTAACCCGAGTCTTGACAAGCAACTCGCTTGTCTTATTTTCTAAGAAGAGTAGTTATAAAAGTTTATTCTATTATGAGACTAAGGTTCTGAGGTATACTATTACTTTTAGAATATAATAATGTGTCAGCAAAAACATTAACATTTTTTTTACATAATATTCAGTTTTATTTTATGTGAGCGAATCTCAAAAATAATATTATATTTAATTATATATAAAAACCATATATTTCCTTATACAAGCAATATTATCTTTTAACTATATAAGATAACATTATAAACAGGGTTAAAAAACAATTGGGCAGATTAACATAAGAAAATTCAATCGAAAAAAAATGCCTTGTTTTAGAACAAACTAAATCCTGTGTGATTTAAACAGTTATTTTCGGCAATGAAATACTTTGTAAATTATGAAAAATAAATAAGTTTTAAATAGTTTAGTTATTAAAATTATTTGAACAATTAAAATGTGCAATAAAAATAAGTAGACCATTTCAAAATAATTTTAACAGCACAGTCGTAATATTTTACAACTAGATTCCTATCGCATCATAAATCACAAGATGAGAATCCAGATTCAACGCAACACATTGAGTCTCGCAACGACGTAGATACAATAGTGTTGTTTCTCGAATTATTGCGGTGATAAAGCTATCTTTATAAACATTGGTTGTGGACTAAATAGAACGATCGTAATTCGTAACTAGCGCTGTTCATATTGAACGCACCTTGGTTTGTCTAAGAGTTATAAGTTGTTTGAGACGGTACTTAATTTCGTATTTATGACTTTTCTCATTATTACTATTAATTAATGTTTATATTATTTTTTTGCACAACTTTTAAAGAACGTCATTTAATTTTTAGAACGTTGTCACAGTTTTCACATTTTTAAGGGTTTTTGAAAAAAAAGTAGTGAAATGTCAAGCGTAGTTAGTTTGAGTTTTCTACGACATTCGAAAGTTGAAGGTAAAATAAAGCACAATATATATAGCTCCTACAATTATTTGTCTAAAAAATAAAAATATTTAATTACAAATAAGAAAGCATTTTATCCGAAAGTAAAAATATGAAAGTCTTCTTTAAAAACAAGAACAGAAAATACAAACAACTTATTTTTAGATAAATTTATTTAAAGTCAATTGCAAAGATATGAATGAGTTTCATATTCATTCGAACGCTTCCGTTTAATTTACTTTTAAAATACTCTGTAGCACTTTGGATGTTATTGAGATCTGGTTTTGAAGGCCATTGTTAACGTTTATTTACTCAGTAAAATTATATTTTTCTGCCATGGGTTATTAATAGTTTTGGTTTTTGTTTATTGAGTATGTATTCCTTTTAACCTCCGACCCAAAAAGAGGGGTGTTATAAAATTGACCTGTGTGTCTGAGTATCTGTGTGTCTGTCTGTGACAACGTAGCAACCAAATGCTTGGACAGATTAGAATGCGTTTTTTTAATCGAAAGCTTGGTTCGTCAAGATAATTCTTAGCTAAGTTTGGTCGAAATAGAAGCAGTCTTCAATATATGGTGCTCTTAGTGGTGAAGGTGGAAGGATTTCTCTAATCTCCAATATTGGTAGTAAAAACCTATACAAGTGAAATAAGTGTGTTCGTAGGTTCATTTTGGTACAACATAGAAAAAGTACAATATTTTAATGAGCTCAATTAAAATCCTCCGATACAGAAAGATCTATAAAGGATAAAAATAATATTATTATGTACTGATTGAAGTCGTTGCGTCGGGGGACCGCTAAATAAAGAAAGATTTCAAAACGAAAGTAAGTTACTAAGGCAAATAACGATAAAACAATATCAAATCGTTATGTCCTTATTCATTAGCATTAGCGTAAAATACACACCATTGTCAACGTACTTACAACGGTCCCCCGACGCACCGACTTTAGTAAGTACATAATAATATTATTTTTATCCTTTTAAGACGTCTTTTTGTATCGGGGGTTTTTCGTGTGTTTGTTTTTGTACGTAGTTATCCTAAATAAATCCTAAATAAATTTATTCCTGATCAGTTCGTAATACTTATTGAGCTTGAATGTGTGATCCCTTGGGATGTTTGTTTCCCAAGGAAAAGTAAGCTCCACAAGTGTCACGCGCCTCAGATGTTTCGAATACAGGAATAAGTCCGGTCTGGATGACGAAACACCAACATCCCCAGGGATTTTGTAATGCTTTTCATACGTGTCCATCATGAGAATCCAATCAGGAGCCGCGCCTAATATTGAATAAGGCTTCGCTTTTGATTTTTTGGAGGAGCCTTCTTTTACGAATTCTACAGATCGAATGGTGGTTGTTATACCCTTCCGCGCTCTTGCTACTGAAAGACTAACCGCTTCCCGTATAATTTCTAAAACCTTGTCGTGGCGACGCGAGTATTGACCCTTATCTAGAAGTACACTACACCCCACTAATATGTGTTTCGTGGTTCCTATTGCCTCCCCACAGATGTTGCAAGACTTTTCGGTGGCTTTGCCCCATCTTACTAAATTACTTTGATCTGGGAGAGTCATTTGGAATGCATTAAGATAGAATTTTAATAATGCTGGGGACCAATCATAAATTAAGGTGCGCCACTTCAAAGCTAGTGGAATACAAAAATCTCCTATGGTCACCCATTCGTTTTGAATTTCTAGGCTCATCGCGTGGAGTCGGTAATTATCGTTTTTGTCTTGTCGAATAAAAGATTTTGTTATGTCTATGTCTTGAACTTTCCTACTTGATCCTAGCCCTACTTTATTCGTTTGAGCACCTATCATAATTTTTTTATGGAATTGAAGTCGTGACTCGAGCTCTGAGGCAACTTTGTCTTTTGGGAGAGAAGTTACAGTATCATCTTTAGATTTTCCGATGATATGTCTTTTGGTAACTCTTAGATGTTTGTAGAGCTCCGATGGTTTCTTTAATTTTAATCCAAAATTGTTTCGGTCTCTAAATAAGGTTGAAGAGTCCGCTGAGTGCGCTAACCCGAGCCATAACTTTAAAGTCTTTATGATGCTTGCATCTAACTTTGACAAAAGGGTTTTATTAATATCATAAACGAGGAAAGGCCAATTTAGACGTGATGTTAAAAAATTATCGTAAATCCAAGCTTTTTTGACGTTACTTATTGGTTGGTTGTCTACCTTTTTGAGATCTTTTAAAAATCTATCGACTATTACATCCAACGATGGAGTACGGCCTTGGTAATCGATTTTTTTACCTAAAAATTTAAAAGGAGCCGCTTCCGTAACCGTACTAACGCGCTGACCGCCTATTAAAGACCCGGATCGTAAGAGGTATATTAGGTATTCCGTCTACCCAGACACAGACTAAAACATTTACTTGGTTTTGTCCTCAATCCGCCCGTCCACGTACAGTACAAATCCTCAACTACATTTAAAAGTACCTGACATTGTTTCGGATTACGTGTCAGTATCGCGAGATCATCTGCAAAAGCTAGTATGGATTCTGTGTATTTGTTGTTGAACTTAAACCGATAGCCCCACTTTTTTTCATTTGTAATTAATTTGCCCTTTAAAAATATTAATAACTATATTAAATATAATAGGAGAAATACAACAGCCCTGAAATAAATCAACGTTATAATTAAGTGATTTTGAATGGTTTTCATTAAAAATTATAGAGAATTTTAATTTTGAATAATATGATGCAATAATGTCGCGAAGTACCGTAGGAAAGTTATACCATTTAAGCGCGAACATCATCAGTTCATGCCGTACCGACCCAAAGGCGTTCTCTAAGTCTATCCAATAAACCGTAATTTGTCTCTCGCTAGTTCTAGCATCTTTAAGGCTTTCCGATATTAACGTATTATGTTCCAGGCATTCAGAAATACCGGGCCAAAACCCTTTCTGGTGATTAGGCCTTTATTCAGCAATATCTTATGACATAAGGCACACAACTAGTAATATAAATTCAATTGTAATCCAAAAAGACATGTAGTAAAAGGAGCGAACTCAGCTGACAGCTTTACCTTACCACCTTCGTATAATATCGCTTTGTATACTAAAATCAATTGGGTCATGTAATATATATGTAGTTATATTTACATTTTAAATATTTATTTAAAACAAAATCATATTTTTTTTTATTTAAAAACACAAAACAAATCTATGTTCAATGTGTACATTAATGTTTTAAGTATTTATTTATAATGCAGGCAGTACAACTCAAGTATTGCTATTTTTTACTTAGAAACATAACTCAAAGAAACAAAACATTCTATTTTTGAATTAATGTGTATCTTGGTTTGCATAGACACATTAAGAGCATTCGCCGATAATTTTCTTGGCAACCTTATAATCTAGCAATGCGTTGCTCAAGCGGTACTTTCCAACAAGTAACGTATGAAAACAATTACGCTGTGAAGTTTTTGATACAAAGCAGCAGAGCAGTCTACAATTAGATTATCTGTATGTTATAAATTTGTACTTCTCCATTGTTTGTGTTTATATTATTCTATATCTTCTTGTGTATTTTATATGTTCGTATTCTGTCATATGTTCTAAGAATAATAAAATGTAGAAACGGATTGACTGCCCATATCACGGGTTCATACCCTGCTTGCCTTTAAATAATTATAATTATATTAAAATGTTATAAATAATTTTAAATAATATAAACAAGTTTTTGATATTTACTACAACATGAGCTACTTTTTAGTATTACAACTATCAGCCTTGATCTCTGATGTAATAATAGAGTGTAACTAGAGTGTTTGATAGTTAATCTCGGAGAGTAGCTGTTGACTAACACGCGAAGTGCGTATTGTTTACGAATGTTATTGATTGACCACTTACCCTAAATTCTTATGTTTACTTCAATATTTTGGAACAAAGATATTAGAGCCGTTAAAATTATTTTAACTATTCGGTAACAGTTATTGCTTTTATTTTATTTTATTACTTTTATTAATTTTATTTGTTTTATTTATTTTATTTATTTTATTTATTTTATTTATTTTATTTATTTTATTTATTTTATCTATTTTATTTATTTTATTTATTTTATTTATTTTATTTATTTTATTTATTTATTTTATTTATTTTATTTATTATATTTTATTTATTTTATTTATTTTATTTATTTTATTTATTTTATTTATTTTATTTATTTTATTTATTTTATTTATTTTATTTATTTTATTTATTTTATTTATTTTATTTATTTTATTTATTTTATTTATTTTATTTATTTTATTTATTTTATTTATTTTATTTATTTTATTTATTTTATTTATTTTATTTATTTTATTTATTTTATTTATTTTATTTATTTTATTTATTTTATTTATTTTATTTATTTTATTTATTTTATTTATTTTATTTATTTTATTTATTTTATTTATTTTATTTATTTTATTTATTTTATTTATTTTATTTATTTTATTTATTTTATTTATTTTATTTATTTTATTTATTTTATTTATTTTATTTATTTTATTTATTTTATTTATTTTATTTATTTTATTTATTTTATTTATTTTATTTATTTTATTTATTTTATTTATTTTATTTATTTTATTTATTTTATTTATTTTATTTATTTTATTTATTTTATTTATTTTATTTATTTTATTTATTTTATTTATTTTATTTATTTTATTTATTTTATTTATTTTATTTATTTTTATCTTTTCCACTTTGAATCATAAATAGTGATCACTTGTGTACGTCAACAAAGTAATATACTAGAAAAAAATAAAAAGAGAAAATAAATTATGCATTGAATAATTACTTTGTTCTAACAAAGTGCCTGTTCAATACACCAGAAGTAATTAAAGTTACTAAAAATAATTAAAAATCACTTACTTTTACTTAGATTTTATTACACACTCAGAAAAGTAAACATCAATTGAAACTATTTACAGCATGCTCCGAAAAAATCACCTAAATATTTATTTGATTTAGTAAATAGATCGACTCGCTGATTAAATATTTAGATTAAATTTTTAGATAGTTCATTGATAAAAGAAATATATTACATACCAAGATCTTATAAATAAATGTAAATATGTCATTGCAATAGAAATTCAATTAATCATTGTGGTTGTTGTTGACTGATTGTTGTCGTTAGGCATTCGGATAATCGAAAATCCGGGTAATTGAATAAATGAGGAAAATCGGGTTTTGTCTATATCTAGTACTAATGTTATGTGTTTATTAAAAACAAAAAATAACTGTTAATAAAAATCAATGTTTATTGAGAAATTATTAACAAAAAAAAAATTGGTACATTCGATTTAAAAACTTACTTACGTACTTAATAAATTTTTTTTTAGATAACATACATACATACTTAAATACTACGGTATTAATGATGAGATGATATATTTAGGTACGTACATATTATGTGCCTATAATTTTTTGACAATATGTATTGGGTAATTTACATTCTGAAATCATGAAATAGACTAAAAAAAATATGTTTGTCCTAAGAATATGTTGTTTTGTGTATTGATTTTTATTGCTTTCAGTAGAAAGTAATTAGATATGTAATACTGTATGTAGATGTTACATTTTAATTTTTAATTAGATAATTGTACTATTTGACAGTATCTATAGACATGTACCTACTCTGATCATCGGCATGTCCTAATCCTAGCTAGGAACCGTCCTCCTGACTGCAGCACAGGGTGCCCTCGGTGCTCTCTCTAATACACAAGAAAAACTGAAAATTTCAGAGAGCGTTCAAAGCTCTCTGTCTTTGCAGTACGTTACCAGCAATAACCAGCTTTAGACCTGACTTAGCGCCCGTGTTTGAGGACTGGGACAACACCGAATGTCTAGCGGCTAGCCGAAAGTCTAGAGAGCCAGTACTGTCTTTCTTTGCCAATCGGTTGTCCGCGATGATGTCGAAATCATTGACAAAACCACCAGTGGAAAGAGGCTATAGTAATAGGGATTGACAAATCGGGTCCCTCCCTAGTGGTCCAGGAATCTCTCTAGTGGTTACCATCTCATTAGCCTGCTTAATTTCTTATGGAAAATATATGAGAGAATTATAAGACTTAGATCAGAAGTCAAGGTACTAAAACCCATCCCAAACGGGTAGTTCGGCTTTAGAGCTAATCATGTACCCACCAGGTACAACCAGGTACCAGTTTAAGGTATCGGACATACTCGTACTCTTCATACGGCACTTTCTGTCGCATCGCTCCTTCCGATATTTGTTAATAGTGTATTAAAAACTTAATATTATTTAAAAAGTACTCACAATTTAAATTAAATTGTTTAAAGTTATTTGCACTGCAGGAAAATCTCTCATTCCCGAGAGAAAACAATAAACTATAATTACCATATTCTCTAAAAAATCCTATAAATACAATAAAATACGAAGTACAGCTAACAGTCATAAGTAGTAATGCTTTTCTATAAATAATAAATTCTGATACAAAATAATAATGATTAATAATTATACTAATTATTAATGATTAATAATATTATATATAATGTCCTTATTAATTTGAAAAAGACTTCTTGGAAAACGATGACAGTTAATTAGAAGTGAATCCCTCCAAACCCTAAGAAAGAAATATAAAACAATCAATTATAAACTATTTTCTTTTTACGTGTTTGTCGCAACATTTTTATTAATTGGTTTGGTTTTGTCAATTAAGGCTGGGCTCGCAAAAATTTCTGCTTTTTTATATAAGACAAATGACTGTTGCCGACTTATCTTTCAAAATATTTGTTTTTTTTCTATTTGATACGTATTTGCTTGCTTTTAATGTACAGCTTTTATTAATGGACATACTTTATGTAGGGTGAAAGAAACAATGCCTAAACTCGTTAAGTCAAACTATTTTTGATAAATTTAGCTTATTCGTCGTAAAATAAAATTTTTCTGGCAGAACCAATGGGATAATATGAACAATTTCTATGGTTCAAATTAATAAAGAATAAAAATAAACCGATACGTATATACGTAGCGATAGGGAACTCCTTTGGTAGAGCGACGGAACCATTTACCAAAGGTGACGGGTTCGAATCCCTACCCGTATCGGTTTATTTTTCATTCTATATCTATTTAAACAAGCTTAATTGTTCATTGGCTTTTAATGTACTTACAGAAAAAAACATATTCAGCTATTTATTTTAACCCATACATTTAAAAGAGGAAGGTGTACATCAATCTGTTTATGCTAAACATGTTCATAAACAACACGACATTTTTTTTTTTTTTATTTATTCGTATAAATTTGTTAAACATATGTAGCATCCAACTAACATATTGGTATGATCATTAATGAATGGTAATGCGTTGCTTATGCAAATTTTAATTATTATAAGTAAAACGAAACATCTATCGTAGGACTGTTTTAATACAAATAGAATTAAAGATAATATAATTTTAAAAAACTTTATAATTTGTGTACAAACAACTTATAGAGATGTTTGCAACAATAATAATATTCAAACTATCATTTATATAATTCGACTCCAAATTATTTACAATTTTTTTCACAGGTAGGTACTGTGCGAATAAATCAATATACCAGATCTTCAAACAACTTATCAATTTTTTTTTAATCTTTGTTCCATTAAGACTACCGTTTTCCAAATAATTAATTATTAAAAAAATATATAGCAAATGATAGAAACAAACAACATTCATACTTTTATGAAAAAATATATACTCAATAACACATCAATATTAAAATTACGCTTATCAAAAGTTAAAATCAATTACATTATGAAAATTAGACAGTTCGTAGATGTGTTCGTACTGCCAAATGATATGTTTTATCAAAATTTACCTTAAATTTGTATGTATCTTAATTAATATACTTAAAAAAAAATAATAATAGTTATAAATTTTTCATATAAAGAAAATTTAATTTTTTATAAAAAATTGAGTCTATTAACTTACTTTTTAATATACAAAATTTATATCTGATGTAATGTTGAAGTGTACTCTGAAAGTAAAGTACTGATAAATTAATCTAGTGTCAACGTTGCCTAACACGTAATATACGTACTGTTTAGGAATGTTATTGATTGACCACTTACTCAATATGTATATGTTGACTATAATATTTGGTATGCAGACATCAGCAGCATATTTAGTAAATAGTATTATTAAATTAAAATTTCAATTACTATCTCTTACTAAAAGCTCCAAACTCTCTCTTTAGAACAATTTTCTAGAAAACATTGACCAGTAATACATACATCAAAGAGATGAAAACATTGTGTTTAATAAATATAGAATGAATGAATGAACACTTTGAATCTATATTTATCTAAAATGTAACGTTTACAGATATTTTTATGTATTCTATTTATATTTAATTCTAAATACATAACGCTAGAATATTGATATAAAAAGTTTAAATATATTACCTGTCTTACAGAAACCAACAAATAATATTAATCAAGAATGATTATTTATTCGATTATTATGATTGGTTATAAATTAATAACCCCCTCCATTCGAATTGATTAGGACGGTTCTAGTTGTTTGTTCATTCTTAAAACATCTTGTTTAATTGCCGGATTAAATGGTATTTTAGATTTTTCCACCATTTAGTGATTATATCTAAAATATACAGAGTTATTCCTTCATTTAAAATTAACCAATAATCATACTAATAATATATTGTTAATTATGTTTCATTAATTATAAGAAAATTGACAATAAGTTTAAAACTTTCACGTATTTGAAAGTGGAAAACAAGTTGTAACTTTTAATGAAGACTCGGTAGAGTTGGAGGACAAGACTCGGTAGGGCAAAGCGAGACAATATTCTACCTTTATTTAATTGGGAGAAGACATGTTTTAAAACACAATTATAAAAGATGACAATTAATTAGAAAAAGTACAAAGAGAATACATTCTAAAATTATACACTAAAAACGGTTCATCGTTAATGTCAAATAGGGCTTCAGAGATGTCTTTATGAAATGTATTATACAGATGTATGTTTTCGTAATTATCAAGACTTAAACCATATTGTCATATTAAAGTCTTTCACTTATTTTATATTTTTATAATGATTTAATAAATATTGAAGTACTCATCTGCTTAATATCTAGAAAATGTTTAATATCTAGAATAAAAAAAAATGCTTCTTCTAGGTGATTAAAAAGTTATTAATTGTTTGTGTAAAATTTACTCAGCATATATTATATTTTAAATCATGAAACTGTCAGTTTTAATGTCATAATATTCAAGCTTTTGTCAGCTGATATAAATTTAATTAATATAAATTTAGTAAATGTAATTAATAACGATTTCATTATTATATATCTGTTAATTTAATTCATCTTTATTATTAATTTTTTACATACATAATAGGTATTGATTAAAGATATTGGTAAAAATCCACAACCCACTTCAACCATATTTTATCTTTATCTTATCCCTGAGGGTCGTAAATTGGAAAGTCGAAGATTAGGAGCAACGGAATCGTATTAGCAATTTCTTTTTCTGTAAATGGAGCTTAAACGTGCTTACAAGATCCCTATTCAACATAATACCATAATTGGAATAAAAGATGGCCTTACTTTTTGTTATATAATATACAACATATAAATGTGTCATATTATACTCGAACATTAAAAAACCTATATCTACATGAAATATGTTGTAAACTTACATATTCATAAAGTTGTAATTATATAATACATACTAATTGCTATACTATTCATTTTAATTATATATAATAACATTTATTTTTATTTATTTAATATTTAATGTCAAGTACAATAAGTGACATTCATACTAAAATGTAATTAATTAGTCCACTTTTAAACAATTATATGATTGCTACTTATTATTCTAGACTTAAAAAAGTTGCAGGTTCAGATGTTAGAATACGCTTGAATGTAATTCAATGTAATGCAAAGATAGAAGTTTTTTAATAAATTTATGTTGAAGATAAAAAATGCTATTATCATTTATATACAAATTAAATATAATTGCTTAACAAAACTTTTGAAATAAATTACTTTTTTCTAATGACTTATCAATTTATTTTATTATTTAAATATGCTAACCCTTTAAACGATCGTTGAATAGCAATTTTGCACAAATAATAAGGAATAAAAGATAATTGTTCTTTAGCTCTCGAATAAAATAAGAGTGTTTTATCATTATAATATTATTACGCTATTTTTTGTTAAACCTGAAATCATGTTTTTTTAAATCACTATGTGTGTTTCGAAGATTTATAACAATTCTACAACTTGTATATTTCCTCTTTCCTTTGTTTTTCATTATATTACAATATAATATATACACTATGTATCAATAATTGTATATTCGTTCTATAATATAATAATTTATTATACATAAATCGATAAATTATGTATATACCAGTATGTACCTATATTATATTATGTATTTTATTAAGTTTGTATTTATATTAATTATATATTAATATGCACCACCCTTAATCTGTTTCTTTCATACTCCAATAATACCAGAATAAGATTGTCTATAGAAATTAGTCATACTTCGATCCTACCAGAATAAATATTTTTTTGTTACTAATACTACTAATAAATGAATTTGTATTTTAAATTGATTTTTGTTGTGTGTAATAAAGTATACTATTACTATTTTTTAAAAAGATTAAAAATATACCAATATAATAATAATTATTATATATAATAAAAATTTAAAGAAGAATATTTTTACTGTTCTGTATAAATACCCATAATTAATACTTTTGAAAATGTTTAAAAACAAAACTTCAACTAACGTGTCAAAATATAAAATAATTTTAATTCGCTTTTTGTATAAAATTTTTTCTTGATAAAATCTGTAACCAAGAAAAGTTCTTACAATATTCATATTTTTTTCTTTCTTGTAAAGATCACGATTCGTTAAATTTCTGAAGCCGTAAGTCGCTGACGCTTCTAATTCACCAAAAAAGGACATGTGGTAATTCTAGCGAAATATATTATAGGAATATTCACGAATTTACTATAAATATATGTTTGCAAATATCTATAAGAAAAAGAACATGTATTATGTTGAGTTATGTTAAGCTTATTTAAATCTTTCCGTCCCGGGACAGTTTCTCAGAGGTCGCGGGTTTGAATCCCCGCCAGCATCGGTTTATTTTTCATTCTATATATTATACAAAATAATATAATATCTATATTAATAAAGTTATATAAATAAATACATTGATATAATTATGTAAGATATATACACAATTCAAATAATTGGTAAATATTTACTAACTTTCACTTTGTTCTCTTCTTTCTTTAGATAAATTATTTATTTATATAACTCTATTAATATAGACATTATATTAATAAAGTAAAATTGTACTTATTTTCTTGTAGTTCTTACATTTACTTGTAATCCGTATTATGAGAAATTAATTAGACTTCTTAAGGCCTTGTTATTTGAAATAAGTAGAAAATAATGATACTAACTTATTATTATAAGAATAGTTTCTTTAAACCCATTATACATGTATTTATATTTGGAGATATTATGTAAGTATATTACAAATAAAATTTTAAATCTTCTGTTTATTTCATAAATTTACCACAAACATTTTTAGAGTACCTTTCACGAATCGTATAAAGTGAACTAAATTTAAAATTGGCATAAACTATTAAACATTCAATATAAACTGACAAGATATAATAAATAAAAATTGTTCAATCAATCACTCAAGTTTAGAAAAATATATAAAATATATATACTCCAGTGTTAAAACAAGATGAATTTATCATTTTAATATAAACTTACCAGTCGCATGAAGTTTCCTCAGTGGATCTACTATGGCGAAGTATCGATCAGCGGAGAGCGCTGTGAGGGTGAAGACAGAGACTCCAATACTTATGTCTTTGGCGGCTTCTGACACTCGACACACAGTGACACCCCATGGCCAGGACTCCAGGGTATAGACGAGGGATGTGAAGGGGACGCAGGTTATGATAACTAGCAAGTCAGCTAGCGCTAGTGATAAGATGTATCTGAAAATATAGATTTATTTTAACGTCATTGTTTTGTTTTAAAAATATATCAATATAATCGTTAACCTAAGTATAAATGTTTCTTGGTAAATTCAAATTTATATTTCATCCCACATTTCTGGATTTCGAAGATATAAAAAACTCTAATGACAAAAAAGGATAACATTGTTCATTCGAGAAGCGTAAGGGCGTAACAAATCGTATCGTTATGATTTTTCTTACACACAAAAATTAGGGTGCGTCCTTAAAAAAGCACTGAAGAGGAATAAACTAAAAGCATTCAAGATAAGTTTTTTACCTAAAGTACGGACCAAGGCACTTTTAAAAAAAATATATAATTTATATTTATTAATATCTTATTTAAAACTTCAGTAATACTTTATATGAGTATTGTAACGAAATTTATCAATGTTATTCTTCCAACTAATATATATATATATTTTTTTATGAAATGAACTTAGAAACTGCAAACCAAGGAAAACCGCTTAATTGGTTACTTTTACGATTGCCAATTTGTTCCTACTTGTATTAAAGTTCTTACTTTACGTAGTAATTTACAGTGTTTTACCTCTGAAATTCTATCAAGATGTTATTATAAAACTACTACTAAACATTCAAAGTATTGAATATTTACAAAAAGTGGTTTATAGATTTCCATTCTCCACGTATAAGTATTTATCTTGATGTTATGATATGTCTACTATATATCACCAACTTTATGTTTTTCACTTACACACATTATATACTGAGTAGCGAGAGCAAATCTTTACATTAGCTATAACAAATGATTGTTAAGTGTTTAGTAAATGACACTGGACTTAAAATGCGTAAGTTTATACTTTGACGTAGATAACAGTTAGAGACACTACACAAATTATAACTTGAAACGAGAACTATTTGGACTTAAAATTACTGTTTTCAAAATAAGCAAATTTCCCGGAGTTAAAACCAGACCAACTTTAATTATATTACTTTAGTGGTTTTGCGGCATTATAATAATTATAGATCAAAAATGTTATTTTCTATTTTTTTCCCTAGTATTGGCAACAACCTATAACCATTGTAAATTTCACTAGAATCCGTTCCATATATTTTGGCTGATGCCCGAACAAAAAAACAGATACGAAAAACATGAAAATGATTGTTTTCGCGTAACATGACATGTACTCAACTCGTAACATTTGCTTTCAAAAAAACGTTCCTTTGTGTAAACATATATATCAACTTGATACTATTCTGTCATATACTTGATATAGTTTATTATTGTATAAGTATATACTGTATGTTTCATAATGGCTTACGACAAATATAGACAATGTCTTTATATCTTAATCTTGCTAATTATTCCTTATATTTTCAATTGTAATACCATTATGTTATAGTTGAGATAAGTATTAAACGATCTCATAACTTTAATATATACAAAATATTTTAAGAGATAGGTTATCGTTTTATTAAGTTTTATTGCTGTTTTTAATAATTATATGTGGATACGTCAATCCTATATTTTAATTATAATTAACAGTGATGTTAACAAATTTTAACATTATAATGATGGTGATAATTATCATTGTTATCGAGTTTTATGTCCTTTACAACTGCTATATAATTTAGTTTTATGATTTTCAGCCGTATATTAATGTTGGCTTGCTGAAAACAAAACACTTACGTATTAGGTACATTCCGCATCGCTTTATGTCGTACAAAGACAGCAACAAGAGTCCCATTTCCCACAACTCCGATGATAAATATGAGCGCAAAAAGCAGGGGCACAAAATAGGTCTCCGGGCGCTCGTAGTACGGCTTGTAGGGCTCCGAGATGTTTACGCTGTCGTTGTAGTCCATGCTGCATATTACCTGCAACCAATTTTTATATTTGCAGATATCTATCACCCTGTATACTTATTTTTGCGATGGTTTACAATACAATAAATAAATAAACAGCATTTTAATCAGATCTTGTACAGTAATACTCTGTGAACTAAATAACTACAATTAAAATTATTTTTTTATTTTAATTTATTAACCTATTTTTAGGCATTCTGTTCCAGGTCACACACGCCACGAACCTCATGCCTTTATCCTTATTGTTTGTAGTCTGCTTCTCTTCCTTTTATCTTCCCTGGGGTACCATCTGGATACTATTTTACTACATTTATCTTTTCCTCTTACCATATGTCCTGCCCATCTTCATTTCAATCTCCTTTTTTATTTTTTTTTATTTGGCACGGTTTGACTCTGATGACATGGTGCTTTATTTTGTCTGATTATTTAATATTCAGCATACTTCTTTCTATTGCTGGTTGGCACACTACAAACCTTCTTGTCATTTTTTTATATAAGAGTCCATGATTGGCAGCCATACGTAAGAACAGGGAGTATACAGGTATTAAATAATTTACTCTTTATGCTTATATGAAGTTCTTTGTTCTTCATAACCTTTTTGATACCCCAGTATCTCTCCCAGCCATTATTGATTTTTCTATCTATTTATTTGCCCATAGGTTGTTATTGGGTTATGACCTGGTTCAAATATATATAATCATCCGTGTTATTTATTTCTGTTTTACCCGATTGTATCTTATATATATCTCCGTTTATCATCACTCTCATTTTATCTGGGTTCAGTTTTAATCCTACCTGCTGGCGTTCAGTAGCAGTAGTTCTTTTATCATTCTACTTAAATCATCAGACATTTTATCGAATAGCACAATGTCGTCCGTATCACAATATCGTATCTTTGATGAGTCTGATATACTCCATCCACGTTGATTATGATGTTGTTCCAGTCAAGTTTTCTGAATATTGACGCTGTGAATAATTTTGGAGACAGCGGATCTCCCTGTCTAACTTCTTTTCCAGTCTTCAGATTTATTTAATTCCTTGTAACCTTTTTGTAGTCCACCGGTTCATACTATATGTTTTTCAATTGTTTACATTCTGATTATTTTGTTATCTTTTCTTATGTTTTATTTAATTTCTTTTTTAATTTCCTCTAGCTGTTTTCTGCTATCTTGTGTATCTTTTGCGTCTAATAACTTGTTCCCGTTTCAGTATTTTGGTGGTGTTCGTTGATAGTATTTTTTTATTCGGATCTGTTTTTATATGTTTTGGCTTTTAGTTTGTTTCTAATAGTATCTTTTATATAGTTGTATTTCTCTTATACTTATAGCTTCTTTATTTTGCCACTGAGGCTGTCTCTTGTGGAATTGTAATTTGTTCCGTTTATTGGATTCCGAACTACAATATAATCAAGGTATTACGTTAGTCTGGGCTTTTGATTTTGACTGGTTGATTTTCTGTTAATTCTGCTAATAATATAGTTATTTTATTTTATGATTGGTGTTAATATTGATTTTATTAATTACTTCGAACTAAGTGAAGTAATTGTCTTTATTAGTAAGTATGAAAGGTAGCTCTGTTCAGATCAGCGTAGAATGTGTCTGTTGTTTCTAAACTGAGCTGTTCTGTGGGAGAATATATTTGCACAATAGACCTATTATTATTTCTATATTTGAATCCTGTCAGTTTCAGATTCACTGTGGCAATATAGTCAATAGTCAATAGTCATTTATTCATAAATATACATTACATGTCAAACAGTTTTGGATACATAATTATTTATATGTCACAATTACACATATAGTTCCATTGTAATTTTAAATTGTATACATGTCAAAAATATTATTCATTAAATTATGTCAAAATTATATAAATTAATTAAAGATAAAGATTTTTTTTATAACAAAGATTATTCAATCTCTCATATTACCTTTGAATGCCAATTTAAAATGATGTTATATATTTAGTCAAATTTTATATTTAAAAATTCATTGTAGCTGTAAAAAGACTCCTTGACAAGCCATAGTTTAAATTTGTGTTTGAATGAGTTAACTCAATGCGTTCTTAATAGAGTGAGGGATTCTGTTAAAGACTTCGGAACCCAAGGTAGTTTTCGAAGCCTTAACAAGCCGGTAAGATTTCGACATCAGTCTGTTAGGGTACCGTAGATTATACTTCTGCCCATCACCTCTACTCTCAAACTCATATCTGTGTTGCATGACGTAAATTGCTACATTCAAGATAACTAAACTCGGTAGTGTTAGAATACCCAGTTTCTTAAAGTAAGGCCGGGCTGAAGTTTCTTCAATATGTTCTAAGTTTCTATGAATTCTTCTACATATTCTAGTATGTATTTTTTTATAACCCTAACTTCATTTAGACCTGGTGTTTTGCCAATGTGCCATACTAGGTAATCTGGGTAAGCAACGATTCGATCTTATTTATTTATTTATTTATTATATTTCAACAAAACCTGTTACAATATCGGATTTTATGCTAAATAACAGTTTTCCATTATTTGTTCTTCACTCAGGTCTATTATATCTCATTTGAGATGGTGCAGAGCAAGCATTAGTTCAGTTCGAGATTGTTCTTTTTATTTTGTTCTTTCAAAGTAAGAATATTTAGGGCATCGGTGAAAATACTTGTTTCTTGGCGTGTTTCTAGATTTTTAGACATTACAGTTGGCGGGTTGTGGTCTCTTTCTCCCACGAGGAACCAGCCGGCTTGGGGAATTTTGGTGTTTTGTTATTTTGTCTTCTTTCTCTAGGGTTGGATGTAGATCCCGTTTGCTGTTCGTTAGTTGCTATTGCTTTGTTGAAGTTGTAGCACTGGAAATAGAGTTGGATCTATTGCGCATAACATCGAAGTCTTTCAACCTGCTTGGTTTAATTTTTGATAGTGTTCGTTGCTTTTTCAACTGACTTTGAGATACCGATAGTGATATGCAAGTTTCTCTTTTCTTTTTTTCGTGACTGGTATTATTATCTTTGATTATTAGTTTGTCATGTTTAAATTACGCTATATTACTCTTTTTCATATCTTCATTTATATGTGCTTGTGAAGTTTTCTTTTTAACACCTCCTTCGAATAGTTTTCAGTAATGTATCTACGAGGTATCTACTCTTGATTTTTCTTTTTGATTGATTCAATCTTTTTCCAATTGTTAACGAACGAATATTGTGCCGGTTTCGGCTTATTACCTTCCTTTATTTTATATCCTATAGGAAATTATTTTATTTACTTTATAATCTTCAATATTAATATCAAAATCAGTTTTTAATTTATCTTTCAGGATTTTTATAAGATCCAGAATTTATTTTCTTTCAAACCAAAAATTATAATATTGATTATTATTGCACTTTTCCTTTCTCTTTAAGTATCCTATTTCGTTTTCTCATTTTTCTACTTCTTTACAAATTCCTATTTCTATCCATTAAAGGCTCTAATTTTTCCTTTATTCTTACTATAATACTTGTCGTAGTAGTACTTGTTATCTTTTAATTTGTTTCTGCATATTTGTTTTCGTTTTGTCAAACAGCATTTAAAATTGGCTATCAATAATGAACTGCGTAAATTGTATTGTATCAGATTTTTTTTTTTTTGCTGGCAACAATGGCGAAAGTTTACTTTGCTGGCTGTCTTTATCGGACATAATCTCTTCGTTAACTCAATTTCAAGTCAAAATAACTGTCAATAAAATTGTTAACCTTGAAAGCTATTGTGGTCTTCTGCTTCAGTTTTTCGTTTATTTTTAATAATTGCACGAAAACTTGTTATCTACAAACACTTCACAATTATTATGTACAGTTTTATGGCAGAATGGATATTCAAGAGTTATTTACTATTTTATTCACTTGATTCGTATCGGAGTTTACAACGCAATGTTTATAACACGTACGATAGCGGAAAACCGTACCACGATAAGATGTTTTTTAAAAGCAATAGATAAGAATATGCCCCTTTTAAATTATAAGTTTAATCTATGACATAATTTTAAGAACGATAAATGACGTGAAGTGTTATGAAATGAGCGTCATCCAAAGAAATATAAATTTAAGAATATACGCCTTCTACTACAATTATTTATTACAAACCACAACCCAATTTACATAATACATATATTATATTACGGGTATTGTATTATTTTAAAGTGATATATATTGAAAGTGTTCTTATAAATATATAATCCCTTTATTTAATACCTTCATGGGACCAATTTCTACATTACTTTCTTGTATTCATTATTTTAACGTTATATTGTCTAACATTATTATGTTGCAATATTGTTACATATATAAATGCTAAATACATTTCTCTATTTTTCTTTAAAGAGTAAATGATAAATAATTGAAATCAGGAAGAAACAACCTAGTTTAAATAATATTTCAAGTTGCTATTGTTACTATAATTTAGGTGTATTGTTTGGCAAGAAGTCTGGTATTGGCAAACACTGAACAATGAACTTTGCCAAATCCAAAATACTCCACAACTTGTATAAGTCATTTATTATTTTTAAGGAAATAGTATCTTGTTTTATGCTGTTTAATAAGGGCTTGCGTTTTAGTATTTATTCAATATATTAAATATATTACCACAATATCATGTCTTAAAATATTTTTATATTATTAATGTATTCTCTTTTTATACATGAGAGATAAAAAAGTTTGTTATGCATGTCTATGCTTTTTTTTTAGATATAACACCTGTTACATGTATCAACACATCTTCCTAATTTAAATTATTTTCAGCAAAACATAGAGGAATGCCGAATGTTTTTTACATATACAATATATATACTATTTGAAATTTAATAGCATGAATAAAAGGGGTGAGCAATCTGTGAAAATGGCGGTAAATATTATTAAGCGTTTAGTAATCTTTAGAAGCAACAAAAATATTTCTTTAACTGAATTATAATTATTCTATTTTTACAATGGTACTGGTATAATTAGATTTGGAGCTTGATAACAGCTCTTATATAGCAGTGTGAGTCAACCAACTAAAGTGAATTGTAACATATTAGTACAATGCTTATGACATTAAAAAGCCGAGATATCGGAGAAAAAGATGGCGGTGAAATATTTTTAGACATACAGAACTACATGTTACACTGCGACGAGAAAAAAATAAAACACCATAAACTCTGACGTCAAGAGCTTTCAAGGCCGTAGTGAGTAATAACTATGACTAACGTAAATTACTAAATAAAAAGCAAAAACTAAATCATTAATAAAAAAACCTGTTTTGAATAAACCCTAATAAAATAAAAATGAATAAACACAAGCAAAACAACTGTAATAATTATTCTTCAAACTCACAAAAAAAAATAAAGGATTAAATCAAGGGATCCTAAGAATAGAACTTTCAGGTAGATACCTATAAGGTAGCATTCATAACGGTATATAAAGATATATAAAAAAGAAAGAAAATGTAGTGACTTTATAAATAAACATGAATGAAAAACAAAATCTTTTTTAAACAAAAATATATTAACAGTTAGTATAATACTCGAACAATAGCTTCTCATTTTTTTGTAACATTATAATCCCAGTGTCACTCTTGCTTCTTAAATAAGTTTCTGTTTCATAAAGTCCCCAGTTGACAGCACGACTTCAGGTGAATGTTTTATTCATATTATTCATATATATTGCGGAAGTGTGACCCGAGCCATTTCAGTATTATGCAATGGTGTCTTCACTATAGCAGATATAATATCAAGATTTTAAGAACAAACTCTTTCAAACGTTTTTAAATTTATATAAATAAACAATGAAAAATAAACCGATACGAGCAGGGATTCGAACCCGCGACCTCTGGGAAACCGTACCGTCGCTCTACCAATTGAGCTATCGTATCGTTATAGCGAATCCCCACTTGTATCGCTTTATTTTTCATTCTATATTTATATAAATTAAGATAAGCTTAACATGGTTACACATGTTTAAAGATATTTTCAAACTTTTTAAATCGTGCCTTGAAACAAATGGATTAACATTCAGAAAATATTTATTATTTAAAAATCACTTTTATCTATAAAGGTTATCCAAATCTAAGTTTACAGCTGATAAATATTTATGAAAATATTGAAATATCATGATAAAACATATTAAAACCTTATATCTCGTTCTAAGTATAAGTTAAATTTTCGTGATAGAATAATACTTTCATTTTGTGTATCAATTCACATATTAAGCGTTTTTTTTCCCATATCACACTATCTTGGTATTGACTAAAAGAGTTATGTTACTAGTTTTCTTAATTATTATAATATTATAACATAACAGCTATCACATATTAGTAATATTTACGACCCAAGGCCTAAAGTACGCTCTGAAACTTAAAAAAGGCTGCAAATCAAAATCTTGTAATAAGTCTATTTGCAATAAATGTAGGAAGTATATCAAAGGTTAGCCGAGTTATAAAGCATTTTGATACAATTAAAAATAAAATATAGCATTATCTGAAGTAGATTACTCCTAAGGTTATGATGTTATTAAGTGTCTAATTTACAAAGAATTATTACCGTGATGCTGTTTAGTTTCTAATAAGATTTTGAAAATTGTATTTCTTTGTAGTAGGTACATTCTTAACTACTTGAAATTGTTGCTTGAATCTTGCAATTTTTCCTAAAAAACGTAAAAAAATACTAAAATAAGCTATATTCATACAATAATTAACATTATAAAGCAGAAAAACCAGTTATAAATTCTAAGGAAATGACTATACATTTTCACTAATACAATAGGTACATAGTACTAGTAATAGTACCTAACCCAAAGTTTTTATAGGTCAAGTTAGAAATCAGTTTTCATTTGTTTTTGTTCTTGTGGCACTTTATATGGGATCCGATTAAAGTGTTTTGTTCAAAAACTTATCTAGTCTACAAAATACAACAATATTTAATCATATTTCATTGTGAAATATTACAATAGTATGAAATATATTTTAACTGAAGGTTAATCTTTGATCGAGCGATCTAACGAATATTATAAAGGCTTTAATATCGGGAGCTTGAGGGACTTCTAGATCGAGTAACCCAACAGTGCGAATCCCTATAAAATGTTGTGGCCCGTTGAATAATCTAAGCTATGATATTTTAAGACAATCTATTTTAAAAACCTATATATATATACCTATGTATATTAATATTATAGTTTAAATCTATCTGATTATCTATGTTTAAAAATATATAACTACGTCTTCTTAGTTTAAGTTTTGAATATGGCACCAAAATCGATTTTTATATAATATTAAGATATTATGTTTTATAATAAAATCTTTCTGCTTTAGGGATTTTGTATAGCGAATGAGAATTTATATAATGATAATCGACATCTTGACAAGATAATCGACAGGTTGACGCTTAAGATGATCTCATGAACACAGACCTAAAACGATGTAAGCCTTAATATTATCCATAAAAAATAACTACGTTAAAAAAACGACTTTAAAACTAAAAAGTTAAAAATAATGAAGATTTAATATTTATTACGCCAAGCCATTTAGTATAGGAATTCGGTTGAATACATTTTCGTAATTATTTATTTCTTTGTTTTTCTTCGTATTGATTCAAGCTAGTAATCATGTTAAGATTTAATTGCTTTTTTATAGCTTTATTTACATATCTTAATTTTTAAAGTAGGCATTTCATAATTCACATGTCCATTTAGTTTAAGAATTCTGTTGAATACATTTTTTTTTTCACTTACTTCTTCGTATTGATTGAGCTGCCTATAATATTAAGATTTAATTGCTTTTTATTATGTTTATTTACGCATCTGAATAATTAAAATAGGCATTTCATTGTATTAATTTGCTCGTATTCATTTAAGTGGTTAAATATAATTATTTGTTTAAGACTTGGCACCGACTTCAAACTTATTAGTAAATAGTACATATAAATAATAAGTAGTATATAATAATTATTAAATCTTCATTATTTTTTACTTTTTAGACAATGAAAAATCACCAGTTAAATTGCTTTAGTTATTATCTCATTCGTTATGACAAGCGCCTATTCAAAGTACAGCATTATCTAAGAAAATACACAATTATTTGTATAGCCAACAGAATTTTTAAATTTTAAATTAAATCTTCTAAACTTCCACACAGAGTAGTGTTAAAAAGGGGTGTTCTATTTTATAAGATTATCTTAATCTCTTTGAATGATAACAGTAAATAGAAACACTAAAAACTTTTCTTATTTATTTTGGAAATCTAATCAGAAGTAAAACTTAAAGAAGTCGTTTTAATTTCATAGACTCAGACCTTAACAAGATTCAGGTAAACTAATTGAGTTTCCACTAAGATTGCTTTATATTTATAATAATATAATAAATACTAATTTGCTTCAATACAAATTGTTTAGTAGTATCATAGGTTATTGTCCCCTTCAAAATATATAATGACTTTGGTCCTGAAAATTATATTATATTATTATTTGTATAGGAAAAAGAAATTAGGCTATTATAACAATATAACAATACTAATGGATTAATCCTTTAAGAAGATGGGGTTATGTTGGTTTACTTCCTAACATGAAACTCAGCCTTAAGCATTTTTTAAATTCTTAAGCAAAATATACAACTAAGGAGTTCAGGAAATCATGTTGCCTCAATGTAACCACTTCCAAGGAATGTCTTATTAGTTGAAGAAAAAGTCGTTATTATTATAAAATGTTAGAATAAGCATCCCTTAAGCCTTTGTAAATGTTAAAGCATCCTAGAAGTAATGTCGTGATTAGTAATTCTAGTCTGCTCTTGTTGGCACGCTAGGCTTGAATATGAATTTGTTTTTAGATCTTAATTATGACCACGATTCAGTACTTCTTATAATGATATTATAAAAAAAAATGTTAAAACAAAGTCGGCACTTTCATAATTTCTGTTACCTACTTATTCTGTTATTTTCTTTCACTTTAATTACAGTATCTCGTTTTTCGTTCATACTTAAATAAAACACAGTTAAAATCAAGTTGAATGAAAATAATCCATTTAAATGAATCTTGTAATTGGAAGAAATTTCTACCCTGTGAAAAATATCTAGAAACTAAATGGTTAAATATGTTATAACACGCCCTTCTATCGTATATCATCTCAATTTACATGTCTGTTTGGTTGTCTTCGTCTCTTATAACCATCCACAGACATAATTATGACTCTTCTAGTAGTTTTTAGTTACTTCTCATCTTTTCTATCACCGGTACTAATTTCAAATTACTTTTTAAATACTTATTTCTTAGTAGCGGCCTGCAATTGACTTTCATAACTTAGGATTCTCCACTATAACATTACAATCCCAGTTTCTCTCTTGCTTCTTAAATATTTTTTGGTGTCGTAGAGTCCCCAGTTATTAACTTAAAAAAAAAATTTAGAAACCCCCGATACATAAAATAAATAAAAAGGATTCAAATGATATTATTATGTTATATGGCAATCGTCAAAGTCAATGTTATTATTATTATTTTTTTGTCATTTTATTTCTGTTACTGGTTTCTATATTGTACTTAATGAACCTACACTAGTTTTCACTTGTTGACGTTTTTACTATCAATATTGCAAAATAAAAACCGTTCTACAGCATAGATAAAAGCTCAATATCTTGGAGAAAAATGCTTTTATATCCACCAAACATAGGTAAGAACCATTTCAAAGGACCAGGCTATCGATTTAAAAAAATTGCAATCAAATCCGTCTACTCGTTTCGCTGCTACGATGCCACAGGTAGATAAACAGATACATACGTCATACATTTTTCATCCCTCTTTTTAAAAAAGAAACAAAACTGTCTGTAAAATGTTAATAAAGCGTTGACGACAGAACGAATGGGCAGAGTCGAGGACTATTCACTTGAAAAACCATGTCAAGGGGTTTTCTCTGAATATTTGACTGATATTAATTTTTCAATTATTTTATTAATACAAAATATGTTTTAAGACGTTCTTGAAAATTAATGTCTCGATACTTTTATTAAGAGTAGGTATATCTGATAACAAGTAGAAGTAGGTGTATGTGATAAAAAGTTCGTTACATTTCTCCGTTAGAATATAAATATGTTTTTATCATTCCTTGAATGTGTTAGTGAGTTAATACCCTCTACTAAAGAAATGAGGTTTATTTAGTATAATAATGTTACTTGTAATGTTAAAAATGCAATAAATCTATAATGTGGAATCAATTTCCAAAACCGGTGCTATTTAAAGTCAGTCATTTACAAGACGGTGGATAAAATATTTTTTTTTGTCATGTTATTTATTGATGATGAACAAAAACACTTAAGCTATGAATATCAATCGCGCAAATGTTACACCTGCATCTGTTGCTAAAATCTTTGCGCCCATTATATTATCTAATCTAGAGCTATTACTATTAGACTCCAAAAAAATGCGAGTAAGAGTGTCCACTAGATAGGAGTACTAGCTCACTAACAGCTTTTTCTCAATGCGATATTAGTCCACTAATTGACTTAGCACTTAGTAAATTGGATAATAAAATGGCCCCTTTAAGGAAAACCTTAGGAACTTTGTAGTGATATTTTATATGTAATATATATTTATCTTCGCATATTATCGAAGTTAGTAAAAAAAAATCTCAAATTCGGTTTACTTTAAATATTTTTAAAATGATTACTATTCTACAAAAATTGCGAAAGCAGAATCTCTTCTACTATCAAATTCCTAACTATGCCGATGTGTTTTTGTTAACATTAACGAGATCAGCTCAATAAACTTGAGTGCCTCCAAAATTTGTCTGTATGATTTATATTTGACCTTCATATGACCTTAATATGACCACTTTTTCAAAATTCTCACTAGCGGCTATTCACTCGCCTTTACGGGAATTCTCACATACTTTAAATTCTTTACTCTTTCGTATTCAATTCTTAGACTTTTGAATATCTTAGTAAGATGGTTTTAATTTCTGAATCACTCTCACATTTTGAAAATATGCCCTTCGGATAACCTCACCTCAAAACTTCCTTCACATACTTTCCCTTTTATATAACATTCATTTCTTTTAAATTTGTTTGTGTATAGAACTCACTGCCTATTTTATATAAACCAGATATTTCCAAAGACATTTTCGGAACACCGCGGGATACATCTATATTTATCGAAGAAATGATATCGTTAAATCAAGTTTCTATTATGTTTATATTACTATTTTATTTATTTAGCTTATTTCGTTTTATAAATATAAACTATTTACCGGAAATCTAAGTAGTAGCAATATTTAATCATGTCGGTATATATTTGTGTATGTATCGAAGTCGTGCTTATTAAATGTGTAGTTTGTTTATTAATATGATTAAATATAGAGGTTGGATAAAAATGTGTGTATTGTAACTATTACGTCATTTATTTCATTTATTGTTTTATTTCATTTATTTATTTATTCTTTGTATAAATAGTAAATAATATATTGCATCCCTTTCCACTTTCACTTCAATTACTTTCTTGTCTTTGCCAAGATTACCTTGAAAAAATCGCTATAAACGATAAGGCCATTCTTTGCACCTATTTATAATTTACATACCTTCAGATTAAGCCCTTATTATGTTTTATATATTTTATACTACTATTTCATTGTTGTTTTTATTTACCTTTTCTTAATTGTTGTTTGGAATGGAATCTGTCTATTTATATAAATGCATTTTTTTTTATTTACATCACTCTCATGTGCATTAAAACCTCAATAACATTATGGAGACCATTAATACTGTTGCATAAGCATCGGAGAGCGATTAATATAATGGACAAACTGTAAATGATAAATTGTGCTATAACCCTACATACTCGTATATGTAACTGATATACCTTTATACCGAAATAGCTTTAAAAGCTTCAATGAAATTTAGAATCAATTTATCACGATTTACGATTTTCACTTCAATAAAGTACAAATGGTGAGCAAGCTATAGATCAACTTCTTCGTAACATGTGGTAGTACCAACAGATTTTTACAATATGTCAAATCTATATGTCATATTTAGATGTCTTGTTTATGACTATATAACTTAAGCAATTAATATAATATCAGATAATTTAATATACATATTAAAAATAAAATAATGATATTAATATTTTTTTAATCGAACAAAACTGAGAAAATACCCCGCGATGTTTTTAAATTGTATTTTTCAATTACATGTTCTAAGTCATAGCTTGGTTTTATTTCAGCTAGGTTCATTGCTTTTTCATCCTTGTTGATCTTGAAAATAATCAGAATTATTTTTAAGAAAAAATATATAAATTATGATTAGTTTTTTTACCTTTACTCAATTTCTTGACGTTTGATTAAAAATCTCTAAAACTAAATAAAATATTGTTTAAACCAAAATTCAGATTCAATAACAAAGAATAAAAAATAAAATGTAAGAGTAAAATTAATATAAAAATGTAAGAATAACAATTATTTTATCTTAATAATACTAATGATACATTTTTATGTTTTCCGGGCTATTTTTGGAAGCTGTATTATTGTGAGCATCTCTGGCACGTTTTAAATCTTCTCCAATCATTTTAGTTTAAATAAAGAAGTATATTTCACTATAAATACAAATGTTTCAACCCTTTTCAAAGCGTTCATTTTTTGAATTTAACGAATACTGTTAGAACGGTTCAACCCACGTCTAAAGATAATTGCAGTAAGTAACATGTCAGTTGTACAGTCATTTATTTTGAAAGCATGGCAAAGCCTTATAAATTTAGCAAACGAACGAACCAATGTCATATTTATTTGCATTAAAGATATTAATAAATAATAAGTGATTAATATTAAATAATAATATTTTTAGATATGTTAAGGTTATAAAATTACTGATTTAAAAATATTTTAAGAAACAATGTTATTAATCTTTAATTTTTCATAGCCGGAACAAACGAAGTACCTAATTTTCCACAAATGTTGTTATATATTCAGAATCAACATTAATAAACTAAAGTCGATAATATATAAAATAAAAAAAAAACATTAATTTCTTACTCTAAAATGTAAATGTATTGAATAATATATAAAGAAGTATAGGTATGTATATGTATGTAAAATTTTGACAGAGTCATTTTCAGGACAAATTATTTAGTATATAATGATTTATTTTGATAATATTTTCCTAAATCACATATGGTGAAGAATAATACTTCAATACTATACTGCATATTCATTTCAGTCTTCATAGCAATCCATCAAATCATGATTATAATCTCGAGTATCTGTCAACGACTTCAAATTTAATAAAGCCATATCGAATATCAGACAATAACAAATTCGATTATTTTTTTTTGTATATATTCTGGCTTTTTGAATGCTTTTAAACACATTTTACAAACTATCTAAACAGTTTTAATTTACTTATAATATGGGTGTAAGAATATTTATTACTAGCTGTAGCCCGCGACTCTGTCCATGTGTTTATTGACAAATGTTTTTATCTTTCAAAATTTTTCAACATCCTGTAAAAAAAAATATATAAAATGTATAATATGTTACTTTGAATACCTCTAAAAGTATGTGTACAAAGTTTCATAAATTATCGGTTGAGTAGTTTTTACGTGAAAGCGTAACAAACAAACTTACATTCGCATTTATAATATTAGTAAGATATATTATCATTTGTTGGCTTTACGTAAAATAAGAAGAACAGAGAGACAAGTCAATACGTAAAATAAGAAGGTTTTCATAAAAGGATGATTGCCCATAAAGTTTTCGCAGATATAAAATTTAAACTGAATGGGTGTAAATGGATTTTTCCCCTCGTTATGTATACTTTCCAAGTTCAACAATTGCGGTTAGGGTAAGATGCTCTCTGAATTACTTAAGCTTTCATATTATTTGTTCAAATCTTATATTTATTTTGAGTAAATAAAAACCTTAATGATATTTGCTTAAAGTTGCAAAAAACATGAAATAAACATTTTATTTATTTGATTTTAAATAAATCTTAATAAATCTTAATTAATTATTTATTTCAGATTTTTTTGATATTAGTTTCAGAATTGTTAAAGCCTGTTTAATCGTTAACTGACTTAAGATGGTTCTTTGGAGAAATATCTCACTGGCTTTAATTCCGGAATAATATCATTACGTACTAAAAACGAAACAAAGCGAAAGTTCTGAAACAAACTTGTCTGTTCTCAAGCGTAAAAGTTTCATTTATCAGAAATGTCTCCTGCTTTTATTCATTATACTTTACAGTTTTTATTGTATTCAGTAAGTTTTAGTGTAGTTTAATTCAGCTGTAAATTTATTTAAGCAGTCGGAACTTTCAGATGCTTTAAGTATATCTACTTAAAAATAATTTCAAGATTTCTAAGCTACAACTTTTTAAAGTTTAAACATATTCAGTTTTAATCAATAAGTAGGACATCCACTTTAACTTTTTGCTGATAACAAACAACTATGATTAATAAGGTAGGTACTCGATAAAATAATTTATCGAGTAATTTATCGAGTAATCAAAATGAAAATATGTTTTTACATTTATTTGATCATATAAAACTCTGTTCATTATATTAAAACCTATTTAAAACAGTATTATAAGATAATTGGTTACATGCTTTTGTAAAACAGCTAATTAATAAGGACATTTTGATATTTTTGTGGTTTACATGTGTTTCTGAAAGCACTAAATATAATAATTGTAATTTTTGTATGTAATATAAAGGTTCTAAGTTATTTTTGATGACATTTCATTATTACTTCTTATATGTTTTTCGTTGATGTATTAGGCTTTCAACTTTTTAATTAATTCTGGTAAGTAAATTAAATTACCATACACGTAAAGTTCTACCTTAAGAATTTACATATAAATTACTTTCATAAATATATTATTTTTTTTTTTGATGTATCATGGTTTACCTATATCTTTATTTGAATGTAGGTAATAGTAAATTCAAAAAGTTGTTCAAATATAATAACCTAGTTAATTTTACTTCTTTTACTTAATATTTATTACAAAATAAAGTTTTAAAACAGTGACAAATGTTGTAATTATTTTAATATTTACAAATTTAATGAGTTTCAACCTCTACAGATTTCTAGAGCGTGCAGGTTCAATAGTATTCGTATTGATGAAGTATTGAACTTATTATAACACTTTATTTTTTCATAATATACAGCACACTAAAAATATTTAAAAACATAAATAATATATTATGATGGATTTTCGGCCACTAAAAGTTTTGGGCTGCATTTTTTTAACACCATAAAAGAAGACATTCTATGTATTTAATGATACATAGAATTTAAAAAAAGAAGATAGAATTATTCTATTTAAATAAGTTCAATTTATAATTTAAATATGTAACTGAAATCTTAATTTTTTAATATCGCATTTTGAGTTTTGCTTTATAAATGACTACAACCTATTAAATACCTAATTTCATATTTATTTTGTAGATTTACCTAACAAGAAGCATCAAATATATATCGGATTAAATCCTCAAAATAGTCAAACACATTTTACCCATTTTCCTCTAAAGATGTAAATTATACATTGTTAGCAGTTGTTACAAAAATGTTACCATTTAAAAATGTTAAATGCTGTACGGATTTATAAATCAAAAATCTATTTAGTTATTTTCATATAATCATTACCCAGAAAGCTAAATATATAAATGGAATTTCTGTCACAGCTGTGTCTCGGCAATAGCCAATTACTGGTATGCCGTTCTTCAACTGACGAATGTTAACGTTAATACCTTCCTATATATCATATACATTTGTGTTAACATATATATTCTTGATTATTTCCCTTTTTTTAAAAATTGTATATTTATAAAAGTTGTATATTTTAATATTCCTATTTTGGAATTAACCTTTCAACTTTTGGTAATAGAATCAAGCGAAAGTGCGGGTAGTTTTAGTTTTTTTATACTGAGGCTTATCTCCGAAACCACTGCAGTACGAAGTGCAGTAAAAAGTCTAGTTAATACGAATTAAAAATATATTTTTACCATTTGAACGTGTATAATTTAAATAAAGATTAAAAGTGGCGGGGATGAGTTCAAAAAATATATAGCTGTATGCTCTTTCTTTCACCGATTCGATTTCCATTAAGCATGTGAAGGCATTCTTGTTTTACATACTTATTTTTTTATTGAATAGTACCTACTTATTAATCTAATAAAAAAATATTAATTTCCTGAGAAGTACGCAGTCGTTCAACTTAATACAAACTAAGAAGCCAAGCTAAGAGTCCTTTAGGTTTTTGTAAGCTTCATCAACATAAACCATTCATTAAAGTTAAGAATGGTTAAAGTAAAATCAACTCTAACGACACCCAACTTAAAGATCAAAACTGTCCACACGAAGTTCCCTCTATCTCATGGTCATAATATCTTGATGGTGTCATTGCTAAACCAAAATGAGACCATACGCTTCCATTAAAAATGTTATAAAATAGTTTTTACGTCAATAATGTGTTATATTTATCGGATGTGATGTGTGTATGAGACATGATTTACGATTCTTCATAGGTCACAAATATATATTTTATTACTCTCAATAAAATGTATTGGTTCTAAGGTCTAAAGTCTATAGACGGTTTATTATGATATATTTTTATTACATAGTCTAGAATTGTTCGTGCTATTTAATAGACTTATAATTTAACTAGATGTTTCCAGTGACTTGGTCTTCACTCCTCGGTGTTTGGAACGCGATCATAATATTAGAACAGAGCTACGGACCAAGCCAAGGAAAAAATATTGTCAGCATTTTTGCTACATTGATTTCGAGATTTTCCTGCTTGTAAGAATCCAAGAGTTAGGTACATATGTATTAAATAATAAAATATTTTTTATTGTGTTAGTATTTTTTTTATACTTATGGTACAAAGAGTTTTGAATTTTAAACAAAATTTAAAAAGTTTTATGCTACATTTTAAAAATAAATGTAAAACGAACAATTCATCGACTTGAACCGGCCACCCATGGGAAATCTTATTCATTATATATTATCTCAAAATATTTATAATTTTTCTCTTTTAAAAATTTTATGATCTTTCTTTTTCTTCGTTATGGATTCAATAAAAATAGCTTACATCGATATATTGCTTTACTGAAAAAAGATAAAAAATATGTAATGCAATTAATATATTATTAAAACAATTTCCTAAAACCAATTAATATTAAACTACGCGAATCGTACTTCAATTCTACATGAGCAAAACCTTTACTGCCTCACAGATTTACGAGCATGAAGGATTAGATAGGAGAGCTGATACCAAACATGGGTTTCAAAGCCTAATGCAATATAAGCTTCGATTAGCGCTGTATTAGGCTTCGATTAATGTTATACGATTTACAAGAACAAAAAAAAACCATAATATATTTGTTTTTGTTTTTCTGGTAACATATATTTTGGTAATTATAATAAATGGTAATTGCTATATAGGTATATTGATTATACAGTATACAGAAAAATCATCTGTTAACGACTTTCCTTTTATGCACTTGAGTTATAAGTAAATAAAATACAATACTGAATTATCGATATTATGATGTTTTCTGTCTGTTGTAAGATTACAAACTATTTATTGAATGCGTACATTGAATGAGGTGGGATCACTCTTCTAGAGACAAATAATTTTTAGGACGATTGACATAACAAGTGGATACTTTTATCATTCTCTAACAAGGATGAATCATTATTAATTAGATAAATATTACAATATTTTTAACGTTCTTACTCTAATATGTTACAAAGCATTTATATTGTTTTTATTTATACAACTGATGATCAAAAGTGACTATTCTACTAGCCTGGTATACCACAACTTCATATTAAGAGTTAATTAAAAGTATAGTCCAATAATGGATATTTACATTTCAGGCGGTATTTGATTTTCTGAAATCATAATAATAATATATCCTAATATCCATAGCATCCAAATAAAATATTATAATGGCGGAGTTTATAAGATACGTGCGGAGAATTGGGACGTCCTTCAGTAGACTACTCTTTTATATTAAAACTGATTAATTATTCATAACCTTTCATATCTTAAGGATCTATTTTCCCTTGAATAATAATAATAATAGTTCTATTTGGTTAATAAATATTAATATATATATTGAATATATTATTGATTTTATTTCAATTATATGAATTAATATTATCCCCTATTATATAAATGCTTTGTAATTACTTCAAAACATTCAAATACAATTAATAATATACGATAAACAGTCTTACCAATAACTATGCATCCCCCATACAATAATGTTTTCCTTGCGTTACTTACTCGTATAGCTGACTGATATTTACTTTTGAATAAAATTCTAATTGAAAGCTAAACATAGAATTTCAACCTTTGAATTGTCTATTAAATTATTAACCTTTTTAATGGTTCCTAAATAAATACCGAACCAATAATTTGCTACCTTTGGAATATCGTACCGGTAAACGTTTAACCAATTAAGCAACAGTTTCCTTTTCCGGAGGAAAGCGACATCTATTACGTATCCGTCGAAAATTCTATTTAATTTTTTAACGTATTTTGATGATTTTAATTGATTAATGATTTTGATTGATGGATATCCCAAATTTAACTTTTTAGACTGAATAATTTTCTCCGATGTTTTATTTGTGGTACTGTTTTTGTTGGATTTGAAGAGTTTTGTAACATTAATAGCCTTAAAAAATTATAGTTTTCTTGGGACACTTTCATTCCTTTTTAACAACCATACTCACCCTATCATTAGCATATGCTCGAGTGTCCAACATTTTCTAATGTATCATGAACAAGAATTTAATGTATCAGAATTATAGTTTGTAATATTATTTGTTTGTGTAGAAAATCATTTATTAATTTGTTTATTCTTTATGTAATATAAAAAAATATGGGATTAACAACAACAACCATAGTATCATTTTTAGTTTTAAGGACAGTTGTGCTTTTCTGTAAGGAAGCATGATTGTACATGTTCTTTATAAGGATATTTATTAAATGTAAAAATTTTAAAACATTACAAGAAAGACTTGCGAGTCAATTGATATTCGAAAATATCTACAATATAAATATTATATACAACAACTACTATTTATGTATATATAATAATAATATCGGGACAAATTACACACATTGATCTAACCCCTAAGTAAGCAAATTATTTGCTTGTGTTAAGGGTGTTAGGCAACGATACATATACATAGAAATACACATATAAATACTGAGAATATATTTAATAAACGACCAAACCCAGAAACACAGACAACTATGCTCATCACATAAATGCCTGTCTCTGCCGGGAATCGAACCCGAACCCCATTGCGCCGTGACATGTTAGGCGTCTGAGCTAACCACTCGTCCAACGGGGCGGTATATATATATATATATATATATATATATATATATATATATATATAAATATTGTAAATAAATGTTGTTAGTCTGTCAGATTTTTTTTAAGCTTAGGCGGCTCTGTGCACATTTCCAAAACGCACCATCAACCGTACTTTTTTGTCAAAAAAAATAATTCTGCTGAGTCTTTAATTTTTACAAAACCAAAAGTGTCTTAGTAAGTACCGAGAGCGTAGCTCCAATTATTTTATATAAAGGTGTCGGATGTTTGTGTGTCCGTCTGTCGGTGTTTGCGAAACTTTTATTTATGTTTCGTCTTTCACCACTTAATAATATCGTGTGTAACGTTCTAAATTCAGTCTGTAAATCCTACTCATTTACATCGAAAACCGAAATTTTCATAATTTAATAACATTGATTTCTTGAATGTTATTTGCACAATCAAAACGAAATAATAAAGAAATTTGGCGTAGGTATATAGTAAATCTGATTTATGGAGAGATTTATGTGTAGCTTTTGTTAAAAATATTTTTTTTTTAAAAGTCAATTATTTTTTAAGAAAAGTCCATTGTCATCCCTTACTGCCCTTTATGGTTGATCTATTTTTTTTTATGTATTTAAAGAATATTTATTACATACATATGATGTATCTATGCATAAATGTACATCAGTATACCAATTAAGACGATAGTTAAAAGCTACATAAGTAATTATCTCATATTATCTAATGAAGTAAACGAATGCATTACTACCTAAAGAGTATCCCTTCCATTAACAGAATAGAATACAATAAATTAATGAATACAAAGAACATGTGCGTTGTTAATGGAAGTGATCACGGCTAACAGCGACCTACATCACTGTGAAAGCCTCATTCGAATTTCGAATGCAGGAACTAACTCGTAGAACAACTAGCTTCCATTCCGTATTTAATTTGAATTTATTTACATAGATCAATAGTTACTCTGGGAATTGGTTGCAATTATTATTACTCTATAATTTTATTTCAATACATAATATAATATCTTATTAGCATATTACCATTTTATAATAAAGTCGGCCTTTGTTTTAATAATGCTTTTAGGTATTTTTTTTTTTACTTTTTTCAAGGTATTTACGTTTTTTTAAAATAATAGGATTTTATTAAAACAAAATTGAGCACACAAAAAAATATTTATTTAGTTAAAATATACATAATAAAAAAATAGAATTCTTGATTTAAATAATTTTTAACTTACATAAACATATTGAAGTTAAGATTATTTAATGCCCATAATATATTAACTCAGACAATATTATTTCATATCACTATATGTCACTAATAAATAGATAACAAAACACCAAAAACTATTTTCTTCTTTGAAAATATCTATAAACATGTATAGTTAGCATTAAACATGTATAGTTAGATACCGTAGCTCAGTTGTTAGAGCGACGGGACGGTTTCCCAGTAGTCGCGGGTTCGAATTCCTGCCCATATCGGTTTATTTTTCATTCTATATTTATATAAATTTAAAAAAAATTTTGAAAATTATAGACAAGGTAAGTTGAAAATTATAAAAATAGAAAACGAGGAAGAAACACTAGAAATATTCTAGAAGCGAATACAAATAGCTGTATAGATGTTTTATAATGCAATTTATCCTAATTTTATTTGCTCTTATCGAATAAGCTTGTGAACATTTACTGTTTTTCTTTCCCACATTGATGCTAAATTTCACAAGTATACAACTGATTGATTTGGTAATTAGTTCACACACTCTAACTGTAAAACGTTTCTTAGACTTTAAGAATCAACAATCTATATAGCGATTGATATTAGTATAGTATGTAAAATATATAAATAGTTTTAATAAGATTATACTATTATATTAGATTTATTAAAAACTACAAAAAAACATATTTTAAAAAAATTATAATACAAACAAGCTACCGACTCCATATGTGAAAAGTACAAAAAGGTGAAACACACGTTTAATTTTTTTTGTTGAAACCGGTTCAAAAAATAGTTTTATACACTATTTAATATTTTAAGGAAGACTGCCAAAATTCTGTCTGCTTTTTTTAGATGGTTTCTCACACTATTATTAGATAATGTCAAATAGCCATAGCTGCCAAATAGCTTCCATTTTTTTTTCAAAGCCCAGTAATTCCTAAGGTTAGTCTGGGTTCAAATTTTAAAAGCTGTATCATATTAGCATAAATTACAATCAACTTTAAAAGAAATTTCATTTACTATTTAAGGTTGTAACAAAAATGTTAAAAGCTATTGTTAAAAAAATTCAGAGGTGAAAAGAAATGTTTCAGAGCAGACGTGATTGGCAACTGATTAACATATTTCTACTATTTCAAGTTCAACTTGATAGAAAATAATTGGATTTAACTTGAATTATATTGAATGTAACCCTTCAATATAATTCAAGTTAAATCCAATTATTTTAGAGTACATAAAAAGAAAAAGGTATTCATAAATAATTGTAGAGTTCTAGTCATATATTGAACAATTTTTTTTCTGATTTTATGTGAAATTTTATAAAATTTATGTGATGTGATCTATATGATTTTATTTCCTACTTATTTTTCATATTTTTAGGGGTAATATATAGTTATAAAAGAATAGTCGTGTTAGTAAAACCGTTAGCTTACATGAGTTTACTAAATTTGGTAGAATCTTCTGCCATCTAAGCGAGCGATAATTTTACAAACCAAGCGCTAGAGAACAACTTTATCAAGAAAAATGGTATTTTCTTGGAATGTAAAAATAATAATTTTGTGATTTTGGAATGTAAAAATAATAATTTTGAATTTTGTGACAATTTGTGAAAAAAATAATAATAACAATGGTTTGATAAATCTTATTAATATATTATTTTAAGTAGGCAGGTTATTCCTACCTACACTATATTAAAATTCAATATTTTTTATAGAAGTTATTTATATATAATATATTTTATGGAAGTTTCATAATATCATAATAAAAGTATCCCTGTGATGATAATAAAAAATAAACATAGAAAAGGCTAAAATACCATCTCCCAAAATTATAATTCTGTAATTGTTTCCGTGGTCAAAGACTGCTGGGGTGACATAATATACCCGAGCTAGACCAAAGTCAAACTGTACATTAAACAAAGAATACTAAATTAAATAAATATTCAGATATTTTTAATTATGAATTTTTGGTTACATATTTTTTTTACATAAGCACAGTAAAATATTTTGAATAGTACATAGAGGCTATTTTGTCAGTAGATACCCACATTAGTAACACGCAACATAGCGCTTAAGTGACGTTGCGTGCTCAGCTTATGACACTCTTCATATAACAAGCGTTATGTTAGATATAGATTATCTATTAGACATAGACCTATAAATAATAAATCGAAGTGATTATGTAACTAAGCCTATGATCTATTAATTTATAAGTTTCTTTCTTGAAAATTATAAAATCAATATTTGGGCCACAATCAATTGCTGAACTGTATGCTCAACAAGCAGTCGAAGTTCGCAACTCTAGTAATTTTATATAAATATAGAATGAAAAATAAACCGATACGGGCAGTTACACGAACCCGCGACTACTGGGAAACCTTTGTTAGAAACATTGGTTAGGATTTTCGAAAGAAACCTAATAGATTTCACCACCATCCCGATAAAAACAATCACATATAGAATGCTTAATTCACCGAAGTGGACAGCGATACGGTAGCTCAGTTGGTAGAGCGACGGGACGGTTTCCCAGTAGTCGCGGGTTCGAATCCCTGCCCGTATTGGTTTATTTTGAGTTCTTAATTTATATAAATTTAAATAAGTTTACATGGCTATACATGTTTAAAGATAATTTCAAACAACTTTAGTAATGTATTCAGACAAAAAAATAACTGGCAATCTCTAGCTAACACAATTTGATCCATTTGTGTGATCTAAATATATACTTTTTGAATAAGATGTGTATTTATCGTTAAAATCATTAATCGCTGGAAGGTTGCGATTTTATGACGAAACGATATGATAAAGTAATAAATCCAATAAAGCAATAAAAGGTATGTAAATATATATTTTATGGAAGGAAAATATAAAGAAACACTCTTAAGTTTTATATCAAATGCAAATAGAAGATTGACGTCAAGAGATGTAATCGAATTTATAAAAAAACCTGTCAGGTAGGTACATCTTATAAATAGGTATACATATTTCAACAAATTACTCCAAGTAGACTATTTCAAAGCAATTGAATAGATAAGCGAATTTAGATAAATTTTAACTATATCTATATAAGTAAAATCAGACTAATCTAATAGCAATTGAGACATGTTATTATTGTTTATAATAATCTGACATTTGAGTAGTTATGTATCTGACATATCATAAATAATACATAATGTATGGTTTATAACAATTATAATATGTAGCAACATTATGTATTTTATTATTTTGTAAAACTTAATTATATTCAACCTAGCAGTTGAAAAGTTGAGATCAAAATTCGGAACAGTTCGTAATTAGTTTGAAGTTCCATTTGCAGTTGTATGTTAAATTTTAGGTAATCCCCTAGTTTGGCATAATGTCCTCTGTTAAGTAAGTACTAAATAATAAATAGAAATATTAACAAAAATACGTATAATATAAAAATATTTTGTCAGGTGGGTATTAACAATTCAAAATATCTAGCGTAACCATAAATAAGAGATCTTTGAGTTAAGATGAAATATATATAAAACAGCTCTTACTTATTTCAAAGTTAACGAAGCATACACTGAAATATTCAGCATGAAATGTTTCTTTTTATCTGGATGAGCGATCTACAGTTAGAACACGAATATACAAATGAGTAGGTTTATTTGATTTCCTTTTAGATAACCAACATACCTTGACAACTTCATTAGTTTTGAGTCGTGGTTCTCACTCGAATATTATAATGTTGTTTTCTATTTCAAAAAATGTATTAATATATTTTGAAATATTATTTTTCTTTCTGGGATAAAAACAGTTTTGAAAATTATGTCTTGTAAATAAGTGTAAACTATTTATAATTTTTAATAGAATATAATTTGAAAGGACTGCTAACCATTAACTATGAACAGTTTGAGCCAAGTTATGTTCTCCATAGACTAAGAGGAAATTTACTACCAATTAACTAACAAAGGAAGAAATGAACAATCCAATTAATTTGAAGCCAAGCATTGCTTGAACTTCAATATATACATTGCCTTTGTAAAACTAATGTCCACAAAGGGTTTCACTTCAAGATGAATTTCTAATTGCAATCATATAAATAAAATACTCTCTATAAATTCACAAAGAAAATGGTCTTTGCTTGTAATCTTTTATTCAAGATTCTAAATTGGAATTATGGTTCCAGAAGACATTTTTATGATTATATTTCTGATCAGTTTTTATCAGGAAATAAACTGTCTAAATCTAAATACTGAAATAACTGTCTGTCTGGCTTCGAAAGAAGCCTAACAGATGTCACCAAACTCCCGATTAAGACAGTCACATATAGAATGCTTAATTTACCGAGACGGACAGCGATACGGTAGCGCAATTGGTAGAGCGACGGGTCGGTTTCACAGAGGTCACGGGTTCGAATCCCTGCCCGTATTGGTTTATTTTTCATTCTATATTTATATAAATTTCAATAAGCTAACATGACTATACATGTTTAAAGATATTTTCAAACTGTCTAGTATTATGTTAACGGTTGAAAAATTGGTTGAATACGGTTAATATTTTTCATCTTCAGAACTAAAACTAGTGATAGACTAGACAAATAGAATGTTAAATAACGAAAGACTAATATAAAACGGAACAAACCTCTTTTGTTGCTCAACAAGAACACAAAGAGGAACGACAGTCTTTCAGTGGTCTATTGTAGAGACACGGAAAAATGTATACAATCATGGCTGCAGTAAATAAATTGTTTTATCTGTAAGTAGCTATTTTATGCCCTTTAATTGAATAATGCTTTAGTTTAAATATCATTATCTGTTGTAAATTTTTAGAATTTATAATGTTTGATTCTTAATTTATATTGTTTGTATTAAAATGTATTTACATTTTATGTCAGCAGTCTGATAGCTGCTATCCTCTTCTAACAAATAAATAATCTAACATTCCGTTTTTTTGTTAATTATGTTTATAAATAAAACATTAATAAAATAGTTATTCTATTGAACTTTCTTAAAAATATATTATGTATGTCATTACATCACTTATAAAATTCATAATTACTTACTTCGCTTAGTTAAGTGAAAGTATACATTCCATTTAACTAAGCGAAGCTTACATGTTTTATTATTTAAGGAGGTTCAGATCAAAGTTGTGATTACCGCCAAGTAGGTAACTTTAATTGACAGTTAAACTGACTAGTTCGTGATTACTCAAGTTACCGCTAAAAGCCCTTTGTATCTATATTGATTCCGCTAGGAGTGATATAGTATCTTTGCAAGTGGAAGTTTGTTTAGGATTCTCTACCAAAAGTATCAGAACGGAATATTAATACTAAATTTACGGTAAAAATTCGGTAAGATAGTATCAGAATAAGCTTATCTCACTTTTGAGCATGACCCTTCTTTACAATTCCAGGTCCTTTGCAGGACAGGCACACAAATCAAAACATGCATTTCTTACAAGGTGTGTGTGTACCTACGTTTCCTTAGAAGTCCTTTCTATGAGAAGAGCCGATCAATTAAAAGTTTTCATAATAAATATATTCTTACATAAGCCTTTGTTAAAATCCATATTTATCAATTCAAAAGCAAACATCGGCACAGCTATCAGTCAGTCATGATAGTTGATTTTCAACTGAAGTCATTATCAAGTTTTATTAGACTTAGATTTTATAAGGAATGTATTTTTATTAATAATTCAATCTAATCCTGCTTTATAAGCTTGGCTTGGCCCGCTATAATAACTTAGTAAATAATAGCTGAGTTAGAAATATATAACATACATAATTATATATTCTATATAAATGCAATATTATTATTTCACATATGCATTAATAAATGCGTATCAAATATGCATGGTAGAGCAAATATAATATGCAACCGACAGATAATAGGATCGTTATATATTCGAACGTGTCCATGTAATTATTTATATACAATTTATATCCCGAAATATAAAATAGGTTTGCTATTATTTATACTATCAACATATTTAGTGTTTTTTTAATGCTATAATTCTATACTTTTATATGCTTGAAACATATTATATATTTTATATCACTCTTCTTCTTTCTTTATACGTTCTTTTTTCAGTTAAAAGTCTTGAATATGTAAAAATTAAAATGTTCATATCTGAAGAAGAAGAGAAGCAAATAATGACTAAAGTATGTAGTATAGGAAAAAGACACAAAAATAACGTATGATGTACATCTTAAGACCAAAAAGGGCAGTAAGCGTAATAGAAAAAGACATAATTTATGTCAATAGTGTCTAAAAAAATTGCTCATATATATAAATGGTATATTTGGGAAAGTGTTTTATAAGTAATATTACTATAAAAGTTAAGATTAAAATTCTCATCTCTTGAGAGTTATTAAAACTTTCACTACATTTCTTTAGCACAACATAATGACAGCTTCAAATATTGTAGAAAATATGATTTTCAGAACCTAATAAAGACTTAATTAAAATTCCGACGTCTTTACAAATATCTTTTAAATCGTTCATCTTCATCATTTTCCTTGAATAAGTTCTCCATTTTAATTTCTCTTTTGGTGACAGTAGAAATCTTATTCAACAAATATATCATTATAATTTATAAAAGAATTTCTTTATATATTAGAATACATATATTTATTTATATTAAGATATTTTCTTTTGTGATTTTCTTAGTCAGGTTTGTCAAGTTTTTAAATAGATCCAAAGATATAACTTTTAATTTTGTAATAATATAAAACACATTCACAATAAAGAACAGGTATTATTCCGATTTTTGCTTTATCTTCAAGGATTTCATGTAAGTGAAGGCCACAAGTATTCTGAATTAATTAAAATATTTTTATTTAATCATTTGATAAAAGAAAAAACTGTGATAACACAATCACACAAAAACCAGAGAATTCCAGACGATTTCACACCTATTCAATGAATTTGTCATAGATTCTTTGAAGTTATAGTTTCGATGTGGTCTTTGGTTTTCATAACTTACAATTTTTTTTGAGCAAGTATACATTATCCTTAAATTCTGTTTAATACCAATGTACCACTAATATTTTTTTTTTTTTCAAACCAAGCCTTGTGACTCTAAATTATAAAAAAGTTTCAACAGTTATTACCAATTATATTTATACTATTTAAGCCTTTTTTACGTAAATACTTTTTGTTATGATGTAATACAGCCATATATTCATTACCTTTTAGTGATAGATAGTATAATTAGATAATTTTTTGTCAAAGTACACTTTTAATCAAACTGAAAATGTAATTAATTAAAGGAAAAAAAAAGCATCCCATATACCAGAAATCTGAATAGTTAGGTTTTCAAGATCAAACAAACTGGACGTTTTTAAAAGCTTTTAAAATAGCTTTATCATTAAATATCTGCCATGATCATTTTTATGCTCGCTTGCAACAATAATGGCAACATATATTTATTGCAAATTTGTTGTAAATATTTTTAATGTCTTTTATATTTTTAAATAAAATATTTGTATTTTTATTACATTATTATAGATAAATATAACAATGAATTTATTATAGTTAAATATAAGTTTATCCATTTTTAACTGGAATAAGTTATTTTATTTATTTTTATAAATATTTAATAAAATACAATACTTTAATGGAAAATGACATTCAATGAACAATGACAATGACAACAATCAAATATATATATATTAAAAAAAAAACCTTTTCTTCAAAAACATTTATTTTGCTCCTGGTTGAGCTACAATGGTCTATTAATAAGAAATATCAATTACAATTGCAAAATATATCAGTTTATTTGTATTAGTAAATTTATACAAAAATAAACTTATAAAAAAATCCTTAAACGCATTAGATTTTAAAATGTTGCATTGATTAACAATTTTGCGGCTAATAATTTAAAATTCACTTCACACCTACACTATACTAATTAGTAAAGGTCGGGTTTTGCCCTTTATAACCACATTTGTGTTCGTAAAATGTAAATTAGCTTAGAACACTGTATTATCAAATGACGTAGAAACGGATAGACTTTGAACTATGAACTATATTGAAATAGGAACGAACAAAACCTTAACCTTAAAACAGCATTATACAGTGCTTTAGAAAAAAAAATGTGAGTCAAATTCTATTCAACCTCTTTTATTCAAGCACAAAAAGGTCAAATAATAAGAGCTTTAATATATTAATATGTTAGTTTTTCTGTTTTTGCAGCATATCTCCATTTTTATGACTTCTAAATTCCCTTTTTTGTACTTTTGTCTTCGCTCGAAATAATAAAAACATTAGATTATACAGTTCGCAGGAGAAAATATAATTCTGGGTTATATTAATAAATACCATGTACACAGGTGCATTTACAAATGTACCATCCAAGATAATTGTTTTAATGACCGAGGAAGAAAGTGACCTTTGAAAACACTCTGTAAGCCTTAAAATTAAAAAAAAAAAACATTTTCTCACTAGTAAATTACATATTATCCAGATTTACGACATTTTTACTAAACTGGTTAATTAACGATCATCACCATTCATTCCGTTAATTGACGTGAAACATTTTTCATTGTTGGGTATAAAAGTACAAACTTTCCACCCTACTTCATTATTTAGCAAAGCAAAAATGGCTGTTTGATTGTGGTTTCTTTTTCAAATTTGTTTTTAATTGTCACTAATGTTTACTTTTATGCTTTGGAAATCGGCTGAAGGAATTAGGTCAGATATCTCTTCGGAAAATTCTTCGTGGTAAATTCGGTAGATCAGATGCGACGAAAGATGCAGACAAAAGATGTTCCTATGCAATCAATTAAAAAAAAATATCCTTAGTTATTTCTTTGGAATACTCAAAATATTTTCAATCATTCATAAGTTTTGATCGTAAGTAACAAAATCTAAATTCAAATTAGTATATTTTTTTATAAAATTAACTTAAAATTTTCATAAAATATCGATGAATGTTTTAAAATTTAAATAAACATACAATTATGAAATCATCTACACGAGTTAAGCTCGATTTTGAGACCTCTAGAGATACTGTCCTGTCTTACTTAACCTAACATGTCTAAAAATATTTGTAAGCAATGACAAACATAAAAAATCATCAAATCATAAAATGTTCACAGAAATAGAAATAGATAAATATATACAATTCCGACATTTCTACACATAGTATATTTACTTGTAGTGATTCGTATCAGAGATAGATTTATTTATTTTAAAACAAAAACGATCTCCGGAAGGAATAAACAGTATCCAGAACAGTAACTTGAGTATAATAAACCTCTGTAACAAGAAAATAAACTCGCATTTCATCAGTATCCAAATATAAGGTAGTGATTGATATAAAGATATGTAAGTAATTGTTGCGTTACGTTGAAGTTTAACGTACACAATTTCAAGTTCAGAGGCGTCTTAAATTTTGCAAGACCTTGGTATCAGCTATAATATTAATCTCTATTTACAGAAACAATGACATTGATATACAGAATTATATATACATCGAAATAACCTTACTGTTTTTAAAAAAATATATGAGGCTGAGTCTTCGTGATAGTGGTTCATTATTGGGCTTTCAGAAGAAAACTTCAAAACTAATAGCTTCGTTTATTCAACAGGCCACGTTACAACTTTTCAGAGAGGTTTTACGGTTCTCAATCTCAACATCTGAAATTGGGTACTCCATAAGTACTTATAGTTTTATTAACATTTATTAAAGTTACAGGAATAGATATAGTAACCTGCTTTTATGATAACTTTATATTTTTATCAAATAATAATTAATTAATGGTGTAGGGATTAATAGAACAATCCACAACAATCCAGAACAATCAACTTAATTGTTTTTTATTCTAAACACTGCTATTTTTAAAATGCTGTTATCCACCGCCATACATAAATAGGTCAAAGTCAAAAAAATATCATGTTGAGTTAAATAATTTTCTTTCGTATTACTTTTTTAACGGCTAGTGCATTGTTTCAGTAAAAATAAATTTCGAAATGAACCTTCATAGTAAAACTTTATCGCTGAACATACATGGAAATTCCGCTGATTAAAAATCCATTTTCTTTATAAATCAGTCACAAAAATGTTGACTTCGAAAATGTTAAGTTTCTTATATAAATATAATGTCAGAGAAATATATGTTATAAAGTTTAATCCCTTTACGACTAAAATTAATAATACATTTATTTGGTACTAACGATTAAAGTTACAAACTGTTTCTTGAGTTATCAAAGCAGTAGACGGTTATTATAGTTGAGTTTGAAGGCAGCTATCTAAGGTTAATTTCAATAACGGATTGTATATCGATTAATAATTTTGATCGTTAATGTTTAGAATTTAATAAAAAACCTTTATTCTACTATTTTCATTTCTGTGAATCTTTACTTCTTGTCTTTGTATTTATACACTCGTTGTATCTCTATATTTGATATAAGAATGAACTTGAGTAATTTATATAAAGTGGTTTAAAAATAAATCAAAAGTTTCGTAGAACTTTTTCAGTTTGATCCGGCTTAGGCGTCAGTGAGGTATGTTCGTGTATAATTTATGAGCAGTGAAAATTATGAGAATGATTTATGAAGGCATAAGTAAATTATTATTTAAAGTTATATTTAAGGAATACTTTTGCTATGGTATATTTAATAAGAATTTTCATTAGATTAGATTAGACTTCATATAATATTAATACTAAAAAGTGACGACGTTCAATCGGCTTTACTTGACAAGGGTACTTTATTTAAAAACTTATCTTGGTTTTTAAAATTCTATGTCTTTGTCAAATTGTAATTAAAAAAGTGTTTTTAAAGTAATGCGTCAAGGAAGGAATATATAACATTCTCCACATTCGTAAATTGTTTCAGATTATCGACTTTAGTCACAGTTTTATTTCTTTATCAAAGTTAAAAGGTGTTGTTAATTAGCAACAAAAACTCTTTATTAAAATATATATTTCCCGGCGGCGATTCCGCCATGCTTCCAACTCATAAATAGGAATCCCGAATGGGTTTGAAAATAATCGCGCAAAGTTCAGATTAATTTTCGTGATAATATTGTATTGTAGACCTTATACTGTGTAAATCATATATATTATAATACCGTTTTTTTACCCTAATAAAGAGAAAAACAAAAATGTCTCCCGAAACTTTAATAAGCTTAGTAGGACTTTAAAAATTCAGATAATTTAATTACTTAGACAAATATACCCTTACCTCAATACTAGAATTCTCTAAAGAAGACAGTAAGATACTATTAAGCAGGCTTTGTTTCTTAAAAAACCCACACAACTATGTTGATATATATCAAATTTAAAAATATAAACTTTCTCATCGCCATACCTTCAAAAAAGTCATTTTGCACATAGTATTTATGAACTTGTAATAAAAATTTCTTTGGCTATACTCTTTGTATCGGGTTGGTTTTAATATTAAAACGGTTACTGAATAAAAAGGAAATAATTAAGTAAAATGTCATTTCTGGCGATTATTCGTTCGTTTTTCTCTCTGGCAAAATAAAAAAAAAAAGAAAAATTCAACGCAGATGGCGAAATTGTGACGTTTATAGAATTCATTCAAAAAAAATTGTAGCGATTAATGAAAAAGTGATCCTAGATTGGCACAACAGTAGTAACGATGTAGCTGAAGACCTAAAGATTGACAACAAAACAGCCTTGACCCAGCTTTTTTCAAGCTGGATAAACCAAAAAGCTCGATATTGAAGAAATAGAAAGGGTGTGGTATTTTCTTTGGATAACGCTAGACCACACACAGTTTTAGCCACTCAGCAAAAATTAAGACAATTTGGCTGGGGGGTATTAATGCACCTATTTTATAGCCCTGACCTTGCACCTTCAGATTTGTAACTGTTTCGGTTTCTACATAATTCTTTACACTGTCAAAACTACTTGTCTCTCTTTTTTGACCAGAAGTCCCAAAATTTTTACAGCAACAGAACTATGTCTCTACCTACAAGATGGCAAAAAGTTATCGTACAAAATGGTTCATATATACTATAAATTTATATAAATAAACGTTGAAAAAAAATGTCTTGACTTTTCATATGAAATGTGAAAAAACTTTCCCCCACCCTTTTTATGAAGTATTTGATAAATAGAATGGATTTAAATATTGTAATGGTCACTCAAGGTCACCTTTGTCATTCGATAGGGATATAAGATCTCATCTCATTTTATATGACAGGTTGATAATATAATATAATATAACCTTTCTACATATTTTTCGCAAATGTCGTAAAAATTTATTACTTAAGATGCGTTCCTGTCACTAAATGAAATTCCTTACATTTTCAGGCACCTGCTTATGAAGTAAATTGAACTGTTGATGTGTCTACTGGCGGCGTTATTTACATTTTATATGACAATTTTACTTAATTATATTTTATATATTCGTAAAATAAGAAGGTATGATAAATGTAAGGTAATAAAAAGTAATTTTAAAAATAAATAGCTTATAAACTACAATCTTCTTTTTAAAATACAAAAAGTAATCCCCCACCTACGACTATCAACGACCTCTGTAGTTTAAATTGCCAGTTCCTCAGAACAGTAATACTAGATGCAAGGCAGCGCATGCAAGAAACTAAATCCTTTTCATATATATGATAGTAATAAATTTATAAATTTGTGTGTATGTGCAATAACTATATAGTAGGTATCTACATCATGCTTATAAAGATGTATAACTCGATAGTACCAGAGAGTGCATTATATAATATACTTAAAGATACTGCCAGAGTTACTGCCATAAGCGACGCAACGCCAACGCATGCCATATTTTGCGGCGCCAGTCCACATTCATAATATTACATTTTGTTTGAAAATATCTATAAACGTAAACATGTTAATAAATATAGAATGAAAAACAAACCTTAAGTTGATATAAATTTAAATACGCTAAACATCGCTATACATGTTTATAGATATTTTCAAACATTAATTTCGGTAGTGGTAACTTTTCAATGCTTATCTATTCTGCAAAGTTAGAAACATTGGTTAGGATTTTCGAAAGAAGCCTAATAGATGTCACCACCATCCTGATAGAGACGATCATATGTAGAATGCTTAATTCACCGAGACAGACAGCGATACGGTAGCTCAATTGATAGAGCGACGGGATGGTTTCCCAGAGGTCGCGGGTTCGAATTCCTGACCGTATCGGTTTATTTTTCATTCTATATTAATAAAATTTTAAATATTACATTTTGGTACAAAGTATTCAGTACAGAGAAAAATATCTGAATCCACTGACCATTTGCTACATGTTGTATAAAGAAGTAACATTATAAAAGATAAAATTTCATTTATAAATTATGTCGAATAAAATAACGTGACTTATATCCTACCTTCTATAAAACATAATAATAAATTCTATATTTATAATAAAATCTGGATTTGTCGTTGAGTAATGAATTTATAGGAGGAACCGCAAGAAAAGATTTGTGGTAAATAAATGGCATCCCTTTTTCAAATGGTGTTAAGATTTTTGTCCTATTTAACATTAATGTAAAACGTTAGATCAATATCGCAATTTATTTTATAGAAATCGTTCCTTTTCATTCTAACGTCGTTCTCAGTAACTCATTCGAGAAGTTCCTTTCTAAAATGGAGATATATTGGTTGTTATTGAAATATTATACATATTTTACCAAAGTAGGTACATTTTATACAAATGTAACTAGCTCACAGTTTGCATTGTCTACATTTTTGAGAAATAGCTACGATGAAGACTGGCTGCATTTTCTCATTTGCTATGCAATGCTACGAGTATGTTATAAGGGAGGGGAGTGGGGGGGAAAATAGTTAACTTTCTTGACATATGGAGAAGACAAAATATGTCTCCATTTAGAAAATTACTGTCAAATGATTTATTAAATTCACAACACTCACATGTTGCTAGTTAGAAAGGGTCGTTCCTTAACCTTTCTTAATTATATTTGTATTTGCAAAATGCAAATTAGTTTAAAAGGTTCACCAAAATCTCGATATTGGTTTATGGTGTTTTTGAACCTCATTGAGCATTTAAGAGAATTTATTATACTATTATACTCAAATATTATTTATTCTCAAATATAAATCAGATTCTGAGCACATTGTCAAAAGTAAATAATAATTTAAATGTAAATGTCAATTTCCATGACTGCTGATGAGAACGAAAGTAAAATATAAATAAATTTACAAAATATTCTAATCATGTCGCTTCCTTGTAGCTTTCAAAGTATTGTCTATTAATATTCTGAATCAAAATAAGTCACTGTAATAAATATTACGTATCAGTATCTATCAATCAACCTTGAGGATAATATTATCATTTGTATGAAATTTTATAAATTCTCGCAATAAAAAAACAAGTTTTTATTCTGTGCCTACATCAAACAGTTTTTGTTAAAATGATCGTAAAATAAAGAAATAAAAATTGAACAATCCCTGTTATCAAATTTGATTTATATTATAATTAGTATTAAAAATTCATATTTTTTGTATTTTTTTAAAATATTAAAAATAATACAAAAATCTCAGTTTGTACCCAGTTTGTAATCAGTTTTTACCCAAATTAAATTGTACATTTTAATAAGTAAAAACTATTTTTAAAAATTTAATATATTTTGGACTGTCCACAATGTTTCTTGTCGGTTTTTTATCACTGACTTAATTTTATAATATATTTTTTTAAAATAAATTATTATTTAATTAATAAGAAAAACTAATATTTTTTGAAGAATCTGTGTTATCACATTTGATTGTATATATTGTTAATATGACTGAAATTTCTAATACATTTGCATAATAGCATTTAAAAGAAACATACATTTCAAACTTTTCAGCAGAAGAACTAATTATCTCCGAGTTGTCCGGAAAAGCTGTCGAATTATAATTAATTAAAATCTTGACAACGGGTTGTCAAAGAACTTCGTTAGAAGTAAAATTTGATGACAATTTCATTTATACAATGATGATGATTTTATAAAAACAGCTATGAACTCAAAATTCCTAAGTTTTTTTTAAATATAAATACAAATAATCAAAACAAAACTGTAATAAGTTATAATATACGCAGCAGATTTCTAATTATAATCATTCTATTCACGATATTCCTGGCAAGTTATTAAAGGAACAAATGTCCATGAAGATTTTATTCAGCATCCAAAAAAAAAAATTTTAATGAGTTTTATGTTTTTTTTACTGACAACTTGTACAAATTTTAACAGCTTCTACTCCATTTTATTAATTTGCATAAACCTCGGAATGCTTAGTAGATCTTGACATAATTAAAACTTTCTGCGAAAAGAAACAATTCTTATTTTGAAATTTGCTATAATTACGTTTTATTGAAGTAGTCATAAATCTTAGAATGAAGTTTTGAGAAGTAACAAATTGTCTACAAAAAAATTACTTTATCTGACAAATAACAATTCAGAAAAATGGCTCGTCCATCTATGTGTCAGGCTTTTTGTCATATCAATATTTCACTGTGCTCATTCAGTATCAAACAAATTGTTGGTAACGAGCTTATTAAAACTGTCCTAAGTCATTTATGTATCTTATGAAAATACTTGCTAACAAGAGAAAAAAAAAATAAGATGAAGAAGAGACAATAATAAGAATTTTATATGAACAATAGTAGATTTTGGTAAAAGTCATGTGTATCTATTGTAGTCTTAATCCTGTAATATAGTTAGACATAGATATTGCTGTTGACGAATTATTACAAAATAATCCATCTATGGTACAAAAGCCGCTTTTGAGTGGTACTTACAAAGATTATGACGTCACACTGAAACTAAATCATTTCAAACACATTTTACTGACACACGTTTTAGGTTTTACTTTCATCCGACATTTAGCTATCATCTTGTTTACACGTATCTGAGATGTAGGGTATCTGTCAGTGAGTCAGGCTATTTTATCTTCTACGTCCACAGATTTATAAGCTTCCAGCTGCCTAGAGTTCGAAGAAAGTCCATTAACTAATTAGACACACTCACACACATTTACTCTTGTAATTTGATATAACGACGCTCTATTTATTACCAAATTCAAACGTGTGAATAAAATTGACAACAAGTTGTTAACATTTAGCTAGAGGCACAGTTTAGACAAGTGCACTAAATTTATATCTCTAGGTCGAATAATTCCATCACAGACTAAGCTATATTTTATAAAGCTCATCGCAGTGTAATAGGTATTAGAATTAAGTGTATATTAATTCAATTCAAATAAAAAGACTAAAGGACAACTATTATAAAACACTAAAATTTCTAGTTAGTTATTAACTAGTTATATTTATTAATAACAAATATAAAGTTTTTTTATAAAGTAATAATATATATTTTTGTATTATAAATGTTTCCATATTTTACGAAAGAATACATTTAATAATGAGAAATTATATATATATTTTCCTTAAATTCCTTTATGTAGATTATTTCGTAGATCTAAGGCTTGCGTTTATTTTAATAGAATACTATTGATAAACCATGACCTTAACAGACAGTAAAATAAAGAAAAACGACATACTACTTAACAGATTGTTCAGATCTTCAAGTTAAAATTTTTCTTTGTCAAAACTGGACGTCGAGATGAGCTGCTTATGAAGCATAAATTGAATGAGAGATTGTGTTTTTGATCAAAATCAAATTTTTAGTATTAAAAACTTAGTACTTTAAAAAATGCATTTTCCAATTTAGTCCGTACCTCATTTTAGTTTTATTATAAGGATAATAGTTATATTGACTGACATTCAATTCACAACATTGAAGACGTAGAAACATTTCAAATCTTCTTCTTCAAAACATTATAAAGAAAAAATATATAAAAGAACTATAGGCTGAAGAATATGAAAACAAAAATCTAACTGTTTTTTCTTACGAAGTTAATCATTATAATTACAAAACATTAGGAAAGGCAAATGTCCACTTTTATTAAATTCTTTAAGATTTTATGATAATTATTTTAATAATGACGACGTTTATTAACGTAAATATTTAAAATACTGGAATTAACGCGTATGAAATAAGACATAATTTACTGACATTTTCTTTTATATTTCCTGAAGTTTCGAAAAGGTCGCAATAGTCTTGGTCGCAGGCTGACTGTCTTAGCGGTGCTCGCTCTTCGCTGTCAAATCCTTGAATTTCTTCATCCAGTTGCATGTCTTCCAGTAATAGAATGCTTTGATTAGCCCATGTAGAAACTACCTCAGCTGCAGTTTGTTTTATAAACACCTGGAGTTTGTAACGGTTACACATCCTTTAGTGTGCCTAAGATTTATTAATAGTAAAGTAACCTCGAACTCGCTAATACCCGTTTTTAAAAGATTTATGTATTATGAAAAGCGATAGTTTAAAAGTTAAAATAGCAATGACTGCCAAAGAGCAAGCCAGTAAGTGTATATGTATGTAACTCAGTTTGAGTACCTACACGAAACATTTACACAAATACAAAAATAATTGAAAAATAGATACAATTAATAACCCTTATATTTTGGAAACGCTACAATAATATTACTTTGGTTCTTATAAGAACCATCAACAACAAAATACAAATATTCAAGAGTTAACTAATTTTGAATTATCCAAAATAAATATATATATATATATATATATAATTTAGATTTTATTTTAACCCTACTTATAAATTTTTCTCGAAGGTTTCTGTCACCCTAGAGTAACTTCAAAGCATTTAGTATCATACATTTAAAATAAAATAAAGAGAAGGTATTTTTTTAATAAAACCTATAAAAAGTTAGATATTTAAACATAAAAAAGTTAGGATTCGATAAAAAGAAACATTCGTTTGTCTTCTCGTATCAAATATAATATTTTCGGCAATCTTGATAGTTTTCTTTGTTTACTTCGAAACGATTCAACGGCACCGACTGCGTGCCAGAAATAATATATGAGGCCATTTAATTGACTAATTTGCAGTAATATTATGTTTTCGAGAAAATATAGCGGTGACTATTTATTTGTTTTGCGTTTTATTACGTTGTTAAGCCGTATTGTAATTAACAAGTTGTTGTTAGTTTACAACTACGGCCGTATATATTGCTTTATATTTTTTTAGATATATGTTACGACAGACGAAAAAAATACAATAAAAAAATTGTTTTCAACATATTTTGTTAAAAATAGTTAAGCAAAATCTACAATTAAAATATTTTATCTATTGTTGTTAAAAAAAGAGTAAACCTATTTTATTGCCAAAGTATGTAAAGATGTTTCTATTAGGTAGAGTTTGAGTTTTCACTGTAAGGCTGAAATTTTATTACAAAGTCACTACTGAAGAAAATTATTGTTATACAAACAAACACCAATATGGAAGTGATAGTCTCTAAAGTAAGTTCTTCAATGTTTTTTTTATTATTTCTTCTTAATTCAAAATATCAATTTTGAAAAAAACACATCATATTTATGAATGATGAAAATTGATTATGTTATTATTAGATAATTAGGGTAAAATTCCTTTTTTATTAGTGAATAAAAATTATATTATTTACACATTAACATACTCCTAATTTATTTATTCAGTTGCATATTTATCGTTTTTTTTTTTTAGAAAAATAATCTATATATGATATAAACATCACAATTTCATAAAATTACGTAGTACATTATACTTGAAATAAAAATATAAAATATTTTTACACTTACGGTAAACCCCTTTTAAAAGTTTCTTCACACTTTAATAAAAATAGAAACACTATTATTAAATAAAACTCAATTAAGGTATCTTATTTTTTATATGAATTCACAAAAGAAACTTTAAAGCACTTCACTATATTTTCACGGAAAAGTTCGTACACAAATTCGAAAATGTAGCTTGGTTCTCGCGAAACGTGTAACGCGCCCGCCCTCAGCTGGCGGTAGCTAGCTTTAGACTGTTGTGAACGATGTGCGGCCGAACCAGTGAGTTACTCTGGGATTTGATTGGAATGAGACTGCTACCGGAAAATATATAATTTTGTACGTATTATTTTCCTTTAGCCTGTTTATAAGATATTCGTATATAATACCATAAAATATAATTGATGTGAACCCTTTCTAAACTGTCACCAATCTGACTCTTAATTAGCGATAATGGATTTAAAGAAATTTTATAAGCTTCCTAAAAGAATTATAAATTTTTCAACTGAAACAGCGTTTATTTTAACAACTTTTATATTTATTAAAGTTAAATAACAATAATGAAAAACAATAAAATGCTTTTACCATAACGCTAAATACCATATTTATTTGCTGAAAAATTTTCATATTATAAAATGATGTTATTTATAAAATATTTTTGAGTTTCCTTATGAATAAGTCGCTGTGGTCGTATTTTCATCCCTTGAATAAATCGTATAAAATTTTATGTTTCGTGCGTTGACAGTGACAGATTTTCGACAATTTTTTATCCCGTTTTTTACGCTCTTAAAGATGTAATTTAACTAGATTGTGCGTTGACAGATATTTTTTCCAGAACAAGTCTTTATTTTTACAGATAAATGGTACTAACTACTAACTAACTTACATTTAAAAAGTATTGTATTAAGTTGTCAGATTTGTTAATATATGTTGTCGTAATATATATTGACAGCAATAATGACGTGTTTTAATTTCAAATATTATTTTACATATAATATAGGGTAAATAAGATATTTACAAGATATTAAATTAATCTCAAATTATTAAGATTAGCCACCAAGAGATATCGTCAGACTTGTGATTAATTTATATACCTACATATATCAGTGCTTCACTGACTGAGAGAAAAATAGCAAGAGATTGCTATGTTTCGATTACAAAGTAATCTTCACGAAGATAATATAGTTAAAAATATAATGTTTACATTTCGTAAAAACACGTCTTTCTAATAAATTGTGAAAAAATTACACTTAACATTTTAAATATACAATATTGTTTTAAAATTGGATTAGGCGTTCCAGATAGAAATATGTTGGAAAACATTTAATTGTAAATAAAGTCTCGCGATTTCTATTTTCAAACCATATTTTGATAAAGTTTATTTACGTTTTAAAAATTATGGCTTCTTACATAAACAAAGTATATTTTAACTCTTATGTAAATAAAGAGTATTTCAGCTTAATAAAATTAATACTCTCCAGTATATTAAGAAAAATATACAAACATTTTCCTCTATACTTCCGTTCTAATAATCCTGGAGGGAACTATCAACATTTTTAATTAGCATGATATTCATAGGCAATAAATAAAATAAAATAAACCATGATCCTATTTCTTATAATAAAATATTTCAATATTTGTTATATAAGAGTATTTTCTATTTTTAGCTTTATTTCACTTATTTCTCGGAACTAACACAATTACTTGAGGCGAGCTACTTTCAAGTCAGCGAGCTTCTCAATGTAGAGCGACATAATTTCTAACTGACAAGGACGTGACACTCAGTCCCTTAGCATGTTAAAGCCTGTAATGTATATCAAATCTCTTTAAACCACATTGTTTACAATTAACTTTAGAAATAATTTTATTAATGTATATAAATTAAGAGTTCTTGGAAAGCTATTTGATATTTTGATACTCAATAACTTAGCAATCAGCACTTTTGATACTCACTCTTATTAATTATCATCAAAAGCGTAAACCGTAACAAGATTGTGAAGATCTTAATGTAAAAAGTCTAAATTGTAGTTTGCTTCTTATCAATGAAGTGTTAGAACTGGCTGACTCAACAATTTTGTTAGGTTAGATAAAAAGCTCCCGTCTCTCAACACTCAAGCAAAATCAGCTGCGCCGTCTTTTGAATTAAAAAGTAAGATAATTAACAAACATTAATTGAGCTTGACTCATTTATTTTAGTTATTTTCATACAATTTAGTCTCAGGTTATTTAACTATATGGCAATGCTGAATAAATAAAAACGTAATACTAGTAAAAATAATAAACCCTTAATGTCTAATTTCGACTTCAAAAAGTTAACAAATCCTTCATGGGCTTGAGTGTAAGCAAACATAATAAAGTGCAATAAAAATATATTAGTTTAATTTTGTTAAGGTATTAATTATATTTAAAAATCAAGCAAAACTATAAAAATACTTACAAATATTCTTGATCTCGACGTGTTTAAGGTAATGATTTTGTAAATGTCACCGCTATTTTAAAAAGGCCTACGCGCTATTTTTTTCTATGAAACAAATTTATAAATGGCAAATAAAAAATCCTATCAGCTTATTTAGTTTTTCGGTAATCCTCGGGGGACTAATTTCCTACATTTAATCGGGCATTTGAAAGCAAAAAGATAGCAATTTAAACTTGGCATAAGACGTTAGAATACGTATTTCTAGATAACGCCACGAGAATGTAGGAAAGTTTATAAATTTACATAAAACACAAATATTTTTTTATTTTTATTTTCAAAGTTACAAATAATTCTGTAATTTTTACTTTATAATCCCTGCTCTTTCCAAACTTGAATTTTTGTGCTCATTCTTTTCATACCTTTTTAAATAATAACAAATGTACTCTCTCTGAAATGTTTCCCTAAGCGCTGCTCAACGGAAACTAAAATACTCTGAGCTCAAATTCTCACTAAAAATTTATATTATTTTTGAACATTTTTATAAAATCCGTACCTATATATCCAGTCATTTTACCTTTTTACGTGATGGCCAAATATGACACATAGACTGTCTACATTTAACGACAGAAATCTAAGAAACGAAAAATAATATCCTCTATACCTTTTTAATATTTTTAGAGGCAACCATCTGGTAACATAACTTTCACAACTGCTGTCACGTCACAACTTCAGCTCTTTGAATATCAGTAAAAATAAAAAGTTTCTTTTTTTTACATACTCTAGAATCAATACATTTCTATCGTGTGTTGTCAGAGCACATTATTACATTACATTATATTTTGTATATATTTAGTAACGAGTTTTGAATTATTATCAAATTATTGTTAAATATATATTACAAATAATAAAAGGCTTTTTCTTAAATTGAGGCGTGAAAAATATTTAGACTGAAATTTCATACAGCATGGGTTACTTTAAGAAAATAAAACAATAAATCATTGATATAAACAACGTTTTCTTATCTCTAATGTGAATCTATAATGATATATTGTAGGGTCTTTAATGACTATCGATTTACAATATCACATAAGAGTAATTTAAAAAAAGTTTATTTTATAAATAAACAATGCGTGACTCGATATATATCGTCTGTATTCATATGGTTTTATTTGTCCTCATCTGATGCGTTGGGGAACTTTATAAATACCTAGTAATTTGGCTTGATTCATGTTTCCTTCTATCTTCTTGTTTATGAAACATCTCCTGTTGACCTAAAACACAAGCAGTCTTACGTATAAATACTCTATTCACGTCAAGGTTATTTTGAAGCTAAAACGAAAGCTTTGAAATAAGTATATAAAAATTTGTTTTTTCGAACAGTTTTTTGTAAAAAGCACCTAAAATACTTCATTGGATTTATTTTTCTAAAACTTATTAGCACTTAATTTTTATTTTTATTACACATAACTCTATTCTATTAAATTTACTCAAATTTATTGAAAACTTTAAAGCTAAGTGATGATAACAACAGACAATTTGTGCAATATTAAGTTTCAGTTAACTTAAGAGCTTACATAAAGTTAAACATTGAAACTTCAACGTACAAGCTGTATTAAATGCTAAACTGATGACGTCATTGGTTAACAACATTTATTTATTACATGCTAGCTGTGCCTGCGACTTCGTCCGCGTAGATTTCCATTTCGATAAAAAGTACCCTTTGTACATAACAATGTATAAAATATAAACCTTCAAAGGTTCAACAACCTCCGTCAAATAGTTTTTGCGTTAAGAAGTATTGCTAGACTAAGACCACTATTTTAATTTTGAAACAATGTCTTACCGCAATACTACGAAACTAAGAGATTATTAACTTCTTTATTTTTTAAACGATAAAAAAATACTAAATGTAAAGTGAAGCCCATACAACGAACAGGCAAAAGGAAAAACCATTTTGGGTTCTCCTGATTATATAAAGGTCCCACATTATGAATAGAAAATATTTTCTATGCATAGACAGCGAGCGCTTACAGTTTTATAATATGTGTATACATCAATTTCTTTAACACTTTAAATACATTTCTCTTTTGATAGACTGAAGAGTTTGCAATAAAAGTGAAAAACTAAATATAATTCAAATTGACGGTCAATTTTATGTATATAAGTAATAAAGGCCCCATTATGATTTTTTAAAGTATTTTCCATGTAAAGACATCGATGAGTGACAGTTTTATTATATGTATAGATACAGATAGCGAAATTTCATTATTATTATTTTTTAATACTACTGATATTTATGTTATCGAAACAAACAGGGCGCTAGGAAATTATTTTCCATTCTGGAAAATTCCTTTTATAACCACACAAAAATAGTAGAAAATATGTATTTTTCTCATGCATCTAGTATTCTTACTGACTCGGCCAGGGTAGTACCTCTTTCTCAAAGAAGATTTGTATGAAGCATTTACTATAGAGTGAAGCTTATAATAAGGATAGATGGCGATTAATTGGTGTCTGGGGGAAAACAATTAATATTTGTATGTTTTCCCGTTAAAATAAATAGTTTGTTATGGGTGTTTAAAAAACATTTAAAAAGATAGATAAAATCGCATTTAAAAAGTCGGTTACAAGCAAAAAAAAAAACAAACAAACGTACGATTTATTTCCTCACTATTAAATTTTCTGTATAATTAACGTTAAAGCGACTCCCAAAAAAGTTAGTACAACCCTATTACTGCAAAATATGTTCACGATATATAATTTTCTACAGCTCCTTTTTTGCAGGAGATCGTGTTCTAGACATATATTGATTTGATAAAAATATTTATGTGTATGTTTGTGGCTCTGTCTAGTTTGGATTTATAAATAAGCCCGTGATGATGCGATCATATTTCAAGCTTTTTGTAATTCTTAATAAGCAATGTCTGTAAGCAGTTACGCTCATTTTACGCCAACTGTAAATACTGTTGTTAATTCATAACGTTAATTTATGAGAATTTAAAGTTTTATTAACTGACCCATTTAACTGTCAAAAAGGCTTATAAATACATATAAAACATAATATGTTGTAGATTTATTAAACCTGGTAAATATTGATTTTCTGAATCTAAATCCTATCATGTATTAATTTATTACCTTCTCTCCAGTTACGAGATATTCCATTTTAAAGCTTAGTTTGAAGGAAACTGAGTTTAATGTTATATGCTAAGACTAAGAGTATAAGAAAACTAAGAGTATATTCTATACTTATTAAAAAGACTTTGAATTTATAAAATAGAGATCCATCTATTTTAGTTTAAGTGATATAAATCCGAAATCTATTTAAGTAAATAATGTTTTGTTAATTAATAATATAAAAAATATTTGTTAGAAACAATACTAACAAAAAATAAAAAAGGGTTATTAGTTTCTTATTATATGAAGCACATTCCTTCCAGTAATAAAAAGTCTTTGACCTTAAAGGTTTATTAATAGTATATTCTTTAACACTTCTGTTAAACATTAGTTATTTTTTATCCCGTTACCTTAACGTTATTAAGAGCTTGTGTGGTGATAAGTATTTTCTTGCGATCATAAATATATTTTTCTTCACTCTACTAAGTACGTGACAGCTAAGAACAAGCTTTAGTATATATATAGATGTATATGTATAAACATTTATTTATTTATATATAATATGCCAATTGATAACCACGGCTTATACACATGATTCTAGTGATTTTGGTTTAGTTTATATCTTGTTAGAATTATAATGAACTCTTAAAATAAAAGTAGATACTTTAACATTACATTGTTATTTTTATTAGTGGCCCTTTATTTTTTTTAATCATAATACGAGATTTTATAAGCTTTTTGTTAATTAAATACGATTCTGGAAAAAAAAGACTTATCTTAATTAACTCAATAGAGACAACAGTTTACCACCACAACAATATTGTTTTTGCAGTATGCTATAGTAGGCAAAAAGATATAAAACTTTTAAAATGAATAGATATAAAACTATCCTTGTACTGAAAAACTTTTATGTTCTCGTGCTGGGAATGAATACCATAGAAAAATTATTTCAATCTTACTGTTATATAAAGAGCATATACAAACGAAAACAAACGATCGTATTAGAACTCTCTTACTGCAAAGAACTTATTGGTGACCAATATCAGTCATTCTATTCTTTAAAACAACTGTTTACTATTTAAATTCTTTACTATCACTGTTACACTATATTATATTAGTTCTGTTACACAACTTAGTCTCTCAATCACACACTGCGTTTTCTTAGCTGGGAGACGATTTATATATTCACTACTTTTAATCAATTCGTCAATTAAACTTCTATACAAACATTACATGTTTTAGTCATACCATCAACTAATATCTTTATTTTTACCCTCATTTCTACCCTCGAATTATAGTAAAGCTAATACTCGTAAGATCGTATTTTATTGTTTGTTTCGTTTTACGTAAGAAATGTCTAAGCCTTCATTATTAATTTTAAAATAACAAGCTATAAAGAAATCTAAGCGGATAAATTATGTGTTATACATTTTTTAGTAAAATACTTTCGATTATAACATATAATAAACTTGAAAGTATGTACGGAAATATGAAAAAATGAATATTTTCATGAAAGTACGGCAAAACTAATTAAGTAGAAACATGTACATCACAATATCTCAAAGGTTTCATATAATTTGGTAAAATATGTAGGAGGTAACCAAATAGTATGATATGTATTCTGTGTGTACGTAAGTATTAAATAAATAAATAAATAGTATAAGGGCGAAAAAGGCTTGAGATTCCTTGAATGTTGGTATTTTTTTTTAAAACGGAGGTTTTTTAATGGTTATAAAGCTCACTTTATGCTTAGTAACTAAACTTAGTAAAACATACTAATCCACCAACTTTATAAAAGTGGAAGTTTTAGTTCAAATATCATTTAGTTTTGCATAGTGGTTTATTTTGTTTGGATGTGTAATCCGAATCATGCCGAAAATCAGAATTTTTGGTAACTTATTATAAAAGTTGATTTAAAATATAAATTATTTATGTGTTTAAGTCAACACATGTCACTTACACATTGAGAAAAGGAAACTGTCCCCCAGTAACACTGGGTAATAATATCCTTCCACAAAACGACTCATTTAAATATCTTGGTCTACACCTCGATCGAAGATTGACGTGGAAGAAGCATATAAAAAAGAAGCGTGATGAAATAAACATACGATTCAGGAACATGAATTGGCTCATCTCACGTAACTCGAAACTAACGATAGACAACAAATTATTAATTTATAAAATGATCCTCAAGCCTGTATGGATGTATGGAATCCAACTATGGGGAAGCGCCTGCGACTCCAGCATATCTATCATCCAGAGAATGCAAAATTGCATACTACGTACAATAGCAGATGTTCCGTGGTTTGTTACCAATACTGAAATACATGAGGCTCTGAAAGTCAAAACCGTTAAGGAAGAGATAAAGTCCTCTACTACCAACTACAAAGGGCGATTCAGGAACCACCCAAACGACCTTGCTAACAAACTAATGAACATTGGTTATTGCAAACGCCTTAAGCGCCACGATATTCCGACTTTGGATACTAGATGGTGATGAAAGAATGGAGACTCCCACTGGGGTGATCCCATAAAATGAGAATGTACAACTACAACGAATCTGCTTATAGTTCGAGACTGATCGCAGATAAACCTTAAAACAAAAAAAACAAAAAAATTATGTGAAAACTTTTGAAGTTTTTATTTACTATATTTATTAAACACAGAAAACGAAGCTATACGAATCTATGTGCCTATCTATCTATACGCCTTGCTTATACCTTTAATATTCCTTAAGAATCGACGACTACAGAAATATCTACCTACATTTTACGCCTAGATGTGTCTCATTTCCGATCGCAGCCGGGTTTTCATCTAGTTTATAATAAAGAGGACTAACAGCGACTTCAATTTCGTACAAAATCGTTATAAATTAAAATCAAAGTCCTTCAAAATTAATTTAGAACACTTTTAACTCGAGCTCATTATCGATGAAGTCAATTATTAACAATTTACTTCATATCTCCCTATTACTGTGATGTCCATTAGCAGGTGGCTGTGAGAAACAAACAGTTTACTTATCCGTACTAACAAATTGTTTACACAATAATCTGTTCTTCGAATTGTTACACTTTGATTAAAATAATCACAACTGAAGCCGGTCACTGTATTCCAAGCTTGGAAAATAGGAATCAAGGTGAAAGGGCGGCTCCTTTTAGCAGTGATTAGACGAGTCTGAGTTTTGGTGTTGAATTTAACAAAATAAAAATTGCCTCATGCGGAAACCGCCCGAAGTTTATCATTCAAACGTTGCACCATGGCTTCTCTTTCAGTCTGTACCTGATCTCTACTAGCCCGAGTACTCGCCACATATCAACTGTGCTATCGTCTGCATACCTATAGATACCGGGCTTCAACAGATCGGTAATTTGCAGCAGAAAAAGACTTGCAAAAAGAACGGAACTCTGAGACACTCCGGCATTTATTGTCAAAGGTTCCGAGGAACAGCCATCGACAACTACTTGAGAGACTCTGGTTCACAAAGTCCGTTACCCAGCCGATCAGAAGATGTAACATACGCTGAAAGCTTGCTTATAAGGCACGCATGCCAGAGTCTGTCAAATACCTTCGAGACGTACAGAGAAACTCCGTCTTCTCGATTCTCGTTCTTTGTCGTTCTACGTTATAATTTAGTAACGACGAATATGAATGTATAATCGTTATTTCTATTTACGTGTGTTCTCATGTAAGCGACGTATGCCTTTTTTGAGAATAAATGTCTTAAACCATATTCTCGATGGACTCACCTAAAATGTGTGTAGTACACACTAGAAGTTCCCAAGTGAACCTATTGCGAGGAAAACCGTGCTGTCGGTCACGGAGGAGATCGTTACCTTCTAGGTACGCTAGAAGGCACGAGTTCAATAAACGCCCCATAATCTTGCATAGTATGGAGGTGACTGAAATCGGTCGATTATTGATAGGATCGGCACGACTGCCTTTTTTGGACACTGGTTATACGTTGGCAAGCTTCCAGGATTATTGAACTATTCCAGTCTTGAAAGGAAGGCAATACAGACGATACTACAGTACTACCGGAGATACTGGAGAAAATTCAACTGCGCATGTCTTGAGCAGGATGACTGGTATACCACTGGATTTCTTCATATCTAAACGACACAATGCTCTCCATACCTCTTTGTTCGTACCTATCTTATTATATCTTGTAATCTAAATATAAATGAATTCCTTGCTAGTTCTATATTGAACAACGTTGTCAACCAAGGTAGGAAGTGCTAAAGCTTTGATTTAAATCCTTTTATGTAGTAATGATTTTATTTACAAACTGCAGTGAACCGTACTTTTTAATTACAATTCTCAAGCTAAAACATTCTTCAATACTTTTGCCCTGAAAGTTAAATCTCGGATACATTTAATTACATTTTGCGAGTTAGTTTGCTTATAAAATAAAATATTTGCATTCGATATTAGTCTCCTATTAACTCTATTTCTTTATTTCCTTTTATTCTAACTGTATAAATATTTCTAAACTTCATAATTGTCTTATAAGTTCAAAAATATCTTGTTTAAAAAAAGTTAAATATAAATAATGTTATTTATTTATTATGTATTAAAGGTCATTTACTTCGATTTTTTTATATTATGTATTTATATTACTTAGTAAATTAGTTTCCAACATTAAGGTAACAACGTTCCAAGCAGTGTAGGATTGACAGAAGGGCCAGCACCATCTTGAGACATATTCTAAGCTAGATAATTTAATCCAGAAGAAAGAAAAACGAATACAGTATAGTTACATTTATAAACCACAATAACGTTGTCTCAGAACACAAAAGGAACATTATGACATCACTTAATTGTAATAAAACGAATTACAGTTTCTAGCTAGGTCCCAACTTCCACAAGATAAGTTTCTTCATAGCCCGGCTCCCTGATCTAGACTCGTAACACGAAATTAGCCGAATAATTAGTTAGTGAGCTCACTTGACTCGTGAAACGTTTCGTTTATCGTCTTTACTAATGGCTGCTGCAACTACTAATGTGAGTCATCAACCCAAAGTTTATAATTGCTCTCTAGTTGCTCCAAACCCAAAACAATAAAAAGCTATATGAAATACTTATTTATATCAAAATAATAATACAAAAAAATAAAAATTTAATTGAAAATTAAAAAAAAATCTCTATACAAAAAGACCTCTAAAAAGAATAAAAAGAATATTATTTTATTATGTACTTATTGAAGTCGAAGCGTCAGGGGACTTTTTTATTTGCCTTTGTAACTTACTTGCATTTTAATATCTTCCTTTATTAAACAGTCCCTCAACGCAATGATTTCAATGTAATAAATTATAAGTGTATTAAGTAACATGATTCAAGACTTCTTCATATAGATATATACGAATATTAATAAATATAAACATTTCGAGCTAAAATGATTTACAATCACTAATAACACTATAATAAAGGGATTTATATTATCACTAGCTGTTGCCCGTGACTCTTTATGACTACGATCATAAGCCATATAAATATATTTTTTATATATTTATATTTTTTATATATTTATATTTTTTATATATTTATATTTTTTATATTTACAGTCTACGTGGACGCAGTCACGGGCAACGGCTATCCCTAATAAAGTATTTTACCTGAGTAAATAAGTGTAAAAGCCTTTTGGCCTATATAATAAGGCTCTTTTTTCCTATTTAGCGCAGGCGAAGCCACTGGGAACAGCTAATTATTTCATAAGAACCTTTCACCAATAAAACGCCCATATCTTGGAGACGACTGTCTCTATTTCGACTAATCATAGCTAAAAACCATTTCGACAAGCATAGCTTTCTATTAAAAAAACCGCATTAAATCCGTCCACTCGTTTGGCCGCAAATTTGCCACAGACAGATACACAGATACATAGATCGACAGGTCAAACTTATAACACCCCTCTTTTTAGTGGGGGGTTAAAAAAGGAGAAAACAAGAAATTACAAAATGTTAATCTTTATTTTAAAAGAAAATAGTACAAAAAAACATAAGGAAATTGATAATTATTTTGTTTTGGTAATAACTAAATAAGAATATTAATTTATTTAATAAACCGACTTATTCAAAAGAAGAACAACATCAAATTTACTGTAAACAAAACAGTTGTAAAAGGGATTCGCATAAACAAACAACAAACTCGTAATATTGTTTGTTCCGATGGAATAATTAATTGTCTTGCATTACCGATCTAATTATTTATTTCTATTTGGCACTAAAATCCTTTTCAGTTATAAAAGGGTGCGGAAAAATATTTTTGTTTTGGTCTAAATCATACAAATATTTTGTCATGGGTTGAGGGTCGACTAAAAATATCTCAAAATTATAATTTGATTTTTTTTTCTAACATGTACAATAATAGCATGAGTTCAGATAAATTAATGTTATAAAAATATTTAGAGTTCAGAAAAAGCGTGTTATATACCTATATTTATAATATATATTTTTCTGTCCGTTCATTTCTCAATATTTTACTCCCAAACGGCTCTTTGTTATGATTTTGTTAAAGTTTTAATTGACTTCTTATGGTTTAGTTTTATAATTGCATTTGGTTTTCCGTTTGTTTTTAATTACAAAGATAGTCGAGTATCACCCAAAACTTTTTTACGTATATAACATCTCCCTTGTTCTACAAGGGAGCTGTCACTTTATATATTCTGTGACTTCGAATAGTAAAAGTAACATTTCGAATTGAGGGTATTGAAATGTATATATTATACGTTTAGACTGTTAATGGTCAAATATATATTATCAAATATCCGTCAAATAATCGCAAAGAAAAGATGGTCATCCGTAACCTGACGTAATTTAATAATATCTAAAAAATATATATGTTATATTAATTAAGACATAAAATAATTTTGTCCAAACCCTCACAAAAAATATTTTACTGACTACAATATTTTAATAACACACACATTAACACTTGTGTATGTTTATTACGACATAATTATAGAGTTTATAATCTGTTCGGTCCACAACAGGCTCAGTGTTACCTTAATCCTTTTCATGGTTCACTTCTGCTAATTGGGGATTAAAGGATTTTTAATTTAATTTTAACTCGGATGAAATTAAACCTTTGATAAACAGAACAAATTATTAGTGCGACTAAAATAAAATAAAATATCTATAAACATGTATAGCCTTGTTAAGCTTATTAATTTTTATTATAAATTTAGAATGAAAAATAAACCGATACGGGCAGGGATTCGAACCCGCGACCTCGTTATAGCGATACGGTAGTTCAATTGGTTTCCCAGAAGTTGCAGGTTCGAATCCCTGTCCGTATCGGATTATTTTTCATCCTCAATAATTAGTTCCGAAAACTTATTGAACTAGACACCACGTACAACGGTTCCCCGACGCAACGACTTCAATTAATACAAAATAATGTTATTTTTATCCTTTTCAGACGTCTTTTTTGTATCGGGCTTTTTATTTTTTTTTAATCTAGTTTCATAGAAAAATTTGTTTTTCTATGAAACTAGATTAAAAAAAAATTCGGTTATATTGGGACAAAAGCCAAATTCTGTTTAGGCAACATGGATATTATCGTTTAAGATGAAAAACAACGATACCATTATTTTGTAACTGAATATATTTTCTTTTGCTGTTATTCCATTAATATTAAGCCTGAATAAATATTGATTTTCTGAATCTAAATCCCACTATGTATTAATTTATTACCTTCCATCGAGTTACGAGATATTCCATTTTAAAGCTTAGTATTGAAGGAATTAAGTTAAATGTTCCATACGATATTTCATTTCCAAAGTAATGAAACAATCCTTGTTTTGAATTATAAAGGTTAATATAAAAACTAAGAGTGTCCTTTATATTTATAATTAAAATTTTGAATTTACGAAATGGATTTCTATTTTAGTTTAAATCATATTTATGCAAAATCTATCCTAGTTAATCATGTTACAATTCGAATAATTGAGTTCAATTAATAATGTATCAAATATTTGTTGAAAAAAATACAAATAAAAACTATGAGAAAAATAGTTGGTATTTGAATGTATCTAACTTTGACTTCAAAGGTTTAATTAATAGCAGATTACTCGAAGGATATAAAACGTAGTCAAAGACTAACATTAAAAAAAACTGTACAAACAATCTACTATGTCAAGCATTGGTTATACATATTCTAGTTCATTAGCGTGACGGTTTTAAGAACTTTTGTGATCTTTTTTAATTTCCTATGTACAGGAGAAATAAAAAGAGTTTTATTTTTTTATAATATACAATATACCTAATGTTAATTGATATAGCCACGGCCTTTGCACATGATTTTAGTAATTGTTTAAGTTTTTGTGGCAAGAATTAAAATAACGTTTTAAATAGTAGTGCTGTAACATTATATTGTTAAATGCATTAACGACCCGTTACATTTTTATTATTAGCTATTATAAGCCCATTTTATTTATTAGAGTTATGTTAACAAAAAACAATAGTGAATCAAAAAAAACCAAACCGGGTGGTAGTAATAAAAGACATCCTTATATGAATATTAATTATAAATAACGGCTATTAACTCAATAGAGACCACATTTTACGACCACAATAAAATTGTTTTTGCAGTATATTATAGAGTATGCATAAAGAAATGAAACTTTTAAAATAAATAGATATGAAATGATTACGATAAAAAAAAACATTTTACTGTTTAAAAATATATATATATATATATTTAAGTTATATAATTTATATATTCAAACAATAACAAACAATGAACTTAAAAACGTATTTTTTTGTTTGTTTGTTGAAATGTCTAACGCTTAATTATTAACTTTAAAATAACAAACTATAAAGAAATCTATGCGGATAAATTATATATTATAATTTTTTTAGTAAAATATCGATTATAACACTATTAAAATATTTTAGTGATAATATAATAAACTTGTAAGTTTGTACGGATGTATGAAAAAGTGTTTATTTTCATGAAAATACGGCAAAACTAATCGAGTAGATACAAGTACATCACATAGTTTTAAAGGTTCTCTATATTTTGGGAAAATTTGTGGGAGGTGGCAAAATAGTATAAGACGAAAAAGGATTAAAACTATGAATATTTTTTTTTAAACAAAGCTTTTAAAAGGGGTACAAAGCTTACTCTATGTTTAGTAACTAAGTCGTAAGACCAACCACCAATAGCTTGCCTTTTTGCACAGCCGGTCGACGATCTTTTGTAATAAAGAGGACTAATAGCGAGTTCAAATTTGTTTAAATTTATTAAAATTTAATGTCCTTAAAAGTTATTTTTGAACACACTTAACTCGAGCTTAGCTCATTATCGATGAAGTCAATTACAAACAATTTACCTTATATCTCACTATTACTGTGATGTCCATTAGCAGATGGCTGTGAAAAACAAAGTGTTTACTCATCCATACTAACAAATTGTTTACACAATAATCTATTCTTCGAATTTTTACACTTTGATCAAAATAATTCAATCGTTTTAACGTGCCAGATGTCTTAAAGTTATCAAGTGGATTGAAGTTGTTTTACGAGATAACAAATCATAGCAATTGTTTTGGGATGCTGGGAAATAAAAAAAGAGATGAAAATATTTAAGATCTATTTTATATGCTTTATGATAAAAATATTATGAAAATTATATATTTAATATATTTAAACTATTAGTAAAAAAAATTAACACTATACAATTTTATTCCCTTTTCGTAATATAATAATTATAGAAACGAAAATATATTAATTGGCTATAAAAAAATATGATAGAAAAGTAGCCGCTTGTTTACTTTTAATGTGGTGCCAGACGTTTTAAAGTTATTAAAGTAGATTGAAGTTTTTGTACGAAATAACATATCATGAAATTGTTTTGGGGTACTAGGAAATACATAATGTGCTAGAAATATTTTAGATCTATTTTATGTACTAGTTTTTATAATATTTTGTATTGCGCCACGGTTTATTCGGTAAACTATTAGGTTAAGACTACCAAAAGCTTTGAAACCTTAGCCACTAAATTAAAATTTCAATGATGACTATTATTTAAAATTAAATTTTGTTACTCTGTTCTATTTTTATATATTTATAACTATAGAAACAAAAATATATTAATTGACTATAAAAAAACTTTATGACATTAAATAAACTATTCGCTGCGTTAAAACTTTTAATGTGGTTTTGAAATAGAAAGTGACATTAAAAGAACCTAATAAAATATTAGCAAAACATTTCTGGTAAATAAAAAGTTCGTTAAATCGTTTCAATGAAGTTTTAGCTTCATAAATCTGAATTATATTTATAACTAGTTGTTGTAAGTAAACCTTTCTGCTTTTCCTCCACCCTGATTAAAATAATAAACCACCTATCATCCCTAATTCCAATTTAATCAAATCCATACATTTCTAGATGATTTATTGTTTCAATAGATCTTTATATTAATCAAACTAAAAGTAATACAGTGAGAAATTTGGTATCCCATCCCAATGAGTCGTGAAATGGAGATTTAGGCTCTTCATATTTCTGAATTAATTCGTAGGTTGTGTAGAACAAAAGGTTAAAAAAAGTGGAAACATTTCTTGCTAATTAGAACCAAAATAATTTTGTCTCAAAGACTCCTCCTCCCAGTTTTGACTATGCAAATAAATTTTGCATAGATTTAATGCAACTGTTGCTTAACAAGGTTGATACCATTAAAAATATATAAGATTTTTATTTGGGATAAGGAAGTTTGTCCACATCACAAAGCAATGCCTACAACTCAAAAAACATACGACTTAAAACAAAAACGTTGTAACTTTTGTTCTCTTATTCTATACTATACTTTTCTATCCTAATTTTCCGAATCTTTTTTCTTAATTTTTTCTTTTTTGCAAACGACAGGCATATCTTTTTTGGCCGTGGCGCTAGTTACCAAGGATCCGAACTCCGAGTTCTAAAAAAAAAAATATAACCCTGCCTCCAGATTCTTCAAACAGCAAATCGCTAGAGCAAAGTCCAAGTATGTCACCAAAGTTGGTGAGTTGGTAAGATATTTGCGTGGAACACAAAAGTTCTGGGTCGTCTAAAAAACTTTTCGCGGCAACGTCTGCCAGTCCCGTAGCCAGTCCCGTCTCGTGTGGTTGCACATTGAGAAGGACTCACTCCCTGGCGAATACGGCAAAAAGAAAGTCGATTTTCTTAGCAGTCTTTTTGCCTCAAACTCGACTATGAACGGCAATGGAACGGCGCCGCCTACCTCTAATTATCTCACGATATCAGGGTTCAATGCCGGACTTTGTGTTCCGACAAAAATACAACGTCGAACTATACTTTCCCTAAACGTCCATAAATCGAGTGGGCCGGATATCATTTCTCCAATCGTGCTCTGAAAACGTGCTGAACCTGAACTGACTTCTATGCTAAAGCGTCTATTTAGGCACTCCTATTAAAAGGCGTAGTCCCGAACTCATGAAAGACTGCCCTTGTCCATCCGATCCCCAAAAAAGACAATAAATCTGACCAATAAACCGCTGATTACAATAAACCGCTAGCTCCTGACTTACCTTGAAAATCGCCAGTTAGTCAATGACTGTCAATATGGCTTTCGATGCTCGATCTATCGATTCTATGCTCGATCGGTGGACGGTCTTCTGCTATATCTAATACACCGATGAGCGGCGGCCATTAAAAGCAAGGGAGAGGCCTGGTACTGAGATTAATTATGTCGACAGCCTTCGATCGTGTATGCGACAAATAATAATAATAATCTTCCTTCCTATGGGTTTTTTATGAATATAAATATACAATTAATATATATATATAAGAGTTATAGTTTATGAGTATGAAGTATCTATATATACTAACTGTTTAACAGAAATCTTCTTTTAATTGCCTGCAAGAGATTTCTTAGGCCTTAGCAATAAGATAGTCCTGATAACAAATGTTAATAATGATAAAGATCATTGAATTTTAACAAACGAACTCTAGTAATAAGCATTGATGAGTTAAAACCAAATTAACAAAATGAACACACAAAAACACTAAGATAGTATTAATGTCTTTTTGTATTGAATATATCTGTTAATATATAATTTGTTTATGTTATTGATAGTCAGAAACTAATACTTTTAGAATATTACCGGATGTAATATTGTACGAAATAATAAAATACCAAATTTATTTACCTCTCAACTTATACATTTTTTCTTGGTGGTAGACCATAACATCGGGTCGCCGGCAAAGTTACCACCCATCGGGCAAAGTCGTGCCGCAAAGCGACATAGTCGTGTTCCGGCACGTTGCTCGATGAAGCCGTTTATGGGAAATGGGTTTGAACAGCTGCGGTACGTTGGCGAACCGGTTGACGTCGAGTTGGTGTTTGTTTTGTCGGGTGTCTAGTCGAGGAGGGTAGCGGGATCCGAAGCGACGGCTTTCCGCTGGCCACCCGCAGATAGTTGGGGGCCCAATTAGTGGGTTAGCCACCCACGAAAGGCTGCCCCGCCAGCTGCGAAAAATCCCAGGGTGGCTCCATCGTGCTGGTTGGCGACCAGACGAGGAGGCCCGATGGCGATCCCTGGGGGGGTTCGGGCGTCCCCGCAGTCTCCAGACTAGCCTCCCAGTGGCAAGACATCACCAATTTCGACGTCGGGTTCGATATGTACCGCCTCGTTCAACTGCCATTTCCCATCCCTATTCACTTTTATATTTATTTTTTTTTATGAAAAAGTTTAAAAAAGGGAACAAGTTAAAGCAGCGGTTGCACTCCTCCTCATATAAAGTGCACCTCTCTAATATAAGGGGTTTGCACTCAAATCTTTTAGCTGTCCACCACCACCTGGAGACAGAGCAGCCGCACTTGCTCTTTTTGACGGAGACGCAGATACAATGTCCTTTGAGCGCTACATACTTGGATTATCCCGGTTACTCGTTGGAGCACAACTTTCGCTCACGGGCCGGAGTCAGTATGTACGCGCGGAACGACCTCTGTATTCAGCGTCTCCGTCACCTTGAAGACCCCACTTTTTCTTCCCTATGGGTTTTAGTGGACACAGGAAACGAAAAAATCCTGTATTCCTGTGTCTACCGTTCGCACAGCGGTGACCAGGAGACAACTCGTTTATTTGAGTATCTTAGTGAGGCTGCAGATATGGCTCTGTATCAGTACCCTTCGGCGCAGCTCGTCTTTCTGGGGGATTTCAATGCCTGTCATCAGGACTGGCTGTTCCCGTACCAGAAAACCGACCATGCTGGAAGAGAAGCGCGGAACTTTGCGTTGTCCTTGGACCTCTTTCAGCTGGTGAAGCAAGCGACAAGGGTACCAGATGTGGTAGGCCATACAGCCAATTGCCTGGACCTTCTGCTGACAACTGATCCGGACAGGTATCGGGTAGAGGTTACCTCTCCCTTGGGAACCTCCGATCACTGTCTGGTGAAATCTGTGTTTACATATTCCCCACCAGCTTTCGAACCTCATGGTGTTAGGCGAGTATGGAAATACAAGTCAGCAGATTGGGATGAGATGCGGCACTTTTTTGCGTCTTATCCTTGGCGGCAGGTCTGCTTCTCTTCTTTGGATCCGTCGAGTTGCGCGGATGCTATAACCGATGTGGTGCATCAGGCAATGGAGTATTTTATTCCTTTTGCTGACGTACCCATCGGTGGCAAAGCTCGCCCATGGTTTAATGCCGAATGTGGTCATGCTCAAGACCGAAAACATTCGGCATATCTCATTTGGGCTGATGCTCGAATCCGCAAAACTCCGGATGTAAGTTTGAAGAAGAGAGCCTTTAACCAAGCTGCCAAGTCCTACAAGAAGGCATTGCGGAAGGCTCGTCTTGATCGGATCGTTAAGAATGGCGAAAAGCTCTCTGTCAGACCAACTGGCAGTCGAGCTTTCTGGTCTCTTGCCAAAGCGATCGAGTCGAACTTCTGCCAACCCTCACTGCCTGCTCTGCTGAAGCCTGATGGATCCCTGGCCCACACTGCAACAGAGAAAGCGAATGTATTTGCTTCTCTGTTTGCTGTGAATTCGCATCTAGACACTGGCAATGCTTCTCCAGCACATCTTCCTCACTGCGGTATTTCGATGCCTGAAATCCGCATCACTAACAAAGAGGTATGGAGAACATTGTGTCGTTTAGATGTGAATAAAGCCAGTGGTCCTGATGGTATACCAGCCATTCTGCTCACGACATGCGCAGCTGAGTTGTCTCCTATACTGACACGTCGTTATCGCCTCTCTTTCATGACTGGAATAGTGCCGAAATCCTGGAAGCTTGCTAATGTGCAACCCGTGCCCAAAAAAGGCAGCCGTGCCGACCCTGTCAATTACAGACCGATTTCAATCACCTCCATACTCTGTAAGATTATGGAGCGTGTATTGAACTCGCGCCTACTAGCATACCTAGAAGGTAACGATCTCCTCAGTGACCGACAGTACGGGTTTCGCCGTAATAGGTCTACTGGGGACCTCCTAGTGTATGCTACTCACATTTTAGGCGAGGCCATCGAGAAGAACGGAGAAGCGATCGCCGTCTCTCTGGACGTCTCGAGGGCATTTGACAGGGTCTGGCATGCGAGCCTTATATGCAAGCTTTCAGCGTACGGTATATCTCCTGGTCTGATCGGCTGGGTAACGGACTTTCTGAGCCACAGATCTCTCCGAGTAGTTGTCGACGGGTGTTCCTCGGAACCCTTGACAATAAATGCCGGAGTGCCTCATAGGTCCGTTCTTTCTGCAACTCTGTTTTTGCTCACATTAATGATCTGTTGAAGCCCGGTATCTATGGGTATGCAGACGACAGCACAGTTGTAGAAAGATATCTGCCGAGTACTCGGGCTAGTCGAGATCAAGTACAGTCTGAAAGAGAAGCCATGGTGCAACGTTTGAATGACAAACTTCAGGCAGTCTCCGCATGGAGCAATGCCAATCTTGTCGAGTTCAACGCCACCAAAACGCAGACGTGTCTATTCACCTCCAAAAGGAGCCCTTTCACCTTGGCTCCTACTTTCCAGAATGTATCCTTGGAATACAGTGACCGGCTTCAGTTGTTAGGCTTAGAGATTTCCTCGAACCTCAACTTTGGTCGGTTCATTGAGTCCAGAGCAAGAGCAGCAGCAGCAAAGCTTGCCGTTCTTGCGAAGGTTCAGCAGTACTTTACACCGGGACAGCTTCTTGTTTTATACAAAGCACAGATCCGGTCGTGTGTAGAGTACTGTGGACACATATTTGCTGGTGCCGCAAAGTCTCATCTTGCGGTTCTGGACTCAATTGAGAGGCGAGCAAAGAGGCTTATAGGCGATCCCGAATTGGTCGAAGCCGACCTCCAAAGCCTTGAACACAGGCGTAAAATTGCTAGCCTCTCAGTATTCTATAGGATACATTTTGGTGAGTGTGCGCAGGAATTACACGAGTTAATTCCCCCGTCCCCCTTCCATCACCGGACGTCCCGACGCACGGCAGGTATCCATCCTTTTGTTGTCCACAACAAAAGGATGGATAGGTGGAATGTCCACATTCCACCTGTCCGAACGAAGCGCTTTGCTTCCTCATTTTTAGTGCGTACAGCAAAGGACTGGAACAATTTGCCTGCGTCGGTATTTCCGGCCAAATATAATGTGGGTGTCTTCAAGAGAAGAGTGAATAGGTTGCTAGGGCAATGCGACTTACCATCTAAGACTACATTCCACTTACCATCAGGTGGAATGTAGTCAAGCATTGCCCTAGATCATTTAAAAAAAAAAAAAAAAAAAAAAACATTTTGCCATTTTGCTGAACACTCCTATCGGAATGTGATAATAGCAAAGTTACTATTTTGAAAATTCCTTAAGCTTTTGGTGTAAATACAGATAACCACTAAGTTTTTATTTTCTTTTTTTATATTTGCAACTATCTCTTCATTTGCTATTTTTTTTCAGTTTGTTACATAATTTACTTATATACTAAATCTCTCAAGTATTTTTTTAGATACACCTTAAAATGTATAATTATTTTACATAATTGAACGCTAATAAATTCCTTGGCGACGACGATAAGCAAAGATGAATGAATGAATACAAAACACCTCATTTTAGCATCTATCACAAACAATAATTAATTGAAAACTAATCATGAATCAGAACTATAAAGTCAACAATAATTATTATTTTTTTTTATTTTCAAAAAAGTTAAAAATAACCCGGAGCCTTATTATTCTAAAATAATTTAATTTGATATAAAACATACTGAATATTATATACATGTCAAATACATTCTGCTCAAATCATCTATAGTACATGACAAAAACATCTAAACTATTCCCTACGTGACATTGTCGGAATCGACCGTGTTCTACTGGCACAACTAAAAGCCGTTAAATTAAATTAAAATCTAAACTATTTTGTAACCTATTCTAGGGTATCAAGTGATTTATTAGTGAATTTCCACTCGAACTTATTCGATATCTTAAAAGAACAAGGGATTATTTGAAATCTTTGTTAAGAAGATGTTGGAATAAACTATTATTGTATGTACCTTATTGTATCTTGTAATTTTAATTTAAATGTAATCCTTGCTAGTTTCATATTGGACAAGTTGTCGAGCAAGGTAGAGTGTCCTAAAGCTTTGATTTAAATCCTTTTTGGTAACGAATGATTTTCATTTACAAACTGCGGTGAACCGTACTTTTCAATTAGAATTCTCAAGCTAAAACATCCTTTATTACTTTTGCCCTCGAAGTTAAATTTCAGACGAATTCAATTATATTTTATGAGTTAGTTTACTTATAAAATAAAATATGTGCATCCGATATTAATCTACTATTGACTTTATTCCTTTTTTTCTTTATACTCTAACAGTATAAATATTTCTAGACTCCATAATTCTCTTATAAATATATCTTGAAAATATCTATAAACATGTATAGCCATGTCAAACTTATTTAAATTTATATAAATATTGAATAGATATTAGCTCAATTGGTAGAGCGACGGGACGGTTTCAATAACCGTCTAGTATATATAAATATAGAATAGATCATATGGTAGCTCAATTAGTAGAGCGACGGGGCGGTTTCTATGTTTATATAAATTTAAATATATCATGTTTCAAAAGAAAGCTTGAAATAAAGAATGTTATCTATACATATAATAAAATCGTCACTGAGCCATTCCTGTACATGGAATAAAAAAAAACATCATAGGGGGGCTTTATAAGAGCAAGAGAACCCAAAACAATGTTTTTTTTAGTTTGTCTGTATGTCTGTATGTTTGTGCACGCTAATCTCAGAAACGGCTTAACCAATTTGAATGCGGTTCTCAGAAATTTATTATCACAGTCTTCACTTAACATTTAGTGTTTATTTCATCTAAATCGCTTAAGAAATAAAAAAGTTATGACTATTTAAGTCAATGACGTAATAGGTACCACGAAAATCTTATTCTAGCTTTTGCTTACTTTCAAAGACTACTCCTCTACAGATTTATTACATCTACACATATAAGCAAACTCGGTTTTCGCGTCTGTCCCTATGTCTGTATGTATGTATCTTTAAAAATACGCAAAGGATTTTGGTGCAGTTTTTTTGTTAATAGATAGAGTGATGCAAGAGGAAGGTTTATATGTTTAATAACATGCTTAATATATCAGGGAACCACTGATAATTTCAAGATTTTTAATGTGAAATCGTAAATAAACACATTGTTTTGCCCTTATAATGCAAATGCTGGCTGAACTCTACGAGATAGATCAAAATAAAGTACTAAGTATTGTACACCTTAAAAAGTTCTACAAGAAAATACGCGATTGTATACGTTTATCTCTTAGGGTTAATCCACAATAGCAAATAATTATCCTTTACTTTTTACGAAAAATAATAGGTTATTTACGAAGCGATTTTAAGAAAAACAGCTTTAATCCTTATCTAATTAGGTAACTTAAATACATTTCACATTTAAAATGAAACAATATAGCCCTTTACAGCATGTAATTTAAATAAATATTTTCGAAGATATTACAGATTTAAAATATAAGGTCTTCGCGTTTGCCGCGATACGGTCTACCGGCGCACTCTGGTATGGAACCGTGCAAACCGTCTCAAAAATGGCCGAAAAAAATTTGTAAATGCATATAGGTAACTGAATATTTATCATTTAAAATAGTTTCTTTTTATAAAACTAGACCTGCAAGTTGATGATGAAAATAACGTCGATTGTGAAGCTCAGAATTCCTCAAGTTTACATGGTCATATTTTGATTATGTTCAATGAAAATCTGTAAGTGTGATATATGGTTGGAATGGTTAATAAGTACTCTGTTTAAGAAATATTTAAATGGACATTTAAGTAAAAACAAGACAGGTATAAAAATAATTACAGCACCTAATATTGTATACTTATTAAAAACTTTAAATATACTTTTGACAGTAAGCGATGTCTTCCGATGTCGTAATTTTGATTGTATTACTTAAAATAAGTCGTATAGAAGCCAATACAAAAAAGGGAAGTGGGAATTGTTTTCACTACGAATTTAAGGCGTGGGAAGCCGCGGGCAAAAGCTAGTACATATGTAATAAAGGTCACTCACATCGATTTACGTATATAATGTGTAGATATTATTTAGTAAATTAGTTTCCATTATTAAAGTTACAGAATACCAAACCGTTTAGGATTTAAGGAATAATCAGTATCATAATCATCTATCTATGATACTGACTATTTTATTCTATTTCTATTCTTTTACAAACTAGATGGTTTAAGAGAAGATGGTTGAAAAAGAAAAACGAATACACTATAGTCATATTTATTAGGCACAACAACGTTGTCCCACGACACAAAAGAAACACTATTTATTACACCACTCAACTTTATTAAAAATAATTACAGTTTCTACCTAGGACCTACGACCATAAGATAAGTCTGCCTTCTCTGCCATGCTCCATGATCTAGACTCGTAGCACGAAATTAGCCAAATAATTACTTAGTTAGCTCACGTGACTCGTGAAGTTTTTGCAACATGTAATGTTAGTCCTCAACCCCAAGTTTTCAAATGCTGGATCTAGTTGCTCAAAACTTAAAATAACATAATGGGACTTTGAATACTTATGTATATCAAAATAATTATACAATATAATAGAATACAGAAATCACAACAACAAAATATTAATCTTTGTGTTATTTGCAAATAGAATTTAAAAAAATAATAAGGAAATTGATAATAATTTTGTTTTGCTATTAACTAAATAAGAATATTAACTTACTTAATAAACCGGCTTATTCAAAAGAAGAACAATATCAAATTTACTGTAAACAAAACAGTTGTAAAAGGGATTCGCATAAACAAACAACAAACTCGTAATATTGTTTGTTCCGATGGAATAATTAACTGTCTTGCATTACCGATCCATAGTGACGGTATGATTATAGATAAGCTTATGTTCTAAGATATTCTTAAAGTTTAAAGAATCAAAAATCATCTTGTTTATTAAATAAGTCTTTTCTTTACGTTCGTTTTTCAATGACTTTTTCCTAAACGGCTGTTTGTTATGGTTTTGTTAAAGATTTAGTTGACTCCACATAGTTTAGTTTCTCAATTGGATTTGGTTCTACGTTTGTTTTAAATTACAAAAATAGACGAATATCACCCAATCCTTTTTATACCTATACTATATGTCCTTGCCATGTTATAACTTGCCACCCTATGAATTGAGATACTTGATGATTTTGGATAGTAAAGGTTAACATTGAGAACAATAAAAAATACGTTTAGACTGTCGATGTGAAATAATAATAATAATAATAATACAGGACAAATTACACACATTGATCTAACCCCTAAGTAAGCATTTTATTTGCTTATGTTAGACAACGACAAAAATACATATTATAGATACTGAGAATATATTAAAAAAAAGACCAAACCCAAACAAATACAGATATGTATATTCATCACACACATGTCTGTCCCTGTCGGGAATCGAACCCTAGCCCCAAAGACTCGCTAGACGTTAGGCGTCTGCGCTAATCACCCGACCAATATATATATATATATATATATCTACATATATATATATATATATGTATATACATATATATATATATATATATATATATATGTACTACTATATGGTCGCAAAGATGGTCATCCGTAGCCTGACTTAATTTAATACATACTTAAAAAAGTATATGCGTAATATTAATAAAGACAAATTACTTTTGTACACATTCTCACAAACATTTGAGCTTTGAAGGACAACAATATTTTAATAGCATACCTATTAACACTTATGTATGTTTATTGCTACGTAATTATAAAATGTATAATCTGTTCAGTCCACAAAAGGCTCAGTGTTACCTTAATCCTTTTCATGGTTCACTTCTGCCAAATAGGAATTAAAGATTAAATTAAATTAAATTAAAATTCATTCAAATCCAGTTCTATTTTGATTCATAGTAATTCGAAATCTTTTTTGTCACATATCTGTTGAGACTGATATTATATAATGAAAAAGAATAGTATTAAATGCATTTATATTATACATAGTATTATAAATGTTGTGTAATTATTTGAATGTAATTTCTTTGGCAGAAAATCTGTGCCATGTACGTACAAACGTTATTGCTGTACAAACGTTCGAATGCATTACGTCATTAAAGATAACTGGGCCATGAGAATATATGGCAGTGCATTGTCGTACAATGATTACTGCACTACCACATGAAAACATCTTAACATTTAATTACATTAGTTGACCTCCAACAATGTCATGTATGAGATAAGATAACACGTCCTACGTATAATAATGTCTGACTGCCATTGTTACATGTTTACGAAAAAACATTCTTTATAAATGCGACCTGAAGGTTGTCGACGCGTCTACCTTATTGTATTGTAAACTTTCAATCGATTGTAATGGATATATATAATAATAGGGAATGAAAATAAAATAATTTATTTAATATTTAGTATTCCGAATAATACATTATCCATATTGTTACAATGCCTTGTTTTATAATCTGGTTTTTAGAAAAACTGATGGTTCGGTTATATTGAGACAAAAGCCAAATCTTGAGATTAAAAACCACGATGTCTTTATTTTATAACATTAATATATTTTCTTTGTTGATTATCCATTAACATTGATAAAAATGATACTATCTATATACCACACAGGTAGGTCCGTGTGTACAAAATATTTAAATAGTATTTATTGTTATTAAGTTTTCCATATTTACTTTACTTCGTCATCATGACTGACTGACTGATATTTGCAACCATTCTGCATTATGAAGTATAAAAATATAAATAATTCCCAAAAAACCTTTTTTTTTTCTTCCTTATTTTATTTATAACTTCCATATTAACATTTAAATGAGGTAGTTAAATAAAATATATAATATCTCCCGAAATTTTGTCCAGCTGTTTCATTCTTTAATTTGCATAACAAGGGTCAGATATTAGGCTACGTATGATACGTACAGAAAGGTTTAGCTTTTATCTTGTATGATTGTCATTTTCCGAAATTCTTTTATCGAACCGAAATTGTCTTGGAATTATAAAATATCTACATAAGATTTAAAACTGAAGTTAAAATTTAAGTTTTTTATTCTACAATTTATTACATATCTATAAATATAAATGAAAAAGTAATTATATAAAATAAAAACAAAAAGCTCAAACCATGTCAGGGAAGACAAATCGAAAATTTAAAAAAAACAAATAGTTATGTCGGGCAAATGATAATAGATTTTTCACAAGCTCTGCGGGACATCTTCATTTATCATTATTATTTTGATGGCGGCAATAACGTATAACCACAACCAATTCAACAACCCTTCAGTGGTTGGGTGAGGGGTACCCAAACATAAGAAAAGACAAATAACTTGAAAACATTTCCTTAAAGACCTGTGTCATGTATTTCAAGCAAATATAAGGTATAATTTATTATTATAGAAGTAATACATCACTTAATGCTAAGGCAGTAGTAGTATTCAACAGATTTTTTTTGTGGTGGGGAAAATTCTCATGAATACCACTCCAGTACGGGGATACCAGAGTGGTAAAGCAATCAAAACAATTCTTGTTCTAATTAATAACGGGTAATGTAAAAATTAATAGTGACATTTATTCTTAATATTAAGACTTTTAATTTATGAAATGGATTTCTATTTTAGCTTAAATCATATTAATCGAACTTAATCACAGTTAATAATTATTCTTAATAAGAAATATTTTGTTAGAAACAACACTAATAAAACTTGAGAAAGTTTTATTAGGTTTTTATTAAATTGTATTATGCAGCACTTTCTTTCCTTCTAGGAATAGTAAGTCTTTGATTTTAAGGCTTTAATAATAATAGAATAATCTAAGAATATAAAAAAGTCAAACATTAAAATAAACAATATAGTTATAATAAACAATATACATACTCTGTCAATTTTTTTTTTATTTTCTAGTTCTTTACCGTAACGCTATTAAGAGCGTGTGTGATGATTATTTTCGTGCAATCCCAAAATACTTATTCCATTCCTTATATACGTGAGAGCTACGAAAAAGTTTTATCTTTATCTTTATATATATATTTCTTGTGTACGTGTGTATGTCACTGAACTCCTCCTAAACGACTGGACCGATTTTCATGAAATTCTTTATGTGTGTTCAAGGGGACTTGAGAATTGTTTAGATTCACAATTTGGTCCACTGGAAAATGGTTTTTTGATTAATTTTTAATGTGTAAGTAGGTGGTGATTTTGGAATATTTCACATTGGTTCCGACGGACTGCGTTACCATGGCAATGTCAAATATTAAATAATATTATTTTGTAATTGTAGTCTGCCCTGACAGTTGGCGTTGCGATAGAATAGATACGTGCTTCGCTACGTAAAGAGTAAAATTAAAAAAAAATAAAGAACAAATTCATTTATTCAAACAAAAAATCTTTATTTACATATTCATACGGTATTGATTGGTCGAATTGTGATAAATGTACATGTAATGACGTTAGACATTGTGATAACTTTTTAATATTATTTGTTTTTAAGTTTGACTTTTTAAATTAAAGAAGCGTGTACAAGACAACGTCTGTCGGGTCCGCTAGTATTTTTATAAATATATACGAGTAAATATAATGTACAATTATGATATGATGTATATGTAGATTGACAAGCAAGACACATGATTCTAGTAATTAGTAACACTTAAATTTTTATGTAGTTTTTTAGCCTTTGATAAATCGAGTTTATTTTAAGAGTTGCGTTATCCAAAAAACGTTAGTGAAACAAAAAATACCAACACCGGTTAATAAAAAATAACTTATTAAAAAAAATATTAATAATGAATTTAAATAACGGCTATTAAATCAATAGAGACCGTTTACGACAACAATAAATACAGTATACCATAGCACAAAGAAATGAAACTTTAAAAATGAATAGATATTAAACTATTCTTACAAAGCAAGACTTCAGAGGTCTCGCGCTGAGAATTATTACGATAGAAAAACCTTACTGTTTGTCCGTTATATAAATAGCATATACAAACATTAACAAACAATAAAATACGTTCCTACGAAAGTATTTTATTGTTTGTTTAGTTTTACGAGGCAACTGTGTAACACTTTATAATTAATTTTATTATAACAAACTATAAAGAAATTTAAGCGGATAAATTATGTGTTATACATTTTTTAGTAAAATACTTTCGATTATAACACTATAATATATCCTAGTGATAATATAATTAAACTTGAAAGTTTGTACATGTGTAAGAAAAAATTAATATTTTCATGCCAGAACATCCGCATCTCCCAAACATTATACATAATTTGGCAAAATATGTAGGAGGTGGCAAAATAGTATAAAGGCTTAAGATTCCTATGAATATTCGGTTTTTATTTTTTAAATAAAAAACTAGAAGCGATTTCAAATTCGTACAAAGTCGTTATAAATTAAACTCAAAGATCTTCAAAACTAATTTGGAACACTCTTAACTCGAGCTTAGCTCATTATCGATGAAGTCAATTATAAACAATTTACCTTATATCTCACTATTACTATGATGTCCATTAGCAGATGGCTGTGAAAAACAAAGTGTTTACTTGTCCGTACTAACAAATTGTTTACACAATAATCTATTCTTAGAATTTTTACACTTTGATCAAAATAATCCATCGTTTTAACGTGCCAGATGTTTTGAAGTTATTAAGTGGATTGAAATTGTTTTACGAGATAACAAATCATAGCAATTGTCTTGGGGTGCTGGGAAATATAAAATGTACTGGAAACATTTTAGATCAATAGATCTAAAATGTCTATCTACCTATAGCTAAAATATTAGGTACTTTCATAGTTTTTATGATATTTTGTATTGCGCCACGGGTTTTTCTAAAAGATAAACTATTAGGTTAACACTACCAAAAGCTTTGAAACCTAAGCCACTAAATAAAAATTTCAATAGTCATCATATAAAATAAAATTTTGTTACTCTGCTCTATTTTCCTAAATAAACTATTCGCTGCGTCGAAACTTTTTAATGTGGTTTTAAAATAGGTGATTTAAAAAAAAACCGAATACTATAAAAACGTTCGAAAAATAGTTTCAAGTTTAAGTCTGTGAGAAAAATCTTAAGCTTTTAACTAATTTCGATTTAAATAATAAATCTATGTATTATCATCCCTTACTCAAATTAAAAAAAAAATAAATTCATACATTTCTAGTTTCATTGGAATAACAGCTTAAACCGATTAACGAATTTATAAACCGTATTTTATTTTTTAAATCAGATAGATTTTAAAAAATAATCTAACACTTAATTTAGTCTATATCCAATTATATCGAGTTCAAACAACTAGTACCTATAATTTTATTTCCTATAGCAGTCATTAGAAGCGTTGAGTCCCTTTACATAATTATGTTCATGGTTGCAAGAAATTACTTTCTACCGGTGTCGGTGTGGTTGTGTAACCACAAAAACCATTTAGTTAATAGTAAATTAAATACTAAGAAAGTATTACAATAAAATGGAATTAATTTTTACTCACAATTTTTTTTAATCAATTGTATTACAAAAAAAATCATGTTACAGTCTCAGGGCCGGTGATATGAAAATTGATTTTTTATCTCTCTTCCTCTCATCTTTTTTTAATATATCTGTAACTGAAACCAAACTCCTCACCTTTATAGTTGGGTTAAGGAACTTTGTAGTTGTAATGTCACAAAACAATGCCTCCGGCTCAAACTACTTATGATGCAAAATCGTTGTAAATTTCATTCCTTTATTCTTCCTTACATCATTATTTTATATCCTTATATTTCGCATATATATAAAGAATGTTTGTCTTTTCTTAACCCAAATAATTCCTTAAAAATGAACCTTTTCGCAAAATGATAACTTGCTTAACATTTTTTATACTTAGGGCTACAATATTTTTTATAACTCTTAAAACAGTAAAACCGTGACAAGCTTTTCCGTATTCAATAATACACTTTGTTTCCTTGTGAATTTTATGATATTATAATATAATGATTTTTTAAATTGACAAACGTGAAAAATCTAGTGATAAGCATTGGTGATTTAAAACCAAACTAACAAAATGAACACACAATAATATCTACTACAACTTCTCTCTATTTTTTCTTTTTTAAGATATCTATTAATATAAAATACATTAGTTTTTTTTATTGACAGTCAGAAGCTAATAGTTTAAGAACATTAGCGGATGAAATTTTGTACCAAACAAAGAAAAGACAACCTTTCTTTTCTCTTAATAACGTATATATTGATTCCTTATCTTTGAATATTTCCATCAAAAAGTGGTAATATTAAACTTGCTGTTTTCAAAGCAATTCCTCAAATATATCATACGAATACAGATAACCGAAGAATACCTACTTTATTTTTATATTTTGCATCTTTCTCATTTTTGCAATTTCTTTTCAGGCTGTTTTATAATTTACGTACATATGCAATAAGTCCCCTAAGGATTATTCAGGTATGTTTATATATCTTAAAATGTATAATGATTCTACGGGGATGCTCCTGGGCTTAAGCACCAAAAAAAGCACAGGACTTTTAAGCTTTATTCACGAACCCTAATAGATTGAAAACTATCTATAACTCTCAGAGCTATAAGGTCTAATTTTTTTCTTTTTTTTTTTTTTTTTTTTTTTTGTTAGAGGAGGGCAAACGAGCTGGCGGGTCACAGATGATTTGTGATCACCGCCGCCCATGAACTCTTGCAACATCCGAGGATTTACAGGAGTGTTGCCGGCCATGTAGGTAGGAGTAAACGCCTTTTTTGAAGGTACCCATGTCGTATCGATCTGGAAATACCACCGAAGGGAGTTCGTTCCACAAGCGAGTGGAACGTGGGAAAAATGTCCTTGAAAACCGCACAGTAGAGGATCGCCACGCATCCAGGTGGTAAGGGTGATATTGGAGGCGATGGCGCGCTGTGGGGTGATGAAATTCGGCGGCAGGCATCAGATCGAATAGTTCTTCGGAACATTCCCTATTGTAAATGCGGTAGAAGACGCACAATGAGGCCACGTCTCTACGCAATGCCAAAGAGTCCAGCCGTTCGCAGAGCACCGGGTCCCCGACAATCCGAACGGCTCTCCGTTGTACGCGGTCAAATGGTAGAAGCTGATATTGGGGTGATCCGGACCAGAGATGAGAACAGTACTCCATGTGTGGCCGGACCTGCGCCTTATAGAGCGCAAGTCTTTGGCCAGGTTTGAAATACTGCCTCGCTCTATTAATCACTCCCAATTTCTTCGAGGCCAACTTGGCCTTGCTCTCCAGATGACCGCGAAACTGACAATCGCTCGAAATGTCGAGACCCAGTATTCTGATACTTGGCGAGGCAATGAGGGGAGTGCTCTCGAAGAGCGGTGATACGACAAATGGGGTTTTCTTAGTGGTAAACGCGCAAACTTGTGTCTTCAGGGGATTGAACTGTACGTGGTTCAGTTCACCCCACTCAGAGATCAGCCCCAAGGAAGTCTCTATAGAAGACACAAGTTTCTTTCGGCACTCGTCGACGTTTTCCCGAGAGAGACCTGCACGGCCGGAATATACCGCATCCCCAGTGCTGTCATCCGCATAACAATGTATGTTGGAGATATCCAGCATATCATTGATGTGCAGGAGGAACAGAGTTGGGGATAGCACGCAGCCTTGGGGTACACCAGCGTTCACGGGCTTAGGGTCCGAGCAAAAACCGTCGATAACGACCTGTATGCTCCGCCCAGTGAGGAAGCTGGTGATCCACTTGCATAAACTCTCGGGAAGCCCATAGGAAGGTAGCTTCGAAAGAAGCCCCCTGTGCCATACACGATCGAAGGCTTTCGCCATATCCAGACTAACTGCCAGACCTTCTCCCTTGCTTTCAATAACAGCTCCCCAACGGTGTGTAAGATACAACAGAAGATCACCAGCCGATCGACCATGGCGAAAGCCATATTGCCGGTCATTGACCAACTGGTGATCCTCGAGGTAGGTTAGGAGCTGTTTATTGATGATGCTCTCCATTACTTTGGAGAGAAGAGAGGTAATGGCGATGGGTCTGTAGTTAGCTGGGTCCGAGCTATCGCCTTTTTTAGGGATCGGATGGACAAGGGCACGCTTCCATGAGACCGGGACTACGCCTTTCAAGTAAGAGTACCGAAATAGACGCGTTAGCACTGGTGTCAACTCAGGGGCACATGTTCGTAGCACAACTGGAGAGATACCATCTGGCCCACTCGACTTATGAACTTCCAAGGAAAGGAGGGTTTTTCGGATGAGTTTTTGCCGAAAAACTATTTCCGGCATAAAGCTCGGACACCGCGGGATGATAGGCGGTGCCCTCCCCTGGTCGTCCAAAGTCGAGTTTGAGGCAAAAAGAGTGCCCAAGAGATCGGCTTTCTCTTTTGCCGTGTGGGCCAAAGAGTCGTTCCCAGTGTGCAATGGCGGCAGGGACGGGCGACAGAAGTTTCCCAGACTGGATTTGGAAAGCGCCCAGAACTTGCGCGTGCCAGGTGGGTACTTTGCCAACTGATCCCCGATTTTGACGACATGCTTGAACTTTGCTCTAGCGATTTTCCGTTTGAAGAATCTGGAGGCACGATTATATTTCCTCTTCAGAACTTTAGAGTTCCGATCCTTAGTGACTAACGCATTAGCCCAAGCCTGATAAGCCTGCCGTTTGTCAGCTGCTGCAGCCCTGACAGACGCATCAAACCAAGGCCGCGATCTGCCACCAAGTGGTACCACAGAGCTTGGTACAAATAGTTCCATGCCCTGAAGTATCACATCAGCTACAGCCGCAGCGCAGTCACTAGGATCATTGGAAGGGAAACAAATCGGCCCCCATGGGTAGGATGCAAAAAAGGATCGCATTCCATCCCAATCCGCTGACTTGCAGTGCCAAACGCGTCGAGTCGCAGATCTTGTGCGAGCTGGGCGTTCCATGGGCACTACACTCCGTACCAAGCAATGATCAGAGGACCCTAAGGGAGCCTCGACAGTGACTTGGTACTTTCCGGGATGTGTAGTCAGCAGAAGATCCAACAAAGTATATGGCTGTCCACGTCCGGTAGACGAGTGTGCATATTTACCAATTGGGACAGACCATTTGCCAGAGCAAAGTCAAACACAGATCTCCCAGCGTAGTCGGTGGCACGTGACCCTAGCCAATCGGTATGGTGCGCATTGAAGTCCCCGAGGACTACGACTTCGGCGGAGGGAGTCTGTGAAAGCAGATCGTCAATCTTCGCCTGAACATGGCCTAAGAGTTGATCCGTTTCTGCATTACCACTATGGGACCTGTAGAGGCACGCGTAGACTCTGACATGGTCGTCCATGTCCACGCGCAGCCAGAGTACAGACCGGTCCCGACCTTCAAAAACCTGAAGGCGACGGTAGCAGATATCGTCCCTTACGAACACAGATACCCCGGCGTGTTGGGCTTCCGGATTCTCTCACTCACCGACGAAACATAACTAAATGAATTTGGTTACTACACGTCGGTCTTCTGTGAGAGGGTGGTCCTTACCCGGTCGAGCCAGCCCAATACGAGCTGCAGCCAGATAACTACAGCTAGGCTCTACCACCAAAAAAAATTTCTAAATTGTTTCTATAATTTTTAAATAAAATAATAAAAATAAAGACTTGAAGGACATGTTTTTTTTAGTTTTAAATCTAAATATCATATAATACGTTAGATATATACTGCTCACATCATGTACTACAAAAGTATCTTAACTATATATTACCTATTCTAGGGTATTAAGTGAACTGTCAGTTGATATCCACTCGAACTTTCTAAATATCTTAGAAGAACCAGAGATTATTTAAAAAGTTTGTTAGGAAGATGTTGGAATAAACAATTATTTTATGTACCTAATTGTATCTTGTAATTTTAATTTAAATGTAATCCTTCTAGTTTCATATTGGACAAGTTGTCGAGCAAGGTAGAGTGTCCTAAAGCTTTGATTTAAATCCTTTTAGGTAACGAATGATTTTCATTTACAAATTGCGGTGAACCGCACTTTTCAATTAGAATTCTCAGCTAAAACATCCTTTATTACTTTTGCCCTCGAAGTTAGATTTCAGACGAATTCAATTATATTTTATGAGTTAGTTTACTTATAAAATAAAATATTTGTACCCGATTTTAATCTGCTATTGACTGTATTTCTTAATTTCCTTTTACTCTAACAGTAAAAATATTTCTAGACTCCATAATTCTCTTATAAATATATCTAGAAAATATCTATAAATATGTATAGCCATGTCAAACTTATTTAAATTTATATAAATATAGAATAAATATGGTAGCTCAATTGGTAGAGCGACAGGACGGTTTCTATAACCGTCTAATATATACAAATATGGAATAGATATGGTAGCTCAATTGGTAGAGCGACGGGACGGTTTCTATATTTATATAAATTTAAATATATCATGTTTCAAAAGAAAGCTTGAAATAAAGTATTTTATATGTAATAAAGGTCACTTACATCGATTTACGTATATTATGTGTAAATATTATTTAGTAAATTAGTTTTCAATATTGAGGTTACCGTATACCAAACCGTTTAGGATTCACACAATAATTAGTATCATAATCGTCTATCTATGATACTGGCTATTCTATTCTATTTCTATTCTTTTGCAAACTAGATGGTTTAAGAGAAGATGGTTGAAAGAGAAAAACGAATACACTATAGTCATATTTATTAGGCACAACAACGTTGTCCCACGACACAGAAGAAACACTATTTATTACACGACTCAACTTTATTAAAAATAATTACTGTTTCTACCTAGGACCTACGACCATAAGATAAGAGTCTGCCTTCTCTGCCATGCTCCATGATCTAGACTCGTAGCACGAAATTAGCCAAATAATTACTTAGCTCACGTGACTCGTGAAGTTTTTCGTTTAGCTTGCTTACTAAGGAGTGTCCGACATCAGTACTAATCATTGCAACATATAATGTTAGTCCTCAACCCAAAGTATTCAATTGCTGGATCTAGTTCCTTAAAACTTAAAATAACATAATGAGACTTTGAATACTTATGTATATCAAAATAATTATAAAATATAATATAAAAACAGAAACTAAACAACAAAATGTTAATTTTTGTGTTATTCGCAAATAGAATTTAAAAAAATAATAAGGGAATTGATAATAATTTTGTTTTCCTATTAAGTAAATAAGAATATTAACTTACTTAATAAACCGGCTTATTCAAAAGAAGAACAATATCAAATTTACTGTAAACAAAACAGTTGTAAAAGGGATTCGCATAAACAAACAACAAACTCGTAATATTGTTTGTTCCGATGGAATAATTAATTGTCTTGCATTGCCGATCCATAGTGACGGTATGATTATAGATAAGCTTATGTTCTAAGATATTCTTAAAGTTTAAAGAATCAAAAATCTTGTTTATTAAATAAGTCTTTTCTTTACGTTCGTTTTTCAATTACTTTTTCCCAAACGGCTTTTTGTTATGGTTTTGTTAAAGATTTAGCGGACTCCACATGGTTTAGTTTCTTAATTGGATTTGGTTCTACGTTTGTTTTAAATTACAAAAATAGACGAATATCACCCAATCCTTTTTATACCTATACTATATGTCCTTGCCATGTTATAACTTGCCACCCTATTAATTGAGATACTTGATGATTTTGGATAGTAAAGGTTAACATTGAGAACAATAAAAAATACGTTTAGACTGTCGATGTGAAATAATAATAATAATAATAATACAGGACCAATTACACACATTGATCTAACCCCTAAGTAAGCATTTTATTTGCTTATGTTAGACAACGACAAAAATACATATTATAAATACTGAGAATATATTAAAAAAAGACCAAACCCAAACAAATACAGATATGTATATTCATCACACACATGTCTGTCCCTGTCGGGAATCGAACCCTAGCCCCAAAGACTCGCTAGATGTTAAGCGTCTGCGCTAATCACCCGACCAACGAGGTTGACTGGTTAGGTATATATATATATATATATATATATATGTAGGTACTACTATATGGTCGCAAAGATGGTCATCCGTAGCCTGACTTAATTTGATACATACTTAAAAAAGTATATGCGTAATATTAATAAAGACAAATTACTTTTGTACACATTCTCACAAACATTTCAGCTTTGAAGGACAACAATATTTTAATAGCACACCTATTAACACTTGTGTATGTTTATTGCTACGTAATTATAAAATGTATAATCTGTTCAGTCCACAAAAGGCTCAGTGTTACCTTAATCCTTTTCATGGTTCACTTCTGCTAAATAGGAATTAAAGATTAAATTAAATTAAAATTCATTCAAATCCAGTTCTATTTTGATTCATAGTAATTCGAAATCTTTTTTGTCACATATCTGTTGAGACTGAAATTATATAATGAAAAGAATAGTATTAAATGCATTTATATTATACATAGTATTATAAATGTTGTGTAATTATTTGAATATAATTTCTTTGGCAGAAAATCTGTGCCATGTACGTAGGCGTTATTGCTGTACAAACGTTCGAATGCATTACGTCATTAAAGATAACTGGGCCATGAGAATATATGGCAGTGCATTGTCGTACAATGATTACTGCACTACCACATGAAAATATCTTAACATTTAATTACATTAGTTGACCTCCAACAATGTCATGTATGAGATAAGATAACACGTCCTACGTATAATAATGTCTGACTGCCATTGTTACATATTTACGAAAAAACATTCTTTATAAATGCGACCTGAAGGTTGTCGACGCGTCTACCTCATTGTATTGCAAACTTTCAATCGATTGTAACGGATATATATATATAATAATAGGGAATGAAAATAAAATAATTTATTTAATATTTAGTATTCCGAATAATACATTATCCATATTGTTACAATGCCTTGTTAAATAATCTGGTTTTTAGAAAAACTGATGGTTCGGTTATATTGAGACAAAAGCCAAATCTTGATGTTAAAAACCACGATGTCTTTATTTCATAACATTAATATATTTTTTTTGTTGATTATTCATTAACATTGATAAAAATTATACTATGTATACACCACCACACAGGTAGGTCCGTGTGTACAAAATATTTAAATAGTATTTATTGTTATTAAGTTTTCCATATTTACTTTACTTCGTCATCATGACTGACTGAATGATATTTGCAACAATTCTGCATTATGAAGTATAAAAATATAAATAATTCCCAAAAAAACCTTTTTTTTTTCTTCCTTATTATATTTATAACTTATATATTAGTTAAATAAAATGTATAATATCTCCCGAAATTGTGTCCAGCTGTTTCATTCTTTAATTTGCATAACAAGGGTCAGATATTAAATTACTTATGATACGTACAGAAAGGTTTAGCTTTTATTTTGTATGATTGTCATTTTCCAAAATTATTTTATCTAACCGGAATTGTTTTGGACTTAGAAGATATCTACATAAAATTTAAAACTGAAGTTAAAATTTAGGTGTTTTATTCTTCAATTCATTACATATCTATAAATATAAATGAAAAAGTAATTATATAAAATAAAAACAAAAAGCTCAAACCATGTCAGGGAAGACAAATCGAAAATTTAAAAAAACGAATAGTTATGTCGGGCAAATGATAATAGATTTTTCAAAAGCTCTGCGGGACATCTTCATTTATCATTATTATTTTGATGGCGGCAATAACGTATAACCACAACCAATTCAACAACCCTTCAGTTGTTGGGTGCGGGATACACAAATATAAGATAAGACAAATAACTTGAATACTTTACCTTAAAGACCTGTGTCATGTACTTACAAGGAAATATAACGTATAATTTATTATTATATAAGTAATACATCACTTAACGCTTATGCAGTAAAAGTATTCAACACAAAAACTTTTTTTTTGACGTGTAGTCTTCCGCCATGGTGGAACAAGATGGGGTATGGTTAGCATTCGATACGGCAGGCCTGGATACAAAACGGGCCCCGGCACAAATGTGGGTTGACCTCGCTCACACGAAGACCACCCCTCAGATGTATGGGGTCATTTTGATGACAAACCAGACGGAAGTCCCCCGACTTTACGGAGACCTCATCTTTACGGAGGTTGGAGAAGGTGGGCGAAACGTCTTCTCCTTACCTCCGTACATCTGCGTCCGAGCAAGTTAGAGGAGGCGTCGTCTGCTACGATCTCTCACTGCCGAGCATGTCGTTGATAGCGCTCGGCAAAGAGAGATCCTGTTCTAAGGACGCTGAAAGCGTAGCTACTGCGGGCTCCATGCGGCACACATCTTCAGCGTGTGAAGCGCCCCACACGCATGACATTTTCCGAAACATCCGTGTCTGGATAGGACCTGCACCAAACGGAAGGTTAGCGACCCGTGTTGCCGCCATCGCTGGAGGACCGGCTTAACTGCGTTCAGTTCCACTGCCTGGGGACCGGTGGGCTCAGGTCTTTAGATCACTGACGCTGCAGGGTGCCCCGCACCTCCCCTCCTATGCGTGCGATCTCTTCCCGAGATGGGCCTCCCCCGGGACTTCCTATCCGCCACAAAGTGATACGCTTCGACAAGGACTACCACCTGCAGCTCCCAGGAGGCATCTTCGGGTGGTCAGACGGGTGCTCCATACATGCCCATATTACGGATGACTCCAGAGTACAGGAGACGGCATTTGAAGCTAGAGCCACCCACGTCCAGCAGCAACCTGCCTTTTTTTTTTTTTTTGTCGTTGGAAAAATGCGTTACGCATCATCCCAGCGGCCAGGAATAGAGGACGCTGCCATTTTTAAGGCTACCCACTAAAAAACCAACGGTTGACTTCATCGCCATAGTGGAACGCCACGGGATCGCTTTCGCACTCACCGTGACGCCCCGGCGGAACCCCCTGCGAGGGGCCCCGATCAACTTAGGGACACCCTCACCTCGTAGGCCTATAATGGGTGGGAGAGCTCACCCCCTCTCCCGCCCAGGCACTACGGCTGGGGAAGGAAGCGGCGGGCATACTCCGCCTTCCTTCTTCCCAGCCTAACCCTACGGAGCGGGTCTGCTCTAGAGGCTAGCTCCCTGACGCGCTCCGCGGCCTCCTTTGCGGCAATGACTTGTTCGCAGAAGGAGGCCATGGCAACCCAAACGTCCTCACTGTCGAGCATCTTTGGAATGACACTCGACAGCGAGACACTGCTGCCGATCACGACCGCCAGCTCTTCTCGCTGGCGGTCCCACGCCACACACTCCTCCAGGGTGTGACGAGCCGTGTTCTGTAGCTCACCACAGTGGTGACAACAGGGGGTCGCCTCTCTCCTCGCCACCTTGTGCAGATACCCCCCGAAGCATCCGTGCCTCGAGAGTATCTGCACAAGGCAGAACGTCAGAGTCCCGTGCCGCCGGTCCACCCACTGCTTGAGGTGCGGAAGTAGCACACCAACAGTGAAAAAAACCGGCGGCCGGAGACTCCAACTCTCGTTTCCACCGCTGGATCAGGACATTTTGTGCCCCTGCCCTGATCCTTGCCACCTCAGGCGCTTCGCCCCTGGCACGAGCGTCGTCCCGGTGCCAGTACACTGCAGCGTTGACCTCCGCCTGGAGTTCCCAGGGGGGGTCACTTGCTAGCAGTGTCGCCGCAGTGAACGACACCGTACGGTACCCCCTGATCACCCTCACCACGATGGTCCTCTGCGATTGCCGCAAGAGGACCTTAGAGTGGCGGGTGAGGACTCCCGACCATATGGGGGCACCGTAGAGGGCCATGCTCCGTAAGATGCCGGCGTACAACCGCCGGCACGGAGCACCCGGCCCTTCTACGTTGGGCAGAAGCCTACCTAAGGCCGCCGCGGCGGATACGAGTTTCGGGGCCAACGAGGAGAAGTGAGCCCCGAAACGCCACCTGCCGTTCAGGGTAAGGCCCAGATATTTCATTTGAGCCTTAACTGCCACCAGCAGCAACCTGAATAATGATGCAGCGGCTCCCATGACTTTCGGGGCCAGCCCGCCAAGTGGGCCCCGAAATTACACCTTCATTAACCTAGTTTTGTACAGTAAAAAAGGCTACTTCCCGCCCCAAGGCACGTATACGGGCGACCACGAATGCCGTACTGACTGCGGGCGACCGCAACACCTCCCGAAGATCCCTTCCCTTGGCTATGACTAGGGTGTCCGGTGTAAAGGCTCCGCAGATACAAGGGTACTCGGTGCTATCGCAGTGCCCCCTGTCCCGTGCGGCAGACTATTGAAGTCGTTGGCTATGTTGAGGAGAGCAGCCAACGCCTTTTCTCAATCGCAGACTGCGGCCTGCGTCCATCTTTTGAGCCAGAGCAGGGCGTCTATCGTAGACCGCCCCGCCCTGAATCCGTATTAGGCTTTTGAAAGCCCAGGCCCACTTTCCTCCAGGTACTGGATAAGACGGTGCCTGTGTTATCCAGGAAAACGATGGGCCTGCATCTTGGGCAGCAAGACGATGGGCATAAACCCTTATATTAATTATATTTATCAACTATTAATAAAATTGTTAACACCTGTACTAATACTCTATTAATTAGTTATTAATGACAATTTAAAGTTTTAAATAACTGACCCATTTAACTGTCAAAAAGGCCAATAAATACATATTATAACACCACTCATAATATGTTATACATTTATTAAGCCTAAGTAAATATTGATGCTTTTCTGAATTTAAATCCCAAAATGTAAATAATTTATATCTTCTATCGAGTTCCGAGATAATCCATTTTAAAGCTTAGTTTGGGGGAATTGAGTTCAAAGTTTTATACAATATTTTATTTCAAACGCAATCAAAACAATTCTTGTTCTAAATAATAACGGGTAATGTAAAAATTAATAGTTACATTTATACTTCATATTAAGACTATGAATTTATGAAATGGATTTCTATTTTAGCTTAAATCATATTAATCGAACTTCATCACAGTTAATAATTCTTAATAAGAAATATTTTGATAAAAACTACACAATCAAAAATTGAGAAAGTTTTATTAGGTTTTTTTTAAATTGCATTATGCAGCACTTTCTTTCCTTATAGGAATAGTAAGTCTTTGATTTAAGAATATAAAAAAAGTCAAACATTAAAATAAACAATATAGTTGTAATAAACAATATACCTACTCTGTCAAATATTGTTTTTCTTCTAGTTCTTTTCCGTAACGCTATTAAGAGCATGTCTGATGATTATTTTCGTGCAATCCCAAGATACTTTTTCCAATCTCTATATACGAGTAAATATGATATCACATACATATAATGTACAATGTATGATATGATGTATATGTAGATTGACAAGCAAGACACATGATTCTAGTAATTAGTAACACTTAAATTTTTATGTAGTTTTTTAGCCTTTGATAAGCCGAGTTTATTTTAAGAGTTGCATCATCCAAAAAACGTTCGTGAAACAAAAACTACCAATACCGGTTAATAAAAAATAGCCTATTAAAAACATATATTAATAATAAATTTAAATAACGGCTATTAAATCAATAGAGACCGTTTACGACAACAATAAATACAGTTTTTTTTTTTATTTTCTTGGTGGTAGACCATAACATCCGGTCGCCGGCAAAGTTACCACCCATCGGGCAGAGTCGTGCCGCAAAACGACCTAGTCGTGTTCCGGCACGTTGCTCGATGAAGCCGTTTATGGGAAATGGGTCTGAACAGTTGCGGTGCGTTGGCGAACCGGTCTGACGTCGGGTTGGTGTTTGTTTTGTCGGGTGTCTAGTCGAGGAGGGTAGCGGGATCCGAAGCGACGGCTTTCCGCTGGCCGCCCGCAGATAGTTGGGGGCCCAATTAGTGGGATAGCCAACCACGAAAGGCTGCCCCGCCAGCTGTGAAAAATCCCAGGGTGGCTCCATCGTGCTGGTTGGCGACCAGACGAGGAGGCCCGATGGCGATCCCTGGGGGGGTTCGGGCGTCCCCGCAGTCTCCAGACTGGCCTCCCAGTGGCAAGACATCACCAATTTCGACGTCGGGTTCGATACGTACCGTCTCGTTCAACTGCCATTTCCCATCCCTATTCACTTTTATATTTATTTATTTTTTTATGAAAAAGTTAAGAAAAAAGAACAAGGTTACACAGCGGTTGCACTCCTCCTCATATAAAGTGCACCTTACTAATATCAGGGGTTTGCACTCAAATCTTTTAGCTGTCCACCACCACCTGGAGACAGAGCAGCCGCACTTGCTCTTTTTGACGGAGACGCAGATACAATGTCCTTTGAGCGCTGCATACTTGGATTATCCCGGTTACTCGTTAGAGCACAACTTTCGCTCACGGGCCGGAGTCAGTGTGTACGCGCGGAACGACCTCTGTGTTCAGCGTCTCCGTCACCTTGAAGACCCCACTTTTTCTTCCCTATGGGTTTTAGTGGACACAGGAAACGAAAAAATCCTGTATTCCTGTGTCTACCGTTCGCACAGCGGTGACCAGGAGACAACTCGTTTATTTGAGTATCTCAGTGAGGCTGCAGATATGGCTCTGTATCAGTACCCTTCGGCGCAGCTCGTCTTTCTGGGGGACTTTAATGCCTGTCATCAGGACTGGCTGTTCCCGTACCAGAAGACCGACCATGCTGGAAGAGAAGCGCGGAACTTTGCGTTGTCCTTGGACCTCTTTCAGCTGGTGAGGCAAGCGACAAGGGTACCAGATGTGGTAGGCCATACAGCAAATTGCCTGGACCTTCTGCTGACAACTGATCCGGACAGGTATCGTGTAGAGGTCACGTCCCCCTTGGGAACCTCCGATCACTGTCTGGTGAAATCTGTATTTACATATTCCCCACCAGCTTTCGAACCACATGGTGTTAGGCGAGTATGGAAATACAAGTCAGCAGATTGGGATGAGATGCGGCACTTTTTTGCGTCTTATCCTTGGCGGCAGGTCTGCTTCTCTTCTTTGGATCCGTCGAGTTGCGCGGATGCTATAACCGATGTGGTGCATCAGGCAATGGAGTATTTTATTCCTTTTGCTGACGTACCCATCGGTGGCAAAGCTCGCCCATGGTTTAATGCCGAATGTCGTCATGCACATGACCGAAAACATTCGGCATACCTCATTTGGGCTGATGCTCGAAGCCGCAAAACTCCGGATGTAAGTACAAAGAAGAGAGCCTTTAACCAAGCTGCCAAGTCCTATAAAAAGGCATTGCGGAAGGCTCGTCTTGATCGGATCGTTAAGAATGGCGAAAAGCTCTCTGTCAGACCAACTGGCAGTCGAGCTTTCTGGTCTCTTGCCAAAGCGATCGAGTCGAACTTCTGCCAACCCTCACTGCCTGCTCTGCTGAAGCCTGATGGATCCCTGGCCCACACAGCAACAGAGAAAGCGAATGTATTTGCTTCTCTGTTTGCTGAGAATTCGCTTCTAGACACTGGCAATGCTTCTCCAGAACATCTTCCTCACTGCGGTATTTCGATGCCTGAAATCCGCATCACGAACAAAGAGGTATGGAGAACATTGTGTCGTTTGGATGTGAATAAAGCCAGTGGTCCTGATGGTATACCAGCCATTCTGCTCAAGACATGCGCAGGTGAGTTGTCTCCTGTATTGACACGTCTGTATCGCCTCTCTTTCAAGACTGGAAAAGTGCCGGAATCCTGGAAGCTTGCCAACGTGCAACCCGTGCCCAAAAAAGGCAGCCGTGCCGATCCTGCCAATTATAGGCCCATTTCAATCACCTCCATACTCTGCAAGATTATGGAGCGTGTATTGAACTCGCGGCTTCTAGCGTACGTAGAAGGTAACGATCTCCTCAGTGACCGACAGTACGGATTTCGCCGAAATAGGTCCACTGGGGACCTTCTAGCGTACGCAACAAACATTTTAGGCGAAGCCATCGAGAGGAACGGAGAAGCGGTCGCCGTCTCTCTGGACGTCTCGAAGGCTTTTGACAGGGTCTGGCATGTGAGCCTTTTAAGCAATTTTTTTTTAATCAATTGTATTACAAAAAAAATCATGTTGCAGTCTTTTTTTAATATATCTGTAACTGAAACCAAACTCCTCATTTTTATATTTGGGTTAAGGAACTTTGTAGTTGTAATGTCACAAAACAATGCCTACGGCTCAAACTACTTACGATGCAAAATCGTTGTAAATTTCATTCCTTTATTCTTCCTTACATCATTATTTTATATCCTTATATTTCGCATATATATAAAGAATGTTTGTCTTTTCTTGACCCAAATCCTTCCTTAAAAATGAACCTCTTCGCAAAATGATAACTTGCTTAAGATTTTTTTATACTTATTACTATAATATTTTTTATAACTCTTAAAACAGTAAAACCGTGACAAACTTTTCCGTATTCAATAATACACTTTGTTTCCTTGTGAATTTTATGATATTATAATATAATGATTTTTTAAATTGACAAACGTGAAAATTCTAGTGATAAGCATTGATGAGTTAAAACCAAACTAACAAAATGAACACACAATAATATCTACTACAACTATTTTCTATTTTTTCTTTTTTAAGATATCTATTAATATAAAATATATTAGTTTTTTTTATTGACAGTTAGAAGCTAATAGTTTAAGAACATTACCGGGTGTAATTTTGTACCAAACAAAGAAAAGACAATCTTTCTTTTCCTCTTAAAAACGTATATATTGATTCCCTTATCTTTGAATATTTCTATCAGAAAGTGGTAATAACAAAGTTGCTGTTTTCAAAGCAATTCCTCAAATATATGATACGAGCACAGATCTTTTTATATTTTGCATCTTTCTTATTTTTGCAATTTCTTTTCAGTCTGTTTTATAATTTATGTACATATGCAATAAGTGCCCTAAGGATTTTTCAGGTATGTTGATATATCTTAAAATATATAATGATTCTACGAGTATGCTCCTGGGCTTAAGCACCAAAAAAGCTCACGACATCCCATTTAAGCTTTATTCACAAACCCTAATAGATTTAAAACTATCTATAACTCTCAGAGCTATAAGGTCTAAATTTTTTTCTAAATTGTTTCTATAATTTTTAAATCCTACTACTATTATAAAGGCGAAAGTTTGTAAGTATGGATGTATGGATGTTTGTTACTCTTTCACGTAAAAACTACTGAATGGATTTGAATGAAACTTTACCACAATATAGCTTATACATCAGAATAACACATAGGCTATAGCTTATACATCAGGGTCAAGGTCAGGGTCAACAAATCGCAGGGTCAAACCTTGAAGGTAGCAGGCCTACATTTGGGCACACCATGTTTTTCTCACGGTCAGCTCTATGTGGCTTGCTCACGTGTTTCCAAAGCGAAGAATCTGCATGTTTATGCTGAAGGAAAAAGATCGTTAAATGTAGTTTATAGGAGCATACTGCAGTAGCTACCTATAGGCCTATGATTAGGGCTTTGCAGTGCTTAGTTACCGTATTTCTTACTTATTACTAGACTAGACGGGACGAACCTGAAGTCCACGCGAACGAAGTCGCGGGCAAAAACTAGTAAAATAATAAAAATAGAGACTTAAAGGACATGTTATAATAATTAAAAATTTATAATTTATTTAGTTATAAAAGATACTAAATTTAATATATGTTAGATATAATATATACTGCTCACATCATGTACTACAAAAGTATCTTAACTATTTATTACCTATTCTAGGGTATTAAGTGAACTGTCAGTTGATTTCCACTCGAACTTTCTAAATATCTTGGAAGAACCAGATATTATTTAAAAAGTTTGTTAGGAAGATGTTGGAATAAACAATTATTTTATATACCTAATTGTATCTTGTAATTTTAATTTAAATGTAATCCTTCTAGTTTCATATTGGACAAGTTGTCGAGCAAGGTAGAGTGTCCTAAAGCTTTGATTTAAATCCTTTTAGGTAACGAATGATTTTCATTTACAAACTGCGGTGAACCGTACTTTTCAATTAGAATTCTCAAGCTAAAACATCCTTTATTACTTTTGCCCTCGAAGTAAAATTTCAGACGAATTCAATTATATTTTATGAGTTAGTTTACTTATAAAATAAAATATTTGTACCCGATGTTAATCTGCTATTGACTTTATTTCATAATTTTCTTTTATTCCAACAGTATGCTTATTTCTAAACTCCACAATTGTCTTATAAATACTTCATATATTTTGTTTAAAAGAAAGTTTAAAATAATAATATTATATGCAATAAGGTTCATTTACATCGATTTGTCGATCGATACATCGATTTATATTATGTCCCGATATTACTTAGTAAATTAGTTTTTAATATTAAGGTTACAGCGTTCCAAGCAGTGTAGGATTGACAGTATAGACAGCAACATCGGCAGACATTTTCTAAGCTAGATATTTTAATGGAGTAAAGGAGAAAAAACGTATACAGTATAGTCACATTTGTTACGCACAATAACGTTGTCTCACAACACAAAAGCAATACTATCACACCACTTAACTTTGTTAAAATGAATTACAGTTTCTATCTAAGATTTACCGTCCACACGATAAGTGTCTGTTGTCTTCATGAGGTAGATTATCGTAGCACAAGTTTCGTCGAATAATTATTAAGTTAGCTGACGTAACTCGTAAAGCCTTTGGTTTAACGTCCTTACTAATGAGTGTCACCTACAGCAGTCTTACCAACTGAAACTAATAATTAGTCATCAAACCAAAGTTTCCAATTGCTGTATCTAGTTACTCAAAACTCAAAACAACGTATAGAGGCTTTGAATACTTATTTATATCGAAATAATAATAGAATATATAAAAAAAGAGAAAACAATAAGGAAATTGATAATCATTCTGTTTTGTTGTTAACTAAATCAGAAATTAATTTATTTAATAACCGGTGCATTCAAAAGAAGAACAATATCAAATTTACTGTAAACAAAACAGTTGTAAAAGGGATTAGCATAGACAAACAACAAACTCGTAATATTGTTGGTTCCGATGGAATAATTAATTGTCTCGCATTGCCGATCTAATTATTATTTCGAATTGATTCGCACCAAAAACCTCTCTAGTTATGAAAAGGGTGCGGAAATTTATTTTTGTGTTGATCAAATATTTTGTCAAGGGATCGAGGATCGAATGAAATTTTATTTTAAATATTTTGGTGAGTGTGCGCAGGAATTACACGAGTTAATTCCCCCGTCCCCCTTCCATCACCGGACGTCCCGACGCACGGCAGGTATCCATCCTTTTGTTGTGGACATTCCACCTGTCCGAACGAAGCGCTTTGCTTCCTCATTTTTAGTGCGTACAGCGAAGGACTGGAACAATTTGCCTGCGTCGGTATTTCCGGCCAAATATGATGTGGGTGTCTTCAAGAGAAGAGTGAATAGGTTGCTAGGGCAATGCGCCTTACCATCTAAGACTACATTCCACTTACCATCAGGTGGAATGTAGTCAAGCAATGCCCTAGATCATTTAAAAAAAAAAAAAAAAAATACCTTAAAATTATAATTGAAATATTTTTGTAGTGTAGTAACATATTCCATAATACTTTTCTTTACATTCGTTTCGCAATGAGTTTTTCCTAAACGGCTCTTTGTTATGCTTTTGTAGAAGTTAAAGTGGACTCCACGTGTTGAGTTTTATAATTGCATTGATTTCTACGTATGTTTTAAAAAACAAGAATTGTCAAATAATACCCAATCCTTTTTAATACGCTTATATTAGTATAACGTGTATGTTTGCTTGTAACCGACTTTTTCGGATGCGATTTTATCTCATTTCCCACGCACCAATTTTGTTCAAACTGTTTACACATATCAAGGGCCGATAAATTAAATTTAATATGTCATCATCCTGATTAGGATCTCCAGGATTAATAGTTATCCTACAGATCTATCTTGCATGACTAAAATATTGACGTATACGTTCTCATTACAAATTGAACTAAAAAATCAAAAAAATAAATATAGTTTAAAAAACTAAAAAAACATGCTTTACAAATGAATGGAACTAAAAAGTAAAAAAATAATTCATAACATGAGAATAGATAACAGTCAAAATATAAAAAAAATATACTGAAAAAAAGCGTGGGGTGCTTTGTGCCATGTCTCTAGTTTCATTTTCATTAAATTTTATTTGAAGGACTATAATATTTTTATAGTTATTATTTTTCTTTATATTAATACGAATTATTTATTATTTTATATATTTTAATTATTTTGCTTTACATTAATTAATATTTACAAACAATAAATATAGTTTGGAAATTATAATATTAAAATACATGTATATTATATATAGTATTATAAATTTTGTATAATCATTTCAAAATAATTACTTTGGCAGAAAATCTGTTCCATGTACGTAGGCGTTATTGCTGTTTAAACGTTCGAATGCATTACATTAAAGAGAACTGAACCTTCACCTATCAATGTTACCGCATTGTCGTTTAGCTAATACTGCACTACTACCTACATGAAAATATCTAAGCATATCACTTTATTAGTTAACCTTTCACATAGAAGAAAAATAACACATTCTACGTAATCGTTAATATCTACTTTATTAGTATCACATGTCAGTATGGTAGATTACTAAAAATATTCGTTTCTTTTAATATCATTAATATAAAAATTCGTTAGCCGAAAAACATCCCTTATGGAGTCTTAAGTGGGGATTCAGGATGCGTCAAGTTTAAATTATTTTAAGCTTTTCAATCCATTCTAATTAATACATATAATAGGGTATTAATTTACAATAAATATTTTTTTTCATATCTTTAATATTCCAAATAATACATTTTCCATATTGCTAAAGTGCCTTATTGTCTTATCTAGTTTTTAGAAACAGTTGTTTTGGTAATATTGGGACAAAAGCCAAATCTTATTTAAGCAACCTGGAGATTATCGTTTCAGATTACACACAATGATGTTTTTATTTTATCACATGTATATATTTTCTTTAGAGCTTTTCTATTAATATTGATAAAGTATTATACTGTATATACAGGTATGTCCGTGGTTACAAAACATTTAACAAGCGTTTGTCGTTATTAAGCATTTAAATAACGTACTTAAATAAAATGTATACTATTTCGCAAAACTGTTTCCAACTGTTTCGTTCTCTAATTTGAATAACAAGGGTCAAATATTAGGCTACGTAAGACACGTACAGAAATGTTTAGCTTTTATCTTGTATGATTGTCATTTTCCCAAATTATTTTACGAAATCTGTTTCAGAATCAAAAAAATCCTACATTAAATTTAATCAAGATTATGAAATACACATTATAAATACTGCGAATATATTTAATAAATAAGCAAACCCAAAAATACAGTCATCTATGCTCATGACATATATGCCTGTGCCTGTCGGAAATGGAACCCGAGTCCCTTTACGCGCTAACCGCTCGACCAGCAACGCAAAGAAAAAAAAAACAAATTATAAATAAAAACATATAGCTCAAACAATGGCGATAAATTGAAAAAAGTACCTACTAAGTTGCGCAAATGATAGAAGGTTTTTAAAAAGTACTGGACATCTCCATTTATCATCCGAAAGAAACCAAAATATTTAAATTAAAAATGGCTGGTTTATCAAAATGAAGCTTGTATACTATTTTTTTTATAACTTAAGATATATGAGATGATTTTTTAAGAATGATTTCTAAGATCTTATTAGGGATAAAAATAACCCACAAGTGGATAGTACTTCCGTTTGTTAAACAGTAATAACAAGTTTTTTAAAAATAAATAACTTTAATCCTGTCTTTTCATTTTAGCACTAAATAGTGTTTCTCGTAATTAGCTGGGTTCTTTCAAAGTTGCACCGCCTTCATCTCGCAGCCAGGGTGTTCATATAAGTTTAATATCCCGCCCGCAGACTTTGCAATTAAAAAGACAATAAAGTCCAGTTAGATGAACGTTCCTCGTAAATCCCACCTCCTTTGCAATTGACCGTAATTACACATTATTACTTGATATGTTTCATATAAAATATAGAAACGACTTTATAGTCTTTCTTTATTACTTTCTTCCTAAGTAAAAATGAAATTAAGTGCATCGGAGAAAGGATAAGAAAAGTTATTTAATTAATTGTACCAAATGCTGTGAGGAGTGGGATAATAGAAGAAAGTTTAGTTATTAAGATATTTAAAAAATACTTATTCTTAAAATAAGTTTGCCACTTATCAAAAGACATATCTTAAACATCATATTTATATTAATTTACTCACACAATGTCCAGAATATTGTTTATTCAGTGAAATTATTTGCACAACTATGCATTTAGGGAGCTAGGTTTACCAAATTTGAACTTGATAATGATTGCCGTCACAGTACCTACAAAAATAATGTAAAAATCGATATGTTCCTTTTACTTGGTTTTAAAGGAAGGAAATCTAAAATATTTAATTTAAATTAATTCTTCTTAATTTTACAATTCATTATTATATATTGTATGGTAGAAAAGTTACACATACCTTTCTAATGTAATATATATTTTTAAAATAATCCGAAAAAAAATCGAATGCAGTTTAAATAATTGATTGATTAACAGTGTGTTTTTTTAAAAAAACAGAAGTTCTGACTGAAGCTTACGCGGCATTATCGCGAATTCATTGAACAGAAAACTAAAAGAAAATACCTTTCTCATCAGCAAATAAGACTTCTAGACATCCTTCATTAAATTCTATCTCTTAAAATTTTGTTAAAAGTGGGAATGTTCAATTTAAATTCCTATTTCAAATTCCCTGACCGTTTTCCAGATTTGTTAATTACTTACCTTAATCATCACTTTTTTCAGTTTCCTTTATTAATTTTCTTGGTCTTTCTACCTTTTGTATGTCTTTGATGTACGGTCTTAAAAGGGTTTACAGCGCTCTAGTCATAAAACAGTAAACGCATAATTCAAACGGGGTTTTACAGTTAGTGTTTTTTTTAATAAAACATAGTTTAAAGAACTTATATGGCCTGTAATATTTTTCAAAAGACATCACAGGATACCCTTTTTAACTTTTGTTGTTTTCGGTCATCTGTGTTAGAATAATTCTAAAACATAATAATTATTTTTATTTTTTTAAATATATTTATTCTATAAGTCATTATATACGACATAGCCAGTTTGATATCTTGAAATAAATGATCTGGATGGTTCGAAATAGTGCCAATTTGGCCGATATTTGACAACATCATGGGAATAGATGAATGGACCCGATTATTTCAATTAACAACATTTCCTTAAGAAAGTAGATGTTTTTTTTTATTTATTATATAAAATTCTAAATATTTTTTATACATACTTTTTATAAAATTATCAAATCTCATTTCATCTATAAATAAGACCTAAGGGTCTTGCTGAGACAAATACAGCAATAAACACAAGATAAGTCTTGTGTTTATTGCTGTATTTAAATTTAATAAAAATCAATATTGTTAAGGTGAAGAATAAAGAGATTTAAATAATTTTCAGATTAATTAATGAATTCATAACGTAAATAATAACCTTTTTATTTCATGTAACTTATTCTAATTATTGATTAATTATCAAAGAAATTTTTGTTTAAGAATACATAGTGGTAATAAAATTATATTCTCTCTTATTTGAAGTTGTTATTTATATAATGTAGTAAAATATCTGTAATAACATAATAACGAATCAGAATCCACACATAGGATTTTTATTTTCAAAGAAAATTGCTTTAGCCAATAATTATATAAAAAAATTCTTTTACAAAGGATCGGCATGAAGTAGCTATAACCACGTTTCCTATAGGCAACAGGTTGGTCCAGTACCACTATCTACACTTTTCTCTAAGCACTGCGTAGTTACGTATAATGAACCCTTATGTATTATTTGTTGTTCTGTATCTTGTTTTATATATAATTTTATATAAGCTGTCCTATGTCCTAACTTTTAAAAAATATTATAACCTCTTATATATTATTATAGTTTTAGCAAAAAAGTACACCTTTTAGATGTAATATTTCTAACGGTAAACTAGTCACCAAAAATATATTAATTGCAGGTTGATACCATTTTGTTTACCATATAACAATTTTAGTAATACCAATTTATTTAAATCATGTTGTAGTTATAATACCTACAAAATATAATTGAGGCAAAATACTGAAATAGAATATAAATGGAAATATCGATAAAATTGCCATATGAAAGTGTATTAAAAAGAGAAAATGCCTTTTGGTACATATTTTATATTTGGAATTAAAACAATTCCCACAGGAATTTCCTCGAACCGTAAAGTTGCCAATAATAAGTGATAGCTTATTTATATTTCGATTTATTCGACCAGCCAAATGCTATTACAAAAGACCCTTTATAGCATTTTGGCAAGGATCGATATATATAATAGGATTTACATTATAAGCGACAAATGTAAATTTAATAATACCTGAGCTAGATCTATTAAAAGTAATTTTATTTAAAGGTTTACTCCTCGTGCAAATTTAACTTTGGAAAGCACTCCCCGAAATGGAGTACTAAGCCTTGTGGAATATTAGTGTCCTAGTGGAATATTAGGCTTCCAAACTTTAAGCGATTGAATGATGAAAATGTATATTTTGTTATTATTTTTTTATTAATTATATTAAATTTTTGCGTGTGATTTAATTCTGAAGTTACAATAAAATTGTATTGATCTTACCTGTCTCAAATTAATTTCGATATCTACTTATACTGGGAAAAAATGGATGGGTTATTAACTCCGCTAAGTTGTTTTTTTTAACAATCAGGTTAAAGAAATATTAATGAAAAAATATATCAAGAGGGATTTATTAAATAATTATACCGATAAACATATTTAATTATTATAATATTCTTTGCTATATCGCTACTACGAGCATAAAAAAAAAACTCTTGTGTAAACTGAATGGTAAACTATGGCGAACTATATTTGACCTTTCTTGGTGGTAGACCATAACATCGGGTCGCCGGCAAAGTTACCACCCATCGGGCAAAGTCGTGCCGCAAAGCGATCTAGTCGTGTTCCGGCACGTTGCTCGATGAAGCCGTTTATGGGAAATGGGTCTGAACAGCTGCGGTACGTTGGCGAACCGGTTGACGTCGAGTTGGTTTTTGTTTTGTCGGGTGTCTAGTCGAGGAGGGTAGCGGGATCCGAAGCGACGGCTTTCCGCTGGCCGCCCGCAGATAGTTGGGGGCCCAATTAGTGGGTTAGCCACCCACGAAAGGCTGCCCCGCCAGCTGCGAAAAATCCCAGGGTTGCTCCATCGTGCTGGTTGGCGACCAGACGAGGAGGCCCGATGGCGATCCCTGGGGGGGTTCGGGCGTCCCCGCAGTCTCCAGGCTAGCCTCCCAGTGGCAAGACATCACCAACTTCGACGTTGGGTTAGATACGTACCGCCTCGTTCAACTGCCATTTCCCATCCCTATTCACTTTTATATTTATTTTTTTTTTATGAAAAAGTTAAGAAAAAGGAACAAGGTTACACAGCGGTTGCACTCCTCCTCATATAAAGTGCACCTCACTAATATCAGGGGTTTGCACTCTAATCTTTTAGCTGTCCACCACCACCTGGAGACAGAGCAGCCGCACTTGCTCTTTTTGACGGAGACGCAGATTCAATGTCCTTTGAGCGCTGCATACTTGGATTATCCCGGTTACTCGTTAGAGCACAACTTTCGCTCACGGGCCGGAGTCAGTGTGTACGCGCGGAACGACCTCTGTGTTCAGCGTCTCCGTCACCTTGAAGACCCCACTTTTTCTTCCCTATGGGTTTTAGTGGACACAGGAAACGAAAAAATCCTGTATTCCTGTGTCTACCGTTCGCACAGCGGTGACCAGGAGACAACTCGTTTATTTGAGTATCTCAGTGAGGCTGCAGATATGGCTCTGTATCAGTACCCTTCGGCGCAGCTCGTCTTTCTGGGGGACTTTAATGCCTGTCATCAGGACTGGCTGTTCCCGTACCAGAAGACCGACCATGCTGGAAGAGAAGCGCGGAACTTTGCGTTGTCCTTGGACCTCTTTCAGCTGGTGAGGCAAGCGACAAGGGTACCAGATGTGGTAGGCCATACAGCAAATTGCCTGGACCTTCTGCTGACAACTGATCCGGACAGGTATCGTGTAGAGGTCACGTCCCCCTTGGGAACCTCCGATCACTGTCTGGTGAAATCTGTATTTACATATTCCCCACCAGCTTTCGAACCACATGGTGTTAGGCGAGTATGGAAATACAAGTCAGCAGATTGGGATGAGATGCGGCACTTTTTTGCGTCTTATCCTTGGCGGCAGGTCTGCTTCTCTTCTTTGGATCCGTCGAGTTGCGCGGATGCTATAACCGATGTGGTGCATCAGGCAATGGAGTATTTTATTCCTTTTGCTGACGTACCCGTCGGTGGCAAAGCTCGCCCATGGTTTAATGCCGAATGTGGTCATGCTCAAGACCGAAAACATTCGGCATATCTCATTTGGGCTGATGCTCGAAGCCGCAAAACTCCGGATGTAAGTTCGAAGAAGAGAGCCTTTAACCAAGCTGCCAAGTCCTACAAAAAGGCATTGCGGAAGGCTCGTCTCGATCGAATCGCTAAGAATGGCGAAAAGCTCTCTGTCAGACCAACTGGCAGCCGAGCTTTCTGGTCTCTTGCGAAAGCGATCGAGTCGAATTTCTGCCAACCCTCACTGCCTGCTCTGCTGAAGCCGGATGGATCCCTGGCCCACACAGCAACGGAGAAAGCGAATGTATTTGCTTCTCTGTTTGCTGATAATTCGCATCTAGACACTGGCAATGCTTCTCCAGCACATCTTCCTCACTGCGGTATTTCGATGCCTGAAATCCGCATCACTAACAAAGAGGTATGGAGAACATTGCGTCGTTTAGATGTGAATAAAGCCAGTGGTCCTGATGGTATACCAGCCATTCTGCTCACGACATGCGCAGCTGAGTTGTCTCCTGTACTGACACGTCTGTATCGCCTCTCTTTCATGACTGGAATAGTGCCGAAATCCTGGAAGCTTGCCAACGTGCAACCCGTGCCCAAAAAAGGCAGCCGTGCCGACCCTGTCAATTACAGACCGATTTCAATCACCTCCATACTCTGCAAGATTATGGAGCGTGTATTGAACTCGCGCCTACTAGCATACCTAGAAGGTAACGATCTCCTCAGTGACCGACAATACGGGTTTCGCCGTAATAGGTCTACTGGGGACCTCCTAGTGTATGCTACTCACATTTTAGGCGAGGCCATCGAAAAAAACGGAGAAGCGGTCGCCGTCTCTCTGGACGTCTCGAGGGCATTTGACAGGGTCTGGCATGCGAGCCTTATAAGCAAGCTTTCAGCGTACGGTATATCTCCAGGTCTGATCGGCTGGGTAACGGACTTTTTGAGCCAGAGATCTCTCCGAGTAGTTGTCGACGGGTGTTCCTCGGAACCCTTGACAATAAATGCCGGAGTGCCTCAGGGGTCCGTTCTTTCTGCAACTCTGTTTCTGCTGCACATTAATGATCTTTTGAAGCCCGGTATCTATGGGTATGCAGACGACAGCACAGTTGTAGAAAGATATCTGCCGAGTACTCGGGCTAGTCGAGATCAAGTACAGTCTGAAAGAGAAGCCATGGTGCAACTTTTGAATGACAAACTTCAGGCAGTCTCCGCATGGAGCAATGCCAATCTTGTCGAGTTCAACGCCACCAAAACGCAGACGTGTCTATTCACCGCCAAAAGGAGCCCTTTCACCTTGGCTCCTACTTTCCAGAATGTATCCATGGAATACAGTGACCGGCTTCAGTTGTTAGGCTTAGAGATTTCCTCGAACCTCAACTTTGGTCGGTTCATTGAGTCCAGAGCAAGAGCAGCAGCAGCAAAGCTTGCCGTTCTTGCGAAGGTTCGGCAGTACTTTACACCGGGACAGCTTCTTGTTTTATACAAAGCACAGATCCGGTCGTGTGTAGAGTACTGTGGCCACATATTTGCTGGTGCCGCAAAGTCTCATCTTGCGGTTCTGGACTCAATTGAGAGGCGAGCAAAGAGGCTTATAGGCGATCCCGAATTGGTTGGAGCCGACCTCCAAAGCCTTGAGCACAGGCGTAGAATTGCTAGCCTCTCAGTATTCTATAGGATACATTTTGGTGAGTGTGCGCAGGAATTACACAATTTAATTCCCCCTTCCCCCTTCCATCACCGGACGTCCCGACGCACGGCAGGTTTTCATCCTTTTGTTGTGGACATTCCACCTGTCCGAACGGCGCGCTTTGCTTCGTCTTTTTTACTTCGAACAGCAAGGGATTGGAACAGCTTGCCTGCGTCGGTATTTCCGACCGAATACAGTGTGGATACATTCAAGAGTAGAGTGAATAGGTTGCCAGGGTAATGCGCCTTACCACCTAAGACTACATTCCGCTTACCATCAGGCGGAATGTAGTCAAGCATTGCCCTAGATAAAATAAAAAAAAAAAAAAAAAAAAAAAAGTTATATTATAGGTCATACAAGCTCGAAACAGGAAACTTATTTTTTATTTTAATCTCTCCAGGATCATACTTTTTTCCTAAGATTATCTAGTTTGTTCGTGAATCTAATAAGACATTAGGTTTTTTTATAGATGGGTTTTCCAAGCTATGCAAACGGATGACAGTTGAAAAATCGAAAAATAAAATCTATTCTTAGATTAAGTTAACAACTACTATATGATATATTGGATAGCATTTTCAGTAAAACATTTAACAAAAACATTGAACGTTGTTTTCCGAGGTTAGGAAGAAATAAAAAGTCATGACTGTGATTGACATGTCATGACGTCAGAGTTGCTCACAGTATTATGAAAATACTCAAAATACGAATCCATTTTTATCATTCAAAATCCAGAGAAATTCTTAATGATAGATATGAGTGCGATGTATTATTATATCTGTATATAATATTTATGCAAAAAAGGACTTTTGATTATCAAATTATTTTATATTAACAATTCTCCAGTTACGAATTTTTGAAAGTTTTATTTGAGTTTTTGGATTGTTCCATTATAATTCCTGTGTTGGTTGTTATGTCACAAACGCAGCGCCGGCACAGTTCAAGATCTCGAATCCAAAGTTTCTTAAATAATTGTTAACAATGCTATATCTTCAAGAGTTCATATTTACCCGTACCTATACCCGTATACATTTAAACCATTTTCGCCTATTTTTGAAGAACTTAAAAACTGATACTTTCTGAAAGAAATTCTGTGTTTGATATTTATTTTCATAACAATGGACATCGAACAAAAAAACCTTTGCTTAAAAGCTTTAAAGCTTTGCTTCGTTTTTGTCAAAAAAATGACAATTTTGTCAAATATTTTTTTGACAAAAGCGAAATTATTTTGGTAGCTTAAAGACAGCCTACCTGTATTAGGAGAATGACTAATATATTTTCTTTATTACAATTTGAAGCTAAGGCCATTTTTTCATTTGCAGTAAACAAAAAATAATTAATTAAAATTTATGTAAGAAGAAAGCTCTTTACAGATTGCTATTTATAAAGTTGCGTGTCAGACTAAAATAATATGTTATATCATGAAATACTATCAATAAGGTTATTTGACGTTTATTTGTGACCGGTAAATTAACTAGATTGTGGATTTATTTTAATTAAATAATGTTACAAGGTAGAAATAACTTGTATTTAATTAATTAATTGTGTTTTTTCTGCAGTAATGGTTTGTTCCGATTTAGCTTATTTCTAATATTTGCTAAGAATACTTTGCGACGTTTAAATAATATAGAGAATATGTCATATTTTTTACAAGGAAGAGACAAAAGGTTTCCAAATACACATGTTACACAATCTTACTCTAAGTTATTGAATATACTTACGTATAGAAAAAAATAATTTGATAACTGTATTCCAATTTGAGACTTTTCTCTAACTACTTGGTTAAAAAGCAAAGTTTTTATGCCCGTGTGGTATTTAACGTAATACTAATAAAATGGTAATAGTGCTTGTTTTATGGCGGTACTCTATTGTAATTAAGATAGATATATCCTCTTAAAGTAACGCTATAATTTACAACATTCTATAAGTAAGTCACAAAATATAATGTTAACATATCAATCATATTACTTTATAGGAAAAGTATAATAAAATTAATGATTATATAAAATTTGTCTTTTCTCTAACAAAATTACCATAAGAAAGTTCCTAACTAGTGTTTGTCTTAATAAAATACTAGTAAAAGATTACTATAACTACACTCATGGACATATTTAGGGGAACGTAAAAAAAAGGTCGAATAACGGAAAATATTTTCATATTTTCGTACTGGCCACTATACCAATATTATGTATTAAAAAAAAAGATGATTTTAAAAATAATTTTATTTTAAATTTCATTTGTTTTTTTTGTTTATCTGCTAATTTCTGAGACACAAAACAAAAACAAAAACTAACTAACAAAACAAAAACTAACAAAAACTTTATTTCTGTTGTTTTTTTGACGAAAAATTGTCATTATTGAGTGAAAGGAAACTTAATTCGATAAATTTAGGCGATAATTTACTTGGTGGTAGATCATAACATCCGGTCGCCGGCAAAGTTACCACCCATCGGGCAGAATCGTGCCGCAAAGCGACCTAGTCGTGTTCCGGCACGTTGCTCGATGAAGCCGTTTATGGGAAATGGGTCTGAACAGTTGCGGTGCGTTGGCGAACCGGTCTGACGTCGGGTTGGTGTTTGTTTTGTCGGGTGTCTAGTCGAGGAGGGTAGCGGGATCCGAAGCGACGGCTTTCCGCTGGTCGCCCGCAGATAGTTGGGGGCCCAATTAGTGGGTTAGCCACCCACGAAAGGCTGCCCCGCCAGCTGTGAAAAATCCCAGGGTGGCTCCATCGTGCTGGTTGGCGACCAGACGAGGAGGCCCGATGGCGATCCCTGGGGGGGTTCGGGCGTCCCCGCAGTCTCCAGACTAGCCTCCCAGTGGCAAGACATCACCAATTTCGACGTCGGGTTCGATACGTGCCGTCTCGTTCAACTGCCATTTCCCATCCCTATTCACTTTTATATTTATTTTTTTTTTATGAAAAAGTTAAGAAAAAGGAACAAGGTTACACAGCGGTTGCACTCCTCCTCATATAAAGTGCACCTCACTAATATCAGGGGTTTGCACTCTAATCTTTTAGCTGTCCACCACCACCTGGAGACAGAGCAGCCGCACTTGCTCTTTTTGACGGAGACGCAGATTCAATGTCCTTTGAGCGCTGCATACTTGGATTATCCCGGTTACTCGTTAGAGCACAACTTTCGCTCACGGGCCGGAGTCAGTGTGTACGCGCGGAACGACCTCTGTGTTCAGCGTCTCCGTCACCTTGAAGACCCCACTTTTTCTTCCCTATGGGTTTTAGTGGACACAGGAAACGAAAAAATCCTGTATTCCTGTGTCTACCGTTCGCACAGCGGTGACCAGGAGACAACTCGTTTATTTGAGTATCTCAGTGAGGCTGCAGATATGGCTCTGTATCAGTACCCTTCGGCGCAGCTCGTCTTTCTGGGGGACTTTAATGCCTGTCATCAGGACTGGCTGTTCCCGTACCAGAAGACCGACCATGCTGGAAGAGAAGCGCGGAACTTTGCGTTGTCCTTGGACCTCTTTCAGCTGGTGAGGCAAGCGACAAGGGTACCAGATGTGGTAGGCCATACAGCAAATTGCCTGGACCTTCTGCTGACAACTGATCCGGACAGGTATCGTGTAGAGGTCACGTCCCCCTTGGGAACCTCCGATCACTGTCTGGTGAAATCTGTATTTACATATTCCCCACCAGCTTTCGAACCACATGGTGTTAGGCGAGTATGGAAATACAAGTCAGCAGATTGGGATGAGATGCGGCACTTTTTTGCGTCTTATCCTTGGCGGCAGGTCTGCTTCTCTTCTTTGGATCCGTCGAGTTGCGCGGATGCTATAACCGATGTGGTGCATCAGGCAATGGAGTATTTTATTCCTTTTGCTGACGTACCCATCGGTGGCAAAGCTCGCCCATGGTTTAATGCCGAATGTCGTCATGCACATGACCGAAAACATTCGGCATACCTCATTTGGGCTGATGCTCGAAGCCGCAAAACTCCGGATGTAAGTACAAAGAAGAGAGCCTTTAACCAAGCTGCCAAGTCCTATAAAAAGGCATTGCGGAAGGCTCGTCTTGATCGGATCGTTAAGAATGGCGAAAAGCTCTCTGTCAGACCAACTGGCAGTCGAGCTTTCTGGTCTCTTGCCAAAGCGATCGAGTCGAACTTCTGCCAACCCTCACTGCCTGCTCTGCTGAAGCGTGATGGATCCCTGGCCCACACAGCAACAGAGAAAGCGAATGTATTTGCTTCTCTGTTTGCTGAGAATTCGCATCTAGACACTGGCAATGCTTCTCCAGAACATCTTCCTCACTGCGGTATTTCGATGCCTGAAATCCGCATCACTAACAAAGAGGTATGGAGAACATTGTGTCGTTTAGATGTGAATAAAGCCAGTGGTCCTGATGGTATACCAGCCATTCTGCTCAAGACATGTGCAGCTGAGTTGTCTCCTGTATTGACACGTCTGTATCGCCTCTCTTTCAAGACTGGAAAAGTGCCGGAATCCTGGAAGCTTGCCAACGTGCAACCCGTGCCCAAAAAAGACAGCCGTGCCGATCCTGCCAATTATAGGCCCATTTCAATCACCTCCATACTCTGCAAGATTATGGAGCGTGTATTGAACTCGCGGCTTCTAGCGTACGTAGAAGGTAACGATCTCCTCAGTGACCGACAGTACGGATTTCGCCGAAATAGGTCCACTGGGGACCTTCTAGCGTACGCAACACACATTTTAGGCGAAGCCATCGAGAGGAACGGAGAAGCGGTCGCCGTCTCTCTGGACGTCTCGAAGGCTTTTGACAGGGTCTGGCATGTGAGCCTTTTAAGCAAGCTTTCAGCGTACGGTATATCTCCTGGTCTGATTGGCTGGATAACGGACTTTTTGAGCCGGAGATCTCTCCGTGTTGTTGTCGACGGGTGTTCTTCGGAACCCTTGACAATAAATTCCGGAGTACCTCAGGGGTCCGTTCTTTCTGCAACTCTTTTTCTGCTGCACATTAACGATCTGCTGAAGCCCGGTATCTATGGGTATGCAGACGACAGCACAGTTGTAGAAAGATATCTGCCAGGTTCTCGGGCTAGTAGAGATGAAGTACAATCTGAAAGAGAAACCATGGTGCAACGTTTGAATGACAAACTTCAGGCAGTCTCCGCATGGGGCAATGCCAATCTTGTCAAATTCAACGCCACCAAAACGCAGACGTGTTTGTTCACCGCCAAAAGGAGCCCCTTCACCTTGGCTCCTACTTTCCAGAATGTATCCTTGGAATACAGTGACCGGCTTCAGTTGTTAGGCTTAGAGATCTCCTCGAACCTCAACTTTGGTCGGTACATTGAGTCCAGAGCAAGAGCAGCTGCAGGAAAGCTTGCCGTACTTGCGAAGGTGCGACAGTACTTTACACCGGGACAGCTTCTTGTATTATACAAAGCACAGATCCGGTCGTGTGTAGAGTGTTGTGGCCACATATTTGCTGGTGCCGCAAAGACTCATCTTGCGGTTCTGGACTCAATTGAGAGGCGAGCAAAGAGGCTTATTGGCGACCCTAAATTGGTTGACGCCAAACTCCACAGCCTTGAACACAGGCGTAGAATTGCCAGCCTCTCAGTATTCTATAGGATACATTTTGATGAGTGTGCGCAGGAATTGCACGACCTAATTCCCCCATCCCCCTTCCATCACCGGACGACCCGACGCACGGCAGGTTTTCATCCTTTTGTTGTGGACATTCCACCTGTCCGAACGAAGCGCTATGCTTCATCTTTTTTAGTGCGTACAGCGAAGGACTGGAACAATCTGCCGGCGTCGGTATTTCCGGCAAAATATAATGTGGGTGTCTTCAAGAGGAGAGTGAATAGGCTTCTAGGTTAATGCGCTTTACCACCTAAGACTACATTTCACTTTCCATCAGGTGGAATGTAGTCAAGCATTAACCTAGTTTTGTATAAAAAAAAAAAAAAAAAAAAAAAAAATGCCGGATCTTAGCGTTGCTCTGGTTTCTAAAGCTGTAACTTTAATTGAAAATGGTTACACTTACAATGAAGTGGCTCAAACATTACATGTTTCCAAGTCTGTGATTTTCCGCAATGTTAAACGATACCGGCAGACTGGAGAGTATACCAGGCGTAAAGGACAAGATCGCAAAAGAGTAACAGGAGAGAGAGACGATAGATTTATTGTCAACAGTGTTCTCAGAAACCGTACCTTGAATTCTTCTGAGGTACGAAACCAGCTGCAGGAAGTTCGACAAGTGATAATTAGTACCAAAACCGTCAGAAGAAGACTGAAGGCAGCTGGTATAGGGGCGTACTTGCCTGCCAGAGGTCCACAGCTCACCGCAGTTCATCGAGTGGCTCGGGCCAGCTTTGCTCGTTTCCACCTAAATTGGAATAATGACGCTTGGGGAAAAGTTCTTTTTAGTGATGAGTCCAGATTTTGTCTCAAACCAGATGATGGAAGGACCAAAGTATGGCGACGACTCGGTAAAAGATACGCTCAGTGTAACATTATTGGGAGAGAGCCGTATGGTGGAGGGTCAGTAATGGTATGGGGCGGTATTTGCTTAGGAGCACGCACGGAGCTACACATCGTAGAAAACGGCTCCCTGACTGCGGCAAGATACGTAACCGACATTTTAGAGCAGATTGTGATGCCTTTTGCCCCTTTCATTGGAGACAATTTTCTTCTAATGCATGACAACGCTCGACCTCACATTGCGGTATTAGTTTCGGAATATCTTAATGAGGTCGGAATCCAGGTTTTGGGGTGGCCGGCACGCTCGCCAGACCTAAATCCAATAGAACACGTTTGGGACAAACTGGGAAGACAAATTAAACAAAGAAATCCATCACCTGTCAACGTAAGAGACCTCAAAACCGCATTGGTTGAAGAATGGAACTCAATGCCGCAAAGTTTTATTGACAATTTAATAAAGAGCATGCCCAGACGCATGCAGGCAGTTTTAACAGCAAGAGGTGGCAACACTAAATACTGATTGTATCACCCATCGCGAAAAAACCAGTCATTTGGACAATATTAACTTTTCTTTAGTTTTCATTGTGTTAGGTCAAAATTCTTCAGAATTAAGTCACTGACCTTATTGTCTTTAATTTCGTTTCTTTCGCTTTAATTTTGTGATTTTTTATGTTCAAAAATGTTAATTTAATTAATTCAGAATAATAATCAAATGTATAGTACAACAAAAATGTGTTTTCATATGATCTTGCAGTCTGTTTTTTGCGTTCCGCTAAATATGTCCACCGGTTTATTTGACATTTTGTTGCAAAAAAGTTATAGTTTTCTGTAAGAAAACTTTTTTAAGTTTATTAAATACTTGGATACGAAAAATTTTTCATGTTATTAGTTCCATTATTAAAGCTCTGATATTTCCAAATTTAGCGATAGAACATGAATATTGTAGAAAGTTTTTTTAAAGATAAGTAGGTATGGACATACAAAATAATACAAACTATTTTTAACGTCAAAAATCAAACTTTTATTTTATAAAAAATAAATAGAATCTAAAAAGTTTAGTTGTCATTTTATGTCGATTTTAACGATCAATGACCAATAACAACATTAAAAATAGAATTAGTTATACGTAGCATCGCATACTATATTTTTAACATTTATTTTTATTATATAGTTTGTCTTTTTGACTCTATATTGTTTAATCAAGTAGCTCCTCTCTAACCAAAGGAAAGGTTTGAGTTTCCCGAAGTCCGTTCACTTCGTTCTATAGACAACTCAGAACTAAAAATTGTTTCTCTCTCTAGTGCTTTCTATAAAAATTCCTTCGCTGTCCAAGTTTCCCGTATCTGGAATGCTTTACCTTTATCTATTCGACGAGCAAAATCTCTCAACATTTTCTTACATATTAGTTTCTCTATCACTTCCTATTTGTTGTGTATTCGTATCATACATATAAATTTGTAGATATAAATCTGATATTTATATATTTTATATAACTTAACTGTTAACTGTTAAAAGTTCGTTTATTAGCGATAAGGTCGCCTCTTGTATGTATTATGTTTATCGTTTTTCTGTTAATATATGGCAATGTTATATTTTTCGAGGATATACACAAACTAATATTGTAATTATAAATCATAGATATAATATAAATACATTAATTTAAAATTAAACAAACCCCTGATACAAACAGACCTCTAAAAAGGATAAAAATAATATTATTATGCACTTATTGAAGTCTCTGCATCGAGAGACCGTTGTTCGTACGTTGGTACCTTTGTTATATACCTTGGTAACTTACTTGCATTTTGTTTTTTTCCTTTGTTTAGCGGTCCCCCGACGCAACGATATAAATTTTTAAGTATTTTTTTTCTGCTTTTTAAAGTCACTGGTTTCTTTATATTAGTAAATGAACGTACAAATACACTGATTTTTACTTATTTAAGTATTTACTATCAATTTATTACTTTTTTTTTTTTGTACTTAAAATAATTGTATATTTAAAATGTTGATCTGAAATACAATATATAAATGAAACCAAACAGTCTTCAAATGGAAAGATCGATGTAATTACCATATGAAAGTGGCTCAATAAAAGTAAGGAAATGGCCAGCCATAACGTTTCCGTTTATATTTTATATTCAGCAATCAAATCCAACCAACGAAATCCTCGCATAAATTTTCCAGATCCATAAAGTTACTAAAACGAATCACATATTATGTATAATATTTTGATTTATTTGACGTAAATAGCTCTATGCTACAAAAAAAACCCTTGTTCCTCTGTTTCTTGTGTTCTTCGCGATTTCATCCCAAATGCCTCGCTGCAAAACCATAATAACACATTGACACTATTTCCTGACATACATACGGTCTCCGTCGTTAAACATCCGGGTGTTATGCAGGCTGAGTACAGTAACACTGGCAAAACCATTTTTATTTATCTGAAAAAGATCTACATTTCACCCTTATTTCTCACAATTCAGTATCTCAAGGTAAGATAGATATCACTTTTTTGTATGCGCTTTATATGTAGTCAGTACCTACTCTAGTGATGAGAGACTGATAAGAAAATTGCAATCTGTTGCAGACATCAAAACCACCAAATTTCGAGCTAGTCCCGCGAAAGACTACTAGACTTCATACACTCACACACACACACACGCACGCACGCACGCACGCACACACACACAAAAAGTCAAGAGTAAAAGTTTATGATTTAATTCTTAGGACAAACAATGCCGGGCCGTGCCGGCCCCATCGCGTTGCAAGGAGAGGAGTGCAAGCAGTGCTTGTGACTTGCGACCCGGGAGTAGGTTTAAGGGGCCTCTTTATTATGCGCAAAAACACTCACCTTCAGTCTCCACACTCCTCTCCCTACCTAACTAAATTTGGAAAGAACCTACTAATGCCGCCTTTGAAATACGTTCTAGAAATGAACCGATGCTTGTTCTAGAAAGGCCAAGGTCTTTAAGTAGTCTATAGAGAGATTTTGCTGTTATACCTCTCGCTCCCACTTCTACCGCGTACAAACTAACTATAAATTTATTCCTGATCAGTTCGTAACACTTATTGAGCTTGAATGTGTGATCTCTTGGGAAGTTTGTTTCCCAAGGAACAGTAAGCTCCACAAGTATCACACGCCTCAGATGTTTCGAATACAGGAATAAGTCCGGTCTGGATGACGAAACACCAACATCCCCAGGGATCTTGTAATGCTTTTCATACGTGTCCATCATGAGAATCCAATCAGGAGCCGCGCCTAATATTGAATAAGGCTTCGCTTTTGATTTTTTGGAGGAGCCTTCTTTTACGAATTCTACAGATCGTTTGGTGGTTGTTATACTCTTCCACGGTCTTGCTACTGAAAGACTAACCGCTTCCCGTATAATTTCTAATACCTTATCGTGGCGACGCGAGTATTGACCTTTATCTAGGAGTACCCTACATCCTATTAATAGGTGTTTCGCGGTTCCTATTGCCTCGCCACAGATGTTGCAAGACTTTTCGGTGGCTTTGCCCCATCTTACTAAATTACTTTGATCTGGGAGAGTCATTTGGAATGCATTAAGACATAATTTTAATAATGCTGGGAACCAATCATAAGTTAAGGTGCGCCACTTCAAAGCTAGTGGAATACAAAAATCTCTTATTCGTCATACCCATTTCTAGACTCATCGCGTGGAGTCGGTAATTATCGTTTTCGTCTTGTCGAATAAAAGATTTTGTTATGTCTATGTCTAGAACTTTCCTACTTGGTCCTAGCCCTACTTTATTCGTTTGAGCACCTATCATAATTTTTTTATGGAATTGAAGTCGTGACTCGAGCTCTGAGGCAACTTTGTCTTTTGGGAGAGAAGTTACAGTATCATCTTTAGATTTTCCGATGATATGTCTTTTGGTAACTCTTAGATGTTTGTAGAGCTCCGATGGTTTCTTTAATTTTAATCCAAAGTTGTTTCGGTCTCTAAATAAGGTTGAAGAGTCCGCTGAGTGCGCTAACGCGAGCCATAACTTCAATGTCCTTATGACGCTTGCATCTAACTTTGACAAAAGGGTTTTATTTATATCATACACGAGGAAAGGCCAATTTAGACGTGATGTTAAAAAATTATCGTAAATCCAAGCTTTTTTGACGTTACTTATTGGTTGGTTGTCTACCTTTTTGAGATCATTTAAAAAGCTATCGACTATTACATCCAACGATGGAGTACGGCCTTGGTAATCGATTTTTTTACCTAAAAATTTAAACGGAGCTGCTTCCGTAACCGTACTAACGCACTGACCGCCTATTATAAGACCCGGATCGTAAGAGGTATATTTGGTATTCCGTCTACCCAGACACAGACTAAAACATTTACTTGGTTTTGTCCTCAATCCGCCCATCCACGTACAGAAATCCTCAACTACATTTAAAAGTACCTGACATTGTTTCGGATTACGTGTCAGTATCGCGAGATCATCTGCAAAGGCTAGTATGGATTCTGTGTATTTGTTGTTGAACTTAAACCGATAACCCCACGTTTTTTCGTTTTTAATTAATTTATTAATTAAAATATTAATAACTATATTAAATATAATAGGAGAAATACAACAGCCCTGAAATAAACCAACGTTATAATTAAGCGGTTTTGAATGGTTTTCATTAAAAATTAGAGAGAATTTTAATTTTGAATAGTATGATGCAATAATGTCGCGAACTACCGTAGGAAAGTTATACCATTTAAGCGCGAACATCATTAGTTCATGTCCTACCGACCCAAAGGCGTTTTCTAAGTCTATCCAACAAACCGTAATTTGTCTCTCGCTAGTTCTAGCATCTTTAAGGCTTTCCGATATTAACGTATTATTTTCCAGGCATCCAGAAATTCCGGGCAAAAACCCTTTCTAGTGATTAGGCTTGAAATATCTATTGTTAATCATGAATTGCGTCATTTTTGTTTATACATGGTACGAAAAAGCGTAGATAAATAGGAAAAAAGTAGGCAGGTACTTAATGTGAAATATAGGAATTAGTGCGTATGTAAACATATTTATGTATAACTATTTTTACTTTAGCTGCCCGACATAATAGTAAAGTCTTTGTAAATGGAACTGTCGGGTCTAACATTATTTGTATACTATTTTCAGACTAGCGCAATGATTAAATGTCACAAAACGAATAACTTTAATGTAAATCAATTTATGAAAAATGGCGACTAAATTGAGCTGACTATATTTTTTGACATTCCATTCAACAGTTATATAATTTTATAATAACTACTTAGAATTTTAGCTATTTGGCACACTTACAAGTTTTAGTTTTATTTATGAAATGTAAAAATCTGAGAAATAGTCGAAATTCGTCTTCGGTGCCATAATAAAATATATGTTAATCATTTTCTAAATAAAATTACAAACCATTTTTATGAAGATGTTCCATGATTTTTGCTTAGGTTGTAGAAAGAGCTATTGGGCGGTAGCTTAATGGATCAAAAGGATCCTTATCCGCTTTTAAAATTAGAATTATTTTCTGTTTTTTCCATTCTTGAGGGACCAAGTTACAAGTAAAAAAATAATTAATTCAATTTAAAAAGTATTTTTTTGTTTGAATATTTGATTCTAAAATAAAATAATAAAGAATTACATTTTCACCAGGCGAGAAGTCCTTTAAACCATCAAGTATAATTTCGAATGTATACATTAAAAATTTACCATTTATGAAGTTATTATTTTCGGACTCTGTTAGATAAGGGAAAGTTATTAAAATATTCTCTGCTTCTTCTCTCGAAAGAGCACAAGGGGGAGCTAATTTAGCAAAAACGTGAAAGATTCATTGGGCATCGTCATTTTCAAACAAGAGAAGAATCAGAGCGAGAGGAATCACATTCACAAAATTTTATCCACCAATTCTTCTTCTTAAATGACAATAATGATTTAGTCTGTCCTGTTGTTTTTTGATATTTTGAAAAGGCCGAGTCTTCAAGGATTTCAGCTACTTTGCGTTTGAAAACTGCCTGTGTAAACTCTGAATCAAGGAAGGGAAGAGATACGACTTCGGCCCATATTCTTTAAGAGGATTGAATTGTCAGCGGCGTATCTAAGAAATGTAAACGCAGAATAACATTCTAAATTATTTGTAGCCGAAATATTGGACAACTTTTTGACTTTTACACTGGTAATATTGCCAAACTGATCCTAGTCAGCCTTATGAAGTTGATATTTCTGGAGGGGAGGAAGGATTTTCACAAGATTACAAGAATTAGGTAAGGATATTGTAATCCGGAAATTATCGCTTCCAAAAGAATGTGAGAGCACGTGCCACTTAACTATGGAGGCTAAAGAAGGAAAGGAAAATGAAAGATCAATATCAGTTCTTATGTTTTGTTGCGGTGGAACTCTCATTGTTGGGGACCCATCATTCAACAAACACATTAAATTCATCAAATAGTTCAAAGTTCAAGCATGGATGCAAAAATGTAAATTTTATGACAACCCCAAACTGTGTGGTGTTCATTAAAGTCACTTACAATGATAAAGGGAAGGGTAAGAGAAGAGAAAATCAGATTAAGTTAATAATATTAATAATACAGGACAAATTACACAGTAAGTAAATTATTTACTTGTGTTAAGGGTGTTAGACCAGATCCAGAGGATCCTCTGTCCTTTATCAGGGGCCAAAACATGCACAAGGAGGAACTGCGGCTCCCTGAGTGGACCCTCATTCGCAAGGAAGTGCTCCCACTGGGAACACGACTTGTGGTAGGGGTCCCTCAGGAGGTCACACAAGAATCCATGTGGCTAAGCTATCAGGCCACCAAAGTCCTAGCCAGAATACTGGGAAAACTACCAGCCCAGGAGAACCCGGACAAGACAGACACCAACATACACAGCACTGAACAGGCACGACACACACACAGGAGCGAGTCAGAAGGTCGGGAACACGAGCCACAGCCTGGAACCTCAAAGGGGGGGAGACTGTTCAGGCCCGACCCCACCAACAGGCGTCCTCCGAAAACCTCACGACACACCCTCTCCCTACGACGCGACTGGATCGGGTGCCCTCACTGGGCGCAACGATACCGTTACCGCAAGGGGAGGGACCCCGATAAAGCCGCGGAGACCAAATAGGGAGGGAACACTAGACACTAACACACACACAAACACTCACACACACACAATGAACACTAACAACAACACAACACAAAAACACACACAAAAAATAAAAATAGTTCAAATAAACCTTCATCACTGTCGCGAGGAAATGACCGAGCTCTGTCGATTTGTGATCGAAGAGAAAATAGACTTCGCCCTACTGCAAGAGCCATACGTCAATATGGGACGTGTGACTGGGCTGGGATGCCTGGGGGGAGACATCATCTACCTTGAGGATGGTGAGTCACCTCCAAGAGCATGCATATACGCCAGCAGCAGAGCGAGAACATTAGGACTAATAAAAGCAGACTGTTACAGAGACCTAGCCAGTGTGTTATTCACAATACAAACACAGCCAGGAACCAGAGAAAAAGTGCTCCTAGCCTCCGCGTACTTGCCTAGCGAGATGGACTTCGAGCCGCCATCACAGGAACTGGAGACAACAGTAAGAAAACCCACATTATTGTAAGTTGTGACGCCAATGCTCACCATATTGTATGGGGTAGCACGAATTGCAACAAAAAAGGTGACCTTCTTTTAGACTACATCAGCAGTACAGGCTTGGAAATAATAAATGAGGGAAACACGCCCACCTTTATCACCAAAGCCAGAAGGGAAGTGTTGGATATTACCATCGCTACTAACAGTATAAGCCGAGACATTAAAAACTGGAAAGTAGACGTAAGGGATTCTATGTCGGACCATCGCAGAATCACTTTCAGCATAGACACCAAAATCGACAGTATCCTAATAAGAAACGCGAGAAAAACGAACTGGGAAATATATGACCAATATATGAAAAAATGGTCCCCAGGAGATCAGACATCGCTAAAAAGCAATGCTAAAATAGAAGAAGCAGCTAATAAACTGGACGAAACCCTGAGGGAAGCATACCACAACGCGTGCCCCCTAAGGGAGATCAAACCAGGCAAAGGACAACCTTGGTGGACAAAAGCACTAGGGAAACAAAGAAAAAAGACTCGCCGAGCCCTCAGAAAAGCCCTAGAAAAGGATAATGACGAGAGCTGGCGGGCATATGGAGAGGAAAGAAGGACATATAAAAAAGAATGTAGAAAAGAAAATAGAAACAGCTGGAAAACATTCTGCACAGGAGTCGAAAAACACTCAGATGTAGCGCGACTAGTAAAAATGTTCTCCAAAAACAGCACATGCAGGTTAGGCTGTATAAAACACGGAGCGGAATTAATAACCAACCCCTCAAGAATTCTGAAAGTGATGATGGAAACACACTTCCCAGAATGTGAGGAACATGTAGACTGCAATACGGCGTTCGACCAAGGATCAGATACAATCCTTGAGACGGATGACGTTATTGCAGAGGAACACCTACTATGGAGCATTCGTTCATTCCAACCGTACAAAACGGCGGGACCGGACGGAATATTCCCGAAAATGTGAGGCATTTTTCAAGTTCAATCAATCAAGTACATAGGAAAAGATCTTCTAGAGCTGTACAACAACAGCATCAGAAACAAATACATACCGAGTAAATGGAGAAAAGTGAGAGCGTTATTCATCCCGAAACCAGGCAAAGCATCATACCAGGAGGCCAAAGCTTTCAGGTGCATAAGCCTGTCCTCCTTTCTCCTCAAGATACTGGAGAAAACCCTTGACAGAATTATGAGAGAACAAATAGAAAAAGGTGGTCACTACCTACATAAGAACCAACACGCGTACATTGAAGGGAAATCCACCGAAACAGCCCTACACAATATAGTCACGAGAGCGCAGAATTCACTAAGCAACAAAGAGTATGCACTGGGATGCTTCTTCGACGTTGAGGGGGCTTTTGATAAAGCAACCCAGGAATCCATTGAGGCGACCCTAAACAGGGAAAGAATAGACAAAAAGATATCAGAATGGGTGAAAACCATGCTAAGACACCGCCTGATAACAGGCGAACTAGCAGGATCAACTCGGACCTTGGTAGCAAAGAGAGGATTCCCGCAAGGAGGGTGTCTATCTCCACTACTATGGTGCCTCCTAATAGACGAATTAATAGTAAAAATAAACAGCATGCACATATATACCCAGATATATTCTGATGACGGGGTGCTCCTGATAACAGGTAAAGTACTCAGCGTTATGTGCAACATCATGAACAAAGGACTAAAAGAAGCGCTAGCATGGTGCAGGGGCAAGGGTCTTAACCTAAACCCGGACAAAACCAAAGTAGTCCTGTTCCCCAACAAAAGGAAAATAGGACACATAGCACTAGTAAGACTAGACCGCCAAAACTTAGAAATGGTAAAGGAAATAAAATATCTAGGAGTTACACTGGATAGCAAATTAAACTTCAACGAGCATATAAGCAAAACATGCTCTAAAGCAAAAATAGCTATGATGCAGTGTAAGAGAGCAATAGGCAGAATCAATAGCAACAAAGCAATAGCGACGGTACTATGGATATATAAAGCTATTGCTTTATATATATTAATATATTGCCTAGAATCCTACATGGTGCCCTGGTTTGGTGGCACAGGACCGCTTTAGGCAGAAATAAACAAGAACTAGACAAAGTCCAGAGGCTAGCGGTCCTCATGGCAACCGGTGCGATGAGGACAACACCCACAGCTGCACTAGAAATTATGATGGGACTAAACTCACTGGATATAGAAATTAAAAGGAGAGCAGCTGAACAGTGGTTTAAGCTAAAGAGCACTGGACAATGGACCGCTAAAAACACCGACGAGGGTCATGCCAGTATAAATACTAGTAGTAGACAATATGAAAGCAAAATATCAATGATCCTCTCCAACAACGATCTCATTAAGAAGGAAAGGATTTTTGACAAAAAATATAAGATACATATAGGACAAAAAGACAACTGGATGATAGAGTCTAAGGGCACCATATGCTACACAGACGGCTCAAGAATAGAACAAACGATGCTATCTGGAGCCGGAGTGCATATAAAATGTGCGGACGGGGTAGAAATCAACAGATCAATAGAGCTAGGAAGATTTTCTAGCGTCTTTCAGGCGGAAATATATGCCATTATGGAATGCGCTGACATGGTAAACAAACTTACAGAAACAGGTAAGATCTACAGCGATAGCCAGGCAGCGCTGAGAGCACTCAACAAAGCAGAGACAACTTCGGCAATTGTCAAAGAATGCAAGAACATATTGAAGGAGATGACCAGGAAAGCCGATGTCACGCTAGCCTGGGTTCCCGGACACAAGGGTCACACGGGCAATAAAACAGCAGACAAACTGGCCAGAGAAGGAGCGAATGTCAACCTGGTGGGACCGGAACCAAGGTTACCGATCCCACACAGAATCACAAAAGGAGTAATCAATCAAAGCATTAAGACAGAATCCAACCGAAGATGGAAATCCTCAAAGGGCATGAAACAGTCCAAGATCTTCATCAAAGGTATGGACAAGAAGAAGACAAGTCAACTAATGAGACTATCCAGAGCGAACATGAGGCTTATCACAGAGGTAATCACAAGACACTGTCGTCTTAATAAACATCTGACGGTGATAGGAGCGATAAGAGATCCAATGTGTCCTGAATGCATGGATAGCGAAGAAACCAGTTTCCACCTACTCGCTCAGTGCCCAATGTACTCGATGGCGAGATGGGAGATAATGGGATCGGACATATTAGACAAGGAAGACCTAGGACAACTAAAACTAGAAAACATTATAAGATTTTGCAAAGAAACCAAAAGATTCAAAGGGGAACCGTGACCGCTGGTATATCCATATCATTATGGTGAAATGGATGAAGTGACCAGCACTTAACGCGGGTGGATCGTCCATCCGGCAGTGGACGTCCCCGACAGAAATAATAATAATAAGGGTGTTAGACAACGATACAAATACATAGAAATACACATCAAAATACATGAGAATATGTTTAATAAACGAACAAACCCAGAAATACAGACATCTAGGCTCATCACATACATGCTTGTCCCTGTCGGGAATCGAATCCGAGCCTCATTGCGTCGCTATACGTTAGGCGTCTGCGCTAACTACTCGACCAAAGGAGTGTATTTTATGAATAAAATGAGAATGTTTGCAACTTTAGCTAGAACTGCATTAAAAAAACTAATATTAAAAGGAGGAAAGGAGACACGAGAAAAGGTAAAAAGTCTATTATTAATAGAAGAGTTCTACCTTAGACATCATCCCTATCATCCCGAAAATACGCAAACCCAGGGACTTTAAATAGAGAACTAGAATAAAGCTATGTCTCCGAAACGGCAGTGACTGCAACATTATATTGACTGATAATGTAACATAAGTCAGGTTTTTTATTCTTGAGAGAACGACTGTTCCTCTGAAGTAAGTTAATGCTTAGGTTATGACGATCTTACATTCAGATAGGTAATGGTCTCCAAATAAACTATATTTTTCGACGTTTTATGAAAACATAAACTCTTGTTACTTTATAGAATAACGTAAATACTCCAAGGCATTGATTATTTTAAAATTGTATTGTCTTTGACAGAATGTATGGTAAATTGTTATTTTTTCCCATCCCTAAAATTAACAAAAGAAAATCATATCTTATAGATTGACTTATTTTATTTCAATCCTTCATAAAAAATCTACCAATTAGAATTAATTTCTAATTTTTTTAAGTAAATAGAATTTTCTCCAAACAAATTGTTTGTATCTTTTCTAGTTTATATTCCAAGGATCTCATCCTATAAAATATTTGATTCTGTGTCTTGTGTGTTTGAAACACTATTCATATTACCTCCGGTACCTGCTCGTGAAGTCCCAAATGACTCTAGATCTCTTTATGAGATTTATATCAAGAAACTGATAAAATGTAACTTTTACGCCTTTTGGGATCGTATTTACATATTTGATAACAATACTAGATTTAAGAGAATAATATTCAATTAGTTAAAGTTTACGTTCATTTTCATCTGAGCCGGCCTTTTTAACAAATCAGTTTATAATATTCACAACATATATGTCCAAATATACACTCGCAAATTACGAATTGTATATATATATATATATATATATATATATATATATATATATATATATATATAATATATATAATATATATATAGTTCGTTTGCTTGCATTACAATGCAGTTACATGGTAAAAGATCATTATAAATACTCACTTTAATAAGCACATAATAAATTTTGAGGGAATTAAAATATTTTATAATGAATTCGTTTTGAATTTTGATCATATTGATCATATCAATTTAATAGTATATGTAGGACCTTACATAACTAGTGCTGTCAGAGAAATATAAAAAAGTATAGCCAGAAAGCTTTCCGAACCTTCGTCACACAGGTGACTGTTTATTAAATCTTGTTGACGCCTAAATCAGACCACGGACTATTGTCATCATTTTATTATTTTCGACAATATCAACCTTATTTGAAACATATTTTTTGGTCTGAATGCTGCCATAAACGATTTCTCGGATACTATATTGACGTCAGGTTCTGTTGATATGTATTAAGCAGAAAATGAGTATCGATGCCAGTGAAGCGTAATGTCATCTACTTCCCCATTCAAGTTACATTATGTTATGTACCAGTAGATATTCGAGTTGCTCACACTAAATAACAAGTTCCCTATTTTCATTTCCCTATTTTCATTTGTGTGCAATGGAATGTTTATGAGATGATTTATAGGATGGCAGGTATTCCAGACTCCAGAGGGCTATAAAAAATGTTATAACTTTGCAAATGAAAAAGCTGTCCAATTATAGTTTACGGAGCTTCATTTTTATCCCAATAATAGGTATAAATGTAAGAAATATTTTTAATAACCATTAACGTTAGAAGTTCTACCAAAACACTTATTTATTTTTCCTACAAAGAACAATAGGAAAGCTTTTTGTAAAACGTAGCTAGAGTGTACTCAAGGTTGCAATGTTTGGATCTTAAACTCGATCAGTATTATTTTATATATGACTGAACCAAAACGTATAAACATACTAGTATATGTCCTAATTTTAGTACGTATCGATATAATAATACACATATATACATACATGGAGGGCCGGAAATAATAAATTTAATGCTTGATAATACTCCTATGTAATTGGGCTTATAATTTTAATTACATTATGGACCACATTAAATCAAAGGAAAATAGACCTGATTAAAAAAGAAACATTATTTAATTGATCTGATTTATATTTGAATAAAATATTCTATCTGTAATTTGTAAACATCTACATTAAAATGTTCTCTTACTTTATTCTGCTACAACAATTAAATATTGTTAATCTTAATTGTGAATTTCGATTTCTAAAGATATTGGTAATACAAATTGGTTGAGTTAGAAATACCTTATAGTAGTATAATAGTAACAGAATATTAATACTACGAGCCTATTTTTATTTCTTGTATTGATAGTATGTCTGTCGCTGTTTTTTTTATAGTCATTTAAATTTTGGCGAATATATAGTAAGTTATTATAAATGTATTGAGAAGCGACCATAAGAATACCGATTTCTTTAAAAACATCTCTTGGGGAGTCTCCAGCTTTTAAGTTACAAATAGCCCGTATAGCTCGGTTTTGTAAAAAATTTCGGCAGCGCTGCCCTATAGTAAAATACCGTAAGACAATATACTGTGAAAATAACTAAAATAAACGAGTCGAGCCGTATTAGCGTCTGTTAATTGTCTTACTTTTTTAATTGCAAAGACGGCTGAGCTAAGTTTGCTTGCGAGTGTCGAGAGATTGGGGTTCCACTGGAGCTTTCTATCTAAAGTTAAACCTAAGAAAGTTGTCGAGTCGGTCAATTCTAACACTTCATTGTTAAGGAATTAACTACAATTTTGACATCTTATATTCGGAAGTGTAAATTCCATGCATTTAGTTTTCTTACTATTTAATACCAAATTATTAATTTCGAACCAATGAAGAACACGTGACAGAGCAAAGTTAACTTTGTCAAAATGAGCTTTATTACGATCAACTTTAAAAATAAGCGAGGTATCATTAGCAAAAAGTACAATGTCACATAAATTAGAACTCTCATACCGCAAAGAATCGCCAACGACGGTCGTTCTATTCTTTATAGCACTTTATGACACTCTTTACAAATACACTAAACTGTTTACCATTTAAACTCTCAACTATCACTGTTACACAACTTAGTCTCTCGATCACACACTCAGGGGTTTATTATAACTGTTACACTTTTATCACAATAGCACCACCACACAACTAGTACTTCAAATTTCACAATGCCTCCTCTTAACCGAGCTGCGATTTATATACTTCTAACTAAGAAGTCAAATCAGTATCCAATATTACATTTATTTTATCAATTAAACTTCTATACAGAGATTCAATTGTTTTAGTCAAATCAACAACTTATATCTTTATTTTTAGTCAAAACCAAACTACTATTAATACATACTATCTAACTATAACGTAACTATATGTACTATTAATACATACTATAAATATACTATCAATATATACTATCAATACGTACTATCAATACGTACTATCAAAACGTACTATCAAAACGTACTATTATTATGTACTATCAATACGTACTATCAATATGTATTATCAATATCTACTATCAATACGTACTATCAATATGTACTATCAATAAATACTATCAATATACTATCAATACGTACTATCAATATATACTATCAATATGTACTATCAATATATACTATCAATATGTACTATCAATACGTACTATCAATATCTACTATCAATACGTACTATCAATATGTACTATCAATATGTACTATCAATATGTACTATCAAAACGTACTATCAATATTTAATATCAATACGTACTATCGATACGTACTATCAATATGAACTATGAATACGTACTATCAATACGTACTAACAATACGTACTATCAATATGTACTATCAATACGTACTATCGCTATGTATTAATACGTACTAACAATATGTACTAACAATATGTACTATCAATACATACTATCAATACATACTATCAATACATACTATCAATATTCTATCAATATTTACTATCAATACGTACTATCAATATGTACTATCAATACGTACTATCAATACGTACAATCAATACGTACAATCAAATAGATTTAAATAAAACAAACACTAAATGTTAAGTGATGACTATTAGTAAAATAAGTAAACTGAATTCTAATTAGTTAAGCCGTTTCCAAGATTAGCGTGCACAAACACACAGACATACAGGCATACTTATATATAGACATATAGACAAACAGACAAAATTGAAAAGCATTGTTTCGGGTTCTCTTGCTCTTATAAAGGCCCCCCATTATGTTTTTTTTTTTATATTTTCCATGTACAGAAATCGCTCAGTGACAATTTTATTATATGTATAGATAATTATATAATATAAAATAATTCATTAATAATTCAGGTAGTTTATAAAATACACAAATAAATTACACAAGTTTTTAAAAGTTTGAAATAAATACCAGTACTACGTTGCTATCAATGTACAATCCCTTAACATATTGTTTAATTTGTTGCAATAAAGTTACAATTTTGAATGAACATGATCCGTTCTTTTTCTTAATAGCTACCTTTATTAACGAGCAGGTTCCACTATTTAGTCAACAAATCAATTTCCTTGACGAACAAAACCATTGCCGATCAGTTTCAATCCATAATAAGCAAAATAATCATGATCGAAAATCACATATCAAACTCATAGAGTTTAATATACTTTCTATGATCAAACTTCGTCACAACATATCCACGGATATATAAAAAAACATAGTAAAATATTTCTATTCTCTGCACTACATATTATATCATTTTATAGTTTTTGTAGAACTTATATTATCATGAATTGTCAAAGAAATATAAGTATGAAAGCTTTTTCTTTTCTCACGACGAAATTTCTCAATATTTGTAACGCAGATATGCGACAAAAATAATCTTAAGGTGATTAGAAATTTTACTAGTTTCTTATACCAGTAGATTGGTTATCCAAGCTCGAAGAATAGGGGCCGTAGAAAAATGATAACGATAACATGAAATCGATCTAAAGATAAAGTTAACGATTATTATACGGTGAATAGAGGATGATATTAGCAATAAACGCGACCAATGATCTTCAGGCTCTCCGTGGATCGGAAGCAATTAAAACACATTACCCCACTCGATAGTTATCCCCTCCTCCTACTTATCTCCGTCAACCATTTCGGTGTCTGACACAGCAACAAGTCTAGATACAGATTGATCCACTCGTAATATGTGATATTTAAGGAAGTTAGATTATTTATGATTGCATAAGTTATTATCTGTAACAGCTGCTTCTATATATGCTAATTAAACTAACTTTGTGACCTGGATTTACGTAATATCTCACAACTTTTTTGTTAATTTGATTTTTCAACTTTTAAGTTTTTGACGACATTATTTTTTCAGACACGTAAATATGTAATGTATTCTCCGCTTACAGCAAATAAGATACTTTTTAATACATAAATGTATTAGGTAAAATTCAAATAAGTCCAAATTGTAAACATAGTAATTATGATTTATTATTGTATTATAATAGTACCTACAAGTCGGATGTCTTTGTGTATAGTCTCTTTTTCTTTGAATTAATATTAAGGGTGAAAGAATGCCCCGCTGTTAACGTTAATTTTACATTCTATTCAGTAAAAATTTGGGACGGTTTTTCTGATTTTACTCCCATTGTTGGAAAAAAAATCGGAAACCAATTTCAATTACATTGAGTGTTCATCTTTTCACCTTTTTATTAAAGTGTTTTCTGTTAGTCACAGCATATTAAGTAAGAACGATTTTAATGATAATAACTAAATGACGTTAAAAATAACCCAAATTAATACATTAACAAAGTAGGGTACCAAAAACAATGTTAAAGATAGAGTTAGTTATATTTTTAACACTCAGGACCGCAATATATTTAAGCTTAAAATATTAACCATAAACAAGGTTTCTAAAATGCTACACTATCAAGTTAGATATAATCAGTTGAATTAAGAGGTCAGGAAGCAGGTCAGGCAGCTCAGGGATATAAACCAGTATATCATACATTCATATGTGTGATCACTAAGTACTCATGTACTTAGTGACCACACTTTCTGACTCAACCGAAACGAAATAATAAACTCCATGATATTATTAGAGCGAAGCATCAATCTGCGGTAGATACAAATCTTTTCGTGTCAAATGTCTAAGAATATATCATCAATCTTCATCTATAGTTTTATATGAGAGGCTTTTCTTTCACAAAATTTGATTTCAGTATCTACCATATAAGAATATTTCTAATCTAACGAATTGAACGTTATTTAGTGACACAGTTTGTTTTTTTATTTAGATTTTGTTTAATGAAAGTATTAAACATAACTCTTTATGTATTTTCACGTCAATACTACTTTCAACAGATTTTTAATTTAATAATTTAAAAATCTGAATCTATAACTGATGATTAGATTATTTATATACTCCTTACTTTATAGCAGTTCTTGTTTGGAATAGATGAAAGTTCTGTACCTACCCCACAAAGGAAAATGGTAAGAAAACAATTAGGGTAAGTAATTGTTAAAAATAATTTGACAAAACAAAATATCACATTGATAATTCGTTCTATAAAAGGATTATTTTGAGACCGATACTGTAATAACGGCAAAACCAATTAATTACATCTGAAGATGAAATAATAACGCTCCAACCTATCTCGTATTCGTAAATCGTACAAGGGAATATTAATGTCAATTAATTGTTTGCAAAATACATCACGGATACCCAGTTTCTAAAGATACATTATAACCTTATATTATCATTAAGTATTTCTTCATAACATGAATCTTAATGTTTACTCATTCGTCTCTGCCTGTGTTTTAATACAATGGAGGAAATTATCCTGTAGTGCTTAAAATATTTTATACAAATATATACAAATATATAATACTACATGAAATATTTTTACGACTATTCAAAACTAGAAACGTATACGTTTCATCCGCCCCGTTGGTCGAGTGGTTAGCGTAGACACCTAAACGTATAACGGCGCAATGGGGCTCGGGATCGATTTCCGACAGGGACAGGCATGAATGTGATAAGCATAGATGTTTATATTTCTGGGTTTGGTTGCTTATTAAATATAATCCGAATGTTTATAATATGTAAATCTATGTATTGTATCGTTGTCTAACACCCTTAACACAAGCAAGTAATTTGTTTACCTACGCGTTAGATCAATGTGTGTAATTTGTCCTGTGATATTCTTATTATTATTATTATTTATACCAATACCTATATTGGTAGATTGTTAAACTTAGGCTACTACGATAAGTAATCATATTATTTACTTGTTAGATCCACACTTTCAATTATGAGAGAGACATTATGTTCGATAGACATATACTGTTCGTAAAACACTCGTTCCCGTCAACTTTCAATGTCAACTGTCAAAATGATGTCATCATTTCGAAGGCACAAATTTTGTTTTAGATATATTTTGACTGGAAATTATATTTTCATAGATAAATCTTATAGACAGTTTTCGAACGGCTCTAGTCAAATAAAACTAAAATTATATGTTAAGAAATAACATAAAAATTCGCGAATCGTTCTATGTATTGATTATATTTATTACATCTAATTTAATTGTTTTTGTAGAACTTATCTTGGCTTGTGATGTCATGGAAATGGATTTTTGTCATCATTTAAATATTTTTGAGAACGTAAGTTCAATATAATATATATATTTTGCCCTGAGTGCTGCCAAACATCATTTCTTGGATACTATCTTGTCTTCGAGTTCTCTTGATGTGTATTTAGCAGTAAATGAGTATCGGTACAGTGAGGCGCGATGTCGTCCACTTCCGCATTCGAGTTAGGTTATATGATAAATGATAACAAGTTTCCGACTTTAAACTTCTGTATGATAGAATATGTATGAGATTAAAGGAAGGATGGCACATATTTTTGAATATAAATGCTAGCCATTTACAAATGAAAAAAGCTCTCAATTTTTTTTAAGGATAAAATGTAAAAAACAATATTGTAAACAGTTTTTATAATTTTATAATCGACATCTTTAAACCTAATACTAAAGTAATTAAACTTAATAGAATAAACTTAAACGCAATAAATATTTTAAGGACGAAATCGCTATTTATTTATCACTAGCTGTGCCTGCGACTTCGTACGCGTAGATTCCGATTTCGAAAAAACGTACCCGTTCAAAGTTTCATCCAACTCCGGCAAGTAGTTTTTGCGTGTAGAATTATTTCTTGTTTATTTTTGTATAATTTTTTATTTTCAATCACAGATATTTTTTTACTGAGTAGGTAACCCAGTTACGTATTTTTTTTATTGGAAAGTATAATATTATTCCCTAAAAGACCTACTTTAAGTTTTGAAAAAATGTCTTACCGCAATGGTACGAAAATAGGAGATTATTGACTTTATTTGTTAACCGATTAAAATTTTAAAAAAACACAAAATGTAAAGTGAAGCCCATGATAATATATTCCCGAAAACTTCTCCGAACCGGTTAATCCGTTTCTGAGATTAGCGTGCACAAACATATAGACGAACAAACAAAATGAAAAAAACATTGTTTTGGGTTCTCTGTATGAATTTTTGAAAATATTTTTCATCTACAGAAATCGAAGAGTGACAATTTTATTATATGTATAGATATATGGATATGTTTCTTGAACACTTTAAGTACTTATATCTTTTGTTTGCAATGAAAGTGAAAAACTAAATGTTTATGTAAAAAAGTTATTTATACTGGTAATATATTTAATACATTGAAATAGAACTGTTTTTTTTATTATGGCTTTAACTCGCGTATAATTAAATTGTAAATTTAACCCGAAGTTACGAATACTTTGCAGTAACCGTGTTCACGGTTCACGGTGTTTTCGATTCCGGAAAATATTCGAAACGTCGCGTCGGGTTAAATATAAAAAGTAAATTAAAAACTTAATTATACGCATGTTAGTTGTTAACGATTTTGTTGTTATTAGATAATTCGTTATAACAAAGAATAGATAGACGAGAAATGAAAATGAAATTATTATGGAATGAAAAACTTTCATACTAAATAAATTATACAAGAAAATGGATATTCTAAATCATTTGAAGCGCAAGTATTTATATGTCCCACACACTTACGCAGCGGCCTAATAGTATCCGGATTTATTATTCTGTCTTGACTGATTTTGAAAATTCGGTCATTTGGTATGTTCTCTTTATATAAAAACGAATATACAAAAATCTTTAGAAAGACATATGACCTTGCGTATAACTTAGGTTATGATTATTATTCAGATAATAGTATATTTACAAATCTATACTAATATTATAAAGCTAAAGAGTTTGTTTGTTTGAACGCACTAATCTCTGGAACTACTGGCCCGAATTGAAAAATTCTTTTTGTGTTGAATAGTCCGTTTATTGAGGAAGGCTATAGGGTATATGTCATCTCTCTGTGACTTATAAAAGTCAAGCAGCAATGAAAAATGCTGCAAAAACGGGAAAAAATTCCTCGCGCTGAGGAAACACTAAAAACCGCGCGGACGAAGTCGCGGGCGACCCCTAGTATTTTAATAAAAATGATAAAATGCTTCTTGCTGAAAACAAGGTTTATTAAGGATTTCCGATTCCTATTTATTTTTAACAAAAATGGACTCCCCGTCTTTAAATAAATCCACCTTATATTTTTAACACGCTTTTATTAGCTTCGAATGTATCTATCTATGTGTCTCTTTTTTCCGCAATAATTTTATTATATTACGAATTATTTATTGCTTTTAAGGTCGATTCATTTTTAAAACGTGTTTTTAGTTGTTTTTAACTATATTTATTACTTATACTAGTGAAGCTTTTTTCTTTCTTTTAGTGTCATTACTGTATGATATGATATAATATGATTGATGTCTGTATCTTATTTTAGTTGATCATCTATCACTGTTACTACTCGTTTATTTCACAATCACACAAAAAGCTTTGTTTCGCTTTTATTAGACGTCATCTAATTTTGATTTAGGGTAACTTATATAAAAACTCAATTACCTATATATATATTAGTATAATTAATAACTTATAATTATTACTATATTTCGCCTTTGCATGTAAGTCATAACAAAAATAATTTCCCTAATAATTAAAAATTTAAAAAACCGTCGATACTAAAACGACCTCTAAAAAGAATAAAAATAATATAATTATTTTTATTAATAATATAATTATTTTTACTAATAATATAATTATTTTTACTAATAATATAATTATTTTTACTAATAATATAATTATTTTTACAGTAAAGTCGTTGCGTCGGGGAAGCATTGTACGTACGTTGATGATAGTGTCTTTATTACGAAGTTAATCATTGAGGACTTAGACTACGATTCGATATCGTAATTTCTTTATTTGCCTTAGTAACTTACTTGCATTTTAATTTCTTCCTTTATTAAACAGTCCCCCGACGCAATGACTTCATTAAGTACATAATAATAACATAATATTTTTTATTCTTTTTAGAGGTCTTTTTTGTATCGGGGGTTTTTAAAAATTTTATTTCATTTTATTCCGCTTTTTAAAGTTATATTACTGGTTTCTTAATTGTACTATATGAACCTACAGACACATAAATTTTAAGTTGTTTAAGTATTTCTATTAATCTATCCTAATATTATAAAAAAGATATATTTGTTTGTTTGTTTGAATTGAATAGGCTCCGAAACTACTGGACCGATTTAAAAAGGTCTTTATTGTATTTACTATATTTGATAGGCTATTTTTTATAATCATCATCATCATCACTAATATTATAAAGAGGAAAGATTTGATTGTTTGTTTGTTTGAATGAATAGGTTCTGAAACTACTGGACTGATTTCATAAAATATTTTACCTTTAGACATCCTACATTATCCCTCTGATAAACATAGGTTATTAAATATAATAGGAGATAGGAAAAGGATCTGTTGGAAAATTTCGACAATGTAATAAATTATAAATGTATTAAGTAACATGATTCCAGACACTCTTATATAAGTAGGTATATACGAATATTAATAAATATAAACATTTAAAATGATTTAAAAACACTATTATGAAGGGATTTAAATATATTTTTTACAGTCTACGTGGACGCAGTCACGGGCAACAGCTATCTCTAATAAAGTACTTTACCAGAGTAAGTAAGTGTAAAAAAACTTTGAGCCTACATAACAAGGCTTTTTTTCCTATATAGCGCGAGCGAAGCCGCTGGAAACATCTATTATTGCATAAGAACCTTCCACCAATAAAACGTCAATATCTTGGAGACGACTATTTCTATTTCGACCAATCATAGCTAAGAACCATCTCGACGAACATAGCTCTCGATTAAAAAACCGCATTCAAATCCGTCTACGCGTTTGGCCGCTATATTGCCACAGACAGACACATAAACACACAGATACACAGATCGACAGCTGAAACTTATACCACCCCTCTTTTTATTCACCAAACTTACATTTATTATTACTTGCACACTGGGAACGACTCTTTGGCCCACACGGCAAAAGAGAAAGCCGATCTCTTGGGCACTCTTTTTGCCTCAAACTCGACTTTGGACGACCAGGGGAGGGCACCGCCTATCATACCGCGGTGTCCGAGCTTTATGCCGGAAATAGTTTTTAGGCAAAAACTCATCCGAAAAACCCTCCTTTCCTTGGTAGTTCATAAGTCGAGTGGGCCAGATGGTATCTCTCCAGTTGTGCTACGAACATGTGCCCCTGAGTTGACACCAGTGCTAACGCGTCTATTTCGGTACTTTTACTTGAAAGGCGTAGTCCCGGTCTCATGGAAGCGTGCCCTTGTCCATCCGATCCCTAAAAAAGGCGATAGCTCGGACCCAGCTAACTACAGACCTATCGCCATTACCTCTCTTCTCTCCAAAGTAATGGAGTTGAACCCTCCTATGGGCTTCCCGAGAGTTTATGTAAGTGGATCACCAGCTTCCTCACTGGGCGGAGCATACAGGTCGTTATAGATGGTTTTTGCTCGGACCCTAAGCCCGTGAACGCTGGTGTACCCCAAGGCTGCGTGCTATCCCCAACTCTGTTCCTCCTGCACATCAATGATATGCTGGATATCTCCAACATACATTGTTATGCGAATGACAGCACTGGGGATGCGGTATATTCCGGCCGTGCAGGTCTCTCTCGGGAAAACGTCGACGAGTGCCGAAAGAAACTTGTGTCTTCTATAGAGACTTCCTTGGGGCTGATCTCTGAGTGGGGTGAACTGAACCACGTACAGTTCAATCCCCTGAAGATACAAGTTTGCGCGTTTACCACTAAGAAAACCCCATTCGTCGTATCACCGCTCTTCGAGAGCACTCCCCTCATTGCCTCGCCAAGTATCAGAATACTGGGTCTCGACATTTCGAGCGATTGTCAGTTTCGTGGTCATCTGGAGAGCAAGGCCAAGTTGGCCTCGAAAAAATTGGGAGTGATTAATAGAACGAGGCAGTATTTCAAAACTGGCCAAAGACTTGCGCTCTATAAGGCGCAGGTCCGGCCACACATGGAGTACTGTTCTCATCTCTGGTCAGGATCACCCCAATATCAGCTTCTACCATTTGACCGCGTACAACGGAGAGCCGTTCGGATTGTCGGGGACCCGGTGCTCTGCGAACGGCTAGACTCTTTGGCATTGCGTAGAGACGTGGCTTCCTTGTGCGTCTTCTACCGCATTTACAACGGGGAATGTTCCGAAGAACTATTCGATCTGATGCCTGCCGCCGAATTTCATCACCGCGCAGCGCGCCATCGCCTCCAATATCATCCTTACCACCTGGATGCGTGGCGATCCTCTACTGTGCGGTTTTCAAGGACATTTTTCCCACGTTCCACTCGCTTGTGGAACGAACTCCCTTCGGTGGTATTTCCAGATCGATACGACATGGGTACCTTCAAAAAAGGCGTTTACTCCTACCTACATGGCCGGCAACACTCTTGTAAATCCTCGGATGTTGCAAGAGTTCATGGGCGGCCGTGATCACAAGCCATCTGTGACCCGCCAGCTCGTTTGCCCTCCTCTAACATAAAAAAAAAAAAAAAAAAAACAAATTATAATATAATACTTAGATATACTGAAAAAATATTTTTTTCTACGTTCTATAAATATAAACTTAACACAAAAAGTTTATTTTATTGCAAGAAAGTTATAATTTGTTTTCACCCTTTAAGAACTTGGAATCGCAAAAGTTTTTCATGTTGCTTGTAATTTACATCAATAAAACGATATGTTATTTTATAGTTCTGAATTTTGTTGGAATATTAAACAAGAATTTATATAAGAAAGTTACTTACAATGTAGGTAGTAAGTATTGTCATACTCAAAATTATTTCGTTCGACGTAACCACTATTCTAATAATCTTATTTAGTTTCGCAACGAAGATAAAAAATATAATATTTGAATCTTTAGGGATCGTATTTCCATATTTAAAAATAAAACTGAATTAAAAAGACAAAATAGAGATATTTGGCTAAAGGTTACGGTTATTCCCCATATAGACAACTTTTTTTAAGAGGCAGGTTCAAATTCAGTCACCCAAATCGATTATTGTAACAAACAGAAGCATTTCAGATAACTGCTTTAATCAATGTAAGTAAAAAAATCGATATCCTATCTTCCTTCTTTACTCTGAACATATTATAATAGGTATTATTTTAGGTTTATATCATAATCATATAATTATTTTATTTTCTATGGGTCGTTTCTTTTTTTATTTCAGTAAGAGAATTAAGTTTTTATTATTTTAACATGGATGGTGGATGATGTTTTCCATAAAGACGTTCAGAGATTTTATAAGCTCTCCGTGGTTACGGAAGCAATTAAAAATCTTTTTGTATTACCTAAGTCATTACTCCACATATATTATCGGCCTTCAATCACCACGGTTCCTGAGCAAGTCTGAGTATCTTATTGTATACAACAATCTGTTAAATAAAATACTAGTAAGTCCAAATTGTAAATAAAATAATTAATATTTGTTATTGTTATTATAATAATATAGATCGATTATCTTCTTTATTGTACCAAAGTAAAGTTGTTTGTCTGTATTTGAAGAAAAATATGTGAATTAGGTTGCAGTAGCGATAAGTGACTGATAGTATACTAAATATTCAGCAACAAAATTAAATATTTAGAAGCCGCTCTTTTTTAATTTATATTAGTGGAGAATGAGTGCCCCGCTAAACAATAAACGTTTATTTTACATTCTATTCAAACGGAAACTCTTAAAAAACTGGACATTCAAAGACTTGCGTGAATTTGTAATATAGATATGGAACGAAAACACAATGGAGAAGATTGATGGTTTACATTAGCATAATTGAATAAAATGGATCATTTACCAATCCGAAGAAAAAGTTTTGAAAGTTAGGTTGGGGTGTTAGGGAAAATATCAAAATGTATGTCATAATAGGTATATAGTCAAATTTGGGTAAAAGCATTTCATGACTGATGTCGCCATGTGCTTTTGATTTTGTTTTGAAAGGCTAACCCGTGATCTTCGTAACATTACATTACTTATTTTATTTTATTTTGTTATTTACACAGTATCTTGTCTAATGGCATGCTGTTATGGAATATCTGATACAATATTCCATCATATTATAGGCATTTTTAACGGCTATCAATATGGATGTTTAAAATGCCTATAACATGAGGCCACGAGAAATGTTAAGAAATAAACTCAATGAAATTTAAATTTTCACTATATACAACAAAATTATCTATGAACATTTTATTTGCATGAATAAAAATATCTATAGATTCAAGAAAAATTCTGATCGTTATAAAATTAACACCATAAATAAAAATAAACCTGCTGTTCTCTACCAATAGGTATTAGGTACCTACACTCCATTAAATAGGTCATTTATTTGTATCGTTTCTGTATGTAGTGTGCAGTAAAGAATATTTTTATTATTATTAATTTCTGCAGCATTCACTGTGGAAATTTGTTACAATAACGTACCCAATAAAGTATTTAGTATATAAATTAAACATTAAATAGAATTTTATAATAAAAACCCACTACAGTGTAAGGGCCGGATCGCCCCCTCCCTAAAACATGGCAAAAGGGGTAAATGGCTGACTCCTACTTTATACCCGTAAATAGATGCTGCTTGCGGTGACTAGTCTGGCCAACCACTGTATATTTTTTCAATTTTAATTGTCTAAATTCATTATTATTATATTTTTCGAATTGATTAGTGATATTGACGTTTGTAAAAAGTGGCCACAATATAACAAAACCCGGCTGTGTTTGTTATGTGGTTACCTTTATCTAGAAGTACCCTACACCTTACTAATAAGTGTTTCACGGTTCCTACTGTCTCCCCACAGATGTTGCAAGACTTTTCGGTGGCTTTGCTTTGCTTACTAAATTACTTTGATCTGGAAGAGTCATTTGGAATGCATTGAGATAGAATTTTAATAATGCTGGGGACCAATCATAAATTAAGGTGCGCCACTTCAAGGGTAGTGGGATATAAAAATCTCTTATGGTCACCCATTCGTTTTGAATTTCTAGGCACATCACGTGGAGTTATCGTTTTTGTCTTGTCGAATAAAAGATTTTGTTATGTCTATGTCTTGAACTTTCCTACTTGATCCTAGCCCTACTTTATTCCTTTGAGCACCTATCATAATTTTTTTATGGAATTGATGTCGAAACTCGAGCTCTGAGGCAACTTTGTCTTATGCAAGAGAAGTTACAGTATCATCTTTAGATTTTCCGATATGTCTTTTGGTAACTCTTAGATTTTGTAGAGCTCCTATGGATTTTTTAAATTTTAACTCAAAATTTTTTCGGTCTCTAAGTAAGGTAGAAGAGTCCGCCGAGTACGCTAACCCAGCTCGGGTTCTCTTCAATGTCTTTATGACGCTTGCATCTAACGTGGACAAAAGGGTTTTATTAATATCATAAACGAGGAAAGGCCAATTAAGAAGTGATGTTAAAAAAAATATCGTAAATCCAAGCTTTTTTGAGGTTCCTTATTGGTTGGTTATCTACCTTTTTGAGATCATTTAAAAAGTTGTCGACTTTTACATCCAACGATGAAGTACGGCCTTGGCAATAAATTTTTAGCGTTAGTACTGTTACGGAAGCCCGTACAGTACTAACGCTCTGACTGCTTATTATAAGACCCAGATCGTAAGAAGTATATTTGGAATTCCGTTTACATAGACACAGACTAAAGCTTTACTTGGTTTTGTCCTTAATCCGCCCGTCCACGTACAGAAGTCCTCAACTACATTTAGAAGTACCTGACATTGGTTTGGATTACGTGTCAGTATCGCGAGATCATCTGCAAAAGCTAGTATGGATTCTATGTATTTGTTTTTAAACTTAAACCGATAACCCCACTTTTTTCATTTCTAATTAATTTGTCTATTAAAATATTAATAACTATGTATATTAAATATAATAGGCGAAATACAACAGTCCTAAAATAAACCAACTTTATAATTAAGTGGTTTTGGATGGTTTTTATTGAAAATTATAGAGAATTTTAATTTTGAATAGTATTATGCAATAATGTCGCCACTACCGTAGGAAAGTTATACCATTTAAGCGCGAACATCATCAGTTCATGTCGTACCGACCCAAAGGCGTTCTCTAAGTCTATACAACAAACCAACAAAAGAAAAGGCAACAAAAGGCGTTCTTTAAGGCCTGAAATATCTATTGTTAATCATGAATCATTTTTGTTTGTAAAAAAGAGAAAAATACTTGGGAAATTGTATTTGTTAGGGCTCCTCGCGGTGCTCCCTGGGCAACAATGGTTACAAAGAATCTTCGGGTTCTCCCGTTGGCTAATACGCGGCGCGGTGGAGGTAGGTCATGGGGGTTCGTGCCCGGTCCATGGCTGACCAGGGCGGGTAATATTTCGGGGGGCCTGCCCTGTGGGGGGGGAGGGGGGCTCGGGCATCTTTCCATCGTGGATCGCGTTGAAAAGTTGGCCTGGGCGTCGAGGATGGGAGGGCACAGGCCCTCTTTGCCGAGGTCGGCTATGGGATCGCACCTTGTATTTCTCTGAGAGCAGAGTGGACTGTGGAGTGGTTCCGTAGCTGTGTGGGGGGGGCGTGACGGTCTCTTTCTTGCTGAGGGAGAGACAGTCTGCGGCGATTAGGGTCTGGACCTCTTTCTACCAAGCACTGTATAGAAGGGTGCTTGGTGGGGAGACGGTCCGGGACGTTGCCTGGACTGATCGTTGCCAAGTGCGACGCCACGGTTGCGTTCGGCGATGGTTGGACTGAGAGTAGTGGGCTCCAAATTATGCCTTCTCTTACCGGCCTCGGCTGTCCACCGTGGCCGGCGGTAAAGGTCTGTCGGGTTCGTGGGTTGGGACCTTCTTGTGGATTTCCTGCGCGGCAGCTGTGGCGTGTGCATCCGCCGGGTTGTTTGCGGCAGCTGTGGGGTGTACATCCGCTGGGTCGTGTAGGTATCCTGGGGGTCTGACCGGTGGTCTCCTCTCGGGGAGACTACCGCGGCAAAGCTAGTCGAGGTCAATGATGGTTGAGTTGGGTTTGCCTGATTCCCTGAGACTGAGTCCGGCTAGAAGGGGGTCTCGGCCCCCTTCAGAGGCGGCAGGCTTGGGTGGGGGGAAGGGGATCCCTCCACAATCTATCAAGCCTGCGAAAAAGAGATGGGTACTCCTCGTTGCGGGGTACCCTCGGGGTTCACGTAAGACGGATTGATGAAAAGGATGTATCGAGAACAGTCGTTGGTATGAATGATGGTTATAAGAAAAGGTAACCGAAAAAGTCATGGATGAAGTGCAAGAAATATGATTTTGGCAAATAAGCAATTTTAAACTGCTTAACTGCTTTTAACGTACTTTTTAAAAACAATATGACACTTTTTAAAAACAATGTAGAGGAAATATATAAATGTCATATCATAAATAGCAGTAGATAGTTTAAAAATAATATGCAAGCTATTTAGAAGGCTATAAAAAGTGTTGCCATTACAAGGATAAAAGTTTTCCAATATTGAAAGATTTACTTTTTGCTTCGTTAAAAAACTGTTTAAAAACTTAAATTAAGAAAAATATAATGAACATCAATCAATTTGTTCTTTACTTTGTATCTCGACTATTGTAAAAGAGTTATATGAAAATAATTTTAGAAAGAAAATCACAACAATTATTATATAGTGGGATTGATTCTTACGGTTTAAAACTTAATGTCTTTAAAATAGGGTCGTTTGTTTCAATTGAAGTATCTACAAAAAATTATATAATGCTACATATTCCAATAAACAACCAACTTTTTTTTGGGAGTCTTGTCCAATTTTGCCAGTTTTCTTGAAAACATAACACGAAACATATTTTTTGGTCTGAATGCTGCCATAAACGATTTCTCGGATACTATGTTGACGTCAGGTTCTGTTGATATGTATTAAGCAGAAAATGAGTATCGGTGCCAGTGAAGCGTAATGTCATCTACTTCCCCATTTAAGTTACATTATGTTATGTACCAGTAGATATACGAGTTGCTCACACTAAATAACAAGTTCCCTATTTTCATTTCCCTATTTTCATTTGTGTGCAATGGAATGTTTATGAGATGATTTATAGGATGGCAGGTATTCCAGACTCTAGAGGGCTATAAAAAATGTTATAACTTTTCAAATGAAAAAGCTGTCCAATTATAGTTTACGGAGCTTTATTTTTATCCCAATAATAGGTATAAATGTAAGAAATATTTTTAATAACCATTAACGTTAGAAGTTCTACCAAAACACTTATTTATTTTTCCTACAAAAAACAATAGGTAAGCTTTTTGTAAAACGTAAAGCTAGAGTGTCCTCAAGGTTGCAATGTTTAGATCTTAAACTCGATCAGTATTATTTTATATATAACTGAACCAAAACGTATAAATATACCAGTATATGTCCTAATTTTAGTAGTTATCGATATAATAATACACATATATACATACATACATGGAGGGCCGGAAATAATAAATTTAATGCTTGATAATACTCCTATGTAATGGGGCTTATAATTTTAATCACATTACGGACCACATTAAATCAAAGGAAAAGACCTGATTGAAAAAGAAACATTATTAATTGATCTGATTTATATTTGAATAAAATATTCTATCTGTAATTTGTAAACATCTACATTAAAATGTTCTCTTACTTTTTTCTGCTACAACAGTTAAATATTGTTATTCTTAATTATGAATTTCGATTTCTAAAGATATTGGTAATACAAATTGGTTGAGTTAGAAATACCTTATAGTAGTATAATAATAACAGTAGTATAATAATAACCAGTAGTATAATATTGTTATTATATTTTAGGTACTAAATACATCAAGTTCGAAAACTTAATTTTCCTTTTAATTTGAGATCAAACTTTTTCCTAAAACTACCCAGTTGATTTGTTAAATTTACAAGCTACTTTTTATTAAAAATAAATAAACAATATGATATTGTCAGAGTGGTCAGAATTAAAAAAAGCGTAAAATATATTACAAAAGTCGGTACGTGGATACCCCTTGGACCATCATCGTTTATAGACGTTCGACAATTTTCGTGATCAGAATGGCTTACATTAAAGATGTATTTGATAAAACACCTACCTTTGTACAGTAAAATCCATCACAGAAATATGTAATGATATGTTTAGAAATTGCTTATTTGAGAGAGCAATTTTAATGTGCAAACATTTATTTAATATTGTAGTTCCTTCGTACGACAAACAATGAAATAGGTTGAAAGGTTCTTATTTTATATTCTACCCTCCCGATAATATATTATTGTGTGAAAATATCTATAAACATATAGCCATATACATACATATAGCCATGTTAAGTTTATTTAAATTTATGTAACTATAGAATGTATTATGTAACTACTATCAATACTTATACTTATATTTATGTAACTACTATCAATACTTACTATCAATACGTTCTATCAATATGTACTATCAATATCTACTATCAATACGTACTATCAATACGTAATATCAATATGCACTATCAATATGTACTATCAATACGTACTATCAAAACGTACCATATATCAATATGTACCTTCAGTTCTTACCAGAAATATAAAAAAATAAAAAAGTTAAAAAAAGGTCTTACCGCAATGGAATAAGAGATTATTAACTTTATTTATTATCCGTTTTAAATAAATAAAAAAATATATAAAGATTTAAATTTATATTTACCCTAATAGGTATCATGCAAATCTTCTTCTTAATTCGTAATTAACATAAATTGACATAACTTCTTTATTTCTTAACCGATTTAAATAAAACAAACACTAAATGTTAAGTGATGACAATTACAATATATTCGTGAAACTTGCATTCAAATTAGTTAAGCCGTTTCCAAGATTAGCGTGCACAAACACACAGACATACAGGCATACATATATATACAGACATATTATAGACAAACAGACAAAATTGAAAATTTCATTGTTTCGGGTTCTCTTGCTCTTATAAAGGCCCCCAATTATGTTTTTTTTTTAATATTTTGTTTTTTTTTTTTTTTTTTATCATATGTATAGATAATTATATAATATAAAATAATTCATTAATCATCAATGTAGTTTATAAAATACTAAATAATTTATTAAATGTCCGAATGTACGTAAACTATAGATTTAATAAATTACACAAGTTTTTAAAAGTTTGAAATAAATAGCAGTGCAAGGTTGCTATCAATGTACAATCCCTTAACATATTGTTTAATTTGTTGCAATATAGTTACAATTTCAAATGAACATGTTCCGTTCTTTTTCTTTACCTTTTTTAACGAGCAGGTTCTACTATTCAGTCAACCAATCAATTGCTTTGACGAACAAAAGCATTGCCGAACAGTTTCAATCAATAATAAGCAAAATAATCATGATCGAAAAACACATCAAACTCATAGAATTTAATATACTTTCTATGATCAAACTTCGTCACAACATATCCACGGATATATAAAAAAACATAGTAAAAGATTTCTATTCTCTGCACTACATAGTATATCATTTTATAGTTTATGTAGGACTTATATTATCATGAATTGTCAAAGACATATAAGTATGAAAGCTTTTTCTTTTCTCACGACGAAATTTCTCAACATTTGTAACGCAGGTTTGCGACAAAAATAATCTTAAGGTAAAGAAATTTTACTAGTTTCTTATACCCGTAGATTGGTTATCCAAGCTCGAAGAATAGGGGCCGCAGAAAAATGCTAACGATAACATGAAATCTATCTAAAGATAAAGTTAACGATTATTATACGGTGAATAGAGGATGATATTAGCAATAAACGCGACCAATGATCTTCAGGCTCTCCGTGGATCGGAAGCAATTAAAACACATTACCCCATTCGATAGTTATCCCCTCCTCCTACGTATCTCCGTCGACCATTTCGGTGTCTGCCACAGCAACAAGTCTAGATACAGATATATAATGTCTAGTCTAGATTGATCCACTCGTTATATGTGAAATTTAAGGAAGTTAGATTATTTATGATTAAGTTATTATCTGTAACAGCTGCTTCCATATATGCTAATTAAACTAACTTAGTGACCTAAGGTTTTACGTAATATCTCACAACTTTTTTGTAAATTTGATTTTATACCTTTTAAGTTTTTGATGACATTATTTTTTCAGCCACGTAAATATGTAATGTGTTCTCTGCTTACAGCCAATGAGATACTTTTTAATACATAAATGTGTTAGGTAAAATGCAAGTAAGTCCAAATTGTACACAAAGTAATAATTATTTGTTATTGTATTATAATAGTACCTACAAGTCGGATGTCTTTGTGTATAGTCTCTTTCTCTTTGAATTAATATTAAGGGTGAAAGAATGCCCCGCTGTTAACGTTAATTTTACATTCTATTCAGTGAAAAATTAAGGACGGTTTTTCTGATTTTACTCCTATTGTTGGTAAAAAAATCGGAAACCAATTTCAATTGAGTCTTCATCTTTTCACCTTTTTATTAAAGTGTTTTCTGTTAGTCACAGCATATTAAGTAAGAACGATTTAAATGATAATAACTAACTGACGATAAAAATAATCCAAATTAATAAATTAACAAAGTAGGGTACCAAAAACAATGTTAAAGATAGAGTTAGTTATATTTTTAACACTCAGGACCGCGATATATTTAAGCTTAAAATATTAACCATAAACAAGGTTTCTAAAATGCTATACTATCAAGTTAGATATAATCAGTTGAATTAAGAGGTCAGGAAGCAGGTCAGGCAGCTCAGGGATATAAACCAGTATATCATACATTCATATGTGTGATCACTAAGTACTCATGTACTTAGTGACCACACTTTCTGACTCAACCGAAACGAAATAATAAACTCCATGATATTATTAGAGAGAAGCATCAATCTGCGGGAGATACAAATCTTTTCGTGTCAAATGTCTAAGAATATATCGTCAATCTTCATCTGTAGTTTTATGAGAGGCTTTTCTTTCACAAAATTTGATTTCAGTATCTACCATATAAGAATATTTCTAATCTAACGAATTGAACGTTATTTAGTCACACAGTTTGTTTTTTTAATTAGATTTTGTTTAATTAAACTATTGAACATAACTATTTATATATTTTCACGTCAATACTATTTTCAACAGATTTTCAATTTAATAATAAAAAAAATCTGAATCTGTAACTGATGATTTGATTATTTATATACTTCTTAATTTATGGCAGGCCTTATTTGACTGTATTTGTATCCATATATTTTTGGTCCCTATGATACATGCAAGAAATGTGCACCATATCAACGTGAATGGTAGAAACAGGAGAGCAAGATGTGGATGGATGTTATGAAAGATGATATCTTAAGAAAAGGAATCTGCACTGAGATAACTTCTGATAGAGATGAGTGGAATAGATGAAAGTGCTGTACCTACCCCACAAAGGAAAATGGTAAGAAAACAATTGGGGTAAGTAATTGCTAAAAATAATTTGACAAAACATAATATCTAATTGATAATTCGTTCTATAAAAGGATTATTTTGAGACCGATACTGTAATTACGTCAAAACCAATTACATCTGAAGATGAAATAATAACGCTACAATATGTTGTATTCGTAAATCGTACAAGGGAATATTAATGTCAATTAATTGTTTGCAAAATACCTCACGGATACCCAGTTTCTAAAGATACATTGTAACCTTAAATTATCATTAAGTATTTCATCATAACATGAATCTTAATGTTTACTCATTCGTCTCTGTCTGTGTTTTAATAAAATGGAGGAAGCTATCCTGTAGTTCTTAAAATATTTTATACAAGTATAATACTACATGAAATATTTTTACGACTATTCAAAACTAGTAATGGACTATAGCCTACTTAAAGATCTTGGCCTTTCTAGAACAAGCATCGGTTCATTTCTAGAACGTACTTCAAAGGCGGCATTAGTAGGCTCTTTCCAAATTTGGTTAGGTAGGGAGAGGAGTGTGGAGGGTGAAGGTGAGCGTTTTTGCGCATAATAAAGGGGCCCCTTAAACCTACTCCTGGGTCGCAAGTCCCAGGCACTGGCTGCACTCCTCTCCTTGCAACGCGATGGGCCCGGCACCCGCACGGTGAATCCATGGATTGCTAAGAAGCTTCGTCTACATTTCATCCGCCCCGTTGGTCGAGTGGTTAGCGCAGACACCTAAACGTATAACGGCGCAATGGGGCTCGGGATCAATTTCCGACAGGGACAGGCATGAATGTGATAAGCATAGATGTTTATATTTCTGGGTTTGGTTGCTTATTAAATAAATTCCGAATGTTTACAATATGTATTTGTATCGTTGTCTAACATCCTTAACACAAGCAAGTAATTTGCTTAGCTAGGGGTTAGATCAATGTGTGTAATTTGTCCTGTGATATTCTTATTATTATTATTATTCATACCAATACCTATATTGGTAGATTGTTAAACTTAGGCTACTACGATAAGTAATCATATTATTTACTTGTTAGATCCAAACTTTCAATTAGTAGCTGAAGACATTATCTACGATAGACATATACCTACTGTTCGTAAAACACTCGTTCCCGTCAACTGTCAATGGCAACTGTCAAAATAATGTCATCATTTCGAAGGCTCGAATTTTGTTTTAGATATATTTTGACTTGAAATTATATTTCATATATAAACATAAAAATTCGCGAATCATTCAATGTATTGATTATATTTTTGTAGGACTTATCTTGGCTTGTGATGCCATGGAAATGGATTTTTGTCATTATTTAAATATTTTTGAGAACATAAGTCCAATATAAAATATGTATTTTGGTCGATTCACCGTTGAGCAGTCGACCGGGACACATGTCCCTCTTACCTGCTCCGCCTATCCGCGCCACCTACCTGGGCCGTCACGCTGACCGCCCAGCCACCTGCACCGACCACCTGCACCGACCGTTCGTACACCTGCGCCAGTCAAGATAACGACCTCCATTGTGTGCAAGCCAGCGGTGTGATTGTGTTTGTGTGTGAGTCATCGCCGCAAGCACACCTGCGGGCCGGCGAGCCTGCATAGGGGTCCAACAAGTCCGACGTCGCCCTAGTTAGGGTACGAAACGCAATTCAAAGACTTCGTCGTAATAGCCTGCGTCGTGTAAGTACACAGTCGTTAGGGTATTAGGCACACCTCTGTCACCTACTGACAGAGATTCGATAGGGTTCACGTTAGGCACTCGCCTCCCTGCTCACGCAGGGAGGACGGCTCATATCTCCGGGCTCCACCATGGACCCCAAATCCGCGGCGGAACCCGAAGATCTGTCCAAGTCGCAGTTCTATGGTTGGGTCCACGGAATTGCGCCTCAATTATGCCTGCGCTACTCTGTCTTGTTAGGCATCGAGTCTCCGCCCTCGACCTCGCGCGAAGCGATCGTGACCGAGAGCACCTCCGACATGGAGGTCGAGGCCGCCACTCCTACGGAGCAGACGGCCTCGGATTCCGAGTCGGGGAGTTCGTCCCCTTCCTCGGACGCTGACGAGGACGACGGTTTCACGACCGTGCAGACCAAATCGGCCAAGAGGAAGGCGACGAAAGCGCTCTCCTCGAACGTCCCGCGAAAACGGGCCTCAAAACCCGCTAGTAGCGAACCCGTGTCGCCCGACCGTTCTTCGGGCCCGGGCCCGACTCGCGAACGCGCGCCGATCGCGCCCGAAGCGCCCGCGTCCGCGTCGCCGTCGTCCGCGCCTTCAGCGCCCGCGGAGGCACCTTCAGCGCCTGCGCCTTCAGCGCCACGGAAGTCCCCCGCGCCGCCGCCGCTTTACATAAGGGACAAGTCTAAGTGGGACACTCTGTCCGCACTTATGACGGAGCACAAGCTCCATTTCACGTCCGCCCGAAATACCGCCGACGGTATCCGCGTTCAAACCGCGTCTTCGTCGGACCACCGTGGTCTGACTCGTCTCCTCCGCGAACGTGGTTACGGATACCACACCTACGCGCTAGAGGATGAACGCCGCTTAACGGTGGTCATCCGAGGGCTCCCCGTGGAGCTCACTACTGAGCGGATTTTCGAGGACCTTAAGTCCCAATCGTTCCCCGTCATCTCGGTGCACCGCATGTACCGAGCGACCACTAGGGTCCCGTTCGATCTTGTTCACGTCCATCTCGAGCTTTCCCCGGAAGGAAAGCAAATTTTTAACGTTAAGGCAGTGTGCCAACTCTCCGGCCTTAGGGTCGAACCTCGACGCGGTCGCGGTTTTCCTGGTCAGTGTCATCGCTGCCAGCTCTATGAGCATTCCCAACGTTTTTGTCACGCGCATCCAACGTGCGTCAAGTGCCTGGACGACCACGCGACAACCGACTGTTCGCGTAAGGGACCGGTCCCTGAGGATCCTCCCAGCTGCGTCCTGTGCGGACAGAAGGGCCACCCCGCGAATTATCGCGGGTGCCCCAAAGCGCCGCGCAGGACACAGCCGGCAAGGCATCCTCCTCGGTTCGTCCAGCCTCCATGGGCTCCTCTAGGCCCGCGGCCCCTCAGGCATCCCAGGCCCTTCAGGCACCCGCGAACGCTTGGGTGAAGCCTCCGAGGATTATCCCACAGCCCGTCCCCCAGTCGACACCGCCGCCGCCGGTTCGTAACTCCACCGACGGAGTTGCGAGTTCGCTCGCGTGCGTCACGAGCCTTTTAGGTGTAATAGACATCGAAGAGCTCCTAGTCTTTTCAAATGAAATGAGGGATTCCGCGCGGAACCCTCCCGCGAGGATGGAAGTGCTCCTCAAGCACGCCGTCCTAATCAAATCGATATACGAACACACGATGTCAACATGATGACATCGCGTGGAAGGGTAAAACCTCGCTCTCTGACTGTCGCTACATTCAACGCGAACGGGCTACTTAAGCAGATAGATCTAGTGCGCGACTTCGTGGTCACGCACCAGATAGACGTCCTGTTAGTACAAGAGACCTTTCTGAAGCCGTGTAATCGTGATCCGCGCATCGCAAATTACCGTCTCGTTAGGAACGATAGGGCAACCGCGAAGGGGGGAACCATCATCTATTACAGAAGGTCTCTTCATTGCACTCCGCTCGATCCGCCCCAACTAGTCAACGTAGAAGCGTCATTATGTCAGGTGGGTATGACCGGCCATCAGTCGATCGTACTAGCATCCGTCTATCTTTCTCCCAATAAAGCCTTAGTTGAGAGGGACCTTAAGTCCTTACTCCAATTAGGTAACGCAACCATTCTGGCCGGCGACCTAAATTGCAAACACCCCCGCTGGAACTCCACTGTCGCAAACAGTAGAGGAAATCTCCTTGATAGGCTAAGTTACAAGGCTGGTCTCGACTTCGAGATCACCGCGCCTTTGAGTCCCACGCGATACTGCGACACAGACTTCCGACATGACAGACCCGACGTGCTCGACATAGTACTCTTGAAGGGCGTGACACTCCAGTTACGTTCTATCGAGACGCTATCCGAGCTAGACTCTGACCATCGACCGGTCCTATTTCAGCTAGGACTTCCTCCCCTTAGGGAACCCACGACCAAAACAATTATTAACTGGACGAAGCTTCGAGAGCAACTCCATTCCCCCGTACCAGCGCACCTCGACAAAATTCCTGACCAGCTTACATCGGTCGAGGACGCTGTCTCAGCCGCGACTAACTTCACAGAACATTTGGTAGACAGCATAGGAAAGTCCTCGAGGGAGGTTCGAGTGAACTTCGAGGGTTACCGAGCACTCCCTCCGGACATTAGACTCCTCATCACCCGTAAAAACGCCGCGATTAGAGCCCATGACCGATACCCGACAGATGACAACCGACGGAGGCTGCGCCGTCTTCAGAGGGAGTCGAGACAAGCTCTCGACGACTTCAGAGATAGCGGCTGGGATAGGACGCTTGCGACGCTCTCTCCAACACACCAGGCATTCTGGCGGTTGCAGAGAGCATTGAAGGCGGACACTGTCTCAGATATGCCTCCCTTGGTTGGACCTAACTCCGCCATCGCGTTTGACGACTCTGATAAAGCTGAGTGCTTAGCCGACAGTCTAGAGAGCCAGTGCCGTCTGTCTGCTCAATCCGTTGATCGCGATCATGTCGAAATAGTCGACAAATCGGTCAATATAATGTGTTCTCAGCCACCGGCCGGTCCGCCAATCGAGGAAACGAACCTAGACGAGGTGACGTCCATAGTTAGGGCGCTTCACGTCAAGAAATCGCCAGGTCCCGATAGGATCACTAACAAAGTGATAAAGCTTCTTCCGCCTCCTTTAATTTACCTATTGGTTACCATTTTTAACGCTCTACTGGCCGGTTGCTCGTTTCCGGCCCAGTGGAAAGAGGCCATAGTGATAGGGTTCCATAAGCCGGGCAAACCCCGGCATCTGCCTAGTAGTTACCGTCCCATTAGTCTTCTTAGTTCCTTAGGGAAAGTATATGAGAGAATCATCCTCTGTAGACTTAGATCGGAAGTCGAGAGACTCAAAATCATCCCAAATGAGCAGTTCGGCTTTAGAGCCAACCATTCATGTTCCCATCAGGTGCAACGCCTCACGGAGCACATACTGATAGGGGCCACTGTGAGGGCCAAGAAGCATAGGACAGGAGCGCTCTTCCTCGATGTAGCTAAGGCGTTCGACAGGGTCTGGCACAATGGACTGGTGTACAAGTTATACCAGTTCAAGGTGTCGGACAGACTCGTACTCATCATACGGGACTACCTGACGAATCGCTCCTTTCGCTACAGAGTGGAAGGCGTCTTGTCAACGCCCCGCCCCATCAGGGCGGGTGTTCCCCAGGGTTCAGTTCTCTCGCCCATCCTCTATTCCATCTACGCTAGCGATATTCCTAGACCGCGATCTAAAGTGCACCTTGCCATGTACGCGGACGATACCGCGCTTTACACGTCCTCTAAGGATCACTGGGAGATATACCAACGTCTCCAATCCGCAGTCGACTCCCTTGAGAGTTGGCTGCGGAAATGGCGGATCGAGGTAAACCCTGAGAAGAGCGTTTCGGTGCTCTTCGGACGGGGCCCCCCAAGGATCCTCCCGCGAATCAAACTCTTTGATAAACCGATACCTTGGAAAGACGAGGCAAAATACCTAGGAGTAACGTTAGATAGAAAGTTAGTTTTCACTGCGCATATTAGGACCGTTCGTAGCAGAGCGGCCTACATATTAGGTCGTTTATATCCGCTGTTAGGCAAGCGGAGTAAAATGTCCCTTCGCAATAAGGTGACACTTTACAAAGCTTGCATACGTTCCGTCATGTCCTATGCGAGTCCCGCTTTTGCGCACGCTAATCTGAAACCCCTTCAGGTGATTCAGAACAGGTTTACACGGATTGCAACCGGGGCGCCGTGGTTCGTACGCAACATCGATCTCCATAGAGACTTGAACCTTCCGACCATCGCTCAGTACTTCAAGGGGCTTTCCCAAAAGTACTTTGAACGTGCTGAGCGACACCCGAACCCACTGGTGGCTGACGCCGCAGAGTATAGACCACGTAAGACTACTTTAGTCAGAAAAAGAAGACCCAAGTCGGTACTCGTTGACCCCGACGACGCGTTCACAGTAGGTAATAACGTGTACGCGTAGGCATAATTGACACCACACAACATACAGACACACACCGTCTGTACCGGTATAGACGAGGTCCCAACTGAGTAAGTGCTCCGTTGCTCCGGCGTTCTGCCGTCGGAGGACGCTAGTGTCCAAATTTCCTTAGCTTCCCTCCTGACTAACGACGCCCCGAGCCGAGGTCCGTGTCTCAATCTGAGACGCCCTCGGGACGTCGTTCCCCATGGGGGCCCATCTGGCCCCCCCTTTTTAAGGGTGGGTCTCCTGACCCACCCATTCCCCCGGTGACGCTGTAATAGCCAACAGGGCGAACAGCATAGACAGACAAAAAAAAAAAAAAAAAAAAAGTATTTTGGTCTGAGTGCTGCCAAAAACCATTACTCGGATACTATCTTGACTTCGAGTTCTCTTGATGTGTATTTATCAGAAAATGAGTATCGGCACAGTGAGGCGCGATGTCATCCACTTCCGCATTCGAGTTAGGTAATATGACAAACTATAACAAGTTTCCGACTTTAAACTTCTGTATGATAGAATATTATGTATGAGACGAAAGGAAGGATGGCAGATATTTTTGAAAATAAATGCTAGCCATTTACAAATGAAAAAAGCTCTGGAATGATACGTTATTGAGATATTCTTTTTAGGGATAAAATGTTAAATAAAAAATATTGTAAACAGTTTTTATAATTTTATACTCGACATCTTTAAAATATAGAATAAGCTATCCTAATAACTAAAGTAATTAAACTTAATACAATAAACTTAAACGCAATAAATATTTTAAGGACGAAATCGTTATTTATTTATCACTAGCTGTGCCTGCGACTTCGTACGCCTAGATTCCGATTTCGATAAAACGTACCCGTTCAAAGTTTCATCCAACTCCAGCAAGTAGTTTTTGCGTGTAGCAGTATTTCTTGTTTATTTTTGTATATTTTTTTATTTTCAATCACAGATGTTTTTTTACTGAGTAGGTAACCCAATTACGTATTTTTTTTATTGGAAAGTATAATATTATTCCCTAAAGGACTAAGTTTAAGTTTTGAAAAAATATCTTACCGCAATGGTACGAAAATAGGAGATTATTAACTTTATTTGTTAACCGATTAAAATTAAAAAAAAAAACATAAAATGTAAAGTGAAGCCCATGAAGTTCGGAGAAGTTTTCGTGTATATATTGTATATTCCCGAAAACTTCTCCGAACCGGTTAATCCGTTTCTGAGATTAGCGTGCACAAACATACAGACATAAAAACATATAGACAAACAAACAAAATGAAAAAAACATTGTTTTGGGTTCTCTTGCTGATAGTAGTACGAATTTTTGAAAAAAAAATCCATGTATAAAAATCGAAGAGTGACAATTTTATTATATATATTGATATATAGATACGTTTCTTGAACACTTTAAGTACTAAATGTTACTCAGTCTTACGCACAATTTTTATGTAAAAAAGTTATTTATATTGGTATTGGTATAATATATTTAATAAATTGAAAAAGAACTGTTTTTATGGCTTTAACTCGCGTGTAATTAAATTGTAAATTTAACCCGAAGTTACGAATACTTTGCAGTAACAGTGTTCACGGTTCACAGTGTTTTCGATTCCGGGGCAAATATTCGAAACGTCGGGTTAAATTTAAAAAGTAAATTAAAAACTTAATTATACGCATGTTAGTTGTTAACGATTTTGTTGTTATTAGATTACGCGTTATAACAAAATAGATAGATGAGAAATAAAAATGAAATTATATGTTATGGAATGAAAAACTCTCATACTAAATAAATTATACAAGAAAATGGATATTCTAAATCATTTGAAGTATTTATATGTCCCACACACTCACGCAGCGGCCTAATAGTATCCGGATTTATTATTCTGTCTTGACTGATTTTGAAAATACGGTCACTTGGTATGTTAATGTAAAAACGAATATACATAAAATCTTTAGAAAGACATATGACGTTGCGTATAACTTAGGTTATAATTATTATTCAGATAATAGTATATTTACAAATATTTTAATAAAAATGATAAAATGACTCTTGCTGAAAAGGAGGTTTATTAAGGATTTCCGATTCTTATTTATTTTTAACAAAAATGGACTCCCCGTCTTTAAATAAATCCACCTTATATTTTTAACACGCTTTTATTAGCTTTGGATGTATCTATGTATCTCTTTTTGCCGCAATAATTTTATTATATTATGAATTATTTTTTGCTTTTAAGGTCGATTCATTTTTAAAGCGTGTTTTTAGTTTTTTTTACTATATTTATTACTTATACTAGTGAAGTTTTTTTCTTTCTTTTAGTGTCATTACTGTATGATTTGATATGATTGATATCTGTATATTATCTTAGTTGATCATCTATCACTGCTACTACTCATTTATTTCACAATCACACAAAAAGCTTTGTTTCGCTTTTATTAGACGTCATCTAATTTTGATTTAGGGTAACTTATATAAAAACTCAATTACCTATATATATTAGTATAATTAATAACTTATAATTATTACTGTATTTAGCCTTTACATGCAAGTCATAACAAAAATAATTTCCATAATAATAAAAAATTTTAAAAACCGCCGATTCTAAAACGATCTCTAAAAAGAATAAAAATAATATAATTATTTTTACTAATAATATAATTATTCTTACATTAAAGTCGTTGCGTCGGGGAACCGTTGTACGTACGTTGACGATAGTGTCTTTATTACGAAGTTAATCATTGAGGACTTAGACTACGATTCGATATCGTAATTTCTTTATTTGCCTTGGTAACTTACTTGCATTTTAATTTCTTCCTTTATTAAACGGTCCCTCGACGCAATGACTTCATCAAGGACATAATAATATTATTTTTATTTTTTTTAGAGGTCTTTTTTGTAACATAGCTCTCGATTAAAAAACCGTATTCAAATCCGTCTAAACGTTTGGCCACTATATTGCCACAGACAGACACATAAATACACAGATACACAGATCGACAGGTGAAACTTATACCACCCCTCATTTTATTCACCAAACTTACATTTATATTATAATACTTAGATTTACTGAAAAATATATTTTTCTTCGTTCTATAAATATAAACTTAACACAAAAAGTTTATTTTATTGCAAGAAAGTTATAATTTGTTTTCACCCTTTAAGAACTTGGAATCGCAAAAGTTTTTCATGTTGCTTGTAATTTACATCAATAAAACGATATGTTATTTAATAGTTCTGAATTTTGTTGGGATATTAAACATGAATATATATATAAGAAAGTTACTTACAATGTAGTAAGTTTTGTCATACTCAAAATTATTTCGTTTGACGTAACCACAGTGCTAATAATCTTATCTAGTTTCGCACCGAAGGTCGTAGGAAGCGTAAAAAATATAATATTTGTATAATATATCTTTAGGGATCGTACTTCCGTATTTAAAAACAATACTGAATTAAAAAGACAAAATAGACATATTTGGCTAAAGGTTACGGTTATTCCCCATATACACAACTTTTTTTAAGAGGCAGGTTCAAATTCAGTCACCCAAATCGATTATTGTAACAAACAGTAGCATTTCAGATAACTGCTTTAATCAATGTAAGTAAAAAAATCGATATCCTATCTTCCTTCTTTACTCTGAACATATTATAATAGGTATTATTTTAGGTTTATATCATAATCATAGAATTATTTTATTTTCTATGGGTCGTTTCTTAAAATAATAAGAAATTTCACTAGTTTTTATTTCAGTAAGAGAATTAAGTTTTTATTATTTTAACATGGATGGTGGATAATGTTTTCCATAAAGACGTTCAGAGATTTTATAAGCTCTCCGTGGTTACGGAAACAATTAAAAATCTTTTTGTATTACCTAAGTCATTACTCCACATATATTATCACCCTTTAATCACCACGGTTCCTGAGCAAGTCTGAGTATCTTATTGTATATCTGTTAAATAAAATACCTGTTAAATATCTGTTAAATAAAATACTAGTAAGTCCAAATTGTAAATAAAATAATTAATATATGTTATTGTTATTATAATAATACAGATCAATTATCTTCTTTATTGTACCAAAGTAAAGTTGTTTGTCTGTATTTGAAGAAAAATATGTGAATTAGGTTGCAGTAGCGATAAGTGACTGATAGTATACTAAATATTCAGCAACAAAATTAAATATTTAGAAGCCGCTCTTTTTTAATTTATATTAGTGGAGAATGAGTGCCCCGCTAAACAATAAACGTTTATTTTACATTCTATTCAAACGGAAACTCTTAAAAAACTGGACATTCAAAGACTTGCGTGAATTTGTAATATAGATATAGGAGGAAAACACAATGGAGAAGATTGATGGTTTACATTAGCATAATTGAATAAAATGGATCATTTACCAATCCGAAGAAAAAGTTTTGGAAGTTAGGTTGGAGTGTTAGGAAAAATATCAAAATGTATGTCATAACTTGCAATAGGTATATAGTCAAATTTGGGTAAAAGCATTTCATGACTGATGACGTCATTAGCTTTTGATTTTGTTTTTAAAGGGTAACCCCTGATCTTCGTAACATTACATTACTTATTTAATTTGGTTTTGTTATTTACACAGTATCATGTCTAATAGCTTTTAAACGGCTATCAATATGGATGTTTAAAATGCCCATAACATGAGGCCACAAGAAATGTTAAGAAATAAACTCAAAATAAACTTGTTGTTCCTACAAATAGGTACGTATACTCCATTAAATAGGTTATTTATTTGTATCATTTCTGTATGTAGTGTGCAATAAAGAATATTTTTATTATTATTAATTCCTGCAGCATTAATTGTGGCAATTTGTTACAATAACGTCCGCAATAAAATATTAAGAATATAAATTAAACATTAAATATTTTTTTTAACAAAAACCCACTACAGTGTAAGGGCCGAATTGTCCCCTCCCTAAAACATGACGAAAGGGGTAAATGGCTGACTCCTACTTTATACCCGTAAATAGTTGCTGCTTGCGGTGACTAGTCTGTTCGATCACTGTTTATTTTTTCAATTTTAATTGTCTAAATTCATTATTATTATATTTTTCGAATTGATTAGTGATATTGACGTTTGTAAAAAGTGGCCACAATAGAACAAAACCCGGCTGTGTTTGTTGTGTGGTTCTTCTCAGACCAGGGCGGTATTGGTACACTCGTTGTTTTATTTTTAAGTCGGAAGCTGGCAGCAGAGCTATTTTTGTGTATGGTGTCGAAATTGATAAGTCTCAAAACTTCTATATAAATTATATGACATATAAGAAACCTCATTGTCGACATAAATTTAAAATTCCAACTCTATTATACACTTAAATCTTTATGCGTTAAAAATAGTTTTATTCAATGTGTATTACTCATAAAAATCTAAGATAATTATAAAGTTAAAAAGAACCGTTCGGTAAGACAATTGTTTCAAAATTGAGGTAGCGGTATAGTTGAGGGAATAATTATACCCTATCCAATAAAAAGAAATAAAAAATTGACTACCTATTCTGTAAAATAATATCTGTGATCGAAACAAAAAAAATATTTAAAAATAAACTAGAAATATTCCTACACGAAAAAACTACTTAACGGAGTTTGATGATACTTTGAACTTTTAAAACTTTGGTATGTAGAAAAAAGTTAAAGATAAAAAAATCTAAGATAACCTAAACCTTAATCCGTTAAAAATAGTTTTATTTCAATGTGTATTACTCATAAAAATCTAAGATAATTTTAAATATAAAATAAATACTCAGGACGTTCTCTCAACCTTCGTCACGTTATATATTAAATCTCGTTCACTTCTAAAGTCGACCGTGGAATTACTTTTATTCTACTCGTAATATTTTCGATGACATAAACCCTAATTTTGAAATACACTTTTTTGCCCAAATGCTACCATAAATATTTTCTCGGATGCTATATCGAAGTCAGGTTCTATAGATGTGTATTCAGCAGAAAATAAGTATCGGCGCCAGTGAAGCGTGTTAACCATACAAATTATAGTTATACAATATATTTCCTTATTTGGGTTCTGTAATGTGATAAATGATAACAAGTTATCAACTATTAATTTCAACATATTAATATTATGAATATTATCCGTATATCATTTCACGAATATTCCAATAGGCTTAAATGTAAGAAATAATTTTTAAAGGTAGTCACAATTTATTTATTACTTCGAGGTTATTAGATTAGCCGTTGGATCTGTATAAAGATTAAATTATCTTAACTAAACCCTTAAAGAGCCAAAAAAAGTTTATAATTTCTTAAAATTTTGAAATATTTTAATAAATAACTAATAACACAAAAAGAACAAATGGAAAATTTCGGAAAAATTTCATGTAGGTATTGATTTCTTTTTGATTAACTAATTAAATTGTAAATAAATAAAAAATATATATTTGTCCTATTTTAAACAATTGTCGCAATAATAATATACATACATGGATGACAGTATATAACTAGTAAAATAATTGATAATAATCAAACATAATACGGTTTATTATTAAAATTACCATGTTGACCACGTTCAGTCAAAGCTTAATGGAGCTGATGAAAAACTGTTATTTCATTTATATTTTGGTATATTCACAAAATAACCCACACATTATTGTGTTATTTATTTTTAGAAAAACAATAATATTGTGTGGATTCTATATTTATGTAATTAAATGCGATTTCCCCGGATATTGGGAAAATAAATTGGATGGGTACTAAGTTATTGGTCTTACAAAGAGGCCTTAACGGAGTAAATAAGAAATATAAATCAAGAATAATTATTAAGATTAACATACATATAAATATATTAAACAACTATATTATCTCTTTATTATAAAAAACCCTTCTGTAAAGGTTTATTCTAAGTCGTTGGATAATATGCAAAAAATGTATTATAAATTAAATTATACTAAATAATACAACATATCCGAAATATAAAACTTTCCTATTACTTACTTCTTTATTAAAGGAGGAGGATTTCATAATTTTCATTTTCCTTATCTATTCCGACTGTAAAACTAATCAAAAATTTTACTAATTCTTTCTAGATGGTTGTCAAAGCTTTAAAAAAAGTAAGGACTCACTAGATCTATATTAATATTATACAATGAGCAATAATCAGTACTTTATTTAAAATTTAGACTTAAATGAACATTTTGTTTATCTCATTTCTGTTGTAAACAGAAAGCTCAAAAAACAGTTACGAAAGACAACATCATTTAACGTAGTATGTAGTATTTAATACGTAGTACTCACACACCCAAATCAAATTTTACTCACTCAAAATTCTCGTATATACCTACATTCAGTAAAGGCACGCCAGTGACGCCGGAAAATGATAATAAATTTTCTTACGTAATATTGTATTATAGAAAAATTACATTCTAATCAAATAAGTATTATATAATAAGACTTTTTTATTAACTTTATTAAAAAAAATAGATCATGAAGCCTAGAAATGTAACGGACTTAACTTTTAACATTTTATTAAAAGAAATGCAAAAAACATGCATATGGCGTCTGTGGATCTCAAAAAGCATATCCCTTAAGGTTTTGTGATGTTTCCAAAGAAGAAAAGTGTCCCTTTAATATGTGAAGTTGATTCGTGCTATAAACAAACGATCTATTATGAATGAACTAAACATATAAAAGGCAACTGGATGCTTCGGAAATACAAACGGTAAGATGGATGTATGGCGTGACAGGAATGGATAAAATAATCAATGTGTACGTGAGAGGTAGTTTAAATAAGGACCGCCTATAGAAAGACAGACGAAGCTTCTTAGCATTCCATGGATTCACCGAGCGGGTGCCGGGCCCATCGCCTTGCAAGGAGAGGAGTGCAAACAGTGCCTAGGACTTGCAACCTTAAACCCACTCCTGGGGCCTCTTAAACCTACTCCTGAGTAGGTTTAAGAGGCCCCTTTATTATGCGCATAAACGCTCACTTTCACCCTCCACCATCTTCGCCCTACCTAACCAAATTTGGAAAGAACCTACTAACGCCGCCTTTGAAATACGTTCCAAAAATGTACCGGTGCTTGTTCTAGAAAGGCCAAGGTCTTTAAGTAGGTTATAGAAAGATTTTGCTGTTACTATACCTCTTGCTCCCACTTCTACCGCGTACAAACTAACTATAAATTTATTCCTGATCAGTTCGTTGGTTAGTTCGTAATACTTATTGAGCTTGAATGTGTGATCCCTTGGGATGTTTCTTTCCCAAGGAACAGTAAGCTCCACAAGTATCACGCGCCTCAGATGTTTCGAATACAGGAACAAGTCCGGTCTGGATGACGAAACACCAACATCCCCAGGGATTTTGTAATGCTTTTCATACGTGTCCATCATGAGAATCCAATCAGGAGCCGCGCCTAATATTGAATAAGGCTTCGCTTTTGATTTTTTGGAGGAGCCTTCTTTTACGAATACTGAGCTGACGGCCGTGGTTGGCAGCGACCTCTCGTTGCCGAGCGTTGTTTCCGCGATGCTCGACAGCGAGAGGTCCTGGGTCGCTATGGCCTCTTTCTGCGAACAAGTGATTGCCGCGAAGGAGGCCGCGGAGCGGGACAGAGAGGCAGCCTCCTCTGAACCGCTCCATAGGGGTAGGCTGGGTCGAAGTAGGCGGGATTACGCCCGCAGCCTCCTTCCCCAGCTGTAGTGCCTGGGCGGGAGAGGGAGGTGACTTCTCCCGCCCATTATAGACCTACGAGGTGAGGGTGTCCCTAAGTTGATCGGGGCCCCTCGCAGGGGGTTCCACCGGGGCGTCACGGTGAGTGCGAAAGCGATCCCGTGGCGCCCCACTATGGCGATGAGGTCAACCGTTGGTTTTTTAGTGGGTAGCCTTAAAAATGGCAGCGTCCTCTATGCTGCTGGGTAGTCCCACATAGCCCCTCGGCCATCACCTTCCTGGCTGCTGGGATGATGCGTAACGCATTTTTCCAACGACTTAAAAAAAAAAAAAAAAAAAAAAAGGATAAACTCTATCCGCAGTGAAAACTGAAGATCTTACCGACGGTTGCCGCACTTCAGCACCATTGTGTGTTTTAAGATGTTTAATAAACCAGGCTCGTCTTTTGTAACTTTTACCGCACGTAGGGCATTTCAGTTCCGTTTTTGCGCTGTTTTCGCCGTTATTGTCAACCGGTGGACAGTTCTCCCGCCCTCCCTCTCGAACTTACCTAGGAGTATTTTTCTTGTTTGGACTTTTAACTTTTATCGACGTTCCCGGGCTTGGCTTGCTAGGCCATCGGCTGTCTTTCTAGCTGTCTTTAGAGAAATAATCGTTTTATGGTGTACTTTCACGTAAGACGGATTGATGAAAAGGATGTATCGAGAACAGTCGTTAGTATGAATGATGGTTATAAGAAAAGGAGGTAACCGAAAAAGTCAGGGATGAAGTGCAAGAAATATGATTTTGGCAAAAAAGCAATTTTAAACTGCTTAACTGCTTTTAACGTACTTTTTAAAAAGAATATGACACTTTTTAAATACAATGTGGAGGTATGTGGAGGATATATGTAAATGTCATATCATAAATAGTAGTAGATAGTTTAAAAATAATATGCAAGCTATTTAGAAGGCTATAAAAAGTGTTGCCATTACAAGGATAAAAGTTTTCCAATATTGAAAGATTTACTTTTTGCTTCGTTTAAAAATTTAAATTAAGAAAAATATAATGAACATCAATCAATTTGTTCTTTGCTTTGTATCTCGACTATTGTAAAAGAGTTATATGAAAATAATTTTAGAAAGAAAATCACAACAATTATTATATAGTGGGATTGATTCTTACGGTTTAAAACTTAATGTCTTTATTATATATATTATCACCCTTTAATCACCACGGTTCCTGAGCAAGTCTGAGTATCTTATTGTATATCTGTTAAATAAAATACCTGTTAAATATCTGTTAAATAAAATACTAGTAAGTCCAAATTGTAAATAAAATAATTAATATATGTTATTGTTATTATAATAATACAGATCAATTATCTTCTTTATTGTACCAAAGTAAAGTTGTTTGTCTGTATTTGAAGAAAAATATGTGAATTAGGTTGCAGTAGCGATAAGTGACTGATAGTATACTAAATATTCAGCAACAAAATTAAATATTTAGAAGCCGCTCTTTTTTAATTTATATTAGTGGAGAATGAGTGCCCCGCTAAACAATAAACGTTTATTTTACATTCTATTCAAACGGAAACTCTTAAAAAACTGGACATTCAAAGACTTGCGTGAATTTGTAATATAGATATAGGAGGAAAACACAATGGAGAAGATTGATGGTTTACATTAGCATAATTGAATAAAATGGATCATTTACCAATCCGAAGAAAAAGTTTTGGAAGTTAGGTTGGAGTGTTAGGAAAAATATCAAAATGTATGTCATAACTTGCAATAGGTATATAGTCAAATTTGGGTAAAAGCATTTCATGACTGATGACGTCATTAGCTTTTGATTTTGTTTTTAAAGGGTAACCCCTGATCTTCGTAACATTACATTACTTATTTAATTTGGTTTTGTTATTTACACAGTATCATGTCTAATAGCTTTTAAACGGCTATCAATATGGATGTTTAAAATGCCCATAACATGAGGCCACAAGAAATGTTAAGAAATAAACTCAAAATAAACTTGTTGTTCCTACAAATAGGTACGTATACTCCATTAAATAGGTTATTTATTTGTATCATTTCTGTATGTAGTGTGCAATAAAGAATATTTTTATTATTATTAATTCCTGCAGCATTAATTGTGGCAATTTGTTACAATAACGTCCGCAATAAAATATTAAGAATATAAATTAAACATTAAATATTTTTTTTAACAAAAACCCACTACAGTGTAAGGGCCGAATTGTCCCCTCCCTAAAACATGACGAAAGGGGTAAATGGCTGACTCCTACTTTATACCCGTAAATAGTTGCTGCTTGCGGTGACTAGTCTGTTCGATCACTGTTTATTTTTTCAATTTTAATTGTCTAAATTCATTATTATTATATTTTTCGAATTGATTAGTGATATTGACGTTTGTAAAAAGTGGCCACAATAGAACAAAACCCGGCTGTGTTTGTTGTGTGGTTCTTCTCAGACCAGGGCGGTATTGGTACACTCGTTGTTTTATTTTTAAGTCGGAAGCTGGCAGCAGAGCTATTTTTGTGTATGGTGTCGAAATTGATAAGTCTCAAAACTTCTATATAAATTATATGACATATAAGAAACCTCATTGTCGACATAAATTTAAAATTCCAACTCTATTATACACTTAAATCTTTATGCGTTAAAAATAGTTTTATTCAATGTGTATTACTCATAAAAATCTAAGATAATTATAAAGTTAAAAAGAACCGTTCGGTAAGACAATTGTTTCAAAATTGAGGTAGCGGTATAGTTGAGGGAATAATTATACCCTATCCAATAAAAAGAAATAAAAAATTGACTACCTATTCTGTAAAATAATATCTGTGATCGAAACAAAAAAAATATTTAAAAATAAACTAGAAATATTCCTACACGAAAAAACTACTTAACGGAGTTTGATGATACTTTGAACTTTTAAAACTTTGGTATGTAGAAAAAAGTTAAAGATAAAAAAATCTAAGATAACCTAAACCTTAATCCGTTAAAAATAGTTTTATTTCAATGTGTATTACTCATAAAAATCTAAGATAATTTTAAATATAAAATAAATACTCAGGACGTTCTCTCAACCTTCGTCACGTTATATATTAAATCTCGTTCACTTCTAAAGTCGACCGTGGAATTACTTTTATTCTACTCGTAATATTTTCGATGACATAAACCCTAATTTTGAAATACACTTTTTTGCCCAAATGCTACCATAAATATTTTCTCGGATGCTATATCGAAGTCAGGTTCTATAGATGTGTATTCAGCAGAAAATAAGTATCGGCGCCAGTGAAGCGTGTTAACCATACAAATTATAGTTATACAATATATTTCCTTATTTGGGTTCTGTAATGTGATAAATGATAACAAGTTATCAACTATTAATTTCAACATATTAATATTATGAATATTATCCGTATATCATTTCACGAATATTCCAATAGGCTTAAATGTAAGAAATAATTTTTAAAGGTAGTCACAATTTATTTATTACTTCGAGGTTATTAGATTAGCCGTTGGATCTGTATAAAGATTAAATTATCTTAACTAAACCCTTAAAGAGCCAAAAAAAGTTTATAATTTCTTAAAATTTTGAAATATTTTAATAAATAACTAATAACACAAAAAGAACAAATGGAAAATTTCGGAAAAATTTCATGTAGGTATTGATTTCTTTTTGATTAACTAATTAAATTGTAAATAAATAAAAAATATATATTTGTCCTATTTTAAACAATTGTCGCAATAATAATATACATACATGGATGACAGTATATAACTAGTAAAATAATTGATAATAATCAAACATAATACGGTTTATTATTAAAATTACCATGTTGACCACGTTCAGTCAAAGCTTAATGGAGCTGATGAAAAACTGTTATTTCATTTATATTTTGGTATATTCACAAAATAACCCACACATTATTGTGTTATTTATTTTTAGAAAAACAATAATATTGTGTGGATTCTATATTTATGTAATTAAATGCGATTTCCCCGGATATTGGGAAAATAAATTGGATGGGTACTAAGTTATTGGTCTTACAAAGAGGCCTTAACGGAGTAAATAAGAAATATAAATCAAGAATAATTATTAAGATTAACATACATATAAATATATTAAACAACTATATTATCTCTTTATTATAAAAAACCCTTCTGTAAAGGTTTATTCTAAGTCGTTGGATAATATGCAAAAAATGTATTATAAATTAAATTATACTAAATAATACAACATATCCGAAATATAAAACTTTCCTATTACTTACTTCTTTATTAAAGGAGGAGGATTTCATAATTTTCATTTTCCTTATCTATTCCGACTGTAAAACTAATCAAAAATTTTACTAATTCTTTCTAGATGGTTGTCAAAGCTTTAAAAAAAGTAAGGACTCACTAGATCTATATTAATATTATACAATGAGCAATAATCAGTACTTTATTTAAAATTTAGACTTAAATGAACATTTTGTTTATCTCATTTCTGTTGTAAACAGAAAGCTCAAAAAACAGTTACGAAAGACAACATCATTTAACGTAGTATGTAGTATTTAATACGTAGTACTCACACACCCAAATCAAATTTTACTCACTCAAAATTCTCGTATATACCTACATTCAGTAAAGGCACGCCAGTGACGCCGGAAAATGATAATAAATTTTCTTACGTAATATTGTATTATAGAAAAATTACATTCTAATCAAATAAGTATTATATAATAAGACTTTTTTATTAACTTTATTAAAAAAAATAGATCATGAAGCCTAGAAATGTAACGGACTTAACTTTTAACATTTTATTAAAAGAAATGCAAAAAACATGCATATGGCGTCTGTGGATCTCAAAAAGCATATCCCTTAAGGTTTTGTGATGTTTCCAAAGAAGAAAAGTGTCCCTTTAATATGTGAAGTTGAATCGTGCTATAAACAAACGATCTATTATGAATGAACTAAACATATAAAAGGCAACTGGATGCTTCGGAAATACAAACGGTAAGATGGATGTATGGCGTGACAGGAATGGATAAAATAATCAATGTGTACGTGAGAGGTAGTTTAAATAAGGACCGCCTATAGAAAGACAGACGAAGCTTCTTAGCATTCCATGGATTCACCGAGCGGGTGCCGGGCCCATCGCCTTGCAAGGAGAGGAGTGCAAACAGTGCCTAGGACTTGCAACCTTAAACCCACTCCTGGGGCCTCTTAAACCTACTCCTGAGTAGGTTTAAGAGGCCCCTTTATTATGCGCATAAACGCTCACTTTCACCCTCCACCATCTTCGCCCTACCTAACCAAATTTGGAAAGAACCTACTAACGCCGCCTTTGAAATACGTTCCAAAAATGTACCGGTGCTTGTTCTAGAAAGGCCAAGGTCTTTAAGTAGGTTATAGAAAGATTTTGCTGTTACTATACCTCTTGCTCCCACTTCTACCGCGTACAAACTAACTATAAATTTATTCCTGATCAGTTCGTTGGTTAGTTCGTAATACTTATTGAGCTTGAATGTGTGATCCCTTGGGATGTTTCTTTCCCAAGGAACAGTAAGCTCCACAAGTATCACGCGCCTCAGATGTTTCGAATACAGGAACAAGTCCGGTCTGGATGACGAAACACCAACATCCCCAGGGATTTTGTAATGCTTTTCATACGTGTCCATCATGAGAATCCAATCAGGAGCCGCGCCTAATATTGAATAAGGCTTCGCTTTTGATTTTTTGGAGGAGCCTTCTTTTACGAATACTGAGCTGACGGCCGTGGTTGGCAGCGACCTCTCGTTGCCGAGCGTTGTTTCCGCGATGCTCGACAGCGAGAGGTCCTGGGTCGCTATGGCCTCTTTCTGCGAACAAGTGATTGCCGCGAAGGAGGCCGCGGAGCGGGACAGAGAGGCAGCCTCCTCTGAACCGCTCCATAGGGGTAGGCTGGGTCGAAGTAGGCGGGATTACGCCCGCAGCCTCCTTCCCCAGCTGTAGTGCCTGGGCGGGAGAGGGAGGTGACTTCTCCCGCCCATTATAGACCTACGAGGTGAGGGTGTCCCTAAGTTGATCGGGGCCCCTCGCAGGGGGTTCCACCGGGGCGTCACGGTGAGTGCGAAAGCGATCCCGTGGCGCCCCACTATGGCGATGAGGTCAACCGTTGGTTTTTTAGTGGGTAGCCTTAAAAATGGCAGCGTCCTCTATGCTGCCGGGTAGTCCCACATAGCCCCTCGGCCATCACCTTCCTGGCTGCTGGGATGATGCGTAACGCATTTTTCCAACGACTTAAAAAAAAAAAAAAAAAAAAAAAGGATAAACTCTATCCGCAGTGAAAACTGAAGATCTTACCGACGGTTGCCGCACTTCAGCACCATTGTGTGTTTTAAGATGTTTAATAAACCAGGCTCGTCTTTTGTAACTTTTACCGCACGTAGGGCATTTCAGTTCCGTTTTTGCGCTGTTTTCGCCGTTATTGTCAACCGGTGGACAGTTCTCCCGCCCTCCCTCTCGAACTTACCTAGGAGTATTTTTCTTGTTTGGACTTTTAACTTTTATCGACGTTCCCGGGCTTGGCTTGCTAGGCCATCGGCTGTCTTTCTAGCTGTCTTTAGAGAAATAATCGTTTTATGGTGTACTTTCACGTAAGACGGATTGATGAAAAGGATGTATCGAGAACAGTCGTTAGTATGAATGATGGTTATAAGAAAAGGAGGTAACCGAAAAAGTCAGGGATGAAGTGCAAGAAATATGATTTTGGCAAAAAAGCAATTTTAAACTGCTTAACTGCTTTTAAAGTACTTTTTAAAAAGAATATGACACTTTTTAAATACAATGTGGAGGTATGTGGAGGATATATATAAATGTCATATCATAAATAGTAGTAGATAGTTTAAAAATAATATGCAAGCTATTTAGAAGGCTATAAAAAGTGTTGCCATTACAAGGATAAAAGTTTTCCAATATTGAAAGATTTACTTTTTGCTTCGTTTAAAAATTTAAATTAAGAAAAATATAATGAACATCAATCAATTTGTTCTTTGCTTTGTATCTCAACTATTGTAAAAGAGTTATATGAAAATAATTTTAGAAAGAAAATCACAACAATTATTATATAGTGGGATTGATTCTTACGGTTTAAAACTTAATGTCTTTAAAATGGGGTCGTTTGTTTCAATTGCAGTATCTACAAATTATATAATGCTACAAAATCCAATAAACAACCAACTTATTTTTGGGAGTCTTGTCTAATTTGTCAGTTTTCTTGAAAACATAACACAAGAGAGACGGCTTGCGAAGGAAAAACTATGTTAGAAAACTTTGGCTATTATACTCTGTCCGAATTTTTTGTTATTTCGTTCATATATAATGGTACTTTTTTATAAGAGATTATACTAAAATAAATTAAAAAACGGAAAAAGAGTTACAGAAGTCTGAACTAATCTTATTCACTTATATCTTGGACTATCAAAATTTCTAAACAATTCATATCTACATATATCTATATATTAAATGTCTCTATATGTCGCTCAAATTAAAACAAATATATATTTTAATAAAACTTCATAACCTTGTTAATTCATCAAACTTATATATAAACTATATACACCATTTTATTTTGTTCATATTTTGTATTGAGACGCAACTATGTAAATTAATGAGCGGGAAGTAAAAGTTATTAGTTACAAAAAAAAAAAGATTTTTTGCTGTATAATCACAATGCGATAAACTTGTGTGTTTGTTGTTTGCTTAAAATTGTAATCAAATGAAGTTATTATTATAAGTGATTGTATTATAGAGAATATTTAATATATCAGTTACCAATGATGGCAGTTTTATTGTATCATTTCATAAAATGTGATGTGTAACAAAAGCTTTTTTTTTGTCTGTCTATGCTGTTAGCCCTGTTGGCTATTACAGCGTCACCGGGAGAGCGGGTGGGTCAGGAGACCCGCCCTTAAAAGGGGGGCCAGATGGGCCCCCATGGGGAACGACGTCCCGAGGGCGTCTCAGATTGAGACACGGACCTCGGCTCGGGGCGTCGTTAGTCAGGAGGGAAGCTAAGGAAATTTGGACACTAGCGTCCTCCGACGGCAGAACGCCGGAGCAACGGAGCACTTACTCAGTTGGGACCTCGTCTCTATACCGGTATAGACGGTGTGTGTCTGTATGTTGTGTGGTGTCACTTATGCCTACGCGTACACGTTATTACCTACTGTGAACGCGTCGTCGGGGTCAACGAGTACCGACTTGGGTCTTCTTTTTCTGACTAAAGTAGTCTTACGTGATCTATACTCTGCGGCGTCAGCCACCAGTGGGTTCGGGTGTCGCTCAGCACGTTCAAAGTACTTTTGGGAAAGCCCCTTGAAGTACTGAGCGATGGTCGGAAGGTCTAAGTCTCTATGGAGATCGATGTTGCGTACGAACCACGGCGCCCCGGTTGCAATCCGTGTAAACCTGTTCTGAATCACCTGAAGGGGTTTCAGATTAGCGTGCGCAAAAGCGGGACTCGCATAGGACATGACGGAACGTATGCAAGCTTTGTAATGTGTCACCTTATTGCGAAGGGACATTTTACTCCGCTTGCCTAACAGCGGATATAAACGACCTAATATGTAGGCCGCTCTGCTACGAACGGTCCTAATATGCGCAGTGAAAACTAACTTTCTATCTAACGTTACTCCTAAGTATTTTGCCTCGTCTTTCCAAGGTATCGGTTTATGTAACAAAAGCAAAACAAATGTTTATTTAAAAGAAACTGTTAAAACATGTGAAGAAGGTAGTGATTACAAACAAATTTACTAAATATTTAATCATGCAAAATAACATGGACAACAACGAGGGAGAGCGCCCGAGCAGTAAGATAAGAAATAATCGGCGATTTTCGGAGTTTACATCCGATTCTAGTAGAAAAAATCTTCCATGTATCGAACATCCATACAAATTTTTTTTTCGATAACATTCAAGTTGAAATCTTTTGCGGTCCTGTCATTTGCAAACATTTTGATCAAAGCATTTCCCGTTTTGTGAACACAATATATTTATTAAGAATGGTTTATTAAATAATAAATATTCATGTTCATATAAAATGATGTTCAAAGTAGATTTAAAATTAAATAAAATTAGAAAAAAAAATAGATTTTAGCTATCAAGAACAGTTTTGATATTTTATAAATATATATAATGAAAAATAAACCAATACGGGCAAGGACTGTGAGATACCGTATCGCTAATCTATACTAATATTATAAAGCTGAAGAGTTTGTTTGTTTGAACGCACTAATCTCTGGGACTACTGGTCCGAATTGAAAAATTCTTTTTGTGTTGAATAGTCCGTTTATTGAGGAAGGCTATAGGGTATATATCATCTCGCTGTGGCTAATAGAAGTTAAGCAGCAATGAAAAATGCTGCAAATTTAATATAATCTAATAAGTTCTGATTGACTTAGTTATAGCATACAGTCTAAACCGCAGGTCGTAGAGATAGTAAAATTGGAGGGTACATTTGTTGTTCTACGTAGTGGTGTACTAACTAAGAAAAGATTGTTAAATTCCACCCTTAAGGGTTTTAAATATCAATTTTGTATGGAACTCGGCGGCAACTTTAAATACCACGCGGACGAAGTCGCGAGCGACCCCTAGTACTTCATAGAATTAAACAGATGATAAAAGATGAAAGGATAAATTGCATAAAATGAGTCTTAAACTCCACATGGCATAAAGTTCTACAACACATGCGATGTACTGTGATGTGATGTGGTCGTTTTTTATCGGTTATCGTCCGTTAACCGCGCCTTTTAAAACAGACTATAGAATCCGACGTTTCGAGTGAGATGTATTGAAAAAATTATGAAGATGAATTGAAAAAAAACTTTAGGTGTGGTGTGTCGAGTGGTGATTCGTGTGCTGTGTCGTGTGCTGTGTCGTGTCGTGTGTCGTGTCGTGTGTCATGTCGTGTGTCGTGTCGTGTGTCGTGTCGTGTGTCGTGTCGTGTGTCGTGTCGTGTGTCGTGTCGTGTGTCGTGTCGTGTGTCGTGTCGTGTGTCGTGTCGTGTCGTGTGTCGTGTCGTGTGTCGTGTCGTGTGGTGTGTCGTGTCGTGTGTCGTGTCGTGTGTCGTGTCGTATGTCGTGAAGAATTTGTTTGTTTGAACGCACTATATTTGTTATAACTAAGTCAATCAGAACCTATTAGATTATATTAAATTTGCAGCATTTTTCATTGCTGCTTAACTTCCATTAGCCACAGCGAGATGATATATACCCTATAGCCTTCCCCAATAAACGGACTATTCAACACAAAAAGAATTTTTCAATTCGGGCCAGTAGTCCCTGAGATTAGTGCGTTCAAACAAACAAACTCTTCACGACACACGACTTTACTAAGAAAATATTGTTAAATTCCACCCTTAAGGGTTTTAATCGTGTCGTGTGTCGTGTCGTGAGTCATGTCGTTTGTCGTGTGTCGTGTCATGTGTCGTCTGTCGTGTCATGTGTCGTGTCGTTTATGGTGTTGTGTGCCGTGTCATGTGTCGTGTCGTGTGTCGTGTCGTGTTTGGTGTCGTGTGGCGTATCGTGTCGTGTGGTGTGGTATGTCGGGTCGTGTGTCGTGTCGTGTGTCGTGTCGTGTGTCGTGTCGTGTGTCGTGTCGTGTGTCGTGTCGTGTGTCGTGTCGTGTGTCGTGTCGTGTGTCGTGTGGTGTGTCGTGTCGTGTGTCGTGTCGTGTCGTGTGTCGTGTCGTGTGTCGTGTCGTGTGGTGTGTCGTGTCGTGTGTCGTGTCGTGTGTCGTGTCGTGTGTCGTGAAGAGTTTGTTTGTTTGAACGCACTATATTTGCTATAACTAAGTCAATCAGAACCTATTAGATTATATTAAATTTGCAGCATTTTTCATTGCTGCTTAACTTCCATTAGCCACAGCGAGATGATATATACCCTATAGCCTTCCCCAATAAACGGACTATTCAACACAAAAAGAATTTTTCAATTCGGGCCAGTAGTCCCTGAGATTAGTGCGTTCAAACAAACAAACTCTTCACGACACACGACTTTACTAAGAAAATATTGTTAAATTCCACCCTTAAGGGTTTTAATCGTGTCGTGTGTCGTGTCGTGAGTCATGTCGTTTGTCGTGTGTCGTGTCATGTGTCGTGTCGTTTATGGTGTTGTGTGCCGTGTCATGTGTCGTGTCGTGTGTCGTGTCGTGTTTGGTGTCGTGTGGCGTATCGTGTCGTGTGGTGTGGTATGTCGGGTCGTGTGGTGTGTCGTGTCGTGTGGTGTATAATGTCGTGTCATGTGGTATCTCACCCCCAGCAAGTTCCTGGGCACGTATCCGTCGTGGTGCTGGTGGTGCCGCGACCACACGACACGATACGCCAGACGACACACAACACGACACACCACACGACCCGACATACCATACCACACGACACGACACACCACACGACACGATACGCCACACGACACGATACGCCACACGACAAGATACTCAACACAACACAACACATACACACACACGACTCATAACACGACACACCACACGACCCGACATACTATACCACACGACACGACACACCACACGACCCGACATACCATACCACACGACACGAAACACGACACGACACACAACACGACACGACCCACCACACCTAAAGTTTTTTTTCAATTAGGTATACATCTCACTCGAAACGTCGCACTCTATAGTCTGTTTTAAAAGGCGCGGTTAACGGACGATAACCGATAAAAAACGACCACATCACATCACAGGACATCGCATGTGTTGTAGAACTTTATGCCATGTGGAGTTTAAGACTTATTTTATGCAGTTTCTCCTTTCATCTTTTATAATCTGTTTAATTCTATGAAGTATAAATATTATGTAACTTGAGTTAGCTGAAGTTCCTTCAGCATCTTGTATTTATAACTAATATTTCATTTTGGTATTAGGTACATGTATTTACTTTAATTATAAGTAATATTTCAACCATTTCTTTGTTTCAGTTATATCCAAGAGTAACCCCGCAGCAGCAGGAATAATAGTCTAAACCACGGCTTAATTTATGAACTTATGTAAATAGATCGGGTATTATATCACTGTAATCTAAAAAAGAGATATTGTATACAATTTTAAAAGAAGTAATATTTTGTAAATATTTAATCAAGCGTCATAACGAATGAGATTATATTGTACATTTTATAAATACACGAGTCATCATTGTACAGTTACAAAATGATGACGTGATAACCAATGTTATTAAATTTGTATTATTCTAAGGATTTCTGAACATATGTGAAATATTATTGATCTATATATATATATCTATACTAATATTATACTAATATTATAAAGAGGAAAGGTTTGATTATTTTTCTGTATGTTTGAAATGAATAGGCTCCGAAACTACTGGACCGATTTCAAAAATGTTTTCACCGTTGGCAAGCTACACTATTCCCGAGTGACATATGCTATAGCTAAGCTCATTATAAATTATTTTCTATGCCGTATGGCATTTTTCTGTTGTTTTTTTTTTGTTTATTCTTCTAAAGTTTATTTATTAAATGCCAATGCAATTATACATAATCAATATCGTAGTTAATCATATGTATTGTTTTAACTATTAATCTCAAATATATAATAAGACAGTAAAAATCGAGTGTCTGTACATCAAATCAAAATGAGTAACAGAAACTAAAATATAAATCTTGGAATTTTTGTCGAAACTACTTAACGGATATGAACGCGGTTTTTACAAGTGGATTATGTATAATCTGGAGCGTAAAACTTTGTTTCGTTAAAATCAGTTAAGGGTAAAAGAAGTTATGGTCAATTTAAAATTTACTTCAAGCACTGTTTCCAAACTTTTAAACAGAATTGAATGCGGTTTACATAAACGTATTTAATTAAGATAAAGCTAGAATTTCTACTTTGTTTTATCTGAATTGTAAAATAATTTAACAAATTGAATATTAGCATTTTAAATTTAGTCACATAAAATCTCAGTAGATCGCGCTGACTTTCTTTACAACTCGCTTTGATTATGTTTTCGTATTTGGTATAGCAGTTTGAAATTCTACAAAGATATTCTTAAATTGACTATGTCTCAAAAACATAATATTTCGAATCCATATGCTTTAATACGTATATCTGAATAATGTCCTGGTCGTATGTGTGTGATGTGGATGTATGTTATTATTTTCAGTTTGATATCGTAGAAATGTAATGCCTATATATATAAAATTTCCACGGGAATAGGATACTATAGAATTAACTATAAGTCTATTATAGGTCTGGATAATTGTAGTTTCCACAGATTACGCGAAAAGCGACCTACACGCGGGCGGAGCCGCGGGCAACAGCTAGTACTCTATACGGTAGCTCAATTAGTAGAGCTACGGAACTCTTTCCCAGAGGTCGCAGGCTCGGGTCCTTGTTGATGTCGATTTATTTTTCATTGTACATTAAAAAATATCGAAATAACACTCATGTATAGATGTTTATGTATAAATATTGTCAAACAACAATTTTAAAGTACGAATAATACATATACTGGGTTATTTGTTATTAATTTTCCACCTCTTGCAGAAACCTTCTTTACTTCAATCCTAACCAATTTTGTTCTATGACTTTTTACAAATCTTGATAAACAACACAAAAAAAAAACGAAACAAAAAAATGTCTGTTTCCTCTTTTACTTGTTACTCTGTATTTTGTATGTGGTACTTAAAAGGTGAACGCCCAGGGGCCACACCTTAGCTAAAAATTAATACCAGTTCAGAGGCAACTAATAGATTTTGTATGGACAATTTTAAATTTTAAAAACTATTATTTTTAAAAAGTCATAGAACAAATATTGTTAGGATTGATGTAGAGAGGCTGCCTGGTGGCCAATTAATTACAAATAACCTTGTATATTTAAAAACGAAAAATCGCGATATGTAGAATATTTATAACATTAAAAAAAAATCTTAAGCAATTTTATACTAAGATACTGCACCTATTATTTTACTGAAGGACTAAGGCTCCAGTTAAAAACTATAAAGAGAACCTACCGTGATCTATGTGGTTTATAACTCGCTAGAGTAAACAATATTTTTTTACGGATAGTAAGAGTAGGCCACGGATTTTTAATTCATAATTATCTTTTAATATTGGTATACTGTTTTTAAATAAAATGAATATACTTATTACACATTACTGAAATACATACGTAAAAAATATTTTTATAAATATCGAATGATTTGTATATGATGAATATTATTTGTCCGATACTATAATGTCTTGAGGACAAATTAATTACATTTGAAGATGAAATCATAACCCTCCAACCTATCTCGTATTCGTAAATCGTACGAAGGAACATTTATGTTAAATAATTATTTGCGCAATAAAATTGCTTTCTCGGGTACACAATTTCTAAACATAATATTAATACATGGTAACCTTGTGTTATCATTGCGTATATCTTAATATGAATAGTAATGTATGTGTGTTCTGCTCTAATTGTGTTTTAATAAGATGGAGGAAGCATGCCTGTGATACTAAAAACATTTAACCTAAGTATAATAAATACTACAGGCAACATTTTCAAGTCTTTTCCAGAGTGTGGTTTGTTAGTGTTACATACCTACATTAAATACTTTCGAAAACTAGGCTATAACAGTGAATAATAATAATCTTTATTTGATCGACTATCCACATTCTAATTGTTCATTATGGAATAAAAAACATAACAGAAATACACAAAAAAAATATATATTATTTTTTAATGACGTCTAAAACCGGAACATACATATTAATATACATGTAATCATATAAGATTTAAAGACTAGATTCAATAATACTAAGACGGGAAGGAAATAAGAAGAAACACCAAAGTAAGTTATATTTCTTGATTATAGAGAATAAATATGAAGTTCTAATATAACAATTATGACGGTATTATATAATAAAACTTAAGCCAAGTAAGTTATCATGTCATAGCAATTGTAGAGACAAAGCTTCTTAGCATTCCATGGATTCACCGTGCGGGTGCCGGGCCCATCGCGGTGCATGGAGAGGAATGCAAGCAGTGCCTGGGACTTGCGGGACGTGTGACCCAGAAGAAGGTTTAAGGGGCCCCATTATTATGCGTATACACGCTCGCCTTCACCCTCCACACTCCTCCGCGTACAAACTAACTATATATTTATTCCAGGACAAGTTCGTTAGTCAGTTCGTAATACTTATTAAGCTTGAATGTGTAATCCCTGCGAATGTTTGTTTCCCAGGGAACAGTAAGCTCTACAAGTATCACGTATCCTCAGATGTTTAGAAAACAGGAATAAGTCCAGTCTGGATGACGAGACACCAATGTCCTTAGGGATTGTGTAATGTTTGTCTTACGTGTCCAACATGAGAGTCCAATCACGAGCCGCGCCTAAAATTGAGTAAGGCTTCGGTTTTGATTTTTTGGAGGAGCCTTTTGCGAATTCTTCAGATCGTTTAGTTGTTGTTATACCCTTTCGCGCTGCTGTTACTGAAAGATAAGTCTAACCTAACCGCTTAAAAATATAAAGTTTTCTATTGCATAAAACAATTATTATCTACTATAATGTGTATGAAGCAGGTTCAAAATGATCTCCATTAGATTTATTATAGACCTATAGACGTTGAAGCCAGTTATCTATAGAAACACGCATTCTTACTTTGGAAAAATTCTTCACTTCCTATCTTATGGATTTTTGGGGACTCCAAATCATGTCATTAAGAGCATGCTCCCTAAAATTTTCCTAAAATTATAATACAGCAGATTAAGAATGGGATTATATCCAATCGGTCAATGGAAAGAATGGCTGAAAGAATCATTTTGGTACCTATTTACAATTATCTAATCCGTCTGAAATATTAAATTAATCTACACATAATAAAATTGTCACTGATCGATTTCTGTACATGGAATATATTAAAAAAAAACATCATATTTATGGGGGCCTTTATAAGAGCAAGAGAACTCAAAACAATGATTTTTTATTTTGTCTGTATATCTGTATATGTAATCATCATCTGCATGAATCATTTTGAATAACATTTAGTTTTTCACTTTCATTGCACAGTCTTCAGTCTATCAAAAGATATAAGTATTTAAGTCGTTTCAGAAATGTATGTATATACATATAATAAAACTGTAACCGATCGCTGTGTGTACATAGAAAATATTTTCAAAAGTTCATAATGCTGGGACCTTTATATAAGCTAGCAAAAACAATGGTTTTTTTTTATTTTGTCTGTTCGTCTGTATGTTTGTATGTCTGTACATCTGTATGTATATTTGTGCAAACTAATCTCAGAAACGGAGTAACCGGTTTGGTTGCAGTTTTAGGGAATATGTTGTCATTGACTTTACTTTTTACATTTAGTGTTTTTTTCATTTAAACAAATAAATAAGTTAATCTTTTATTTTCACACTATTGCGTTATGACTTTTTTCAATATTGATAAGGTAGTCCTCCTCTCAGGGAGTAATAATACCCTTTTAAATACGAATACGAATACCCGTAAAAATACGAAATCGGACTACCTACTGTGTTAAAAAAGATCTGTAATTAAATAAAAAAATAAAATAAAAATAAACTAAAAAATACTTCTACACGCAAAAACTACTTGACGGAGTTTGATGACACTTTAAATGTTTATAGTTTATAGATAGATGGGTATGCACAAAGGGTACGTTTTATCAAAATCGAAATCTACTCGTACGGAGTCGCAGGCACAGCTAGTTTAAAATATTAGTCTGAAAATAATTAAAATTGATTAAATGTTATCTCCACAATAAAGTAGCCATACCTAACTATGTTTATAGAACCGTCATTTTCTAACATTACTAGTAAAAGATTTCAGACAAGCACAATGATTAAATGTCACGAAATAGAAATAACTTTTATTTAAATCAAAGTATGAAAAAGATTGTGTTCGTGTAAATTGAGTTGACATTTTTTGACAATCAATTCAACTGCTGTTGGTACTGTTATTTATTATTGAAGTTAGGCCATTTTGTTTACCAGATTGAGTTTTCTTTAACAGTTATTTTTGTTGTAAAATAGAAAAATCCAAAGAAAAGGCCCAATTTATTTTTCGGTATCATAACTTATAGTCTGTATTTCTATAAACATGTGTAGCCATGTTAAGCTTATTTAAATTTATATAAATATAGAATGAAAAATATACCGATACAAGCAGGGATTCGAACCCGCAACCTCTGGGAAACCGGTCTGTCGCTCTACCAATTGAGCTACCGTATCGTATATCGTATATTTATATACATTTAAATAAGCTTAACATGGATATACATGGTTATAAATATTTTCAAACTTTAATTTCGGTAGTGGCATCTTTTCAAAGATACTGCAAAGTTAGAAACATTGGTTTGGATATTCGAAAGAAGCCTATTAGATATCACCACCGTCCCGATAAAGAGACGATCACATATAGAATGCTTAATTCACCAAGACGGACAGCGATACGGTAGCTCAATTGGTAGAACGACGGGACATTGCCTAGTGATCGCGGGTTCGAATCCCTGCTCGTATCGGTTTATTTTTCATTCTATATTTATATAAATCATAACTTATATATTAGGTAACTATAGTTATATACTTAGTATTTTTCTACAATAATGGATACTAGATCAGTATGTTTTTAGGCTAAGAAACCCAACCACTTAAGTACCAAAATTACCGTTATTTCGGAAAGTGATAAAGCTACACGTAAGAGAACACTGCAATATTAATAATCATTAAATAGATGAGATAACAACATATCACCATGGCGAGACAGTTTATTACAATATTACCAACATACACACAAATCTTACTTATAGGTACCCTCTTAAGTTACTACTACAGTTACAACTTACAGTGAGGGTACTCCAATGTTAATGTTTATTGAATCTATTACTTACTTAATTATGTGTAGAAAAAATACATTGAAACTATATTATTATTTATGACTCTCATACTAGCTGGAAAGAAAGCAGTCTTTGTTGGCTTCTGACATTTTACGTAAAAGTAATAAAATCCTGTTATTGCTTTTGTAATGGCTAAGCTACATTGTATATAATTTAGATAGAATTATATCTTTGTGTGTGGCTGAGTGTGTGTGTATAAAATTATGACAAAAAGTAGGTAATAACAGTTACTTCGATAAAAAATAAGCAATGCTATACATTTTCTTAAAATTGCATGGCCTCTGACAGGATTTAATATTATATATTTATTTTTTATTAATTTTTACTTTTATCCACGGACACGTCGCCCTTGCACTTTTCACATTTAGTCTGTATTTGGCAGATTAATCATTAAATTTTGCGATAACCTGCTCAAAAAGGAGTCTGTTAGTAAAGGTATCTTAAAAAACTATATTACTGAGTCCTTTGCACAGAAATTATTATTATTTTTTTTTATAAATTTATTTTACGTATATATCCATATGTTATTTTACGTATACATCCATATGTATATACATATATATACAAATTAAATTAGAATTAAATTAGACACATTGATCTAACCCCTAAGTAAGCAAATTATTTGCTTGTGTTAAGGGTGTTAGATAACGATACAAATACATAGAAATACACATATAAATACTGAGAATATATTTAATTTTTTTTTTTTTTTTCGTCTGCGCTAACCACTCGACCAACGGGGCGGTTGTATATATGTTATACTATGAAGTATTTAAGTATTTGATATATAATAAAGATCTTGTTATTAAATATTAGAAAACATACATTTCTTATATTTTCTGATTAAAACTTTCCTACTAAAACACTATTGTAGCGGCCTACTGTTCTTTTTTTTATTTTTTTTTTCACTCAACACGAGCAAGGTTTCCAAGATAGCAAAGTTTCTGGCTTTTATAGCCATCCAGGATATCCAGCCATATAGGATTTAATATTACTACGTAGCTACTTATCTAATATTAATTGTAATATAGGTTTTCATTAGACCTCTTATCAGTAGTAATCTTTACAAAAGAATTTTCATAGCTGGTAAATACAAAAATAATATTACATAGTTGCAAAAAATCCCTCGAAGTATTCTTATTTCAGAACAATAAAGTTAACAATCACAGTTATGGCTTTTCTTTTCGAACTAGTAAACGAAAAAGTTCGTTTCCATGATATCAGACAATTACTTGTACAGTAATAAAGTAAGACAGATATTTGGTTGGTAGTTTTGAATTTATTAAAAATATTCAGTACGATTATAGTTAGGGTTTTTTCGAAGTACTTACCTAGTGTTTTCTAAGGTTTTCACGAGTACTACACATTGAAATAAAACTATTTTTACGGATTTAACTCGCGTATATTGAATTAAATTTTAAATTTACATTTTAAATCTAACCCGACGTTTCAAATGCTTTGCAGCAATCGTGTTCACGGAAAGACGAGATGTAGGTGTCCTCCATAAATTTAATTCAATATACGCGAGTTAAATCCGTAAAAATAGTTTTATTTCAAAGTACTTACCTGCTTAGGTACTTCTACCAAAAATTTGAAACCTGCATTAAGTTTTGAAAAACCGTATACAGTGTAATATTTCATATGCTAAAAGTAAAAGAATTATTATTATTATTTTATAATATTTTACTTGAAACACCTGAAAAATTAAATCAGCAATCACAGGCACCCTAGTAGCTTTATTAGCTACAGTTTTCGCAAATAAGATTTTGTCATTAATATGAAAACTATAAATATTATTAGCTTATTTTATAGTAAGATGTATTATATAATTTCATTTCATATTACTTCTATAAAACAACAAATAGTCGAAAGAGTTCTTAAAGATTATCTAAGAAATAGACATTATTCAATATTACGAACATTACCTTTTATTTGAGGTACATTTTATTTGAGGATTGTCATAATATTTCGACAAAAAATATTTAACTTAAAATAATACTAGTGAGTTTCCAGTGGCTTTACCGTATACGTTAGGTACGTATATACTACTCTAATTTCGTGTCTGCCCTCTTTATGACCATTATTAAAATAAAATTACTGAACGAATTTGATGAGATTTTCAGTTAGGTAAAGTAATTTGTTCTACAATATAAACATAGTTAGGTACATCTGCAATAGAAAAATAAATATATAGGTGCCTATATATAAACACAATATAAATATAACATATAAATGCTACGTATTTTGTAATAGCATATAAATGCTATTAAAATACAATAATATACAAATTATTTTACATAATTGAAAATCCCATCATTAATCATCCCTACATTATTGTAGATCCCAGAGAATTAGGTAGGTATATATGAGGGAGATTAATTTTTCATGCCACATTTATTTAATCATAACACGGCTATGATTTTAAAATATGATTCCTTTAATTCAAATGTAAACATGTACCTAACACTTGACAAATTATTAGTCTACAATACGAAATATAATAAATGTGTGTTAAATGTATAGTCCAGTGCCAATAATTTTTTAGAATGACAAAAATAGTAATAAGATAAAACCTTTTGGAAAAGCAAGAACATGTTAAAAAAATGAAGGAAAAAATGTATTAAAGGCGATCTCAGTTCGGGAAAGGGGTGGGGGTGAGTTTTTAAGGGTAAAAAACGGTTTATTGCGATCTCCAGGAAAACTACGAGTCCTAATAAAAAAAAGTTCAAACTTGTATATATATATGTCTATGAAAAAAAGTTCAAACTTGTGTATTTGCAATTTTTTAACATAACCTCAGCTTACAAAATTTCAACAAAAAAAGCAAAAACCAAGTTTTTTTGGTTTTTTATTTTTATCTTTTACAAAAAATAAAATACTTTATGAAATTTGGTGAAAACTTACCTTTTTGTATCTATCAAGATTTGTAAAATGTTGTAGAACAAATGTTGAATAAAATAAAATAATTAAAAATAACCCTGTATATGTATATACATATATATATATATTTAGCTGCAGTGGTTTATACTGCTCGAAACTATTACATTCTGGAGGGGAAGACTCAAATAAAACAAATATTTTGTACTTCAAATATTTAAATATATGGGAGCAAAATTATGATATGAAATCTTTTTAGTTTCAAATTTACTTGCCCATATGATATATCTTTAAGCAAGTCAGCTACAGTTAAAGGACAATACATGCAATATTGATTAAGATAATTGAAAAACTGGGCATTGGCAGAAGGTTATTACAGATTTAAACATAATAAAGCAACGAGTTTCATATTGTATAAGTGTATTTTTGTATTCAACATCTTTATCACATAATTTATATTTCTAGATTAGAGTGTTGATTAATGACATCCACAATTATTAGTGTAGTCCATTTAATATCAACTGACTATAATATAAAGCAGAGGTGGTTACCATAAAAAATATATATAAGTATCTATAATTTTAATATAAAATACTATTTTTAGGATGAATATTGATAAAATCCTTAGATAATAAATAAAATTGATGTTATATTTCAGAAATGATTTATATTAAAAACAGAAAGTCTGTGCAAGTCATTCAAAATATAACTATAAATACACACAACCAATTCTCAAATTGAAAGCTGTTTAAATATCTTATTGGTTTGCATACTTTGAATATAAGTTAGGATATATTTGAATAGGGAATATATCCCCAACAACATAATTATTCAGTTAACACCGCTAATGCCATTTCTTTAGAAATACTATCAGACATAGTATTCTGGGTCTCTGTTTCATGCTCATCACTTGACCACCAGCTTTCATCATCATCATGAATAAAACATAAAAATAAATCATCTTCATATGTGGGAAAGTAATATTCAGGTTGATTCCACTTTTCCTTACTCAATACCCAATGATTTGTATCCTTTAGGTGCTTCTCCAAATTTTTGCTATCATGAAACTTGGTATCACATGATAAACACTGTCGTAAGTGCATCTGGCGTCTAATATAATTAACTACTTTTACTTTCTGATAAAAATCTAACCCTGATGTTGCTTTTGTGAACGAAAATTCATGCTTTCTTTCCATGTGGTCCAACAAATTTTCATATTCCGTTTCTGTATAGTCGCAGAAGAGGCAAGTTATTAATGGTCCGTTTTCTTCAGTCCATTCCGACCACTCTGGGTCACTTTCAACGTCGGATTCATGATCATACTTCTCTTTATGAGCACAAGAATTTTGTGATTTGACATTATTTGGCTTACTATATTGCTTTTTGGGAACTGTTTCCTTATCACCTACATAATTGACTAGGAAAAATTTGTCATATTCTTTATTTACTGGATTTATCCTTTTGTGTCCCTTTTTCCGCATGTGTTCCTTTAAAATTGTCCGATCTTTAAACACACCCTCACAAAATATACACTGAAGCTTATCTAATTTATTAGAAATTAACTCTACTAGATTGTCAATAAATATTAAATTATCTGGCTTAGCAATATAAAAATTGTGTTTCTCAAACAGATGATTTAAATAACATGCTCTTGAGTCATTTGAAACAAATCTGCAGAAAAGGCATTCTTTTGAGTAGTTTTTGTCTTCTCTTTCAAATGCATGTCTTTCTAGTAATGTCTCTAATTTACTCTGTCGTAAGTTTGTACGGAGTTCTTTGTCTTCAGGTAAGACATCACTCAACAAAAAGTATTCTTCATTCTTTGACTTTGTTCCATCAGGTTTACTGTCAAGTAACATTGTAGTGCAGAAAAATGGTAAGTTCTGATCTGCAAAATAATAAGAATGTATAGATATTAATAAATCTTTTAATTTACTTTGAGTAAAGTAAATTAAAATAAAATAACTTTGCTGTGTATGGTCAAATTTTTTTTTTTGAGCTCAGAACAAGTGATTAGTAAACAAGTTAGTTGAAGTTATTTTTATAGGTAGTATTTTTGATGTTTTATTATAATGATATAAGAAGTTTTATTAGTTCACATATTAGTGAACAATTCTAAAATTATTAATATTGTTTACTTTCAAATTAATGTTTTAGGTCCAAGTAAATAATAGAACAATTATTTAGCAAATAGATGGATAATTATTTTAACTAGTTGATGTGATTTAATTTAATATTTATGGCATATAAGAGAATATAACATATATATATGTGTGTGTTATAAGTCCTGAGCTAACTAACCCTTAAATCTCAACTTCCAATATTTGATGTAATCCTTTAAATCAGCGATTTGATTGGCGTCAGCTATAACCAGACGATGTTCCATAAAGAGATGAGTAAGCATCTGTTTTTCAGATGCTGGAAGCATGAAGATTTCATCGCACATCACACAAGCACAATTAGCTGGTGTGTCGCACTTAAATATTGACGGATTTTCGGTTTTTTGGTGCAGTGTCAATGGTCCGAAGAATTGCTTTTCATTTGTTGCCATTTTGAAAACAAGATCTCGTTATAACAACCTCGTATCTTGTCTGTAAAATCTACCATCTGACTTCTGAGTTCTAACATAAAACTTCCAAGTTACAAGACGTCAATGACATTAGGATGTCAAATGTCATCTTTGACATTTAGAGAATAAACTGTTTAAAGCTCTGGCTTCTAAGATATATCTGCTGTAGTTATCCAAAAATATTAAAAACAATAACACCAATTTATTTTTGTATATTATTTTTTAAAATTACTGTTCTGTGCATAATATAGATAAAAATGTTTTTTTTATCTGTTTGGGACGTATAATTTTTAATATATGTTAATAAAATAATAAAAAACGTTCGTATTTAGTAATTTATTAATTTTATAGAATAAAGATAAGTATGTATACACTTAAATGTTTTTACTTAATACACTCTCTGTAAAAATAGTAGGAACTTACACTCTGTTCAACTAAATGCCACAAGTAACTTTAGAAATTAATATTATTATTATCTAAGTGTTATAATAATATAATATTTTGATAAATAATACAAATGCCTCTCAAGATCTTAATTTTAGTTATATTAAAATAAATCATTCGAAACATTTTATAACTATTAATTCTTTAAGAAAATAAATAAATCAATTATAATTTTAGCGCCTGAAAGTTTTTTATGTACAAAATATATTTTTACCTAAAAGAAAATTATAATACATAGTTATCCCTAATTGTATATTATCTAATACTGATTATTTTAATGTTATTCTTCTTTACAAGTTGTATTGGTGTCTGCGTATAGAACATTGTATGGTACAGAGCTTCCTTTGGAGACTGCAGTTACTTGCATCATATATTTTCTTCCCGGTCTTAAACCAAGCACCTTCTGGACTATGGCCCGCGATCTGTGTATAATAATACAATAACTATTTTAATAAAACAAGGGAATTACTAAGAAACCTTATGTTAAAATTTTATATTTAGTTGTCCAGAAAAACTTGGTAGTTCTACATACAAACAAAATATGTTTTACTTACTGAGGCCGTTGCATGTGACTGATACATTGTGTATTAGTTGAAGATCTTTTCGGTAAAGGACATATGAAACTGTCATTATCAACTATCTCCCTAGTTAAAATGCAGTATCTGAAATTTAAGTAATGGCGTGGTTAAAAAAATACATAAAGCAAGTTCAATTATATATTCTTTTAGGGGATTGTCGCTTACTAATTTTGTATAAATCAATTCGATTCAATTATTTTGCTTAATTTTGAAGACCGGTGATAACGAAGAATGTGATATATATACGTACACATATATATAAATGTTTAGTCATTACATAGGTTTTTGTTTATTTTGTACATAATTATAATTAATACCTATTATTAAAAACATGTCAAAGTCTAGGTTTCTGGTTATTATAGGTAGGTTAGGTCTATCTACATATTATAATTATAATACACAACAGAAAGTAAGTGTAACTGTTGCTGTTTCTAGGGGTACAATAGTAAAAATAGGTGTTTCTCAAGGGTCTTGGTATTTTTTATTCTTAGCTTATATTAATAACATATCTGGTGACCAATATATGTAATTTAATTTTGTTAGCCATAACACTTGGCTTATTTTCAAAGTAGAGAGAAAAGACGCGGACGTCTTACAAGTAATTGATAGTTAAGTAATATTTTGTTTAATTAACCTTTTTCTTAATCGTAATAAAACAAAATGTTTCAAATTTTATTTACTAATAGTACTCAACTAGACCTAAATTTATCTGTCTATGTCAAAGTAGTGGACATTTTAAATGAAAAGTAATGGCTGTGACTCAAATGTGTGTGTGATCCGATACAATCGGTGATCAATTTTAGAATTAAGTTAAAAAAGTATTCATAGAATTTTTTGTCGGTTCTTCGCCATGAACCTTAAAAACTATGCAAATGGAATTTGAATTTTCAAAGTGCAATGTTTGCCTATTGCAAATAAAAATAATACTTGACTTTTTGACTAATGTTATTATAATGATAATAATATAACTCAAACAGTTATGACTTAGCGGAAACTAATAAATAAACTGGTTTTTTAGATGAGGTTATCGTGAAGATCAATTACGGGTTCAAGATAGTACCTTATAACATCAGTAGCGTTGTGAGTGGCTGGCAAAAAGGCAACATCAATCGACCTACAGGACCTCCTTGGTCTTAATTCCCTGACAACTCCACCATCTATGAGTTCTGGAGTATTCATTCCCCATCTTGATGTTGAGGCTGTCAACTAAAACGTTAAATTTTTAAATCAATATTACTATTATAATTTTTTTTTATTACAATATTATAATTATATAATAATGATATTACAATATTATAATTACATAATATAATATTGTAGTAAAAATAATTGAAGTTATCAATGTAGAATTTTCAAATTTAATATAGAATGTAAAGTAATAAAGACTAATTTATAGTTATTGGATTAGTTCTATAAATTAATATCTTCACGAATTCCTAGAAAGCTTATTAAATTAATTATGATCCCAAAGTTTAAGGCAACTGCTTCCAACTAGTTACTAAGTTGCAGGGCAATTTGTATAATGACCATTTAATTTAAATTCTATATTAATATATATTTTATTTATTACATCACTAAAAAAGATACTTGATTGGCGTAGATAATATGTTAGATGGTTTAAAAAATATATATAAAATAAAAAAAAATCATTCTAAAACAACTCTTGTACACTTATTTAAGAAATAAATTAAAAAGTGTTTTTAAACTCGTAACAACTAAAAATAAAATATGTTAAAAAAAAGTTTTAATTGGTTACCTCAATAGTAACAGCGCCATCAATAACCCATTTATTTGGGACTACTCGTATCACATATCGTATTTTGGATTCCTCTGAACTTGAATCGAATTGTACTGAACCTTCGTCACTTGATTCTTGTATAGATGAAGAGGATATTGGTGCAGGCACAAAAAACTTTGAATGCGTTTCTGAAATATATTAAATAAAAATCTTGTGTTCAATGAAGAATCTTATTTACTCCATGTCACAGTTTAAATAATTTGGCATTAATGACTTTAGCCACGACATACCAATATTTCTGGCCAAGTACAATTGCTTTCCTTTCACAGAAACTTCGATGTCCACCGAACCCCCACATGTCGAGGCCGCCAACCAAAGACCAGCTCCCGCGGTCGATGTACTGGCTGCTGTTGTCTAGAAACGTATTTGGAAATATTTATTTAAGAGTATTTCCTTTTTAGCATAAGAAAATCTAAACTAAAACAGAACGGACATTAATGTTGTAATTACAACAACGTTACTAAATAAATATAGAATGAAAAATCGACCAATAAGGAGATGTCACTGATACGGTAGTTCAATTGGTATACCAACGGGACGGTTTTGCAGAGATCGCGGGTTTGAATCCTTGCCCGTATCGGTTTATGTTTCATTCTATATTTATTTAAATTTATATAGGCTTAACATGGCTATACATGTTTTCAAACATCAACGTCTCTGTTGTTACTTTTGAACCTAAAATCTAGATTACCTTTAAGTAGTATACATTTTTTCCTTTTATATCAGCCTTGTAAGGAACATTTTCTCTTAGTCTCTTGGCTGTGGAGGTTCGAGGACGAACGTTGCCAGTTGCTAGTAAAGATCCCATCCTTCTATCTCTTGCTATACCAAATATACTGACGAAATACGTCTGGAAAGTGTTTTTTCTAAGTTATTAAACACCTTATGCCTAATTAATCTGTACAACATATATGTGGCATATAAATGGACTGTAAGTGTACTACATACTGTGCTGGGATCCAAATTTTCAATGAAGTGGTGAGTTCTGTCTCCAATGCAGACGATGACTGGGTCTTCATTGGATACTCTTGTACTGCGTCCTATTGTTCAGTTGGTGTTAGTACTTTTAATTCATAAGTTATATTTAAAAGGGTGTGTTGTTAATGTGCAGTTGGCACATTTATCTCAAACACTTAGATAATTTTACATTATAAAAGTAATTTCTGGAATGTAAATTTCAGGTTGAAATTACAAAAACGAGAATTATAGTTATTAAATAAAATTATTTTTAACAAATTAAACTCACATATAATATACATTTTACAGATCTATTCCCGAAATCTTAGAAACAGTTAATGATAGACGACTAATTAACTCACTAACATTTACATATCGTCTTCCCGTGAATACTGTTACTCTAAAGTATTTCAAAGTCGGGTTAAAGTTGAATTAAATTTAAATTAAAGTATAACTCAGTTTAATCTGTTCAAAATTGTTTATTTTGCAAGTATAAAAAAACCTCAACATTTATTAAAGTAATACTCACCAAACTTTCTTCTTCTGTAGATAGATTTAAAATTTTCTTCAAATAAACTCATACTCTCTGTGTCTATCTCGATCTTATTCTCTTCAGAAGCGCTGTTTTGTGAACGGTTAGATTTGGGACGGTTTTCGAACGATTGGTCAGTGTAGCGATCTTTTCTGCCTTCTTCTGTCTTCGTGTTCCGGAGATCATGTTGGGCTGCACAGAACGATGTGTAGTTCTTCCTACGAGATGCGACCACGCAATATGTTGTAGACTGAGGATCGATAGGGCTGAAAAAAAAAATCTGTGTTTAGGTAACTGACAAGATACCTACATTATTCAAATATTTTCAAATTTAAATTAATTTTCAAATATTTTAGCAACAGCTATAAATGTCGAATATCGATCTGTTTAAATGAAATCGAATCTATCAATGCACATCTCATTTACTGGGTTTTAAAAGTTTCACTTAAGCTTCCTTGACATATTTTAATAATTATTTTATTATTTATTTGTGTATAAAATTATGGTTATAACCCCCCATTTTTAAAATAAGAAACCTTATTAAGTATATACAGATATTAGATCACGTTACCAAAATGCAGTCCAACAACATATTCAATAATTTTTCAACATTATTAAAGTAAAGAAAGTAAGACAAAAAGTATGAAACTACATTTAACAAAAACAGCTAGTTACGAACATTACCGTCATTTTTAACCATTTGAGATCACACTTCTCATTCTTACGCTTTTTGTCTTTAAAAAGTGCTTGTGAATGCTACGCTACTAAAAGAAACGTGGTTGGAGCTTTTGAAAATTCTTTTCAATTACATTAAAAGAAACTTATACATTTATAGAATTTCACTGATCCTCATAAAGAGGGGGATAGATTCTTGAATATTATGTTATTTTAAGGTTCTGTTAAGATTTGTTATAATCAATGCTGAAACTTAAACTTTTATGTAGTGTTATTTTTTTGGTTTCTTGTGTATATTATTTTGGATACTATATCTCGAATAGTAATTATATCTCGAATGTACAATTAAATAAAAAATCGAGAAACAAAATGATATAGACTAATTAGTAGAAGTTTCGAATATAACCCTCCAGTTTAATTTGGAGTACTCGAAGTGATAAGTTAACCATTTGGCATTATCACCAACACGAAATAAATAAGGAACCGATATATAACAACATTAATAAATGTACAACTTGGGAGGGCCATATTCAAATTTGTAAGAAAATGTTTATCCAACAGTATTTTTTTTTCATGTAGGTACTTTAATTTGTAGGTATGTCTTTTTCATAAAGAAATTTATGTTAATTGGTGGATACATTTTATGTTCCTATTGATATATACAAGGTTATTTGTAATTAATTTGCCACCTCTTGCAGACAGCCTCTCTAGATCAATTCCAATAATATGTGTTATTGCAGACAGCCTCTCTACATCAATCCGAACAACATTCGTTCTACGAATTTTTACAAATCTTGATAAACAACACCAAAAAAAACCGAAACAATAAAAAAATTACTTATTCTGTTACGTATTACTTTGTGTTTTGTAAGAAGTACCTAAAAGGTCAAGTGCCTACAAGAGGTGGCCAATTAATTACAAATAGGCCGTATATATAGTTAGGACTGTTGCGCTCTTAATATGAATTTATTTTTTTAAGGATTATATTTTTGGAAGAATATAAATCAAAGTCGTGTCTGTAATTTATTATTAATTAGGTTAGGTTAGGTTTTGAATGTTTTTCAACATAAATTATTATGAGAGCAAGCAGATTAGCAAGTATCCTCTTACTTCAGTAGCTTTTTATTTAGTAAGTGTCAGTGACATAAAACCGTCCTAAATGATAAATAATTTAAATTATATATTAATTCATGTACCTCAGTTTTAAATTTGTCATCTATAAAATAAGTAAAAGATAAATGTTCTGTCCAAAATTATAAACATCTGACAAAAAAAATACAAAATTAAGTCCTGATATTGAACTATACAAAAGAATCAGTAATTATTTATAATACTTTATTAAGTTATAAGGGCAATTGTAGACTTAAGGCAAAAAGCTATATTCTATCTTACGAACTCTTAGCTCGTAGTAACACCACGTCTTATCTCTTATTTAAGTCTTTTTTGCTCGAAGTATTAGCATAGCTATTTAGAGAGGAAGTGCAGCCAGCATTCTTGCCACTATACGTGGACTGGATCCTTTTTTTCCTTTTACTGTATTCCTTTTTTATGTTGGTTGTAAATAAAGGATATAAAAATACAGGTGTTATCTTTTTAGGAATGTTATCAAACTATCTATTTATATTATTTTCTAAAAACACCCTAAAGACCCTAACATAAAAATATTTAAAAAAAATATTAATTTTTGATGTATTTTGTTTGTTATTAGATTGTATTATTAATATCTAAGGAGCTTTGAAATATCTTAATAGTGAATATATCTTTAAAGTTTTCTAAAAAATGGACCATCCACATTAACCTGTTTTCATAAGACAAAATATTTTAATAACTTTGTCTTCGTATCGTATCGTACTTATTAAAAAAAAACAAATAGCAATAAACTTGGTCACAAATTAATTTGCAAAGCTCACTCAAAGGACATCTGAAATGCAGACCAGATTAAACTCAATCAGAAAGAATTAAGTTAATAAATCGTATATCAATATCTGCTCAGGAATTACAGAGATTATAATACAATGTAAATTGTACCTTAAATAATTAAAAATACGAGTGGTTTTACAATAGACGATATGCAAAGATACAAAAAGTTGGAGGAATGAAGGTTGCCTTCCTCACCTTTTATTCTATTTGTCGATTCCAGTAGTTCTTCACAAATAGTAAAGACGTCTTATATTGTCGTTAGTCTGTTAATTATCTTTATTGCACCTAACAGGGGTTCTGTTACTAAGAATTTACTTATTTGTATAACATGTGATATTTATTGCGAGCATAAAATTAGTTCAAGCCCTCTTATAACTCGTTTTCTCATTAGTTGCGATATCTGGCCGACATGAAAATGCTTCTGAAATAGTATTTTAGTATTTTTATTCGTTTTAAACAGCCAGCCTTAAACCTAAATAATATGGTTGTAAAGTTTTGATATTAGTATCAATAATAGTCGATAACGAAAGTACCAGTCATTTTATAAATAATATATTAAAATTTAGTCAATATGATAATATCATAAAGTTCATTTTAATACTATATTAAATCAGGTTTTGTCTCATTTAAAATTGACTCACTGTTCTCATATAAAATATATTTATTTATAAGTCCGGCCATTTTAAACAAGCACTAGTATAAATCGGAATGTAGTATCGGCGGCAGTATTGGCCCATAATCGTTTACAATTAAAAGAGTTCGAATGTTTCTCGCATACAATGTTGCAGATTACCCACAAACCTTAGACCCGAAGGTAATGACTTAGCGCTTCTTGTTTTCAACAATAAATACATAAAATACATTATGATAATCATTATTAATTTATTAGAGTCACTTTAAATTTAATTAGCAATGATATTTATACAATTATTTGTGAAGGAACACTTAACTAAAATAAACAATCTTGTTAGCAGGATAAAATACCATTTAATTAATCGGACTTACAAAAACAACTTGGAGAAATACAAAAGCTATTTAAGACTTTATTTCTAAAAGATAAAACAAATACAAGATCTACTTAAGACTTTATTTCTAAAATATAATCCAATGCGTAACACGTAATGCAATTAGAACTTCGCACCTTATATCAATTAATTTAATGAACACAATTCACAACATACCGTGTTTAATATTAATAATATACGGAAAATGTTTTTATGTTGTGTCAATACTTTGTAAATGTTTATCTTTTTAGAAACCGTTTGCTGATCGTATATTCAATGACATGTATTCCATTTTACAAGTGTCTTTCATAACACCAGCTTCGGAATTTGTTAAAGATAACTTTAAATGTATTTATTATTATTAAATATTTTTTTACTGTTTTTTGTCCAAAAAGATTACGATAACCTAATGCTAAAAACATTCTCTACCAGCCAACTCCGGAAAAACAGTAAAAAAATATATTCATAAAAGACGTTAAAACTCAGTGATTCAATAAAATTTAAATTAAAAAATGGCTATGATTCTATTTGCTGGATAATATAAAGATTATTATAATAATATGTCATATTATGCTGTTTTACATTAAAAATAATTTACATATATTCCAAATACGACATCATCTAGCTGTAATAACAATATTTTTTTAATATGTTAATGCCAAAAGTCAGCATGAAAGCTGTCAGTTGCGTTGCATGTGAAGTGAACTTTATCGAGTCATATCTAACCACCATACATGGTGTATCATAAATTGTGTACCCGTTCTTGTGACGAACAGACGGACAGATCGGATTTATGGTCTGGGAGAGCTATGGCTAACGGTGCTATATCACTGACAAGTTTTTATAATACCGTTAATAAGCAAACATGAAAGTAGGTAAAACTTCTATTTTATTTAAAATTAATTGCAGATTATATTTGACAGAAAGTATTTGTGATATCACTTGTTATCATTCATCTACAATATGGTTCGAAAACTTTAATATAAACAAAAAGCATAATTGGATTAATGAATCTTTTAATAAAAAGAAATTACCTTGGATCCCAGTTAGCGGACAGACGTCGCTTGGATCTCGTGCGCAGGCGCATCCGCACGTGCCGCGTCGCTTCACCCCGCACACTCACAGCCGCCGCACCGCCCTTTGATGATGACAACTGAGAAGATGATTAGAATGAGAAAATGTTTTTATTTTCGCTATAATCATGGATATATAGCTTCATAAATATCATATAAATATGGATAATCCTCGCTAAGAAGCCAGAGATCTGATTAAAATATTGATGTAATTAGTATATTATAATAATAAACAGATAATAGATTCCGCTTTATTTACCTACTCTACTTACTATTTTTCTGTATAGATTATATCAAAAAACAATTAATTATTATATTCCTAACTAAACATAATTCCTTGTTCAAGATTAGGATATTAAATTAATATTGTGTGTGTAAATATTAAATTTAAATTTATTATTAATTCTGACAAAGGTTAAATGCGAAATTCAACATTTATTTAAATGTTTTATTTAACTTGAGACGAACGTAATATAATTTGAGTAAAATTTAAAATCAACACTAATAAGCTTTTGGACGGATTTTCAGTTAATTGTTTAACTTATAAAATTATCGGTTTGTTTCCTCAAGTAATTAAATTGTTATATTTACTATCTCCTAACTAATAATTAAAAAGATATCAAATGAAAAAAAAATACGTTTGCTTGCTATACTTAATATTTTGTGTAATATAAATACAATTATCTAGTTAAGAAGAAAAACAATTTAAAAGTGGATACTAATAATATTGATTTAATATTATTTCAATTATCCTAGAACTTACAAACATGTATACATTATAATGATCTATCTTTCGAACATAATTCGATGGTTCCAAGGCTATTTGGTCTAAGGATTTTTTTCTGGAGAAATGGAGTTGGAGGATAATACCTACATATTTGGAAACAGAAAAATCACCGATTCTCTTTACAAAATCTAGCTTAAACCAAATAGACCTAGAACCATTTAAATATTAAATATTATTCGAAGTATAGTAAAACTATTTTTGTACCTGCAAAACGTATTTCTCTTGTTTGAATATTTGAAATGATATCGTATACATCTCCCCTCCTCCATGCTCTTGAATTAATTGAAGTTGTTCTGCAAAAAATACTTTATTGATATTGTGTTCAAATTTATGTGAATATTTTATACATAACGAAATACTTCAAGTACAAATTCTGGGAAATTAGAGGAAAATATAAACATATCGTCAATTAATAATATAAAAATTTCTTTGTTACTTACTGTGTACTTTTCAATAACTTACTCAGTATTATACCTATTCGACTCAACGCAATTATTTTTTCTTATATAATTTTAATGATTTAATCTTATATTACATTTAGATTCTTAATAAGAATACTAATCTAAAATTGCATTTTATCTGATATATCATTTCATAAAAAAAGTGTTGACGCAATAACAGCTGGTGCCTTAACGTTCAACCTCCAACTACTATTGACAGGTGATCTATTATTGAATAAAAAGTTTATATGATATGTGCCCTACTTAGGTGCCCTACTTACTATCACTGCTGCCAGCAGGACCTTTATAGAACGCCCAGTGTAGATGTCGCGAACATGGACTCACAGTGATGTAGACAGCTGTTCGTGATATCGAAGATGTATTTAATTCGAGACTGAAACATATTGCATACATTTGTTAGTTTGTATGTAGAACAAGGTTGATGCTAGTAATATTTAAAACAAAGGTTATGTTCTGGAAGACATCAACGCAAGTAGGTGACACAAATTTGTTTACAAGCAGAATGTGCTGTTGATAAATTTATATGTCTTATATTAAAATACATTTAAGGACGTGTATCCTGAATATATAGCTACCACATCACTATATTAATAAAGCTTGACATCGTACGAAATAATTTTAATATTTTGATATTTCAGTTATACCTATTACATTATTAAATTTTATTATAATCTGCCCAATTTAAAGACAAATAGATTCTAAAACAACCAAAAAAATAAGGCTCGGGGTTCTGTGTCGTACTTAAAAAACATAGCAATTAGTTTAAAAACTTTTAATGTATCGATTGTTTCTCGTTTCTATTTTAATAGTGGTATTTAACAAAAATAATGGTTAAAAAGGATACAAGCCACGGTATTGTGAACTATTAAACATATTAATGCGAGATTTGATGAGAAGTGTTTCATATTATCCAGTATAAAGAACACAGAGAAAATCTGATTTGCAAATTAAAAAAAATCCTTAATTAACTTTAATTAAACACGAATCGTTAACGAGATTTAGAATTAAAATAGATTTCACTCGCGATTTCCTTAGGCGTGAAGACAAATTGCCTTACTTCGGTCACAGATTGACGATATCTATACCATTAAGCATTTACCAATTGATTGCTTGAATCTTCAAAGCTTACAGATTTAAAATAAATAATTAAGATATAACGTTTCCGTGTCGATATCCGATGATATTAATTATAATACTATCTACCGCAATTATCAAAAGCAATCTGCAACAAAAATAAGGAATGTTTTCGCTTAATACCAATAGACCCGATATTCGGAAACATATGACCACTATCAACTTACTTTCGAGTCTCTCCTTCTTCCAGAGTGTACAAGGTTTGATTGTCCATAGGCAGCCAGTCCCCGGAGAGCCTGGAGACTGGTCTGGTGACCAAAACACTTGGCGCTGCCAAACCTGCTCCAGCTACATTGATTATTATCAAAGCCGCCAGCCTTGTGGTGAGAATATCTGAATTTCTGTCGATAAAACACTTGAGTTTATATATAGACATACAATTTCCTACATTATTATTTATTTTACAAGAAATGAAAATAAACTTGTAACGCCTAAGTATCTACTTCAAAAACTTAACAAATCCTTAAATGTACGCAAATATAATATAGTTCCACAAGACATCTTAGACATTCCTTATCTTAGTTTTAAATCTAAAGTCCTTAAATGCTAGTTTAAAATATAAAAGAATATTATTAAAATATCTAATTATAACACTCAAGAGTTTCTGGTTGACCGAAATGTATGGAACTTGGGTCATTCGGGACTCATTTGCAGGGTAGATGTTATATTGTAAGTCAAACATTGTTAAATTTAAAAAGAGCAACTGTTGAGTTTTTGGCCAGCTCTTCTCAGCAAAGCAGCAGTCCGAGCTGGTGGTAGCATACTTAGAGATTGACTATACTGACCATTTTATTGTAATCATTGACGCTTCAAAAGTGCGTGTCAAATATGCCTACTTGAATAAAGATATTTTGAAAATGGTTTTGTTTTTTTATTATTTATTGAAGACTGAAAATAATATGACTCACTATTTGTCGAAAATGTGTAGAAATTGAATTGGTAAACTATAAGTAAAAATCTTGAGGTCTCATAATCTAGAGTCTACATTCAGCTTACGACAAACATAGATCTATTATTGAAATAAAAATACCGTAATGTTTATTTAGAACTCCATTATATTTTATTTACCATTATTATACACACAGTACATATTGTAATATTATTTATAGGCAATTCTGAGGCTATCTTCTTAAGGTTCTTGTAAAGCTATTCACAGTCTATTAGGGAGGGTCATTTAGGACCATAAAATATCGATATTCCGATAACAGTAATGAGTTTTGAATCATTTTCTCACATTACTATCGATTGATCTTATATTTTATGCACTCTGTGCTACAAGGACTATTCCATAATACTTTCGACAACGATATCAATTGGGGGATTCTTTAAATATTACTAATAAATCTATATATATAAAGAAGGATGTTTGTATATATGAAATCGATGAACTCAGAAACTATTGGACCGATAATTATGAAAATTGGTATGTATATGTATTTTTCCACGGAGAAGGTTTATATGGTATGCCCATTGATGTAACTCGCCACCAGGCGGCGCTGTTAAATATAGACTACCGCCCCGTTCAACCGATTGTCATAAAAGTTGGTATGACCATGTATGTTTCCTCGAAGAAAACGAATATGCTATGTCCATTGATGTAACTCGCCACCAGGCGGCGCTGTCAAATATCGACTTCCGCCCCGTTCAACCGATTGTCATTAAAATTGGTATGACCATGTATTTTTCCTCGAAGAAAACGAATATGCTATGCCCATTGATGTAACTCGCCACCAGGTAAAGTAAGGGTTAGCCCAGCGAAGCGGGCTGGGTTCGCTAGTTACATATAAATGAGACTACCATAAATAAAAGAATATCTATAATATATTGCCTATATATTTTATACAGAGCGCTGTTACATGTGTTATTTTGGACCTTATTAACAATATAATGGGAACCTATTGATTGTTTGTTGTTTACTAGACCATGAGCTGAGTCATGTACCTTTACCTCTGGGGCGGTTACGATGAGTAAGCAGAAGTAAGGTGAAATGTATTCTTTAAAAACAATTAGGGTTAAACTTGGCTCACATATCGGTTCCGTACAATATAATTTAATATTATTTACAGGGTTTTAATGTTTAATAATATTTTTAACAAAGTTATTCATTGATACAGTAAATTTGTAATACTTATTTTAATTATCGTATATTATTGTATCTTTTGTAAAATAATATAAAGATATCTAAAAAGGAGCTTTAAAATTATCTTTATCTTTTTAAATTGAAATTGCCTATAAACATGTATGGCATGCTAAGCTATTAATAAGTTTAACATACATAGTTATGTATGTTTGTAGATATTTTCAAACATGTTAGAGTCGAGTATTTTGTTTTAACGAACATGACAGACATGACTATACAGCCATGATTTGAAAAAGAAAGGCTCTCTATTATAACAAGTTTGATTGATGAGGCATTATTTTCGAAACATTATTTGTGGAGCTTTTACTTTTACGAAGTTTAATACATTTTTGATTAAAAATATCACTTCAGTTGGCATTATGCTTCGAAATTATCGCGTTATCTACTTTACAGGTTGAGGTTGGAGAAACTGATTTGCACTTAAATGTCTTTTGTTTTCATTTTCTTAATGTTCCTCTCTTCAAAGTTAAATTTTCAGTCATAAATTTATACCACAAGGGGTCATTGTTTCGCTCTCCACAAAACATCAAAATATGAATGAATGTGAATGGTAGAAAAAAACTTTTCAATTTAACAAACCAATTACATAAACAACATAAATCCTTACCATAAATCTTAATCTTTTTTTTAACTTTACTTTGATTTTACATTTTTTTTGCTGTTCCTTTGAAACAATGCTTGCGCTTGCAGATTTATATGTACAAAATGATCTTTGCTAACAAATTGAATTGTGTGTGTGTGTGTGTGTGTGTGTGTGTGTGTGTATTCATTAAATAGTAGAGTACTTTATTAATTTTTACAATTTTAAAAGTCTGGTACACTTAGATAAACAAACTATCAATTTTATTTCAACGCTATATATAAAGGGAATGCTAGACAAAATAGGATTATTTTTATCTATGTCCTACATTCAGATGATTTTAACATGACTTTGTATTTTCAGATGAAGCTTTTGAGTATCATATGAAAAGCCCTTTCTAAGGTTTATTGATATCATTAATAAGATTTAACATTAAAGCATTTCTCATTAATAAAGATGAAATATAAATGAGTCCATTATGTTTTGATATATAGAGCACATTGGTTGTGATAATCCCAACACAAATAGATGATATGAGGAATAGTCAATCACTACATTTTGGCACTAATTCAACTCCTATTTACAAGATATATTTGACACAAGCAGTTATATATCCAGCAAAAATCTTATTTTAAGGTTTGTCACACACTAAATATGTCCAGCATAAAAACTAGTATCGAAGATGCATCCGCACTAAAGAATATATGTATTTTTGAGATTTAAGTAAATATCATTGTGATGTAAAAAAATCTTAAATTATATACTTCTAATATAGATGAAGTAACTGGTGTGTACCTTTAGTATATCAAACGTGTCGCAAGAAATTATGTAGTATGTGGTTATTGGATACAACGTGGAAACTATGTCAAAGAATATTATTAATGTTATTACTGAACGGTCTTCCGATCTTACTAAATACGTTTACCTCTTAATGTAAATATTTCATTCAAGCTATTAAAGCTAATTTTCGCATAAAACACATTACTAGATTTATTTGCGAGCTGTATTTTTTTTTGTTAAACTTTTTGCCATTACTGAAATTTAACTTAAAACATGTTAACTTACATGAAAAAGTAATTAACTTACCATTCTCGAAAACCTTTAGCCGGTAAATGAAAACTAAGAACATAATGACCAAAGTAGTAACCTTTCCCCTTAAAATAAAAAACATCGTTAAATAGAAGATTAATTTCTTCCGCGTGTAGATAATAAAATAAATCTTAGCAAATGGGAAATGTTTCTTCAAAAAAAGAAAAGCAACCCAACGACCTGCCATTCGTAAGAGGTAAAGGAATTATTGATAATAAATTTTTATTTCCCTCCGCAGCTGAAGTTGTAACGAGGTGTGCTAGAAATATTGTACTAAGATAAAATATAATATATGTGAAAGTTCCATTGCCTTATCTTAAATTGTGAATAAAAGATAAAAGCAACTAGTATAATAATGACATCAAAAACATACTTAAATTTAAGTGCTTTTTTAAACATTCAATAAATCGTAGCAAAACTTAATTTACAGAGTTCTGTCAATGAGTTACTGTTAATATATCAATGAATGTCACAGGGGAGTAAAATCACTATAAATAAGCAGTCTGCCCGTCAGTCTGCCACGCTTTTGTTTCTGTCTGGGTTTTGATGTATTTTACTTTATGTTGCATATTTCGTGTGTATAAATAACTCACTCATGGATTAGTTCGGTCTCAGACGACGAGACGGACCGTTTGTATTTTTAACAGTTTCCGAGAAAAAAATACTTTTATTTTTTATATTTCTAATTAGCGATTCCTTTGTTTAAATTTTCTTGGTAATACAAAAAATTTTAATTATATAAGAAAGTCAGTTTGTATTTATTCAAATTATATTTTAATCTTATTGGAATTTTAATTTCTACTAATGTCATTGGCAAATATAAAATAGTCACAAATTTATAATTTTCTTTTATGACTTTTTATACATTTTTAGTTTTATAGGAAAATAATTTAGCATAGTATTGCAATTAATTATACATAATGACTAACGTGTTTGGATAGAAATAAAAAAAAACTGAAGAAACCATATTAACTTGCATTAATAAAATGTAGAGTTAAAAAAAAACATACAGAAAAGCTTTGAAGATAATTTTTATAATATTATATATACGTAACCTTTTTATTTAATACGATTAATTTATTCTTCTTTTTCCAAAAGTACGTCGAGTCAATCTAGAATGACAGGAGAAGATATATGGGTTGTAAAAAAATATTAAGATATACTCATATACTGATTGTCATTAAAAATGGATAATGTTATAGATATCTTCTGAAAACTTCTACCATATTATTATAATTTAAAATAGATTGTCTTTGATATTATTGAATTGCATCACGTAATCAGAATTATTGACACATTTTATTCCTAAAGCCTTTGACAAAACAGTGATGAGATAACTAAAAATTATTATTTTGATATAAATATTGGCAGCAATAATAGTGTTCTAAATTAATAATAATGCTTATTGAAAGTTATTTATTAAAATTATCGTTTGTAATATTTTCATCAAAAGAACAAAAAAATTGGTTTATTAGGTTATGGGATCGAAAAATGGCGATTATTGAAAATATAAAAAAAAAACATACAAAATAACATAAACATAAAAAATAATAATAACATATTTTGCGTCAACAATTACAGACACGTGGCAACCCTGAAGCCACAGGATGTTGTGATTCCAAAATCCTTTAATCACATTGTTTTCATTAGCAACAATGTTAACGTAACGTAAACTCGTATAGAAACAACGAGACTGTTTGTGCAAATTCAAACGAAATATGTTTATTTACAGTTTCGATCCGTTTCCGAAGTGCCAGTACGTGACTTTGGGTTTCTTATAGAGTTCGGACTATTTTAGTTTGCTGAACTAATTGGTTATATGATACTTTAATTAGGCGTCTCTAATTTAATTTACCCTAAATAAATTTAACTTTATTTGTATATAGAATGTTTATTTAAATAAAGAATAATATTAAACCGAACAACGGTTTAATATTATTCTTTATTTAATTTTTATCCGCCAATATAACGACAAAGGAAGCCAATTTCTTACTCTATTAAATATAACAAATTTATCACTTCTCTGTGTACAAAGCAATTTTTTCATATATTATTTTATAAACAAACATACATACCATTTTTCTTTATAATGTAATATATAAGAATTCTTATAAATATATATAATAAATATCAAAAAACATTTAAATTCTAAAAGAGTTACGGATGTTATTCGCAATATGCGGATACACAAATAGAGTGAAACAACGAATCAGTCCAGGTTACAAGTCGATAAACAGACATCAAAGCCAGCTATAAATAATATGTCGTTGTCCTAAGCTCTTTATAATTGTTCTAACCTTTGTTTCATTTTTTAAATACTTTGAACTTTTTATCATTATCTGTGTGAGTAACGGATTTATTTATAGTATTAAATATATACAGTATATAAAATATTTTATTCTAGATGGCACGGTAAATATTGTGATGAATTTCTATGTTCTAATTCATTTTAAATGTAACCTACTTGCCTGAATAGTAGGTATATTGTATGTTACCTATTTTGACTTTTTATAATTTAAAAAATATGTTTTAAATTAAAACGATATTAGAGTTCGGATGAAACATTTTATATCGAAGTCAATCTTAAAAATCTCCATTAAAATAATAAAAGATAAGATGCCTTTATATTTTTTTCCATTATAGGTTCTTATTACGTCCTTGTTCACTGAATAAATAATACAATGAATATAAAAAAACTAGTTTGTTCCTGTCAAAAATAAAACGATTTGTTACGTCAAAGGACGATCTGGGTAGCAACAAAACGGCTATATATTGAAAATTAAATTCAGAATATATTATCTGAGCCATAAATTGTATAAAATATAGTTTTTCCCTTACTTTACTATTTGTTATTCTGGCAATAGTTTAAGACATAACATTAAATATTTCTGTAACTCAAAGCATTACTGTAACTCATTTTTAGATCATCTCATAAATAAAAGCTCCATTACATAACTCATGTAATGTAGTAACTCAGTGTATGAGTCATGACTCATTTAATTAAAATAACGTGCTAAATAGATCTGTTAATTCATAGATAATAAAAATAAACTTGTGTCAACATTTAATATAGTCACTACATTATAAAAACAAAGTTGTTTAACCGATATAATTTGTAAATATTTATATTAAATTTATTTTTTTAGTATGTAGTATGTATGTATGTATGTAGTATTTAAGGTTTTTTTAAAACAATAATCATTTTGCAATATAAGTAAAGTCGCGTGCCAGTCTGATGGCATGACACTAATGAGTAGTAATCATAGTGGGGCTTCGCGATTCTGTTACGAGGGGTAATGTTAATAGGTATTTATCGATTTAAGTATACCGAATTAATTGTCTATTACTAAAACACTATTTTATTTATTTTCACACATTTTTCAATAGCTTCCATTTTAGATTGAAAGTTGTAACAGGCATTATAAATAAAATAAGGCTTTGACATATCATTTTGCATTAGTAACTATATTTCGAACTTGCAAATATCTTAAAAGGTAAATCTCTGAAAAGGACCGTAAATCCTTTTGATAAAAAGATACATTAAAAATATATAATGGAAAATGCTTTACAAACCTAAGTAAATGATTTCCTTTCCGAGATATGTTAATACGGTATTAAGGTTCGTTTTTTACAGCTATCCTTACAAGCAGTTTTAGTTATCTCCTTATAAAATAACTCATTAAGAATATTTTTTTCCGATAACATCTTTAACACCTTTATTATAACGATTATTATTAAGGACAATAATTACAATTATTTATAAATTGAATTAAACTTAATCAGACCGATAACATCTTTAATAGTTACAATTGTAACTTCCGCCTTTAATAATACCTAATAGATTTAATTTAATAATAATTTTATTTAATAATAATTACAAATGAACTAAAATTTTAATGTATTGTTCTGTTAATATTGTGGTAGTATTAATTATGGTATAAGTCGGTCGAAATAAAATATGTTGAACATAATGCTCATTATTGTTTCAGTGCTCATAAGTTAGTACTCTCATGATCTAGACTTAATTTTATGTACACTTATAAATAAGTAAGGTTCAATCTTAAAAGTCATATAACAAATGAAATGTATGTTTCACCAGATGTAGAAGATTTTACACTTTGAGGACTTTTATTTAAAAAAATTAAAGGTTCATAAAAGATCTCGGAGCTTTTTGTTTTAAATTACAGAAATAAAATCTTTACTTTTTAAATATAATTCCAATTAAGTGTCCTTTATTTATAGCAGCGATGACTATTCAAATAATATAAGTTAAATTACACCTAAATAATTTCGTTTTTATTAATTATTCTTTTAGAAGAGTGCTTAGGAAAAAGCTTAAGGGCAAAGTTAAATTAAGATAATTTCATATGTTGCTTAAGTCAAGGTTGTAAGAATATGGTGCTTTTAATACAACCCTTAACGAAAATAGTATTATAGAATAAATATAATAATATTATAGAATATACATTTTAATTTGAAAGATTATTTAAAAAATCATCTCAATGGAACAGGCAAAGCTTTTTAAAGCTTAAGTACATTTCATGTTGAATATTATATTTATTAAAGTACTTAAGGATATTTATTTTATATATTGTTAATAAATTTAAAAAACGTTGATTATATTGTTAATTGTTAAGAATGTATAAGTCTAATATTTTCACACACAATTCACAATTCAGTCTTACCTCATAATTATAACTTGCACTGTCCACAATTCACAAACCACTTCCAGTAAGGAACAACGGGAAATAGTTCACAAATATAAAAACAACGGAGTTTATAAGGACATATTTGAAATTCAATGCGATGTTGAAAAATTGATTCGGATTTAAAACCGAAGTGAAGAACGTGTATTCTTAAATTATACGGCAAGTGGAAGCCAACACTTATTAAAATATAATATCTGCATTTCAAATAATATCAATTCAAATTCGTAATCATTTTCAATACGGAATGTAGAGACGGGGCGACATTAGATGCGTTGTGATCGATGCGTTACTCACGCGCCGCGTCTGAACTGCACCGATAGTGCGTGTGCAGTGAGCTAGTGCATCGTATCAAAACAAAAACTGCAGAAGGGGTACTCAATCTATGGCGCGCTGTTAATTTTGCAGCTTTTATAGCATCGCTCAACATTAACGCAACTTTTAATATTTAAATAGTTTTATCAGTACTTTGGATAAATCATGACCGATAATATCTCGTTACCTTTATTTTGTTCGTAATTTATAAATAATACAAATCTGTGGTTATACTTATTAATAAGTGTTTTGATTTGTCACTCGCTTCTGTTTTCTTGTACTCATCTCTCTCTTACGTTTAAAACTGAGTATAAACATAAACTCATAATTAAATTAAATTATTATAATATTTAACATTCGCATTTCTAATAGCGTAATATTCATTTATTACCCATATCTGTTTCGGATACGGAACTGGGTAATATATTATAATTTACGACTTCCATAATTCACGTCATTTGACGCATTCGAGGTTAATAAAATCATTCTTATGAACTCTTAAGCTTTATACAATGGCGTTATTTATGAGAACATAAAATTTCGCCATAAAATATATTTTTTAATATTATCCAGCAACAAATAGAGAAAAATTAAAATAATGGATACACGCAACAATTTAGGTGAAAGCATTTTGTGGTATGTTTCGTATTTTAAAGTGACATATATATACATACTATCTCCGATTTTTTTTCTGCAACATGTTCATTGAACAAAAAGCTAGCTATTGAAAAAATATGTGAATATAAAACGAGCCTAATTATATTTTATTAATAATAAAATGTTTTGCGCCCGCGCAGAATAGAGCGCGTTCGGTTTTAAAATAGACAGTGACAATAGTCTTAGAGAATAGTTTCCTTTTAGATTTGAGTTATATCGCTTGGGAAGTAATCGGTTTTAAATTATGCTGATTGTAAACCATATAATTATTATAGATCCTTCTTTTTCTTTTGGTTGGGAATGTAATTACTTTACTAATGGACCCTATTCCTATTGGAAATGGGTTTCCAGTATATATTTATAAATTAATCTATATTAGTTTATCATGGAAATAATGGGCAAAATAGATTTCTTTAATATATTCCCTCCCCCTCGGAACGTCTATGGATGTTGCTTCATTTTTATAGCAATTGCACAGTACGGCCAAAATAATCTGAACTATTTGGACACCAATTACAAATTTAGTAACGTGCCACGAATAACAATACTAAATGAGTTCTTAAGCCTCATTCTTACTATCTCACTAATAATGATAAATTTTATTTTGAATATGATAGTATCTGATGGTAAATATGGATCATCATCTTCCAGCTCTTATCTCAATTTTGGGATCGATGCAGTATGTTTTTACTTCTAGTCTGTCCTGTCACACATCTTTCTGTGCACAATCCTTTCTTCTCAATATCGCCTGTCACGCAATCCATTCATCTATTTTTCTAACGTTCTCTTCCTTTGGATCCCTCCGCTTCCATATCTAACACTCTTCTTTCCTTTCAACCAACCTCATAATATACTTATACCCGCGTAGAGCCAACGGACGAACAAATGATGGACGGTGGCATTGATGCAATGCTCACCACCATCACAGCATCACAGCAGCGGAAGGAAGACTACGGCGGAAACTCCAAGCATCAAGCATCTGGAAACGGCCGCATTGTACCAATGCGGCCCCAGTATGGCATATGTATATACTCACCTATGCCAAGTGTAGTAGTTACTAGATGTATATATCAAAAAAAAAAAAAAAAAAAAAAGAAAAAATCAATACTTACCTGTCCGTTGGTCCGGGACAGCAGATGAACCCTGTAAACAAAAATAATATTAATGTAAATATAAGAAATCTAATATACTATGTAAGAAACTTACCTCACGCTCCAGGTTATCCTGGATGTCTGTAACCATTCTCCTAGCTTTCTTAATTCTAAAAATAAAAAACCTGTATTACCTTTTTGTAAAGTTGTAAATAATTTGCATTTGTATAAGTCTGTATAAACTGTACAAGTATATGGAAAGCTGTATAAGTATATGTAAAGCTGTAGATGTAAAGTTGTAAATAACTTGCATTTGTATAAGTATGTATAAGCTGTATAAGTATAATTTTCAAAAAACTCTAATCTAAACTGCAATTGTATAAGTCTATTCTAACCCCTAAATCCAAACCCAATTGTATCTGTACCAGAAAGAAGATCAATGTAATTACTAAGAAACTATAACCATCTCCATAGAAATTAAGGGGTACTTAATCTTTGATTATAAGGAAAATCACAACTATATAGGAACAACACAACTAACACACTACATACGTAATAAACCGTACAATCTGAAAAACTTATTAACATCCTGAACACAAACTTCGCCCACCCATGCGAAGGTACACTGGCGAGCTCAAAAAAAAAAAAAATATATATATACTTATACCATTACTTTATTCATCAGAAATAAGATTACGATTATATCGTAGTTGTAAAACTCAATTTTAAATATTTTATTTATTTTGCTAAGGTTACCCTTTCTTGTATCAGACCTGCAGCTATTGGACAGAAACTGTCACTCCTACATTATTAGTACATAAAGCAAGTTACACTTATATTATGTACTTATTTGATACATGGAAGCAAATAACGAGGATTGGTTGAGCAATTATATTTTAATATTATTAAAAAAGAAAAGAGTAATTATTGTTTTTAAACGAAACTTTAACATAAATGTCTGAGAATTTGAATTTTATCACTCCTTAATGTAAGTAATACACAATATATTAGGTACGGGGTAGAGCCTAGCTCTGTCCGATTGTAACCAACATTTTTTTATGATCAATCAAAGTACTGATATATTTTTCAGAAAAGAGGCCTGAAATAGCATCTTTTGCAGTTTTTTACAGATATGAATTCTCTTCATTCACAGCCTGTCTATCTTCAAAAACAAAAGTTTTCTTGAGTTTCACGTATTTATGGGTGACGCACCTTAAGATATAAAGTTGGCTTAGTTACTTCATTCAATATATTTATAAAAGCTATCGACTGTGTGTGTATATTATTATTGTAAAACAATTTCACTTTTCTCTATCTTATCTCTCTCTTTGTTTTTTAAGACTCGTCATATTTTTAAAATTATGTAAATTTAAAAAGTTTCAAAATATACTCGTAAATTTAACATTGCCAGGACTTAAACCCTTAGAATTTCAGAAAATCTCTGAAAAAAATTGTTATGAAAGTTATTTATTTTAAAATATTTCTCTAGGGCTCAAAGAAGATTTAAAAACACTCTACATATTAAAATCCCTTATACTAAAGGGTGCGAACGAACAAACAAACGCGTGGCAAAATTAAAATCACACTTTGGATGCAGTCAGTTAGAAAACCACTAACGCGGATGAGTGTGAATTGATTTAAAACAATGAAGAATATTTTTGATCATTTCTCTGATGTCTGATAAAAATATTTTTAATGTATAATACTGACTCATAAGGGACATTTTTGTTTTCACATATAAATGAAGCGGATCTTTCTCTTATCCTCTAAGACCTTTCATTAAAACCTTATCGTCGCATCTTCAATGTTTACTCGAAGATCTTGTCTGTTGTTATTTTGAATAGCTCCCAAATTTATTACAACCAACTGTCTGTGTGTGTGACAACAATATGTCTTCATATCGTATGTATATCCCCAAAGTGAGACAAAGAAGACGGGGATATCTGGGCCTAGTTGTAAAAGGTTGAGATATGGTTTAAAAATAATTAACAGTTTTCTATTTCAAACAACAAAAAATTAGCTCTAACCGGAATCAGAAAAAACAGAAATTTCAAAAAATTTTCTCTATATATGGACGGATACCCTTTCATACATTCTTGGGCTCGGGCTGTAATAAGGTTAAAGTTGTGTCAATGAATACTTAATATAATATTATACTATCACTAAAAATATTAATTTTGGTAATTGGTATAAGCTATACGGGATGGTGTGGTATAAAAGTGAATAAGAGTACTGGCCTGTAACCGTCCCACTGCTGATGCTCAAAGCTCTAAGGAAGCTTCCCAATTAGTCGACAGAGTGCAACGTGGGCATTATCCGACTTCAATGATAATTTGGTAGGGTGTTAGCTATGAAGGAGTGACTGAGCCATATTTTTGTGAAAAAGGTATCAATACATCGGCACAAGTGTATCAGGACACCATTCTTGAGAAGGTGGTTCAGCCACTTAATAACACCATGTTCAATAACCAAGTATGGTGCATCCAGCAAGACTCGGCGCCGGGTTATAAAGCTCGGTCCACACAGTCATGGTTGGAAGCGAACGTCTCGGACTTCATCAGAGGTAAAGACTGGCCGTCGTCTAGTCCCGATCTTAATCCGCTGGATTATAATTTGTGGTAAGTTTTAGAGACTACAGCCCGCTCTAAACGCCATGATAATTTGGAGTCCCTAAAACAATCCATACGATTGACAGTAAAGATTTCCCCATGGAAAGAGAACGTGCTCCTATTGATAAATGTCCTCAACGTTTAAAGGACTGTACTGCAGCCAATGGACACCACTTCGAATAGACTTTTTATGTTTTTAATTGTTTTACATTTTTTTATTAAACTAACGCACTATAAAAGTAATAAATGTTATTTGCAATTAAAAAAATTTTTTTTTTCGTTATTACAATATTTATGGCAAGACTAAGTATATTTCTTTATTTATTTACATAATAATTACTTCAGCTGTATTTCATAAGACATTTCTTATAAACGTTTTCGTAGATGAGTTTTATTATAAAAGAAAAGACTCTGGTTAAAAATAAATGACAAGAACTTTATTCCCCAAGGATCTATCTTAAGTTCTTTGTTATATAACACATGTTTATAATAAAGAAGCGATTTCTTTTTAAATGATTTCTTTGATTATTATCTTTAATAATCTGTTTTAGTTTTCACTTATACTGGCTATCTATAGAAGAAATAATGAATTATTTATGTGAAAAGTTTCTTACTGTACTTATAGTATAAAATAAATCTTGCTATTAGCAATCTTTTTAACAAAACCTATTATAGGGCCTTTACTTAGATATATTGGAGTATCTACATTTTATTTTTTTTTTGTGCTGTTCACTTCCTCATTTCAGTAAATACTAATGATTGAAAGACATGAGGTAACATCTAAATAGAAACCTAATTTTGTGTCGATATATTTTTATTAAACGATTTTAGCAACATGCTACAATTCTTGATTTTGTGTATGGTATTATTTACTATATATTATATACTATATTACTACATAGTAATGTAGAAGAAAGCTCTTAGTATGAAAGTGCTGTTGCTTATCCACTTTGTTCAATATCTGTTCACGTGAATTCTATTTTCTTTCAAGATTTATTGACTTTTTAATCATCTCTCCTTTTAATACTTCTTTAATTAGCATTCATTTTATTTGTTATAATATTCTAATTAATTATTTTTTTCTGTTTTGTTTTGAATTAAGCACAAAATAACCGTTTGTTTTTGTTGTATTCTGTATAATCTTCCGGTTCTCATGGACAATTCAGTTATGAAAACTTAAATTGTTTATAACGCATACAATTGGATGTGCTTAATAAATAATCTTAAAACTATTTAAATATATATATTTCACATCTTTTTATGATTTTGTTTGAATTACAAATAAGCAGAAACTCCATGTGAATAGCAGTAGTCATTGAAATATTAATTTAGTTCAAGACGTTCCCACCTTTGATATGACATGAAGTGAGAAAAAATAGTAGGATAAAGAAAGGAAAAGAAAAGAAGTTAAGGTTTCCGACTCTCTCACTCACCTCACGAGAAGTAGCTGTAAAGGCTTCTTCACACATATCACTGTTTTGGGTGGAACCCTAATTGACTTAATGAATTACAATCAATCAGACGCCACCACTCATAAAATTGCAGATTTAATTTTTACACACAATAATAGTTTATACACTTTATACTACATCGATTCACTGCTATAATCACCTTTTTGTAAAATAATAAAACAATACATACATTTTAGTCCGCTAATAAGAACACAAAACATCCAAGCCATAAATCTATTTTCGAAACACAATGCCTACGGCTCCATACATTGTAAAATAGTCGGGACTTACAAATTCAGTAAGCGATCACAGTTGCGAAACTGCGAAGTTACTCGTTTAAATTGACCATCATCAATCAAAGGAGCCACCACATCGCTAATAAACGCAAGAAAAGCAAAACTCACCGCCTACTTAACTCAAAATTCATTACCCGGAGTCACTTTACCTCTTCAGAGAACCGATTAATTTATTATTTCATGCCAACCTTTTCGCGCATCCAATTTAAAATTTGACATCTTAAACAGTCCTAAATTACATGGGGAATTATTTCATTAGCGCCAAAACCCCTGGGGGCTAGCGCCGATGTAGCCGAGACTGAATTTTTCGGTACCGAAAGTTGTAATCAACACGTCAATGTGGACACGCCCTAAACTCTTCGCGTTAATAGCCAGATCCCGATATCAGCTTGTTCTGCAAACCACACACAAATATTGCAAATGCACTTTTCTAAATGACATTCACTCAAATATGGATTCTAGAACATTGAATTAAGAAAAAAAATAATAAAGTTGGCCCATCACCAATTAAAGTTGTTTACGTTTGTTTGCTAATAAAGTATAAAATATAAATATTGCATAAATAGAATTTAATACAAGCATAATCGTAAAACTTCACTTATAAAACTGCCTATATCGGATTAGTATATTGATAATATTAATTATTTTTTTATTGCCGATTCGAGCATCGATTATATTTTTTATCGATTTTATTTGGTTATTTATTTGCAATATAATGAGATCATCTAAAACTTGAGAAATAATAAACAGAAACTGTTCTCGGTGGACGCAAATAAGTAAAAAAGAAAACAATTTTTATCATTCCATCCATAACTGCGTTGCTATAAATGATACTATGATTGGAGGCAACAGCACTCTGAAATTGTTTCTGCGTTATCTATGTGTAGAACTATGTTATGCTCCGGCTGTACTGATAGCGTTGCTATTTCATAATACGATGTAAATATTATTTTTACAAAAAAATATACTCTTATAATCTGGGTAATTAAAGTGATATTATAAAACGAAAAACGGTTATATAAAAACGAGTAAATTATTATCTCTAGTTTTATTTAATAATTATCTCTAGTTTCGTAGGTAAATGATGTGCCAGACATGATTTAAATTTTTCATAAAAATGTGCACATAAGTGAAGCTATAAATTGTAAAATATAGTTAAGCTTTTGTACTACGACAACAGGCTAATAGCGAGATTAAATACAAGCTACGGTAGCGCACGAGATCGCAGCCACTGATACAACAATCGATTCTCATTACTATAACACGGCCCAATGAAAGCCCTGCAGACTACAGACTTAGCACATAACTCTCTATAATAAAAAATATTAGAATTGGAACGAATTTCTTTTCAAATCAATTTTAATATAAGGGTATCCTTCAAATGTATTGTGTCTGAAGGGGGTTTTAAGCTCAACTATAAACATAACTTTATTAAGTAATAAAAACTCTTAGTGTAAATACTGCACTCAAAACCTTGAAGAATATTTTAATTATAATCAAATTACGGAAGATTCTTACACCTTTCATAAGTAAAGCATTATTATTTTATAATTTGAGTTATAATAGCAGTAACGATAAAAATAATAAACATCCACCGGTTCGCCTTAAATATTAAGTTAAAACGTTTAAAATAATTACATGATAATTTGTATAAGGTTTCGTCTCACTGTTCCGTTCACATTGTAAGATAATAATTTGTAATTTATTATATAAATATTATTAAATATAAATGTTATATTTTATTTAAGAAACCTTGTATCTCTTTATTTATCTAAAGTTAGATAGGATATCTATTTTAAGAAATAGCTTCCTAATGTTATGATATTATAATACAAAATAGAAAAGGTTTTGACCAGTACTGTACCTTTGAATATTAATTATTAGTAAGATTCCGGACGCATTTGCAGAAACGGGGTTTAATCATAAAGCAGCGATCGAAGGAAGCGCAAAAAAATGCGTTTCTTACATCGAAACCTATCACAGGAATGCCATTAAATTTTAGCACCTATTTGTGAGTCTTTAAGTTATTTGTACATTAGTGTTACAGAGTCTGTTTTTTATAGTAAGGAGGAAAGATAATTTGTAGTTACAACATACTAAATATTTGATAAGCGATTGAAACTATGCTTGCTTCTTATACTGTAAAGTGTAAACACACTACCTTTGTGCTTAAGAATGGAGAGATAAAGTATTCTTCTTAGAGATCTTCATACAGTGGCGCTTTGGAAAATGTAAGCATCATCAGCAAGTAATCATCATCACTACACTTTTCTTCTTTGTTAGTTGCATTTCAATTTTTAGACTCTATCGGAAGAATAAATCTAGAAAAAATATCTAGTTGTGTTTTAGAATATATCTGAACGTGTAACATGCAATTAGGAAAATTTAAAAGATATTTCAAATAAATTTATAATGAAAAATAAACCGATTCCAGATTCGAACCCCCGACCTCTTGGAAATCTTTTCCATCTTTTGCGTTCTATATTTATTTAAAATATCTACTAGTATTTTTATGAGAAAAATTAATAATGACTAAAATTAATGTAAACGTTGTGGTTTAGCAAACATTTATAGTTTGACAGCCACTGGCTTCTGGTGTTTTAATTTCATAATATCTTTTATTTCTTATACCTTTTATAATATCTTTTATTTCTTATACTAAACGAAATAACACGGTACAAGCTAATTAAGAAATTATAAGAAAATTACAACAAGGCGCCATAAACCTGTCCAAGATTATTACATATTATTTCTTTTTGTATTTTGAAAAACGATTATGGATCTTAAAACGATTTAAAATAAGCTGACCGCTAATTGTATTATTATTTATTATAAAACAAAACATTTATTGAACTATTTTGACATTAAAGTAAGAACTTACCACTCAGTCATTCATAGTTTTATAGTTTAGTTAGAATTATATATAAAGTGTTTATATAACTAATAGTTCGTGTAACTTCTTCTATAAAACTAAAGAAGCATTGACTATCTTTATTTCTTGACATTCAGAGAGAAATGTTATGTAAATGTTGTTTTATATTAAAAGAATTTCTAGAACAAATTAATCATAACTTTTCTAGATTTTTTTCTAAAGGCACAAAAACAGAAACCATAATACTATGCAATGTCTTCAAAGCCCTCAATTCACATATAATAAAGAAATCCAAAGTAATCTTATAATATAATTGATTAAAGGTAAAGCTAACACACATTCATAAATAAATAATTTTATACAATTATTAAATAAAAAGTATCACATATCTCATAATTGTCTGATGTTTCGACCTGATTGCACAGGCCGTGGTCACAAGCTCTTGGTGCAAGCTCTAAGTCGTCGAATCTTTGAGGTCGAAATTTCTTCAACCACCGGCACATTTTCGATATTATTAATTAATATTGTTTTTTTTTCACACAGTACCGTCACATATAACACTCATTGTATCCCTATTCTGTAAATCGAAGCGTTTAACCGACTATTCAGGTGTTAACCCGACTTCGCAAAAGAGCGAGGTGTTTAGCTGTTTATCAATGGATGATAATTTAAATCCTTCTTCCCGAAGCAAAGTTTTTTGATTCTTGATCTCGATGTCACCTACAACTCTAGGATAAAAGTGTCGTTCTTTACTATCCAATGATAAGTGCCAGCTTCTAGTGCATTCTGTTCATTTGCTCGTCGGACGGTTCTTAACAGCATCAATATATTCGTTAACCCTTTAATCTACCGAACTTTTCGTTAGTCCTATGTAAGAACTTCCTAAGCTGCAGCTTACTTTCTATCTCTCTCGGTCTCTCTTCTATCCTGTTTACGTCTCAGTGGTGACTCCTCTTCATATATTTTTTCACGCACTCCGTCCACCTCTTCTTCACTGACTTTCTTCTTTTATAATCACAAACACATTTTTATTATTTAAACAATAAGTGATTAAAAATATTATGTCTTCTGTATGGTGTAAGCTGTGATTAGTTTTAAACATAATTAAATATTTTAGATTAAGTAATTTAAGTATAATTCAGGTTAAGAAAAAATAAAAACAAGCGAAGCCACTTTACATTTTCTGTTCCGATCGAAAGGGAATATAATTTATACATACATATAATGTACATTTGTTAATTAAAATAAAAATTATTAAAAAGAAAACAAAAGAAATCGCAAAACAATTCAACCATTCCGCACAAACCTTTACAACATCCGTTAGCGTCCATTTCAAGCAATTAAGTATAAATGTGACCGATATATTAGTCGCAGTTGATGAGGAGCAACTTCAACTTATGATTAAATTGCAATCACATTAACCGAATGAATTACGAATAACATTGTTGTGGTTGGAAAAAAACCAGGAATGTATGTTTGAGTATTGGTCGTATAATGTGATTAACTATAGCTTATTGCAGTAAAAAGAAACTCGAATCGCTCGGGTGTGTTTGACATGCCACCTGCTGAGAGTTTTTGTTAATTATTGGAATTCATTACTGACTTTGTAATACATAAGTATGTGTGAGAATGTGTTTTAAGACTATGCATTTAATATTATTTAGTTAATATAAAACCAGACTCAGATCTAGATTTATGAAAAACTTTAATTAAAATTTTGTGCAGTTTTGACATTTTCTATATTGAACCAAAGCTGTGATAGATAGGATTATAAATGTGGTCTAGTTCTAGCTTACCGGCTGGCATGACCGGGATACTATTTAATAGAACCCTGTCATAGTATCTCATCACTCTCAATACACTTGTCCGTGAGCAATCGGCTATAAGTGAATCGTCTTGAGGTCGAGTCCAGCCTCTTTAGTTAACCAAATACATTAAAAAAATCACAAACGCACACATTACACATATATACATTTGTCTGTACATTTATTAACAACCTGAGAGCAGCTATCATATACTACCAAAACAAATAAAGTATGAATATGACCTCGATCAATATATAAAAATTATATATCTAAGGTAAACACATTCAGAAATATTTATATAGAGCAAGTGGCACGTGGATACCTCTTCCGCTCTCATTGTTTACTTTAACGGTTTTTACACAACGTAGAATTTAATGCTAATATATGGTTTGTGCTATGACATCAATCGCTTTGATAAATGTTAAGCAGAATGCATTATAATGCTTGAATTTATTTTAGATCTAAAGCTTCAGTCATATTGTGATGGAAGTGTTGTTATTATTTTTTGTAATGTTAGCTCTTGTATCAATTTAATTATTATAAAATAAAATTTGCTTTAGTCACAATTCAGTTGCATCCTAACTTTGTTCCCTTTGGACATTCTCCCATGCAAAATAATTTTTCAAGAACATTCAGACATTTTTTAATCCGAAAGAAAAATACCATAATTTCCATAGAGCTTATCATAAAGATTATCGCACACTGTTCCATATTTACAACATAAAGGGAATGTCTAGGCAACATTTTAGCTCAATCAGTTAGACCTAAAAAGCAAACATTTTAGGTTGGGCATTAATGAGTCAGTGATTCATAACTACTCCATTTATTAATATAATTATATATTATTGTATAAAAGAGGAAGTATTAATAATATTATATGAGTTTCATTATTACAAATAACGGAACTAAAAATGTGAGAGTCGTATAAACAAATCTCGATTACCTGTTTAATTTTTTCCTTCAGTGATACTTTCGTCTGTAGAAAAATACTTTTGAAAAGATTAACAATTTTTACCTTTTTATACCTTAATGAAATATTTATAACAGTAAATGTTTTGGATATGTGTTGTATTAAGCATTTGTTTTTAAACGGATATGTTATATTTTGAATAAGGTTTAGATTTTTAAATTTAAACCGACGCCTTATTATTGTAATCTTTTATAAACATAGTCCGCAATAGAACAAAAAATATAGGACCTTAAACATAACATATTTGAATCTATTTCGAATTTGACGTCACTACTTCAAAATGCTGCCAATAAACATACAGGATTCACCTGCCAACATCGTTTTTTGTATAAACCGTTTATAAAAGAGCGCATTTGACATCAGTTCATCGAAAAACTTTAAATATCAATTTTATTTTGCGGTTGGTATACTAGATAATAACTCTTATGTCGTTGGAATAAAGTGCATTTTGAAAATACGATCACTTTTATATGTTTGTTATACAACAACATTGATGAATCTTCATCCTGTTTAGGTAACTGCCGAATCTGACATATACATGAAGTTGATTTAAAATTTCAATAGGAACTCTTCAATGGCGAATGACAAAACAACCTGTTGCATTTGGATGCTGCGTGGGCATTCCTTTTTGTGACAACATTAAAGAGTACGATATAAAGCTCTAAGCTTTGATCTTCGCCGAATGGGAGATTTTATTTATAAGTAATATGTAAAACATTTTTGAGTTGCTTAATTCATAACATATTGAGAATCATTTTCAAAGTTTTAATGTAATTTATACAGAAAATATTCGCCAATGGCATCTGAATATAAAAGTAGCAAAAAACAAGTAAACATATATTATTGTTATTGATAGTAGTGTATATGTGGAAAATCTTTTTATAAGCCTTTAGTACATTTTTGTAAATTAGCCAAATTTATTTCTAGATCTAGCCAAATATCTAATCTCTAAGAACATCTGCATCCTATACCTTCAATCAGTCACGATGCAGCTGACATTGTCCTAATTACTCGTCCTTAGCCGCGACAGTGTAACACATAGACGCATTGAAATGCGGCGCATGCGCAGCCTTCAGTTATGTAAGGATATTGATATAATTTGTATTACGATTCGATCAAGTGCATATAATATATATATATTATATACTGGCTTATAAATTACGCTTAACAATTGTAAATTAAACTACGCGGTACTGTAATTCAAAAAATCCAGATTTAATCAATAGACCAAAAAACCTTATGAACTATAACAGAATACACAACGATAGCGTGATTCAGATTTAAACAATATTTTACTAACGCCATCTGTTGACTCAAAAAACAAATAAACTTATCTGACTAAACATTCCGCTCACCAAGAACTTATCAAGTGCTTAATAACTAGGGAACTAATTAGTCTACCAAAGCAATACAAAAACTCTATTTTTAACAACTGATATATGTAAACACCGAAATATACTTGATAGATAATAAACAAACAAAAGTATAAAAAAAAATCATTCCTTAGTGGTTGGTAATATACATAACTTGGACACAGGTCTCTTAATCTTACCATTCTTACATTTAAGAGTAACTACTCTTGTAATATTATCTGGACCAGGGTGGGTTTCCGATATAATTCCTAAAAGCCACTTAGATGGAGGAAGATCGTCTTCTTTAACCAGAACAACATCGCCACAATTAGGCTCAGGTGTAATCCTAGTCCATTTATTTCTTTGAATCAAGGTAGTCAAATACTCTTGAGACCATCTGCGCCAAAAATGTTGTACAAGCTTTTGCGTGAATTGCCAGCGTCGTAAACTACCCACTTGGTTTTTTATAAAATTATAGTCTGGCACAGTTACTGGAGCTTCACCTATCAGGAAGTGTCCGGGCGTTAGTGCTAAGGGCTCATCATTATTTGAAGCCATCTGATAAAGAGGCCTAGAGTTTAAACAAGCCTCAACTTGAGTTAAAACCGTAGAAAGTTCTTCGTAAGTTAAGGTTGTTCCGTCAAGCACACGACGTAAGTGAAATTTCGTCGATTTGACCCCTGCTTCCCACAACCCGCCAAAATTTGGAGAGTGTGGTGGTATGAATGACCATTTAGTGCCTATATTGGCCAGACTCTCTGCTAACTCATCCACATAGTTCGCATTTTCAACTTTAAATAATTTTTGCAACTCTTTAGATGCTCCAACAAAATTTGTTCCATTATCACTATATACTTCATAGCAATGACCACGACGTGCAACAAATCTCTTAAACGCTGAAAGGAAACCTTCAGTCGTCATGTCACTTACAGCTTCCAGATGGATAGCACGAGTTGCCATACAAACAATTAAACAGATATAGCCTTTATAACATCGACAGCCCCTACCTTTGGATAACCTTACATTAATAGGCCCCGCGTAATCAATTCCACAGCGAGAAAACGGACGGCTCATAGTAACTCTCGCCTTTGGTAAATCTCCCATAAATGGTTGTTGAGTGGTAGCACGATACTTGACACACTTACCACATCCTTTTATATGTTGTTTAATCATGCTTTTAACATTTAAAATCCAATATTTGGATCTAAGATAGTTCAACATTAACTGCAATCCACCATGAAGAGTCTTTTCGTGCGCCTCTCCTATAATCAATTTTGATACATGATGACCAGAAGGGAGAATTATTGGATGTTTAACGGTATACTCTAAATCACTGTGCTGAATTCGGCCTTGGACTCGCATGATCCCATTAACGTCTAAAAAAGGACACAAAGACTTAAGCCGACTTTTCTTAGATATTACATTTAAATTCTTTAACCGTTCGATTTCATTCGAAAATGCTGATTTCTGACAATGTATCAGACATAAATTTAGTGAGCTATCTAACTCATCTACAGTCAGATAAGACGGTAAGATATTTATCGAGTTTTTACATTTAAATAAAAATCTTCTACACCAAGCAATAACGCGTACCAGTTTCATACAAGAGGAGTATTTGGTCCAGACATTAAGATCCGTTATTGTATCCGAAGTATCAGCCACAATAGTATAAACCTTAATGGACTTCTCCTCTATATTGGTTTGAGGTACAATAAAATGTGACTTGGGATAATGACAATCACGCAGCCAACTAGGACCATGAAGCCACAAATCATGTTTAATGCAGTCACTAGCACTCAAACCACGAGATGCACAATCAGCTGGGTTATGTGCGGATTCTATATGGCACCATTGCTCATTATCTATAATAGCAAGAATCTTTGTCACCCTATTAGCGACGAAGGTCTTCCAACGGCTTGGTTCTCCTCTTAACCAAGCCAGAACAATAGTTGAGTCCGTCCAAGCTCGAAACTGTGATCTCGAAAAACCTAAAACGCTAGCGATTTCATACAACAAAGAAGCAAGAAGTTCTGCTCCGCAAAGCTCTAACCTTGGAATGGAAATCTGCTTCAGTGGAGCAACCTTTGTTCTTGCTGCCAAAAGAGTAATATTTATCCTTCCACATGAATCAACCGTTCAAGAATATACGACCGCTGCATACGCGTCATTCGAAGCGTCACAAAACCCATGTAAAGTAACTTCATTGACATCCTTTTTCGTATGCATCCATCGAGGTATCACAAATTGGTTAAGAGCTGGTAAGTCTTCCCTGAAAGCAACCCATTCGCGTAATAGTTCCGCATTTATAACCTCATCCCAGGCAACACCAGCCAACCAAAGTCTCTGCATATAAATTTTTGCTCTGATGACAACTGGAGCAGTCCATCCAAGTGGATCAAAGAGCCGAGCAATATCAGATAGTACAGTTCTCTTCGTTATAGGCTGTTTAATTTCCGGCAAATTGATTTTATACCTGAATGAATCCAGAGTAACGTCCCAATACAACCCAAGAATCTTAACGACATTGTCTAACTTCGCATTATCTAATTGCACGTTTCTTTTTTCATCCTTAATCTTCTCCATAAAACGATTGCTATTGCTGGCCCACTTCTGCAGAACAAAACCACCCTTACTGAGTAATTCAGTTATTTGTGTGTAAATTTCGTCTGCTTCATTTTCATCCTCACAGCCTGACATCAAATCATCCATATAAAAGTCATTCAGGACCCGATAAGCTGCTAAATCATAATCTTTACCTTCATCCTTAGCTACCTGCTGAAGGGTTTTTACAGCTAAATATGGAGCTGAAGAAACACCGAATGTAACTCTAGACATCTTATACTCTTTAATTTCTTCGTCTTGAGTAAACCTCCACAAAAGACGCTGATACTTAGTTGCGTCGTCTCCGCTCACCTTGACCTGACGATACATTTTTATGATGTCAGCAACAAGACATATAGGATAAGTACGCCATCTTAACAAAATATGTCGCAATTCAGGCTGCAATCGTGGTCCAACTAACAGATCATTGTTGAGAGATATACCATTTCTTCCTTTGCACGAGGCGTCAAATACAATACGGACTTTTGTTGTAGTTTTGTCCTCACGTACTACAGCGTGATGGGGTAAATAAACACAATTAACTTGAGACAATTCTTTACAATTATGAATTAATTTCATATGACCTTGACTTATATAATCATTCATTGCCTTACAATATTCTTCCTTTAAGAGTGAATTCTTATTTAATTTCTTCTCTAAAAAATTAAATCTTCGTAACGCTATCTCTCTCAATGAACCATATTGACATTGAGGATCTTTCTCTCTAAAGGGCAATCTGACAACATAGCGACCCTCTATGTCCCTAGTTGTAGTGGATTCATAAAGATTCTCACATGTTTGATCTTCATTGGATAAAATTTTGACAGGTGGATCTGTCTCTATTTCCCAAAAGCTTCGAATTAATTGATTTAACGAATCATCTTGAATATGCAAGCTTATAACGTTGTCCTGCATTAACTTTGGCAACTGTACTCTTCCTGAAAGAATCCATCCAAAATTCGTATTCTGTGCCATAAGTTGTCCTGATGGATCATGGACTACACCATTTCTCAAAATCTGCGCATAAATTTCAGCACCAAGTAATAAGTCAATCTTACTCGGTGTACCAAAACCTGGATCAGCTAATTCTAATTTTGAAAACTGGGGCCAGTCCTGGATATCAACTCTCTTCACTGGTAGGTTAGAAGACAAACGTTTCAACACATAAGCCTGTACATTACATTCAAAGGCTGGACGAGAAGTAGACTGTATCTTAAAGTGTACCGCGTAATTAATTGTATGTGACTTTCCTCCACCTAAGCCAGAAACAACTCCCCTCAATTTAGATTTACGAAGGCCCAGCATTTGAGCACAATGCTCCGTAATAAATGAGGCTTGAGAACCCTGGTCCAGCAAAGCTCTTAAAAAATAACATTCATTCTTACTACTAAACACTCTCACTATAGCAGTAGCTAGGACGACATGTCCAGAAACAGAACAATAGTTAGATATTACTTGACCCACATTTGTAGCCGACTTCACATCACTCTTATTTTGGTAGGTTTCCGTTGGATTACAAACTACATTAAGCGGAGACCCATCATTACCATCTTCGGGATGCAACAAAGAATGATGTCGTCGACCACATCGATTACATTTCGTATTGCGTTTACATTTAAATACCAGATGGCTCTCTCCAAAGCAATTAAAACACAATCTTTGCTTCTGGACAAACTCATAACGCTTTCCGTAACTCTCCTTACAAAACTTCTTACATTGGTGTAACATGTGGCCTTCCGCACAAAACGAACATGAAACAGTAGTGACCTTAAATACCTTACTCTTCTCTATCTTTTCTCTTAAGTTAACATTTTTTCTACTCGGTTCTAAATACTCCAAAGCTCTGAATCTTGACTCTAAAAATGTTTTAAGTTCACTTAAGGTTGGAAATATATCCGTAAACTCGCTTATTTTTTGCTCCCATTGCTTTCTTGTCTCCAAGTCAAACTTTAATGATACAAGATATATTACTAAAATATCCCATGTTGAAACATCAATTCCAAGGCTGCTTAGTGCATTAAGACAGTCATTGGTTGTATCTAATATCTGTTTTATGCCATTTGAGGATTCCACGCTAAGTGTCCTTTGACCGACCAATCTAGACAAAATACAATTTGCAATGTGCCGTTTGTTACTATATCTTTGCTTTAACTGCACCCAGCAAGTCTCGTAATTTGCTTCTGTGATTGGAATATTTCTTAAAAGTTGCTCTGCTTCACCCGTAAGGTGACTCTTAAGATAGTGAAACTTTTGCACATTTGCTAAAGAAGAGTTTTTATGTATGAGGGAGTCGAATAAATCATGAAAAGTCTGCCATTCTACATACTGGCCCGAAAAACTCGGCAAAACTATTTTAGGTAATTTCACGGAAGTAGGTTCAATATCTCTGGAAGGACATGAGCTCATCTGTGTAATATCTTGAAAGTGTAACAAAGATTCCTTCAATTCAACTTTGTAGGTAATATATAAGTCTTCAACAAGATCATAGACATTATTTTTAATATAAGATAATTCTTCCTTGCCACTATCTTTACCAATTATTTCAAAGTGATTGGTTTCAAATTGTGTCCATTGCTTTTCCAATTGTTCTAATCTTGTTTCAATATAAGATTTGGTTATGCGTGCTTTAGGTGATTTCTTAAAGTTGGCCTGACCTCCACTTATCTTTTGCTTTATATCGACTTGCACCTTAATTAAACTATCCATCTTGTTTATACGATTTTAAAGTAGCAAAAAATGTAAGTTAAAAGAAAAATTATCAACACTTCAAAAAAATTTCTAAGTCCAAAATCTTCAATAATTTCTAAGTCCTGAACTGGTCACGAAAATTTTACAAGTCTTTTTTAGCACTGTATTCACTAAAAACCGGCATGGATTCCCCGTATTATTCGTTTTCTTGAAATTATTCTAAGTTAATGAAGGATTTTATCTTGATTTTCTAAGTGTTAAGAAAGAAATCCATGCAATTTTTCTAAGTCCAAGTTTTTTATAATAATGTTCATTTACTTACAATTTTAGTACGTCACTTACTAACAATGGGCAGCGAACACTCACACACATTAATTTCACTATTATTAATTCTGTTATTTCGCACTCTACTCTTATAAACCCAATCCACGGCTCTTAAGGACCATGTAAATTAAACTACGCGGTACTGTAATTCAAAAAATCCAGATTTAATCAATAGACCAAAAAACCTTATGAACTATAACAGAATACACAACGATAGCGTGATTCAGATTTAAACAATATTTTACTAACGCCATCTGTTGACTCAAAAAACAAATAAACTTATCTGACTAAACAACAATATTTATTATGAAAAAATATTTTTATTCATAATATTTTCTGATTATGGAAAATTCGTATCTTTGTTTATAACCTGAATTTCGTGTTTCCGTTTGACTAAGCAGAGGTTGTTGACTTTATCGCAGATATTTAAGTATGCTTCATTTGGTAATTAATTATGGAAAGTTTGAAAATACTTTCCCCTTGAGTTGTACCTACATAAATATGTCGCCTTGACTTCGCCTTCTCCTTTGGTTTCAAAGACATTTTAAAAATGATATTAACAATTGAAAAGACCTGGTTAATATTAATATATAATTATTAATATATAAATTAATATATAATTAATTTAATAGATACCAATAATATAGAGTTATAGAAGACTTGAGAAGCAATTGATAACGAGGCAGGTACAGAGACCATTCGTAACACACAAACACACTTCTCGTTCAATATATCACCACCTGTTAGGAACTACCCTCATTAATTACAATGAAATATGTAAGTGTGAACCACACTAGTGTAATTATATAAACTGATATATACTTTATTTATTTATATATATATTACCTTAAATTAGACCTGTTCAAATGTTTGAAGATTTTTAGATAAATTGAAAATTTGATAACAATATATATAACAACGTATTAATAATTGTATGTAATATTTATAATTGTTTGTCTATTTATATAACATTTTATGTCATACAGGAAAGTTTTAAGCGTTGTATTGTATTCTGATCATGCGGGCCGGCCCGTAGCCTTCGTCCGACCTCATCTTCCCGTTATCAATACAAACATACCTTTCCGCTTTATACTTCCGCAACATTATCTCAAGGACGTAATTTTTCGCTGTAAATATTTGATTTTTAAATCAATTTCGTTTACGTCAAGTCATTTTAGAGTTCCGTACCCAAAGTAAAAACGGAACCCTATTACTAAGATTTTGATTTCCGTCTGTCCGTTTTCAGGCTGTATATAATAAACGGAGATAAGTAGACAGTTAAAATTGTTGACACATTATGTATCGCTGTAGCTGATATAACAATAAATACTAAAAATAGAAAAAAAAATATTTTAGGGGGCTCCACTGGAATAGGAAAAAAAGTGATTTGTCTTTTTTTGTATACAAAAAGGTACAGAACCCTTCGTCCGTAAGTCCGACTAACACTTGGTCACTGTTTCACACAGTTATTTCTTTATCATTATATGAGGTATATATTATCGAAATGTGATTTAGAAGGCTTTATTAATTGGCTCACTCTCCTTAAGATTATGAATCGCTTAAGTTTGATAAAGACTGATAAAGTAATCTGCAGCAACAAGTAGGTCAAGATGCGTCAGACCGTGCTGCACTTGGCCGACTAATATACGCGTGTCTAATTCACTTTTAGGGTGACCACACTCTATAACACTTATTACAAAATGTCGAATATCCTAAAAATATTTATTCAACTTTTAGAAATAGGCTTACAAAACATCTAAGTTTTTTTTAAACCTATTTCTTAAAAATAATAAACATAATACAACTGCATTGTCTCTAGAAATTATGATTAGAATTAGAAATTAATAATCAATTTTAGATTAATAAAAAATATTTAGACGCATTTTCGTTCGAATTTTGGTTAGATTTAAAAATATTTTAATTTATGCAATCTCTATATAAATCAGCTTTTGTATATTCTATCTTCATAATTTTAAGCCAGTATGTGGTCAGGGCCCAGTGAATGATGTACTTCTATCTCATCATCATTATAAAGAATCCTCACGTTTTTGTAATTTTATGATGATATCACATACTTTTAAAATTACCTGTAATAGACCACTTTAAACTAGACTTTAAATATAATTTTATATAATGTATTATAATAGCGCTGAATATTGAGTAGTTTTAATTCGAATATTTATATAATATTTTAAAACATAACAATAATTTATCTGCATGTAGTTTTATTATAAATATTAGTCAATGATAAGTTAATATTTTTCGTATATATATCATAGCCACCCTAATCTATCTGCTAAGTTGACATTGCATAGACATATTTCGATAATACTAACTCATTGTAGCGATGGTTCCGACTTGTTATCTACGCTTATCTGTCGAGGTCTCGCCGAACCTGACAATGAATTGTTATTAGTGATGAGCGTTTATTTATCGATTATTTTATTTTAATGTTATAAAAAATGTTACTTGCTTACGATGCTAAAAGGGTATTATTATTTTTTTTATATGAAAAATATATAAAAGTCTTCTCAGTTGTGAAATAAAATTTTCTATATAAGAATACAACTATAAGATTTTGAATGATACTTTTAAGATCATTCTTATTTTATCGTTCTTTTTAATATAAATATGTATCATTTTGCATTAGAACCAAAACAAAGAATCACATATTGTTGTTTAACGGTTACTTTATCGCAGGATTCAAAAACTATCGATTTACTAACGACCAGTTGTTTTGCATCTCTATTCATAAAGTATAGGGGTCAGGCCTTCAGGCGGACGAAGGAAGATTGTTTAAGTAGAAATAATGAAATACTTTAAATAATCACTGTCTGAAATCTGTACAGTACAGAGTGCACACATTTTGACACGAGTGCACTCGTGAGCTAAATTATTATTATTTTATTTATTTATTTGATAATAGTTTGGATAATATATTAAAATATTAACAAAATGGGTAGCACATTTCCGGTGTTTTTTCTTATTATGTTGTGTGTGGATTTTGGATTGTGTTTTATTAATCGTGAGTACCCAATTCAGTTTTAACTATGCAATATCTTTAACTAAACTCAATTTTAATATGTAATATGACTTTTTCTAATAACGAAAAAATATTTACATAATTATTGATTAGCAAATATTTACTCTTTACTTTATAAAAATCTCAAAAAAAATATGACATTTAACTTATTTCATAATGGAGAACAATAAACACTTTAACAAAAAATCTCTTTTAGTATAATAATCTTTTTCTAAAGCAAACTACTATGTACTTTTAAATAAAATTTAGAGAAACGATATATATCTTTTATTATACATTTATAAAATTATTTCGTATCCAGTGGCAGATGTAGACTGCGGTCTGATGATGGCACGTAAAGCTCGCATAGTTGGAGGGTCAGACAGTCTCCCAGCTGAGTTCCCTTGGGCTGCCAGCTTGTGGAGACAGGGTGTCCACCAGTGCGGGGCTACCATCATAAATGATCGGTGGCTGGTGACAGCAGGTCATTGTGTTTGCAGGTAACATGAGCTTTATAACTTAAATAATATTTCTATTGTAATGTTCCAAAATAAAAAGACGTAATTTAATTTCCCTTTAAGAAAGATTTACCATTTTCCAATCAGATGTAACACGGAAACAAAATTAATGTATTAACAATGTTTCTATAGATAATCCATAAAAATATAAAAGGAAATACGTTTGTGTATACACTAAGGGAGTCACGTTAACAATTAACAGCTTGCATGAAAAATAACGCTATTTAATTAGAAATAAATTATATATGATATAATGACAAATAGTATTAACATAATATATTTAAACAGCGTGTTCGACGAATTCTACAAGTCGAAGCAGTTAACAGTGGTAGCCGGTCACACTGACATATCTACCACCGACGAAAGCCAGAAGCTATCTAAAATCATACCCCACCCAGAGTACAGGTACCTATCGGTTGACAATAACTTACAAAACCATCAAGAGTCTCATAAATATTTTTAGCATATGCTTAAGGTATATTATGTGGTTATTTACTCTTCATGATAAAATTTATTTTAGTTACTTTATCAAAACCGACCAATAAGCTCTTAAATAAAATTATCAACGCAGTATATACTTGGTCTGGCCATAAATACTGTTACAATAAAATTTAAAAAAATATTACATTTGAATTTGGAATCTGTCATTTTTATACGATTATTCATTGTGTTTTCTTATTTTGGGGCCAATACATTTACACTATTTTGCGATTGTAAATGGAGTGGGGTAATAAAGGGGAAAGAATCGTTGTGATTGCATTACACAAAGGTATGGAGCCAAATGCAATTTTTAAAACTCTCCATACACTTGGTATTAGTCCAATGTTTGTGTACCGGGCTATTAATAGGTACAATGAGACTTTTACACTATTTTGCGATTGTAAATGGAGTGGGGTAATAAAGGGGAAAGAATCGTTGTGATTGCATTACACAAAGGTATGGAGCCAAATGCAATTTTTAAAACTTTCCATACACTTGGTATTAGTCAAATGTTTGTGTACCGGGCTATTAATAGGTACAATGAGACTTCTTCTGTTTGTGACAGAGAAAGATCTGCCCGTTCACGTAGTATGGTCAAAGCAGTAAGGGAAAGAATTCGAAGAAATCGTGTCTAAAAGCAAAAGATTTTATCTCGGTAGGACTTGCAGCCTATAAGAGCCGCACCGGTCATTTCTTAACTGATAAATTTACGTTGAATAGAATGGTAAAATCGAAACAAAAAATGGTTTACGGATGAGATTTTTTTTACAATTGAGCAATAGTTTAACAAACTAAATGACCGTATTTATGCTCAAAACTCTAAGGAAGCTTCCCCGTTAGTCGACATAGTGCATCATCATCATCATTATACGTTTTCATTGATGGTTTGGTGGAGTGTTAGCAATGAAGGAGTGACTGAGCCATATTTTTGTGATAAAGGTATCAAAACATCGGCACAAGTGTATCATCAAGATACCATCCTTGAGAAGGTAGTTAAGTCCCTTAACAACACCATGTTCAATAACCAAGTATGGTGCTTTCAGCAAGACTCTGCGCCGGGTCATAAAACTCGGTCCACGCAGTCTTGGTTGGAAGCGAACATCTCGGACTTCATCAGAGCTGAAGACTAGTCGTCGTCTAGTCCCGATCTTAATCCGCTGGATTATGATTTATGGTCAGTTTTAGAGAGTATAGCTTGCTATAAACGCCATGATAATTTGGAGTCCCTTTTTTTTTATCGTTGGAAAAATGCGTTACGCATCATCCTTGCGGCCAGGAAAGTGATGACCGAGGGGGTATGTGGGACTACCCGGCAGCATAGAAGACGCTGCCATTTTTAAGGCTACCCACTAAAAAACCAACGGTTGACCTCATCGCCTTAGTGGGGCGCCACGGGATCGCTTTCGCACTTACCGTGTCGCCCCGGCGGAACCCCCTGCGAAGGGCCCCGATCAACTTAGGGACACCCTCACCTCGTAGGCCTATAAGGGGCGGGAGAGGTCAGAGGTATTTGTGTATTAAACTAACACACTGTAAAGGTAATAAATGTTATTTGCTATTAAAATAATGAATTATTTCTTTGTTACAATATTTATGGCAAGACTAGGTATAAAAAAGATCAACACTCGAACTTGGTTCGAACCTGCGACCTCCCTCCGATTTTGATTACAATTTAAATAAGTGTAACGTCACTCAAATGTTATGCCTGTTTGAAACCTATAATTTTAAAGAAGTCCACTAACTCACATAATATTTATTCATAATCCTAGATGTCAAAAGAAGACAAACGACGTAGCTCTCCTAAAAACTGCTCAAAAGTTGATATGGACCAATGAATTGAGACCCGCGTGTCTTCCTCAAGATATAGCCTACGACTTTAAAGGCAAGAGTGCAACCGTCGCTGGTTGGGGATTTACTAATGAAGACAGAGCAATTGGTAAATGTGCCCTCGTATTATTTAGAAGTTAAAAATTTTTAAATTTCTTCATAAGTGGGTAAATAAGATGATCGAGTTACAAATATAATAGTGTAAACATGATTTAAAACCATCTTTCACAGGGAAAAGACCAAACATTTTGCAAAAGACTGAAGTTTTGGTAGTAGAAAATGAAGAATGCAACAGTTGGTATGAGTCGCAAGGAAGTAAAGTAAGAATTATTGCGACTCAGATGTGTGCTGGCCATGAGCAGGGAGGCCGGGATTCTTGCTGGGTAAAATGTTACTATAAACATAATATACTCTCAACGGAGTCATATGTAAGACATCTCGTTCTAATATTAATGACGGATAATAATGAAGAACTTAAATCTTTTTCTAAATATGATTTTATTCATAATGGTATCACAAAAATATTGAATAAATCTGAACATCATTTATTTTTTACTGAATATATAATAGTATAGTATAATATATTTACCCGGTCTTAATCACGTAATTTAATCGAATCAAATGTCGATTAAATGATTTGAATAAAGCCGGGTAAACATATATTTAACAATTTAAACTTTAATAACAAAAAATAAAATAATCTTATTAAAATTTGCAGGCTGACAGCGGTGGTCCTCTTATGTTAAAGAGTGAAAATGGCCATACTATGCTCATTGGAGTTGTTTCCACTGGAAGTGGCTGTGCCAGAGCCAAGATGCCAGGTATTTACACAAGAGTATCAAAATTCACTGATTGGATCGTTACTAGCGTCAATGAGGAAAATACGAGAAGAGGATTGAGCTGGTATCTTAGAAGCGGCTAAATGTTTACAAGTTAAAAGTTTATAATTTTATTTCAAGTTTTATTTATTGACCAAAAATGTTATTACATATTTGTTACAGCGACTGAAATAGTTACCATGTGTTATGTTTAACAATCAACCATTTACAATATCTGTGATATTATTTTTAAGTATTTAAAGTCCTCTTTTATTTATAATATTGTTTAAAAAATTAAACTTATTCAAAGTTTATGTTCTTTGATTTACAATCCTTAATGAAGTCTCGATTGCTTTCTTCGATTACTTCAAACAACTTTTTTCCTGATGTCTCTTCAACATCGTCTTTAAGGCTTGTTAAAGCTTTATCTATAGATGATTTTGCTTCTTCAAATAATCGTTTAATTTCATCAGTACTTTTAAGAGATCCATCTTTATTTTTCTTTTTAGATTTGAGTATTAAAGCTGAGTGTAATTCATGATGTAAAACTGCTATGTATAAACTAAGTCTAGCATTACCTGGATCCAATTTATTTGTTATGGTTATTAAATCTTTACACATCTTCGTTTTTTTGTCCAATATTTCTTCAGACACATAATTGGCTTGTCTTCCATATAACTGAATAAGTGAATGTTTAATTGAGTACAAATGATAATGATTCGGATGTAAGAATGTGGACAATCTACAAAGAATATTCTCTAACATATTCACAGATCCACCCATCATTTGAACGCTTTCAACCTCTTCACCCATTTCAGAAATAAGCATGTTAATTTGAGAATTATTAACTTTTACTGAACATTTACTGCAAGCCCAGTCTGTTTCTTCGTCTAACGGATCTTCAGGTAAATGTATTCCATCGCAAGGTCCATTACCATCTCCAAAACACTTCATAGCGCTTAAATACGTTCCTAGCTCAGAAGGATCAATACATCTTTCGCACTTACAAGAAAAGTACTTAGTTTCTTTCAAATGTTGTCGTCTGGCTTGTGTTCCCCATAAAGCATGGCTATACATTGTCGCTATGTGATCCTCTTTGTTGATGGGCACGACGACTTTCACTGTAATTTTATATTTGTCTTTAACGTCTTTCCCCGAGGTGTTGAATAAATGCTTTGTGTTTGGAACACAGCTGTGTTCCATCATGCACGTTGTGGCGTATAAGGCATTAAGTTCCGATCCGTTGGGTAATCTTATTTCGAGCGCATTTGTGTCTATTATACCACATATCCTGTGCAAGAGTTCTTTAGATATTTCTCTAAAATATTTATTTTTAACGCTACCATCTAGCTTGTTAATAAAAATATTCATAAGATATTTAACAACAAATTCCTCAGCTTCGCTGAAAAAGACAGACAATTTATAATATGTAAGTCTTTATATAAAACATATAGACGCACTAGTGCTTACTAGTTAACTTAAATAAGGTATAATCTGATTTACCCTAAATTTTAAATAATTAATAATTAAAACATACTCATAGGCATCTGATCCTGGTATTCTGCACTCCATATGTGATTGCAGTTCCAACAGCTGTTTCCACTTTTCATTGTCTACGCACTGGAGAAGAACGCAGCGTAGAGGCAGTAAAGCATCATGTCTGTAAGAATCGTAAAACCGTAATATAGTAATTTATTATATTATTTTTTTTTATTTTTTTTTTTTTATATATTCCTCATTTATTTTAACATTAAAACTGTTTCATTTTGAAAAAGGTTGCTCTAAACTACTAGACTCCTTACTTTATATATAATGAATACCCTAAATGCCAACTGACATCTTCACTCTCAAGGGATTGCTTCGTCCGTAATATATTTTTAACATTTACATCACACAATACAAGTTATTAAATCTCTAGCAGTTAATGGCTGTTCAATCAAAGACAGTATTTTTTAAAGAGTTTATAGTCGAGTTTATAAGTCAATCACATAACAATGTATATAAAATCCTGTAAAATATAATGTACCTATAATAATCAGCCATGTTATCCAAAACGCACTCCGGACGAGCACTCAGTATATCACATTCAACACCATGATGGAGAGGATCCTTCAACCCTGGACAGTTGCCAGAACAAACAGGCCAGCCACATCTGAAATATACCGTGTTAAATACTAACGAAGTCAATTAAACTTTTCTTATTTCACCATTTTCTTTACGTTAACTTAATTGAACTCCAATTAATGGTTTCTTTTACGAGCTTTTTTAGTTTATTTCCTTTCTGCCATTGTAAATATTTCTACGTAACTGGCATTTTTTTTTGTTTTATTTGGAAAACCTTAATAAGTTATTTTTCTTGCAATTTCTTAGTTTTTGTTCATGAAACTAAATTGTATTATATATACCTACTCTACACCACCTACACAGTTATATAAATATATGATAAACTATATGATGAATCTAGCCACATTCATCAAATGGTTATTTAATAGAAAATTTCGGTATTAAGTAGACGAGTATATAAAAGGCTACTTATAAGTATCCGTAATATATTTTAAAGTAATCTTTTTTAGCTATATCATATCATTTAAAAAGACATGTTTTAATATATATGTATAAGTATATAAATATATCCATTTTCTTTAGGTTATTATTTATGTTATTATACTAAATATGATAATTAAATGATAAAATATAATATTTATTTGAATATAAGCATACACTGACATACATACACGTCTTATACATACATTTATTATTGTTGATGATCCAAACTAATTATAATACCTGGAACACCTCTCCCCAACGTCGGTAAATATGGGTTTGTAGCACCCCACACATGGCATCGAAGTTTCCGGATCAGGCATCGACTTAGGTCCAAAAACCAGCGGCAGTTCTTGGAGAACTACATCATCTGATGATAAATCCTTAGCAGCTACCAAGTACCGACCGAGTTCTTCGGATTGTCTGATCTAATAACAAAATATATTTGTTAAGACTCTTCATATAAAGCACTATTTTTTGGATATTAATTTCCGGAACGACAGGAAATTATATTGATATTGTTTGAGGGTACTTCCAAAAAATGTTGAATATTAAGGATATATTATTTATTAGGCAATTACAGAAAATATTTATTTAATCTATTTACATATTTCGTTTAATAGTTTTGGCAATACAAATAGTATATACTTTACTGTATATTTCAAATAAATGTTAATTTTACATATGTATGGTGTGTAGGTCTCTGTATCTGTGATTATAACAGTTTATCACTAAACTGTAATAAAGTCCTGCAATATAGCTTGATAAATATCAAACCGAAATGTAATATAATTTCTAACCCCCTTTGTGTAATTAGTATCTTATCATTTTGTGAACTCTTGGCAAAACAAAAGCTATCAAGAAATAAAAAGGACATTTTTTTTTACAACGATATCTCTGAATTTAAGGATACAAGATGTACACGTACAAGCGTCTTAGTTATCTAGTTTGCCTCTACCTAAAGAGTTTCACAACTAAAATAATAGATGGCGGTTTTTAAAACTGTCTTACTTCATATATTACTGAGCCGTCTTTTTCCATTTTCTGTAAAAAGAAAAATATACATTTTATAAAAATACAAAGCAATGAAATACTAAACTATTTTATTTATTTTATATTGTTTTATCATTTTAACCGTACATTTATTTCTATAATATTTATTATTCGTTCTTAACTATTATTAATAAGGTATTATTAACACATTTAGGAATACATTTAGCTATATTTAGGTATTTTGAAACTTTGAATACTACACAAATATATTTTACGTATATTTACCTACTGGGTACTGCATGGTAAGCGAAAACGTAATTGTCTGGATTCCGTTATGCGTAGAAATAGTATTACTATGACCCGCCTACGTAAAATTCTTGGTTTCAGAATTGTATTAATGAAAATTAATAAATACCACACTAAAACAGCAACTATCACTATATTTTATTTTAGAATAACATTTATTCTAACAACGTGATTAAATTCTGGCGATTTTTTAATATTTTTATATCTATAACCTATACCTAGTATTCATAGGTATTCCTAGGTAGAGGTATAAGTAGGTAAGTAGGTAAATATATTTAAAACCCCTTAAAAATCTAATCTTCTTAATCAACTAGCAAACAAATTAAGGACACTTAAATTGCGAATATGAACCTTCCAAATATACCTACTAATTATAGGTTAAAATTATAAATAAAGACACAAATACTTACTATTAAATATTTTTCAGACTTGTAAAATAAACTGCACTCGCAAAATATATTTTATTATATTAAATGATTTTGTAGTATTATATGTTTTATTTTATTTTGTCGCGGTTTATTGTTGTTCATACAGACGCTCCACGCGGGCGCCTGAAAGTTTCAGACTACAGAATGAGTGGAAGTCAGTTACGTAATAGAAGAATATTTTTAAAAGTGCAATATTTCATAGTAGTGGGCAATGACCGCTCAAATATTTCTTATTTAAATAATAAACTTAACCTTCCGTAAGCTTGTTTGATTTTAAGTCATTAGAATTTTGCTTTTAATAAATAATGTATTGATGAATTATTTATTTATTTTTATACTTCCATATACTAGACTACTTAATACATATAAGCATTAAATTTCCACAAAAAAAAACTAATTATTAATATTATACTAATGATGATCAAAATAACTGTGATTCAAACTATTTCAGTCCAAATATTTACGACCCAAAGCATTTCTCGAACTTGGACTATTTTAATTAGACCGTGAACCATTTAAATAAACTATTAAAAGCTATGATATTGACTGTAATTAATCTTTCGAGATATTTTGCAAGTTTCAGAACAACATCACGTGTATAGAGATAGCTAGGGAACATTTGTTCTTATCAAGAAGGATGAGTTTATAAGCTTTATTTGTTGGCACGGTCTTTGAATCTTCAGTTACCAGTGATAATTACTGCATCTATTTTGAACGAGTATTGTGTTAGAGACGAGTCGAGACGCTCGCGCCATACAGTTTATCTTTAGCATAGGACAAAAGAATAAATGAACAATAAACGTGATGTACCAACTTGTGAAGTCTGCCGGCAACCGGCGACACAAACATGTGGAGGTTGCAAGATGGTGTATTATTGTTCGAAAGAACATCAAAGATTTGGTTGGAAAGAAGGACACAAGGTGAAATGTAAGCCATTTAAAGTCGAATATTCTGATTCTCAGGGCAGGTTTATGATAGCAACTAGAGATATAAAACAAGGAGAGATGATTTTAAAAGAAAAGCCTGCTGTTAGTGGACCTAGGATGTATTGCAAGGTACATTGCTTGTCTTGTGGTAAAAAATTAAATCCAGTCGAACAAAATGGATTAATAGATTTTATTAAGTGTTCTTCTTGCAATTGGCCTGTCTGTGGTTTAGAATGTGAGAAAGCTGCAATACATAAAGATGAATGTAAGGCAATGACCAAAAATCAGTACAAATGTGATATAAAATATGATAGTCCAGATAAAATAGAAGCAGCATATTGTGTCATTGCTCCATTAAGAGTGCTGCTGATGAAGGAATCAAATCCTCGTATGTATGAAAGTATAATGAACTTAGAATCCCACTTAGAGCATAGAATCAATACCCCTGTGTATCAGGTATTAAAAGCGAACCTTATTACTTTTATCACACAAGTTCTTGGAATGAAGTGTGATGAGAATAGCATTTTAAATGTCGCTTCGATATTCGACACAAACTCCTTTGATGTGAGATCAGCACATGGATCTAAAAGATTACGTGCTATATATATGACAGCCGCAATGATGAACCATAGCTGCAGAGCAAATACCCGACATATTTATCTGGGCGACGATAATAACTTAGCTCTTATAGCAACAGTTCCAATTGTCAAAGGTCAGATGATCACAGCGACATACACTCAGTTGCTGTGGGGAACACTGGATAGGAGAAAACATCTGAAGACCAACAAATGTTTTGATTGTAAATGTGACAGATGTAAAGACCCTTCAGAGTTTGGCACATACTTAGGAAGTATTTATTGCACTATTTGCAACAGTCCACGTGCTGATAATAATTCAAAAAAATCACTACTAACATCTACAGATCCTTTAGACGAAACGGCACAATGGAAATGTGAAAAATGTGGTTATTGTATACAAAGCAGGCAAATTGTTTGGGGAAACAATGCACTAAAACAAGAAATGAATTCTTTAAATAAAACTGGACCTAAAGATTTTGAAAATTTCATTGAAAAGTATAAAGCAACACTTCACCCCACAAACCATTTAGTTCTTCAAGCTAAGCTAGCGTTATTTCAGATATACGGAAACTATGAAGGGTATAACCTAACAGGTAGGCATTTGAAATCTTGTAAGTTTAAACCATAATAAAAAACCTTTTTTCGTTAAACTTGTAATAAGGTATGAGTTTTTATTTTTATGCGATTAAATGTAATCTATCTAACACTATTCATTCCATTACAGAACTTTCAGATCACTTACTTAATAGGAAAATAGATCTTTGTCACGAGTTGCTAGAGGTATGTGACCAGCTAGAACCTGGCTCGTCTAGGTTTCGAGGGACTATACTGTTGGAGCTGGAAGCAGCGATGACTATGAAGACTAAGAGGGAGTTTGAAACAGACAAATTGACTAAAAATGCAGCTCAGGTAATTTATTTTAGAATTTGATTTTTTTCGGATTTGAGAAACTTTAATGTATACAGTTGTGTTTACACAGCTATAAAAAAAAATTCTCATCTGGTAATAAAAAAGCCGGAAACACAAAAAATCTTAAAGAAAAACATTTTAAACTTCAACACACAATAGTATAACCAATGTGTAATATGTAATTGTAAAACAAAACAGATTTCATTAATTTGTTATTTCACATGATAAAGTTATGGCCGCGTTGAATAATGAAAGAAATTGGAGTACTGCCAATAATACTCATTGATAGGCAAATTTGCGTTCATATAATATTTATAGTAACAGTGTTTTACTAAAAATACTTTGACGACCTGTCAGTCAGTTAAAAGCTACGATTTGGCCATTACAGAAAAAAAAAGTTGTTAAAAATTTGTTGTCTGCCAAAAGTAATACCATAATCATTTAATTTCTAATAACATTTATTATTTTTGTTATTTATTTGATTTCTTTAAGTTTTTACAAAGCAGATTTTTAAATATTTGTCCTGGAATAATTTTCCACAACTAAATACGGTTAAAAAAATATATTGTAAATTATTTTTAGGACCAGCTGATGGAGAGTATAGTGTTGCTGCAAGAAGCTACTAATATTTTGAGAATAGAACCCCATATGAAAGAGATTTTGGAAACAAAGCTTCAAGAACGCTCGAATTTCTTAGATAGTACTAGCTCTTAATATATATACTTAATATATATACTTAATATATATACTTAATATATATACTTAATATATGTACTTAATATATATATATTTGATATATATATATATATATATATATATATATATATATAAATGGTTTACATATACGTAACAGCTAAACTGAATTGAAACAGGATTAATAATTGTATTCTTCGAAAATAGAAAATATATTCAAGATACAACAAATTTAGAAATTTAATTTTAAATTTCTATGAAATACACACTTACTCCTTATTAATTGTTATCTTTATCATACAAACATAATTATATTATACATAGTATAGTATTAAATTTTAAGATCCATATCATTTTCCAGATTCCTTATACGTATTAAATACTTTTGGTAGTTTTTTAATTCTATACTTGGTCAACCCTTAGCGGCGTAACCTTTGTAGGTTTTGTAGTAGCTTCATCAACTTTAGCTACACTTAAATCGATTGTCTGTCTGTTGATGTGCAGGAAGTTTTTAACGACTTGTGACAGTTTTCTGATCGGTCGCGGACTTGCCTCTATCACAAAGATCTTCTCAACATTGTTGTGTTGTAGAGATTGCTTCTTATTAACCACCTTCTGAAATATGGTTTGAAATTAGAATAAATTATGTAAAACATGTTACATAAGTATTTTTTTATTTACAAATTAAGATAATCTAATATAAGCTCTAGGTTTCAGGAACGTTTGTTGTGGTAAAATATTTTCCAGAGTCTAAAATAGTTTTATGTATACCAATCGATATAGTTTCAAAATTATGTTCGGTGGCATATAAATGAAGTCACATAAATGAAGCAAACATGCAAACATGCTTATAATATACAATTCTACTACTTATTAGGTAAAAGTATTAAATATTTTTCTTAAACTATTTGTTGCCCTTAATTCGTATAACGTCTGCTTGGAGTACTGAATGACGTCACACAGCTCAAAAAATTAATGCATATTTACAAACCAAATCCAGAAAAAAGACAAAAATCCAGAATAACAACAAACAGAAACAAATAACAAGCGTTTATAGAAATACTTTGTAAAGTTTATACTTTGCATACTGCTGTTTTCAATAATCGGGCTATAAAAGTACAATCTTAATTTGGCTTGATGGGTAAAACAATTAGTACTCACCTCTGCGCAAACACAGCACCAGGATCCAAATTTAAAACACGCAATACACGGAGTCCTATCCATGGCTTTGCGAAATCTAGTATTAGTAAATCCATAAATAATGGGATTGATAGCGCAGTTGGCGTACATCAGATAAGTCGCTATGAACCAAAATATTGAATATCCTCCGTCTACCTGGAATTTTATACATCAATAATTAATAGTTTATTTACTGTTTTTTAGGATTTTTAATAGTAATACCTACTTTGAAAAACCCTATTTTACAGATTTTACTCGTGTATACAAGTATAAGTGATGCTCAATTTCTATGTATAAAAGTTATTTACATATGCCATATATTTTTTTTGTGTTGCATACCAATATTACAATATATCACCGAAAACTGCACTCAAATTAATTAAGCCATTTCTGAGATTAACATGCACAAACAGACACAGAGACAGGCAGATATACAGACAAACAGACAAAATGAAAAACCATTGTTTCTGGTTTTCTTGCTGTTATAAAGGCCCCGCTCATGATTTTTTTTTTAATATTTTTCATGTACAGTTTTCGATCAGTGGCATTTTTATTATTGTATGACTACTTGGATAACGCGTATTGTACGTCTTACCGCATTTATCTCGTTCTTCAAATTATTTCTCCAGTACACCAAAGCTGTGAAGGGTATTCTGCATATTGAAGCTGTTATAAGAATGATAGCTGTGACCCTCATTGTCTTTCTTCGCGCCAGTATGATGGTCCGACCGCCTCCTCTAGATGAAAGCTCTCGAGCACTCCATTCTAATTTCCACATGATTGTTCCATACTGCAATAATAAGATTTATATTACAGGCTTTAAATAATTATAAATTTAGTATTTATAAAAAAAATATACGTTTTCAATAAATAACACCGAATTATTTTATAATATTTACTCATTAATTGCTAATTTACAATTGTTTTTCTTTGTTTTACAGTTGTTTTTACATCATGAACCCAGCGTTCATAGTTTTAAGTTACGGCGATATCGATTATCCACTAATAAATGAGTCGGTCAGGATCACTATTTTATATGTATAGAGATAAAACAAATACAAACAGTTAAGATCATAGTCCCGAGAGGAATCCAGACAAGAAGAATCACTAAAAACTGCCAATAGATGCAGAGGAAATCGCAGTCTTCCACACAATATTTCTCCAGATAATCTAACCATTGGCGTTCCTGAAAATTATAATTTAATCATATATATCATATTACCTTATAATACATTGAAAACTCTTTAAAATTGGGGCTACCGTGATATAATAAAAGTGTCGTGTAAAAATGAAGAATATTATTAATCTTATATAATAAGATTCAGTAAATGAAACAGTTAAATTTGTTGAATGTATTTCTATTGGCTATAATGATAAGATGCGATAGAAAAGGACACGATTATGATGAAATTCTTTAGGGTATAATAATTTTATGCGATGGCAAACTTCATTGACGGTAGAAACATTTTATAAGCCATTCACTTTATTTTGGACATTTAAGATTATTTAAATTTAATTTGTTATTTAGTTAAATAACAAATGAAAATTTTATTAATTACAATGTTTTATTCAATATATTTTAAATGTAAACAAACCTAACATACGATACAATACAAGTTTATAGACAATTTCAAACTTTTCAAACTGTTTGAAATTTCAATTGGTTTGGTTAGATAAATCTGTGTATATTCCTTTTAAAATAGAAGTTAGGATTTAATAAGATAAAAACATGAAATATTATACCATATATTGTCTTTTAAATATCCATGGCGTAGATAAAACAAGTGGTATAATCCAAGATGCTAAAATAAGTTTTGGGGCAGCCTTTTTCGTTATTCTTGCATCAGCAGTCAATGCCGCTGCCGCAAGTCGGTCGTAGCAGACTAATAGTATTGCTGTTACATTGGCGAGAAGCATAGATGCTGTAATTTAATATATTATTTATCTTATCTGCCAAAACCATTTATGTTAATAAATTTCCCGGATAAATCCATTTGCATTAAAAACTAGATAACGTTTATCAATAACGTACTCGGGGCGCTATCTTAATTATATATTTTTATCCTGCATATCTTGTGAAACGTTTATAAAAGTTATCCTACCTTGGTATTATAAAATCAAATTTTAACTTCTGTTACGTAGTCCATTGTCTCAATGGGATGAAGATATATGAATATAAATGTTTTACTATCAGAAAGGGATATATATTACATACCTTGCAAAAACCCGTCAAATTTACAACCAAAAACCTTCAAAACATATTCCTGATAGAAGTCCCTGACTAGCATGAACCAGGGGCAAAACAGGAGAGTGATCAGGTCTATCAGCGCTACGTTGCCCACGAGATAGTTGCTTGCTGACCACAACCATTTGTTCTTGATAAGGATGACCAGAATAAGAGAGTTAAGAAAAATACCAGTGACTCCTACCAGGACCATAGAGGCCGATTTGAGCGCTACCTCCTGCACTGGTTTGATATGCCACAGATTATTTGGAAACGGATGTTCTGATGTGTCCAGCTAAAACATTAATATTTAAATTAATGATACCACGACTAGCATGCTAATACATTTAACAAAGCATCTGTTAATTTTAATCCGTATACTATGTCATTTAGTGAAAGGATATTCCATATTGACGCAAGTTTAAAATCTGATGATAAAATCTACTTACGTTTACAAAATCGTCTGTAGTCCAATTCGTCAAGAGACTTGGTATCTGTAAACTATAATCTTTGTATCCCAGCATTGCGTCACTATTGTACACAGATATATTTGTGTCTAATCACACCGGTTTTCAATGGAAAAGCAGAATAGCTAATAAATATTTTCGTATAAGCCTGCCAAGATAACAGTACAGTAGTCCATTACTGTAAAAGCATTTTTATCTTATGATGGATAGTGGCAAAACTGACTTGTTTATTTGAAGTCATTGCCTTAAGTAAAAAAGGATAATATTCAAATTTCGTATTACTATTTTCGCTATTGTTCTTTGTTTAAAAACATGATGTTTCGTATGATCGTACTTTGAACATTATATGCCCATATGTTACTTTTTATTTAATTAAGGGGAAATACTTGAACGTTCAGTTTATTAAGAAAGTGTTAAAATTGCTCTATAAAATATTACTTACTGTCGAATAACAGGTACTCGTGTCCTACCTTGCGTATTTTTTTTGTATTTGTACTATTTTAATTAAAATTATGGAACTTCAAACACTTTCAGTACATATATTACCAGCGAGCAGTTGACCAACTGACCAGTGAGTATGTTCATGTACTTAAACTTATCTTGTAAATCCCTAGAGCTCAGATTGTAAATATCAAGACATGTTTCGCAAAACAAAACAAAAAAAAAATTGCTTTTGTATGAGAAACTCCACTTTAGAGAAGGACTATAATCTTGTTTTGAAGGATTTTTTTTTTAATATGCTTTAGAACTAAATTATACGATCTAATGAAACCTATATATAGCCTATATGAGGACCCCATGGTAATTTAGCAATTACAGTGGTTTTAAAAGAGTCTGGGGGTTCTAAAAATTCCGCATTTAACAGTTTATTAGTTTGCATCTGATTAACATTCGGATTAAATTATGAAAGAATTTTTACCTCATTATTATTATTATTAACTAAATCAATTATAGAGAGAAACGATTTTATATAATATCCCGACATTTGATGATATTACTTTAAATAACATCAAATAATACTATATTATAATAATAATAATAACAATAATAATCAGGACAAATTACACACATTGATCTAACCCCTAAGTAAGCAAATTATTTGCTTGTGTTAAAGGTGTTAGACAACGATACAAATACATAGAAATACACATATAAATACTGAAAATATATTTAATAAACGACCAAACCCAGAAACACAGACATCTATACTCATCGCATAAATGCCTGTCTCTGCCGGGAATCGAACCCGAGCCCCATTGCGCCGTGACACGTTAGGCGTCTGCGCTAACTACTCGACCAACGGGGCGGTTAAGTTAATATTATTGTGTTTGAGTAAATAAAAAAATGAGCTTAAGAGGTATTGATTGAACTCTAAATTAATATGAACCGCAGATGATCTCTTTTGATTCGCCTCAACCCTCTGGGTGACCCTTGAGATCATTGCATATGATCGACAATGGAAATATGACTCAGATTTTTTATCCAGTCCACCTCTACCAAGAGTATATAGTAGAGTCAAGATTCTTAAGACACACGGACGGAGACGAATGGAAGAGGATTGGTCATTCCATTCTCTCGCTCACGTTAAACGTATCTATGATGGTTACTTTTAATTATTGTTCTGTTAGATATTTACCTGAGGCAGTCGTTATACGAGTTGTATTCAAATGATTACAGATCGGGCAGATAGCCCTACCACCTACTACGGTACTATATTTCGTACCGTGAATATATCTAGCTTTCCTCTTATAAGACTTATTAATTTTATTTCATAATTTTAGGAGTTGAGGGTATTCCTAAGCAAGCAATGATAACTTATTGCTATAAATTGGTAAACAAGTGGCAAGTTTTCTTAATTGTTAATTAATTGAAACTTATTATTTTTTAATAAAATTTCTACTCGATTCCTATAAATGTGTATATTTAAGAGAAGTGCCTAAGGTATAAAATATTTTTTTTTTGTCTGTCTATGCTGTTAGCTCTGTTGGCTATTACAGCGTCACCGGGGGTTGGTATAAAATATTTAAGAACTGTACAGTATTATATGATAAATGATTATGCTTAATAAGTAATGGTTAGTTAGATAAATTAACATTAATGAATATTTTAAATTGCTTATAAATTGAGATAGATTAAGTACATATTTATAGTCTTTATAGGTTATTATAATACTAATACTACATTTAATCATACATTTACTATGAAGTATTAATTTATATACAAACGCCATCTAGCTGTTTCAGCTGGAACCATAATAGAACCTTAGATTCAAGTTACAAAGGGCTGGGATTTGTTAAAAGACGGAATATAAACTTGTTTAGTTTGTACATAGATGTCTTCCTCAATAACAATATATATTTCGTACTTTAGATAGGTAAACAAAATAGCTTCTTCTAAAACAAGACAATATCTAAAAATAATATATCTGTGTCATCGGAACTGTCCTATTTTTAAGTATGAACTCCACTCCTCGCGTGTGTACAAAATTTCATAGTAATCAAGTTCAGTAGTTAAGGCAATAAAGGGAATCAAACTAATAAACAAATTCATATTTACATGTATAATTTATTTATTTTTTTTCAAAAAAAAAAACTGTTAATCACACTGACACTGTCCCAATTGGGAATCGAATCTACTACCCTTGATTCAGCAGAAGAACCACTACAACAACTAAGCCAACAAGCTATCCGTAGCAAGGATTAGAATATAAATTATAGTAAAAGGAAAAAAAAAACAATTTAAGAGAAACATTAATTGGAAATAAATAGGTAATGATAGTAAGCAAAAGAAAAATCTACTGTATTAATATGTTGTATATATTTGATAATATTCCTTACATATGAAATTGTCGTTTTTCGTACTGGCCACTTTAATCACAAATTTCTCCTCTTTCGTAAGGAATTCCAAATTCAAATTTTTACAGCTATTTATTTACACATGTATTATTATTTCGTTGATCGTCATTCTTTTGTTTTTTCTGTTTGCGATAGGTACTCAGTTTACAAAATGGAAAATCTAAAATATCGCAATATGCACGAGAACGAATTTCACCGTGGCTTGGTGCCGAAACGACTCGAAGAAGGATTTACCATTGTTTCGAAATTTGTATAACTTATTGCAAGAGAAAAAAACAACTCTGATGGGGCAGTCCAAATCGCCTTCAAAGATTTTACTGATATCCGTTCGACTTTTTTTTTAGTAAAGGGATCAATGAACTAATTAAATACATTATATTAAAAAATATTCGAGTTTTTGTTCCTCAAATACAAGACGTCAATTTCATTTGTAAGGACCTAATATTATTTACCAGACAGACAGAGGTATTATCATATTTATCGGCTTATATAATAAAGTGTATACCGTTGATATTTAATCAAATAATCATGAGAAACATTACATATGACACTTAATTAAAATTAATTAGAATAATAAAAACAACAAAATTTCAAGTATTAGATTACCCATTTCTATTCTCAAGATAATATCTGCGATACAATGGTATATGTAAATCATATAAAGAACACAATCTACACCGATCAAGACTTCCGGTATTAGAGTTACCTAATGTTAGTTTAATTTGGCTTGTGTGTATTATACTTTATCAAAATGGGCATCACCAAAATTTAGATTCTAACGCACGGGAATTTTTAAAACAATGTGGTCATTTTCATTATATGTACTGTTTTGAGTTGAACTATTACTCTAGCATACTCACCTAGATACATTTAAAATATCTATTAAGTATTTAATTCAAACTTTTTAAAGATATAGAATTACTATTTGACAATTTATATTAAGTCTCTTCTACAGATTACTAAATCTGTAGCTATCTATAATATATCAACTGACTGTCGATATAGAGAGAGTCAGTTCCGTATTTTGATTAAATCATTTTTCTTCAACAGTCATTCAACCTATAACATTCCATTACTTTGACTTAACTTCGAACACGTGTCAAGTTATATAAAGCGTTACTAAGTTAGTGCTAAGAAATTAGCTCACCTACTCGTACCTCAAATCTGAGAACGTATTTCTCAATTTTAATCCACATCTCAGGAATAATTTCCTTGCAACTAAAAAGCTACGAATGTAACCATAATTGTTGCTAATTTCGTCTGCATTTACACGTAAGTAAAGGCTAGACTAATGGAAATATGAAGAAATAAAAAGGTAACGTCAACTGCGCAATTACTAATGTCTTACTGTCTGGTGCATAGAGCTAGGAAGATTTGGAACTGACTCTAAATAACAGTACTATCATGGATATGTTTAATTCGTGTTATTGTTAGATAAATTGTATACATAATTGTTATAGCCCGGATTTCGGCAAAATATTTTTAGATACAAAAAAAAAATATCAAAGTTACTGACCACTGAATAGCTTAATTTATATAATTTTAATTACCTACTATTATATGTTTATAAGACTAATATCTCTTAATGTGCAATCAAACTATTTATTTCTGTTTAGTCTACTACATTACTGGTACTATTTATTTGTCTTCAACAAATAAACTTTTTTGTATTGAACTAAATTTATATTTAAAATACAATTTCTGACCATTCTTTACATTCCTAACTCACCTTTCCGAACTTAATTTAGACGTGAAATCTCACACACCGGCTGCTATTTGATCAACAATGATAATATTCCGTACGTTTATAATTAACTCTTAGTTAATAAAGACGTCTGCCAAAAAATTTATAATTCCGTGTTAAATTCGTAACCATTTCTTTTGCTTTGAAAAAACTATTTAATATAAGTAAAAAAAATACTTACAAACTCCATGGAGATTGTATTTTTTTTACAACTCTTTAATTTTTAAAGCTGATTCTTAGAGAATCAATTAATAAATATCCTTAAGTCCTTGTAGAAATTATAAGAAACCAGTAGATACGTAGTTATAATATGTACTCCATACATATGTATGAAAAACAAAATAAATTAGAATCTCAGAATAATCCTTCTCAAACCACAACTGTCTGCTGCAATTTTCACCGAATGAGTTTGTCTACACATCTTATTTTAAACGCGATTATAAACCTTACTCCATTGTTATAAGTGTCAAGTGGTGCTGTAATTAATTTTGCCAACATAATAGAAATCGTGAACATGTAACTTTGATGTCTTTCGCAAAACACTTAAATAATTATATGTTTTTGTGACAACGTGGCTAAAAGATCTTACGAGATGGATGCTGGTTCTTTTATATTCTGGGATATGTTTCGATTTACACATTTGATAAATAAATAAATATTTATATTAACACTCATATTTACGACTCTATTCATTCTTATATACGGATATATGTTATAACCGCCGTAAAATGTGTATTTTTATGTATTTGTGTCGTTGTCTAATACGGAACACCCTTATCACAAACAAGTAATTTGCTTACTTTGGGGTTAGATCAATGTGTGTAATTTGTCCTGTATTATTATTATAATCATTTATTTCATTTTAATCTTATTATTTACATTTATACATATAACATTAAAAAAAAACAACATTATAAATATAAATATAAAAAACAGTATCCCGCCGACGTGGGCCTTACGACCAGTCCGTCGGTGGTTAGGGCGACAGCGAAAGAAACCTCCTCACAATGCGTGCCGTACCCAAAACTGCTGCTCTTTGCATCCGACCCTTGATCCAGTTTTTTAGTGAGAGCCTCTTGAGATGATGATCGAGACTCTTCGCTATAAGACCATTGACGGAAACTACCATCGGGACAATTATTGTTGAGTCAACATCCCACATGTCGGTAATCTCGTGAGCTAAGTCCAAATATTTTGACAGTTTGTCCTTCTCAGCTTCTTCTTATTATAATAATTATTATAATTATTATTCACGTAAATTAATCGGAGTTTTGCCCGACTGGTTTCAAACCCATTCGCAGACTCGCGTAATATATCTATGTAATAGTGATCATGGTTCATGAAAGTTTAATTGAAACTTATATTTATGACTATCAAATTAGTTTTATTCAAGGTTATAAGAAATTATACATATCGAGGTACGTGCAGTCAGTCCTCAAACGTTGCTGATTAAGTTTAATTTTGTCAAAACTGCTGCTCATGTATCTCGATTTCATATATAATCCTGTGTTTTTAAGGATTATATTGACCCTGTGTCGCGGAGGCTTCACAAATAAATAACACATATAAATAACAGACACAAAGTACACCCGGAATCTAAACATCAATCTGTTGTGGATCAATCATTAATTGTAGATCACACAAAGGAACTAACACACACATAACACTATATATGTCATTATATATTTTTCTAATTTTTAAATATATCAATAAATGTAAAACATTAATCAGTGCAATTTCTGAATTATGTTGATTTGCAAATGTGGCTCTATTTATCGCCCTTAAGCTAGAAAAACAGACCTAAATATTCTAAATAAAAGCTAGACTACATACATACATTAACATTCTTATTATAAAAATAATATCCGATTCAATGAAACCAAAGTCTACACATCAACTGAAAATTGAAACATCCTTACATTTAGGTACAGACAATCTACATTTTCAGTTCCACAGACTGAATCAAATCTAATAATCTCTCTGTCTCGAAGAAAAATCCGCTGAGACACGAGAGAAATTAAGAAAAATAAAATCAAATGATGCGAGACTCGGTATGAACATCGGTTTAGAATTATTGTGAGGACATGTTGAATATTATTTTAATATACACACTGTAGGAAGAAATATTAATTATAATTATAATACATTTTTATTTTTTTTTTTATATTATCTAGGGCAATCCTTGACTACATTCCACCTGATGGTAAGTGGAATGTAGTCTTAGGTGGTAAGGCGCATTACCCTAGCAACCTATTCACTCTTCTCTTGAATGTGACCACATTGTATTCGGTCGGAAATGCCGACGCAGGCAAGCTGTTCCAATCCTTCCAATACATTTATAAAGTTAGAGCCTTTATTAAGCATATATGTTACAGCGTTTATTTTTATTAATTCATTTAAATGGAAAATCCAATGTAAACTGTATAAATTGATTATGAAGAAATTAAATTAAATATTAAATTAAATCACACCGTATGTGTATACATATGTGTACATATATGGTATACAACGTAATCTTTGTTTGAAACGTAAATATTAAATAGTTATAGCACGCCTATTAAGACTTGATACTTTTATATTCAACCGTTTTAAGATGAATCCTCAAAATCTTTGTATGAAATCTTCGAATACTTTAACCAAATAAGCTGCAAGTAGCCGACCTTTACACGGCATTTGTTCAATATACTCCAGATTCTAGTTAATGTGTGCATTTAGTATCGAGTAGCGTTTAGTTGTGGGAGCGTCAGCAAATATATTAAATTTAATAATTTTGATATTGCATTGTATTTTTCTGCAGGTTTAAATAATAAAATATTAAGTACCTAACATAGAAAAACTTGTTTGTAGTGCCATTATCAAAAAAAGGTTATTTAAGTCTGGACTGATCCTCAAAAGTACAAAAGTAGTAGATTCTTACTATACATGGGTTCAATCATATTGAAAAAAATATTAGATTATTGCTTTATGGCTTTTAAAAATGTTCAAGAGCTAAAGATATTCATATAAACTTGTTATTATTACAATGTATTTATTTGCTTATTTCTGTTATTGAAAAATAATTGTAACAAATAATTTTTGAAAATATCTTTAAACATTTTTTTGAAAATATCTTTAAACATGTATAGCCATGTTAAGCTTATTTAAATTTATATAAACATAGAATGTAAAAAACCGATACGGGCAGGGATTCGAACCCGCGACTACTGGCTTATCGCTTAGCTTAGCTTAGCGATACGGCAGCTCAGTTGGTAGAGCGACGGGACGGTTTCCCAGTAGTCGCGGGTTCGAATCCCTGCCCGTATCGGTTTTTTACATTCTATGTTTATATAAATGTAACAAATAAATTACAAAATAAATACGTACCTACATAATTTCGTTTTATTAAATAAAAATTGTTATTATTTTGTTGACGGTACTATAATCAATTTCATTATCGGTACATCGCGCACATTTGAAATATTCATACGACATAGGTTTAATGTACTATGAAGATTTATCAAAGGAGACTTTACACCTCGTGATAATACTTTATAGATAACCTTAAATATTATTGGTTAAAAATTAAGACAATGGTATGTATAGAAAAAACTTAATAAATGTATTATGAGATAAATAAAATAATAAGGCGACCAAGTCGAAATATTAATAAAGTTATTGTTATTATTACTTATATGGGTTTATGTTAAAACTCTTATTCTTACAGTGCCCTCATACATAACAGTTTTTAAATTTCTTTTTGTTGTCCTAAACCTGCAAGTCGTTTTATGTTGAAATTTAGTATGGTAATATCTTATTGTCTGAGTCTCAGTCTGATACTTTGCTGAAAATTTTAATATTTTCTTTGGAAAACAGAAAAGCGGGATTCGGCTTAAAATTAGAATAAACTAGACATGCATGTTTTTTGTAATATAAAGGTGCTATAGGAATAATGGTAGTAAGGGAAATAAAATAGTAAAATATAAAATTACACAATAATTTACAACAAACAAAACACCTACGAAATTCATTCAAATCCAAATCCGCTAAGTTAATTTCTATCCGCAATTCGCGAGGGCGATGCCGTTATAAATAAATTAACGGAATAAGCTTACTCATTCGTTCGTATTCATTAATTAAGATCATATGCGGAGACTTAAACCAATCTTCAGAACAATTGGCTTCCACTCAAGATGTATTGTGAGTGTGATTTTAGAAAAAATGGGATATTTTTTATATTAATACATAAAATCCGAACAAAATACACAAATTAATCAAATTATTGCAAGCGTGTTAGACACCGATACAAATACACATTATAAACTTTGAGAATATATTTAATAAACGACTAAACCCAATAATGCAGACTTCTATGCTCATCACATACATGCCAGTCCCTGACTGGAATCAAACCCGAACCCCGATGCGTCGCTATACGTTAGGCGTCTGCGCTATCCACACTGATTTAAAGTTCCTTCAAAATTGTAATTTACCAAGTTTTTAAATAAGAGTGAAGGTCTTATCGTTTTAGACCTCGTCATCACTTTCTATCCGATGGTAACCGTTGTCGAGCGTATTGAGAATAAAAAAGTGTCAAAAAATGATGAATTCAGATTAAGTAAGGCTTGAAAAAAACTGCCTCATTTAAATTATATAATTCTTTATACTTTCGATGTAATTTCAAGGAAAAGTAAGTTTTACAGTTAAATGTACTTAATATATCATTCGTACTTTTATGTAAAATCCTACTTAGCGGTAGTTATCAAGTGAGAAATAATAATTATGATGTTATTTATTGTTTTCAACATATGGTCATCCTACTCTAAAGAAAAGCAGAGTACGTGTATTACTCAAACTTTTGAATAGCCTTTGAAAGAACGGGGACTGGGGTTTGGGAAGGGGGGAGGAGGGGGTAATGATAACAAGTAAATGTTTTTTCAAACCTTTCTGAATGTATAATGTCTCTTTGAATTTCTCTATCTCTCTATCTCTTTCTAAACTCTCCTAAAATATTTTATATATCTATAGATATTGTTAACTCGTTATATGCTTTAGAAGCCTTATTTTAAGCTATTTCAGAATGAGGCTTTTAGATATTTTTTAATGATATCTGAATGAAAATATTTAACAAATGAGGCGAATTTTTTTGGAGGATTAAAACGTGAATAATGAATGTTTTTGTTCATTATATACTGTATTACAATAAAACAAACATAAATCTATGAATGCGATTTTATTGTAACAATGCTTAATCACGGGGTTTGCGATCTGCAATACATTCATTAAGCGTCTTTTGTTCTCGAATATATTTGGGGAAGGCAAAAATTATAACATGCGAAGTATTGTAAGGGGAGGCCCGGGATAAGTGGCAACATTTTCATTTTTAAAGGGCTTTCAAAATATATAAGCTTATTGGTTTGTTATTAAAATATTTTTTGTATTTTTTTTTAGAATGTCTTTGAATTGTGTTTAGTTCAGAAGCAAAAAATAATTAGGTACCTTAAATTTCATAATTCTATATTTGTCCAATTCGCAAAAAAATGATATTCGTATTTTTATTTTCACCTAATCTTACCACATGATTTTTTTATATCGATACTTAAAATATAACAAGTAAATTTTTTTTATAAAATCCGAATCTCAAATTTGACAACCCTGTAGTACGCATTCGTGAGATTTAAAGTAGCGACGCCTCACGTTAACGCTAAGAAAACACCGAACCTACAGGGCGATGTAAATTCATTTTCACAAACAAATAAATAAAATGATCTTGGAAATTCTCTTCATACGTTCTGGTTTTCTAGAAAAGAAATAAACTTATTACACACGTATGTCTTATATTTATATTTATGTTGATGTGTTTTTATTACAAAATTTGAAACAAATTTATGTTACGTTATAAAATGTATATTCTAAGTTATTGTAAATCTATTGTTTCTTAAAGATCAACCTATATCAAGTTTTCAGAATAAGACTCAAATCGAAGTTCGTATTTAAGAAGCAAATTAACAAAACGTCGCACGCATGACATTAGGGGTCCCATTGTCTCATATTGTTGCGAAATTATTGTTAATATGTACGTCTATATTATATTCATTGGAAATAAATCTGCTGTTTTGGTTATGAATATATGTATTAAATATAGTTATTTATAAAAGAGGAGAAAAAAATGCTTTATGTGGGTTGATATCGATAAGTATAAAGTAAAATCATATTATCACATAAGATATTTAATTAGTTTCTAATAATCCTAATGTAGTTAAATAAAGTATTTATTACATTATTTAACTTACTTTAATTAATGTTACATAATAAACTAGTTTCTTAGTTTTTTCAGTTTATTTAGATTTTTTTAATTATTGTTTATTATTTGTTTACTTTAAAAAACCTTTTGAAATTAAATAATAATGGTTTTGAAATTTCGTCTAATCATTTTTAAAATATTGTTATATTATTATTTTTTTTTTCGTTTCCATATTGCAATATCTTTTGTATGTATGTATCATTGCTGTAAAATGTGTATTTTTTTTATATTTTGAAACAAATTATTATTTCAAGGAAATCAAGGATTATTATTCAAACTGGTAGGTACATAGGTGCATTGTCCCATATTGGTTAATTTAACGTATTTTAAATTTTCAAACACGTAATAATGTTTGTATATGTATAAATGCATTTATATTTATAAAATACTTTAAGTCTTGCGATGATGAGTGCTTACACATAACAGAAGTAGTTTTACTATTCCCCGATAGATGGCACTAGTAAACACATTTATTTTTTATTTTGTTAAAATTGTACTTTGTCACTATCATTATTAAGTTTTTCTCAACAAGTTCTATTATAAGAAAAAAAATATGAATTAAAATTATATTTTTCATATAAAGTCTAATCATAGTCGATACTAAAAATATTAATTTTGTTACGTAAATAATAAATGAAAAGGTATTTTAATATCAATGATAGTTTAATGATTAGAAAAACATTAATTGTTAGATTTATAAAATAGATTTATACTTAACTTTCATAAGCAAATATACAGGAATCTAAATCATAACTATGTACTATTGTATTTTATTTTGAGATTGTAGAGCTTAACATCACCTGATATCTAAAGGGCATAATTTAATAAATGTGGCAAAAATAGCACAAAAACTTTCGCCAGCTTGAACAACAGTATATAATTGTATTAAACATTCTATCAATAAATTACAAATAACATGAAGAAGTTAAAAAATACATAATAACATATTACTTTTTCTGTACTTCTTAAACTTTGCGCTCTAGTTATTTCATATTTACGCAGCAGCGCCTCTAGTGACCAATAGCTAAAACTAGTAGTATTTTAAATCGACTCAGGAAAAAAAAATCATTCATACACACACATGTATATATACATAATAAACTAGGAACTATAAGTACATAAACCAATGGATATACAATAATAAATAAATACAGAATTCTGATAAGTAGCGACCTCATCGAAAATGATAGAAATCATTTTAATGAAAGAAAAAGATATAATAAGAAAGCCTTATAAAAATGATAATTACAAGATATTATAGAGATGTACTCTGGTATTTTAATAACTAAATACTAACAATACTTTTGAAGGTAAGACAACAGTCCGCAGTCAAAATATCATTACCCTGTCATTGTTCTCTAATCATCAGAAAAGATAATAATTGAGATAATGAAACGAGATGAAACATTAATTAACTGAGCTATTTTATCTCTAGGATATGTCTAGATGATGTTTATGATTCATGCATCAATGTATTTTAGAAAAAATCTGATTAGTCAGTTGGTGTGGACTACCACTAACATTCAAGTTCAAGACTGTACATTTTTTTAAATACTTTTTTTTATGGTTTATGATTAATAAGTACGGTCTTTATTTACGATGTTTTTATATTTTTTATTGTTTATTTTATTTAAAAATGCACTGTTTTTATTTACGATACATACGTTTTTTTTATTCTTCTCTAAACACTAGTGTTTGTAAATCTTTGAATTTTTATTACTAAATTGCCTTTTGCCTTTGATTTCTCTCAACCGGAAGGGCATTAACCTCTTTAAGGATCAGAGGTACAAATATTGGAAAATTCTATATAAATCCAACCAGAATTTTAACTCGATTCAGATACAGAGATAATATCAGTAGTTGATGTTGCATTAAGATACAAATAAGTTTTAAGACAAGTATGAATTTGTAGAAACCTTTAATTATCTTCAGTAATTATTGATTATATGTATATAAAAGATTTACTCAACAAACAGAAATAATTTGAAAAAAATACCATTATGTTGGCCTCTCAATACGTTCTTAACGATTTATAATAAATAGAAAAGTATTATTACAATACTACAAATAGAATAATATGTAAACTCAAAAATATAAAAGTGTCCATAGTTAGCAAAAAAAAAAATAGTATAAGAGTCAGGAGGCCAAATATTTTTATATGTGTGTCATGCAATTTAGTGGATTTTTAAGGAATTTACATTGTGTTAATTAAAAAAAAAATATATGACGCCATTATTGAAAAATTGTTTTTAGTTATAAATATTATAAAACGAGAACTTTATCTTCGGATTTTATTGGAATTAAAAATAAAAATACACAAGGTCACAAGATTTTATTCAAAGCTATAACGATCATTTCACATTATAGTTTTTACATACAAAATAAGACGGTAAAGGACCAGACGATCTACTTGATAGTAAGTGGTACCATATCTCATGGATAGCAAATACGATACCACCCTTGAAAGACGTATGGCATCCGACATCACTCGTTATATGAAACAAAACTATTATTTTACTCTAGTCCTATATTCTTCTTTTTTTATACAAAACTAGGTTAATGCTTGATTACATTCCACCTTATGGAGACTAGAGATGTAATCATAGGTGGTAAGGCGCATTAACTTAGCAACCTATTGACTCTCCTCTTGAAGACACCCACATTGTATTATCTTCTATACAACTGGTATTATCTAGAAGATAATATCAGATGTAGTCAAATAGATGTAGGTGACAATTGATAATACACACCTGTTAATAGAATATCATGATTTAAAACATAAGAATGTAGGGTTGTCTATTTCGATTTCGTATCAACTTGTAAGTTTCTAGTAACAACTACTCTGTAACAATGAGCAGGATGTTCCGATCCGATCCGTGGTCACTGATTCGGAACCATTTCTTCACTGGACATACTTGTAGCCCTACATTTCGTTTTCGGTGATATTCAATGGTGACGCTAAATCGATTATATAAAACGTCTTGGAACATACCGTTTCAAATTAACTACGGATTTAAGGGATTGACATTATAATAACATTTTTTAATTATTATACTATTATTACTATTTTTCATGATAAAATACAGTCATTCCCACTGTAAGGTGTATGTGAGCTACTGATGTGAATAATAAGGAAGGATAGAACCAACCTGTTCTTATCCCATACTCTACATTATCTCCTTCATCCGCAAAGTTTGTCATTGTATGCTCAATCCCACTTTTATTGGAAGTATCAAACAACAATATTAACTATCTATCATAATTGGACCATCTGTTTATTTGTGCCTTACAAATATTTAAAAAAGATAAACGAATATTATAATACAATATTAATATTAAAATATTACAATAACAACAATATAGTTATTTCAGCATGCTCACTAATCTAAGTACAAATTTAAGCTATAAACATTTATTATTTTGCATGAACAAACTTCGCTACAATTTCTTTGTATCGCAACCATCGGTTCACGCTCAAACCCAGCGCTTCCATTTCAATCGTTCCCACGATGCACATCACTATTCTTACACCAAACGTCACAATTAGTGCAAATAAAAAACAACTCTACCTACAAGTTATACAGTTTAAATTACGATAATAGAAAACGATTTTAGAGACGACTTCTAAGCATCTTCTTTCTAGTTTATATGTTGAAGAATTAATTAGAAATCGATCTTATTAGTGGGAGATAAGGCTGTATTTTCGTTGTCATTCTATCAGTTACTGAGACCGTTTCAGCGTAGCGAATGTATGTAATACAGTATTCAAATATTTCGTGAATCATGCGCATTCGTGTGTATAATTAGGTTTTTATCGTGGCTTAGCTAATCGGTCAGGGGTTACGAACTTTAATCAATAATTGTTCACAATATGTCCATAGAAGTTAATAATATCTTGATAGATATCCTGCTTGATATCCAAGTACATATTTTAAGATAAATTTTATAAATATTAAACTTTTAAATTATAATTATCTATAAAATAAACCATTGTCATTTATGCTCTACAAGTACCTAATATATAAAAAAATAAATCTATTTATTTATAAGGCAAACGGTTGACAAACCCTGATCTAACGGTTGGTTCGGTAGCGGTTCAATTCCGAATCATGTCACCGACCTGTGACCTGCTAATTGTTAATCTTAACAGAATTATGGATTTATCTTTGAATTTGAAGTAATTAAATATTATTTTAAAATTGTAATACTATATTTAAATAGGCTATGTAATTAATTATTAACTAAACTACATGAGAAGAAAACCGAACTAAATCAAAGTGGTATTATTTACATGTGTGAGTACCGTTCTCTCATATGCATAATGCAAGTGTGTGTTATTAATGTCATTAGTGGGCGTGTCAAGTAACGTAGATTGGCTTATTATGACGTATGGTAGGTATAATCGTTATGTTGCAGTACGTTTACATCTTAAAAAAATAACTATAGAGGCAAACTAAATATTGTCTAGGTGCATTTTCTTCAAAACATGTACTTAAATTTTTAAGTTAAGAAAATTGACTCATTTTATAAGTACAATAATACTTTGTTAGTGCAGATAATTCATTGTTGATCAATTTCAAAGGATAATAAGTATGTTTCTCGTAAATCAGAAGTTTAAATCAAATTAGTTATAATTATCTAGTTATCTTTAAATACCAACTTTCCTTCTAGTCTATTCCTTATAAAGTTTTGTATATATATTTTTTGTTTTCTAATAAAATTACTCTAAATATGTTTTAAAATATATAAGTTTAAACTTTTTGTACAATGTTGAGCAGAATAAGCAGATGGTTCATTTGGAGGTAAGCGATTACCGTCGTCATGGAGATCCGCTTAAGGGAAGGAATTTAAAGGGAACAAAAAGGGAGATTATAACAAGGAGAGGTAAAGGGAACAAGGTTGGGCTGCTGAGTCTCACTCCTCATACGAAACAGATATAACAACTACTTTACTAAGATCTTCTCAAATACTTCTATGTATTTTTAACTCGCATAAGAGCTTCATCTTATTAAGTTTAGCAAAGTTTAATAAGTATAAAAATTGGTATACATAATTTGTTAATATTATTTTTTTTTAAATACAGTAATTTTATAAATTGATCGTCAATTGACCCGCAACGACTACATACAATCGCGGCCCCCACACGATGGCGGCTGACCGATTTAGATAAAACATGCTCTATTACAAAAACATTAAGAAACTAATAATCACACAAAATCAAACCCTATATTCATTAATATAGTGATCACAAGATTATTTGAAACCGCAAACCAATTTTGTAAGGCCGTATGCAAACTTTAGCTAGTAAATGTCGAAGCAATAAATAGTGTCCTGTGTTTGGTTTAGAAAACGACCTCAAGGACGACAAGAGACATGGTTTCTATAATTGTATGAAAACCGATTATTTTGAGGTACTACAAGGTTTTCCTTGTTATTCATAATAAATAAAAAACCCTAAGAAACTAAGAAAGTATTCAAGATTCAAGAAACTCTTTAAACAAACTTATCTATTCGATAATTTAATTTGAATTTAAAATGTGTTACCATTATTGAATATTATACTATTATATAGTCAGAAACGATAATGAAAAAAGAATAATCTCTGGTACATTATTATTGAGTTACATTATTACAAAATGAATTCATAACTTCAATTACAACATGTACATATATATCGATAAAGAAAATAGATACGTCACTTCAAATCCAAATCGTCCGACTAGTTACAAACTCGGTAATCTCGAATCGATACATCGTCTAGCGAATTATGGAATCGAATAGAATATATTAATACGTGAGAACGGCTCGAGTTAGTTTGGAGATGTCTGCTGCTCTAAATCAGTGCAACAATGCTGGCTTTGATTTGCTTATAGGATGATGCATTTATATGGATGCGACCTATTATATATATATTTTTTTTTATTTTTAATATACTCAATTATAATTTAGAGCAGCTTTTGATCAATTATCAATTTTAAATTATTAAGTTTTGGACACTTAAAAAAAAAAAAAAAAAAAAATATAAAATATTCATTTCTTAAATCTTAATTTAACAGTGCATGTTCAAAAACAGTTCAACAAAACAATGAATAAAAAAGTTTCACCTAAATATTAAATAAATAATTTTATAGGTATTTCTTTAGATAACACAAAATAATCTTGTTGAAAACCACATGTATAATTTCGTCCGAAATATATATTATGAACATACATAAGTTAATAAATATGAATAATTAAAGGCACATCCATATTAATCTATCTGCGACGGCGACGCGCGGACAACAGACATCACAAAGTCCGTTCGGCTTATCGCTGACTGCGCGTTTCCTATCTCAAGTATGCGTCACTACTGCTCATTGATATATTCAATTGCACGTAAATACTCATTAAATTATTAGTTTTAAAATATTAGCTTACATAAATTACATATGTTTTTGGAACTTATTCTAGTCAAACGTCTTATTTTTTAATCACAAATGTTGTTAATGAAAAAAGTGTATACTAATAGGTATTTCAACATAAATTCATGTCTATACTATATTTTTTGTCTGACCAAGAAAAAATGTTAATTAAAAAAGTAAGAATATATTTCTTTCATATGATTTTCATGATATTACCATATTTCTTAATCGGACAATAAATATTGCTGAAGCAAAAAAAAAACAAACAAAGGAAAAAAATCATTCCTTACAAAAAGAAAAAAATAATAATTTGTCCACTTACATCAAACGAAAGCTACTGATATTATTTAATTTCAAGAGCAAGAAAATATAACACTTAAAACCGGTATACACATAATTCGTCATTATAATAACGCTGCTCTGATGCCGATCCAATTCCTGCGCACGCGTTCCCGCTCGTGACTCTCACAGACATTTTATTACCATAATTTAAAACAAATATCTGATTGTAAGAACATTAAAGTGTTAAACCTGTATATATCTATCACATTGGAATTAAGTGCCATTTTATTTAATATTATTATAATTTTTTATTTATTTATTAATTTAATTAACTTAATAAAATATCGAATTTATTAAAAACTAAATTTATTTTTAGTTCATTGTTGTGTTAAAATAAAATCAATTAATTATGAAGTTATATAACACGTGCAGAATTATAATTATAAATAACATATTGTTGTATTTAATTAAATATAAAAAATAGTACAACCGGGCCTTAATGCGAGTCACGAGAGACCCATCACGGAACAGTGCGATTACAATGCACTCACATGCTTGTGTGCATAAGTGATGTAATATAAGAGCTTACGATGCTATTGTAATTTGATGAATAAAATATTTTTTTAAATAAATAAGTTAAAAATGTTTATTAGTACCATTTTCTGTATGTATCAAATGGATTAGTTTTTAAATGTAGCTAACTTAATCATTTGACGTGGTTATTGTGATACGACAATGGATAATCTGTATAAAATTGTTATAGTTGGAATCAGTACAGTGAGTATGAAGAACACAATATCTGATCCTTGGGTCACTTCTCTGTGGTCCACACTTCTTATCCCTCCTGTTTCTTGGTTGTTGCTATCCATTTACCACTAGATGGACCAGGTTCAGGAGACCATATGTCTGTATACAATCTAATAATCAATAACATGTATATGGGTTTTTGTTAATTCTGGATTTTTTTTACTGATATGCCACACAAATACCAGTGTGATGAGTCAGACGACCCTTGAGTGTGTAGTATATTAATATAATAGCTCTTGGTCTATACGTTTGAAACTGTCGTATTCGTGTTCAGCGCCGCGGGCGGATCTCCGACGTAATCTTTATAAGGTGGTAAAACATATATTTAATGTTAAATCCGACACGAAGCTTTATACAATCGCCACTAAAACTTGTTCACGATGTGTATGAGAATGATGTGTATGAAAATTGCGATCTTTATTTCGATATTGTTATAAAAATATTACCTTATATTATGGGATCGCTTTTTTAATAAATAAGTGTATGATTGTATCCATAACTTATTTATTACTTAAGTAGGTTTAAGCTGATTAAGAATTACAACCAAATATCCTGTTCGGGTTTTAGAAATAGTAAATTTTTTTATTTCATTTTGAAACTTATATATAGATTTATAATAATACTCATGATAAACAGTATCGGTTTCATTTAAATATTCATTATTATTTAGCTATTAGTCGTTTTTTTATATAAAAATACTGTAATTTCAAACAACGATCCCATCGCTATGGTACAGCGATACGGTAGCTCAATTAGTTAGCGACAGGTTTACCTGACCCAGTTTATTTTTTATTCCATTAATAATATAATATTTAATTAAATAATATTAACATGCCTACTATATTTATAAATATTTTCAAAGATTATTCGAAAAAATTGTTCGAACTGACAAACGTAAGATTAGCAACTGTTGCGAAGTTAACATCTATAATACGATGTTCATGTCTTTAGCTACAGTATTGATAGTTTTCATGTCAAAGGGCATTTAGTATTAATAATGATTAAATAACAAAATATATAAGTCCAGTATTAAAGTAGCCTTAACAACTTAAGCCTAAGCGGAAATAGACAAGTCAGACTTTAGGTCCGCAACCAATAAATCTCCCATCGTCCTTCCTCTCCAGATAATGTATTTCTGTTCGGACGTTACTTACTTTGGCAATTTGCGGGAACCTTTGCGCCCTTTAAGATATCTGGTCAGACAATTGTAATGATGTGGAAATATATGGAGCTGTTCTGTATTGGCAGGGATGTTATTGTGACAAAGATTTAAGTTTTCACATCTAACATTATTTTCAATTTAAAGATTCGTTTCAATAAAAATCTTATCATGTTGTAATTTTAATATACATATTTACTTTTTAACTATCATTAGTTAAAAAGTTACAGCTATAATCAATCCATTATTAACAGTATATTTTTCATTAGGTCAATAGTAAGAACAATTTTACTTATAAAATATTTAGAATTTTTAATGAATGAAAATATCTCTTAACATGTTTAGTCATGTTAAGCTTATTTAAATTTATATAAATGTAGAATTAAAATTAAACAATTTTTAATAAAGCCTAATAATAATAATATCATCTCTATATAGATATTAGAACAAAGTTATCTTCCAAGGAACGTGATATATCCTCGTCAGGAAGGTCCGAGGTCTAAACCCATTTACAAATCACAAACAGTGACCACCCTACAATTATACAACCCTTCGCTTCACCTTCGGGTTACTTGAAATATGGTGGCGTTTAAACACCCTTCGTCTTAGATGTATTTGTCTTAAACTATCAGAAACCCATGGGTTCACCTGCGGTAATTGATGTATATTAAAAGAAAAATGAAACCTTTATGTATGCGTAAAAGTCAATTAAGTGGGTCACCCTAGACATTTGAATAACTATCGCCAGTTAATTGTTCAGATAAAGACGCCATGACTGCGGCCGCATCCGCCGGAAGTCCAACTTGGACGGATATTCAAACTCGACCGGAACTAGATGGAGTGGCGACATATATTTCGAATTTAGAATCTATTGTAGGTTAGGGATAAGTTGGGACTTTACCTACATCTACCAAATTCTAAGGCGTACTGTGACATTAATGTTAGGATTGAGAGATAGGTTCGGAATTTATATTGTAATGTAGTGCTTAAAGTTGATTATGTATTGCTTAGAATATTACACTGCATATAATATTCTAAAGTAGAAACCATTAAAACCTAACTGCAATTTAAAATTGTTTGTATGTGTGTTCTATATCATTTTTAAAAATAGTTTTATTTATATTTAAATAGTGTTAGAAGATGATGTCGAGCTACACCTCAAGCCTTAATTGCAATAACAATTTAATCTGTTCATTGGAAACATTTGTGGGAATTTGAAATTTATATTTAAGTTTAAGTAACTACAGAAATATAAATGTAGTTGGAATATTAAGAAAATATTAATTAGGGTTTTTAAACATTTTGCGATATTGTGTTATATTTTTATAATATAAATAGAAACAAATATTTAATATATGTTTTCTCAGTTTTGACAATAGTTTCGAAAAAATAAAAATTCTTGTTCAAGATTGAGAAAATTCAGGGAAAAAGGTTAAATGATCCCTTATCTTTTTTTCTTTTATCAAATGCTTACGTTCCTTATTACTTAACTTATCGAAAATTACTAAATATATATTTTAATATTGAATTAATAATAATTTTACGTTTTAATTAAACAAGATGTTAAAAAAAGTTTAATAACTTATAGATAATAATAACAATAAAATAGTTTCAAAATATAAACCGTTCTTCACCCAGAAGGGCTAATCAATTAAAATAATATTTGTACGAACTGACCGAGCGTTACGGAATACATAGCAGGGGTTGAAATAACAGCCGTGAAATGTGGTTGGCAAATTAATAATTCTAAGATATGGTACTGTGTTTGGGTAAGTTTCAGAGATATATAACTAATATATACATATATACAATAATAATATCACAGGACAAATTCCACATATTGATCTAACTACTACGTAAGAATTGCTTTGCTTGTGTTAAGGGTGTTAGGCAATGATACAAATACATAGAAATTCACATAATTAATATTTCGAATATATTTAATAGACACCCAAACTCAGAAATACAGGCATGTATGCTCATCACGTACATGCCTGTTCTGTCGGTAATCGAATGCGAGCCTCTTTGCGCAGTGAAACGTTAGGCATCTGCGCTAACCGGTAATAACAATATCTACTTAATATATAATAGTTGTGAGCATAAAAAATACATATATTTTTTTATTACACAGTTTTAATATAAAAAATTCTCATAAATCATGCAACTGAATATTCATAAAACAGGATAGTAAGCAATCAAATAACCTAGAACCATTAATTATTCCCTAAGAAATTCATACGTCAAGCCGTTCTCGGACAGGGGTCAAGATATGGTTGAATTAATATTCATACGAAAGGCCCAGGTGGACCTCACAATCGGAAGGGTGGTCTTAAGGAATGGACTTATAGTTAAAGACTATAAGGCAGCGGCTACACAGACCCTCCAAGGTCTATACCAAATAGATACTGTACTAAAAATAGTTTTAGAACTAATTCATGTATGTTTACAAATAGGTATATATAATGTATGAAAATATCAAATCTTATCCAACTATTTAAGTCGTTTCTTTCTTATTTGCAATATGACATAAAAATATTGTTCTATAATAGTAAAATAAAAAAAAAATTGCATATAAAAAATTATAGTTCTACATTATAAATCTTTTGTGTTGATCTTGTGATGTAAATGAATGATAAAAACTATTACTCCATATGTATTATAGTTAAGAATGGCGCATCTGTGTGGATATTCTTTGTCAGGGTGGTAACCAAGACGGGTGGAATACGGGCTCGTCTTATCTGGCCGCGCCTGAGGACTCGGCCTGATGGATTAACTTCATTGTTCCAATGCCAAGTGACGCGGAATTTATAATTGCGTGGCGACTTTGTTTTGCTGGCTTGTGTATTATTATGTTTCCTTCGATTCGGTTTAGAATTTCTTGTTGCTAAGCTATTTGATTGTTTTTTTATGTCTGGACGATATTATTTTTATAAAAATTCCATATTGTTTCGTTTTTAAGCTGTGAAAATTACTTATGTCAATTACTTGTTTATTTAATTTGATACATTTTTGTCATTGTTTAATAGTCTTTTTTAATTAAAATATTGTATTACTAAATTCGATAAGATTTTATATATTTTTTTATGATTAAAATTATAAGTACAATTTAAAAATAAAATCTAAAGGTACTTATTTCACAATATGTGGGAATTAAAACGACAGATCATTATGTGTACAGCATTCTTCTTATCTACAAAAAAATTAAAAAAATATATTCAAAACTTCGATATTCTATACACATTTAAACACCTAAAAACATTTATTAATATAAACCTTAACTTACGCCTTTTAAGAGAACACACAGCCGAATAAAATAGTTTATTTGTGTGTAACAATATAGTTTATTTGTGTGTAACAACCGCTAAAACTTAAAGACAATACTAACAATGCCCATTGTTATATCTTAATTATTAAAAGTGCTATTTAAATCGGTTCCTTTTTAATCTCTGCTCAGGAAGCATGTGTTGCTGGATCTTTCTTGCTTGTTTTGTAGATTTATTAAAGCAGACTCCTTTATGCACTAAGAAATTGTAATAACAGTGAAAATTTACGCTGTTTTTATGTTTCATTAAAATTGAAACGAACATTTTTGGTGATAATGAATTGTCTTTTGATGTCAATTTAATTTTGTAATTTGGTATCTCATAGATTTATACTTGTATTTTTTTTGTTATATATAAAATACTGCTTACTTGTGTATAAATAATGTGGCTGTAATGACCTCAAGTCCCAGGTCTGTCAATCCCATGTTAATCCTTAAGAACTGCCACGAGGCATAAATTTTAAACAATTCAAGCTCATAGTTTCAATATTTGTCCCAGATACTGACCACCTGAAGTCTTCAAGGGTCCGACCCTTATCAAAGTAAATTAACTGTTCGAAACATCTTGACCAAGTTATTGTTCTGAAGTCATTGGAGCGAGTCAAATCCGAAAAACAAACGGACGCATGCAAATAATGTTAGAGCAGTAATTAAAGAGGGTTTCTGATATAATTGGCACGCGTTTTACGTTTGGTAATTGCTAATCAATAGTGTTCGTTGGAGGTCACGTTATAATGGGTCTATTAATATCAATAGTAAGATAATATTTTCCGTTTTGTCTTACTAATAAGAAAATGATCGTCTTTTTGCACTTTCAAACATATTTGCTATTTTGAATAAATATAGAAAGAAAAATTTACTGATACGGGCAGCGATTCGTACTTATAATCTCTGGAAAACCGCCTGAATACCTGCTCGTAACTCTTGTAATTGATATAAGCTAAACATGGATATACATGTTTATAGATATTTGGAACATATCTGCAATTATACACGTAAACAAAAACAAACACCCAATTCATTCTTTGACTCGCCAAAACGCCCTGTCATCGCACACTTTTCCAAAAGAGCATCTTCAATTTCCCTCAAAAATTCGGAGTCATGCCTTCACCACATATGTCACGGGAAATACGATCTAAAGAGCATTGAAATAAGGTCTGCGAGTTCCAAATATTTGTGGTTATGACATACAGGAACATATTTTGTAGAGCATTATCTATAAAAAAAAATCTTTTTATTTGTATAATTAGATTACTATTAGTTTACTTAGTTTTTTATATAATATTAAACTAGTGGTTGTTTCAAGATTTTTGCTCTTAAGATATGTAGTAAATCTAGCTTCACCTACTGATTAAAATCAAGGTAATAACAGTTAATGATGGTTAATGGCCGTATAATCACAATTGCATATGCTAATAAAACAGTCTATCGTAATTATGGTCTCGACAGAGTGACACTTATTACTACACACTCGTCCGCAATGTATGCAAGAGGTTTATTTAAAACGCGTGGTATTACCGTTCTCTCCGATTACCTCTGTATGTGGTAACTTCCTTAAAAGGAAAAGTTGCCTGTTTATTTTCATCTTTATTTACTTATGTTAATATTAAAATATGTTATATATTTTAATTTAAACAAAACGTTGCATTTTTTCGTGGCAAAGCTTGACATTATTAGTTCCCGTATGCTCCCAACGAAAGGGTAGGGTGTGCTGTGGCATAAATGATCACCGGGCAACGTTGACGAAGACAAATGACGTCTACGTCGAACTTACGCCGAGATAAGGTAGGCTCTTGAAATTAGCCGCGTTTTACTTACTACTGTTATGTAAGTTGGGCTTAGATTATAAAAGTTTTTAACATTTTTCATTTTTAAAAAGATTAAGACAACTTTTGAGAGTTCTTTTTAAATTCAGTCTTTCTTATGACATTGTAGTTTAAAATGTTAACTTAGCAAAGGAACAATAAAAAGAGAGATAGTTCCCATTATCCCCTTACAACAACACAATCAACAAGTGTCCATAAAGAAGAATTAAAAAAAAAAAAAACTGAAAACCCGATTGTTTTGTGAATCCGCACATTTACATCCAACGAATGAAAATCCAATAATTTTTGTTAAAAAATGTTTTCGTATTTTTTAAAATGAAAGAAACCTGTTTATTTGGAAGTGGTCTTTTCTGGTGGTAAAAAGTTGCTTTTACCATTGTTTTTAGTTTTCATGCAAATATTCAAGTGGACAGATTACAAACAATGCGATGTTCCTCAACCATATATTTTCGTTCGGGTATTTTAATATTTTTTATTCTGTTACTTAATACACTTCAATTTATGTCATGAAAAGAATAAAAACTTTTTATCAACATTTATTATAAATAATTTTTAATATATTACTTAATACAAAGCAGTAAATACATTCAAATGTGTCATGATATAGTTGTAGGTACTCTGTGTTCAAAGTTTCTAAAGAAATTGGCTAAACTTTAAACGTATAAAATATTTGATAGTACAAGATATTTCTCAAAGTTATAGACAAGTATTTGTTTCAGAAAATTTTACCTACTACGAACAAGTTTATGTGGAATTACTTCAACAATTTATAATATTCAGACTTAAAAATGCACATGCTTATATTTGCTTAAACAATATAAATAGTTAAATATCTCCTTCTAAGATAAACATTATTCACCTCACTCACACAGGACCCAACCCGAGACCGCGACGATTGTCCGAAAATTAGCTTTGACCGCATATAAATACATTAAGATAATCCAATTAGGTGTAAGGTATTAAATAATAGCGAGCATCCGATATTGGATAACCTATAAACATATTTATTATAATTTATATTCAAATATTTTAGAAAACATTCTATCTTAAAAACCAACATTAATTTTTAAATATAATATTTTAACAATTAATGTATACAGGTTATTGGTTGATACGTATTCCCATTGTGAGTTTTTGACAAAGTTTAATTTTAAGATTTTATTCTCAAAGTATAGGTAAGCTTATAACTTACCTCCCAAGGGCGGGCGGCAAGTCAAACAATCACTATCTTGATGTAGGAACGTTTGTACGTAGATGAGTCTTGGTAGTTCTAATTTGAAATGGGTAGGCTGTGTCTCAACTTAAACTTAGGTTACGACTTCAGCATTTTAAATAAATAAGTTACGAAAAAATAAAAATTACTACATAAACAATCGCAATGAACATATGAATATAAATTGTATATACGCAATATACTCGTATATTTTCTATCAAATATATATTTACACCTGAAGTTTATATCTTTTTAGTTTTATACCTAAAAATACTAAGTTAGGAAAATAGTGTAATTATAACGAATTCTGATTTTGCATATCTTTTGGTATAACACGGTGATTTCCACATCAAAAGACACAGACACAGCGCTATAGTTACCTTAAATCTTAGCACCCGCACCTCAGGGTCCGTCTGAAGACGCCTTGGACCTCGCCGGAAAAGAAGCACGTGAAAATTCTGCCCAACTTATAAAATATGCGCACTGAAAATTAAAAATTAACTCAGTATGTAGTTATATAGCTGATTTTAAGTTACTGGTCCTGAATATTGTTTCTATTATGCTACTAGCATTATCATCTTAAGAACATTTTTTATAAAACTCTTGAAAAAAATCAGATTATATCTAAGATCACATAGCAGTTGAAAATTAAATAAGACACCTCATAATATTAAACACTCCTTAACCAAAATTACCTTCAGAATACAGGTGCAGCCTTTTACCAGTGAAGTGTTGCTGACCACCCGGGTCAAGGGGGACTCATCCCAACTTCCAATACATTTCATATTCCGTTGACAGAGGCACAATAATAACGCGCTCCGTGTAAAAGCAAGACATAGTTGATGCTCGTTGATAATAATGTGCTAGATAGGACACAATTTAGTTTGTTATAAACCAAAGCCTAATAGTTCATTGTACTATGTATCCCCTTTTGCAATAAAAAATCTTGTAGGTACTTTGTCTTTGAACGGTGATGGAGTTCCTTTATTAATTTTTTTAATAACAATAAATAATAACAATTTTATCATCTTTTTTTCAAAGTAAAATAAGTTCATAATTCTGGATCACTTTTCGTGGATTCATATTTAAATTAGAACTTCGTAATGATGACCGCAAAAAACTCAATATGTTTCCAATTTTTAATTTTTTCAAAACCATGTTTCTAGTTACATCTAGATTTTAGGCATCTACAATTGACCAATAGTTGGAAATAGTTGAATTTGAAGACGTTTGGAATTTACGAGTGGTTTCGACCCTATGGGCGCTGGATGATAGAATATTCTAAGTTGTATAACGATTGCTTAGCAACGAATTCTTGAGGTACTTCCATTTATTACAATTCATGAATAGAGAAATTCAGGACAGCTATAATCATAACATCTTCATGCCTATAGAAGATTCGACTTTGGTTCTTTGTAACGAAAGTTAGGAAGGATCTGATACATTTTTTTGGATCATAGGAAAATAATGGCGATGATGAGGACAAAAAAAAAAGAAAAAACGCCATATTAATAGGTAATACAGGCTATGAACCTATTTCATGTACTTGAAGAAATTACATCTTGCTGACTAAATGCATATTGTAGCAACTCAACATAGTTGAACGAGGCGACTTCTAGGGACCCAAACTGGAAAGGTGCTGATAACACTGTGCGAACATACAGTAGATATGTCAAATCGTATGGGAAAATATACATAGAACTGATTAGGAAGGCTTTGAAATTAAATACGTTTTCAAATCAAAGAATCAAGCCAAAAAATCAAATTGTAAATCACAATTTTAGTATCACCTAATGTCAAATTTAAAATCTCGTGTGAAAGAGTATTCTTACTTTGTCCATCCAATATAAGCAGTATGTGCTAAAAACATACTGCTTATATACATCGTGTAAATATTTATTAACATACAATAATATTACAAACAGCACATCACTAATATATACATTTATATATCTATCACCACATTACTCAAGGTCATTTGCAAGAACAATAATATGACTTGACTGATTATATCTCTCAGAACATTTTTTAATACTATATGTTTTTATATTGTCATAACTGTCATGTAATATAATTTAATTCAAATCTGGACATTAATTGTAATACAAAATTTGGTAAGTGCTTTTATATATGATTTAGATCCCAAAATAGTAGTAGTTTTTAGTGGATCGTTTTGATCCAACTTTGTGTATATACTTTTAACTTATTTACTATCAAGAAAAATAAACTCGAATAAATAAAAACTAAAAATGTATTAATCTCACAAGATATGATGATATTTAAAGTTGGAAAAACATATGATGAATTTAATAACAGCCAGTATTTATTGAAATAAATAACATAAATCACTCAATGTAAACCACAATGACGCTACATAAACTATTTTATACAAATATTACTTTCTTTACTAACCTATTCCAATTACGCTAATTAAATTTCATCTCAACCATGAACTAATCCAAGACTTGAATATATTTCAATATTACTCTAGAAATCTGCAAATTGGATTCATACGAAGAGATGGTCCTATCGGACATCTTGTTCTTCGTAATTGATTTACGTGTGAGGGATTCTAGTTTGGGGGAGAGCCTATTATAAATTATGAGGATAACAAAAGATATGTTAAATATGTTATTAATCAATGAATCTTAAATTAAGAAAGATAACTTATATAAACGAATTCCGGATACAGACGCTCCAACGATTTCATGTGCAAGATTAAATGTTTTAGAAATAGCCGAAGTTAATTTAACGTTTTATTTATTATTATTGTTTCATTTGATAAAATATTATGTGGAGATAAATCTGAAACCACATTTCTAAACTATTTACCATCAAAAGCTATTCGAATCTCTGTCTTTAACTCCCGAATATGCACAGATAGATTTATTAATACCGAGGGGGTAGGGGGTAAATATGCCTCAGGGGGTAAACTTGGCGAACGTAAGCCTTGCGCCGGACAGTGGTCATAACTAAGATATTTTGAGCGTCAGTAATTTCTTGGCGCGTTGGTGTATTTAGTTCTGACAGGGTGTTCAAAGTTTTGTTAGGGGGTTGGGTAATTTTAGTTAATTTCATAATTTGATAGAAATAATAAAAAATATACACCTCTTTTCAAAAATAAGATCATAAGAATAGTTCATTTAATCTAAAGGATCTATGCTATGCATTGTAGATTAATAAGTAATTCTAATATTACTAAACTAAAGTATGGTAAGTATATATGGTAAGCATAAATTATTATATTATATTAACATACTCTAACATGCTATGATCTTAATTTATTGTATATATGAGTGTTACATAATTGTCCTATTTTCATTTCATTCATTATCTTTCAAATGTTCAATATAAAACTATAAAACCAGCCTGTATATATAAACCAAGGAAGCAAAGAGCGAATGGGATTGTAACTCTGAAACGTTTGTATATGAGGCAGATATTAAATTCCGACTGACCGAAATGTGGAGCCATGCATTACAAGGTGGGGGTGTCTTGAAATTAGTCCGTGTCTACCCGGACTCTACCTTGGACCCAGAATTTAAATTACGTCTTGTGTTAGATGTTTATGTCTGTTTTAAGGTTGAATTCAAATTAGTTATATTTCCATTTGGATTATTGTAGTAATTTTATTTTATTGCAAAGTAAATACAAACGTGTCGCTAAATCTGTATATTAAATATAAATAAATTACTTTTACTCTTCAGTTTTCATTAGAGTAATGTCATTTCAATACTAAGAGAGCCATACCGTCTCTAATCTAATGACCCTAGAGTGATCGAAGCCAACTTAACATTAAATTAAGTAATTTGTACACTTAACTACAGTTTGGAAATTCTTACTAGCGCCATTCAAGTTGACCATAGAATTTGGAACATTTCTAGATCGGACCAATTGCTTCATATTTCTTCTTCATATTTCTTCTTTACCTTCACTATCATAATATTTTTTTTTTATAGCAGAAGCTTATTTTTTTAGATTTAAGCTTATAATAAACAATCAAGTTATATCGTGATTAAATATTAAATAATATGATTTATATGATTTATAATATGATTGAATAATATAAATCTATTAACTTATACTAATAGATGAATATAAACGAATAAAAACTAATGTAGCGAGAAAGGTTTTGGTATATGGATGTTTTAAGAGAAAAGGGCGACCGAAGTAGACATGGATTGAGTGCACGAATGATATAACGAAGATGCAGTGTCCACAGATATGACGTAAGATAAAAGACAGAGATGACGGAAGATAGAAGATAGTAGAAGAAATTGCCATATTGCACCGACTCGAAATAATTGGCACAATCGCACGTGGATGAAGATATAATTTAAGATTGCCCGATCATTCTTTTCTGCTGTTTCTTTACAGTTTTGTTGCAATTAACTTTCCATTCGGTGGTACATTAACAATCTTAAATCTGTTAATTAGTAACATAATACTAATAATTTCATATGTTATATATAACATAATTTATATATTTTTGTTATAATACAAATATATTGTAACTTATAATTTATCTTTAATTATGAGGATATTTAAATTGTTGTGATAACTTGGTTAACAATTTTAACACTTTTTTACATTATTGTAGTATTTATGAAGTATTATTTTAATACTTCCTCTGGCAGATGAAATATTAAAGTAATTAAAAATTGCTTTTATGGTGTCTAAGTATGATAAGATAGATAGGAAGGAAGTAGATAGAACTTCATAATTTTTTTGTGTGACGACTCTATCCTTTCCTAATCCTTTCTCAGGAGTCAATTTCGGTAAGACGGATACAGCCTCGTGACCTCAAGTGGGCCTTCTAACGACTTTCCCTTCAGGTGCCAATCGCTCGTTAGCCGAAATCTATCTTCCATATATATAAATGAGGGTAAGTGAAGGTAACTCATCAATTCTTATTGTTTATTTATGGTATTGCACATTGTTGTATATGATTTGCACCTTCTGTTCTTAAGATTGATTGGATAACATCAATTTAAATTACTATTAAGTTAACTACTAACCACTTTAAGTATTCCCTTCGTTCATATTGCATATATGAACTTAACTGATCTATGAAAGTACTAATATAACAGCTTACATCAATATTTATAATCTTTCCCATTTATTACATAAACATTTATGATCAGGTAATAAAATATATGTTATATCCACTACAACTCATAAGGATCCGGTGAATATATCGAGCAAAAACTCGATTTCAGAGACGTAACACTCTGCTATAGTGTCCGCAAAGTCGATGTAAAGCAATTTAACTCATCTATCTAAACTTTCCTTCTCCTTATTTATTGTATTTCATGAATTAACAATAATAAATAATATACCAAAGACTATTAATATTAACGGATTTTTAAGCTATCTAATGAATAAATAAGGGGATAGCATTAGTCCATCACTGACCACACTAAAGACAATCAGTCCATATATCGAGCCCTGAGGCACTCCGTATAAACAACGTTATTTTAGTTATTACCGATAGTGAAGCCCGTATTACATTACATTTCTTCAAACGCCTGTATCACGACCCTAGCTCGTCGTGCAAATGGACGACTATTTCTTGAGCATTGCTCTAAATCACGAGTGGCCACGCCGTATCAAGATCTTCCGGTCGACGCTCTTAGAGGCCATACACATGACGTTACACAAATATGGGAAATTTTGAATAATATACATATTTTTCAAATTTTCAGTGACAATTATGATCGATATAATGCTTATTATGTACAAATAAATTGCAATAAATACTAGTTTACTTTTAATTTTTAATTAAATTAATGAAAAATACTTTAACAAACATAATTTTAATGGTTAGTTGTTTTACAAAGATAAAATATATTTTTAATATTGAAATAAAATCATCTTTGTACCCAAAGCAATCATGTTGTGAAATTGTAGTACGTTCTTATACATTTAGATTTCCTGCATATGAATGAGTAAAGGTCTTAAGGATGATCCATACCCTTATTCTGATCTGGGACCCGATTGCGAACTATTGTGAGCCACGCAACTTTGACTTGGTTTTGTCTGATGTTTCGGACATAATACATCGCTATTACAACAATTGCCTTTATACTTTAATAGATCAATAGATTAATCGCATTTAATATTTTACTACAGCTTGGACTAATCGTATTAAATAACCAAATTTTTTATTCAAAGATTCGTTGTTTGACTTTAGATTTAAATAAATTCCTTGAATAATACCGCGTCGAGTTCGAGACATTACTGTTCACCCCAACACATTATTTGTCAAGTCTGTCTAGATTGTGAATATGGAATCTAAGGTTAAGTAAGGGTTGCATACAAAAGACGGAACAAAGAAATCTTTGTTCAAATTGTTTACTTATGTTATGACATGTTGCAAAATTCAGAAGAATTTTTATGTAAAATTTAAAATTGGTATTTAAAATTATTTCTTTAGTTATGGATGCTTATTCGTAAATAATTAAGTTCTAGAGTCATTATATTTTTTACAAGGCGATAGTAAAAGATATATTAAAATTTTTAAAACGTGTTCACGTCAAAGATAATGTTTTGAAATGCTAAATTTCATAATCTATGATTGCACGAAATCGAAACAAAATTATACAACCAGGAATTAGAAAAGTAAACATAATTAAGATCAGGGTCCAATAAAATCAATTCTCAACAAGACGAGAGCGTAATCACACATAACCTTTGCCCTCCTAAACAAGCTTAGATCACCTAACGTCTGCTCGGAATGTAAACATAGAACCATCTCCTACGGCGCCATCTATAATTTTCCTACATTGCTTTGAACACGTCAAAATTATTGAGATCTCTTCAGAACTAGACGCTCCATATATGTCGCGTGAGCTTAGGACAGGCTTATAGGTCCTATTGGTCTGGTTTCTGCAAACACGATCGATACGAGATCGATCAAAGGATATTGCATATTTATCAACCTTTGACACGAGTAACAACCGTAACATCTTCATAGGTTTTAAACAAACATATTTGAAGCTATTCGTATACAGTTTCAATAGGAAGATAAAATGTAGAGTTTATTATATAACACTACAACAATAAAAAGTATTTGTATACTTGTGGTGTATACTTGAATCCAGCAAGTGAACAACAATAATTATTAAGAATATATAAATATAAAAGAAAAGGACGTAGGAGTTAATTCGCCAATAATTAGTTTAAATACGTTAGGAGTATGGAATATTTATTTGAATTAAAAAAAGACAACAATACGAAATGTTATTGGGCAAGCACTCAATATTCGCGCGTGACGCGAGCGTGCGGCGGCCAACCAATTGGATGTAATCGTTCAGGAATACCGATTAACCATTTTGCATCACAATCATGGGAACTTTTATAAAATTACAAATGCAGTTTGCAAAACATTCTAGATGCTGTATAATGAATCTGAATATGCAGAGACTGTTAAGATAAATCAAATAAAAATATATGTTTATTTTATTCACTGATTTCTTATAGTTTTAGTTAAAATTATTGCTTGCAAAAAAGTTATATAATTGTTAATAGTAGTTATTATAACTGTAGTTTTCATATATTATAAATAGCCCAAAATTAAAAGAATTTTATTCGCTAACATTTCTCTTTTGTATGAGGTTTTAATAGGATTACATCAAACAAAAGATGTAACGAGGCGTGTAGTTAGACTCAATTGTTCACATACGTCTGCGAGTAAACAAGCTAATAAGCTTCTGTGAAATTTTGATTGTTAAATCGTTCATTGTACAACGAAATTTAGAACCAAATATATTTGTACGTATGTTGTATAGTAATACATACATTTATATACGTATATCTGATCATCTTTCCCTAAAAATACGTATATATTTACGGAGAAGTGCCCGCTGTTATGTAGGTATGTAACAGATTAGTTGTTAAATAATTTTCTTACGGCTTAAGCAGTAGGTACTTACAATGTGAAGTTTACCCATATTTATTTATTCAGTAATGTACTAATTATAATCAAAAATAAATATATTTAAAATAGTAAGGCTAAGATAATGATGATAATTTACAGGCTTTGTGGTCATTTATTTGTTTTACTCTATTTATAAAATATTCCAAGTAAAAAATGTATACTTTGATTTTATGTAAATTGTGCATTCATAAACATATTGTGAATATTCTCGAACTTTCAAAAAGCATACAGTGATATCTTTGTTGATTGGCATTTTAAAAATTAATTGTCTATGGTTTTCTAAACAAAAATATTGGTTAGTATATGAATGTGTTCTAAGCTGTAAGTTTAAAAAGCCTTCAACCTAAAAATACCTCGACTTTCAAATAATTAGATCCCAAATTAAAAGCACCCCCCTGCAAGACACATCAAAGACCACGTGATAACGAAAAAAAGTATATAACTTAAAGAGCTGTCGTTAGTAATTATTACATTCTAAGATAGCGTGACTCCCCCGGGGGCACGAGGTGGGTGCATTTTTACAAATTGATACAAATTATTTGAGCGAGCACCCGCTTTGTTCCAACGACGCTTGTTACGACTCTAGAGCGGCATTTTATTATTTTCACGTTATCAACGTACAGCGCCACAAAACAACGATTTATTAAAATAATGGGAATCAGTTGTGTAATATATATACATATTAAGAAGTATAACTCTAATTTGATAACAAGTTAAAATATAATTATACTTATATGTATCGCAATATTGGGCTAGTTTTTTTGGTAGTTATTATTGTTTTTATTTGTAATTTTTATTACAAATATTGGTTTTTTATTAAAAGTAAAACAATATATCAAGTAGTAATTAAAGTAATGTAAGCGTTTATTAGGCGGTTTTATATCTCAGTGTGCGTTGTCTTTATCACCTCATTCCTTAGACGGAGTCCGAAACATCTTATTCGCGCCCTCATAAAAGTAACTGCTTTGGCTCGTTTTTATTTCTACCTCTGTAGTCTGTACCTGTACGGCCACAGTATTTTAATAAACCAACTTAACTGAATATTCCAATTTAAACTCTATTAATGTGACATAAGAAACAAATTTCCTCGCATTTTTCCCGATTCATGTCTTGCCACTTGTATCTAGGACAGGATGACTCTAAAGGACAGATGGAATTCCAATTACTTTATTATGTGTAGCAAAGCATTTTTCTTAATAAAAACGAAACGTATTTGAGTCATGCAATTACAGTCGCATAAATATTTGATAAAGTAACAAATAGTTGCTAAATACGAATGTTATTGTTAACTAGAAGCCTAAGTAAAACTTTTATACATTTTTAAATTCTTATTTCAAATTTTATCTGCTTTGTTATTTACTTTATATTTTTAACATAACTATTGAAACAAATATTTTTTAATATATTAAGAGTTCTTTGCTAGTAACTGTTATTTGGTGACATTTTTATATTTTTATATATTTTATATTTTAAAATAATCGATTGATTATAAGATCACGTTTATTGTGTGTGTGTGTGTGTGTGTGTGTGTGTGTGTGTGTGTGTAATCTTTTCGTCATCATATTCATTTCAATTAACAACACATCCTTAACTTGATACAAATATCAAGATATTTATACGAAAATAACCACTAATTTACTTCCTAAAATCAATTACAAAGCCGTTTAAGAAATGTATTAAAAAGAGTAAGCTATAAATTTTGTTTATTTTTTTGTATTTAATATTTGTATCATGTGTATAAATAAAGCTGAAAACTATTAATATCATATATTTATCAATATTCCTCTAAAATTTTGTTATCTTTTATGTGATATATATGTAAAATAAAAAGGTTAAATCGTCAAATTAAATAATCTTTATAAAAAAATATTCCCACGTAAATAATACCACTTATGATGAGTACTTTTATAAGTCAGAGGCCGGCTAAAAACAAAACCAAATTCAGAATTAAAAACGTTAAGCCGTAAAGAGGCAATTATCCTAAAATATTTCGCAAAAAAAAATTCAATACATTCCCGCGAAATGAATTTCGAGAATTGCCCGCTGAAATTATAGTATGGCAACTCGTTAAGAAATCTGGATTAAAGAGTTGAAGTGAAAAAAAAGGAAATGTCGCCGTGAGTCCGAGCCGCAAAATTCTTAAACGCAGTCCGGGGAAATGGGATGATTACTTCATCAAAACACACTTTAAACGCGTTACGTAAATCTAGTACCACTTCCCTCCCGCCACCCCTTAAAGGGTGAGCTGGGGAGGTAGGGGGAAAGTCACCCCAGGAAGTGGGGGTAAGACGATATGGGCGAACGTGAGCGCCGTCAAGAAAACCTTGATTGCTTTTTTAATTAGTTTTTTTTTCATTCCCCCTTTTCGCATCCCGGCGATCGCGTAAGAAATATGTATTGAGTTCTTGTATGAGGGTGTATTATGTGAGCATTGCCGACTTATATTTAATGTTGTATGGATTCTTTCTTTTTTATGTTAATTAGTTTACTTTACATACACCATTGATTATTCTTCAGCTCTTAGTTATATTATCTTATTTACTTATCTGGCGTATAAATATACATACAGAAAACTTTAAAATTATGACACATTGGTATGATATAGTAAATTTACTTGTAAATAAGTTGATTCACCTGATTCGGCCAGCATATATTTTTATTTAAAACTATAATATAATTTATTAGGTTTCTTGCTATTTTGTAACTAAATGATATCCGCCCTATATTTGACCTGCAGTTTGTTAGACAACTAGACCTGAGGGATAAAAAGTAAAATTAATAATAATAATGATAATAATATATAATAATAGTATATAATAATTATAATAATTAACTTACATAACAAAAATAACTTACATAATTGATTTAAAAGACAAACTAATTAAATAACTACACAATCAATATGTAAGAAAAATAAGATATTATATATTTTTTCAATTAACGATTCACCTACCCTGTGAATCATAAAAAATAAACAGTTGAAGTAAAAGATAGTTCATTGTCTCTTAAACATAAGTATTATGCTTATAATTTTTATATTGATATTGAATTGGACGTAAAATAGTTTTAAACAGACCATCGGTGATAATAAAATTAGTTAAGATTATATATTAATATCGTTATAATAAAATCAGTGTTAATAATTATCCTGAACGCGTAGGAACTGGGAGTGTCGACGGTATGTCCATTAGCTCATAACGTAGTCTTAATGAGGAGGGAGGGTCAATTGGAAATGTATTTTAACGCGTTAGATACTGGTAAGGTTTCTGTTAGAAATAATTTGTTTTTATACGTTTAGCTTTATAATTTTTATGCTTTTATTGTTGGTTTGCTAGAAACATTGCTAGATCATGGAAGTATACGCTGTCGCACACATTAGCATTTGTGCGCGTCTCGAGGCGTCCCCACTAATTTATACGTTCTTTCGCTTTCATTATAATTATTATTCTTGGCAATTTATTTTCGCACACGAGGGGGCAGTGTCCCCCGGGGAGGTTGGGGAGGCAACTTCTTACAAATTCCCGTTTTTCGGTGGAACTTAACGCACCCTTTTCTTGGCCCTTTTTGTTTTTCATTACATTAACTTTTGAGACGAGGATAATGTGTTGCGTATGTGTGAGTGTAATTTGCGCATGTAATCAACATTTCTTTCATTTGTTTGTTTGCTATATAAATTAATTAACAAATTGGTTATTTTTAATATAATGTTGATAATTTGTAAAAGAAATCAAGTTTCAACCTTTAAATCCAAATACGGAACTAAAAATATAATTAAAGCAATTAATATTGATTAAAATTTAATTTTTCATCTTCTTATATATTATTTTGCTATCCGCTTAAGAAGTTTTCAATGCATAACATCTTAACTACCTCGACGTCTTAACAATTTTACTCGAACTTTAAAGTACACAATTTACGGTACTCCTAAAACGTCCACATGCACAGGAACGACGAAGAACTTCTACAAAACAAAAGCGATTACGACAGACTTCGACTACTCGAAAACAAAACGCAATTTTCTCTTAAGAAAATGAGGGAACTCTTTCTCCCCATTGAAAAATCATCAACACCCACCGCGTATGTACCCGCCGACCCCCCAGGGGGGAAGATCTACGCCGCCGACTTGCGTACGCTTTAATTAAAAATAAAACATAAGAACGATGTAACTGGATGAGCCGAGGAGCGAAGGAAAAATGAAAGAGAAAGCCGTCCACCCCCACCTTTGGAATGGGGAGGGGAGTGGTAACCGCGTACAAGTCAGTCGCGAAGAGACCACCGGGGGGAACGGATCTCCCTTGCATGCTGTGTCACAACGGAATGACATCACTTTTCTTGTCGCTAATGAAGAGAACGTCTTAGATGAATTGCCTTTGGCTAAAGGCTTTATAAACTTTTTTGCGTATAGCTTATTAAGTATGCTTCTCATTAATTTATAATATCAGAGATTAACCATGTTACCTTCATAACTAATTATTGAAAAGTAAATGAGCAGAATCTTATAGGTTTTTGTAACAAAAATAAATCAAAAAATGTTTTTTAGAAATCAACTCAATTTGTAAGACTTACACATAAAAGTCACCGCATCAGAAATATCTAAAATGAACCAAAAAGTACAAGTAACAGTCTAGACGTTTTAATTTTCCTATCGGTAAGACTCGAGGCATCGACAGATCCGACTCTTTTCATTAGTTCCCGCACATATGGAAGGAAATCTTTGATGTAGACATCGTTAGTGGCATGAGAGATAAGAGCATTATGGTAGCGCATCATGAGTTCATACTTTCCGACTCCAGTAGTTCTCTTTGATTAAAAATGTATCAATTTAACCACTTTACATAAAATGATATATTTTCTCAATACTCTTTTGATTGTGAAGGTATTTATAAATTTTAAAATACATTAAAAAATAAAATTACAGATGAAGCAATGAGTTCATTGATATGATTAATTTATTAACAATTAAATCTAAGTTCAATCATAATGTGAAGGTAAACAAATCGCCCCTCAAAACCGAATCACATAAAACAAAACTGCAGAAAACAAATTCAACAAATGAATGTTCAAATAAAGCCAGATGTACCCAAACCGGGAACACTCATACTTATTCAAAGCTAACCTGGTTGCGGCATGGGCTCATTCAATTTTCTAACCCATTTACGTCTCAGACGAACTGCTTGCACTGGAAAAAAGAAGAATAAATTATCCGTCGACATTTCCAACCGTAGATTTTCCACGATATAATTTCATAAGCAGACGGCGAGATGCGTGTGTTCGTTTTGCCCCGTTTTTCTCTTTTGAATTGATTAGGTCGGGTTCATATTGAGTTGTGAATAGAGTTCGCGATGTTTTAGCGTTTTTTTTTGCAATCGGTATTCCAATATCGGATATTAGGGCTTATTTGACGGTATTTATTGGATATGAGATTGGCTTAGCTCTTAATAGTTTAGCTCGTTTAGTAATTTGAAAAGATTTCAATAAATTTGCTTTTAGGTTATCGATGATCCATTTTAAATATTGAATTCAAATAATAAGTAATATGAGAAATAAAGCTTTGTGTAAACCAATAAGTCAAGGGTCATGCAAGTTTTCCATTCTAATTATTGGATATTTTTGATACCTAGATAAATAATTTTAATTTATTACATTAATTTCTTTTATGCTTAATAGATCTGAAAAACCTTTAATGTTAATTAATTTTAAGAAATATATATTTTAATTTACTTGAAATAAAATCCTACATCAAAAATGTGTTGATATTCATAACAAGACTTAGGGAGCCGAATTAAATATGGGTAGGCTTGCTTAATGATCCAATTCCTGTCATGTTCAGGAAAGGGTTTACCCCCTAAAAAACTTGAAACAAACGCCGCAAAAACCGAAGACGTTTTCTCTATCCCTCTAAGGCGGGGAAACCCCCTCAAGGAGGCAGCGTGAATAATTATAAAAGAAATAAGATAGACATTGACTTCGCTTCGTCAGCCTGTAGATGAATAATAATGGACTTTTGTTTACGTGTGATGCTGCTTTTATGAGCTCCTATCTTTTATGACTCGGATATTGTTACACAAACGAGTATTGTAACTTTAATTTTCTTTTACAATGTAATTTTATTGGCTTTAATTTGAAATTCATTTAAGCATCAGCAAAATATATGTTTATGTATTGGTATGGTACGGAATGTAACATGATAGATAAACACACACACACCTCCATAATTTATGACTATGTACGTGATAGTACTATGAAAAAAAATCGTAACACATTTTAAAATAGTGTACAAAGTTATGAAATAGTCAGTGGAGCGTAACCAATAAACAGTGTACAGTGCAGTGCAGGAAAAGTAATCACGGCCGGGTAACTTTGTTTGACAACGTCGTACCTCGCGCTGTGGGCAAAAATACCGTTTTACGGATAAAATAGAACTCTATAACTTATCGTGTATATATTTTTTCTAGGTATTCTTAATTAATTTATATTTTTATTGTCGATATTATAAATATATTTCCTTTTATATTTAAATTGCATACATAAAAAACAAAAAAAAAGTAATAAAATCAATCACACCTTTGTAAGATAGATATATTTTCCCTCAAATGAAAAAATCAATGAAGCTTAAAAACTAAAATAATAATAATGACACCTAAAATCTCAATTACCAATATCTAAAAATAAAAAATGCTAAATTTCGAACATATTTAAGCCAATCTTATAAATAATATAATTTCCCCGTACATTATTTCCGCGCCAAAGTGCTGTCTTAGCGCGGGAACTTGAATCGTTGTGAGCGGGGAGACTCCATAAATTGATTACAAGTAAAACTGTTAGCCAGGTGACTACTTATATGCACCTCGACTTGGAAATTCAATTTTGACACGATTTAAATCTTTTTCTTAAGCTTTAAGGCTGGAAATTATTTGTCTAGTTTATTTCCTTTAACTAAGTAGGTTTTAGGATATAATATTGTTATTAAATCCACTTTGAATGGATGTCACTTGTTTTGATTTTTGTTTTTTCAGTGTGTTATATAAAAAAAATCTTAATATATATTTAACATATTTTTTGCTGTTATAGTTATTAGAATCTTATTTTAATAAAGATTGTAATAATAATTAGTAATAAATATAATGTTACCAGCTGTATACATTAGCGGATTAAGGTCAAAACCCTTTCCGAAATTTATTGCAAAAAATCATAAGATAAGCAAATAAAAATCCCAAATTGAAATGCTTATTTTCGTTAATGATTATGATCTGCCTTCAGAAATGAGAATTAACATAAAGCTGCACTTACCGGGAGCACGTTTAAAAGAAAAAAAAATAAAAACAAAGAAAAAAGTAAAATAGAAGGTTCACATGCGCGAAGTATAATTAAAGAGTTAAAATGAATATTTAAATATCGTAAAGGGTGCACTCCTGGCGGTACAATGACATTTGGGGGTGTCCAAATCTAGGAAGATACGTATTTTTGGAAGTCAAGTTTAATTTTGTACACTGAGAGCAAATATGGGTAAAGTATTTTTTTTATTTTATTGTTACTGTCTCTAACACTTTAATGTTTATAACATGAAGTAAAATAAGTAGCAAAGTAGTTATTTGTGGAAAAAGTTTATTTTAATAAAAACCAATAAAAATGTAATTATAACTGATTTAATAAACATTTACATCAACATCCATTCAAAATTTAAATAAACGAATAATTAAGAATACTTAGTAGTTAAATACCTGTTTGTATCAAATATTACCAATTAAGTTACATTGCAGTCAAAAAACAATTAAAATGTGTCTAAAAAGAAGTATCAAAAATAAAATAACTCGGTGTACTCGATCTGAATCGCCGGCGGGATAAGTCAAAGATACAGATACACGTCACAAGGGGCAGGAGCGTTTGCCAAAAATTATAATTTTAATTGCACACCCCTTCCCCACGCGCCCCCAGCCATCCGATATAAATATAACAATATATTATCTACTTTTTTTGTAAAGTCTATACATTATTTAAGTGTTTAGATTGTCTCTGATTCTCATCAACCAGCAGACGTGTATTTTTCAGCAATGAAAAAAGATTAATGTGTCTCCCTTTTGTTTCCCTGAACTATAAATACTTTGCTTTAATTACAATTTCTATTTTAATATCTATTACATTCTTTTTTTCTGATATTTTAACAATATTATTTCAGCAGTTTTTTTTTTGTAAACCCAACTCGCACTTAATAATAATTCGAGTGCAACTGAACCCTTCCAAAAAAACGTAACACTCGCTTCCTTTGAAATTTGACAAAAAAATAATGACTTCCAGCATCACACACGTACCAACAAAGGGGGTAACTGCCGAAAATACGCAAATTATGGACCTCACTAACAATTTCCTTCCATTCATTATCTTTACTGGAGTCTGCGGACTGCAAATGTATGAGATTTTAATTAATTTGAACACACTTCAATTTGAGTGCTTTGACTAACTGATGATTAATTAAAAAATATTAGTTTCTGAGGTTTTTATTGATATAAAAATAAAGATATTATTAATGTTGCCTTTCAATAGCTAAATAAGATTAGTTAATTATTTTAGAGAAACATAAAGAAACTCATATAGACATACTTTCACGGAGTCAGGTTTACAGAAAACAATAAAAAAAATTGGAGCTAGTATAAACTTTTGTAAACTATTTCAGAAGCATGTTTAAATTTATTTCTGCAATTGTTATTACCAATATCATAATAAATAAAAATTGCCTCAGCTTTATATCGTTGCTCCAACAAATAATTGGTAACTAACATTAAGAATGTTCGTCATAACCTGTTGAGTTGGTCTCAACCCTACCCTAGACGCAATTAGGTTTCTCTCCAGACTTCTGAGTATGTAGGGATTGAGAAATAGGTTATTATTTCCTTGTTGAGTGCAATCGTCTTAAATGTGAAGGTATTTTCGTCGAAATATATTTAAGGATCTTGAAACATTGAAGGCTTTTTTGTAATTTGTGGGGTATTAGTAAATTAAATTAGAATAGTTAGAACTGAGATTGTGATGATATCATTGGTCATGGTTGAACCGCGAATCTCTAGCCAAGAATTCCAATTATAAAAGCAGTTCCATCGTAATGTTACTTAAATCTAGATTCAACGGGGTATAAAAACAAAATCGTTGAGGTAGTCCACTCAAGGATTTCATAAGACAAGAGATCCGTTGTCTCGAGGACTTAGTCAAGTTTGTTCAGACTGAGGCACTTATATTTTTCACTATTGCAATGAAATTGATTTACTTTCTTATGCAATAGAGACTTCTTGATGTAAATTTGACAGAAACAGCTGTTTACCAATAATAACATATAGGTCATAAGAGTACCGAAAGCTTGGCGAAAGAAAGTTTTTCATCTATTCAGGGAGGTTACCAATTACTTACATACCATTTTTAAATATATCTCTGACAGAGGTAACAGACCTGACCCATAATATTTAGCTGAGAATTTTTGAAACGAGTTGCGAATTTCAATATAAGAACATTGTTTTCTATTAAGACCACTCCAAACATAATATAAATCAAAGATGGCTGACGTCAAATACAGTAGATTCAGTGGAATTTTATCCTTTTCCCATCTTGAAGTAATAAGCAAACGCCGATAGGAATGATTGGACCGGCAGGTAAAGTAATGAAATAAGCTTGTTGGAAGCTCTGCGGATTATTTTAGACATGTTGTTTTTACTGTGAGGCATCTAGAAAATTCTGTTCTCAATGTAGATTTTTATTGACGTATTTCACTCGATTTAGTATCATAATGTAATTAGATATATAACGAAACGCTATATCATTGATATTGGCAGATGTAAATCCATGCTTTGAGCTTACACCATGAGCTGAGCTGTCAATATCAGTTTGGATGTAATAGAAACCATAACCACGCCTTTAAAATAATTCTGTTTCGTGATTTTGATAAAATTATATTAATATTTTTTTATGGTAAAATCTATGATGATTTTTTTATAGAAGTTATTTTATTAAAAGTTCCTAACAAAGTGTTCTTTACTACTTTAGTTAGTAGTAGCATCGGAAGATAATAAAAATATTACAATATAACAAACCAGCAACAGGGCCAACATCGCGTGCCTAGTACTACTCAACTAATATGTCAAAACAGACACCTACGCGTATTTTTCAACTCCGGTAATATTTACCTATTAATTTTCTATATTCGAAGGGAATGTAAACATGATACTTTTGATGTTCGGAGCATTAAATCCATTTCAATAGTTAATATCATTTTAGTAAAAAAAACTTTGCATCTTAAACAAAAAACATTAAATTTGTTACAGTGTCGCGGCTATTTCTAGTATGTTTTCATACAAAATATATTTACTATTTGTATTATCTGAAAACACATTTTCAATAAAACACAAAAGCTATACAAGTCAATACAATTTTCAGAACAAAACAGCCAGCGTGGTGCAGAACGCATTTGTTTAAATTAAAAAAAGAATACACACCAGCAACATGCAATACACTTAAAAAATTCACACGAACCACATTCCATTTATAAAATAGAAAAGAACACGTTCTTATAAAAATTTGTTTTTGCACAATGTATAAAGCCCCCATTCATGACACAATGGAAGTTTTGTGGCAGTCCGACTGAATCGCATGACCTGACGTGTGTCACAATGGCCGTGTATGGGTGCACTCAGTGAATTGTTTTGTTTTCCGACCTCGGGTTATGCTTTTCCCTTTTATATCGTGGCCTCTGTTTTTTATGGAGAGTATAATTTTGCTTTTCTTAAGCCATTTCTTACTGAAATATGAACAGGGAGCATTAAATATGTTGGAAATGCTTTTATGTAGTGGTGAGATACTTCGAATGCGTATTTTTTCAGTACTGTTTTTTGTTTTATATTAATATGATGTATGATTAAACGATTACACTACTGTAGAATATGATAATATGATCTATGAATGGTTTTTCGTTATTTAGATCTTTTAAAGAAAAAAAAAAAACATTCAATTTGTGATATGTGACCAATTATTGAAATATTGTAATTCATTTATTGAATCTATTTTTAATTTATTATTTATTTATTTTTTTATAATGTTAAAATTCTTTGTATACTTACGCGTATCTTTTTGATATTTTTGTCCATTTAGTTTTTATGTTATCTTGCGAAAATTAAGATTGAGAGAGACAGTAATGATTATTTTACATTATTTGAATAATTTAGTCAAGAAAAATAAATTGTTTTAAGCTTTCACGATTTGTAATCATATGTTTATACTATAACGGGACTTAATCGCGTACAATTTTTAATCGAAGAAAAAGTCTTGTGATAAGTTAAACTTTATTGACTTACTAATATAAATACCCCAGCATTATTGATATGTTTTGTTTTGTAAGAAACCCATTAGACACGCCTTACTATTGACGTATTAACTTTTATTTTATTTGAGGGGCGTGAAAATGATTCATTTTGACACGTCATGATTTTTTGTTATTTCAAAAAAAAGTTGTACTTTTATTTTGTTTGTTTTTATACCACCCGGCGTAATTAGTACAAAAGTATTTAAGTTGGCATGTTTCCGATTCGATTCCTGTACTGATAGTAACATGAAACTTTATTATGAAAGAAAAATTATATTTCTAGTCGCTAAAGGAAAACACAGCAATACAAAACATATGTAAGTAATTCCCAAATTCGCAGACAGATGCAAATCTTGCAAATAAGTTCAAAAAGCTCTGACATTACAAGATAAAGTAGTATAAATGACTCGTTATCCATATTTTAATGAACGACTTCGACACGGATATGAAAACGATTGATAGGAAATGACGTCACAAGCGAAATCCATATTACTAATGAGGTGATCATGCGAGATTGAAAGACCCGCCTGTTATAGTTGTAATTTGCGAGCACTCTTGTTATGGTAGCTGATTTGACACTTACTTATTTATTCAATTAAATTTATTCTTAATTTTTTTTATGATATAATTCTTACTTTTTATGGGTTATTTTAGATTTAATTTATATTATTTTTTTAAACTTTTAAAAGCATTTAATTTGATTTGATTTTTTTTCACCAATATTAATAATTAATTGCAGTAAATATATATTTTTGTGAGGATTACATCTAGTTACCATTCCGGGTTGTATTTTGAATATTAATTGGAGGATCAAGATTAATGAACCCGCAGTGTCGATGTGTGGAGTGGCAGTTGATTTCAAATTAAGGCTTCTTATCTGATATTATAAGGCTACTAATATAACATTCATTTAGAATATAGTTTTTATTACTTATTTGTATATATATATATATTTTATTTTTTGTGGGGTACATAATAATCAGTATTGATTTAAAAACTATATTCAATATATATATTGAGTGTTCCAGGGCTATTTGTTCTAAGAGGCGTTTTATTAGCGTCTGATTCCAAATACAAATACCACTCCATTTTACATAAATATACATTTCAGATATTTGTTTTTGGAAAAACTTTTTAATTTTTTATAATTTCACTATTTCGCACCAACTTTGTTTCTAACTATCTCTAACTTTAAAACATAATCAAACTTCAAAGCGTCCATTCTATACATTTGTATATCTATAATCCAGAATGGGTGTGAAGTAAAGGTCAAAGGCGTGGTTAATAGATTGCACTAAAGTCTGTAATTGAAACAGCAGGTATCGATGCACCGGGCGCTGATAGTGCTATCTGAAGGTTATCTGCTGGCCTATATTAAGGTTAATTATATCAGTAGTTATGTATGAAGTGAAATGGCTGCTGAGTGTACTAGAGTGAGGTACTCGAATTATATTATTAAAGGAAGGTTTTAAATTATGCTACAGATAAAACCTCACTCGAATTATATTATTAAAAGAAGGTTTTAAATTACACTACAGGTACAACTATTCATACATACACACACACACACATATATATACTATACTAGTTGTACGCAAATATAAATATAAGTTTAATCAGATAAATATAATAATAGCCAAATCGATGAATACGCACATTCTAAACGTCAAACGAAATTTAATAGATATACATCATAACATTCGCTTTGAAAAGTAATTTTAAGACAGGGACAAAAAATGTACTCTTTAACATTGAATTAAGCTTAATTAGTTATGTGTGTGTTTTTGACTGTATGTGTGTTTGTAAACATGACAATCCAAAATCATTTGAAGGATTATAATGTAGATGTTAATAATATTAAAACTATACATACTTACTCTTAAGATTCTGAGTACAATAACCTATGACTAAAGGCGTAGTCACAGTACGTACGATTCCAACCCTATATTATTATAATAAGCAGTGTGCGCTTTAAGTAAGGGTGGTACAAGTTTGTACAAGGAAATGTGCATTAGGTAATTAATAATTCAGGAACCGAGACATGCAGTACTGAACAAAATATACAGTGTATTAAAAATATGAATTCACTTGTAAATGTGTTGTGTGCAATTATGTTTCAAGAAGGCAAAAGGGGTCTATTAGTAAAACAGCCATTTCATTATCCAATTTGTCGAATGCTAGGTCAACTAGCGTACTAATAACGCATTGTGAAAAAGCTGCTAGTAAGAGAGTATGTTTCTTTATGGTTGTTGGAAATAATAATCTTAATTTTTTGGCGAGGCAGTGCGCTATTAATTGGATAATGAGATGGGGACAAAGTCGTAAATTTTTTTAAAGTATCTATCTTAGCATAAGCATGTATATCCATGTAAAGTTTTTGTAAATTATAAATATATATTGAATAAGATAATAAGAGATACGGCCAGGGATTCGAAACCGCGAACCTCTGAGAAACCGCCCGTCGCTCTACTCTATCTAACTATTTTTCTGGGTATGGTCGTTTATTAAATATATTTTCAGTGTTTATAATGTGTATTTCTATGTATTTGTATCGTTATCTAACACCTTTAACACAAGCAAATAATTTGCTTACTTAGGGGTTAGATCAATGTGTGTAATTTGTCCCGTATTATTATTATATTATTATTATTATCTATTTATTTTTATATATTTTATTTATATGATTGTGATTGTAAGAATATAATTTGTTAATAAGGAAAATTAGATTTAGTAGTTCCTTATTAATGGTATATTCTGGCCGCATATTTTTTTTAACTAACAGATGCTCTGAGATACTTCTTTTTGTGTTGCATTTTTTTGTTGGTTTTTCTTTGTTTGATCATTACATCAAAATATTTTTAAATGAATAAGATATCTGATTGTTTTTCAGGGCGATAAAAAAAACTAATTTCATGGAAAAACACTAAACCTGATTTGGATTATAATTTAAAGATGAAATAGCTAGTGGTCAAATAAAAGTAAAATGTGGTAAGTATGCGTGTCCATACAGAGAAATGATTCATTACATCATGTGGTAGCTACGGGGAGATCGCGTGCAATGTGCGGGAAATGAGAAATATGTGATGTTTGACATAACATGGACTATCCGACGACAATTTGCGGTTATGAACAATAATACCCTTCATACATACAATAACTTTTAAAGATCTAAAACCCTCTCAGTACGACAAAAATTTATATTTTAACAAAAATAGTAGATATATTTTATAATATTTTCGTTGTGGTGAACTATGGCGATGAGGGAACGGGTTTAAGTGTGTATACTGTAGATCAACGAGGTCCACATAACCCCGGCCCTTCCCTGGACTGGGTGTATCCATAAAAGATTTCCCAACGATAAATTTTATATTATAATAATAATTACTCAGTAACTTTATGACAAATCGAAGGTCCATTGTATTCTTACAGTAGGACCTAGTCCAGACCATTCATTTAAGTCCTGTGTCCGAGACTTATAATACATTCAAGCGTCCTTACGTTGTGACAATAATGGAGGTTACGTTAACTACGTGTTTGTCTTTAGATTTTATTTTATATTTAACAAATAATCACGTCTTTCTTAAGTTAATTATTTCCTAAATAAAAAAAAATGTAAACCTTTATGACATTCTAGATCAGATAAAACAGTTCCGCAAAATTAGTTATATAAATGAAGTATTATTCATTTACAATATATTTAGAAACTAAGATTGGTAACATATATATATATGTATATAAATGAAGTATTAATATTATTAAGTATTATATATATGTATATAAATGAAGTATTAATATTATCAAGTAACATATATATATATGTATATAAAATTAGTCATATAAATGAAGTATTATTCATTTTAATAATTATATATGTATTTAGAAACTAAGATTAGTAACAGATATATATGTATATATACGCTAAAGAATTATTACGCTCACTGAATATATCTCAAAAATAAAAAGAGGAAATCCTGCACACATGGGATCTAATTACGGTTTTGTTCTAATCTCTCGACCCGAGCTCTAAACACGCTCGTGATATGAGACAACACGTTTGTGTGTTTGTTTATAACTGTTTACCCAGTTTATATTAGTTGGTACGTTATAATATTTCACTTAAAAAATCTAACACCAAAGTTAGTATCAAAACGCTACGATCTTTTGAAGCTGGAGGTTGTTGCTAGTTAAAAATATTTTAACAAAATATCATACATTTCAGTTACCGGTATTCTTATAAACTATAGAACGCGGGCAGCCGGAAATATAATGAGGGCACTGAGATAATAAAAATATTTCCGGAATACGACATAAATAGGAAAATTGTTTGAGTTTTACAACAGCAGCTATAATTTCTGAGATGGTTTTTTTTTCGTTAATAATTTAATGTTTTTTTTTTTATCAACATGAGTAATTATTTTAAAGCATAGTATTTTTTTTTTATCAATTAAACTCAGCTTAATATTTTTGTAAACAGAATCACTGAATTAAAAAAGTAAAAGAGTAAGCACCGAAAATGTGGATTGCCCTCAAGTAGATAGATGCCAAAACGTGGCTACAAAACACGCGTAATTACAAGGAAAGAAAAAAATAAAAAATCTGACTAAAAATCAACCTACCTCATTCGCGAGCGGATCTCTTTTTATTTTCAGACACAGCACTTTTTCTGGCCCAACTCAAACAAACGGTATAGCTTTTTTACTCTCTCCTTTACCGGGAAATGACTTTCTGGTTCATAATCTCTCTCGCGATCTCATTAAAAATTCATAACTCAAAACCGCAAATAAAATTCGTAATAGGTCCAGGCGAAGTCCTAACTGATGCACGGTCCACCTGAACTGTCTCCTAATTAGTGAATTTCATAAGAGATGGGGAAGCCCCGCTGTTACGCGCCCTTACAAAACGCTAAACCGACTGATGTTTATTTCATCTAAGCGACTCGTTTATTTTTGATAAATATGGGGTTAATTATTAATATAACAGGTAATATCTTTTTTACAAACACATAAATGTTTGTTTCAAAGTTAAGCGTTGTTACCAACATATTTTAGTCTATTTTAAGTTTTTTTTTTAGCTTAGCTTTTTATCTTATATAATCATTTTATTTTTTAAATTAATTCATAAATTAAATATAACATTATCGTGTCTTATACAAATGTGGACTCGTGTGACCAGTGTTTATAGTAATGCAAACCAGACCGAACAAAAAAAAAATATTCTTACATACTAATACAGACATTATAATGAATAATTAATTGAATAAAGTCTTACTTGTTAAAACAATCCGACTATAATTAAATGGTCACAAACGCACGCTTTATACAAATGTTATCATTTGGTCGTATAATAAATACTTAATATGGATAACATTGTGCAGAACCTGATATAGATCCCACGCGTACAGTGAGGTCACTCATGACCTATCCTTACCTTTTATCACGTATTGCAATATCCAATATATTATGAACTAATTAAGTGAAGATAATTATACTATGATAGGGCTCTTGATGAGTGGGCGGCAGTAACTGTACTTCCGTTTAATTAAAAGTTCTACCTTATTGTTTTGGAAATAAAGCTCAAATTATATTAGAAGTTCATGTCGTTGAATAAGCTCCATACGTTTTATTTGAAAGCGTTGGTTTAATATTAATTCATGTACTTTATGTTGAATTTCTAATGTTGTGTTAATTAAATAACTTTAAATGTTATTGAAATAATCATTGAACTATTTTATGAGTATTATTGGATGTCTATGTGTCTGCTGTTTATGTCTTAATTTAACTTACAGGATCGTAAATAAATGGTAAATGTATGAGTAAAAATAAAATATATTTTATAAATATGTTTTTAGGTTGTTAAGTTTACATTTTTTTTATTGAAATAACAAAAGTTTATACAAAGCTTTTACAATCTTAAAGTTGTTTTTCATAAATATAATATTTTTATTTATTAACAATGCGAAACCATTTCACAATAAATACCCCAGTAATATCTAACAAAATTTGTTTTAAAAAAAGTTTTTTTTTTACTTGCCGCCTTCGCTTATGAACCCACTTATATTGAGAGCATACAAGATAATACAACAATCTTACTGGTACAAATGTATCCGTGGTTTTACAATTAAATGTATTAAAAAGATTATTATAATAATTAAAAAAGTCGTCATCCGTATCATTAAATTAAGAAGTAAATCTTAAGATGCGTTATATTTAATTATTTTAACATTTATAAGGCCATATCTAAACGATGTTTTGAACATGCAATACTGTAGTTAATTAGTCGCGTGCTAAGTCTGTTCGTTTGTAACCAGCTTTATATCAGAACATCGAAATGTTGGAATTAGTTTAACAAGAACTTTAAGTGATTCGTAACTACTACACGTATTGTTGAGAAATAAGATTTTACAGTATACACTTTATAGAACTTAATGTTTAGGCACAAAACTTGCATCTCTAGTAAATGCATCTCAAATACTATCACAAAACTGTTAAGCCGTAGTTGCATGAAATTATAATAAAACTTTGTATGGATTTATGTAATCACGAATATAACACTTCAAAATCAAGTATACGACACAAGTCAACACGACCATAAAATTTGCATGTGTGAGTGGCATGTTAGTAAAGCCTTTATTATTTTTAAATGTCATGACAAAACGTGCAAGACTACAACATGAGTGTGTCTGTTTTACCCTTTCGAAAATAGTTACTGTAAACATTTCTGATACTACCCTCAATCCATATAAGTCTTTTAGTATTCTCTACTATGATATATTTCATGAAACTATACTTTTAATATCTATAGTTGCAAATCTACACTATGCTTATACAAGTATATTTTTTTATCTAGATTTTAGGAAATGCTAATTTTTGCTACCAACTTTTTATTTATACATTAACAGTATAAATATATTATAACATACAGTATAAAAATCCTCAACATAAAGTTTACGTTTCTGAATAGTTTAAGATATAATTAGAATAACTGCAAGCAATAAAGCTAATATCAATGCCGAGGGAATCCGCGGTAATAAACTAAGCGAGCAGGCACCTCCATTATCTCGGGTTTCTCACACACTGTCGCTTAGCCATTTGTTTAAATTACATGAGCATGTTTTGGAGCGGGTTAGTGCACATTATTGAGTATATCAAATAATAAATATTGAAAAAAAATAGCACTGGATATTAAAATAGAATATTGAATATAACACTGTGGCAAAAACATTACAAATAAGTTAACGAATATTCGAAATATTTATACTTGAAAAAGTAAACATAGTTAATATTTTAATTAATAAGTTTTACAAACAGTCTTAGCATTCTTAGATATAATCTCAGGTTACATAAATCTATTCAACACCCGTGTATAACAGCCTTTATTATTTGTATAGTGACACGCGTGGGCGCGTCTGTGATGCGTGTGCGCAGATTAAATTGCATTTACACAATATACTCACACATTAAGCGCTATCTATCCGTATGTGCTATTTCAAGCACAATAAATGTTTGTGATCTTAGAATGACAAAATATTTATTGTTTAAATAAATTGTACTTTCAAGATTTTTTTTATGGCTTACTGTTATGGAGCTTTTTTATAATTTTTATATCTTAAATATAATTGGACTTGTACCAGAACATGACTATATTACATGGAATGTTCCAAACGCTTGCCTATATTAGGAGAGAAGAAAGATATTCCGCTTTCACTGAATTGTTACTATGGTGTAAAGTGCTTAAAGCAGATTATAGCATTTGAAGTTGAATCTACTTTTTTATTTAAATTTGATATAAATTATTAATTAAAATTATAGTAGAAGTATGCATTTTCATTGTCACCTTATCACATTTTTAATTGTATTATTTTTCTAACAAAAAAATGTAATATATATTTCCTTTATAATTTGATGTAGGTATCCTTAAATAATCCCATGCAATTCAAAATTGTAGTTAATTAATGCCTCAATTTTGTTACTTTTTGTGAATAAACAAGACTGTATTGCCCTCACCTCGTTAGAGTCAGAGTGACCTCTTCACTTCGTAGAGTCGGAAAAACAAAAAAACTTTCATTTTGGACATCAGTGTTGTTATTACGTATTATAATTTTGTTGTTTGTGTTTTTTTATTTATGAAATATATATATATTTTTATTAACATTGAATTTTTATCTCATTAAAAAAGCTTTTCTTATGACCCTTAAAAGCATTTATTGATGAATGAATGAATGTGGAGAGGAAAATCTAAATCTCATTCATATCGTACATTCGAATTCATCTGATGCAATATTAGGCTAGACGTCGAATCAAATCCATTCCAATAATCCGTTGAGTCAACGTATGCTATAATGGAGCAAGAAAATACCGCAGATGACACAAACATAACTGAGACTAAGACGGGTACAGTCGGGAGCAAATATCTTCAAATTGTTGATTGGCTGATACACCAATGGTTTGATTTTATACACATCGTGTGTCCAAGCACATATGCAGAGCTGATGATACCAGAGATAATACGAAATATAGCTCTATTTCAAGGTTCAATAACCTGAACAATATTTGTTCGTGTGCGTAAAAGTCTACATTCAAATGCTAAACTGCCTTTCGTTTTATAGTAAATCATTTAAAAATACTATAATACACAATTAAAATAAACAAATTATGCACACATGCACACAACCTTACATCAACATTTATGTATGTTATACAACTAATTTAAAAACAGTATCCCTTACCGTACATTTTAGGCATATAACTCTAACCTATCTGTATATTTAAAAAAACAGTATCTAATTTAAAATACGTAATATCAACTCTCGTGAGTACATTGACACATGTAACAACTATCGGTATGTATAGCGAGAAACTATCAAATACGTGAGATTCGGAACGTTCTCCGACGGGAGCCTTATTACGGACTCCGATCAACTTGAAATCGAATAACACACTAATACCGTACCCGATATCCCTATATTATAATTGCAATATATTAAGTACCTTTAATCTCCATACGAATCCGATATGGAAAAAATATACAAGTGCAATATCGTTTGATTTTGATGAATAGATGATGGCTACGAATTTTTTTTTTAACTTATTTTATTTTTTTATTACAGTTTTACAGTTTGTTTGGTTCTTAGCTGTAACAATTTAGTCGTAGTTGTATTAGTAGTATAAAATACTAGTAAGATACAAATACTAATAAGTAAGCGTTGATTTTCCTTTCTAAAATATATATTTTGTAATATAAGGCAGTAGAGAAATATAGGTATTTTTAATATAATTAAATTTGCGTGAAATTCAAAACACATTTAACTCACATTAGTCTGAGAGCGTCAATGTGTTACTGATATTATCAGAAATTGAAATGGACAAGTATACGTCATACATGAAGGTATAAAACCATGGAGTTGGTATTATTTTATCATATATTATTAAAATATATATAATATTCCGTTAATACTGTTTTAAAAGAATTCGTACAATATACAGCTATATATAGAGATAGTTATAGTTTAAGACATGAAAGTGTTTTATATATTTTTATTATACGCATACATACATACATATAGCGTATGTATATGTAAACTATTTTTATAATTATAACTTCAATTCGTATTTATAAGAACCATATCCAATACTGTCTTCTTCACGGCCATACGTAACGAGTTACCACATCGTTTCGAGATTATTAATTCGGATATGAATCCGCCTTCAGGATATGAAGAGTCTTATCTGTACCCTGAACAACTTTTTATCGTATCATCAAATATTAACACGTGAATATAACCCTTATATACATATTAATAAGTTACAATATTTAGATCTGGGTTTTATATATCCTCTTCTGTATCGATTACACGCCTAAGGTGTCGTAAAAAACTAACACATTTTTCGTATTATTTTGGATAAATCGAAAAAGCAAGATGATACCTTTGATTTTATCATATTTCTTATAGAAATATATAATCAATCTTTCAAATAATCACATGTAACAAAATCTTATAAAGCTTTATCATATATAAAATATTAGCAAGTTAAATAGAAATGGATTAAAATATCAAATTCTAACCAGATAACGAAATTCGAAATCGTAATATAAACCAAACATATTAATTTTATACCCACATCTGCATTGAATCTACACAGGCGAAGTTATGGGTTCCCGAATAGTTTGGGACAAGAGGTCATGAGTTGCAAATGTACATTTACATACATTTACATATCACACGGTGATACCAGGTACGGGCTTACAATAAATTATTTATTTACTTTAAAAATATACCTTATTTTATATGTAGTTTTAGAATCTATTTCAATTATATTTATTACGAGATCTTGCCATAATTCCGACAGCAGACCGACAGATATCCCACCTTATTAATTATAGTATTAATAAAATAATTACGTTAAGCATATTATGCAAAGCATTATGATTCTGAGCTAAGAATCTTAGTATATTTATTTTATTATATTTAATACATTTATATATTTACTTTATATTTAAGTAAATAATTTTCTTTGTAATATATTCATGTTCATAAATAAAACAAAATATTCTAAAATAATCGGTTTACAATCACAAGAAAAGAACAGTCAAACTAATAATATCCAAGATGTGTCTGTGTATCCACTAATTGGATCGCAATAACAATCGCAACTGACCACAGATAGAGCATGGAAATTCCAATCGGGAGAACAATATTTGCGGATTTATCCCAGCTTACAGCATCCGTATGTGTAGGGATTAAACCCGATCACGTGATCTGCGGAGATCGCAGCCTGCGTGTGTAATACACGTAGTGTTTTGTTTGGTACATGTTACAAGATGATGCTTCCGAGCAGATAAAGATTTTTATTTTACATAAGGGCTTACTTAATTAAGAAAATACTTTAGTGTTGGATATCTCTTTTTCTTGTCGATATTTTAGTAACTTTAACTAAATTTGTACTATCGCCTCCATAACACAATATTAATTTAATAATCAGTTATTATGTTTGTATGGAATGAATGATTATTTAGGATAATTTTAGCAACTTGAAGTAGTATTTTATAAATCAAACATTAAACGCTACGAAAACGAAAGCGTCATATTTCCATCTATCAATATTATTTTAGAAGTCTTAAGTAGAATTTGCTTCCTCCAGTGCGATAAAAATCGCTATTATTTTTTAACTTAGACCAATCGCTAGTCGCATAAGTATATCTGAACCCTCGTTAAGATTAATCTAGGTTGGGTTGGCGACATCTGCATTCGACAATTATGTCCATACGAAACCAGGGGACATCATTATATATATTATATACTATTCAAATCTAACAATATTCACGTCTTATTTGGTTAAGTCTTACTTAGATCTTAAATATATAAACGTACTAGCTCATGACAGAAGTGCTGTATAAGTAACCTACATTTTGCTATATCTCAAGGCAGTCGGGAGTCGAATTTTATATTCCTATTCCTCGGAAACAGAACTTTTTTCGGTTTGAAATGTAACCTTTGCTTTTTTTATACCGTTTGCAATGTGTATACGAAGTTGTATACACATATCCTTTATAAATAGGATTAGAATTATCAGGCCTTGATATATTTGATTTTTTTTGCGTTAATATTTATTCTTAAGCACGTTAAGATTTCATATCATATCTAAGTACGACAATCAACTTTTCTAAAATGCGTATTAGTAATGTTAATAATATTCAAATAATTCATACAATACAATAACGATTCCAAAGGATAAGGGTTGGCCATATAAGTTACATTCTTGCCCACATTTATCTAGCTCGTAAATAGCGTTATATCACAAGTACAGTCTAAACACATTATAATATCTTCCACATAAACAATAGAATGGGCAAGACGACAACTAATTTGGGGTCTCTTTGCTAACGACAAGTGCATTAAAATATAATTTTCTTAATATAGTAACAGTTATAATGGTTTAATTTATAAAATAATAAAGAAATTCTATACAATTTTGTATCAAGATTTTTGGACTTTTCTACTTAATTTACTATCATTTATATTATATGTTTTCGAATATTGAAATTAATTTATAAGCTCAGTCAGTTCTTTTACATATTAACATATATATTTACGCTTTCAATAACACCCTACCCTTACATTAAGAAGGCCAATTAATCAGTAGACGGGCTAATGAGAGAATATTTCATTGTCCAGCTCCTTTTACGATAGAAGGGTAAGGGCTGTCGAAACTGATACATTTTTAACTCAAAAAAATAAGGGAAAGAAATGATTGAAGATTATCGATAACTTTAGCATTACATCTATTGACATTTTCACAATAAACAAGAATTTATTTCTTTACAGAAAAAGTTAAAAATGTATAAATTTTTTTATAATATTTATGAACTAACTGCCAGTCTTTACATTAAATTATAAAGTATAACCAGAATAAGGTTTATACTTAACAAAATAAGATACTTAGACCTTATCGAATTAAACAGAAATATAAACAGATACATATGTATGGATGTTTCAAATACATTTAAAGATATCACATCATACTACATACAGTTATAAACTATCAAAACTATTTAAATAAGCCCACATCCCGGATTCAAGGAGGCATTAATAATTCTCTCAGACACATACGACAAACGCAATATTATATTGAAGTCTGTATGTGACAACCCTGAGTCTTAAGACGCTGGGATGGTACAGGAGCTGACGTGACAAAGCTCTTGTTTAGATTCATATTGAAATGGAATCGTTATTAGCTAGCAAATAAATGTATATATAAAGTAATATACACTTATATTTGTTTTATATGGCCTCAACCACAGATAAAAAACAAAACTATTAATAACATATATACAAATGTAGCAATATCTTTGTTTTTCTCTTGAAGTATTTAATTTGGCGGATTTTGTAATAACTGCAATATTATTTAACTACCAAATTAATTATTACAATTAAATCTCTTACACTAAAAGGGATGTCATAAACATACGGAAATTCGGGCCACGTGCTGGAGTCACACATTTGAACAGACAAAACATTCAGCGCTGATTGCCCAGCGATGAACACCAGAGCTATATGACCAATGCCTCTTGATACTTGAACATTTTAATGGTAACATCATTTTAATTTTCTATCTTATGTATGTTTTTTTTAAACTGCTCTGAATTACAAAAATGTTTTACTAGTATTTGAAATAAATCACCATAAATGAACTCTTGGATGAATTAAAATCGTTTAATTGCACCACGAATAGCATTACTTGGATTAAAAATACTAATAATAATAGGTTTGAAAATAGTTGAGTTCAAGTATCAAGTTCTATTAGGCTGGGTACAATAATGACCACGGCAAGTCGGGTACAAATCTACATATTGGGGCATTTCTTGCATCCCCGTCTGAGATATGTGTCTTAGCCCCCGTCCGGGTGGTGCAGGGAGGTACTGAATTAAAATTCAAATATAATATGGAAGTCTTCATTTAACAATAATTTAAATTCAAACATTTTCATATTTTTAATGTTTTAGGTTCAATATGGAAAATGCATAAGATATGTTTATATATATTATTTAGTCAACCTGATGAACCAAAAGGCTTTTGAATGTTTTCATTAAATAGTGGTAGTAAATTCTGGATAGCAGAACATATTTTAAACTTGTAAAATTAGAAATATATTCTTACTATCATTTTTATAAGCGGTATACTGAAACGGACCAAAACAATATTTTTATCTGTCTAGTAATAAATAAGGACTATTATCATATATAATGTAGAGTCCGGCCCTTGTTCATAAATGTAGAAGGTATGCAGACTGGGTCGTGATAAGTTAATTCCTGGTGGCGATCCCTTACCCGTTTCAAAATTATAATGGATACCGATGTGATATTGAAAGCAACGGTTTTAGCAGAATTTACGAGATATGTTAATTGTTAATACATGGGATACATTTTATTTGTTTTATAATTGATATACCAACTTCTTTCAATATGAACTCCAAGAAACGTGTGGAAGAGACCATAAAATTTACAGAATAATATATATATTTCATATAAAGTGTCCATTTCTAGATAGAAACGTAGGCGTAGCGTGGGTTTTCGAAAGTTTCCATTATTATCATCCTGGCTATAGGGAATTGAATAACCAGATATTAATGACCCCTAAGACCCCATACGAGATAGAGACAAGGATTACTAAGTGAAGGTTCTACTAAATTGGACGTGTTAATAATTTGGTCTGATACGCTATCTCTCTTTAAGATATTAAATATCATATGTTTATATGTGAGACGTCTAGATTAGCGCTAATTTATATTCCTAGTTTTACCTAGGTCTTTCAACTGTTTATTAATAATTGAAATGACATGAACTTTGTAAATAAATTTAAGAACGTTTTCCATAATTTAATTATTTTTAATATGCTCTGCATAAAATCATTCATAATAACCGTTAGATTGCCTTACTATTATACAAAAAAAGTTTATCTTTAATACAAAAGGAAAGGCAATACCCTTATCTATGTCCTATGCTATCAAAATTTGTGAAGCCATCTTAAGACATTATAAATCATACACCTCACATTGAAATCTGGTAGATTGAGGACTAAATAATCTCCAAATTGGCCTCATGTGTCCCATTGTACCCAAGAGACCCAACTCGGTGGCACATGTGCCTAATATCCGGACATTTGTCAGACTGTAATTGCGAAGTGATTCTACTTTCTGTCCCTTACTTAAATCTTAATGTTAGTTTGGTTTATAGTTCCAGTAATGCGGGTGAGGATTGTTTGTGAGACGTCTCTTAGAAGTTTCTTTAGTTATTAGCTTATAATTATAATAAAACTTTAATTTTTTAAGTAAGTTGTTATCCAAATTGTTAGCAAATTAAACATTGACTGGATGTGAAATACTCGTGAAAGAATTCAAACGAAAAATCCGTTTAAGCAAATACAGTAACAAAACGCTGACGACTACAAAGTAAATTGCAGTCATATTGAATCAAAAATCGTTGTAAATGGTAACGTCAAAAGGTCAGCGTTTTTCATTTGTTATTGAGCAAATATACGTTATATTTACACATTACTCGGACGAGTGATTTACTAATAAACCGGTATTTATTTTTGTTAAAACGAAATTGTGGGTTTCGGGCTGTTCTCTATAATATGAATACCTCATACTAATAACTTAATGTCAAATAGTGTCTATTTTTAGATATATTGGAAGCATGCTTTCTCCAGGGAAGGAGACTTTCCTTAAGAAATCGTAGATGTTAAGTTATATGGTAATCCTGTCCATATTGGTGTGTATTTCATTCTAAACTGAAACTACTTCCAAGATGTGTTGTCTATTAATATCCTTAGTAAAAATTTTGACTTGAGATTTGAGACTATTATCGAAATGGTAGTAGAGTGATTAGTTATTCTAGTCCTCTTTTCGATACCATACTTTACTGAGATTCTAATTTCTTCTTATACATCAAGGATGACTATGATTCAATAGTCAAACTATAATTATAATAATAAGTTAAAAAAGTATCTTTGTACCTTCGCCAGTTCATCTCCAGGAACCTACTTGGGACCGTGCAACTAAAGTCTGATGTTTCCTAAGTACAATATAATCGTTTTTGAAATAAACAAAATTGACTTCATAATTGAGATTAATTATTATATAAGCATATTAATAATCTAAATCATTTTAAACAATAACATTCTTAATATGTAGTTAGTACTTAATAATTCTATAATATGTAATTTTATCTTATAGCACTTATAATTTTCCGTAGTCAGTAACTAAATTGTTCTAAAAGATTGAAGATTTTGTCAAGGTCAGACATCGAACTCGCTAAATGTCTGTTCAAACAGTTACCCTATTAGTTTTAAATTAGCATCAAATTTTACTTTGATATTTAGAAACGCTCCAATAACTCATAACTGTATATTAACTTTATAATCACAAAAAATCTAAAACATAATAGTAAAGTTGTAGAACTATAAGAACAAAAATATACAATGTGTATTAAATAAAACTTATAAAATTGTTTTAATTGAATTTCTTTTGAGTACAATATTTATTTTAAAATATTAATTTACTTAGAATATGGTTGATGTATTAAATCATATAAGTATATCTTTTTAAGTATGCTGAAATATTTTAATAGGAACATAACAACCAATATTTTTAACGAATTAGTGGTTCCTATAAAACATATAATTTCCCTACAACTGAAAAAAATAACACCACCGCAAAACTTTTTAATTGCCCCGCGAATTTGCGACCAATCGAAAAATCTCATTGTTTGATAGGAAACTGAAACGACGTTCTAACTTGCGGTCTCAAGTCTGCGTCGCAACTGGCACTCAAATTAAAAATGAATACTTGAACTGCATGCGAGGAAAATCATTTTAGTGGTTATTTTTTAAAAACCGCTCGTTTTTGAACGCGATAATTAGTTCAAAACAAAATACTGAATGAGAATTTCGTGGTTTTCGAGACTTGTTTTTATATTTTTAGACTATAAATGAGGATCGCCGATTTTAATTTTGTTCTTGAGTTTAAATTCGTTTTACTTTTAGGGGATAACATTTTTTGTAACATTTTATTTTTTGTGTTTTTGTAAGAATATAAAATATCACATATTACGTCACTTATATTGGTATCTAAAACAAAAAATACCTATTACGGACACCAGCGATATAATCAAGTGTAATCTGTGTTCGACGCGTGCGCATCAAAACGATATAATCCCTTCCTAAGTTAATTATACACATTATAGTAAACACGTGTTCTATTCGATTCGAGCTAATATCGATTACTGGGATAATCGATATCTGCTCCTAACTTCATTAAAGAAATGATGGGTTTGTGATTGAACCGTTGGAATCAATATTACCTTCGCTTTTGTCATCAAATTCAATTACAAAAGTTGATTACGTGAAAAGAATATAGATTAATTGTTAAGGTATTTGTTGAGATTTCATTCAAAGGGAAAGTTGACCATCACATCCCTAGTAAGTTTGTTAAATCTATCCATCTATATAATAAATTTAGCGCTTTACTCCAGTATCACTTGGCAGTTTATAAAATTATTTAATTAAATATTCAAATATAATAAAAAATAACAAAATCGGAAAAATTGTTGTTAATTTGGAACTTTAGCATCTGCTTTAAAATGAGAAGGAAATGTATCTTTAGCACTCTAGTTTCTGTTAGCCATTATACCATCATAAATGAGGAGAAAGATACAAGTACATCTGTTTTCTTAATAGGATATAACAATCTATAGACATTCATTTGGGAATGACTTGCGGAACACAAAGTATGTGGGGTCAGACATTAAACCACAATTGATTGGCGTTTAGTAAAAGTTTGGCGAATTATCATGTTTATTATTCAATATTTAGTAATATATAAAACGAACATACATTGAAATTACACTCATTGACTCGGTTTTGAGTAATTTTTACATTTCTTCTATCTTTTACTTTATTTATATAAACAAGTGGATTGAAAATTTTAATTCTAATTGTACTCAGAAGATACGTAAACATAAGTTAAAATACCCTTTTATAAATAGTGGAATAATTAGTAATATTTTACATTTATATTTTCTAAGTGAATGTTTATTTTCTAAAATTATTATTGATTCATTTTAAATCAAGAATTATATAAACGTTAGCAACTTAAGATTATTATCCTGTTAGGTCTAAATTATTATAAGGCTTATAAAGATGCCATGACAACTATTACTTAACTTAATTTAAACTAAACTTATTTATAGAATACTCATAATTAAGAATGTAGAAGTGGTTCATACATTAAAAAATATATTATCCAATTAAGTACTTAGTTAATTAATAAAATTAATTAATCGATAATGAAAAATCCTGACCAGATAACATCGAAGTTACTGAAATCGATCATGATACACACATAATGCGCACGCGCACGTTCCCACGTGCCTTTGTCGGTGCGCGACAAAGCCTTGCCGACGACATGCCATGTCTATGTATCACTGTTATTAAATTTATTGTAAAAACAACCCTAAGCCTCACATGTTAAAACGCAATTACAAATGTATAAACTATCGGAAAAATCAAGATACTTTGTAAGTAGGAGAACGTCTTAATATTTGAAGCACTTCCACGGAAATATCGAATTTATTGTGAAAACATTAGAGCTGTTTTTTGTTAATAGGCATAGAATATATCCCGGAAAAATCTAAAAGCACTTAGAATCGAAAAATCATAAGTCATTTAGTTTGTGCCTATTAATTTTAACTTTGGGAATTTGCAGTTAAAGTTCAGTATCGAATGTATTTGAATCCATTATGGCGCTTGATGCTTAACTATTGACCCCTCATTTAAGGTAGGGCAATTGTTTATCAATACTATGATGAATGTGTGTGTTGTGGCGTCGTGACTGACTGTCTGGAGCGGCAATTAGTGCGCCTCACGACTGAGATGATATGTGATTGCTAATTTGTTAGTTTAGATTTAGGGATCTTGTGTTACTTATTGTTACTTATAGGGATTTACTATTTGAAAAGTCGACTTTAATTTTCTTGATTTATTCGTTCATATATAAAGTAGAAATACTACTAAAGATTTTACCTTTGTAGTTTAGTATAAGATTGAAAAATTGCTATAATCAAAATTTATGTTTGAAAAGGTCTTTGACCATGTTTAGCCAATGCACATTTATGGATATCGGTTTCTGAAAAAAGTCTAAAAGATGTTGCCTCCGTCTTAATAAAGAAGGTTATAAATGTGGTATGATTGATCAAGGTTTGTAGCGACACTGTAGCTCATTTGGCAACGCGACGGGATGGTTTCATAGCGGTCGGAAGAACGAGTCCTGCTAGTGGTGATTAATTTTATAAATCATTTATTTTATTTATTTTAAATACCCTAAACATGTTCAGAATAATTAAAATCAATAGTAAGATAGTTTGTTGTCTAGAAATCAGCTGCATGCTTAAATCAAATGCATGCATGCATCAAATCCATAATAGTTTAGTCGGCACTCCCAAATATCGAGAACATTTTATCACATATAATAATGAAATGGCCAATAAACTATTTTATAATAGTCATAACTGTGAACATAAAGTTTTTGCACAAGACTCGTAGGCTGTACCTCTATCGGCCTAATTCCTGTCAAATAACTCTGTTTAAATCGCCGCTAAATCGGCTGTTTCGCTCCACAATACCACAGTATCTCACACGTAATGTGTGTAGTGACAACACAGCACAGCTTTGTAGATGGAACGAATTCAAATGATACTGTTTGTAAGAAATTATTTTGATTAAAGTTTATCATATTTTACCCTCTTTTTTATTATAAAAATCATGTAAGACATAACATCTGAATATGACTCCAAAAAAATCCATAATATATATTTGAGTTCGTAAAATTATGACTATATGTATTAGTTATAAAAATTAGTAGATTTATATACAAATTCCCAAATAATAATTTCTCGATGTTTTGACACCTATAATAAAATATATATTTCTGAAATATCAAAACTATTGTATCCAAGTACAGACGGTTTGGGGGACACTGTGAAGTAACACTTTCATTCGGATATACGTCGGACACGATCTGTCGAGCATGTTACCGATTAAGCACTAATGTACTACGTGTATTTCACGTTTAGAGCCTAATAAGTGTAAGCTTCGATATCGGAATCTCTTATAACGCTTGGAATAGCTTGTAGGAAATGGGCTTTAAGTTCTAAGAATTCTTGCTGTATTTGATTAGTTATAGATTAGGAATTATTTAGTTTATATATTTAATGTATATATTAGAATATTATAAACAATGGTTTGTTAAACCATTAGTGGTCTCATTTATGTTAGAAATTGTTTCAGTGATTTATCTAATATAATAGTGATCAGTAATGACAGAACAGAATACTGATTATTACTTACATCATACATAATAACATATGATATTAATATTATATATCTAAAACAAGATATTATAAACTAGACTAAATATGTTTCTATTTATTTGTATATCTTTATATCTGTAAAATACTAGTCTTATATATACAACAAGAGTCGTGTAAGTAAATACGTCTATGTTTCAGCAGACATAACCTGAGACTCGACACTACCGTATCGGGTTACTGATTTATATCGCAATGTTACTGCATGTTACTCTTGTATAGATATATAGAGTAGTTGAATATATACAGGAATAACTGATTGCTTATGTTTTTACTTATATAAATATACTAAACATATAACAATAGCAGACAAAGTAACATATGTTACAAATGATGCTCAAAGATGTGAGTCGTAATTATAAATACGTTATCAAGACAAGTGCTGACACAATAGCTCAGTAGTCAAGTTGGATATTAGGGACTTTTAGATTTTGCAGGTTCCAGTTTCTTCGAATTGTAATTTTTTTCTTTTAACACGAACTGAATATATATTATGATACCCATTTATGAGTGAATATTTCTAAATTGGCATATATTTATAGTTAAATTATTTTCGAATTTATCTTTCAATAAACACATAACTGACTGATCTATCCATATAATAGAATAGTAACAAGTTAAAATGGACGTACATTCCTGCAACCAATTCCATTAAATTGCCCAAACCCAATTGCTACGAGTTAAGTCCATGAAACAATATTCAAACGTCTTTTTAATTTTTCACCAAACGATTTTCATGAAATGTTGTTTAGTTTATTTAAGTAATATTTAGGATATGTATGTATTTAAAAAAATAGTAGAGAGCGACAGAAGATAAATTCAGACAGTAAGTCATGCAGTTAGTCATATTATTTATAAAATTGTAATTAAATCCAGATAAGCCAAACGGTCAATCAACAATGAAACTAAAAATGTAATTATAAAATAAATAAGATATTTAAATAAATAATAACAATTACTTATATAAAAAGAGTAAACTAGTACGTTTGTTTAGTACAAATAGGCGAGAACCTGTATTCACCGTTAGTTTCCCAGTCCCAGCAATAAAGCTGTACACGATAACATTATCTATCACATAAATATATCACTCACATGTCAGATATATTGTCTGTATGTTACTTTAATCTTATAGTTTCAAAAAATAAGCTTACAATATATTTTTATTAATAATAGAATGAAACGTAGTTAAAGCAGGTTTCAAGCTGATTTTCTAAGATGACTTTAGTACCGGTCAGGACCAATTACAGATGCTACTTATTTGTATGAACCTTTTAATAAATAATAATTATTATTATAAAAAATAATTGGTTTTTAAAACTTAGAAATATTTTAAATACATATAATATGTATAAATCTATACAATGTTAAGACAGTGCTACAAGTATCCAGTCGTTGTAAGGGCGCGTGCACATGAGTTAGTGTTGCATTAGCCTCACAGATAGCGTATCTCAATACCTCGCAAAATAGTTGTAACAAAACGTATAAACTCGTCCTTTGATAAGATTTGTTATGTCTATTCGTAGTGCTTGGCTTACATTGTACTTAAAAAAAACATATAAGTATATGACAATAGTTTTAAATTTAATATTGAACGTAGAAATTGATAATTTTCAGATTCCTCATCAACTGCCAAACATATGTGGTTAAAATCCTATTTTTATTAAGGGTGATATTAATTTGAGTACATAGTTATATTACTGAATTCATTGCAAAGAAATCTCATTTAGATATTTTAGGGGAAGACTAACCTAAAAATTATAATTCTAAAAAGTACTCCGTGTGTACCAGGCTTAATTCAATGTCCTTCAATATTTATCGCTACAATAGCAATCGTAACATGATTTGTATGTGTTGGCTAAAATTGCACCGCTAACAATAAACGCATTTCAAAACCGTGTAGCTGAAACCATAAAGCCAGGTACAGACAAGCTTGCGACACAAGGTGTAGATAGATTAACTAAAATAAAGTAGCTATTAGTGTCCCAAGGGCCAAAGGCTAGCAAAACATTATCATTATTCAAAGTATACAATACTTAAATATTGGCAATTTCATATAATAGATTATGAAACTTTATATAATGTGGTTTTAATTTAATATATCCATAATTTTCAAGCTATTTTAGCGATACTTTACTCCTTGGCTTTATTACTTTAATTCATCTTCTATATATGAGATATTCATATATTATAAACATATATAGAGGACCTTAAATATCATAGCAACCAAATAATTAAAAAATAAACATCAAATATTCAGAATTCTATAACAGTAAGTCGAAATAAACACCTAATCAAATCAAATCAAATTATAATTTATTTGCGAATAAAGGTCAGATACAAATATTATACTAAATAAAAAATATATCCTCCCTATTGTACCTACTAGGCAAGTATAATAATAAAATTACAAATATTGTTATAAAATATATATTAAACATCAATTATAAATCAAGGATAATTAATATATATTATTAAATGAAATATTGAATTAGTCGATCATGAAAACTTTCATGTAAATTATATCAAATTAAACAATTTCTTTGATCAAAAATAAAGTTATCTAAAATATCTTTACGTTATTACAACAAAAAATAAAAAAACATAATATTTTAACAACAAACAATGTAAGAAGAAAGTTTAAAAGGTTTTTCTTAAAGTCATAAATACATTTATTGTATTTTTTTTTCCTGTATAAGGTAAATTCAAAAAATCATATGATACATACAGTTTTAATTACAACACAGACAAACACACAGACTACACATTTGGATAGCACGCATTATTCGCTAGACGGCTATTACGACGTACTCTACTCGTAATAGCAGCATAATAGCCCCTCACCGTAGTACAGGTGTTACGTGTGAATACCCCCTTAAAATGCAAGTTACGAAGTTTTTATCCACCGTTTAAAATGAAGTGAGAATGATGAATGCATGTGTTCTAAGCTTAAGTTTCAGTTATAAATGTTGGGTTTTTGTTTTAAGAGGTTGTTACTGTTTAAATGATGTGTGAATAAAAAATGTTAAGAACTGTTTTTATGATTTATTCTCCGTATATGTTTTATATGTATCTTGTATGTTCTAACATTGTTTATATATTTTGTGGGTTTATGAGATACGTTATGAATGTTTGTGGGTAATATATGTGGGCTTATAAGAATAACTCGAGAACTAATAGGCTGCTCAATATCATGCTTTCTTTTGTTTAGGTTTACGTATTGTATTTAGGTTTTAAAAATACATTTTTTAGGAAAGAATATTTTTCTTAACTAGTAATAATTATAAATTATACACAAAAAAAAACAAAAATTAGTCCAGTCGGTCAAAACGTAAACACTATTATTCTATACTTAATAGACCTCAAACTAATATACTTTTGCTAATATATCTAGATACTAATGACAGTAACTTCAACATAATAGAAAACTGATAAAAACTATGATGACTTATGACTAATTAGAAGTCATTGATCCATTTAGAGTTTTTGTCATCAATTTAATATAATTATTAGTTAGTATAGTAGTAAATTAAAAAAGCTAGTGTTCTTGGATATGCACGTCACAGCTAATGATATTCAGCGTCTACGCTGGCGTCCTGAAAACGACGGTAGAATGAAGAAAGGAAAATATGTAATGTTTTAATATTCCCATCTGTTATGGCTCTGAATAAGGTTCAAATAATGAGCGGGCAGCGGGTTTGTTTAAGTTGGTTCTTAGTTTTACCTATAAACAATATAAAATTGATTATTATTTTGTTAATTATATAATAGTTTTATGTTATTTCTTAATATACGATGTATACTGTTTATCAATTTATCTTTTACAACTTATTTTTTTCCAAAACCATAGTTTTAAATGATTATATATATCAACATAATCATAGTTTTTTAATGTGGGCTATGTTTCCAAGACGTTTCCTTTCAAAATAATTACAACTTTACAACATTATACATATGAATTTTATTTTAACGAAAATAAATCCACTCTTTCTAATTCTGTAACGTCAGGAAGTAATGTTTTAGACAAGGAAAGCAGTCCAATCATTTCAAAATATTATTATTTTCTTCAATAATCTAGTGTAGTTATTTATATGCTAGTGCTTATTTTCTATTTCTCAAATTTTAATTTTGAAAAATAATTTGTAGCGAAAGAATAGGTCCTTACTGTGTCTTGGTAAACCTAAATAAAAGACCCAAAGTAAACCTACCCTCGATACAAACTGTGGATCACATAATTAAGTGTTCCATTTGAGATTCAAACCCACAACTTTTGTTTCAGCAGGGACACTAACCAGTAGAGCAACAGCCGGTGTTAATAAATAATATTATAATTTATAATAGTATAGTGTATATAATAATATAAGTTCATAACTTGGACCACAGCATCAACGTGACGTGCGGACGTGTCATTAGTCGGCTGATGAATGCGAACCGTTAATGTGCCTCTATTCAGATGCGTCGCCTCCCGACACGCGCTGCTCCTGGCCATTTCAAATTTACTTCATCTTTTTCTAACAAGAGTTGAATTCTTGGAATTATTTAAATTATATTAGTTATTTCTTCCTACATATTATATTTTCAACTATAATATCTGTGTATCCTTTGATTCTATTATGGATTAAGTATTTGTATTCGTCAATTCTTTGTCAACACTAGTCATCTTCAACCCATCCTTATTATACATATTCATAGTTACGTATATAGTTTGCTGTAATTTATATTAGTAAACATTTTTGAATATTTTAATTCATATTCAATTTACCCACAAGAAAAGTATCGTCTGTTTACACAACTATAGGTACTGTTATTTTCAGTATATTAGATTGTTTTAAATCAATATTAGTAGCAGTTGTAGGTTTAGATTAGGTAGGTAGGTAGGTTGTAGGTTTATTCTCAGCTATATGTTTAAAATTGCGGGTCATGAATAGGTCTAACATCTTACAAAGCTAGCCCTTAACAAAATTTTAATCAATTTGCTGCAGCTAAAAAAACAATATTTTGAAAGTATCTTCTTCTACTAAGACAAATAATAAGCTACCATCAATTCCGATGGAAAAAAGATAACATTACCTATAAAGTACTTAATACATATGTTGTTATTATTATCATATATATATATATATATAGTATATATAGATATATATATATACAGACAAGTATATAAATAATTCATTTATAAATTTTAAATGTATATTTTTAATTATTAAAATGTATATAATTGTCTTCAAATATTATTCGTTTGAAATACTTGATTTTGCAATCGAAACCGGTAGCTAGTGGTTTTCATCTGAATCGTTTTACAATTGAGTTTCTCCCTTCCTTCCACATAAAATCTAATTATTATTTTCTCATCTAACAATACATAACTATATTTTATTTATTAAAAAAAAAATCCTAAGCCAAAAAAATGCTCACCACAAACAATCCATACTTACAACCATTTGTACTGTATTGGGTATATATAGAAGTTCTATCTGATTCTCAATGATCCTCTACTCGACCTAAAAATTGAGCTACCGTATCGATGGTAGAGCAATTTTTAGATACATTTTTCAGAGGTCGAGGCTTTGAATCCCTTTGAATTCTTTTTTATTCTATTCTATTTCTCTGTACAATATAGTAAATATGTTATGAAATTATCAATCATACATATTTCAAGAGACTTGTTACCACCTAATAGTATTAAGATGATATTACTCGAAGCCTGCTCTCATGGGATCGCCCCCTAACTTCACACGCTGTTACTTCAAGTAGGGTGATAATATCAATAAGATATTGGGTGACGAAATTCTATTTACTAGATTACTTTATTAAATATAAATCAATGTAACATTGCATTGCATTATAAGTCCAAATACTATATTCAGATATTAATTAGAATCATTTGATTTTTATGGAATACATAATGGCATATTTGAAATGCCAAATTTGAAATATTTGTCTTTAAGGATTTAAGGAAAGGTCAAGTTTGGTCACACATACAACATTTATCTTACTCACATTAATACGCACACATATATGATTATTTAAAAGTTATAAACGAACAATCTATACGATACCTTAACAAGTCACACACACACATTTACTCAACTATACACTGAATTGAAGTTATCAATATTGATCAGATATTAATATTGTAAGCAAAATAATTATTTCATTCTAAATTTATATAAATTTAAGATAATTAAAACTAACAAAGACAAACAAACATAACAAGAGAAATCGTCACTCGAACGTATCCAAATTAATATTAATTCACACATAAATGCCGCTATCTCGTTCTAAAATATGTGGTACTTAAATAATAAATATAACTATCTCTTTCACAAACAATAACACCAACTTGCTAGAGTATTATGAAAATTCAAAGAGATCGTAAAACAAAAGTGCGACATAAATTCTCCGCTATGGGCCCTAACACGCATTAGCCTCAGGATTTTCCACCATATGAGAAAACATTTTCCTGGTAATGCTCTCGAATATATTTTAGAAAGTACGCTCTACTTTAATTTTAATTTTATTAGATATTGATTTTGTGTGGTCTTTATTGTAATCATTATTTTATAGTATTATTATGTAACTGTGCGTAAACATAGTTTAGTAAAAACTTTAGTTAGATAATAAAATATGAATTTCCTTCTAAATTTATACAATTATTAATTTTTATATGGTCAATAGTATTGTTACGATTTTAGGTAGGACTAACTTTAAATACATAAAGATTTAATATTTTCGGTGCAATATTGGTAGTAATTACCTAAATAAGTAAGAATCCAGACCATGGTTTCTTGAATCTAAAAAACCACAGGTCCCAGTTATATCAAACATAGTTTAAATACTAGTTATTCTCAAAATTAACATATACAATTACAAAATGTATATATTATATAAATCTAAAATAAAATGATTTTGTCTCTGATCGTAAATGCAATATCATTGTTTATAATTAATATGTATCTATAAAATAAAATAATTGAAGTAAAGCATCTTGCGATTCAGAATGAGTGCACCGTTTAACCCTACGGGCGGCCACCTGTTGGCACACGACAAGCCATACACGCTTCGTACCCACGTACCCCTACGTTACGTAGGCTACGGGACGTTTTTAGGGAAACGTTGAGAGATTTTGTGAGGAAAATTGAGTTTCGAGGACGCTGACGGGTTTATTTGCCATGAGAAGGGTTAGTTTGGGGTTTTTTATTGCTTTTTAATAATTTTGTCAAGCACAGCTTTTTGTTAGGACGTAAACAACATGGCTTTAAAAGTGTTGTTACAAGAGTACTTTTTTAAAACAATCTCGCATTTATGGATATTGTTTAAAATTAAAATTTTCATTTTCAATTATCATTCATAGACTCACTCATTCAGAGTTCCAAACTCGAAATCAAATAGTTCATTCCTTCCCAGAAAAGAAAGATTTTATGTAAGCAGTCTTATCGCTTCCGGGTCCGCACGACGAGGCTTGAAATGATTCATGCAAACTTAAACATTACACACACGTAACCAAGGTACATTAGGACCGACACACACGTTTCTATTTCGTGACTTTTTAATATTATTATATGGATTAAGTTACAGACTGCTATTAATACAAAAATAATGCAAATATATGTTAAATTATTTGACTATGTACATTCTTTAAAATTAATAGTAAATATATTTTTCATTTACCACAGTATTTACAATCAAACCTAAAAATTAAAATGTGTAGCTAAAAAGTAAAATAGTAGTAATACTATAAAAAATATTTTGTTTCTTTAATGTGTGCGAAATTTATAAAAAATAATTATTACATATCTAGTCTAAAATAAAATAAAAAATATAGAATATGATACATATTTATACAATATATTATTCCGTTATACTTGGGCCATACATTATCTCAAATCCTGAGGCAGACCGCACACGTCGCACTAATTCTAATGATGTTATTACGAGAATATGATTATATTATAATGTATGCGAGCTGCATAATATATTATACTCACGTGGTAGCGAAATTATGCGATTTTGATGCTTTATCATAATTATAAAAATAGAATATTTATTAATCATCTTTGCAAATAAACACAGAAACATTAGAAAAATATGAAACATTTTAGCGTTCAGATTATCATTAAAAAATAATCTAGGATATGTATTTTAAATGTAAGAAGTATAGTGTAGTGTGAAAAGTGAAAGAAGTGCATCAAATGTATCAAGTCACACCAATCGCACTACAGATGATATCTCCACAAGTAGCCACTTACTGTCACCGTTCCCACAATCGATCACATTTATCTAATACATTATCTATTTTTATTTCACCCATTAAGATGACAGAAACATTGTATTGTTTTAAATAATCGCCTCATGTGATAACGCGGGACTTCAGATTATGAAGTATTTTAATGGACGCTAAATATTAAAATAATATTTTAAAATATCAACACCCAAGCTATATTATCAAATAACTTAAAAAAAAACTACATCTTCTGGATTTGGTACCAACGTCAGTAAAATACAATATAGTTTCACTCAAAATAAGTATCTGCCGGAGACCTTTGGCTTTTCCATATATTCAATAATTTATATAAACTTGTAAAAAGCTCCCGTATTCTGATTTTATCTCTCACTAACACATTGGATGAGAAGCATCAATTATTCTACTAACCCGTGACAAGAAGTATTTAGATAGCATCATCGGTTTTTATACAGGGTGTTGAAATAACATAATGAAATATATATTTTTATATCTTTAACAAAGAAACAGCATAAATTTGTGGAAATCAAAAGACAGGAGTCATAAATGAAATAAAACTTAAACATTATCTTAAAATTAAATACAATCAATTGGTATTTTTTTTTATTAATATATTGGTTTCTAAATCAAATATGTATATATTTTTTTTAAAACATGCTGTATAAAATCCATTAACCCGGCCTGTACTAACCACATAACCCATTGTACATTGCATTGTACTGGTGACAAATTAATGATCTATCATAAGTGCTACCTAATTTTTTTATTTATTTTAATAGCTTGGGAATAAATATATCTAGAAAATTAGTCAAGAGAAAAGAGGACAGAGATATATATATTTTTACCATTACAATACTTCTAGTTTAAATAAAAATACTTTAATTTATTGACATGATGATGATGAAATTATTACAACAAAATACAACAAAAATATAATATTTTTTTATATGAAATATATTTTAAACATAAACAGTACAGTAAATCTGTATCAAACTGAAATACTGGTGTCCGGTCATTGTAAATAATAACACATGGTATGTAGCGATATCTGGCGACAAATTGTTTCACCGGCCATGTTCGGTGGAAGTACAAAACGCCGCGGGTATAACACGCGTGAGTTATGGGATACGATTTGTGGAATATCTAAGGTTAGGACACACTGTGTGAATTCAGCAGTAGGTACATTCTAATATTTTATTGATTTGATCTTTCCTAGGCTAGGATAGTTATAGTATCCTGATAGAACTACCAGTAGTACTTCATATTCATATTTTGCGAGGTAAATACTTCATGATTACATACTTAGGTTATTTGAAATAATTCTATTACAGGTAACACGCATACCCATAATAGAGCGACGTGGGTCAGTAAACCATTATCATTGGGACATTTATAAGCTCAATATCACTCAAGACCTATTATAAAAATAGGGTATATTTATATTAGAAGAAGAAATTAAATACCATTTCTACATCTAAATAACATTATTTAAGTTCGTATTCAATGCCTCAGTACTCAGTTTTCCCACATCTTGTGCACACAGCTTAATACCGTCACTATTTGCCATCAACCGGGGGTGCGTTAATTGTACTTAGCTATTTTGGGAACATTATATGAGGTTCAATTGTTTATTGAGTTAAGTGGGTCATTATGACATTATACTAGTTATTATGAGTACGGTCAGCACGAAAAGTGAGATTAATTAGAAAAAACTACTAAGGATTTATTAAATAATAAGTAGATCGCTTTTGATATTAGGCAAGGTTTAAAAATATTTTTTAATCATAATTTATACCACAAAAAATATATATGTGAATCAAATATTAATAATTTAATACATACATATAATAATACATGGTTGATATTATTTTATAAAGGTATTTTATCTAAATCTAACCGATTCTCAAGATATCCTTTGCATTACCATAAATACAACATATGGAAATACATAAATATGAGAATCCCTAAGCCTGTACCGGCGCAGTGCGGTAAGTTGTACATATGGAAAAATAATGCAAGCTGTTTCCGCTCTTATTGTTGTCACATAAGGAGTAGAGTGCAAAAATATATCTTTATATATGTTGCATACCGTGCCGAGGACAAAAGCTCTGAGATCGCCAGCTAAGCATTTATTGAAATATATAGTATATGCAAAAATCACAGATTCTAATGAAACTAAATTGTGATCAATATTTTAATTATGACCCTTGTTTATGTAGTACCTACTGTATGAAATTATACAACGTGAACTAAAACACTTAATGCATATGAAACTTAATGCATATGATCTATAGTGTATTATGTACAAATTAAAATGTTTGTACAAGTTCTAAATATGGATAAAGTTTATATACATATAGAATGAAAAATAAACCGATACGGGAAGGGATTCGAACCCGCGACTACTGGGAAATTGTCGTGGTAGAGCGATGGAACGGTTTCCCAGTAGTCGCGGGTACGAATCCCTGCCCGTATTGGTTTATTTTTTCATTCTATATTTATATAAATTTAAATAAGCTTAACTTGGCTTAACTTGGCTATAAAAAAATATAACTTAAATCTTTCAACAGCAAGCAATAACTCTCGTAAACCTCAAAAAAAAACATTTAAAGTACGTAACATTGAAACCAAAGAAATATGAAGAATGATTTTAAAAAATGGAGATCTTAATCTGGATGTTACACCTATACTATATTTCTATGCATGGCTATTGAATCTATAAATTGTCATGCACACGGAGAGATAAATAATACAGGTCTAGATAACTTGTGTCGCACAATAATAACATATTATTGCGGTAATGCACTGTTTTGTCTCCATACAATAATCTATAATTGTTACTCAGAACCCTGCAGTTCGATGCCGATAAAATTTCTATTATAAGCCTTGTATTATACTCTGAAAATATAATAAGAGTGGGCTTGTATGAATGTCTGTTAATTTAACTTCCTTGTGATAAACCACTGAATAATAGAATACAAATTTTAACACTTAATAGCAAACAAAATTAAATCGTTACATAAAAAAACATTTAAAACAAATCAATTTTCGAATAACAATATCTCGCAATCGAACACAACATGCAAAACATGTACATGTATTTACACTTACATGTATTTACATGTACTTGCGTAAACAGCCTTGATATCTACCATTGTTCCACCGATCCCAATTAGTTAGGCGTTGACATTTCGTATATGCTTTCTGTTTTGTAATCGACAATCTGTAACTAATTAGAATTAGTGCACTGTTTACATGATACGATACATTGCATTGGTTTCTATTCAAATTAATTATTAGATATTGTTTTAAACTAAATCTGTTTATGAATTTAAAGTTGTATCTTATAAAAATGATACAAATAAATATATAACACGTATTTGATTTGTAGATATTTATTAAATAATAAAAAATCTCAAATAATCAAATTAAAATAACAAAGGAAATGTACACCAATTTAAATCGAGCTGGACTACATGCGTGCGCGCATGATTTTATTACGACAAGAGAATAGAAATTTCGAATTACGAACGAGATAGCATTGGCCGTTATTTCGGTCACGTAGCACAAAGATTATAATGATGTGACCTTTGCTTCGTAGTATATGCCTTCGAGAGGTTACTATTTTTTTATTGGACTAGTGTCTTGATTTGACCGAACAATTTCTAAGGACGCGAACATACTTACGTTTTTGTATCGGTATTAAAAGTGATTATTTTTGTTTTATAATACATTTTATTCATAGTATAATTTCACTCATCGTTTCTATTGTTTGTAAGTAAAATCTTTTTTTTATAAACTTATTTTAACCTATACCTAAACCATTTTGGATATTCAACATTTTATGAAGTATGTAAGTTTGGAGATAAAAAAGATTATTCTTCAGATGAAAACAGCAAATTATTTAATAACATTTTAAATTCCTTTTTGGTATACCATTCTCGGTATATTATGTTGGCTACTGTGACCGTCTCTTTAGATGGTGTATGTAAGAGATCAAACTTTATTACCGTTTTGTAACCGCTTAATGAAATTCTATGATACAGTTACATTGCATATGTTTTGTTATTAAATTTTAATTATATTTGTTATCTATAAAATAGTAAATTTGTTTGAGGTCATTGAACTATATTTGATATTTCTTATTTGTACTAGAACGTATTTGTGATGTGTGATTCTAATAATATAATCAGCGGGGCGTCTTCTTGATTCAATATAGAATATTGAGTTAAATATTGAACAATATATTTTATTGAATCAAGATTTAAATTAAATACTAAATCGTGATAAAATAATACTAACGTTTTTACTTCTTGCAATGGCTCAATAAAAGTGATTGAATTATACCTGTATAATTTAGTTATTTATTATTAATAAACTCTTAAATCTTATAAAATAGTATAAATATATTATAATCTTGCAATAAATGGAAGTTATTAATAATGTACACTGACCCATACTGTGATACTCGAAAGTGTTAATTTGTACTGTCTGTAAACATCGGCAATGTATGTTGAGGGCAATCCGAATTAAATTGTTCTTGTACCAATAATAGCTACACGACTGCAGAGAGCATACTAATATATTAACTAGATATACTTGTTCTTATTTGATTATTATATACATTCAATATGTAAGTATAGTTGTACAAAAATATTATTTACGACTTGGTTGATAAAGTTTCACAAAGAAATTAAACAAAAGAGTGACTCTCATGTACTTGTAATATTGTAATTTTTTTTATAATTTTCACAAAAATATACAAAAAAATTACAAATGCTAAATTACCGCCGCATAGTAGAGGTAAAAAAAAAACAATTCCTGTTTTAAAATCAATTCTTTATTATATTATTATATACCAATTTTTTTTTAAACTTCTAAAAGAAAAATGTTCTTGACCATTGCATCCTTATAAACACTTGGAATTATCAAAATGTCTCTCCAATCTGTCAAACATTTTCGTCAAAAGCTTCAACAACAAAATAAAGCTACTCAATAATCCTAAACATATCAAAGACCTGTTCAAATAGAAGTCAACTTTTACTCAATAAAATTTGCGGGTACATATCAAACAATTTAGCCCCACGCCTCCTTAACACGAGGGCACCTTATCAAAGTTGTCGCTCAGCGAGTAAGTATACCATTCAATCACCCAATAATGTGCAATACACTGTAACAATGTCACCCGAACTTCCCCTTTCACACAAAACATTGTAAGGATCTCAAAAATACATGTACAAATTTGAACCTTATATGTATGAACGTTAAAGGACATGACCATATTGTTGTGGCAATCTGTGAAAATAGAAAAATCTTTTTTTTCATTCTTGGGATATTTTATAAAAAGGAACTTATACGTCATGCGTATAGAGTTTATTTTCGGTTGCAAGTATGAGATTTGTCTCGTGTAACAGGGGAAAAAGGGCAAACACCGTCATGTTAAGTGAGCACATGAGAGGGAAACGCAAAAATATGTGGGAAAAGCGGATATAGACGTTTATCGTCGGATTTTTCGCGTGATTTACTCGCGACAAATCTGAGGGCTTAACGCGCCCAAAGTTTATAGACCTTTGGCACGATACGTGATTTACGTTTACAGTATTTTTATATTTAAGGTCAGAGATCTTTTAACACTGGTCGATCCATATTCACTAATATGCTGTTGACACAGGGCACGTCGATTTATTGCCGTTTATGCGGATTAGGGGATGACTTATTTATCCTTTTCCATTTTCTCATGTATATCAATATTGAGTGTTTTGAAGTGTTTTGAAGTGTTTTGTACGAACTTGTAATATTTATTCGAATACTATAAATCCGATTACCTCAATATAATCTTCTATTAATTTTAAATATACGGCACTAATTATATTTCGAAGACTATGTATTTACATAGTTTTAAAAGATTAATTCACATACGATTAAGTGTCCAATTTACGTCAAAAATTAATGAAATTTTACAGAAGTAGATAACAATAACAGCTCAACTTAGAAAACGAATCGCTTTTGGCCCAAAGCAACGGATTTAGAAAACAAACGATGACGCAGTCTTAGAAACGGTTAGCGGCAATAATTAAGAGAATATGATGAATAGAAACATATAGCGACCTCAGGGTACGTATTCCTTTATATTGTGTGGTACAAGTTAAAAGCGATAAGAATATTAAATATAAAGGCAAATCAAATAATTAGTATCCTGATTGTAGAATTGTTAATAAACTATACATAATTTTAAATTTATACTAAATAAAATACATAATAGATTTTTAAATGTAAAGTCATATCTCTAGCGTTTTATAATAATAATTGAATTAATTAACTTATTTATTTGTTATTCAATATACATTGAAAATGTTATAATAATAATTAAATTAATTAATAAAATTGTTATTCAAACCGCGTCCTGTCATGTCGTAAAGCACACGAGGCAAACTGCAGCCGTATTCTATAAATGGTACCAAGACTTAATGGTTTTACGTTGTCAACCATTATGCTAATAAAATTAACTAGATTATACGCCGTGAAACGAATAAAATTACAATATGCAATAACATAAACAATCACTACAGATATCGTATGCGATTGTTACAGAATAGGTACAGACGAATAATTTCAATGAATGAACATAAAAGTTTACAGTTCAGATATATTTTTGATATGATGAGATTAAGTTTCTGAGTTTCATAGTAACTCAAGGGCTGAGAGCTTTTGAAAATTAATTAATCGTACTATATTTATAATATGTCGAACTATTTAGAACATAAAAACTTATATAGTCTATTACTTATTATGTGTAAATTATCTTTAGATCCAAATTATCTTTTTATTATTATAAACCAATTATTTTGTTACAAATAAAGAAACATTCAGCTACAATATACAAGCGTAAGCATACAAAGCGTAAGCATACAAGCGTAAGCTTACAAAAGCATAAGCATATATACACGCCTAAAACTCAGAAACTAATTAGATATTTCTTAGTCTCACGTCAAGGTTAATCTCCGTGTTGGTCTAACACTATCTAGATTCTGAATCCAACCGAAATCTGAGTACTAAATAGCAAAATCTTGATTGTAATGAACGTGTCCGCAGTTTTGCGTCCATTACAATCTTCGTCCGAGATCGAACGCGCAGTAACAATGAGATCTAGTCACACACGTGTAGAGTAGTGTGCTATTGTGTAAACCTTCGACACAATTAATACCTTATTATTAACTGATATGACATTTTGTTTCAATTTTTCGTGAAATTATGTTGAATTTTTTATTGTTCATGAAAATCATATTGTTCATGAATCATGAAATCATGTTGAATGAAAGTTCATTGCTTACTAATTTTAATTAGTCATGTTTATTAGTGATAACTTAATATTTTCTTATAAACAAGATTACCTTTTAAATACTTTGCTGCAATATTTGTTCTTGAAATCAGTATCTTAATAATCTTAGTAATTTTCATTTTGAAAAACAATATCTTATATAAAAACAAAACAGATTAAAACAATATATAAAGTAGAATTCATTGAGGAACAATTTGAATAAATTATCGTCCAATCCCATACAATACTTTATCGATTACTTTTATAATACATTCAGGTTACTCTACATTGCTAGAGCATATCACTAATTGCCATCTGCTGTCATTTTACGGTTACGCATTAGCATTATTGCAATTCCGTTATCGATATAGAATGATCTCGAACGTATTGTAAATTGTTTGTAGAAACTGTTTAGTGACACTGATATGCTAAAGGGCATGATAGGTGCTTGGTTTGCTGACATTTGTGTGGTTTTCTATTAAATTAACCTTCGCAAGTTGATAATATAGTCTGTTTAGATTACTTAGAGCTTACCTCAATGCATTCTATAATTAAGGATTTATGATATAAACTTTCAGTAGTCTATCTCCTATACATCATATTTATTCTGTATTATACATAATATATACAATAGATGCACAATCATGAGGTTCCTCAGTTCTCAAGATAAGTCACACACAAACAGTTTATGTACGACAAAAGCCTTATGGTTCACACTTAATATAACAGCGTCGAAAGAAACACAACCCATCTTATAACCCTATAGTATAAAACTTAAAAGATATTAAATTTTTACTTTGTGTATCTAAAACTTTGCCGGGTTATATAGGAACTTATGTGGAGCACGCTTGAAAAGTTTTATGGGCTTTAAGTATCCAGTTAAGAAAGTAAAGAGAATTTTTGATACGAACACCGCTTGTGAGAGGCTTATAGTGGACCATTTTGTAGATACTGGGCAAAATACTTTTATTACAATATATTTTTAGACCAGTATAAAGACTTATAAATTTTGTACGTAATTTTAAAATGTCTTTTTTATTATTTGCCTATAACAGCGAGCACTAACTCAAACAAAAGGAATTTAATCTTTCTAATTTCATATTATAACGTATATAGTTCCTTAAAGGGCATAGTAAATAGTTCTGAGCGGACATTCCCACAACTTGGAGTGCTCATTTAGTAACGTACAGACACGCGTGCCTATTGACAATATAGAGTTAGTGATCTATTAGAAATCATCCCCGTACACCGACTCTACATGGTCAGTAGAGCTAACAACGCGACATTACAACTAGATAGAGAAGATTAAACAAAATTTTGAAGAGAATTCTTTTACCTGTTACTTTAAGAAGATTCAAAGGTAAAATCAGATATTGCAACTACAATGCCAAAGCCCTGGAACTGTTTTCTTAAAAAAAACTTTAAATGTGACTAAAAATGAAAAGACATAAAAATAGCTTAAATTTTCTGTGGAAAACAAAAATGTGGTATATCGTGATATTACAAAGGCATCCATCGATCTACAATAGATCCCTCTCCCCGGCGGCGCACGACCGCGCGCACGATTCAGATTAATCTATCGAAAATCGTTTTACAACATATTATTTATAGAGCGCATGCGCCGGCAATGATCATCAGTCCGTGTGCGTCTAGTGATGCGCAAACGCATTCCGCGTAGCTACCATCGATGTGACATCGATATGTCGATGATGTATGATTAATTGATATTATTTTAAATAAATTACAATGATTATAAATATTTTTTTGTTTATTTGTAATACATAATCGTTAATATTAATAGAAATCATAACCACCATAAACAACATAATCTGTGTTTATAGCCCAAATCCGTATCAAATTTTGGGTCATAAAACTGAAGTAATAATATAACGACCAAAGTTAACTTAACCTTTGGATGTAATGGTACTCCTAGACTCTCCGGCAGGGGGCGTGCAATCGTGAAGCCTATTTTAAAGACATTGAATATTTAAGAGAGCTAATTGAAATGAGCGCGACACTTTGGAGTGTCGCCAGGATAATTATCTAGCTTCCAAGATGAGATTTAACGTACCACGGTTAAATGGTTGGAGTTTTTAATTATTTTTAGGGTCTACGGAAAACTTAGTTGGTTTTCAGGCCATCTCAATTAGAATGGAACGAGCGAGGGTTAATAATACGATCGTTTGGATTAATTTAGATATTTATATGAATATTTTTAGTTTTTTTTTCAATCTCAACCTTATGTCATAAAATATATTTTTTAAATATCTCATCTTTTAACTTAATCTAAATTAAAACATTAGTTAAATTCACAAACATTAAAACAAGACAAAACATATATTTGAGTAGACACAAAAATAAAAGGTTATAGAAATTAAAGACATTTACCAAATTCTAGCATAAACTAGAATTGATGGTGAACAACTTTTCTCGATAGAATAATAATATTTTATCGAGAAAAGTTGGGCATTGTATATATTTTTTCAATTACGATATCGATACGCGAACATCCCTAGCATCGTGTGATGTCGGAGGTTGCTGTGCGAACTCTTCCGCTATCGGACGCGGGCTAATGGTCGCTTGTTTGTATGTTCGTCCGTAAGTTCTACTTGAAATGCACGCAAATGTAATTCGTATTGTCCCTTACTAGTTGTACTTTAACACTTAAATGTACCGATTGTTTCCTACCTTGTTACTTTCACACCGTTTTTGTTGAATTGCAACAATTACATAAACAAGTACATCCTATCCGTTTTCTGTACTCTGTGGTATTGGAAGTCTGTATTTCATTTCAATTCATTATATAATAATAGTGTAAGAGACTTCAATAACGGTCCCAATACAATTTTATAACACATAAAAAGACTGTCATTGCAAACTGAAATATGTTGATATCGAGTGTGTCCTGTTTTATTAAAGACACATAAAATAAGCAGCGGTTTCAATAAAACGCGTTATCAATTATAATTCACACTCAGTGTCTGTTACACCACATATAACATACAATAGCTCTTAAACTACCGTTAGCCGTTCCAGTTTACGTCCATTCTAACATTCAAACATACAAATCGAGTGTAAAGCCATAATTGTTAATTTCAAGCAAAATGCCCGCAATAGCTTTCGCGTTGCACTAACTAACGATCCCATTGCTGGATGCCTATCAGGTTTCTACTGGGCCGGGTGCAGATAGTGCTTTACTGTGGTTTAATCTTGGATCTAATTGTTGATTTTATTATATTGTTTCATAACTGCTACGTAGTTTACGAATAAACACTACTATGTTTATTATTTACAATGACGTTATAATAATCGTTTATTAATATTAATATTTATTTATGTTAGTAACTTTTAAATACGTTTGAAAATGACTTTACACATGTATAGCCATGTTAAGCTTATTTAAATTTATATAAATATAGAATAAAAACTTAAATTCATACGAACAGGGATTCGAACCCGCAACCTCTGGGAAACCTCTGGAAAACTGATTCGAATCCCCCTTCATATCGGTTTATTTTTCATTCTATATTTATATAAATTTTAAAGACGGTTTAAATTTATAAACTTAATATAAAAATAAAGGTATGTGCTTAACATTTTCATTCATAAAATTAAATAATACAAGCCAATCGACTTAGTTAATAATTTTAAAAAATGTCCAACATTAAACAAATTTTAATAGTATTTGGATATTGAGTACCATGAAACCAGGCCTACAAAGAATGTGAGAGCATAATGCATGCGCGCACGCACGCGACGCGCCGCTGAGATGGATCGTATCGATCCAAGGATGCAGGATCTAATCGTGATTACAGTATTCGAAAGTTTTACGTAACCTTTTGTCTCACAAGAATGTAAAGATAAGAAGATATGTTTTTGCAAGTATATTACCTACTAAATTTGTTTAACTAATGAATATTGAAAAAACTGTAAAACAGAAGAATTCTCCTACAATCTTAGCATAGTTAAAGGATTTTGGATATCGGTAATCATATTTAAGATTTATCGTTATATATATATATTTTTAAAAAATATACAAAAACATTTTTTTATGAAGAAAAAGTGCAGATAGCAAATAATTTTAGATATTAGAATATTAGAAATGCGTTAAATTAATGACCAAAATATGACACACACTACAATGAGGAACATACTAACCAGTTCATTGTTTATATGTGCGATAATAACACTCTCAATGTCTAGGATTCTGATTGGTCTTAAATATTCGCCAAGAGTTGATGATTGTCTGGTTGTATAAATACAAAATAATTGTTTCTTCAAACTCACGAAAATAATAAAGCTTAAAATTACCGTTGAATTTCGGTCACTGGATGATCAAAAGTATTTAGAAAAAAAAACAATTGCTATTTAATTTGTTAATAAATGTAAATACAATGTGACATTACAAAAATATAATATATTTGAAAATAGTAAAAAATTGCTCAATTTATAATGAAATATTTTCATAGTTTAAATAAACAGAATTAAAAAAACAATAGTAATCAAAATTACCAACACTAACTACAAGAACCCCTTTTAATTATAATCGGTATGTAGAGTCATTGCTAGTAAGCGTGAACACCAAGCGAGTACTAATCGCCTTATTGACTTCCCACGAGCCTAAAACACTTTTTATCGCTGCGTTCCATGTGACTACCGCACTGTGAAATTTAAAGCTTTTCAAAATTTGATGTACTTCTAAGTTTTAGTAATTTTAAGACAAATATTCAACATATGATGTTTAATAGTAATGTGTATAAACATTAGTGGAGTTTTTAATATTAATATAACTTCAAATGGAACTCAAATCAGATTGCATTGTAAAATCTCGTTACTAGTAAGAACACATCTGCGTCCCTCAAGCGTTCCAATATTTCTTACCAATGTAGTGCAACCAGGTTGTCCACTACACCAAAAAGAAAGGTTCAAATGAATACACACCTTTACTATATTATAGCAAATTAAGCTCTTTGAATATTAAAATAGAGTTGATTCTTACGTGTCGGATCCTGCGATATAGATCGATTCAGTTGTAAGATGATTGAAAATGGATGCACGTCGCGCCAGACCGAGAAAGGAAAGCACGTATTTGACGCGGTTCCGTAGAAAAAAATCTTATTTCATTCATAAAATGAGTCGCATTGAGAACTACATTTTTTATTCTCTTATTCATCGCTAGCGTTGATTGAGGTGAAATGATGTCGAGAAGTTTTTGTGCATTTAACACACTGTTTACACTCCACTGAGTCTATCACGGTTTTAGATTGTCTGTTCCAAGGAGTTTAAGTGGAAAGGTACTCATCATATGAACAGTTTTAAGTTAACTTTAAAAATATGTAATTAATTTTTATTATTAACCAATACTCACTTACTAACTTACGTACTTAAATGTTTTATAACGTTCAGTAAGATTCAAGTTATAACTAGAAAACAAAACACAAATAACAATAGTTTAATTGTGACGGTAATTGCAAAATAATTGGATATTACGTGATGGCGTCGGATAACAGTATTTATATAACAGTAGAAAGCTAAAATTCGATACGTATAAAGGTTAATTAATTGTATCAGGATTTATTGAAAACAAAATAAGAGGACATGAAACTAGCTTCAGTAGCTACTGTAAGCGGTTACATCATTATAAATAAAAATATTATAGAAAATAATCCAAAGAACATAAATTACATTACAGGTAAATAATAATACCGCGTAAGTAATAGTGTATACTCGGCATTAAACTAATTTAGGAAATATTTAAATGGTTATCCGTATTTAATAGTAATATTTTTAGTGTATATAGGTATAGTAACATTTTCTGATTTCAGACTTTATGTAATAAATATAGGCCTTACTGCTTAAACGTTTTTGCAACTCGACTTTTTCTTAATCAAAAGCTTATTTGGCAACGGTTTCTGCACTCGTGCGCATCGTTGGACACTTGAGCCTATTAGAGCAAAGATAGAGTTAATCGGCTTGAAACAAAACGAAAATAAATAGAAACCCTGCCTACTATATAATAAAAGCATTAAAATACATTGGGACCATTTTTAGATTTTTTCAATTTATTTTATTTGTTTTGTTACTTGTGTGCTGTTTTTAATAATATTCTAATCCACAGTTCATGCTTCCTACAAAATGAACTAATATAAATTTATATGATAACATACATATATGCAAGTCGATTCGATATCTTATACAGAAGACATTAATATTAAAAAATATTTTTTTAGGTGCTTATAATTAGGTAAGTAGGTATTTGAGGTAAGTAAAGTAAAAAATTAATACCACAGCTAAGTATCTTTACATTTCTAAGTTTAAAACTTAAGCATAACTTACAATCATACAAAACTTAAAACATTTAAAATCAACAATAAGAATATTGACTATCGACGTGACGTTACTTTCACATGACAAAGAGAACAATCTAATTCCAAGATTCCATCAATAGCTAGGTAAAGTTAAAAGCTATTGTTAGAGCTTTTAGCCAAAATTATGTACAGTATCAATAATCATCGTATTCAAAACACATAAATTAATTCAGTTGAAATAAAAAAATATATAATTTTAGTAACTCACCTTTAATAAATATATCTAACGTTTAATATGTCACAATACAAAATATTCTTAATGAATGTAAAACACGTATTTCTATCGATCAAATAAAAGAATACAAGCACTACAGCATGTTTCTTGCGGCGGAAAGCATTCCGCATTTCCTAACAACGTATTACATGTCACATGTCAAACTAGGATAACAAATAATGACAATTCACGGCATACATAACGAAATGCCCGAGGGGAGCCCGGGGCTGAGTAGAGCTGGCATAAATAGCTGATTATATGTGAATGGCTCAATCAAACCAAGGTTGCACAACCTAACGTCGATATGTTTTGACGTGTCCTGCGACTGTAGTAAATTGCTACAATTATACTGAGATCTGTGTCAAGAAACCAAGAGGAGGTTCGGGGCAAATTGATAATTTTTGATTTTGTTTTAAACAAATGTCTTCCAATCTAGTTACTACAAACCCTGTTTACAAAAATAATATCAGGACTATTTTTTACTAGTTCTCGTAAGTATGCATTTAATTTGCTTTTTAAATTCCAATAAATTATAAAATACACTGAAAGTTCGATTAAAATATAGTTTGACTGAATATTCAAACAAACAAAATTTTGAAACTGAAGAGTATTTTAAATATACAATTTTAGATAACTAGTGATAAATATATAATAAATCACAAGTCATATTTATTTTAAATAAGTATTTAAATACAATTATACAAATTTCCCCCAACCTCCTCTCTTACAAAACTGCCCTAAGCCGCATGTGCCTATCATTACAAACGTACACGCGCATTAACTGATTATATATTATTGTGATGTGTGCAACAGCGCTCTCTAGTTTACTAGCTAGATCCATGACTTGTTAAGTGTAACTTGAAAACGAACTACTGATGCCAATTAGCAAAGAATCTTGTTATATAAAGTAGCAAATTAATGTTCCTTTAGTTAAGGAAATGCTTGTTCAATGCGTGTTTATGGAATCTAATATTCAATATTTTACCAATGTGCCAATTATTTTTAGAAGTCTTGAGAATAAGTTAATATTAGATTATAAAAATGTTCTGAATCAAAATGGTTATGCTACATATAACACACGCTGTCACAAGACCACACAAAGACATAATAATGTCATCAAATGACAGCATGTGTCAATTTGTCATGATCTGTCAGTAATTGACAGGAGCTGACGGATGGTGATCAGATAGCGCTTGTTTATGGACCTTTTGAGTTGTGACACTTTGTGTTTATGATGTGACTTCAAATTTACGCTAGACCTACCAAGTTTTTTTAGAACTAAATATTACTTTAATATATAAGTGTGATAGTTATTGAATTAGTGTTATACAAAAAATATATAAAATGCTTGTATATAGGAGAGTTATTTCAAAAGAAGTTTCATTTCCACGAGCGTCACGTCTCACGATGAATCGAAATAATATTATCATAGATTTGTAAAAAACAGAAATGACCAATCAATACCGTTTAATAACTTTGTATAACTGTTTTTGTTCATTGTGTTACCTGGTCTAACTACTTAACAAATATTTATATTTTAAACAGTCATATATTTTGAAATAAAGATTAGAACATCATAACATATGAATAATTATATCTAATAATAATATATAAAAAGGTTCGAACGGTAGAAAAAAAATAGATCAATGTTTAAAAACATCAACCACCACTTCTAGTAATTCAACATCTCTGCAGATGGTTCGCAGTTACCTCAGTCGTGGCTACCGTTTCGTTATTGTTCAATATGTTTCTATAATCCAGTTAGATTAGCCGGAAAGCTTCGCACGGTTACGTGAAAGATGCGTGCGCTGGAACCTTTTGTTAGCGAGTTCGACCTCTTCGTGAAATGAAATTATATAGAAATATTCAATACAATATTTACGGTATTTAAATTTATACTTGTTATGTTTATAAGTATGGCTTCAAAATGACTTTACATGACTATCATGTAGAGATGTTTATATACCATTATCATGATTCCGGTGTCGTTCACAAAAGTAACACCTAATAAGTATGACATGTAAGTACCACTTATAGAACTATTTAAAAATGAATATTTGTTAATCTAATCATGGTTTTATAATGATTAGAGAACGAAAATGCAAATTAATGGATGAATGATTAATGAAATTGAATTATTTTATAGAATTCCAGAAGAACCCATATCTAATCTACGCGTACATAGTAGTTCTAGAAGATGTCAAAAACAAAACATAAGTTTCCTTGTTAAAGTTATGGAGATTGTGTAACAGCAGTCACCACATAAACCACATAAATGATTACAGTTGGTACATGACTGCTCATAATTGTACTAAATGCAAATGTTTGGACGTTTCTTACTCAATGTCTAAATAGCTGGACAGATTTCGATAAAATTTAGCACTTCAGCGATTTACATTATAAAGTAAATGTTATGAATTATATTACTACTATGTACTAAGAAACAAAAATATAGTATAGTGTAAGTACAATGAAAATATGTATTTACAAGAGCTGTTTTTGAGGGTTCCATATCCAAAGTAAAAAAGAAACCCTATTACTAAGACTTCGCTATCCGCCTGTCCCTCTGTCCATTTCTCTGTCTCCAAGCTCTATCTCATGAACCGTGTTATCTATACAGTTGAAATTTTCACAGATAATTATTTCTATTGCCACTATAATAACAAATAATTAAATAAAACACACATTTAAGGGGGGCTCCCATAAAAAAGGAAGGTGTGTTTTACCGATTTTTATATGTAAAAAAACTTCGTGCGCAAGTCCGACTAGCAATGGGCAGATTTTTTAAATATTATTATCACAAATTTTGCTACCTAGGACTTTCTCTCGAAGTACAAAAGGGCGTTATATGCTTAGAACGTTAGTTTAGAATTACTGACCCGCATATTTTTTCAAAAATCATATTTCTTATTTTAATGACTATCCGTCCAAAAAAAGAATCCAGTTGGACTTCTAGTCCTGGATATAAGTAAGTCCAAACAAACTCTTAAGCTTTAATATATTAGCACAAATGTACAAAACTTTTTAAGTAATCACATCTAAATTCTAAAGCATTCATAGTACAAGTAAACTCGAAAGTGGTATTCAGCTCAATTTATCAGATTAGTTATAAATAATGGCAGGAAGCCACCTAGAAACGTGGCCACGAATTTGCAAAAGCAGTACATTTACATTGTGATGCAAAAAACCGTTCATTTAATATATGGTCCATAATTCTCTTCCTGACATGTAAGTAATATTAATATTATAATATTAATCTATCTATATTAATCTAAGAACCGTTGTTGATCCGAGACATGTAATTACACATGACTTCTGTGTTCCGCATGAATAACGTCATGAATGTACCATCATTATCGCATAAATCAGCGCCGATTGGAGCCATAATTGCAGAATCGATGTATCGATCTTATCCCGCAGCTAAATTAAACTCGCTATCGATATAATTTCGCTTGATATGTGTGACGTTTAATAAATCGTGAGACTAGCCCGCGGATACGACTTTGGTGATATAACTATTACTATACAGATTTCAGATAATATTGTTAGGTAGGTAGAGATTGATGCGCTTTAGAAACTTTAGAATCAGTCCTGTTCTTTTAAATCATTCATTTAAAAATATATAAAAGAGTAATTAATTCTAACTCCACATAACCTCCAAAAAAGAACAATCAAGTCTTGTTATATAAATAAAATTCATCACAGGTACTATGCAAATGTATCAAACTAAAGAATTCAATCAAATTGTTTACAAAAGGCTCAGTTACATAAGACGCGGACACCTTTCACTCCATTACATATTGAAAAGATATAAATCATGCACCATGCGTGTAATGAATAACAAATTGTGTAGCTAATATATGAGATAAGGAAAATTTAATTGGAGCCGGTAACTGCGTTCCGTTACTGTCAATCAGTTTCATTCTATGATATAAAGTTAATTCTGAGATAGAATCCAATTTCACATTATGAATTATGCTATAGTTTTATTAACCTACATATTCTGAAGATCTAGAATTACCATGTTACTTGTAATGGATATCAATGGCAAATAATTTGCAGTTAACAAATTTATTAAGCTCAGATTACTAATCATTTAATCATTTATTTCGCCAAAATATAAAAATAATTAAATAAAAATATCTTTATACTGAGAATTCAATTAATAATGTCACCAAAATATATTGATAAACATAATGACATAACAATATCTGTATACTGTTGATTCAATCAATCGTTTAACAAAACATGTTCATTAAAATAGTGAGGTAGAAAATATCGATAAAAATAACAAAAAAAACAAACAATCCTATAAGTGTAATGAGTTCAGGAAAGCCATAACGATCTAAATATCTGCAATCACTTGTTTAAGCCAGTTTATTTAAACCGTGTTTGTTCATAGCATTCAAGTTTATGTCAGGCTGCAGGCGAGTGATCAAGGGTAGCAAATCACTGATCGAAGGACGGGTCATAATTGCAGCCTTGGGCTTCAACGATGACAAATTCCATCAAACTTGTGTCGCGGGAGAAAACACACTCGGTAGTTCCACTATAGCTAATATTATTAAGAGAAAGTTTATTTTAATTAAAATGAAATTACATTATTTATATATGGTACAGATATGACATATTCCTGTTTATGTAAATGATTTTATTAATGCCTAAAATTCTTAAAAATGTAACTTCAAATCTCATTGTAAAATAAATGCGATGAAGTTTGTATTATCAAACTGGTCTCACTACCAATATGTCATTGTCTTCGCAATCTAGTAAATTACGTTAATAAACGTATGTTTTATTAATGATATGTAACGAGTGCATCCTGGAGCGTAGAATATATTATTATAATCGATTTACTGTATCCGTGCTCGAGGAATATATAGACTGTTTTATTTTTTTGTATAAATTATTTTATAAATCACATATACTGTTTCATATACTATAAAAGATACGTTTACAATTACGTAACCAAAATAGAAATGATAAAAGTACAAACAAATAGAACACATACTTAAAAGTAATGGACTATTCAATATATAATTGCACAAACTAATCTCGGTTACTAAATCGTACTCATTTAAATAGAAAACGAATCTGATTGTAAACGAAATTAAAAGTAGGTACCAATTATTTACACGTAACGACAGAACGTATGTATCGTATTGGTAATGAGTGGGTATAGTTGTAATAACTATGGCACTGACTTGTCATTTAAGGCGAAGTTATACAATATTTAATAAAATAATCATAATAATAATTATTATTATATATTCATAGCCTTTGTTTATATAACACTCAACTCGACGGTAAAATAAATCTAGATATAGATTTATTATACTAAATAACTACTAATAAATTTAGTGTACTTTCAACTTATGCCATATACTGTAATTTTATTTCAATGACATTCAACCGCAAAGGAAATCATTTTTTAATATATGCCATGAACTTTTCTTATATAAAGCAGATTACTTTCACTTTTTTGTCTGACAGTTAAAAGCTTATTTGCTTCTCCTTAAGCAAAACATTTAAACTATACTACATTAGAATTACTGTGTGTCTGTTAAGTGATTTGTTAGATAAATGCCCTGTGAGACTGTATTATACCACAGTATCATTAATATTTTCTCATTAAGTCAAAATACCTCATTTATAGGATAAACGTATTAAAATAGAAAATATCAAACTATAAAGACGTCAAATTTGCGTCACTTCAATATAAACACTAATTACGTAAACGAAGTCGGTGCTAAACAAGCGACAGGACGTTATTAATAATTCAGTAATAGTGGAATATATCAAAGTGTCAAACACAGGACCAATTGGCAAGTTAGGTGGCAAAGGTGCGTTCAACGTCCCCACTCGAAAATTCCGTTTGTCTGTTGCAATGTAAGACTAGGGCAGCCCGCCCCACTGTACTCACCTATTACAAGCCAGTCGCTACTGGATAACCTTGAATTTACTATTACTTTAGAACCGCCATTACCCTGCGTTACTAGAGGCTGATATCTCGTCGACAGCTCGAATTACTTTGCGGAATTATCCCATTTTGCGTCTGAAACCCTCGAGCATAAGCTAACAAGCACGCTCTATATGTCATGTCCTGTAATATTTCTTCTAATAAACCGATGATAGTTCCCGAGTGTTCTAAAAAACGGCGAGCGCTACATCAAACGCTCCAGAATAAGTAGGTGCTCTGCGCTCGTATAAATTCTAATAAGCATCTATTTCGCTCCCCGGGCAACACTGTCCTTAATCTCGACTATTACTTTAGCGTAGAAATTTTAAAATCTCGAGACCGGTAGTTTTGTTCGTGGTTAATTTTTAGTTGCCTCCTACGCTGTGATGGGTAATAAATCGTGTTGGCAGTGGCTTTTTAGATCTTCCGTGTGTCGTCGTGTTTCAACTCTAAACGACGATCAGTCACGGTTGGAAGATGATTCATGTATGCGATGGGATTAATAAATCTCTCTTATTTAAGCATCCATTCTCTTATGGAGCGTGTCGTTTGATTTAGATCAGTTAAGATAAAGCTTATGAGCCTTTAGTTATTTAATGTATAGGTTTATAATAAGTGTATTATTTATAAATGGTAGCAAACTGATGAAATGTATAAATAAATTATTACCAACAAATATTGGTTGGTCAATTCTTAATATGACTCAAAGAGTTTTATAACAAGTAAAATAAATAATTATTTGTTTGTGTTTTCAATAGATAAATAATAACAAATATTTAATACAGTTTATTTTAATAGCCAACAGAAGCCTAAAAATCACACATGCAGACGATAATTTATGGACAAAAGTGTTGTCATGAAGTGGGAAGAGCACATTGACATATTAAAAATACAAAAAATATATATAATGTATATATAACACTCTTTTAAGTATTCTGGAGGTATGTAACCAATAAAAAAAATAGATATATTATATATTAGTTTATTGCTACCAAATATATACTAAAACATTTATGGATTTAGATGTATTTTGATTATTTCACATAAATCTCTCTTAAAGGGTTATAGAGAGAGGAGAGTTACAGAGAGAAAGGAAAGAGAAAGATTGATCACAAATAAATTAGCCACCTGATACAATAAGAAGAAGATTAACCAACATAACATGAACTCCAATGTAATAGAAAGTCTTACACTAGTCCTCTTATCCTTATTTAGTTTTAAATAGTAATATGCCTTATAATATGACAGTGGTACCTGAAACTGGATATACAAAATCACGTTGCGTTATCTCCCGGAGGCTGCATTTCTCACTCTTGTAATGTACTATATTATAACCTAACTGTGCTTTACTAAGATGCTTATTTTAGTTATAGTATTCTATATATCTGTGTTAGTCTTTGGTATTGTACATACGAAAAACAATACGTTTAAATTTTTTTTAGGAGTTCGATAAAATTAATTGTTTAATATATTTTTTGTTTACATATTCATAGACTTAAAAAAGAATTGTGAATATATTAATACATAATATTGATGATAAATTATAAATTAGTTATAAAATTTTAAATATACTTTATGTTATTTTGACCGGAATTTTGATACAACCGCCTATTAACTGAGCCAATTATATATTGCTTACAATGGCAGTCTGAGCTCTGATAACAGAGATATGAATCGATAATGATGAATAGCAGTCCACTAGGTATTTATACTAAATATAAAGTAGGAAATTATTGTAAAATATTGAACCAGTTTAGCAAGAAAAAAAGAGATATTAAATATTTATAATATAATATATGTATGTTTGATTTGTTGTCTTTCATTTTCCTCTCGTCTTCTCATGTACTAGAATAATTATATCAAATAGTCTAATGTTGTGTTATAGGTTTCTTATAAATCCGTTATCTTCTATAAGTCCGTTAGAATAAATTTATTTATAAAATAAAAAAAAACTAACAAAATGCAAAGGCAAAGGCGCTTCTAGATGCTTCTAGAAAGGTGCAACTTCTATATTACAGGGCTGTATAAATATATAAAATAGTAATACAATTACTAAAAACATTAACTACATTTGAAATAATTAGTATACATACATAGGCACATATTATTTAATTCAAAATAAAATGCTCTTGGTATTTCCTGATGATTAAACTTCATATATCAACCACACAAAATATTTTAAACCAAACCACATTTAATTCTATAATTAATTGGGCTGTACCATGCTGTCTTATCAGTAGATCTGTTATCAGTGTGACATCTTGATGTATTTGCTCTCACCTAATGTGGCGTGACAAATCGGTCGAACAATATGTGAAGTATTTCAGTTCATTCACCTTTTAAATAAATGTACATGTGTGCAAGTTGTATGCATGTGTGCATGATTATCTGGTTTCTTTAATATTAAATATTAATGACATTTAAATATAAATAAACAGAAATAACTATTATTTTCTAAACAATTAATTAGGTTTCATAAAAATCCAACACACAAAATTTATATACTACCTTTTTTAAACAAATCTAATTATACTAATATTAGTTAAGTAAATAATAGGCCAATAATTAATTGTATAAACAAATTAAAATAAAAAAATGATACCCTTATAGCACGGAACCTTCATCTATCAGCCTACCTGAATTCTTGTCCACGTGCCATCTTTATGGTCTGTCGCCCGCTGTGCGATCATTTGTCAACATACGTGAACGAATTCTTGCATAATTTTGTTTTTAGAAATTATATAAACTTATTACCTTGAAAAGGTTTTTTTATATTCTCTAAAGGCGTTTAAAGTTCATGTTTACTTAATATAAAGATCTTTTATATGGCAAATACACCTAACTTGATATATTAATGTATTGAACTACTGTGTGACCTTACTGTTTTACTTTTATTTCTGGACCTCTGTGTTGTAACACAATTACCTTGAATGAATGAAGATATTGTCATTGTTCTCTATGAACAGTGTATTCGTAATTATTATAAATGACAAGTATTCATATGTTACTTAGTGTATTTATACTTTTACATTATTTGAAGGAAAGAAAGTATATAATGTATTATAGTTTACAAGGTAGTTTATTGTGTTCAAGACCACTTATAACTATATGAATCCTAACATAAGTTACACGTCTTACATAATACATTTAAGAAGTACGACTTAGTCTCAGCTTAAGTTAATCTGGAGCGTAAATTGAACTCATACATAATGTATCCGAGCGCTCGCTCAAGGCCTACGCTCCAATTTTTCTACGCCTAATCCTTCACGAGCTCATCTACCCGAGTTTTAATCTCAATCTCACCTCATTACCGACTCCAGAATACTCGGAATAGCCAATTTCGCCATTAATTACAAGCCTGCCTCCCCTTACCCTTCCTTTTTCGAGTAAAAATAAATTATAACTCATTTATCGTTAGTCGCTCGCTGAATAAATAGCTGTCACGTTGGCGCACACAGAAGCGTTACGGTGTAACGTGACGTGAACGTTCAGGGGGGAGGCCACGCCCCGACATGCGCAATGGCCACGTACGCCCATGTGTGACGCATGTGCCTGTCACCGAACTAGAGCACATATGTGCATATGCTGGGTGGGCGTGTGCGAGGGTGGGCGTGATACATGCACATACGCGGTAGGAGGATACCACTCCAGCCATATACCAAGTGACACCAAAATAACTCCACGAATAGTAATATCCCCGCAAATTAAACAGCAAAGTGGAGACGAAAATAAAAAAATCCTCACCTGCGGCCGCAATTATCGAGGCGAACCGCGGAAAATTGCGGGCGAACGCCAAACTGACACTCGTGGAACTTCCTCAAAATAAAACTTGGGAAAAGTTCAACCGGAAAGGAAAGAAAACGCGAAAATAAAAAAGCCATTGACTCCGCAGACCGGCCCTGAAAGTTTCGGATTTTTTCAACATCCCCGCGGACGGAATCACGCCGAGGTTTTTTTGACGCTCGAGTAACTGTCGCTTACTCCTCGACTAACTAGTGAAATCTGTTTTCAATGCGGCCCTGGAATAATGTTCCTGAACTGAGTTTTCTATAAAATACACTTTTAAAGAGCGAGTTATAAAAGTTATTGATGAGTTTGGATTTTAAATGTTTGTTTGTATTTATATTGAGAAGACAACAGAGAAAGCCTTAAATAGAGATGGCATACAAAATAGGAATATTATATCAAACTTTTCAAATAACAAGTACCACATTATGAGGTAGAATATTTCAGGCGTTCGAAAAGTTCTAAAAACTCAGAGAAAGAGGCCATACAAAAACATTCTTGTACAGTCCCACGCGGTCTGAAACAATATGGTTCAGAATCATCCGATCAATAATATATAGGCTAAGAAAACGTACAGAGTAGAGAAACCGAGACTCAGCTAGAAAACAAATCAGTGTCGGGAGGCGCAAATTGAGCACGTACCCGTTCCGGCTAATTTTATTTTGCAATTACACCCCCTCCCACCACCCCTCGCTAATACATTCTTGGCGACAGCCCCCGAGCGGACAGAAGCGTGTGAAAGTAATACGAACAGTTTTTGTTTCGAATAAATCAGTATCTTTCGACTAGTTGTTCAAGACAACTACGATAGATTGAAGATAAAAGCCCAACCCATTCTACGTACTTCTTTATTTTTGTATTAGACGTAAATCTATACAGGTTGTTTCAGTAATAATATTTTTATATGTATAAAAAGTATAATATTATGAACATATAAACATTGTGATTGTGTAATTTTGAATAAAATGATAAAAATTATTAAAAACAAAAAAATAACACAAGGAAGAATTCATAGTTTAGTAAACATTATTTATTATCAATCAGTTATTTGAACGATTGCCTGCACTGTTTCTTTGATATTTACTTTAAATGTTGGAAATTGAATTTAATTTATCGTTTGTTTTATTTTGTATAAAAAAATAACATATCCACGATATTTTACGTAATCTCCATACTTAAAGTATAAAATAAATTAAAATAAGCCTTAAAAATGTTTCGTCAGCAAGATCTATCAGCTCCTACTCTGTAGCCCCCTCTGTAAAAAGGTTGTAAGAAGGCGGTGGACACCCCGAGGGGGGACGATCGCCTTCAACCCTTTCGCTTTTACCCCCACCTACAGGGTGCTCGCGATTCTTAAGAAATAAAACTGTTGTTAACGCAATTACTACAGCGTTTTCTGTACCCTTGTTGCTACGGTTTATATATTTCGGTACAATATTATTATTTTTCTTCTTATTAAGCATGTATTTCATGTCATGGCATGTTATAGATAGCAATAAATCTTATGTTTCTATATTTATGATAATCAATATATAAAAAAAATACACAAGAAATTAACCAACTCAGTACCTGAAATGTTCTAAACTTTACAAGCCATTGACCCCAAAGGAGTGCTCACTCTTAAATTTTAGCATCTCTTGAAATTCTTACCGTAACTACTAAGCTACATGATCAACTTTATTAAAAATATTCCACAGAAGAATGAAAACATAAACTTACATTTTAAAAGACTATAAAAAAATCCTAATTACTTCCAAACGGGAGCACCCTGTAACCGCTAAGCTTCTCGCATTTCTTCGTCGCTTCTTAAAGTGTTTTACATACAACTGCTACAGCTGTGTGGGTTAGTATTTACTCACGCACAAATGTGTGAGTCTCTACGCATTTTTGCCCCTTTCCCCCCTCCAAGAAAAATACCTTACCCCGTTACCACCCTCCCCCTTTGATGTACCGGTACGCCTCGGGTAAAGATATGAGACTTTTTCAAAAAGCTTAATTTAAATGAGGCGCTCGGGACGGCTCAATGAGAATATTCCTTAATTTAAATACTATCTCGAGGGCCACTGACAACTTGGGGCAGCGTGGGTAAAATGGACCATTTTAATTGGTATTGAATTTCGATTCGATACTTAGGTGACTTTATCTTGTTTTTTCTTGTTTATGTATTTATGAACTGACTCTTGTTAAATAAAGGGTTGGAGCCATATACTTAGCGTCTTCTTTGTTTGAGTAGTTCTTATATTGAATTTCAATGAATGTATATATAAGAATAAAAGTTCGAGAATTTTTCAATACCTTCCTGGTTATTTTATATTATAGAAGTGTAATTTAAGCTTTTGAATATGATTCCATTATCATCGATCTTTAAAATGAAAATAATATTATTTTTTTACCAATTTTGCAAATATTCGTATTTTTTTATATTATAGTTAATAATACACGCATATGTGTGCGTGTGAAAAAATTACATTATTATAGTACAGTAATTCATATGGCATAGAGAAATTATGAAAATCATATATTATTACTTCGTATTTAATCAATGGACTAAAATTTAAATATGACTTAATATATATTTTTATTCAATGAATAACGGGATATTTATTATTGTGTATTAAGTTTAGAATTCTCGATATTCGAAACTCTAAATTAACATATTACTTACATGAGCATAGATGTTTGTATTTCTGGGTTTGGTCGTTTATTAAATATATTCTCAGTTTTTTTATGTGTATTTCTAAGTATTTGTATCGTTATCTAACACCCATAACATCAGCAAATAGATTGCTTACTTAGGGGTTAAATTTTTCCAGATATTATTATTATAAGGGATTAATGTTTTTTCAAAAATAACATTTTCAAGAATATTTTTTGTCTTAATTTATTGATTAAATTTCGTATTCATCATATAATTAATAAATAATCAATATAAATTATAACAATAAGTATTCTAATTAATAAAAGCTACTCGAACAAAAAGTGTTATACTACTTTTTGTTTAGTAAATTCAAATTAATCTTTTTGCGACGTCTCGTCTATGCAAAAACTTATGCACTTGTGTTTACTTAATTAACTAATATTATTTATCTTACGACATTTAATAACATTATATATGGTGATGTTTTATTAATATGCTTTTTGTGATTCAGTACAAGGATGGTTGACTTTCGAAAAACGATCAAGAGCCAACAAAAAACTAAATATTATGGGAAAAGTATATATTTTTGTAAACATATTAACAAAAATTAATGGATAATAAAATACAAGGAATTTTAATTTAAAATATGGTCTAAAAACACTAAAATATGTTTCTAAAAAAAGAAACTTTCTAAAAAAAAAATTTTTGTTAACTCAACTCACAAGAAAATCAATCAATTAATTATTAGTTTGGGTTTTGCAATTTCAATTGAACGGATATATAATTAGAATATTCAATAATTATTTTAATCTACAAAATTATATATAAATTCATCTGTAAAAATGTATATAAGTACGATAAGATACCTACATACAAACCAATTATAAGTGTTCATACAACATGAACAGTTATTATGAAGAAACAAAATACTAGACTTACTCAAAATAAATATATAGGTATGTGAATCTTTAATACATAAAAACAAAACTGAATATTTAATTTAAAATATAAAACCTAATAAGATGTGAGGTAAAAGTGTATTTGTGGACAAAAATATTATTTTTTATAGAAAGAAAAGCAGAACATACAATGCTACAATACCAAATCACTTGTATATTAAGTATGGTGTGATAACTTTTTCAAAAATGTATTTAATTTTATACATTTATTAAATATACCCAAGTACCTATATATATAACCTCATTTGAGATCATTTATACCTACATATTATACAGTAAAAAAAAATCGCCTTATGCGAATGCTAACTTCAACTGCAATTACCTTTCTAATTAATTTTTGCCTCCATACAAAATCACAGCGCAATCAATACGCGTCGTAAAAACAATTTGAGAGAAATTCTTACCCTCTAATGAAACAAAGGGTCTTACAATTTCAAGTAAGTACATGTTTCTTGCGATTTATTCTGTAAGCAAAAATTCTCCACCAAAAAGAAGGGCAGCCCTACATTGACACCCATACCAGCTTGCCTCCAGTCTCTGCTTCTGGCTTTTGCGATTAAATAAATTTAATCTTACATACTCCATGAAAATGATATATAACCACCTTAATATAAGAATTGACTGAATAAATGTGTATGATCTTTTTTCATTATTAATATTTACAAATATATATACTTATTTATAAATATACATTGCATAAGTAAAATACAAAACAGACAAACATAAATAAATAAAACATTATTATTAGCACAATACACAGGTGGGGGCGTTTCGCACCCCTTTTTAACCCTTTTGAGATCGGAACGTTTCTTCTCCTTCTTTACATTTATTTCTTATGGCCTGTTTCTTCTTCTTAAATTATAAAGCCCGGTGCGGAATGATGCGTTTTGATACTTTTATCTAATTAATGTAACTTTAAGTTAAGTTGCATTTTCTTAATACGTTATTACGTTATTGTAATAAGTACATGTTAACAGCAGTGGCTATGAATTTCATTGATAAGAAATACATTTTTAATGGGATAAACATATTTATATTTTTTTGTTTTTGACGTAGGTATACTACAATGTTTATTTCTTTTAAATAGTATGTTTTTTGTCAAATAACCTTTTATTAAGTGTATTATAAACTGTAAAATTGATTTATTGAAAATAATAAAACAGTTCAAACCGCATGCATCCAACTACACCGGTTGCCGAAATGATGTTACAAAGACTCGGAACTGGGCTAACACAAGTTTTCTATATTACTGTGCGTACCCCTCCCCTCCCCCCTCCCAGGCCCCACGCCAAAGGGTTGAAAACCCACCTTTGAAGATGCGCAAAGCTTTTTCTATGACACTAAACGATACCAATTTTGAAAATACTCAAATTTTCAGAGGTTAAAAAATAATTGGTCTCACAGATTTCCACAAATTTGACGACCTTTTAAATTGTTAGCTCGGGACTAGAATTAAAGATAATGTTTTGTGAGTTGTGTTATTTTTTTAATTTTACGGGTTTTATTATTAGATCCGTCCTCTCTTCTTTAGAAACTGAGTATTAATGCTTTTCATAATGTATTTCTGTATTATATTTTGAAAAATTTTGTTTGTATTTTTTTATTTTCATAATATTCTTTCTCTTTATATTAAATTAGAATATTATTTTTGAATTTTAAACATAAATACTGATTGGATGTTTAAAGTCTTGTTTTTATTATTTAAGAGAAATTTACTAAAAACAGAATTATATTTCTTTTTTGAGATTGTAAAATAAGCTTTAGAAATTCTACTGAAATATAGATATTATAGGGGAATGAATATAAAGGTGTTTTCAAGGTATCAAGCAAATATATATTTAAATATTATATTTAATGTTTTCCTATAACCAAAATTTATTCATATTTAATTGGACTACCGATGTTTACCAACAACCTGTGTTCAAATTGAAACCCTAATGGATTAAGTTAAAGCACAAAGTCCCTTATCATATAACAAAAGGTGACATGTAAAGACAGTAAGATTGTGTGATAGGACACGCGTGTTCCCGACAATCGCGATGATGCTAAATATTATGGAATGAGATTCTTAAAACAATGGCAAACAAAGACGGTTTTTATATTCCTGTTCTGGTGTAAACTATTTCTTTGGTTTAACTTTTTTAACAAAATACATAAAAATGTTTTTATAATTATAAAATAATTACCAATTAATCCATTTAAGATACATTCAAATGCAAATTAAATAATTTAAAAGTATTTAATATAAACGATAATTTAGCATAAATATAAAAAAGGCATCTCCATACACCACAGCTTTCTCTAAGACAATCTGTCTCAGTCATCTGTCAGCGGCACTCATGTGCATCTCGGCACGTTGCGGTCCGCGTGTGTACCCTTCCTAATTATATAAAGCGAGGTACACACGTTAAAACATTTTATACACTACATACTATGTATTGCAGTCTGCTAAAAATATAGAACGCCTGGATATATACGTGTATAATAACTAAAAAAAAAACAAAATTATTATACTGCCTGCAAATTATTTTAGTGCATTAATAGATCTTTATCACAAGGACTTGAGGACCTTTTGAGGAACTTTTTTGTTTCAACATTATTTTTATTTATATTTGTTTGTCTGTCCGTACATTAGTAAGAGTCTTATCACACTGGTCTCGAACATCTTGTGACAAAGCAGAAACCAGTAGAAGCCAGAGCCTCATCGCGAAATCATTATGCAAATTGGAGACTGCATTCATCAGTCACTTTCTCAATTACAAACCCTTATCACAGCTCAAAACAAGCATCCCTATACCATCTAGTTGACAAACCTTTAAACTCTTATAATAATGCAATAAGAGCTAGAATCCAATAACACGAGTGTTGTATTAATTTGTAATTTTGGTAATCTAAAAAAGTTGGGTGAAGCTTAAGGAATCGGATAAAGATTTTTTCGTCACTGACACAAGAAAAGAAGTGATCAATATTTTGTTAAATAGCAAAAACATATGCATTTATGTAGTATTTATGCATGTAATACTTTTATATAAATCTATATAATATTATATATATTAATTTTGATCTATTGTTTAGGTAAAATTTTAAATAACTAAACGTAAAAATTTCAGATATTATAAATTCTAATGCGGTGATAATTATAAGTTATAATAATTTTAATTACTTTCGATCGTAATTCGATAGGTAACAAGTCTCATCCAATATTTCATAATCCATCCGGAGACCGCGTCTGACAAACAACAGTTTGAAAAGTGCGCGTTTTGTAAAGTTCCATTAATGGGTTAGAATAAGGGGTTGGTCGAAATTTTTGGAAATTTGTAATATAATTAGAGCAGAGATCGCATTAAGGCCGTCACTTTTGGTTTATGGCGGCCTTCGGGGAACGTCACGACAGTTTCCTGAATTTCTTGACAGCTGATTTTTATTGGAACTCTTTTAGATAATTTAAAATGTTTTATAAAGTTTATAAACCCTACTTAATGTTAAAAAACTTTAATTACTGATCCAGATGACGTCATTCCTACATCATATTAACGTCACTCTGTGGAGGTAAATTGCATATTTGGAATGTTTTTTCATGAGTCCAATAATTTGTAACCTAATAATATGCAAAACCATCACGTACGAGGCACGGTGTGGTACAGAAGTTCGTGCATGGATTTTAATTATTGTCATGTAATACCGCTCTAATAAATGTCATTATGAACGTAGCCTAGGCAAAAAAATTACCACACTCGTCGAAATTATACATGACTCTTATTACAATTGAAATAAGGAGTAATTTACAGTAAAGATATGTTTTAAAATGTTACAATTTAAAATTGTAAGGTGTAGTTTCATAATGGAATCGCAATTCAACGTGCGTGACAATGATACTACGTAAATAATACGTACCCGATGTTTCAGTTTATGTGAATGCATTTAACAATGTACGAAACTTTATAAAATTACTGTATTTAAGTAAATGAACACGAATGTTCAATTTTCTTTATATTTATTTAATAAGAAAAATGTAAAAGAATTCTACTTAAATAAAATTATAATTAAACAAAAGAAAATTAACAACTCGAAATAGTACATTTATCTATGTATATTAAAAATACACCCAATATATAACTGCACCATATACTAATAATGGAACATTTTATTCATAATAATACAAAAGTTCAATATATTTATATATACATTAAACTCATCGGCCATTTATATAAGAACCTCAATTTCGAAACTCATTTTAAAAAGCCGATATAACGGAATTAATTCCGTAAAATAACACTTAACCCACCTTTATCGTCATCAGAATATTGAACCAAAACAACGGACAATGAGAAAGCAGTAGGCCGTAAAACGCGTTTGCGAACCCCCCCATGGGGAGACGAGGACACCCGCGCCCCCCTAAGTCCTACCCTTTAAAAGATTCCACCGTCCTCTCATTTTTAAGACTTTACAATACAGCCATTCCATATATTGTAGGGGGATGCTTAATTTATTAGGCACATATCTATGTGTTGCTTTCTTTCGGGAATTAAGTGTGTATGTGTGAGTGTAAGATTAGATTTTTCCGTGCTCCCTCTAATTATTGACGTCAACATTCATTACTAGCTGATGTGGGGATGTCTCTTAATGAGTGCTTGATGTTTTTTTTCTCGGTCAGTAAGAACACTTACACAAAATTGCTCGGAACTGAACGATACTCTTAAGAGGGATTAATTTAGAACTAAATTAGGACTGATGTGTTTCAGTGTTTAATATATTACTTAGTTGATATTTTGTCATTAACTTACTAAATGTCAAGGCATTATTTTTCGTCTATATAAAATGGTTTCCTCTTTGATAATATTTTCTTCGATTGACTACTAAACGTCGTAGCTCATACTCCGGCCAATTATTGGCTTGAAAGTTCAGTAGTGCAGTATTTATTTTCATCTTTAAAATGCTTCAGCACTGAATGATTCTTCAGTTTTAATTCTAGTTTTAACTAGTTTTTTGTTTATACTATTAACAATATGGATTGTAAGTAAAACTTAGATTGTGTTTGTTTGAAAATATCTTTAAACATGTATAACCATGTTAAGCTTATTTAAATTTATATAAATATAGAATGAAAAATAAACCGATACGGACAGAGATTCGAACCCGCGACTACTGGGAAAGCGATACGGTAGCTCAGTTGGTAGAGCGATGGGACGGTTTCCCAGTAGTCGCGGGTTCGAATCCCTGCCCGTATTGGTTATTTTTTTCATTCTATATTTATATAAAAATTTGATTGTGTTTGTCCTTATTTAAAGACGATGCACAGACTATAAGGTTTACCCCCGAATCCTTTTGTACAATGGTAACATCATATTAAGTAACATAAAATAATTTCGAGAAGCATCTTCACTGGAACGAAGCCGAAAATCAAATACTCATTTTTTATTTATATATGAAGGTTTTAATTATTTGGGCACTGATTTTATTCTCACTATAATCGATATTTGATGATTTTTCCTATTGATCCAAGATTTGACTCTTTACATTGTCTTGTCAGGGACATTTGTAGTTCGACAGTAATCTTTTCTTAAAACAGAATAGGTATATCTGTACCTGTTCATATCTTTTTGACTTATATTAAAGTTCTTTATTTATTTTACTCAGAAAATAATCCCAAATAATTTATTTATAATAATATATTTTAGATAGATTTATTGATTTTACAATGAAAAAAGTAACAAATTTAATCGTGTTTAAGAACTTCTAACTGATATATCTACACTCTACACGCAAACAGAAAACATCATGAACCTTTTCTAAATGTATTGTTCATTCCGTTCACAAATACAAATCACATAAAAACGTGTCACAGTACACGTAATACGCCAAGACATTTGTTTAAAAAATCAACAAATTTTAAATTGCACCAGAGTAAAGTTGAAGAGAAAAAGAGAAATTCATTAGACTGTGACGTGTCGTGAATGAACCAACTTCACATGTCACGGCCTGAACTCAAACAGCCCTTATTTGTATATTGGACGGTCGCCTGCATACTAAGAGATTTTTTCAACTTTCGCCTTCACTTTTCTGAAATAAAACTCGCTCATGATTTTATTTTACTTGCTAGAAACATTATTTTCATTATACAATATTTGTTCAACTGAAATAAATTTGATTTAATTATTACAATTTTAACAAATTATAAATTATGTAACTATAATACAACATTTTAGAAGCCATTGCCAAAAGTTGAAATGGGTGACCCAAAATAATACAAACAAAATAACAAATAGGTTGATCTCAAGAAAACAATCGGACCTCCAAAATTTAATATCGAGAACAATAGCCCAAACTTCTACTTATAAGAACAACATTTTTAGAAATGTGTTTGTAAATATTTTCACAACCTTAATTTCAATAAATGAGAAATATACTTACTAAGTGAAATAAAACTAAATACTTACACACTATTTATAATGTCTATATGTATATCAAGACAGTTAGCAGCTTAGTCTGTTTCAGGTCATTATTAGTCTAAGGTTTTTCATGAAAGTTTTAATATCTGGAATTAAAAGTTGGGTTAAGTTTTTTTTTCATTTCATATTCAAATTTTTGAGAGAGGTTATAGATAATATGACAAGATAACATACTTACAGTTACTTTTAGAACGTGCCTCGTTCTGTTAATTCACTGGTAAGAGCTTTCTACAATAATATAGCAACTGAAAAAAATAAATTTTGCTTCCCAAAAATGTAGTGAACTACTATCGTCCATGGTGGTGAAATCGCCAGGACTATGAAATTTATAGAAATATTATAAACAAATATACAGTTTTTTAATAAGTAATTAAATTAAATTAAAATTAAATTTATTATATTATTTTAAACATGTATTTAATATCTATTGTTTATATTTAGTAAATTATTTTCATGCTATATTGTTTTATCATATATGTAAAATTAAGGACTTATAAATAGATTTTTAGTTGTCTACCGCAATTTCTCACCATTCACAGAGGTTAACTGGTATAGGCAATAGGCAATAGGCATTAAGTTCGCCTTTTCTATTAATCAATAAAGGGTAAATAAATAAAAAAATAAAAAAAAATCAAGTTTAAATTTTAAAAGTATTTTTTCGACTTCCAAAACTATTACACAAATAATTGGGATAGATCTTCTGGGTAGAGTTTAGCATACCCTTCCAAAACAAAAGAGCTTTTCATGGATCTCAAAATTCCAAAGCATGTTGACGAAAAAAGTAGCGTATGCGTTTCCTTCAAACTCTACCTTCCATAGTATAAATGAACGAATTCACAAGCTGAGCTATTGTATAATAAAAGCAATGAAAACAAATTAATGAATATAAATTTACATCGGCCTATTGATTAAATGAAAAGTAGAATATTTTTGTCGCAACATTATTTCATATTAAACAATTTAAATACTTTAAAGGGTAAGTTTGCGCATTAAACATTAACAAAGAAACATTCAGGGCGTCTCGGGTTCAAAGAATTTAGACCGAACTCCGAATTTTAAAGGCAATTTGAACCTACACTCTTATCCTGATCGCAAGATAATTTATCTTAACGAAAGAAAGGGGTGGGTGATGCTTAGGGGGATCCCCAAAAATTGGGTAAAAATGTTGCCAGCCAGCGATTAAACCGTTGGGGAGATACGTTATATTAATCACCACCCGCTAGCAGTCGTCTTCGAGGATTTTTATGGAATTAAAGAGTAGATATTACCGAATCTATAATACAAATATACCTATAATTTACAATAAATAAAACATTAAAATACTCAAACTATTTTCAAAACCAGTTTGTCTACAATGCATTAAAAAAAAGAATCCTGTTAGTATTTTCGAAAATGTACACATATAAAAATATTTTTTGATCATTATTATTATTTTATTTTAATTAATGGCTACTAATGTAGGTAATAACAGCTCGATACGATACCGAAGTCGCTTTGTCCTGTACAGAAGGCGGGGAGGGCACCTTGGCTTTGTTTTAATATTTTCACAGGCATTATGAAGGGTTTCCTTGCTTTCAAATAATTTGGCTTCTGCTCGTGAAGTTTTGATAAAAGTTTCATTCTATCAATAATTAACGGCCACAATCTGAGGTCTGATGCGATTATAAAGGTCGTGGTTTCTGAGTTATCTTCATTTTTCATTTGTAGGGTGCTTTGTTTGAAATAAGCTGATTTTGAAAGATTCATACAAATTAAATTATTTAATATGATTATATTCTAAGATATTAAGAAGATACAAATATAGCCCAATTTATCATCGCAAAACTAAGCAGAAACAATGTACCCCAAGCTCAAGTACATAGCTCATAAAAGTCATAGAAATGGCAGAATACATTATCATAACTGAAGCATATACGAATAAAATATCCGTGGTGTAAGTACGAAAAACTTCCGCCAAATTTGCTCGCCCAAATGACGACGCTTGTTTTTTGTTCGCTTATAACTCATAAAAAGGATCATATGGATACGGCTTCTCTAATTAGCTGACTTAATATTATTCTTTTAATTAAGATCATTTTTGGTATCTAATGAAATAGTTATTTTGGTTATACTTAAATTTGTTCAGAAAAACTGTATTATTGTAACTGTTTCATTTTATTTTAAAACCCATCCATGAAAACAAGAGTTTGAAGGCATAGAACTAATTTAAAGTATAATGTCACATCCAGGGCATATCCACATAATACGCCGCACCCTAACAAACTTATTAAGATTTCTTTTCTTTTTACTCTGTACGTGGTTAGCGACGTATGACGCAATCCGCGGTGGGAGGAAGGGGGGGGGGTCGCCCTCACGCATGGCCGCTCTCATGATTTAAGCACAGGGATAAGAATGAAATTAAAAATACATCCTCGCCCGCTCCTTAGGGTGCGGGGAGACATATATGCAAATGAACCCACCCTTATAAGATAGGGGGGCATTTTTTGTTAGAATGCTATTAATTTAGGGTGTAACTCACTAAGTGTGTGTAAGACGTCCCTTACGTTCAGGATTTTCTTTCCTTAAATTATGTCAGTATACAAGAGATTATGAACGGTGTAATGCGTCCCCATGTAATTTGTTGAAATAGGTTTTTACATGCGGTGGATTCAATATTAACAATATTATTAAAAAATCTTTTACTTTCCATCTGATATAACGACATTAAACAGAGTTGAGAGAGCTGAAATCGTATATTATAATCCATGTTGCTAATAAATTTTATTTAAATATATGTATATGTTCGTTTACGTACAAACACATCATCCAAATTTAGTCTGCATAATTGAGTTTCCAACAAAAGGATACTCAATAAAAGATCACGCGTTGTGAATCAAAGTGAGTTTGAAGGCACTCTAAACGTTTGATAATAATCAACTCCAGAGGGCACTCCAGTGACGTCACACATTCTACATCGAGATGAGTCCGCACTTTTGAAGATATTGTTTAATTTGTGGGTAAACGTAACTCAAGAGGTGAGGGAATTTGAATATCACTGTATTTCAAACACTTTATAAGACTAACCAATCAGAAGCTATATGGCCTAATGGTGCTGTCGGTTTGTGGATCATTTACTTAGTCCATATGCAATTAAGAGTATCCCAATTGGGTGTAATTTAGTTATATTATATAAATATTTATGTCATGAAAGAAATTTCAAAATATACGATAACGCATAATGAATGGCCCATCAATGTGAAATGTTAAAAATATATTTCACACTATTATATACTGATTATTACTTAATAATTCAGCATAAATTATATTGAAATTAAAACAATTATAAAGACATACAAAAATAAGATGATGATCTTAACTTTTAATGTAATTTTAATAGAACACGACAAAGAAAACAAAAGTTAACTTTGTGTTTCCAATTAACGGTGTAACACGTTGTAGAATAGGGCGAACATACATTTCTTTGGGGAACTTAATATTGATATCGTTATTCTAATTTTGGTTAACAACGCCGTTTCTGTAATTATGGTAAACAAAATTAATGAAGTCACACAATTTAATTATTGTTGGGGGTATATTACAATTATTTATTATGGAAATTGCTATTAAAAGCCAAACATATAAGTTTGAGTCCTTTAAGTATGAGAGGGTCATAGAACTAGTGAAGTCGATTGTTATTCTAGTTTTCTTTATGTACTCTGCTAAATTGGATGTTATTTGTCATACCAATTATGACAGTTACTCAATATTCAATAGGTACTGTAAAGATAATAAATAAAAAAGAAGAGATTTAAACTAATAATAAGTCATTCTTGTAATCAATTATGTCTATTAAATTTATAATTAACCAGCTATTTACGCAAATTAGTTGACATTTAACCCGAATAGTTTGAAATCGAATCGGGGTTCCTATTCATGAGCTCAAGCCATTGCGGCCTGGTGGCCTGAACGTTCTGTTCACGCCGTGAGCATAGCCGGATAAAAATATATTTAATAAGTCATTATACAATTGTTATTAAATTTATATAAATACAGAATGAAAAATAAACCGATACAGGCAGGGATTCGAACCCGCGACCTCTGGAAAACCGTTCCGTCGCTCTACTAATTGAGCTATCATATCACTATGGCCATATTTATATCAATATAAATAAGCTTAACATGGCTATACATGTTTATAGATAGTTTCAAGAATACTTGTTATTATTGTGAATGCTTAAAATTTAAAAAAATCAAGTTCTTGTAAATATTAGAACATCATGGCATACCTTTTCTTCTCTATGGACCTACCCCTTGAAACTTTCCAGGTAGATTTTGACGATTCGTGAATGAAATTTATGTCTAATTGCGTGAAAAAAATTACAACTTTGACAAAACAAAATTATATTTTGAGGATCTTTATTTTAATTTAGGTAATGACGCTACACATTTTTTTATTATTTTCTAATAATATATAAAGCTACTAAGACGTTCCGTGCATATTCTTTATATTTAAAAATCCTTATAAACTTTGGGTCGTTCACGCCTCGCATCGCAAAGGGCAGATCGATGCTTGTCATACAATAAATGTCACGTCCACTCCCTCATGTTAATATACCAAATAAAACTCAAAACCCAACAAGCAAAAATCAATCTTATTACTTTGAAATAGGTGATACATAAAGTGCAAATGCTGGTGGCAAGACTCTACCTCCCGATTTTTCTTTGAGGTGAGAATCGTGCCCTAATTTTTAGCGGAAAATGTTTGCGTTATTACGACTAAAGTGTTTCAACAATGCCAGATATGAGATATATTGCTTTTAATATAATATCAATATGTATAAAGACATACATTTATATACTAACAACTCAAAATATAGCTTAAACAATTGAATAAATTTCAAACACAACTTGTATCTTAAAATTTTATTACATTGAATAAGGTAATTTAAATTTATTTAAATCCTAGTTTATTTATTCGTTATCACAAGCAGTGATAAGAGGCAGGTGTGGCTGTAATGTACAGTTCATTATACTATTGTGTACGATAATTTTGTTACTATTACAAATACCAATATCATGCGATTTATGAAAGTTTTCAGTTATATATTTTTTAAATGTATAAACATGTTATACGTACTTACTTTTAAAACCTTTATAATAAAAGTCATTTATTTTTACTTAAAGATAAAGATAAAATGTATGTATTTAAAATTAAAAACTTTGACTTGAACTTTGACTTTGAGGCTAATTGTGAAATTTGTTATGCGTTTGAAAAAAAGAATTATTTTAATTTAAAAGTGGGTAGGTATAAATCAAAACATTCGTTTTTTCTAAAATATGTCATTAGGCTTGTAAAGTATTAACCAACAAATTATAAAACATATAAGAACAATCACATAAATGAAATATATTATAATATTGTTGTGGATGTTTAATTTAGTATATAACTTAGAGATATAGAAACAAAGTACCAGGAACACATAACTCAGTTAGATACATTATAATCAGTTCCGTATTGACCTACATTAGAAAATTTAGCGTGAACATTACATTTTGTATTCTAAGGCTGAGGACGCATGTTCTGCGGCAGTTTGTCTGCATGCAATCAGTACCGCGGTGTCTCCTATTCATGATTAATGTATTTCTTAATTACTAAGTTATCGTTTATAAGGAGGGTGTACATGTGTTCCCTTTAATTTATTGACTTTTGAGGGCGGTTTGATTGCTAAAGTTTTTTTGCAGTTATATTGGTTTTAGCGTTAGCGCATACGGCTGGTGACACACCTGTAATAATTATCTTTCAATTGATTTTACTCAGGCACAGAGACAAATTTTTAAAATATTTGATTAGTGCTGGAAAAAATCTTCATGTAACCTAATCTTTTTTTTACATTACTAGTTTGGGTTAGACCTCCTTTAGAAGGAATTATCTTAATTGATTTTATCTTTAAGTACTTTTTCTTTATATTATAACTTATATTTTTCTAGTCAAGAAATAAATATTTAAGTTTCAGCTGTCAAGATTGTTACATAACGACCTATATCTTTCTGTATAAAATAATTTAATTAACTTTACAAAAAATGTGCGATGTAAATAATTATTATATTCATAAAAAAAAAGTATTTAACAAAATAAGATTTTTCACCCGATCATTGCCAAAACCTTCGCACCGAAGCAAAATTAAAAAAAAACGTCACCTTTAATACACGCGCGTCACGTTCAACGCTCATTTGGAGGCGTTCATCGATCGAAGACAAAGCCTCGGCAGGCCCGATAAACGAATTAAGGAAATGGGAGATTTTTTATCTGGGCCGAGGGGAGGCCACGCGTCGTAACGCAGCAATACTTTCTTATGCAAAGTCCCTCCGATAATTAGGTGAGTGTGTGTTTGTGTGCGTTTTGTTTTTAATTTTGGGGTGCTATTAGTGGAGGCATACACACTGCTGCATGTTTTTATACGTATTGAATGTCAAGATTGTATAACACCAACTCCGATCTTTGCCTGCTGTAGGATGAAAAAACAACCACATATTAATTGTCACTTTGAAGGTTTGACAGTAAAACTAAATAATTAAAAAACATTGGTAACGATTCAAACTATACTTCAAATTAAAGCAAAAGCACACAAAAGTTCCGGTCGTAATTCGAACATATCAAACAAACTTACAGTAATATAATTTTATATTATTTGATGAAGACAAAAACAGCGCCATCCTGACTTAAACTGAAGAAGAGACGCCTGGTCTGAGCGCACATGTCGTATACAATCAGGAATAGACAGTCTTGATACTTTAGATTCCAGATAGTCTAAGCATTTATTATTAAATTTACTACAAAATGAGAATAGATATTATGTATCGAATATTTTACTTGATTTTTTCATTTAGCAAATAGAGATTTTGTTATATTAAAAAAAAGATGTTCTCATCAGTTACCTTTGACAAACTTACTAATATTAAAAACAAAATAAAAAAGTAAAATAATTTACAATTTCAAGTCATTAAAATTGAAAAAATATTTTTTTTAACACGTCTTAAAGTATCAAGAAAATCATGCGTCCGACACTTTTAATTTTCCTTCCTTAAAAAGTGGAGGGCATCGTTTAGGGGCTGCGTGTGTGCCCCCGGGGGGGAGGGGGGTGGTAATCAAGGCACGCAATCTTCGGCGAACCCTTAAAAACTTTAAAACTCATCGCCGCTTCAACATATCCATAACTGCATATATAACTTTGTTATTGCTGATGTTACTGCTAATAAAGTTATAAGGTAGTTAATAATAAGAGTTAAAGTTATTCTATATAAACTTTTTGTTATATTGACTTACTACTGACAATAACTACTATTATTAGATAAGAATTATTCATTTTTAATTGTAATAATTATGAAATTACTTCAATAAACCCTTGTCTTATTTGAGTAAATAAATACATTATATAAAACAACGGTATAAAAAGATATATCTATATGTAATAGAACATATAAGGTACGTGGTCCACATTAAGATATAAGATATACAATTTAAAACGCTTGAAGTACTTTAGGTCGTAATATTGTTGGCATTTAATAAAAACGTTGCGTGCTCTTTATTGGCCCATAAAGAACCGTTCGCGAACGATTTAATTGCATTGCCTTAATATATTTATTTTTATACTTTTAAAGTAAAAAAAATCGTTATATATACGTAAATTATTGAATTAAAATAGAATCAAAGAATCTACAGAGTAAGTCGGTATTCCTTTGGTAGCAGGTTTGAATCCTGTTCGTATTTGCATATTTTGAATTGTTTTAATTATTTTAAACGTGCGTTATAATTTATTTTACTTGACTATTTTAACATCACGTTTCATTTAAATTAATCATGAAAATCATTTGATGTTTCATTAATATAAATTACCAAAACATAAAAAAATGTGCAAACAAAAATGTATCCCACAAGTTCATTACCCTACATGCATTATTAGTTTTGCATGTGTGCGTGCGCATGTGTGAGTGCGGGGGTTTTAATTTTTGGGGGTACTTTAATGACACTTCTTCGCATCGATTTTAACATTCTCAGGGGTTACTCTTTTGTTTTGGGTTATCGATCCGGTTTTTTATACCAGTTAAGTTTGCATACGTGGGGGAAAATATAACTTATATTGATTTTACATACAAGTAGCAGTGAATGTAGTAAAGCTGGATAGCTCTTTTTAATTGGTTTATTTTCAATGAAATTCAAATACTCTACATTCTGACTTTGTGACGACTTTTGTTTAGATAACTTATAAAATCTATACATTACACTATAACTGTAACTAACTGTATCACTAACCATTAATAAAAATGGCTCTATATTGAATATAAACATCATCCTAAAAAAGTTCTGTTTATTCTTAAGTAATTGATAACGATAGAAAACACAACATCAAATAATCCTTCGACAGTACCTCGGAAAATGGAACCCGTTCGAAAATATAATTAATACGAATTAGGGAACCGAACTAGATGAAGACGCAGCCTCCTCGCCACCCCCTAAAAATTTAATTCATCACACTGCCTGAGACATATCTCCTTGCTGTCCCTTCCCCTTTCTTCCACCATTCTTTGCTTTCTTACAAGCTTTTTCAAAGAGAAAGACAGGGACGTACATTTTCTATACAAACATCTTTGTTTATCGATTTTGAACTCTATCTAATGGCTATTACGGTTATTTTTGAGATATAAAACGATGTAGAGTTAAGACGTTTTTTGTAATCTAATACACAGGCTGTTTCAGTCGTCCACATTGGAAGCCTTAAACAAATAAACGTGAAATGTTTCAAGATAAGATTTCGCTGTAAGATGCTATCATTAAAGATTGTCTAGAATTCCGGTATATTATTTGTTTTTTTTTACTAGCTCTTAAGTTTTACCAGAAATTAAAATCACAGAATTCCTTAAAACATTGTTATTAATAAGTAGTGTCATATATTTTTTATTTGTATATCAGTGCTTCTTATAGGTCTATTAAAATTAGAATTATTGTATGTTTGTTTGTTACATATTTTGTTTATTACATATGACATATATAAAAAATATAGTTATCTAGTATGTAGTAGCTCAATAGTATGAACTCAATTCTAAAACAAAATATATTTTATAGATATGTTATTTCAAATATCAATACTGATTAAAAAACATCGTTATATTTTAAATCAATCTAGACCCAATTCTTATTTCTCAAACATGCAAGACTAGTTGTTTCCTGCGACTCCGTCCGTGGATTTTAGAACACTTAATGACGTTCGGAGATCCGAATATTATACTAAAGCTACAGACAGAATCCGGTAAGTGAAATGAATAGTTTTATTACAGTGTAGTGTAATGTTATATATATATAAACCAATCTCCTTCAGTGCAGGTGATATTAAATGCCGAAAACTCCAACTTGACTGTCACTTTCCGAGATACCTAAGTGAGTTTAACAAATAAACAAACAAAATCTTCTTAATTTTAGTACTATATATTGATGTCTTATTTATGTAAATAAAATTATTATTAACTTGTCAAACATTATCAATTAATCAATTATAAAACAATACAAATTGTTTATCAATATAATAACTTCGTTCATAACTTATAGTTGTTAAGCCTTGTTGGATGCTGCTTATCCGTTCACTGCAGCTCGGGGTTATAGTTTTATAATCTATGTATGTTTCTATTAAACTTTCCGCTTAACCCCTAAACTAAAAAAAAAATTGTCGATTTATTTTTGAATATGGAGCTATTCGATAGAAGAGATAGATATTCAATAGAAGATATTCGACAGAGGATAGAAGTATAAATAAATTGTAAATAGTTTATTTCTACAAAGTAATAATAATTATAATACAGGACAAATAACAAACATTGAACTAACCCCTAAGTAAGCAAATTATTTGCTTGTGGGGTTTTAGACAACGATACAAATACATAGAAATACACATTTTAAATACTGAGAATGTATTTAATAAACAACCAAACCCAGAAATACAGACATCTATGCTCATCACATCCCTGCCGGGAATCGAACCCGTGCCAAATTGCGTTGCTATACGTTAGACGTCTGCGTTAACTACTCGACCAACGGGGCGGCCAATAAATAAGTGGTATACACAAAATCTCGTAAATAGATAGAATGACAAATATTTAGATGTTTGAAGTTAAATATATTTTTACAAACTACATACTTAAAAACATTAATAACATAAAAATAATATATTTTCTATTGTTTTAATAAAATATACGAAAATTATTAAACAATATAGAAATTCGAACTAGTACTCTTACTAAGTATTTTTTCTACTCGTTTCAAATATATCATAAATATAGTATATCTATAATGATACTCTTACATTCGTAAAGAATTAAAAATGTATGTGTTTTACCTTTTTACAGAGTTCCGTAAAACATTGCTTTTTGACCTAAATTAATAATATATATACTCTGTGACATTTTAAAAGAATTGTTGATTAATAATTTTTCAAAGTTTTTATAAAGCGTAGTCATATATACCTACATAGAAAAGTATATTAATAATAGTATTTGATTTTAAAATGTAATACATAGTTTATAAATCGACTTTATATATTAAATAAACTAGACAAGTTAAATTCAATCAGTTCGTAATAACAAAACTTTATCAGCAATATTATTTTTCGCGATAATAAAATCAAAATCGGCCGGAAAATTCCGAGACCGCTGTCTTTACCAAGCTCTTATCAGAGTAACCGACTTCAATTAAATAGTAAATAAGTCTATGTACTAACTCTTCACATAATGAGTTAATAACACAACACAACTCGCTTACAAACGGAAAATCGTCAACACATACATAAAATACACCCACACAGATGTAGAGTCGATGCGCACATAAAACGCGTTTTCTTCTTGTATTCTTAATTAGCGTGTTGGGTAGCACTATCCCGCTCGCTCACAGGGTGTTAATTACAGGTTGTCCTTGTCGCGCTTTCTTAATACATTCTTCCTCTCCGCGGTGTTTCTTTACGTTTTTATTTGTGTGCGTGTCTGTGTGCGGTGGTGTTTAATTTACATGTACTTGTATGTCGGTACAGTTGGACGGATAAGGTGTTACAATGATTGAGTAATGAGAACAATTTAACTCTTCGTCTACGAGTACTAAATTATCATAAAACTTATAAAAAGGAAATTTCTCGTGCAACAGAGAAATAGCGTAGTTTTTAATTAAACCTTCCACTCAAAATAAATAACTAAAGTGAATTTAAATAATCTGAGGTTTTTATGTAATATCTTCCCACTTTCGAATAGAGTTACAATAAAAGCTATAATTAAAAACTAACTAAATAAAAAAATATTAAAAATAATTGTTAAAATCTTAATCATATAGATTTAATCGAAATATCTTAATTCTATTTTTAATCATAAATATATATTTAATATATATTATTACATTCTAACATATTACACTTAAAACTTCAATTCAGTTAATAAAAATAATATTTATTCATATATGAAAACAATTAAATCACTATCCATACTTTTCCACTCAACTGTACTTGGGTGTTTTATACGAATGTGGGTATAGGAAAGGGTGTCTGCGCGGGGGTGACCCGGGGAGGAGGGGTACACGTACACATAAACACTTATAAAAGTTTTTTGACAACAACCACCCCGCCTCTCCCCTCAAATTCGCTAATTTATGTTGCTTTTTTAATCAATACCGCCTTGCAATGTGGCATATAGATTCTATCGGCTTGAATATATTAACTCTTAAGTGAGTTTGGGTTAGCTTAATACAATGTGACCGATAATATACTTCAATATTGTTTAACAGGAAAATAAACTAAATATAGTATAATTATAATTGTACAAATTTGATACTTGAAATCTGTTTATATAGTGAAATCATAAATACAAAATTTTAATACTTGAAACAAAACCTATGTACATTTTTAATATCTTAGAAAACTCTTGTAAAGACTGAACTTGAGTTTCCTTTAGTGAAAACAATAAGACATCCGAACTTGGACCTTGGCAGTGATCTCTGAAGCTGTCTGCAGTGCTTTATGGCTTTTATGCGGCTTGAAGTAACTAGATATTTGTGTGAAAATAAAATAAATACAAAAAAAAACCAACACTCAGAGGGACTGAAACCCGCGACCACTAGAGAACCGTTCCGTAGTTATGACAATTGAGCTATCATGTCGCTATCTGACTCGGTAAATTTAGCATTATATTTATGATCCTCTTTATCGGGACGGTGGTGACACCTATTATGCTTCTTTCAAAATCCTAACCAGTTTCGCGATCAACGTGTATCCAACTTTACTGTCTAGATATATCTACATTGAAATAATGCCACAGTTGAAAAGTAAATAATTTTACAATGTAAATAATTTTACAATTTTACAATAGACATTTTCAAACTCTGATACGGTAGCTGTTTCTAACCAATGTACCGGTAATATAATTCGTTTTGGAGTCGTTCTGTCATTTATCGGCTATCAATAACCCTGGCACTAATAAATAAACGTCTTGCGTCAATCTCAGTTTATGAAAATTAAGTTACAACGCAATTTTACGTGTCGTCAACTTATTTTATAAATATTCAACCATTGTAAAAGCAATTCTATATAGATATACTTAAAGTCCAAATGCCTATCTCGTAAGGAACAGACTATAACGATTCACACACATATCATGGAAAAATCGGCTCTATGTAATGAACCCGCAAATACCTTCCTTTCGCCAAGTTTTGGTGACAAGTAACAAATTAAAATGAATTAAAGTAAACAAAAATAGACTTTATATCTTGGTGATTGGGGTTCTTGGAGACGTATTAGTATTGTGGTATTACCGTTAACACACAGCGTGATGGATGACTCGTCACGCGTGACGAGACTGTCACGGTTAGCGTGACGTGTGATTCGTCTGAGGGGCGGAATGAAGTGAGTTTTTGGTAAACGAACCAATAAAAATATCAGATTATTAATTTATGATTCTTGTATATTTTCAATGTTTTTATCTAAGCATCCATTCTTAGAACTAGAAGACGATCTATATGGGTGGTGAGGACCCCATTCTTTCCCAAAATGACTTCGCAGATAAAATGTGCAAAGATAGTCAGTTTCCTAGCTCGCATTCCTGGACTAATAACATTAATTTGTATTATACATTACACATTGTTCGGCCTTGCCTTCAATATTGAACAATCGCCACGTTACGTGATTGTGGTTCATATAATTTATTACCTATTATCAGGTAAAGATAAGGGCAGGATGTTGATGCTGTAACAATATAGTTAGCGAGCCGGTGATAGCAGGGTCGATAATGCGGTGAACGCTACTTAATTATAGAGGTTTTGTACCGGTTTCGTTTGGTTTTGACAGATTTTCAAATGTAGTGTTTGGAAAATAATAACCCTTTTACTAACTTACATTATTTTAATAGTAAATACAAGACCAATCTTATTGGTTTTCATGTCCATAGAGTATAGGAACCATATTCTATCATAATCATCAATCCACCCGTCAGCTTATAATGGTCAAGATTGCAAAAACAAGAACTGAAATAATCTGACAGATGACTCCACAAAAACACAGAAATATGTTCAAACATTCCTTCAAATATGTTCTTTGAATAGGATTGATCCTCATAAATATGGCTTACCTCTTAAGGAGATTTGTGCTGTATTAGATCAAAATTTAATTGTTTATATGGTAGCAGCGAGCTCTATATGGAACTGGTAGATGGTTAATTTGCATGAACATAAACATATCAGAACTATCTGCAAATAATCATAATAATTTTCAAAAGTATTTTTATAAAAATAGAATGGAAAATCATTTTGAGGGTAGAAGTAAAATATAAAGAGAAATCCAATAATATGATAAAATGTTTATGACTTCTTAGTAGATATTTAAGTAAGCAACATTTTTATGACATTTGTTATAAGTAATAAATAATTATAAGCTAAGTAAGCTAAAACATAGGAGCTATTTATTTTTATATTTATAATGTTGTTAGTAACTTAAAATGTACCTAAATTTAAATATAGATCATTATTAGTTCACTGGTTGATTGTTAATGACTATTTGAAGCTACGACCAAGTATAGAATGTACTTACTTCCTCCCGATAGTTATCTAACAGATGGCATCTGTAGATAGTGTTCCAAGTGGTGATAGACTTAGATTTAGATTAGTTTCTTACGCCATTTCCTGTATATTTTTCTCTATCTTAACAAATACAGAGGGTAATCTTATTAATCTGGCTTTATACAAAATAAAAAAAAAATAAAAGTGATTTTGATTGATTATATGGTGAATAAAAAAAAAACTTACAAAATCTAGAGACCTGACCTGACTTGACAGTTTCCTTTTTAATAAGAAGGAGAGATTTGCTACTTAATTATAATAAAGTCTCAGGTGAATGCTTTTACATGTAACCGATAAAATTTGAATATCACAAACCAAAATCTATATTTTCAAACGTTTTAGTTTTAATAACTAACAAAAGGGAAAAAAATTAAAAAGAAAATGTTGTCAAGATAGTCGCAATCATAATATGAAACAGTTTATAAACATTTGATTTAGTTATTCTTAGTATGACTGACATTGATGGCATGATATTACATTTAAATAAGATTATTTTAGGTCTCTACGATAAGCATTCACCTGTTAAAGCCGTTAAAATAAAACATTCACCATCGCCGTGGATTGACGAAAAGGTGCGTTCAGCAATGCGTAGTCGTAACAATGCTTTTCCCAAATTTAAACTCAATCGTAATGAAGTTAACTGGTGTCATTACAAAGTTGTCAGAAATCGCTGCAATCAGTTGGTAAGAGCTGCCAAAAGGCAATTCATTCATAAAAAAATATTAAACTCTTCTACTGCAGTTACATGGAAGTTTCTTGGAGGATTAGGTGTTACTCATTCAACCAGAGTTCCTAATCCCTCTTCTATTTCTCCTAATGAATTAAATCTACACTTTTCCAACATTTCCATTTTCAACAGTAATGTAAAATCTCAAACTATTTCATTTATATCTTCCCTGCATAACTCTAATACTGACCCGTTTACTTTTGTCTTAGTCTCTGATGATGAAATTAAACGAACGTTGCTTGCAATTAAGTCCAATGCTGTTGGTGATGACGATATCAGTCGATTCATGATTGTGACATTGCTGGATGTAATTCTTCCTACTTTATCCTATATCATTAATCTTTCTTTATCGTCCGGTTTATTTCCGAAAATCTGGCGAAAAGCCCATATCCTTCCTTTACCTAAAGTTCCTAATCCCACTATATGTAATGAATTTCGTCCTATTTCCATACTACCATACCTATCCAAAGTTCTTGAAGCAATTGTCCAAAGGCAGCTCTCTAACTTTGTTTTCAAGAACAATATCCTCAGTGATTTTCAGTCTGGCTTTCGTCCTGGTCACAGCACTTGCACAGCACTTCTCAAGGTTACAGAGGATATGAGGTATGCAATGGAACATGGTCAATTAACTGTATTGGTATTAATTGATTTCTCTAACGCCTTCAATACAGTTGACCATGACATACTTATCGCCCTCTTAACTCTCCTGAACATCTCGTCAAAGGAGCTAAATTGGTTCTCTTCATACCTTCGGAATCGCCAGCAGGCCGTTTGCATCGACAATACTTTGTCTGACTGGTGTGACTTGCAAGCTGGTGTCCCGCAAGGTGGTATTCTTTCTCCACTTCTTTTTTCTTTGTTCATTAATTTTATTACTAATAATCTTTCTTCCTCTTACCATCTGTATGCAGACGATCTGCAAATTTATGCCCATGCAAAGCCTGGAGACATTTCTTCTGCTATTATTAACATTAATAACGATCTACAGTACATCCGTGACTGGTGTTTCAAGTTCGGAATAAATGTCAATCCTAACAAATGTCAGGCAATTGTTATTGGTAGCAAATATGGGCTTTCTAAGTTTGACAGCAGTAATGTGCCACCCGTTGTATATAACAATATTATAATACCTTTTATGCCATCAGTCAAAAATCTCGGCCTTCATATTGACAGCACCCTTAGTTGGAATGTACACATCATTGAACTAAGCCGTAAGGTAACGTATTCGTTACGTTCGCTTTATCGCTATAAAAATTTTTTACCCATTCGGACCAAAACTCTGTTAGTGCAGTCACTAATCATCCCACTCATTGACTATGCTGATGTATGCTGCTCTGATTTATCTGAAGCTTATTTAAATAAACTGGATCGACTTCTTAACAATTGCATTCGTTTCATCTTTAATCTCCGTAAATTTGATCACATCTCTCAGTACCGTGATAAGCTTAAATGGCTTCCTATCCGCGAAAGAAGACAGTCTAGAATTTTATGTCAATTATTTTCCATTCTAAACGATCCAAATTCTCCTCGTTACTTAAAATCAAAATTTCAACTTCTGAGCTCCTCTCATGATTTGCATCTCCGGTCAGCTTCTAACCTTAGTTTATTTGTACCTTCTCACCATACTGGTTTTCTTTCTAACTCTTTCACAGTACACGCTATTAAACTCTGGAACGGCCTGCCTGATTTGCTTCGACGTGCCCCGAATAAACAAGTTTTTAAAAAGCATGTTCGTAGATATCTTTACGAAAAAATAATATGATAATCTATTTTTATTTTTATTTTTTACTATAACCTTGCGTAGTAATATTAGTATTATATTTAAAATTGATTTATTATCTCATATTCAAGTAAAAGTCATACTATTTCTCGCAGTATATATCTAATAGTTTATATATGTTTATGGTTATGTATTTATGTATTTTGATGTATTTTGTGTGTGGAACCTATAATATTTATAAATTGTATTTTGTTTTCTATTGTTATAATTTTAGAACGTGTTTAATCTTGTCGCTTTTTATTATCTTTTTTTTTTTATATTTTTGTTCTCTATTGTACCCCTCATTTGTGTTTTTTCTGTTCGTTTAATCGGTTGACTGGTAGAGAGTGCTATAGCATTAAGTCCGCCAATTGTATAAATTTCTTTGTACAATAAAGATTTTATAAATAAATAAATAAATAAATTTATACAAAGATCTAGTAGCGGGAGGCATTTTAATGAAAACGGCGGCCAGTCACGTCGGCAATGCGCGCGCGCACCCGAATAGCTGGTTAATCAACCTGTTGTTCTATAATCTATAGTATGGAGTGTGTCAAAATCGTGCTTTGCAAAATGAATTGTATTATCATATGATGTTATGAACTAAATCGTGGCTGTAATTTAAATAAATTATTGTATGAAATTTAGATTTATAATACTTCTAAAGCATGTTAAAATTATTTTTAATTTATTCCTTTTAATAATCGATTTGAATACTTTCAGAAAATAGTTTTTTTAATATATGTTTCTATACCCTGAAGCACCATATGAGATACTGTACAAATTACGAAGGCTAGATCGTTAAAAGTCGCGCGTGGTCAATAGCTCATCGGGTGACCACACAATCAGCCTGTAAATGGTCAGAGACACGACCGTCAGATATATGGTTGCCTCTCGCTTTATATAAATCACTTCCTACTTGCAACAATGCCAGTTCTAAGGTATTTATAGACCTATATACAATATGAACCGGTCATCAGCATCTTGAACTTAGCAATACGTTAAAAGGAACGAACAAAATAATAGGTATTATGTTAAGAAGTTTAAGCAATAATTATAGTAAAAAAAAATATAGCTGTTATTTTTAAAACATATAGAGAAAGAAAAAAGCTTAAAAACTGGCAGAACTCGAAACTGCAACTTCTTGGAATCTCTTCTCTACCTCTGCAAATTGAGCTGCCATGTTGTCACCTGCCTTAATGAATGCTTGTTTAATTCTTTATATAATTTAAATGTAAAAATAACGTAACTTGGCTAAACATGTTTATAGACATTAATTGTTGGTGGTGGTGTCTGTTGCATGTTATTTTATAGTGCAAACGTAAAAGCGTTCTCTAAAATTTTCGAAAGAAGCCTGATAAATGTCGCTTCCTTCCCACTATATGAAATGTAATTTATCTGTAGTTATTGACAGTTCAATATTTCCAGCAGTCACAGGTTTAAGTTCTGCCAGAGATCATTATTATTATATATTTTAAATGGGCTTATTATCGGTAAAAATGTTTAAAGACAATTTCCAACATTATAATAGTAAATAACTTTCAGTCTTCATGTAATTAAATGCAATAATTTTAATAGTCCTGTCTGGTCTAGTAGTTCGTATGTCTGTGGCGCGTATGACGGCATATGAGGGCGGCGTGATATATCGGCCTGTAGCGTTAATAAGCGGACACGCAGCTCGTGATCGCCAATAGCGAAAATAATGCCCTCTCGGAGCGTTTCGCAGTTATTTATATCATGTGCTCGCTTTTCCGAAATTGATCTTATTTATATTCAACAAAACACCCGATTATGTTTTTTTTATATGCTCTTCCATTTTATAGGTTTTAATTTCTTGGCCTTTCGAGGATTATATTTTTTTTAATAAAAAAAAGACTTTTAAACACAGAACTTATTAAATTCTGTTATATCTACTTGCGTTTTGGTAACGAAATATGCCAGATATAAATAATTTATAAATCCCATTTTTCAACCGTTTCAACGAAATATAAAAAAAATATGCCTTGTCTAATAAATATATGAGGTACCAAAGTGATAGTGTAAATATATTAGGTATATAAACCAATCTATATATCTATGATATACAGGATACGTTAACAGTTAAAATCGCGCATGACCTACATTAAAACGAGTTGAATCATTGTTCGCACCTTGGTTCCGCGTGTTCTAATGAAATCCTTTCAAACCAATCCGCTCCGGGAGGTGCATTGTTATCTGCGTATTACTGTATTATCAACTAGGATCATATCACACTAACAAAATCATTCTCATACAAAATGAAATTAATTTGACAGCACCATCAGTTTGGATTGGTTGTCTGTTTTGTTATATTTTGACATCAAATTATTTTCTATTTCTTAACCAGTTATAAAACCCATCATGTAAGGTATCGTTAAATAAAATAGTAAGGTTTAATCTCGATGAAATTTCCATATTGTTTAATACTTGGGAATTTTATAACTGTTTCTCAGAACTATCCTGGTTCATATACCCAGTGTGTCTCTAGCTTTATGAAGTTGCACCCATCGAGCTACCACAGGCATGGATGATATAATATTAGTCGAATGCGGATATTACCCGATAATGCTATGTTCTACTTATTTTATTCTCCAATACGAGTGTTAATGATAAAGCTGTAATCAGGAGTGTGGGCGTGATTGTTTATGAATTTGTTCAGGAAACGGACCAGTTCTGTAAGATCTACTTTTAGTCTTAATCTGGGAAAGCGTGATGACTTATATCCTTGGTTGGTTAAGCTATCAAGTTCAAACAGTAAATTCAGACTTATCTTTAAATAAATATCAATTTTAAGTTTATGACTGAGTTACCAACTCAGATCTAACTTGAAACAAGTAGTACATAGAGCTTGTTAAACTTGAGATCATATCGCTACCAACTCAAACAATGCATCCAATTTACTATCGGATACATCACTGACATTTACAATTATTCGTGACGTATGTCAACTTGCTTTTTATACAGATTTAATATAAATACAAATGTTTATTTAGCTATCTATTTTTTTCATTAAAATTATTATTTTATTCTAAAATTGTAATGTTTTAAATAACACAAAAATATTATTTCAAAGTAAATACTTACGGAAATATATTTTGTGTACAGAAAAAAAAAATACCAAAAAATATCATTGATACAAAATACATTGCAATGTCATCTCACTTCCAATCTCTGTTAGTATAGTATTTCCATAATTAATAATCAATTAAAAATAAAGAATGTAATGTTAGTATTACGTATATTAGTGTGAGTGCATCCTTCCATCACAATCACACTCTTGCGCTGTCACTTAATTGAGATTAATTCCAGCGCGTGTGTCTGCGGTCTCTGCTGGAATGTCGTCTGACACTAGTTTAACACTGGGTGATAGAATACACTAGCAGCGTTTAAAAACAAATCATTTTTCCTTATTACATTTGTTTATACATGTTATAATCTTGACGAATTTAATAATCATGTTTTTAAACGTGTTCTTAATACAAACTTATACTATATAAATATACTTATACTATATGATAATTTTAATCCAAACAATACATCTAAATAACACAAGATTTTATTGCACCCATAACTTTCGTATTCACTTCAATGGGTAAATCGCGGTAGTTTATGAATAAAGCCTCGTACTAAAACCACATTTACTAATAGAAAACTTCTGAGCCCTATTCCCTAGAATTAGGCACATTACTGCCCTCTGTAATTTGACAAGACTTACGACATCGAGCTTGAACTCATATTTACGTTTGAATAAATGTATAATGTGCTATTAAATTATTACACTACCGGTGTAAATGAGTTATTTGTGGAAATAACTGGGTTATTTTATTTAAAATAAACATATAATTAAGCTTTTAGTAACATAATTTTAGTTGAGTATTATAACTTGAATCAGAACACCGTTCTTTAATGTCGAGATTGGGAGTCATAAATATTGACTTCCACTTGTCCAACGACAACCAACAATAAACAGTGCCCTAGATACCAGCGGGTTTATGACCTAAGTCTAGAACCAGCCTTGCTAAAACCTAATATGTTTAGAGATTTATAGCCCGTATCAATTTCAATATGCTATTTTAATTTACTTGTATTTCGATAAATTTAGCTACACACGTAGTCATTTACTCTACTATAATTAGTATCTATTTAATATCTTAATAGTAGGTATTTTTAGTATAAATATACTCGGTTATAAAATTAATTTTATTACTAGAGCCACTTTTTCTCAAAACAATAACATTAAAGATAATATCTTATTCTAGAAATAGGGAAAATTAATAGTTTCTTACAAATTATTAAAGTATGTATATATTTAATTGATATAGTTATATCAATAAAATTATATTTAATATGTAGTTTAAATTGTCACACTGATCGAAAATTCCTACAATATCTTACTTACTATTTAATATTGAATACTGAATATAATAAATATTCTGACATAACAGAACACGAATAAAATCATTTTATATTACCGGTATATTACCTTTAACTTTAGTAAGACATATTTAAATTAATATTCATATATGAATATTAAAATATGTATTGTAAATTCAGTTTGTGCCACCGCACAGCTGCTAAATTACAAACAAATAAAGCCCTACAGTTTCCTAAACATTGCGCAAAAACTATTAACACAAGATCCTAGATATTCTAATTGGAAATACATATTTCATATCTACAATCGCTGTATTTAAATCTATCTATCTATAAACTATATCACGTAGGTCCTGTCTGTGTTATATTTATCATATTTACGAGTATCAGTTATAATATACACAATTAACAAAAGTATCTTTTATAATTTTCCTTGATTTTCTTCTATTATATTCTTAACGAAATTAAGGTACCTATAGGAAATTTTATCAATATTGATAACAGATTTAACACCTGTTAATTTATTTAACGAGCAATATTGAATTATAATAATATCGATGGCAAGGAGATAATTAGTCTGACGGCTAATAATAATCTTAATAAAGTTTACTGGAAGTGTTATCAATACATTGATAAGCAGATATACATATGTAATATTACGTCATCAGTTATTATTTTATTTTATGTTCAATCTTGTGACGTAAAAAAAAATAATTATTCACAATAACGTCTTCAAGATGTTAGTATATAATACATTTTAAATAGAATAAAATGTCCATCAAAATAATCAGAACGTACAATACAATATTCTAAGCATAACCAGGTCTAGATAGCCAACTCTACATATAGCCTCTACATAGCTTCACAAATCTTACCTATTGCAGATTTCATATGTAAAACCAACTCTGATATGCCCTTACATTAAAGCGTGGTCATCCATAACATCAGAATGAAGTCACAAATCCAAGCCATATTTATATGTGAGTACACACTGCGAGGCCGCGCGAGTCATGTTTTGTTTTAAATTCACTGTATGTTTATGTAAATATCTGACGTTGTCATTCATCTTTGCAACTCGCTATGTTTCATGCTAATAATTCATTTCCTTGCTCGATATAGCCTAATACTATGATTGTTCATGTTTATTAATGCTGTAATACCTATATTAGAGATAGAAAATATCTTAACATCGTGTTAGTGCTAACATTCATATATTTGCTGTCGCGTAAGAAAAAAAAGATATTTCCAAATAATAATTTTGGTTGTATAGCATTATTACAATATTATTCTATTCTGCAAAGTTGGAAACTTCGAAGAAAGCCTAAGAGATCTCGCCTCCGTCTTGATAAAGATGATATGTATATGTATGATATGTATATAAAATACTAATAAAATCGAGGTAGGTATTGACACTATAGGTCAGTTGGCAAAGTGACGGAGACTGACTCCCAGAGGTCGAAGGTTTAAATTGCGCATGGTGATGAATCTTCTTTTTAATATTAATTTTAAAATTAAAATAATTAACATGCCTAATATATTCATAAAAAAATTCAAACCAGCAAAAGACACCCTTTGACATTACAATATCTGTAGAAAACAAGGCGTATTTAAACTGAACGTGTAGCATTAATTATTAACACAAATACAATATTAATCCAAATATACATGAACAGGTAATTGTGAGGTAATCGCGTGATGCGGGCATGTGGTAATTAATTGCGTATCAGAAGTGGCGTATTACAGTGTCAACATTTACCCCTTTATTGCGGTACAATAACTCCGGTAACACACTGAGAGACAATGTAGGTATCTCAAATAACACGAAATTAAAAGAATATATCATATTTGTGTATTATCTTAATTATATTGCTTTCCTCAGGGTTTTTATACTAATATTATTTAAATAGACATGTTTCCTCTGTTTGGTTTTCAGGTCTCAAATGCTACAAGTTCCGCTATGTTTTTTAAAAATACTAGTGACTAACTAAAATAAGGGCAAATTAAAACTAAATATAAAAATGTTATTCTTCCAAATAAACATTGCAATGTCACCTAAAAATATTTTTTTACTGTCTTTAAAATAATGCTTAAGCCTCAGTGTAATTTCAGCTTAACCCACGCATTGAACGGTTTACACTTAATTAAGGAATTAGTTTACGCCAGAACGAGATGGTAGATAGCGCGTGTTTCGTGCATCGAACGTGTTAGGGTTTCATAATACACGGACAGATTGAATCACGTGTACACCCTGCCTTACTTCCTGGGCTATTTGCGGACAAAAGATAATTTGTGTTTCAATTGGAATTCCTATGTAACTAACAAAACTATTGAAAATATATATCTCAAAAATAATTACAACCAACACTAATGCGTTATATTAAGTTATCCATGAACACAAAGTGCAACTCACACTTTTGACAATAAACCTTCTTGAGCAGGATTTATCTCGATAGGAGATTATTCCGCGTAACTGTATCCGGCAATAACAGTACACACGCTAATGCGGCGCGTGCGCACCGACACTATGAATACTATGCTGTGATTGGTGGAAGTGTGGACACTGATTTATGAAAGCTTGCTTTATCATATGCGTTTGTGGACATTCCATGACTTGAATATGTTAAACTTTGATATTCTAAGGACTTCAAGAAAACAGGCTATGTAGTGGTGCTTTTGATCATTGAGGTATCTTTAAACAAACTTGCAGAAGTATTAAAATATCTTATATATTAAGTCAGGTCCATCTAATAGTAAAGATTTAATATAGGTTTGTATTCGAACATAGTATTTCCGTAAACTATGATCTAACACAACATTATTTTGCATGTCAATGATAAATAAGCTTAACCACAAGAACACACATTGTATTGAAAGTAGGACATCACCCACGCGACTGACATACGCTCGTGATATCAAATCTCAGCTGTTATTTCACGAAAATTACATTATTACATATTACATTAATTTCCTAACACCAAAATATTATTTTTAATAAAAAAACTGAAACCATCTCAAGCTTTATTATTCATAACAATAATACTAAAAATCCCATTAACTTTATATCCATTTCATTTTATTATTAAAATATTGCTATCATAGAATACGTTTCATACAACTCATAAAGCCCAATACAATTAACTCTACCAATTAAATTGCCGTCCAATAAACAAAAACCTGCATCACTCTACATCACGACTGCTCTATGAATACAAATACTTGTATTAACTATAATCTTAACTAATAACTATAGAATATAAACTACAGGTAACTAGTATGAACCCAACATTATATAACACATGAAATAAGTAACAGATATAAGCGTTTAGACATTTTTTATATGAAGAAAATCATTTCAGGAAGACTCTTTACTTATAATTTTCTTCGTTTTGATGCTTTTTACAGAGAAACTCTATTTCGTACATTTTAAGACGATATATGACAATAATCTTAACAAGTTCTAGGATAAACCAATAAGTGTGAAAACACAAAATAACAATTCATAATCGTAACGCAAAATGAAGCAGCTAGACCTGCGCGTGCGCAGAGACACGCGATCGTACGGAGATAAATAGTAGAGGCGTTTGTACTCCGCTGTAATGGCTTTTCGCTACCTTAACAGCTAGTTAGTTTTATGAACTATATTCTAAACATAGAATGCATTCATGTAATTTAAATTTATGTAATCCTCTAATAGTTATTACTCTAATGTATGTGACTCTACCGAGTGCTTTCTCTTGTTAAACGATAAAGTTATGATTAAATAATAAATAAATATGCCGTGTGTTTCCACGCCAATGAAATTTAGCGCTTATACTAGAAAGTTTGTACTATGAACACACATCCATAAACTTTATATTTCGTAAATACAAGCACTAAATCTAAACATCACCCAGACCCTAGAAAAGTACTAGTTTTTATTTTAAATATTTTTCTAGTGTATGGTTTGAACCAACGACCTCCTGCACATTAGACTTAGACAAAGTAAAGATCACGGCGCCAGTCGATCGTCATTTGTTAAGAATTTCTTAAAATATACAAAATCCTAAAGATTTGCTATTGTTTTATATTTGTTTGTTTGTTTGTCTTTGCCAATGGACCTAAACTGTGTGAGGCCATTACGTCATACCATGATCATTATTATGTATTCTATTTCGTATTAGTGTCTTGCAACATCGCATCGTGCATGTATCGCTGTTTTGATTAAGAGAGCTGTCGTTTCGCGAACTTTAAATGGATTTATATTTTCCTATTATGCATATCCTAAATCATGCATGACTTTAAAATGATATATATTTTGTAAGCAGAACAAGCACGTAGTCGCCAGTCATTGTATCATTACGTAATCCCATATGTCTTAAGATATCTATCTGCCCACGTCTTTAAAACTCTTTATTTTATTATGATTTCAAATTCAAATAATATTATGTGCATAAATCTTAGTCAAATAAAATAAACTTTCATCTATTAATAGCTTTAAAAGAAGCTCATAAAAAAAATTGGCTTTATCTAACCTGAATAATGAAAATGCTTAATAAATAATAATAATATTTATAATCAAATCTCAAAACAAACCCTTCACTCAAATGATTGTAACAGTCATGTCGACACAGTTATAAAAATAAACTGCAGTATTTATGACTGCTAATAACCAAGTATGTTTGTGTTAGTCAGTGACAACGCACATTATAACTCCACTTAGCTGGTCTTAGGATTTACAAGCAAGTGTTTGGTTTAGATTTATTATTTTAAACCATATGAACTATAAATGTTACATTTTTTTTACAACCTGACTAAAGGAACATTAAGTCTGAGAAAACAGACTAGTACTACTGAGTAGTAGTTTTTAAAGTGCATGTTAAAAAAAAACTACTATTACTACTTGTTAAATGCGTGTTGTTTATATGACTTAAATTAGTATATAAGTTAAAACAGCGGCAAAACGCTAGTTAAATACATAAATCATTGGTGTTTGAGCTGTTTCAAGTAGCTGATTTGAATAATTGCACGCGCAGACGCATCGTCATGATCTTACGATAAACTGATCGCAGGACCAGATGTGAGTTTATTTATATTTGTTTAAGGGCCCTTTATACTTAGTATGTATTGCTTTTTACTAAGAATTTACAATGTAAGCCGTTATTAATTGAGTCATTGCTTATACAAAAGCTAATATTTTTGCATATTTGAGGCATTGTCGTGTTGAAACAGATTACCTAAATTTTATGCTGAGCCTGTGTGTTTATTCTTATATAATTATGTTATTATCAAATTTATTATTATAGATATACAGTTCCAGTTTTTATTGTTAAAAAACAATATATAAAATAACTACCTTCTAGCTCAAAATGTAAGAAATCGTGGTCTAAGAAAGCATTTCTCTATTCCATATTTTAAACTTCTCTGCTCTATTAAGTACAACAAATTTGTATGTAAACCTATTTGTCATTTATTAATGTTTATTTCTGCAACAATTTTACCATAAACCTTTGTTGCTACCTGTATAATACACAATAGTATTCATGCGGTCGTCTGTACAGTATCGCGGTCAGGAATCGCGCCACCATTACCAGCGACAGCCTCCACAATTGACTGATGTAGCGAACACAGATCTGCGTGCGCGCATTTATTATTAATGGCTTTGGAATGTTACAGACATGGCGAATTATTGACGCTGACTAATATTACGGGTAATATTTTATTAATGTATCTCAGTACTTTATGACTATTATCCCAAAAATCTAACAAAATAGGTCCTACACTAATTAGCTAGCTATTTAGAGCTACTTATTCCGAAAGTCCCAATACTTATCAAGCAAAACCATAGTCCATAGTATAGTCATGAGCAAACAAATAACAAACCTTACTTACAATGCTTTGTTAATAATACAAAATCAAAAGCACTCGCACATAGCAATTTACAGCGATTATTGTCAAACACGACCATACACGCATACACCCACGTCTAGATGAGGTCCTGCCTTATACGGATAATTAAATATTTATGGGTTCCTAGTCATTAGGTTTATGACTGGAAATAATAATCAATATATTACTTATCGCGTATCTAGTATATGATAAGTCATAGATAAATTAACATTACTTTCAAAATGAAATTAATTTTACTAGATTCTTTGATGTACGCCTATTTAAAATATATTTTGATATTGTAAAGATATTTTAGAGTTAAATTATAAATGTTTTAGAGTTAAAGTAAGTTTCGGAAAATATAGCTGAATTAAATGTTGCAGTTATTAGATGAACGCTGATGTCCTGAGGGCAGCTCCCGCATCTGATAATGTTGGCTTTCTACTTATACTACTACAACTGTTGACTTTGCATATTTTAACTATTGTCTTAAACTCACAAACATGCGATATGTTAAATTACATTGAAATTGAATGTCTTGATTTCAATCTTCATTTGCTGTAATGTAAAGTTGTACCGGTATTAATAATTAAAACAAACTAATCTCTTGACTTTTGCTGTATTTGTTCGTATTGTTCACGAAACTGATTTTGATACAATGGATTGAACAAGTAACTTAAATATCTAAGTTTGACTTGTGTTAGATTAAATATTATAACAGAAACAATTTAATGTTAAAAATATAATTTTGAAATTTTTCATTGCAATTATTTAATAATATTAAAACTATTCATAAATTCTTCTTTAATGACTGTGTTGTAGACACATAGACTTTACACAAGTAGATTTTAATTAAATAACATTACATATATATTTAAATGAATATACTTGCCAAGTCTAAATATAAAGTGGCTATTTTGATCTCAAACACTTTCTATATGAATTGTAGGAGCACGCATTGTTGCATTACAGGGATTGGAAAGTATTTCCCGGGGCGATACCAACACATGCGCAGGCGCAAGTGCCGTTATAGCGAAAGTTAGAGGGTCTAGGACATTCGCTAATTAGTTTTTGTGTTCAAGTAATTAATGATTGGTGGATATTAATTTATTTTCATTAAAGACGAAATAGCCCATATACATTTCTAGTTTAGTATTTTCAAGCGAATAATTACTAGAAAATAATAAATATTTAGAATAAATATTTGTCACTTTAGGATATTTAATTCCATTAATAATTGACATTTACATGACTGAACAATTCAATAACATATTCAGGATTTTTATACTATAATCATCCATAAACTTTACATTAATAAAGTTTATAATTTATATATTTTCCTATACATAATTTGTAGATGCATTCATTGTGACATTATTAATAATTTATTCAGTATGATGTGTGCATAAAAGTCGTTTCATAATAAGCAATTATAGCATTTGCTAAATCCGCTTATGTTATTAAGTTTATAATATAATCTCTAAGCATATTAATAATATACTTGCATATTAATTATGTTAACAAGATCGGAAAAGCTAAGGCGGCTTATCTCAAGATCGAACTTGAACAAGACACGAGAATTAAATCAATATTATCTTATCTCTGCTACCTCATATGCGGTTCTTGTTAGTGAAGGCACAGAGTCGCCTTCTATATACAATATAATTTATTATATGAAAATAATTATATCAATTTGTTTCGTAAGCAAATTAAATAGAGGAAACATTATTATTTATGTGTATAATTTAATTAACGTAGGCGCAAAATCAACTGGAAAATATATCAAATCTATGATATACTTGTACCAAAATTATATTTTAATAGCCGTTATATAGTTACATACATAGTTCGCAATCTTTTTTATGGAATCTAAAACTAATGTAACTTTGATATTTTTTAATATTATTACAGGAAATATAAAAATTATTAAATAATAGACAATGTGTGAACTCCAACAAGATATCTGAGATACAGTTATGGAATACAGAGTCAAAGATTGCAATGTAGATGTTAGAAATGCGTTTCTCCGAGCAGAGTATTTGTTTTAGAAATAGCGATCATAACTTTAGTAAAAAGACATAATACCCCTGACATAATAATACATTAAAATCTACTGCAAACCAATTTTTCAATTCCTAGATAACTGACTTCAGGAATAACATGTATATTTTAACAGAAATTCTTAAGATATGTAAAAAATATATAAGTAGGTATGTCTTATGAGAATTAAAAAATAGCGACCTGAAATGCAAAATAAATATATATGTGTATATATATGTGTATATATATATAAATATATATATATATATATATATGTGTATATATATATGTATATATATCAGTATATGTACATATATATTTTAAAAAACAATATTCAAAAAAATATTCTGCATATTTCCAAAAATGTATATATTTTAAGTATCAAATGCTAAATATAACATATTATATCCTGTCTAAATTCTTAAAAAAAACATTTAAAAAATAGACTAAAAATCAACAGTTGCAAGAAAAAAATATAGAAAATATTTTTGTTAAAAACTACAAAATTGATACGTTGTGTTTTTGTTTTGTTTAGACCATGGCGGTTGTTGCAATACATATGCAATAGATATGTATATAAACCGTCAGTATTTTGTTTGATATTAATGATTAAGTTGTTAAATTATAAATATACAATAATAAATTAGTTCGGTTATAATTTAGACACATATACAAGGCAACATTTAGCCGAAGACAATTATAACAAAGACGAGTTGTCAGATAAGGACAAAGGTTATTCAATATAGTATACTAAATTGATTAAGGCAAGCAGGGACGATATAGTTCATTTAGCAGAGCGACGGAAACGAGCTCCAAAAAGACACAAGTTCAAATCCATATTGAAAATGAAAATGTAAATTTTACGATTATTTTCAATAAACATAAGTTTTCTCTAACCCTTTATGATACACACAAACCTTAATTGGATCCAATAAGTAAATGAGGAATTTAATTAAAACATGCATGTATTTGCATACTTGCTTTAATAGTGTAATCGTGGTAGGACGTGGAGCAATCCGTTAAAATTAAATGGTAATATCAGCCGTGCATTCGTGAGCTGATTTTCTAATTTATTATTATGTATACAGAATATGAGACGCTGCATTTGCTCTTATGTATATAATTACTATTTTATGCCTATGTACTTAATTATGAATTATGATTACAATTTGTTAAACTTTTATCAAGTTATGTATAGCTTTTGCCAGTGCTCGTGCCCGCGCGGAATATTGACTACAGAGTAGAAAATACGCAAACTGTCGTTTTTAGACTTACAAACCAAAAAATGAAATTTGCATTAGTAGGACGTAAAGCGATTATTTAATACAAAAAAGAGAAAGAAGAGAAAAAAATAATATAGTAATTATTTACTAGATTTAAGCACCTATTACACCAGTCAGTAAAGTATTACATATGTAAATTAACCTTCGGAAAATATTAAGATAAATATAAAAATATGATAGAAATATTCTTTGGACATCATACCAAGATATAACGTTTCTCAAAATTTTATACACAGAAAATTTTATATATACACACACACACACATTACTTGATTTAATTACTTACATTTTTTAAAGTGCATTTTAATTATAGTAAGATACCAAGTATCGTTAAACATTCACCAAATTCAATTTTAATGGATTTTGCAAAAACCTACTTACAACCATTCTTATAGCTACAGCAATACAACATACTTAATAAAATAAACTGTCTCAAAGATTAGTGTGTTTAGATTGACATATTTGACAAACTTCATTCAATATTCATTCATCTAGATCGATTCTCCAAATTATACATAAAAGTTAGTAAAAATGTTGTCATAAGTAATATAACATGTGTGATTTACATGAGATATGAGAACAGTAATAAAAAAATATATAACGCAGGTCGTTGACTTTTACAGGAAGTGTATGTACTCTATAGATTTTGATTTATCTGCGAGTGTAAACCGTGCATCATGAACGGTATGGATTTATACATTTGATATTAATTTAACTGTTACTACTTGATACGCATGGAGATGCATTTCTAATAAAATATATATTTTCATATTCACACAGACAAACATGATAGTTACAGTGAAAGCTTTCTTTTTTTCTTTAACCCGAACCCTAGGAACCCTAGGAATATTATAATAAAGCTTCACTTAAAACATTATAAATAAAACAAATAACTTTCAAATGACATAAATTTTATTACATACAGAATATTTCAAAGGAATACAGGCAATACAATGTAATAAGTACATCAACTGACATCACAAATCATTAAAATACATTAGACGATAACAAAATATCATACATTAGTAAAAACATTAATATCTAATAATAATACTGAATGCTGTCCAGGCTTATCGCGCTGTGGACAGGCGACGCTGACAGCTCAGAACAGTCTGACTAGTTGCACTACCTTCTGACCGGTTGTATTTTATATATACCATTTAATTATTTAAACCTTACAATGGTACAATCGGTGGATGGTACAATTGGTGGATGGTACAATTGGTGGATGGTACACTTGGTACAGATTATGGAAACAAATATTTACCAGTTATCCGTAATAGTAAACAGAAACCAATAATTATTGGTACAATGCGAACTAGATATAAAAACGCTTAAATATAAGAATCCGAAATAGCAATAAAAGCATATTAAGCAGTTTATTTATAAGTTTTTATAGAGCGGATTTTTTTATGTACCACAAACATATAATACATAATTCGTTTTTAGAATTTTAAATTAGCAAATCATAAGAAATTGTTTCTTATTATATCTTTCTAATAAAATCTTATTTAAAGTTTGTATTTACATTATAAGCATGTAATTAATGAAAAACTACACTTGAAATATTTAGATGATTTAGGTTTCTTTATAAGTTAATGAAATCAAGACTAATAAGTACCGCAAACAAGACTCAAATGCAATAGTAATGAACGCTAGTAAATACTTTCACTGCACACGCGACGCCGCCGAGTCCAGAGTTCGATTCCTGATAACAGAACCTTAATGAGAATACTTGTTAATTGATTTATTATACAACTATGATTATGTCTTGAAAAGTAATAACATAAATCATATCAAATGTCGCTGAGTAAATGATACCGCATGTTTTAAGCTTGATATCATTTAACCCTTCAAGCAAGAACAGCGGCTTACAAAACTTCGGTACAAATTTCTGGAATTATAAGGACATATGATCATATTGAAGTCCATGTTTCCAAAGCGCTGCAACCTATTTTCAGCATCGATGTTGTGTTAAGTGATATCCAGTGGACAAAGTTTCTACCCCGGACAAGTCATTTGCGAATACCGAAATTCATACAGAGACATTATCCTGTAATCTGAGATCCTATGGTCTATTAGTTAACAAACCTGCAGGCTGTATTAAAGGTCGTCGGTTTGATTCTCAAATAGAACATCATTGTATTATCCACAGATCAAAGTAAGTAAGTTGTCCAAAGTGCAAGTACTTTTTATCCGTTTTACATAATATACAATCGCATAACTAGTTATTCTGTAGTGTGTTTTTATAAATAAATAAATAAATAAGTAAATAAATATTTTTTACCACCTAGACCACCATCTAAATCAAACGATAAACTTAAGTGACTTAAAAAGTGGAAATAAAATTACTTAGTTCTTGAATGCGAATTTAAAACACTTCCGTAACTTAAATCCTAGTCAATTACGCTAACAACTGTCGAAGACAACACAATAGTGTATCCTGTTACCTAGGATCGGGAGATGAGAGATACCCCATCTGATCGAGCCGGATATCATCCTGCAGCATCCTTACCTTTTGATAATAATTAATTGAAAATATAACGGATATTGTTGAAATTTCGGTGTCTTATGATTTTCTTTAATCATATCATTACATTTATAATATTAAATTAAATCTATTTAATATTTAATACATTTTTATATAAATAATATTCAACTTAAAATCAGGCGTCAACCTTGTCTACATATGGAGATAGGTCCATACACATATCTTCAGAGAAATTGAAGATGGATTCACCACCAGATTTAGAGATCCCATACTTCAATCGAGAACCTGTAACCAGAGTTCTACCATCAAAGATAATTCCATCAGCAAAAGCAATTACTTAGAGCGATTGTAATTAAATTCCCCTTTGCAATAAATAAGCTACTCGTATTGAGAGAAACCATCAACGATTATGTTATCGAAAAATGGTTCTTATTTTAATGGGCATAAGGGGCAGAAGGGTGTCATTTTTATTTTGTAAGCGCAGGTAGGTTCTGGTTAATAAATATAGTGTTGACATATGAATACTGCGCCTGCGCACAATGCGGTGTCCAGCGCGCCATGCTGTCGCTCGCTGCCCGTAAATCCGCGAATCAGCTTTATCACCTGAATCTTAGCAAATGGCTTATAATTTGATGACATACGAAAGAAAAATCATCTTATAAAGGCAGATTTATTACCTTTATAATAAATATATGCTTATATATAATGCAATTTAAATTACGTTATTTTTAATTAGTGCGTTCTGAAGTCGTAACTCTTTATCACTGCAGGCTGTTATCTCAAGATTGTTGATTAAAATACGTAACTGTTGAGTCATATTAATAAATATAGTTTATGGTTCATTTATTTTAATACGAAAAGTGCGTTTAAAATCTTCAAACCTTTCTGTGTAGTTGTACTAACTATTTTTTTTCTAGAGCCTTGTCTATATAAATAATTAAGGACTTGACTTTATTTGTTTCTTTTAAATATACTTTTCCAATAATTTCACTACAGTACTATAAGTAAAAGGTAAATACGATATATACGATAAAATAATAACAGAGTAATGATACAATCTTCCTTACCCTGTCTCGGGTCTCCAAACAAGCATAGTAAAGAGCCAGATTTGCATATCGATAAAAACCTACAGTTACTCTCTATCTCAAGGCCACTTGCCATCTGTGATTTAATGGGTCGCCCGGCATTAATTAACACGTACGAATGTTGTGCGTCCGCTATAAATCTATCGATGTCGATATGTCGATAGTACACGTCTGTGCTGCCGGTCGGAACGCACTGTTTATAATTGCATGATGTCTCAAACCGATATTGTTGGCTGTCTAACATACCGGTTAATATATCTAAGGACTGAGTCCCGTTACAAGTTGTTAGATAAATGTAGGCTGCTCTTAATGTAAAGCTATTTTTGGCTTCATATATTTTAGGGATAATAGAAACTTGATAATCATTATTTTGCATGTTGTGTACCAACCTTTACATATCTTACTATGATTCAACAGATTGTACTAGCCATCATTATGTTATTATATTATTTGTATTATAAGAAATTATTTTTCCAAAAAATTAACCAAACAAGGATATGTTAAGTAACTCTGTTTAATTGCAATGTCTAATTAGTTTTAAAAACTTATTAATAATTTTATACGTTTATTAACTGTTTAATGGCGTATTCATAAATGATGCAAAGTGGTTTGAAGTATGTAATAAAAAATATTTCTTACATGCTTTTACACACTGTTTCGCTTACTTGACAAAACAACATTTTGCCGATTTAAAAAGAAACTCATTACATCCCATGTCACATATGGCATAATGCTGTCAGTGTCAACTTTGACATTGTTTAGTTCAGAGGAGTAAAAAGAACAAAAAATAGTAACCATGTCAAGGCAATTATAGAAATAAGATTAAGTTTTAAGTAAGCAAATTTTTTTTTAATCAAAAACAACCAAACAGATCGACAGCAGACAAAAAAAATCAATATTAAGAGAAACCGATAAACGCATTCGCAAGTATCAATTAAGGTTCAAAATAAAATTGTAATCATTAAGTGTGATAATACATTCAAATAAGATTTATTCAGTTAATTGGTACACTTTGTGTTTACGGCCGTGGATCAATTACATGCATATCCTTTCACAATAAAACGCTAAAGGCTACATGGGAATTTAATAATGTAATCCCTCATGTAGGCTTTCTTTAGCGGAAGTCGAATATTACATGTAAATGAAAGGACAAGGTTTGCTCCAGGCTGCGACGTTTTATTAATCTGAGCCGTGAACTGCGGTAATGTAACTTATATGGAAATAGGTAACAAAAGTAAATACACTTATATATGTAAATGTGTGTGTAGTGATTTATATGTGATTGTGTAGTGCCTTAAATATAACGGAATGCAACTCTTCTCTTAAATATAGTTTATAACTTGTATCTTTTTTAAATTTTAATTGGAAAAAAACTTATGTCTAAATATTATTAGATTTTTGACATACTAACTATTACCAGTAACTTTTTATGCATCCCTTAAATTTACTTAGAATATAAAAACACAACTGAAAACGCACTACACTACATTTTATTAAAATCCATTGAGTAGTGTTTTTGTAGTGTAATTATTTCAGTAGTAAAAGGTCCTATAAGTGGATGGAGCCAAGAAATTACATCATACCAAGTACATACCATCACAATCCGTCCAGTTGTTTTTCTGTTAAGAACATACAGATAAACCGAATCAAAAAATCTTATACTTTTTAAAGTTATATAAATTATTTAACACTACATGCAATCTCATTTTAACAGACAGATTAAATAAAACACTTCTAAAGGTAAAAAATACATTGATTTCTTCAATTCAGCACCAAGAATTAATTAAAGTAAAATTTGCAATTCTACTACTAAAAGCTTTTACCTCTTTTACATTAAAAAGAATGCAACAAAAGATACAATCAACTGATTTCACTTAACTGGGAATGAACCCGTTACATTAGGAAGTAGTTAATGTTATTAAAAGTAATAAACTACGACGTCTTTACTGCTCACTAACCACTATAGGACATGTCAATACAAACATAAAACCCATAAAACGAGAGCAAACTCGATTTTATTATTTACTGATTAAAGACCGCTAGACTGCGCGCGCGCATATACTTTAGCAACATATTAAAATTCATGTTAAAGTATTGTAAATACATGACTAGCTCAGAACTCTATAAATGTTGTCAAGAATTCTTTTGTTTATTTATTTTTAAAATAACTCACTAAAACTCATTGTAAACTATAATTAAAATATATTTCTTATTAATTTGGCTCTTATTCTTGTTTTATCTTTTTATTCTTAAATATATACTTTATTATAATTTAAACTAAAACTGTTATTTCTGCATAGAATATTATAAGTGGGTGCTCAAGCAACAGCTGGTCATAAATAAACTTCTAAGACACCTCATTAGATATCATTATCGATATAACTTTAATTCTAAATGATATTCAACACACATACATCATATATTTCACATTAATTCTCATATCAGTATGGGTAATGGGTTTTCTCCAATCAATTATATATATCGTAAGTGGGAAATAATTTGAACGATTTGCATTTGAAACTTCAAGCAGCTAAAACGAATGGGGCGAAGATGAATTTTATTATACACTAGCTGAGCCTTCAACTTCGTACGCATAGATTTCGATAAAACATACTCGCTAAAGGTTCATCAAACACCGGCAAGTAGTTTTTGCTTGTAGGAGTATTTCTAGTTATTATTATATATTTTTGTATTTTTAATCACACATATTTTTTTACAGAGTAAGTAGTCCCATATCGTATTTTTTTATTAGAAAGAGTATTATTATTCCTTGATGGGCGGATCACTATATAAATTTAAAAAAATGTCCGTTCACAATGATACGAAAATAAGAGATTATTAACTTCAGTATTTGTTAACCGATTTTACTAAATTAAAAACACTAGGTGTAAAAAGAAGCCCATGCCCATGACAAAGCATTCCCGAAAACCTCATCCAAACCGGTTAATCCGTTTCTGAGATTAGCGTGCACAAACATACAGACATACAAATAAACAGACAAACGAGAGAGAGAGAGAGAGAGAGAGAGATTTTAATACCTCATGATTTTTATGTGTAATACATAAATATTTCAGGCTTGGAGTATTTATTTATTTATTTATTTGGGAAACACAATATTTACACCCTTAAAAATAAAATTAATAATTAATACATAATATCAATAAAGTTTCCACTGTTACAATAATAAACTAAACATGAACTTAAAAAGTAAAAATAAAAATAATATTAACAAATAATCAAAATAAGTTGCAAAAAAAAAACAAAATAACATTTATAAGAAAATAATAATAAAAACCCAGAAATTAGAACACACATTGCAAAAATAATAAATAAAAACGTTATAATTAACGAAAATTTCCTTTAAAATACTAATCTTGTCATTAAAGATGTCGATGTTATGACAAGTGTTATTAAAGTCACGACAAGCTCGAGATATAAATACATTATTTTTGGCTTTACATTTGTTAAACGGTATAAAAAATAACTTATTGTTTCTGGAACTCAATCTAGGACATTTGAATTTCACCTCACTGAGAAGGTAATCAACAATACTATTGATAATTTTATACAAAAATAAGAGGTCCGTCAGTTGCTTTCGAAAAAAATAGTGTTTAAATTTCCGGAATTGTAACCAGAAAATCCACCCTTATAAGTTAGATATTTTTTAAATTTATTTTGTAATTTCTCTACTGTATCAATGTGAACTTTATATAGTGGATCCCAAACCGTAGAGGCATATTCAAGTACTGACCTCACGAAAGTATTAAATAAAAGTATAAAAGTCGAGGCTCTTTTAAAATCCTTACCCACTCTTAAAATAAAACCTAACATTCTATAAGCCTTCGACGATATGTAATTAACATGTAAAATAAAAGTTAGCTTACTGTCTAAAATTACACCTAAATCTTTAACCTTTCACATTAACGAATCCTAGTCAAATTATCATTATTAATTTTATAATAGTGTAAAATGGATTTCGTTTTTCTAGTAAAGGTTAAACAGTTTTTAACATTTAAATAGAGACAATTTTGGTGACAATAAATGGCAAGCTTATCTAAGTCTTCTTGTAGTAAATTACAATCCTGAATGGACTTTATCGACTTTATCGTCTGCATACAGCAGGATTTTACAGTTATCAATGACACTAATAACATCTTTTACAAAAAGATTAAACAGCAAAGGTCCAAGATGAGAGCCTTGTGGATCTCCTGACTCAACCGGTACAAAGTCGATCAAAAACCTCGCACTGTTACGGTCTGACTACGATCTCTCAAATACGAGATGAGCCATCTCAGAAGATCTTCATGTATTCCACAAGATATTTTTGAATTAACAAAATGTGATTAATTTTGTCAAATGCTTTTGAGAAGTCCATATACACAACATCAACCTGTCCACCATTATCCATTTCTACAGCAACTCTTTGTGTAAATTCGCAAAGATTAGACTCAGTTGACCGTCCAGTAGTAAAACCATGCTGCTGTTCTATTATCGTAGATCTTAAGGTAGGAGGTATATATGTAGGTAAGGTATATACTATCGTATATAATTTTTTCGAATATCTTAGCAATAATATTTAATTTTGAGATAGGTATTTAGTTTTGGATGTCGTGTTTATCTCCAGACTTATAAATGGGTACAATAAACGATTGCTTCCCGAGTTTTGGTAGTTTACCATTTCGAAGGGACAAATTAAATCTATATATATAAAGAAGGATGTTTGTATATATGAAATCGATGAACTCAGAAACTATTGGACCGATGATTATGAAAATTGGTATGTATATGTATTTTTCCACGGAGAAGGTTTATATAGTATGCCCATTGATGTAACTCGCCACCAGGCGGCGCTGTCAAATATCGACTTCCGCCCCGTTCAACCGATTGTCATAAAAATTGGTATGACCATGTATGTTTCCTCGAAGAAAACGAATATGCTATGCCCATTGATGTAACTCGCCACCAGGTAAAGTAAGGGTTAGCCCAGCGAAGCGGGCTGGGTTCGCTAGTAAAATATATAATGGCCTAGAAAGAGACTTATGACAAGACTTTAAAAAAAAAGATGGAATTCCGTCAGGGCCACACCCTTTGTTAGGATCAAGGTTTTTGAGATATCTTTCAATGGTTAAAATCGAAAAGTTAACGGAACGAATATTTACGATGCTCGGAAATTGTGAAGCATTTAGAGTAAAAAAAAGTATTATTATTTTCCTTTACTTTTATTGCCGGTTGCCTTTTGGAATTTAGACACAATATTATAAAATAACTTACATTATTATGAATTGGTTATAAATTACCTCAAATATAATAATTACTTACTTACTTTGAATTCATTTAAGCACGTACTCGTTCATTAAATAAACAAGGTTACAACTAGATTGTGTAAATTGAATAACAAATAGGTTACATCGTCTAATACCCCATGTAATAATATATTTGATTGCTTCCTCGTTTAGTTAGTAACCTGGTTAGTGAAATATATTAAACTAATAATAATCGTAACAGTATAATTATTTTTAGGTAAGTGAGAATTATATAAAAAATAAAAACTGTCGCCTAAACTTTAGAAGCAGTTATGTGAGAAAACTTGAGATTTTATTATATATATTTTGATTGATATAAAAAAATATGATTTTGGAATAAATATATTAAATGCAACCAAATAAAAATATAAGAATTTTTGCATTTCAGATACTAATTTTAACAAACATTACTTCCGACCATATTACTTAAAACTGACAAACAGAAACACATAACCTACCTAAAGCATTACCTTCCATATCCTAGAAGTAAAATTTATTATCACATCTCGAGCTGTCCTTACAATCGTAGTCCGTATGCAAAACAAAACAAGCAATACATCAGAAATGGACATGCGGCATATATTAAGAAATACATCAATCAAGGCTTCCTAACGAGTAGTTTCCCATGTACATGCAGAGGCAATAATTTAGATATACCGACGTAAGTCATACCGGCCGTGGATATAAACAATATGACATATAGTGCAGCCCCGAGCTTGTTAACATTCCTATTCACACTTTGGTTATTACTTATTTAGAAACTATTACGTATTATTTAATTTATTTCTTTGCACATTTTTAAGTCTAAATATAGTTTCATTTTATAGATAATATTATTCAATTATTCTACAACAATCAATCTAATAAATTATTTATTTATTTTAATTATTTATTTATTTTAGTATAAAACACAATATATGTAGATAAAATGGGTTTAATATCCTATAATGTTATGTATATTATTTGTGTTTAAGACTTCAATTACTACTATTTCTGGAATGGGTAGGAAATGAACGTTCCGTAAATACCTGAAGGCTGTCAACAGATGTTGATCTTAAAAATATATATCATTTTAGCCAAAAATAAACACATAATTTTTCAAACCACGTGTGAATTACGTAAAACAACATAATTCATAAAAACTATTTTTAAGGAATAACAAGCGTATACAATCAAAATAATATAAGAAAAATTAATCACACAGCAATCTCTAATACATTTGTACTCCAGATCCAGTATAAATATGAAATATAAAAGGTGTGTAATTTTATCAGACACTTGAGTCATCATGAATTTCATGTCAAAACCCCGGTAGTAGGGGCAAGAAGTAAATAACAATCTGCGCAAACGAGCGCGTGTGTTGACACTGCGAGTATCTATCAACACAAATCACGCTCGTGCTCAGAGCAATCCGCTTAATTGTTGAGCAGATCCTCTGACAACATTCACAATGAGTAAGTGATACTGACTCACTACCACAGCAACTTCCACCTGCAAATATACTTTTTTATCCATAATTTCAGAGAAATCTTCTACCATTGTATCGCTCGTTCTTTCCTTTGATGGCTTTTTTATGATCCTGTAATGCATAACCAATGCATCTTCTGTTAGTTTGTACTCAAAGTCTATAAAACTACAGGAAAGTCAAACATAAACAAATATACTTTGTAACTGATAAGGGTTGTTCCAACTTCGTCCAGATTTTGCTCCATAAATAGTTTCTAAAGAATTTGAACATAATCAAATATACAATTTTGTACAATTACATAAAATAAGCGAGTACAATTTACATTGCGATAGTATCGTAGTGCGGTTTATCTGAGTGGGGCACGAACTTATTTCGCCATTACCGACTCAGCTGATAATCTGCCACAGTCGACATGTCGCCAACAACTGGTACTACGATAATGAAACTAAATTACCTATTCAAAGAAGAAGCATTGTTTAAACCATTAAGAAAATTGATTAAATTTTGTCAACATTTATCGCCACACATTTCTCAATTGTAAATTCCATCAGTTCTTTTTTACTATCTCAAATAGTAATAGGTGAAGTACCTGATCAATGGTACAGTGAACCACAATCTCCTGGGTGGCACAAACTTTCCATGGATCTTATGTATACAAGTTATTCCATGGTTATTAAAACACAAAACAACCATACATCATTCCACCATATATCATCATTCAAATTCAGTTCCAATTTACGTTGCAAATACAAGAACATGCAATATCCATATTTATAGAATCCTCCAACTCATAACTAAGTTCCGTGACAGTGATCTCAATAAAATATTACTTCGTTAACAAATCATGCAACCACATATGTATGTGTTGGTTTTGCATTCCGTTACTCCGAATCGACGCTAAGACGTATTTATGGTCTGCGAATGGAATAGAATGGTATTAGTTCTATGACTCCGCTACTTATTTCAAACCATTTCCATAATCTTATGTAGGAGGGAAAACATAATGATGTCCTATAACTTTACACATGACATTTGTATTCGTTTGAATCAACGTAAAATAAGGGTTTTTGGACTTTTACCTTTACCTTTATAGAACACAGATTAAGTACTTGCATAGATTTCAATTTTGAGAAATTTGTTTCGGTAAACTAATATTAACAATATTTGAAAATATCTTTAAACATATATAGCCATGTAGAGCTTATTTAAATTTATATAAATATAGAATGAAAATAAACAGATACGGGCAGGGACTCGAACCTGCGGTTTCTGGATAACCGTCCCGTCGCTCTACCAATTGAGCTATATGTGACCGTCTTAATTTTTCATTATATATTTATATAAATTTAATATCAATAAATTTAATTTAATAAAAGCTCTCTATAACATTAATTAAACTGTATACTAAAATTAGTAGGAGCTATTTATCCGACATCTATAAGGTTGAAATATAACATTCCAATTAAATTTCTTTTATTAAGCTTTCAAAAATGTCACAATATTTATAACCCGAGGTTATTAACCAGAGAACAATCACTGCCTTTAATACATTATAATATACCTGCTAGGTTTAATATTAGGGTAACCATGACTTTACCAGAAACAGTAAATATCAAAGTTTGTACAGTATTTAAGTAGTATCAGAGTTTGTTTCTATTATTGTTGGCTAACGGTAGCTAGTAGTGTCATCATTCAAAATACCTAGATAGTTTAAATTTAAATATTCAAACACATTACTTATATTTTTTATCATATTGATTCATTAATTCGCCAAAAAAAATATTTTAAGAAATATACAAAATTTTGCGGTTCTAAGAATACAGGTCATGGTAAAAATGTCTTATACAAAATCATAGAGTTTCTATAAGCCTAGTAAAGTTCGATTAAGCGTGTCCGCGGCCGTGGGCGAGTAGTAGCGCCCACGGTCTGAAGGACAATGTACCGTAACACCGACGAACAGCTTGATCGGATTTCGATCCTTGTCACACTTAACGGTAAGCGTTGTTTAGAAATACCTTCAAATCAGAAACTACTTAGTCCTAACATTACATTCATTGTTTTAAAAAAATGCCATACACTTTTATTGTTTATTTATGACGAAACTATAGATTTTATACTTCTTATTATAAAATCACTTTAGATAATTTAGTTTGATATTTTGTTGGTTTGATAATTTGTTATTAGTGTGCACAAACCCTAAGAACCACTTTCTGATCATCCCGTATATAAAATCCCGTTCTGTTTCTATTTCGCATTATATAGGGCACTAGGAACACCTGATTATCAGCATTGTGCGCTCGCGCATGTACTCTCTACAAAACACAATAAATTATACTAGTTGCATTTACTCGCAGCTAAAGAGAATCCTCTCTTCATCATACTTAATTACGGTATAGGTTTAATAAATTACTTTTTCATAATTTTTTTGAGAACTATATTTCAGTTGTTTATATTTTGTTGATAAGAGTTAAGTTAAGTTTTCGAAGCAAACATGGTGTCTTGGAGAAGATTGTCTTTACGCCAATACTCATAAAACTATAATGATTGATGATGATGGAAAATACGTATTAAACTATTAAATTTTAGCTCCATAAAAGTCTAGAGCAGGATACGTTTGTTGTTAAATAATATAAAAGAAAAATATTTTTTTTCAATTATATTGTCTCAATAAATTTATCAGAGACAGACTTTTAAAAAAACAATCACTTCAAGGCAATGGTTGTGTCCGAATTCTTCAAAATAAAATCATAAAATAGGTTCTACTCCATTTAAATAGAAACAATAATAATAATGTCGGACGTGTTACAAAACGTGTGGGTAAATTACTGTGAACTTTAAATTGCAAGCTACCATTGTCTAAATACCAACAGTTTAATATACGTAATGGTCCAAGCGTTACGTGCACGTTCCACGTTACCAATAATGATATTAGCAGCGGTAAATGCAGCATAGAGACATTAGATACACACAAACCTTGTAACCATACGTCTTCTGTATATATTCAAGGAGCTGTAAGTTGATTAGTAACAGAATAAATATTTTTAACCATAAAAGATTTCAAATTGAATAGTAATTGCTTCAATCTCTAAAGTGAATACTTGTACAATGTAATTAAGAAAGTTAATAAAATAAAAGTAGTCGTCACGAGCAGGGTTTAATCCTGTCTATTCTGTGATAGGTTTTTCTCTTTACTTAATTTACTCTTTGGAACAAAATAAATACAATAAGAATATGCTACTGTTACTGCATTGTAGTCCCTTGTGTAACCTCACATGTCCACTTATCTCAAACGGTCACGACGCGAGATCTGAGGCGATTGTACTTTCGCGTCACTTTTATATTGTGCCATTAAACATTACCTAACATTGGCGAACATTGGCAAACATTGGCTCACGTTTCCACATAAATTACGATAATTTAAGGATATGTGCCTACAACGTACCTTTTGAATAAAAGTGGCACAAATATTTGTCCTTGAGCGACCCAAACGTCCATTTATCTTTATGCTTCACGACTATAATTAAAGCTTATTTGCTGTTGCAGTTGTGTTTGCATACATTTTAATTAGGTAATGAATTCCTAAAATCTATATTCCGTATGTAAAATACGACAACACAATATAAAATAACTATATAAAAACAGCTGATAAATCATATCATCAGGTACTTTAATATAACGACTTAAAACTCGAAGCAGCACTTGGAAGTAACTTAGACTAAATTGTCTCAATCCCCCAAGCACGTAATAATACATATCATTTTCACCCATTATCCAATTCATTTGCATATTAACATGAGCTTGCTAATTAAAACCAGACTAGTACCTACATTAACGACATTTCGTAATGGAACTATGAATATATAAATTTAAATACTTTTTATTTATACACCAAGCCTAGTTATTGAATAATCGAGTAAAAGATAATGATATGTTTTTATGAACAGATATGACATAAAAATAGATTATCCGTTACCATAATGGCATATAAACATAATATAAAGGTGCTATAAATATTCCCACGGGACGTTATATATGCAAAATAGCTTTCCTTTAATTCGCCCGCAGCTAAAAGTTACACTGTCAGTAACCGTTTGTTAACTAGAAAGCACGCGTGGTAACTGCTAACCTATCGTATATTCTTGTATGCTATATCTTTATCATTTTATCTTGAAACTTGCAAGACTGCTCTGATAGCTACTGCGGGAATATGCTTAGTTCATAGTAATGAATATTAGGGTAGATTATCTTTTCTTTTATTTTTATATTTAAGTTTTCCACACTCCATAGGGGATGCAGTGGATATATTATTTTTTTAGTCTTGTTTTCGATTGTAACACAAGTATTTACAACATTTTGTTTATTTTTAATTAATAATTAATTCGAAAATAAATAAAAGTTATTATAATTTCAATATTTTAAATCCAATTAAATTTTTCGCTAAATTTTGTTTATAAAAACGAATACTTTTTGCCACCTAAGTTAAATACGAACAAGTCGGACCGTTTTAATATAATATTTACAGATAATAGAAAAGCGTACAAGTTTCTAGACATGTTCAAAGTGTCTATTAATTCATTGGCGCTAGTTCACGTAACGGCCGATTGTCCGGAGGGCGCCACTGGTGTATTAGCTGCGCCCGCTCACCCGCTTGGCACACATTCTCCCTTTATTAGCAATTCTGATACGCGAAAGCGATACTGCGGTCACATAAGTGGAACCTACCGGCCATTTTATCACACTGATATTATTATAGATAGCGCTTTAATAGAATACTGGAATTACCTACCGATAAACTGTTATTGGCCACATAAAATCGGTTGACGTAATAAGCCGTGAGTTTCATATATTTGTCTGACAAATCGGCCATTTTGTGCGGATTATTGCTTCGCATTTGCATGTGTGATTTTGTATCGGTGTACTGGTTAGCTTAAGTATATTGTAATGTATTCTGGTTGGTTTAATGCGAAGCAAATCAATGCATTCAGTGCATAGAGACCTGGGTGCATATTATAATAATGATGTAGAATTGATTTTATGTCAACTGAATATGAAAAGCTTAATATATTGCTTGTATTTCCCGTGGAGTAGTTAATTAAACTACTTAGTCATATTAAATACTTCAAATGCACATTTTACATAAAATTATTTATTATTCCATACAAGATATATAATATTAATTTTCATAATTCAACTGATTATATGAATATGAAAATTTACCACAGTAGTATAAAGGACTTGATGATTCTTTATGTATTTGAAATATAATTTTTCCGATTTAGTTTATCTTAATATATAAGTGTTCTTGGAATCTTTTATTTTTTGTTACAATTATTGTTCCTTAGTTCCTAGTCCACTAGTAATGATAAATAGACGATCAAATCGTGCATTGGATTGAAACCGACAAGGACATGCAAAAACTCTTAGTTTTTACTATCATCTGCTGAGGTGACTTCATTTTACAAAGAATTATTATTTATTTTATTAATATTGTTTACATATAAATTGTTAGGGATGCGCCGAATAGTGAATTCACCGAATAACCGAATATTTACCTAATATTCGGCGCATCTCTATAAATTGTTTTCAAATGTAGGCTGTTAATTGTTATCATTTTAAGTATCAAAAGAATATTGAAAAAGAAATACTTAAATGTTTTTCAAACGAAAAGAGCTGTTATTTTTTATCAATTTATGTGTACAAAGTATATTGAATGAAAACAATATATGTATACAAAATTGTTATATGATGAATTACAGTTTGTGCTACATGGTTAAAAAATCAACTTTTTAATATAAAATTTAAATAAATGTGTATGTGATCTAACGAAAAACATTTCCTGAATTGACTTTCTTAAACATATCTACTACTTATTTATATTACTTGCTAAGGAAAGCATGTCAGTAGCCATCTGGTGCTCCAGGACTATATATCTCCTTAAAAGACAATAATTCACGCATTCAAATTGCTAGCCGCCATTTTTTATATCGCGTGTGTTTCGCGCCTTTTCGGGTGCGGGCGCGTTCTTAATAAAATTAAGCTTTTTAGAATAGAGTTATAAAATATTAGAGGAGTCTTATTTTAAGTCGAAACATAATGACGTTCTTTATAATTTTTTAACTGGGAGATAATTAAAAAATAAGGAAAATATGTTTTGATCACTATATAATATTATTAGGTAGTTACTCGGTGAAATATGTAAAAAAGAAGGAAGTCCACAAACACAAAACAAAGCATATATCTAATGGATCATAAATCTTAGGCTAATTACGTCTAAAATTACCTCAAGCGAGCCACATAGTCTAAGTAAAGCACTTCGTTAGTGACATTGAGATATTATCGCATCATTTACGCCCGCTCTAGTAGTTGGCAACTCTATGCGAACGATGCCATAAATTGTAGGATTTCTTGTGATTCCTTGCCCAATGTTGATTTAACATGGTTTTAGTAATATTGATTCTTTATACTATTGTTTAAGTCACGCAATGTTTAATTAATACATGGCTGTTGTTTCCTGATGTATGCCCATGGCTTTACATTCAATCTTTTTTAGTAATTTAATTATAGATTAATGAACGAATTGTAATTAATGATAGGGCAGTTTTTATGCCTATTAGATATACTTAACTTAGTTTAGTTTTTATTATTATATACATATATATAGTACTAGTGTTTTTATTTTCTTAATTGTTAGAATTATAGGTTGATCCACGTTTCTTCTCTTAAATTTTAAATAAATATAGAATGAAGGATATTATATTATATATTCTTCTCTTACTTTATATCTCATTCATTCAGTCAATATTTTTCAGGAATGCCATGCATAATAAATAAGCAACGTACATAATCTATGAAATTAAAACTAATCGCTACATGTTCTGTACATTATATAGAATTTAAAAAAATATATATAATTTTAATTTTTTTGTCTATTTGTTCGCATCACAGAAAAACTACAAGATTGATTTTTTACCAATATTTGCAGATACAGTTATAATACATACTAGTTCATATATACGATAATTTTAACTACTGAAAAATTGTCTTGAATTTAATTGAGTTGATTTTAACTTATTGAAAAACTAAAAACTATTTTTCGTCCATTTACAATAAAACTAAATGGTGTATGACTTGAATTTAAAGTCCCCCAACTGAAAGTTGCTGGCAAAAAGCAGCTAGTTAAAAAAAAAGCAGTATATGTATTAAGTATCAATATATATTTAATAAATGCAATATATGTATATATATTTGTAATATGTATCAAGCTTTTTACAGACTTTTTAGACCAGTATATCTTTATTCCGAAGTTCTTCTAATAAATCGAACGTAACGCGAAATTCCGCTTCGCTTGCTTCGATAATATTTCGCATAGTTTTGTATTTAATGCCTTGAGCTCGCGAGTTCTTAGTTTAAAGTTTGTTAAAAGAAAAACGTAATTAAGGACCGCTTCTTTAACACGTTAAAATATATTTTAACTGAACATAATATACTTAAGGAAACTCTTTATTGTTTTTACTAACATTTCAATTTGTATTAATGAAATCAGATAGAATGTATGTCCATATAAATTTAAATTGATAATATTTTATTGTAGTAACAAAAAGTAATAGTCATAAACTAGGTACAAGATAACAAAAGCACCGACGTCACACGAAACTCACAACAGCCTCCCATATTTTAAACATAATGATGCTCCTAGATTTACGCAGAAAAGCCAGAATGCATTGCACTGCCATTCACATATCCAACTTACTAATTAAGTCAACAACCGAGAAGAAAGCTGTAACTTTGACAATGTAACTCCATACGTAACAGGCAATTCGCCGACCAGAATCTCTTGAGCCCTGAGGTTATACTGATAGTGGATTATTGATTGAAAATTAGTATCGTAATAAAATTCCCTCGATTCAAGTTATAATGGTGTTGGCAAAAAGCGAAGCCGCGCGCATAGATCTATGCCTATTTAGACACGTCCAAATCGAGACGACGCATGCACAGTGGCTCCACCATATAGAGTGAACAATAGCGCACAAATGACAATCTGACTATTCCGCACTGCCCTCATTATGGCGCCATGCGTGTGCGCAACTGGTTCTGAATAGGCTTTTGCTTATAGAGAATTTTGGCTAAGGATTTACGGTTACCAGCAGTGTGGGAAATTTATGTGAGATATACTAAAATTATATTAAATAGTAACAATGATTCCGTTCTGAATTATAGTAGAATTAAAACATTAAAAACTCTGTATATTTTATCTAAAACAACGTCGTTATATAACCTAATGATTAAAGAGACGGAATATTACAGTAAAGTCCTATCAAGCATGAATTAAATATAAAAACACAAACATTAAAAATAAAGTTAAGCTCACAGCCTCCTTCAAACTTCAGTATTTTCCTACATTTTTAACGTTAGCAAACAATCATGGCGATCCATTATTTTATCTCCACTTCACCTAAATTCAAGCGAGCGAGGCTGTGCGTTTATTCAACCCGATAGTGTATCTCATTAAGCGAACACTCGGCGACGTTTTACGTCATTAAATATGTAAATAGTAGGAATACGAGCGTCCATTCAAGTGACATGTCGCGACGGTTCTGATAGAACTATGACTCTATGGTAATTGACGCTTAACTTTTTATTTATTTTTAAAAGAGCTGTTTATATTTTTCCGCTTTTTATACAATTCAGTCCTTTTTGGACAATCGGTTTCTTTAAATGATAATTTTGTATTCAAATGTCATTAGATTAAAATATGCAATTATCACAACAATTAGTTGAAGTTTATTATTAAAATAAATTAAACACTTTGTAAATAAGTTCTCTTAAATATTAAGACAATAGATTAAGAAATGGGCAACAGATTTATCGAAAACCAATTAATTAACAATTAAATTTAAAGAGACTTTTGCATGCAACTGTGTTCTATTGAGCACAAATAATATATATAGCCCATTAAATTAACATGTAAATAGACATCGCAGAGGCAAGTCTAGTTACAAGAGAAAGTAAATAAATAATAAATATGGTATATTCTATCGGTACCTTGACGTATAGTATTGCTAAACACGTAATTACAGACTGACGCCTGAACGATCTTATATATTCAGAAAATCCTATTAGCTTTATAGCCTTAAGATTTATTGGAATCGATAAAATTTAATAATTCTTGCTTATCATTTTGTATACATGTTGTCTATTTTTAGGTTTGTTTTGCAACTTTATTAATTACATACACACACACATACATTATCAAACATACACATACATTATCACAAACACACACATAAACATATTTTTATTGTGATTGGTAGAATTGTTTTATGGCAACTATAGAACTAAGCAAATAATACTAATGTCTAGATAATTATATTATACTGCAATTCCGCAGTAAAATAACTAACTCTGGCTAAGACCTAGCTAATGAGATTTCACCTGTTGAACTGATCTGATTACAATTTATATTAAGTTTACTTTAGATTTATAGCGGTTGATATGAGGACATTAAAATTTAAAACACGTGGGAGTCAGCCTTGCATTCATCAACTAGACTCCAACGAGTTACTTGGCACTATATCTATATGTTCGACTTGTTAATTATATATTTAGTAATCATTATAAAACAAACTATTGAACTAATTATATTTTTAATTATCAAAACCTTGATTTGTTTCGGTAACTATTCAATAACATCTTTTAATAGGAAATTTAATAATATTATGCAGAAAAATTGATTATGCTCATTAAAGTTTTCTTTGACGGCAGATTTATTTCCCGCACTCTATGTGGCATACACTAAGCTTCTTAGCGACCTGATAGAAAGAATATTGAAGAGAAACTAAATATATATTATTTAAGAGCTTTATATTTCAATTTAAATTAACTTATGATTAATTTATAATAACTTGACTTTTCTTGCTTCAATTGACGATATTTGTGTCGATGAAAAATTTCAAGAAAATGCTTTGAATGAAAAAGGATTCGCTTAACAAAATGCTTACTAAGCCCTGGGAAAATTTTATTAATTGTAATAAAATTCCTTCAAAACAACGTGAACTTTAAGACCTATGTAAATTAAGAAATAATTATTTGGTTTAATCGTTTCTGATCGATATTTTCATTTAGTAAGTTCTTCTGCCCCTTCCCTTCTGTCACATAAACTTCTATCTCGATATAGTCTACATCCGTACGAAAATGTGATGTTGCCACGTTTAGGTCACGTTTAGGTCACGCAAACGTCACTCTAACGCAAATTACTTTAGCCGTCGCCTAGACTGCGAGACGATCGCCCCAGGGTTCCGCCGGTCTTTTTTTACATCAATCTGTTGTTTGCCCACGTTTTTTATATCCAAATTTAATGATACAACTTTTTCTCATGTTAGATTACTATTCTTTAATTAAAAATATTTTTTCTTAGTATTTTACAGTACAAATTTACAGTAAATAATATGTACAGAACCCATCTTTTTTTGTTATGGCTTCTAAAATTAGCCCAAGGATTGTTATTGGCTTAAATTATTCAAACGGCGTCCGTCCGTTCTAAGTGAATTTTGCGATCGGCCAGGCTCTATTCGATCAGCATACTATAAGAATATCGATCATACGCTAATAATACTGTATTAAAACGGACATGTCCAATTATCACTAGAATAACTTAGACAGTGTTGTGAGAATCGGTCAGGAACAAAGTAAGGAAATAAATTTTGAAAATGTATGTATATTTTGATATTATTAATCTACGATAGGAAATAAATAAATATTTATAAGGCGAAGTACTCAATTATCACCATTTAATAAGCGGAAACATATTTTACTACAAAAGTACTTTACCGGCAAAATTTATTTAACACGATACTCAATATCATGTAACACTGAAATTGGTTGTATCAAATGTAATTATTTTGAAATATATATCAACAGCTAATTCAAGTAATTATTAAACGAAAAAAGAAAATTATGAAAATTCTAAAACACGAAATAACCAAAAATAATTATACCGTACCAAGTTAAAGTGGGGATCACAATTTCGTGATAGGAAGTCACGTCAGCGAAAGCTGTAACCTTTTTGTTTGTAAAATGCCGAAACTACTCTAAAACTACGAAACTACGGCAGTTTGACACATACGTGATTATTACCAAGGGTGGGTAAAGGTGAAAATTGTATATATAGCAATATTATATGGAAATGTGTAGGGTTGTGAGTTTGTATGTAGTAAGTAATCTTTAAGAAAAAATTGGATTAGAAAATCATTTCACAAATATTTAAAATGAACCTTCAGGATAAATAAAGGCCGTATAATTTTCCTTAACAACTAAAATGTTTTACTTGAAATTTCAATTGTTTAAATTAATAAATACATAAGCAGAGTCACAGACAACTGCTAGCTTATGATAAATCTATAAAAAATCTGGTCAATTATAAGACTTTAAAAAAAACAAACAAAATAATAGAGCTCATTCTATTAAACGATCAATTGGCTTTTCAAATAACTGAAAGACCAAAAAAATTTAGCAACATTACGCACTAAGTATTGATACTATAATACGCCACTTAATTTACAACTCACTCGAACCGTTAACAACTACCCACGTACAGATTAAAAGAAAATCAAAACTTGTACAAATTGCGTGTCACGGCTCGTAACGGAACACCCAAATACGTTACCTCACGTATCGTATATTTTCACGATAAATAACAGCCTTTTGTGAAAACTTTGAACCCATGAGGTTTGTATACTGTAATTAATATGATAGTATCAGCATTTATGAGCATGTGAAAGTTAAATGGGCATCGACTTAATGGTTCAGGTCTGTGTCATGGTATTAGGGTTATTTAATGCTTGACGTTTTATACAATCTTTACAGATCCTGCACGTACCTATGTAGATAAAACAATTTTGATACTTAGTATTTTCTTACATTTTCACGAGTACTACACATTGAAATAAAACTTTTTTAAAGATTATGCTCGCTTATAGTTTAATTAACATTTAAATTATTACATTACAAATTATTATTTACATTAGATGACACTTTGATTTCTTTGCAGTAGTCGTGTTAATTCGAAATGTAGCTGTTGTTTATATTTTTATTTCAATGTTTATTCTTTTTAAAGTTAGAAGTACTGACAGATTAGAATATATTAATTTACTGATAAAAGTACATTAGTGACCTGTTAGTGCAGTGGTTAATAAATCTGAATACAGAGTCGAACGTCCTGAGATAGAATCTCGCACAGATAACTATTTGTGTTTTCCACAGATTATTGTGCCAAGTCTTGGTACTGGGTATACGATGAAAGGGTATATGATATCACAAATCCTCTTACATACAGAGACTAACCTCTAGTGTCGGAGTAGTTTTTTTTTCTGAATATATAAAAAATAAATAAAAAATAAATCTTACCCGCACTAGAAAAGTATTAAGAAATTTATTTCATCTGGCTGTTATTTAGATATCTAAAATGAATTTGCAAAAATTAAATGTACGTATATACCTACGTTTATCAGTTGTATAGCTTTACCCATAGTACAAGCTTTGTCTAACTTGCAGCTAGATAGCAATGTGTGGCAATAACCGAGTTTATATTTATTTATTTATCCCTGAAATAATTGTTATTAATAATTATAGTAGTTCAAATATTCAAACCCAGTCAGGTATCCCTTTATCCAGGTATTTCATTATAATTATTTTCCGTCCTATTAAAAGGTGATAGTGTAAGGCCCTAGTTAACACGTACGATATTTAGATTAATTGACGAGATTAAGGTTTTTACTCAATATTCAAACTATAACTCCTGCTTGACCTATATAACCCTGTTAAATTATAAAAGAAGTGTTCAAGTATTTCTAAGTGTTTGGACGTATTATATAGTTGGCCAATGTGTGGGTATATTCAATTTATATACAGTACCAAGTCAAATATAGTTTAAAACTGGATAAGAAAAAACCTTTTTAGATATATCTTTTCTTTTATTGGATGATAAGCATGCGATAAAAACATTGATATTTGTATGATTTATTTGCATGTATCCATCCAACCAATCATCACACCATGAGATGGTGCCACCGCAAATTTCCTGCTGCTTCCGACGAATTGAGGAATCATGCTTCACTCCACACACCTGTCTGCGGTTATCCACTCATACTTACCGATTACTATTTATAGATTCAGTGATCTAAGAATTCAATATTATCATTACTTCGATGAAAATCAATAGTTCATTTGTTTTACCAAATAAGGAATATTTTTATTGACAGATATCTTAAAGGAATGTCTAAGAACTAAAACTTATTATGATATTTTAATCATATCAAAATCAGCTGTTTTTTTCGAGATCATTAAAATTAATAACCTTAAATTTTTATTTGGTCCATAAAACGCATATTTTATTACTATAATAATAATAAACTAATAAAGTGTAATATACTAAAAACAAACGATTATATGCAATAGTGTTTCATTTAATCTTGCACCATCATAAATTACACTGAAACCAACGAAACTAACATAACAAGCTAAGTTAAAACTACCATTGAAGCTACCACCACTGCCACCAGCTAATTCCAAACGTGACTAAACTAAATATAGCTTCACCACAATACCTTAACGAAATCTCTAAGTACTAGATAACCTTACTCTCCAAACTAAAACACTAAAAGTTTTACGATTCATTTTGCACCGCAACTCCCCTTTTATATTTCTTTGTTATTTTTCTTTCAAACAAGAGGCTTGATATAACTATTAAATATATCTTATTTTAGTTTTAGTCTATTTTTAGTTTATGAAATTAAAATATATATTGTCTTCTCTATGTTATTCTATTTTTTAATAATATATTTTTTAACAATGATGTTCAAAAATATTATATTTTTTATTTAAGCCTGGCCATTTTTGATGATATTATCAAACCTTAAATTATAAGTACATATATCAAGCAAAACCATTTTTTTTACTTTCATATTATTGTAATAGACAAATAAATTTCAAATAATAAATTTCTGATATACAATAAGATGAAAAACTTTTGAAAATTGTATTGTGTTATCAAATGTAACATGTAACAGATTCGGTAAGTGGTTCTGAATTAGAGCATTTCATTTCTCTATACTTTTATAGTTCGGAAGAGTTATACAGTGTTACTTATTTGTCCCATGGTAGTATGACCCTGCACTGTCGGAGACAAGAAAATCAGATCATTATCTGTTCATTTATTCAATTTTTGCAGTTCAATGACGACAAAAAGATTTTTATCTAAAAACTGTTAAATACTTTTTTTTTATTTGGTTTGACGCATCACCGATTTGGCTATAGGTCGATGTTTTAAATATGGTTTTATTACAAGACACTGTATTATTCCAATCGGATTTTGTAAAAACCACTGCGTGCTACACACCATCTTCTTCACGGTGACCGCTTAGGTTACGCTCCATCAAAGTCGACGGAGACATCAAAAGCCTTTATTTTGGGAGTATTAAGAATTATAATCGTCCAGCAGAACTAAAAGAGATACATTTTTTAATTAATTCTCTTTTAGCCAGCGATTTGTTTCTTGGTAATCGTGACAGGTTTAACGACACCTAATTTTCTAACACTTTTTATTAGCGCCAAGATTATTGTGAGAATTGTAATATAACTATTCAAATAGTGAAACTTCTTGAAATACTATTAATTGTACGTCAATTTTCTTTCCATTACAAAATTGTTTAGATATAAGTACCAGATGACAATAAGACAGAAAAGGCATAAAGAAAAGATGTATGCGGTATATATTTCAATGATTTTGCTACACGAATTTGGATCCCCCGTCAACAAACAACGCATCCTGTAAAACCTTAATCACGAACATCAAAGAGCTGGTAATCCAAAAAATACACCTCCGTCAGATCCTTTAATACGTAGAAACGACTCACCTACGGGAGTGTAATGTAAGGGTATACGTGAACGCCTCAAGAATTAAACAGGGAATCCTCCACAATGTCAAAAAAGCCTCCGTCAACAAACAAAGTGAAAAAAGTAAAAGAAAATACGAGCTCCACATTCTTAATTTAACTTGAGTCACTCTTACATCCCTACTTGAAGGAAGCCGATATTTCTTGAGCTTCCCTGCCCCCCCCCATTCATAGCAAATTGGGCATCAACGAACTCGTGTAAGAAAGATGTATGGTTCTAAATAAAACGGACGTGAGTGGTGAAGGGAGGCTAAAGTAAGAAAGTCCCCATTTCTTCGGGCGGTACACTTATTCTTTTTATATATATGTGATACTTAGCCGATTTCATTTGGGGTTCACCTTGACACGCCGTTTGTGGATACGTTATACAGAATTGGGGAAACGCCGCGTGTCTCTGGAATTTCTTAACGTAAGTACCTTAAGGTTGTTCTGAGCTTATTAGCTTTAATTACTTTTCAGAATATTTTTGTTCTTCCTTCTATTTTTGAGGTATGTCAAATTATGTATCTTTTAAGGAAAATAAAGAAATTGATACGTTTTTATATTTGTGTAATATGATCCCAGTAATAATGGAGGACTCCACGTCCTTATCCTATTTTTTATTATATAGTATTTTATTCTTTTACTTATATTATGTTTTATAATAAATTTATACTATTTTAATGAAGCAGCAAAATTTATTTCAACATCACTTATCCAAATCGCATTTCTAAGTTATTTTTCGTTTACTTTTCAAGAAACATTACAACAAAAGCTCTTTAGAACATATTTCAGTCGTAATGAAGTCTAAGATATGCTAAAATTTAAATTCAACGATCAATAAAAATATAATCTGTCACATGCGATTTTAGAACGCTCCCCCATGCACACAAACACACACACGCACACATGCGTCACTCATTACGAGGGTAACTAATCACTGTGCTATGAAAAAAAATGGGAATTTTTTTATTCATTAACCACCCTCATCTTAGAATTTGGTCCAGAGACGACGTCATGCATAGAGCAGTATTACAATATTGATTTTTACGATTACAATAAAATATCACAATACATTATCGTAACATTGTACATTTTTAGAGTATAAAAGTTAATTAAGAAAACAAAATTTAAATATTCATTTAGAATAAGCAATAGATTTTTATAAAAAAGTACACGTGGATCATAATTTTCGGTTATAATTAAAATACTTGTATATATAAACCTATATAAGGCACCTCCACACCACTCCTGTCTCTCTCGCGACACACTGGGAAGCATGAATTTGCATATCCGAGCGCGCTAAGTGCAATAGCGTGTCTGTGTACGCACTCTTACATTTGCTATTTACCCTACTTTTCTCATCTGAATCGCCAATTAATACGCTTTTTGTTTATTGTTTCCACTTGTTTGTTTACTTGTCACTTTTCTTAATATTAAATTCTATCCACGTTCACACATATACGAATAGATAAAACTAAAAAATGTTGAGAATCAGTGAATTTTAGCTCTAGGTTTCCAATATCAAAGTGAATTTAAGTCCGGATAAGACCATTTTAAAGGTAGAACATTAATAACACACACCCAACAGACGTCTTAGCATCTAATTTCAATATCCGAACGGAACGGACCGTTCGAAAACTCTCCTTAGGGAATAAATTACTCAGTCTATTCAATATTTCATCAGAGCAAGAGGCCGGTTTGAATATTCAAAACTAGAAGAGACACGTAAAGGCACGCGCAAGCCATTTTTCGCGCCTATCATCTCGGTAACAAAACGCACTCGTAATTACCCCCCCTGCCCCCGCCTCGCTCCCCCCTCCCGGTAGCCCCTCGGGGGGAAGCCCGCCCAGTGACAATTATTGATCAAAAATTCTCTCTCTTCTTTCGCAAAAGAAAACTTGGACGGGTTATGTGTCAACCGGTATAGCTTGGTCGTTGTAATTAGATAATTTTAGTTAAATTTTCGTTTTTGTAATGTTTCGGAAATTTAAATGTTCCATTCTTTTTACTTATGGTATGACTATAAATATGGCATACATAAACCTTAATAGTAATTTAGAATAACTAACTTTCTATAAATAAACTCTAAGAAACTCAATCCTATAAAATTAAACCATGAAAAGAAAAAGCTCAACTTATATTTGATATATTTCAAATATCACCAAGTCTTAAAAAAAGTATATCACACATAACAACTTAAAAAAATAAAAATAAATAAATATATAATAGAGCTTAGTATCAAGGACTATCAGTCGCGCTACACGCGGCCTCAGCATATTAATTGCACGCGGCGCTACGGAGGCAAGACATGGGGAGGAGACGAGGTCAACCGTCGCCATTGTTTTGCGTTACTCCCTACGCCTATATTATATTATATGTTTACTAATATTGATATTCATTATTATCATTTTAAAATATATTAGCATTTTGGGAAAAATTTGTTTGGACTAATTGATAGGTACTTGATTTTGTTATTTTATACCTGACCTAGTCTATAAAGCAAATAAATATTATACTAAATATTCATATTCGGAGTATATATATCTTTTTATGTAATACTTGAAGCTTTGACCGTTCTAATAACAGATATTTGTGATGTTTATTCTTAAGGAAACAAACACCAATAAAGCCATCAACGGAGTTAGTGAACGGACAACCGGTCGTTTCATAAAGCTTTTGTGAACATAATTAGTTATATTTGTTTTATTCTGGAATCCGCTACAAAAAATATTTTAATTATAGACAATACTTCGTACTGTATATATTTCGTAGAAGTAATTTATACTATAAATAGGATTTATTGAATCACAAGCTTTGTTACAAAGAATACATTGGAAAAATCGTTACTAAAAATCGTTTTACTGATATAAAAGATTTCTTTGAAATTTATATATTATTTTTGTGTGTAATTACACTGAAATGAACATAAACAAAAATATTTTTTCTTTTTATAACTAAGAAAAATATTTGTCTTATCTGAAAACTATAATTTTTAGTAATTATGTATAACGTTTTTCGATCGTTTTGCAAACTTAACTCTTATTAAGAAAAAGCAGTTATTAAAGTTCTTGAAGTCCACTAAGTTTATTTACTAACTTAAATTAGTGCTAGTATCACCGTTTAAAAATTATAGAAATTGAAGGTAAAAGTTCATGATTAAAGAAATAAAACTAATTTTAATTTAAGAAATATTTTTCATAAATTGTATATTGTATACCCAATTTAGGTAGAACTTTAAAAAATATAATAGATGCTATACTTTTAAATAAGATATACTTTTAAATAATATTGAATATTAAAAACCCTTTCATGAAATTCTATTATCTATAGATATAGTCTGAGTAACCGAAATCTATGAATATATATTATTCTCCTTATCATAAAGTAATAGTGAGTTTCCATTCAATAAAGAGCCGGATTGTCCGACTCGTATCCATTATGCATCCGCATCCCGAATGCAACGAATAAATCAAACGGGGACACCGATTCCTTCGATTTTCCGCGTCTGTCCTGTCCTGTTATTGTGTTCGTGCATGTATGCAAATCACACACAAACACACCCTCTCTCGCTCCCACGCACCTAACCCACCCCACACCAGAGCGGGACACACGAAACCCAAATCCGCGGTGTTAATTTACGTACAGTTGGCAATTATCATTTCGTATTCTATTTCCCTTTCCTTCAGCTGTATTTTTTCAGCCGTCTCTTTTTCAAATGGGGGGGGATAAGATAAAGGCAGCGAAGACGCGCTAGATATGTAGAATTTTTTAATAAAACCGTATCTGTGTGCGGCTAAGTGATATGGCTTGTTCTTTTTAATTTCGTTTTGCGAATGCGCCGCAGTCGGATCATCTATCATGAATGTTTTTTCTTCATTGTGAACGTTATGAAGATTCCGCATGGGATATGAATATTGATTGCTTCGTACTAATGAAAGCTTGATTGGTGTTCGGTGTTTATGTGTAACGAACTGACGCTAACGGAGTTTATACACTTTATTGAACGTTTTTATTTTTATTTCATATGTTGTTTTGTGGATATTTAGGCAAAGAGTAGGTTTTGATTTGTTAACGTGGTTATTTTGTTTTAATAAATAATTAGTTATAGTGAGTCTTAGTAATAATACTTACGTATTATTTTCGTTATTAATTATTGAGTTAGTCTTATTTAACGATGTATAATAATATATTTTTTAATATGTTGTATTTATTTTTTTGTTTTTTGTCATATTGTTATTAAAAAATCATATTAAAATCAGCGTAGCAGCTCGTAGATGCGCGAACGCAGCTACACTCACGTAATCACACACGAAAGAATTCAACGAGATACCAGAATATCTTATTTTTCTTTCTTATTTTTTTTTTAATTTGTCAATCAAAAAGGTTTTTATATAACCAAATAATTAAAATAATACACAGAACGAATGATTTCGTTTAGTGACCAATACTTTTTAATCGCATTGTTTCAATAGCAATCTAAAGATCATAAAACCTCGATACACCTCAATCACACCTAGCAGGGCGGAACATCATCTGTCGGTGACTCGGCGTTTACACCCCTCCTGAGGAATAAGGATTAGAAATACCTTACTTAAACCACCAATTAAATTCAACTTTATTATCTATATCATTAAGTTGAGATTCCATTGGATGGAGTGTGATGAAATTTGTTAGTATGTTAATGAAATTTGTGCTATATTGCAATACCTTAAGATCGGTTTTTGTTAGTGTTGGTATTTGTTCACGTTGCGTGGTGCGAGTCGAATTGTCTTCCGGCGTACGACGTGATTTCTTAAAGAAAGCCGAATCAATGGACATGGTGGACGTTGGCCTCCGATTGTATTGGATCTAGGCCATTAAACTTGATTCTTATATATCTTCGACTATTATTATTTATTTTAAGGTTGTATTGATAGATAGAGATTAAATCTATCTGTCTTTATAATATCAGTAAATAATTTAAATTAATAATTTAACGATTAAAATTAAATAAACAAAATATTATTAACTTGTTTTTGACACTTTTATATTTGCGTATAGAAATATCACTATTTTATATAAATTGATCTCGCTATAATAGTAATTCTCTATGATCTAGTTTTATGGCCAACCATGTATATTTGGGTTGAGAGCGTTTATGAATCAAGTTTTTAGGCTTTTAGATATACCAGACGGGTGAAACTTACCGTTTATAGACTTTTTATAACTTTTTATATAATATACAGTCTGTATATTTTAAAGCGGTTAAAGTTATATAAACTGTTTTTGTTATTTAAATAAAAATGTAATTTTATTGTACAAAACAAGAAATTTGGATTACGCATCACCCAATACAGTATACCTTCTTTAAGATACTACAAAACAAAGGTAATAAAAACATTGGAGACATTAAACCTTTTTACTTCAATAAAAAATATTATCTATGGTTTCTTATCTGTCAAATCACTACGCTGATATGAATCTCGTGGGTTTTCAAAAGTGCAAAGTGCCAGTAACCCCGGGAGTTTTTAATTTCAATAGTGGGGTCGGGCTCAAGGTCGCGCACCGAGGGGACAGTTTTACGATCAGCTGCTATTTTGCAGACACGTTTTTTATTTATTTTTTTTTTATGTTTTTCTAGGTTTATTAAATTTCTTTCTCTCCATACATGGTTTATGATTTTTTAATATAAACTGTAGGTACTTAATTTACAAAAAATATTTTCTAATATCTAATTTTATAGATATATATTGATAAATATACTCTGAAAAAAAGAAGAATAGGATAAAAAGTTTTAAGCTATTAACATATTATATAGTGCACATTCAGTCACAAGACAAAAACTTTTTTAAAACAAATATAACCTTCACGGAACATTAAAAAGTTTATCATAAGTTAGAAGTGGAATGTTGGCAAATACTTTTAAAATACTATAAGAGGAAGCAATGAAGTGGTCACGGCCAGGGTGGGTCATCTCCCTCCCCATTTTTATCTCAATTCAAGGGCGCGTAGGGCAGGTTCGGCCGCCGGCTATTGACATTGTATTTTCAAATTTACCTACTTTTTCTATTGTCCGCAACTTTTTAACGGACCGGTCATTGAACCCAGTAGCCATTTTTTTATGTACAGATTTTTGTTTACATAATTTTCAACTCTATTTTTATCAATCTTATATAAATTTGAATTCTCGTATTTCTTTTTGAAATTTATAATAACTTTCCATGATATATTTACTTATGATTTTAATGAACACTTTTTTTTACATTTTTTCCTGATCTTATTGCAGAAAAATAGACTGGGTTGCCATTAAAAAGTCATAAAATCAACTCAAACGTATCAAAGCGTCGTTTTTGTTGACCGAATCATTATTTCTGTGTAATTTTATATTATTATAATAACACGGAGATCGTATATCACACTAAGACGTATTATATTTTTTAAAAATGTATTGTTAATTTTAAACTTTCCTATACATTTCAATGACTAATGCGAATATATATTTCAAATAATGATTCTGTTAAAAGTACCTAACCGCAGCACGACATATCAAACTAAAAAATATCTAAAAAACTGTGAGTGACAGGACCGCCGTTCAAAAATCGATATCGATAGTCGATATGATAGCAACAAAGCATCGCCGACCCATCTCTATTGACAAGACGGCTGGAGCGTGTGCTACGTGTGAATGTTATCGATAATATCGAGATATGTCGACGTCGATAACTTGCTATTACTTGCACACAAATCTTGAGAACCGAAATGAGGTAGATTTAATCAAATGTCTATTGTATTAATATGTAAGGTACAACACTCACTACTATCTATAATATAGTTGTAGAAGATCGTCTGTTTAAAAATAAGGCAATACCAAAAGCATTTAATTGTTGTAAATTATCTTACTTCGATCACTTATTTTTACACTACATTGTGTTAAATTAGTCCATATAAATTTATTTCAAAGAATATTTAGTAAAAACAAAATGTAGTTGTTATAAATAAAGCTAAACTGAAGCATTGGTTGGTGATTGAGCTAAAAATCTAATCGTCACTTCCTGTGTAATATAAGCGCGATAAACTAAATTTTTGATACGAGATACAATTTTAATGACCCCTGTTTTGGCGGGACGCGTGCTACAGATGTGCCAGTCACGTCATAACGAGAAACGAAACGTAAGTCCCAATCGTCAAAGATATCTTATAGATTAATAAACTTAAATTATGTAACTGTTAAAGCGACGTTTTAATTTGATAAAAAGATAACTATTTGGGTACCATTACAAATATCTCACGAATACTTTAATTTAACGCAACTCCATCTTACGTTCACGATTTCGAATGGGCGTGTGTATATGAAAAAAACATATCACTCCCACTGTGCCGGTTGCACAATCAAGTCATGATGGCAGGATGTAAAATGAGTCTTCCTCCCTTGTAATACGAGTCATCCATGGCCTTCCACCACGCCTCGACACCCGTCATTGGCAGAAATAAAAACGGCCACGTAACTCGTCACGTCTCGCTGGACAGAGAGATCGTGCGACCGGTGACAATGTGTCAACTCACCAACGCAACATGACCCCCGCACGGACACTGACTGCCAGCAAACGACTCCAAACTCACCGCAAAACGCTCTGGACAAAGATCATCACAAAATGGACGCTCAGCTTGTATACATCGCTGTGTTCGTAGCTTATAAAATGACAATTGAAGCTTCAATGAGCAAACATTTACCCGCAAAAGAAAATTTCATAGATCACGCTCACAAATTGCAATATAACTATCGAGATGTAAATCTGCTACCGTTATATTGAATCTATTCTGGATAATCGATTCGTCACAGTTGCGTTCCGTTTACGCAGCTGTCCCACGGTCGACGATGGCCTCACGACTACGACACGACAGCGACACCTGTGTTGGCACACAGACAGACTGGCTACGAATTAATCAACCGTTAAATCGTTTTCGACAACTCACTGTTTCTACACTCTAAATTGCGCTATATTGCATAAAATTTATTAACCATTTCCCAAATTAAACGTCGTATGTCACGGATTATCAATTTGCAATTAAAATACAGAACAAAAAATCCATTTCAAAATCAAGACGAGATTGCTAATCCATGACATGGAAATGGAATACCTAAAGTACAAAAACGATTATTTCGTGTATCCAAGTTAGGGAAAAGATTAGTTATCATATACACATGAACAGACAGCAATTACACGGGCGAGGCGCGCCTGGTACCGACCACCCGAATTTGCGCATACAGGCTGCTTTTTTTGGCAAAGCGAATAAAAAGTTTAGTACTACATCGAACTAGGAGTAGACAGCCTGAATAAAATTACCGTTTGTGATTATTGCAATTACGTCAAACATAAATTATAAAACCTTTGACAATATCTATTTATATTTGGAATCGTTAGCAATAGATTCTTTTAGAACTTAGCTTGCTTGAATACTATTGTATATTTTTTTTTCCTTTTATTTTATTTGGCAACGTCACAGATAATTTGGAAAATTCTAACTTCCTATTGCAGTTGACGTGAAAGAAGGATAGGTATACCAATCAAATATATGCTAAATATATTAATGTGGCTGTATTTAACCTCTGATAATTTTATGAAAAACAAATAAAAATGAAGTAAAAAGCGATCAACCTGTTCTGAACTAATATGAAAGCTTATTCATTTGCATTTGTCGTGAGCACGTGTGTAGCTCGCGTGCCGCCGAAGTATTATCAAATACATTCGACAGATTAGCACGTAGATGAGCTGCTAGCTACAATATAACAAAAAATAATAAAAAATATTTAAAATTAATTTAGAGATTGACTTGATATATCGCATATAAATTAATAAAAATTATATTAAGGATAAATAAATTTCCAATCAAAGCACTTTCAAGAAAATAAAAAAATAATATCTATATTAAAATAATATAACAAGGCTGTATAATTCTACACCTTTGCCGATCTTTTATTGTAAAAAAACAACAATCACTTTGACAGCGTCTGTCATATCTGTAATATAATCTATGGCGTATAAAGTGTATGAGCGTACGATATATCGCCTAATGAATCACAACCCCAAAACAGTTTCGTAACCCTCATTAATACTTGTGTGATCAATATTCCACAGCCTGGTTACGTTCTGTTTTTAAAATTTTAATGTACTTTTATTCCCCATGGCTACTGATAATTATTTTAAGTTTTTGGAAGATATGAATAATCTGTCGTACATAATAAATCTTACTTTATATATATAGTCACATGGGCGTACCGAGGAGGTCAGGGGGGGCAGCTGGTCCCCCCTGGACATCGTATACCTCTCTATTACCTTCTATTGTAAATTAAAATTGGTATTTTACATTAAAAAATAAAACCAATTAAGTTTTAAAAATTGAAGGAGGTTAGAAATGCTTTCTCAGGAAGGTCAGTCGGGGAGAAAAGTGGCTTTTCAGTTATTATAGATCTATGTATTACAAACAAATACAAATATCTAGTAACATTTTTAGCAAACATTTTAAAGTTTAAAATCTTCATTAGAAGCGAGATTCGGCAAGGACAAATCACCAGCGTTTGCTCTTTCATTGTTAAACCATGCTCAGAAAATTAAAATTACAGTTCCAAAATTACAAAAATATATTAAAGAAATCTGGTTTCCCATCCCCCCCCTAGCACAAAATCTAGGTACGCCCATGTATAGTCAAAACAAACTCATGAGAAAATTATCTGTTTTCCATTGTGAAAAATCTATGTTAAGTAGTATTTGGCACGCTCGGCAGTGTCTGTATTAGTAAAACTATTTTACAATATTAGTTCACACGTAGTTCAGTGACAGAGAAATATATTGAATGTGACATTTCCTCTAACGATCGAAATTAATATACAATCCTGATATATTTTAAACTAAAGATTGAATTCGCAATCTGTTTCTTAAGTTATCAGTAACAGTAACTTAAATATAAGGTTTGAATTAAATCTAAATTTGATTTAAATCTCGGATTGTAGATCGATTATTAATTTAAACTGTAAGTAGCATAGCAATGCTAATAGCTACCTATTATAAATTCATAAAACGTACTGTTCAGAGAGAGAATGATGACACATATTTGTCGCGATCTTTTTGGAGATGAAAAAAAAACGTAAAATAAAAAATAATATAAAAAAAATAAAAAGTTTTGTTAACGAATATGTAAATTTACTTATATTTTAAGTATTGTTTCATACACATTTATGACCATACACCGTTAGACTTTAAACAATAACACACAGGTAGACGTTTTGTTTTACAATAGATGTTATATATACTTAGAATGTTGTCTGTCGGCGTATTAGTATTAGTCATGGTCATTATTTGACACCAAGAAAACTACGATTAAACAACTTACAATACTTATAATACGATCTAGTTCATAAAACATACATATCTGACATAAGTTGTGTTGTGTAAAGCGCGCTTTATAACAATATGTAATTTGCTGTATATATAATTGTTAGACAAATAAGTTGCCAAATTTAATACATGAACACACCAATGGCAACGCCTAACAATTAATCTTTATTACTTACATTAGCCGTAAAGTGTAGTCGGTTGTAACGACAGTTCAAACAGCCTACCGCTCGATGTTTATGGACTTAACGACCGGACTATTAATATTAACTTTATATGATTCTATTATATCGTAGGGTGTGAATTATGCTTTATTTTTGTTTACTTTGATACGATAATGAACAGAATTATTGGAATATTAATTATTTTTGGAATGAACTATTTAATATTTTTTTTTGGTAGTTTTCGTATATGTTTCGTAACGTTTGTTTTTTTTTCTCAATAATTACTGTTATCAAATATAAGAGATTTAGATTCATAAAGAGTTATTTTTTAGAAACGTTTATGTTACAGAGTTATTGTTAGATACTAGTAGCAGCATAGGTATGCTGCTTCTACCACTTAGATGCAACATAATAATACTTATAAAGTTGGTACTTTAAGCATTGTCAAAGTTTTCAAATTCCTTACACAAGATATTTCTATGAGATATTGAAGATATGTATTTAGATTACATTATATAGTCTGTCTCGTACAAACACATTATCTTTAACTAAGGTACGAATGATAAGAAGCCGGAGGCATGGCTGTGTAGCCGTTTATCAATAAACTCCTTATTAACCAACCTTCTTAATAATAACAACATTCCTACATCTTATGTTGGTAAACTGGAAAAGCACATAATATTCTCATGGTAATAGTAGTGGCAAGGCACATATAAATTAACATTATTTAATCTCGATAAGCATAAAGGCACGATATATTTTCATTTACCTAATTTCCACATGCGTAATGGACTATAAAGGTCGCTTTATATCGCGTGCTACCAACGAACACATGACCTCAAGACAGCCTGAAGAAAATCACCTACTGAAAATGCTAATGCACGATCCTAATCTTGCCTTTAACGTGAGCCGGACCACGCATACGAAAATGTAACCCTAAAACTATCTGATAACGCACACGACCGGTATAACTTGATCCGTACGACCAAACTTTAACTTAAAATGTTAGAATATTGAAAAGATCTTGATAATCTGGACGTAATACATGCAATCGACTAAAATATGTGGAGTGACGTCACATTTATGTCAGTCAATCCATTACAGGCCTTATCTCAACTTCCGAATTCGTGTTTTGTAGTGTGTGCAGCTCTTTATAGTTTTAAGGCATGACACAGTATAAAAAAAAATATTTGTCTATGGTCAATTCGCTAGGAGTATGTGTTCAACCTCGTCTATTGTCCCTTATCGGTTCTCGGAAAAAAGATGTGTGTTTGGTAAATCCCAGGTAAAGTCTGTCTTTGTTTTTAATATACACTCAAAGCAATGGTAACGTACCCAAATGTTTATTATTTTATGACTACATATTTTGTAACTTTCTAATTCCTGTTATACGTAAGTATAAAAGTATTAAAGAACTGTATACAAAAAAAAAATGTTTTTACATATTTAAATAAATCTTTAAAAAAAAATACAGATATTGAGGTAACATATTTACCTCAATTCATTTAATATGAACCAATATATAAGGCAATAAACAACACATGTTTAATTATCATTAAAATATATCCAGTTAATGAAAAACAAACAAAGCTAAGCGAACAAGGCGCAGCAAAAAACAAAAAGCCACGTGCGAGTTTCATGAGGGTATCGTGTTGTGGACGAGTTCTAAAAGTTGTGTTGTGTGCACCGCGCTTTATACAGGAACAACATCGAAATATAAATATACATATATATATGTATATATATATATATATATATATATATACATGTGTGTGTGTGTGTTTGTGTACCTTTCATTGCTTTAAATTTGTAATTTATTGTGGGAACTAATTTTGTCTTTTCCAATAAACCTGTATCAGCATTTAAATTCGTAAAAAACCTTTAAAAAAATACATTTACAAACGTATTGTAACTATATATATATATATATATATATATATATATATATAGTTACAATATATATATATATATATGAACAAATGAGTTACTGTTTTCATAAATATGAAAAACCTTCATAAATTTGTAATCTTTAGTAAATTTAATAAAATAATATATAATAGTAACGCATCCATTTTTCTAACATTAATGATTCCAACATATGCACAATAAAGTAGTATTAATCACAAGTACTAAGCTCGCAAAACTGCAGGGAAACCATTGAAAATTTTGGCGCTTATCAGACTGAATTTAACTTTTATTTTGAGCCCGAGGCGATCCGCACGAAGCACCCACAGAGCTTACAATTATTAGATGTTATAAAAATATTAGTATCTATTATAAAGGTTTTTATTGTTTTTCTTATTAAAACTAACATATCTTTTGTTTAAAATTTTTATTTATAACTATCTATATCTAAAAGAATTATTCTCGATATTAGTACCAAATGTTTATCAAAAAAAAAACAAAATAGAAAACAATATTTGCATATACATAAACCTCTTTTAAATATAAACGTAACGGCATAATGTTTAAAAAAAAATGGGCAGATCTAAACCGTTCCAAATTCAAATTCCAGTGCACGCGAGCTAATATTTACGACCTGTATTTTGGCCGTATGTTCTCACACGTCGCCGATACACATCTGATTCATTACCGCGCTCTCCGATCTATATTGTCTATACGTCGGCAGACACGATGCCCTACGTCAGCCTGGAGGTGGAAGCATGATATACGAACTCTATAGTTGCTTACCGTTGCTTAATCACGTTTGAAACTAAGAATACACTTTAAATTTAATACTTTTAAGATCTTGTAGGCAATATAACAAAGGTTTATATTATTTATAAAAAGTCATAACAAAAAATTCCCTCCAAAGCAAGAAAACCTAAACTCGATGTATGACAACTATTCACATTCATCAAGTTTCAAAGCAGAGAAGTTCCAAACTAATCTAAGTGCCAAGCTCGTACAAGTTGGCAGACAAGTGCCGACGTGGCCTTTTTTTAGTTTTCAGCCTTCGGTGAGCTGCAACCAACCAGTGATATGAAACTAACATGCATGGAAGAATCCACAGACTAATGAAAATATGTATATTTTAATTTTTTTTTTAAATTAACTTTTTTTTCTATTTTTTTTATTGTACTCTATATGTATATAAATAATGCATGTATAGAGTATTTGTTTAATTAACTACTGTTATGTATCACTTATTTACTTCTTAGTAGGAGTAATATCTAATATGTTTCTTAAAACTTGCGTATTACTAACATATAAGGAAAATGGCTTAAAACACTCATGCACATGACTCACACACATAGATAAGTAATATTTAGTTATTAGTAATATAAGTTAATATATATATACTAAAAATATAATGAACATTATAGTACATACATCTTTTAATATTAAATTAGTTAGTAAGAATTATAATAAATTATAATAACTGTAATATCTGTATGATAATTACTCTGTATTTCTCGAAGACAGGGCGGCGTGGGCTTGTGAACCCAAAACATTCATTTCTCCCGCCACCTCACTGCAATATAACTGAGCAAAGGTAAAGAAATATGGATGTATGAAGCTGAAACAATATAAACTTTTGAAAATATCATTTGTAACAAATTTCACACACACATACAAACATATGTGTATAAACATTTCAAGGATATTTGTAGCTGTTTGTGTAACCTTGTACCCATACCCACGTCTTTGACCCAAAGCCTTGACTAGATGTCATATCGTTAATCAATAATTAATTAATCAACAATCATTACTGACATGCCAGCGTTCGTGATTTAAACACTTAATTACTTACAATGTGCTTAGTAATCTTTGTCCTCATTATAAACTATGTATCTGGAGGTTTGAGATTAACTCTAAATAGTTGTACGGATGGAATGTCTAATAACAACTGCATGATAACATAACTATAACAGGATTCAACTAGGTTGGCGCCAATTATTGTAATTACTGACATTTATATTATTTCAGCCAAATAATTCTATATTTTATAAAACAGGTTTTAATAACACAAATAAAACTGTGTTCAAATAACGTGTCCATACATCACGTTGAATTACCCTTACGTGTGTACATTAGTATGTGCTTGATAAAATCTGACCTCGCCTAATAAACGACTTCAGCCAATTTTGGTTGCTTGATTAATGCGGTATATTTATTTTAATCTGTTTTGTTAACTCCAGTGTTATATTTATACCTTTTATAATAATTATTTAAAAAAACATTCATTTTTACAAATCAAAATATTTCTAATACCAAACTGATTAATTAAAAAATAACTATTAATTAGCGAAATAAATTACTTATAATCCCTCATAATCTTCTTAATAGCATAAGAATTTCGTAACTGTTTTGATAAATTATTTTACATTTAGGTTTTAATGTGACAGCTCATTTTTGATATTTAAACAAACATTTGTTTTTTATTCCTATTATTTATTATCCTAAATGATTATACCCGTTAAATACCTATTTGTTTTTTATCGATAATTCAATGGCAAATCTAGTTATCTTGTTCTAGATTAATCATAAATTTTATTTTATTAAAAAAAAAACCATTATCTGAATATGTATGTGGCTTTAATGTATTTTTCAAACAATTTTATGAATATAGTTATAGGTATATAGTGAATATAGTTATATAGTTATTGTTTTTTGAAATTGAAGTTACTTTTTTTTTTTTTCATCTGCTTACATTATTAGGAGTAAAATATTTTTATGTACCTATTGTAAGAAAAAATAAAAAAAAAATAAAATGATACTTTGGAGTTTATTACCGCCATTTTGAAATCTCCCAATTCCACTAACCGTGACCTTGAATACTCAATTGGGTCGCTCCCCAACTATTCCATACTCGAATAGTAACTCAAATAGTCAAATAGTATATACATATCTTTATATCAAAACTGATCTAAAAAAATGAGTTTAACATTAAGTTTGAAAATGTCTTTACAGAAGGGCTTATTTTGATAAATCTGCTATCTAAAAACTCCTAACACTTCCATTTGACGTACACAAGTTATCACTGATATTGATTGAAAGTGGAAAAGATATAAATAAAATAAGCGGATATCATCCAGATAGGTATATGAGAAACGTTATTTTTTTTATTTTGCTTGTCAATATTTATGTAAGCTGCTTCCTTCGAATTTGGTTTAAACTATAAAACATAAAAAGATTTGTTCCTACCCTCTCCGTTTTGCTGAGCAATGCATTTATCTTTAACTTTAATTCAATTAATAAGTATTAGAAATACAAAAAAAAATAACATTACTACAAAATATGTTATCTCAAATCTGTAAAAACGAATGATTTGTTTGTCTTTTGTTTAGAAGTCTACCTGGAAAGCGTTATCTCTCAAGTTATCCCTCATGTATATGATATCCTAGTACCTAAGTACCTACTTAAGACTTTTATAAAAAACTTATTTAACTAAGTAGGCAGCTCTTTAATTAATATATAGGTAGTAAATAATATGCACATAGTTAAATTATTTCCTATGTGATAGATCTATAAAAGATATGTTACTTTATACTTACAATCAAAATACTACGTCATACCTTAGAAACTAATGTCATAATAATCGCTGAATTAATATCCATGCTGACTGTCTTTTGGCAATAAATAAATATTTTAAATTAATATATTATTATAAAACATTTTTGATATTGTATAGTTTGTTCAGTTTAACTTTCGTCAGATCAATGTTGTTATTAATAATAATAATTAGCATAATCCAGTTTATACAATATAAATAAAATATTTCTACTTTCGCCACTGGATTTTCTTAATCAGCAAGCACGCGATATCCCTGCAGCGAGAGATCACACAGAGACCAGACGACTCGTTACAGCTGCGTACTTCGACACCGAAACACTACACTCGAACCATTACTACATAGAACCGGAAATGCGCGATTTGTACACTTACGAGACAACTCTGAAAATGTAGGTATCCAAAAAATACATAATGTAGAGTAGGCGTCACATGTGAAGGTGTCGATGTGTGACGTGTGTGTCGTGTGTGCGGGCGAGGTGCGGGCGTGTGTGCGCAGGGCGGGGCCGGGGGCGGGCCCGCGCCGGCCGGCCCGCCGCGCCAGTCGCACTCGCCTCGCACCAGCCGCGCTGCCTGTCCCGCGCTCTCGGCTCACTCCGCGCTCGCGAGCCGCCCGCGTCGCACGTCTGACGCGTTCCGTACCGATACACCCTCACCGGCCGCCGCCGAGTGCTGTGCAGTGCTGAACTTTACCGTTCTGAGTGATGCCAACGCGCTCCAGGAGAGCCATCTGAGCGAAAGGGTTGGAGAGTGCAGGCGGAGGGCGGCGCGAGACCGCGCACGCGCCCGCGGCCACGAGTCGCCGCGGAGCCGCACACGCGTCCGCACCGGCACGCGCCATGGACGACAAGCAGACCTCCGGCGAGGAGCACTACAGCCTGCGCTGGAACAACCACCAGGCGCACCTGCTCCGCTCCTTCGAGGCACTACTGCACGCGGAGACGCTCGTCGACGTCACGCTCGTATGCGCCGAAAGACGAGTTCGCGCCCACAAAGTGTTGCTCGGAGCCTGCAGCCCGCTCTTCCGGCGGATATTCAGCGAGAACCCGTGTAAACATCCGGTGATCGTGCTCAAAGACTTTCAAGGATGGGAGGTGCAAGCGGTTGTGGACTTTATGTACCGCGGGGAGGTGTCGGTGGCTCAGGAACAGCTGGAGACAGTGATCCGAGCGGGGGAATCACTACAAGTGCGAGGGCTAGCCGACCAGGAGGCTGCGGAGTGCGCGGAGTCCGAGCGCTCCCCGGCGGGCAGCCCACCGACGGGTCCAGCAGCAGCATCGCCACCCGCGAGTCCGCACAGCCCGCAGCCTCGCCGCAAGCAGGCCCGACCCAGACGCCGCTCCGGCGAATCCGACACTCCAGAAAATCTGTCCATGAGGCGTTCGCCCGGCGGCCTGAAGGCGGTTCGCCTGGCGCGCGGGCGCTCCCCGCACAAACAGGAGCCCGACGAACCGGAGACGGAGGCGCCGCCGCCGCCCAGGATGTTCCAGCCGCACCAGGACATGTTTCCCCCGGTACCGCCGCCGGCCGTATCTGCACTATCTCTCACACCACCTCACAGTAAGTATCTTATGTTATAAAATATTACCTTACATAAAGTAATCAAACTTTCTCAGATAAACTTTATCTGGTCCAGAATACAGGCAAATAAATATGCCTCTATCGTAATTTATTATACCCATTTTAAGGTTAACGACAAATTCAGTGATTACTTAAGGAATTTACTTCCCTATTACCATTTACCTATTTAATCGCCTATCTTGAAAGTTTCTTCACAACAACAGATTTCAATGATAACATTTGCAATTTCTACATAAATCTAATCTAGATTTATTACAATAAAAGACGAAAACTTTCATACGGTTACTAAGTAACTACATTTTAAAAAGTTAAGAGGGTAATAGTAAAATGTTTCAAAATAGATACTTAGGTTTTACTGAGTATAAAAAATAAAGGTCGCTAATAACAATGTCGTTGTGGATGAACAAGTGCCAAATGATAAATAAAATAATATATAACAAAAAGTGACCTCGCAACTCATTGTCAAATAAATATATTTATAACCAATGTTAAATATACTTTATCGCAAATACCATCAAAAATAAAGTAAAATTATTTTTAAAACAATATCTCAAATGTTATTTTTAATTATATTATTAAACAGGAACTAATGGATAGTTATCGATATCAAATCGCATGTATTTTTAATGAATCGATTAGCGATCTACAGAGTGTTAACCGGAACCTTTCACAGATAAATTAAGATCACCCATTCATATGTCGATTTCTTATCTGTGATATCCAAAGAGGTTTTAGCTTTATATGGTCTATTAATTCGCATGTCGCGGGGACGGTGTAAAATATAATTTCGAACGGCGTACTATCCTTTGCATGCATTCTATAATCGTATGTCAGAATAAATTTTACTCTCCGATAATTACTGAGCTCTTCTTACGCGCATGAAAGAGGAAGCAATCAGGGCAGTCTTGTTTTACGAGCCCTTTTCGATTTCTAAACGTGTTTATTGAGGAAATGACAGTAATTGTTGATCCTTGCATTGCATTCACTCTCCACATAAATTAATGTTAACAATGCAATTATAAACTACATAGTTACGCAAACTAATATCACATTTGCTTGTAAATATATATATATATATATATGAGATTATTAGATATTGTCTATATATAATTATAATCAAATGTATTTATGTACTTTTATAAATTTTAAGTACTTACGTAACTTGTTACCAATTTTTAACTAGTTATACTTTGACTGCTTTCAACAAAAATAGTACTCGAAATCATCCAAATTAGTCAGCCTACGTTGCTTTTATTAAACGTATTTTTCTCAAACACTCCATGTTTGATGACGTAGTAATTGTTGTGTTATAATGAAGGGTTGCACGTTCGCCTTACCCCAACGACATGCGTGGGGAAACTAAATACATCGAGGGGAAAGGAGAGTTTCTGAACGTCTCCGCACTTGTCATTTTGCGGATTTAATATTTAATACCTTTTTGGAAAAAATTTCAAAGTTTGTTTAAATTGAAACAAACTTTTTATAAAATACTTTTTGCGGTCAAAATAATGACATTTTATGTGTTCATTTTATTGTTGTGTTCGTGTGTGATGAGGTTGATTATGTTTAATGTTGGAGCGTAAATATAATGAAATTATATAATATAAAATAAATATAAATTATGTTGCTGAGCTAGCAATCTCTGTCTTCCTGATTGCGCCTACTTGGAGTACTCAAGTCATTCAGAATTTGATTCTCTTAGTTTTTATTATTAAGCTTTATTTACAATAAGTTGAGTCGTTAACGTCATTACATCATAAATGTTGAATAAAACTAAAATGTGCTAATAGTTTTGTTTAATACAATTAATGGCAATAAAGAAATAAAGCTTCGTGTGTGGTTTAATAATGATGTTTATATAATTTTATTATTGAATTAAAAGTACGACGCAGAACTTTAGATAATAATAGCTACTGCATCTAGATATCTAGTACTTACTTGGTAGACAACAACACAGTAGGTACTCAATACCACCGTATTGTAATACTTAGTTCTAATAAATAAACACGCAAGGTGAAACCATCGGGTACATGACCTTCAAGGGTGGCAGAAAAACCAGCGACATTGGCACGAACTGCGCACACGCAAGGGTGAGTAGGGCGGCCATGCGATTGTATTTAATTAAAGAATCGATCATATTTATACAGAGAAAAATAAATATTATTACTATTATCCGGTCTCATTTATTAAAAGAAAAAAATGCACAGATACAAAATATTATCAGTAATAAATAACTATTAAAACAAAAAGTCAGTTGTATTTCAATTTAGTCGAACTACATCATTACTATTCATTATGTCACATTATCATTAATCGGCGCCTCGACTGCATATCGATCATATATTAATATAATCCATCAAATATCTTTACCAGATGATTGATGTTTGATTTCTTACTGAATAAATTACCACAAATTAAAAAAAACTGCTATAGAATTCTTTCAGACATTAATAATTCAAACGGTACATAAAATTAATTATATTGTTCGTAAACAAAAAAAAAACTATGCACAACACTACGGATGGCTGCTATGCGCCCGCGCATTTACATTCAATCGACAGTCGACACTCCGTTAACCTACTTTCCTACCGACACATCTTGTAAATCTTCCCATCAACAAGGAAACAAAAATAACTTACGGGTTATAAAATTACCACAAAAGTTACATCTCATAAAATCCTTTTACCTCATTTCTCATCAAATTATGTTACCCGAATTCTCATCAAAATAATTTACCCCATTTTCCTAAAAACATTTTTAACCCCTTTCTCATAATAAACATTTTATTCCATTTTTCAAAACAAACAAAATAAAAGTCATTTTAAATTCTATTTAATTATATAATTATTATAAACCATTTCTCTCTAAAGAATTCTTTTCTTAAAAATAAGTCATTTTTTATAGGTAGGTATAGAGATCTTGTCGATAATGATATCATTACTTGGACGGCGCTTGCGCAACCTCGTATGCACGACTTAAATTGAGTTTGTTACTTTATTTAATTGTTTTGTTTGCTAGTTTATAATAACACAGTTACATTCTAATTCAATGTAATTGATAAGACATTTGACAATATTACAAATATAATCAAATAAAAAATAACTTCACAATAAATAATAAATATTTTTATTCGCACTGTTCTTAGCAACACTGCCATATAAATAACCATCTTCACAGTTATTAATAGTATTTTATTGTCTTTAATAACCTGCATGTTAGTACTAATTGCTTGTATTGTATGTAAACTCGTCGTTTTTGCGGCGCCTCTTCGACTTTTTATATGAATTTGTAGAGAATCGTGTCATCTTGTAATACGATAAATATGAATAAAATACATTGAATAAATCGCTCTATAATATATCTTATGGAACAGTTGTAAAATGTTGAAACGAAAGTCGATACCGATCGATACGCTATCGCTGAACGAGATATCGAATGACTTAAATAGGTCCCGATCACATAGGAAGTTGGAGGTGTTTATTACGGTAGTGTACGATAATTTATTGTGAATTTCTATCTGCTATTTATTTAACAAGTGACTTGTGAAAGGAATGTAACGTGTACTTGCGTCGCTGTACTCTTATAGCACCTTCAATTTAGGGCTATAAAGTATTATTACACATAGGTTAAGAGTACAAGGAACCTTTAGATGTCGATTATTAAATATAACCAATATTTAGAGATACCCTCATTTATATAAAGTGTGTATTTTTTGTGTTAATAAATTAGTGAACTACCCTCATTTTTATAAGTGTATCTTTTTATATTTTTTATGTTGAAATATAATACTTATGGTAATTTAAAGACAACACGAATTCTCATAGCTTTTATAATCACAATAATAACGCCATTGTCATCTAACATTAAATTTCGCTTATGTATTTTGATTTTGTAATGTGAGAATGTGGTGTTTAAACTGATATTAGTAATAATGGAGTGGTAAATGTTTATCCAGATAATGTCAGTTAATTGGACGAAAATGTGCGCAAGCGCATGCTTCTTTACTTGTACGTAAATTATGTTCTTTACGACCGGTTCTTGTTATCAATATATCTTCAAAGGAAACCTTAATATCTATTATATGTTAGAAGCAAGAGAACGGTAGTTGTATGTAAATATAAAATTTACATAAGACTTAGATTTGCGTCTTAAAGATCAGTTAACTCATTCCCATCACACAACCGGAACTAGAATCACACATTATAATACATTTTATATGAATTTAATAATAAAGTGAGATGCCCACTTCTATTGTCTGAGCATCGCCATGTGAAATGCTTTTTTGTATACGATAAAGAGGTGCCGACAATACCAGCGAGATTAATGCCCGTGATATCTACCCGCTGTGAGTTTAATAATTAATATTCCATAACCCATTCATCCTGAACCCATACATTTCCTTTCACCATGTTATTGCTTTCCATTACAGTAGCTGTATCGTTCCAAATTGATTTCGCCGTTAAATTTGAATGAATTCTTCAATGAAAATCGAAATAAGATCACGAGCGCTGCCTCGGTACTGTGAGAGCACAATGACCGATACAGAGAGATCTCGCTCGTCGATAAACAAAAAATGTTACTAAAAACTACATGTCATGATGTACGTGTGTTGGACACAGCGGCCGTCATGGGAATAGAGAAAGTAATTAAAATATATATAAAATCTACCAAATGTGCCATATATTTAGACTATTTAGATTTTTTTTAGACTATACTCGGAACTAAATGCTCACAAAAAGTTATACTACATAATTATATTGAAAATGTACCATATATAGACTATTTCGATTTTTTTTACTTTATCCTCGAAACTAAATGCTCACAAAAAGTTATACTGCAGAATTATATTGAAAATCAAAATAAAACGATTTATCAAACGGTGACTATATCGAGCCTGCATCTAGAGACTCCTATTATTTAATTTTCCTTTCTTACGCTTAGCTCAAAGCAAACAAGTCTTGACAAAGCGTAACGATGTAATAATTGTACCTAAAGGAACATGATCGTTTTATATGATTTTTAATAAACCAAATATTTAAAGAAAAAAAGGTGATTTCTTTTAACGGAACTACAGCAAAAAGGTTTCTGTTCATGAATCGTAGGTAATAATTTATTGTCCTTTGTCCTGAAACATTAACTTTATTCATAGTTAAATAATAAAAAATAATCCACAACCTAGAGGAACTTTAAATAAACACACGCAAAAAACATATAACTCCGCGATCTTCATAAGCACTTTAAAATTGTTTTGGACAAGAAAACTTCACCTACTTATGTGAACAACAAAAGGGAGAAATGTAAAACGTTACTTAGTTTTTTACGTCAACAAAAACCAGAGTAAGAAATCGAAATCAGCTTACGTGGGTTACAAAGTTCTAGAACAACAAAGCGCGGGAAACCACAATTTTGTTTCATATCAACCACATTTGAACCGGCAAACTTATACGTCACTCAAATTCGTCATTATGTAATAAAAATAGATTTTACATTTTAATATATTTTTCGAACATTCTTGAGTCAGATTTTATAGAGCAAACAATAAAATAGGACTAGAATAACGCTTGTTATAAACCACAAAACGAGTAATATATTGCGGTATAGGTTCTATTCATGCACATTCATTAATACTCTCAAAAATCCGTCAATATACTAAGAATTCCCTCCATGTCATCTTGATGTTCCTAGTAATTCCATTATAAATGATAAATCAGGCACGTATGATTCAACATGACTCACTAGCGCCGTAGCAAATCACTTTTGTGGCCAACCACACACGTAAACAGCAATTTGGAATCAATCTAAACTTTTTGTGCTTCAGTATCAATAGACTTTCGATGCAGATGTATGTAGGGACGACAATGAACCATTCCAAATTTAAATTGTACGACGTTCCAATTTTATAATTTCATTCCGACTTTGCATGGTATTAATATTGCAATTTAGATTTTTATATTTGAATATTGTTCGTGGTCTATTTTATTTATTTTATTTTCATAAGGTTATGATATGTTTTAGATAAATACAAATCCTATATGATTATTTATATATAAAATACATAATTTAAAGAGCTTTAATTATTATAAATATTTACTACTAATTAAATCGCCTTTCGCTAACTGTATTATTTGTGTTGCGACACATTTTTGATAATGAAAGCGTTATTACAGTGCAACGTGTATTGTCATAACAAAAGGCGGTTAATGTATAATTATACGTCACTCTCTATTTCATTAACATGATGTAACGTATGATAAGAGTTAAGTGACCACATTTGAACATACGTAATAAACCTACGAATTTATTGAGTTACGTCACGTTACGAAATATATGGTCTCCATGTATCTTTTAGTTTTGATAAAACAATTCCATGAGAGCTCACAAAAATATTCGACATGAAAAAAATACGTAATGTCAAAAATATTTTTAAAATGCATGTCCCATTATTATTTATTCGAAAGACTTTTATTAAGCAAAATCTCGTTCATTAAAATATCTATCACTCGGTAGACTATAACGCAAAAAAAAATTATATCGAACGACATTTGCCATTTTGATATTTAATCTTAAATACAGTTACTCTAATTTCACACATTCAAATCGGCCATTTTGTTTGCGCAGAGAAAGTAACTGATTTAAAAAACATAATAGTATATCGATTTTTATTTATTCGTTGGCACTTAAATCGATTCTGAACCGCAACAGTTTTGAATCTTCTACACGATAACATACGTAACGGAAGTCGGCAATTGGTTCAACCACATTATAAATATGTTTAGACCATGAGAATAAAAAGAATTATTTATTTTCAGCCAATCAAATCTTTTTTTAAATGTAGAATTTAAATTTGATAAATGTAATATAGATAAAATTTAATATAAATAAAATTGAACGTAAAGCACAACACTAATTAATTAAGAATAATCTATAGACCGCTCGAATAATGACAAAATCGTCAGCGGTTTTTCAACAATGGCCGATTTCGTGTGGATCTCAACATAAATCGGCCATCGAAAAATTAAATGTCAGATATTAAACCTCTTTGTAGGGCATAGACAATTGTTCGAACCAAAGACAATGGCTCACACGAAACGTATGGAAAGTAACGAAAACAGATTACAAAAGCTCAGAATCAAATTGGTGGAATAAAAATTATCACGAGGTGCAATTCATTTGTATGAACTCTCCCAGGCTTCGTGTGTGATTCGGCTAATGTGATCTTGTTATTTAGGGATGTAACACTTATACTTTTAATTTATTATTTTCTTATTATAAAAAAATCTTTTTTTACAAGCAATTTTTATTTTACTATCTAGAATAAACTACATGGTGTATATTGTTTTATTGTCTTATTTTGTTCAATTATTTCATCCAGAAGAACGTATTTAAATAATCATTCTCATTCATGCAGTAGTATAAAACTGAGTTTGGTATCCAGATGTGAAGTGGTCTGAACTCTTTAAAGCCTCTCAAAAGCCGTTATCATGAATTAGAATATTAATAACTTTCACATAAGAGTCTACATTATGTAAAACTTATTAAAAGTTATGCCACTACGTAACTTCCTTGAAACCTATTTATATTCAAAGAGAACAAAAATTAAATAATAATTATGAAATCGAGAGTAACAACCCTGTTGATAGCCATTAGGAACCTTAATTTGAAAACCGTGTAAGTATTATTATTAAGAAAGCAATGAAATAAACAATAATTGTTATAAATAAAAGATAAAACCAGTTTATTGAAATGTATTCTCGACATTCAGAGCAAAGGTAAAAGTTATTACCCTATAATAAATCACATTTATAATAAAATACGATACGATTGATATTTATATATCCATAATTATATTAAATAACTGTATTGCCAATTACATTTAACATGGAACGCGATTTACATATAAAACGAATGTAATGAATGAATGAACGAATGTATTAAGTAATGAGTGAGTGATTCAAGGTGTACCAGTCAGTTGGTTCATGAGTGAACCCTCGTGATTTATGTAATGAGTACTTACACTGGGCACGCGATCATCTCCGAACAATGCAAGGATACGCGATCACCCGACCTAGACTTCTTTCTTTAATTGTTCCTCACATCAATTTCTATGTATTTCTGAGACAATGGATAACCCAGATCTGCGCATATTCTAATCATTACTTTCGCGTCCTTGGCATGCTATCTATCATGTGATCTATTGTACGAGCCGACATCGGACCTCAGATTAACGCGATAATTAATGCTGATTCCATACGACCTAGATTCGACTCCGTTCGATAAAATAATTTACAGTTATAGTTTTAAATCTAGTTGCAAAATAAACGCAAGCACGCGCCTGACCATAGACAACAAGCGTCCCTACTACGTCACGGCCGTGTGTGAATGAATGAGCCCCGACCTAGCACATCACGTGGCGATATGAGTATAACCCGACGAAAAAACGAAACATCCCGCCGATAACCCTATCCTCGCAGACGGGGACTCTTCTCTCCGCCGGGTTATAGCAGGCTACGCATATGAAGCGCCCGACACAACAACACATGTGCGTGACCCTGAGAGGGAGAGAGAGGGTGCGTTTACTTTCGTTCTGAATGAACGGGTTGAACTTTGACAAGTTGTGTTTGGCGCGAAAGGGTTGAGCCGAGTTTCGAAGCTTTCGTTTTCGATATGTTGCGATGCATATGGGGCGACGGGGATCGATACTTAGCTAACTTTGTTGTCTGTTAAGTTTGTATTCCAATTTCGCTAAGCTGTTCTATTGCTCTTGCAATGTATTTGTAACTGTAAATCTGAAACTTCTTGTATAGAAAAAATGACGAATCGAATGCTAACATAGGTATTGCGCAGATCGGTGGAGTTTCGTAAATCATTGTTTATGGTTGACTAGTTTTGTGAGGTGGCTCAAAGACAAGAATTAGAAAGCGTCAAGTGAGCCGACTCCGGCACGACTAATTGACCGCAAGGTTTACGCTATTCTGCTAGAAATTTGCTCGTTAAAAAAACAATTTCAATAATAATAGGAAAATAAATGGAAAATCTTATATTGCTTATAACATTTTCACCAATTTTATTGTTAACAATATCCGTGATTTAAATAATATTTCCCAGTTGAGTTCACAAACCCTCTCTCGCAGTCTCAATCCTGGTAGGTGTTATCTCCAGTGGATGTATGTATTGCCGGTAATTATGCAAAATAACGAGTATCTCCAGTCTTAACGAGTGATTCAAATTAACGGACCGTTAGTTCAAGTAATAAAAGTCTGGAACAGTCAGAACAGCCTCATGTGCGTGGACTAAGTACCTACGTGGTTGCCAAATCATATAAGAAACGCACATAAAAAAATTATTCTTATATAAAAATATACCAATAATGAAGTAATTCTTGCCACCTCATTATAATTAATAATATTTTTATTATACATCATTATTTTTCATACTTTCTCTTTTACATACCCATTTTATATATTTATGCTGAAATAATATTGTTAATATCGTATTACAATTTATTGATACTAAACAATGTAGAATTTAATATGTGACATAAAATAACGTTAATGGCCGTTTTGTTTTAAATAATAATAAATGTTTAAGGATGTGGACTCAACAGGAATAAGGCCTGTTCTACATGGATCATAACGTAAACATTAAGTGAAGACAAATCCTATTGTAATAAATATAAATCAAAAATATTATATAAGTAGAAACTACAAGCTTAAATCTTACAAAATAATTATTCTAAAGTAAACATATAGTTTCTACTACCAATTAACTACATGACTGAAATAATAATTAGTAAGGAAATACGTAACACTAATAACATAGGTATTATTAGGTTCACATACGTAAAGCTAGACTGTAGTTAGGTCTAGACGCGTACGTAAAGGAGAAAATTATATGGTCTACTAAAGATATTCACACACTGATATGACAATTACCGATACTTTTGAATCGTTTTAAATAATAATTAGTTTTTATTTATTATAATTTATATATGACTTTCTAGAACATTTCTTTTAACCGGTTTTATTTTAAATAATATTACAGTAGAAGAAAGGAATATTATAAATAATAATCTTAATGATCTAGTATATGTACCTTCTGCTTATTAAAATATTAACCGTTATTATTGTAGTAACAAATATTGTTTTTTTATTTCGATCTGTTAAAACTCTTAAAAATATATCTCATTATTTTTAAACAACTTATTTTATGAAAGTTTTCTGTTTAAATTCATGTTAAGAGCTAAGGTCTGATTCGTAATACTCAATGTAATCATTCTAAGAAACTTCACTTCATTTCGGGAAATCATGAATTTTACTTAGAAAAATAACAATTGTTCTAGTTATATTGTTATATTTACAAGAATGACTTAATCTATTATTGATTTAAGTATATTTTAAGCCTCAAGTAGATTTATATTATCATATGTCAATTAGTTAACTTCGTAAAAATCGACTTATCAGCACACAATATCATTACTAAATATTTAAAGAAATATATAAGTAATCAATCTAACTAATAATAACAAAAAAATGAATTTTCAAACATAATAATCTAATTTAACGATCTTATTAAATAATTGTCAATGTGAAAAACGTTTTATTTTAATTCATTCTACGCCGTAGCAAAATAAAAAGGTTCTTGATCTGTGCGTACTCTTATAGATCTCAAGACTTAATTTCTAGTATATTTCAGAGAGCTATGTCTAAGCTAGGTCTTGTCATCTTGTACACTGTACGAGAGACAGCAATCATACACAAATATCGATTTGTCGACTCGCTTCAAAGGACATACTGAGATCTTTTTCGAGTACTATTGTTATACTTTTTATACACTAAAAATATTATAATTATTATTATATACATAACTAACCTCTTTATTTACTTCGTCTCTCTGAAGAACGATTATTGACAATCGTTTAATTTTTTGCTGTTTATGTTATTGTTACTACAAAAATATAATATAATTTATACGGTTAATATTGCAAAAATGTAATAAATAAATCTCCAGAACAGAGAATAAGATAGAATAGTAATAAAGATAAGATATCGATTAGTCTCGTTCGGTTCAACGGACGACACCTCATATTTACAGCTTCCAAGTAACCGTAATACATTCGGATCCACAGACCGACGCCTAATCCCCCATTTATTATAGCCGTGACAATGGTAGATTATTATATATATTGCGTTTACCTGTCCATAATAAACGTGTTCAGTTATTCGTCTCTTCTTATTCGAGTCTTAGCTGAACTGTTTTTATTGTTTTTTAAGTACTGATATTTTATAATTATAGAATTTGTTGTTACAATTTAGTTCAATTTGATATATTCCACTGAATATATTTATTATTTCATGACGTAATTATTTGATTAACTATTTAAACAAAAGCATCCATTACTTTACGTATTACATTATTTTAGATAGTACTAGTAGCGCCATCTAGTATCGAATAGCGTTACTTCGTAAAACTGAAATAAACATTTAAATAACTTTCTGGATAACTTTTACTACACGATAATAATATAGTAATGATATATAATTAAGTTAATATGTAGTATAACTTGTCAATTTTTTTCTGCGAATAAAATACAACAATTGATTGTGATACACTTAATAGGTGTTTGCCGCGTATTTTTTATAGTATTAGTCACACGGTATATTAACAATACACGTAACTTGTCTCGCCTGTTTATTAACTGATTATAACAACTTATTGTACATACAACAATAAAAACCGACTGAAATATATACACTTAATATTTCTTATCAGATTTTAGTGTAACTTAACCATAGTTACCCTATAGTTCTCCACTATATTATATATCTCAGTTTGTAGGCCGAAAAACGCCAGGACTGAATGTTTTCTAGCATTAACTCCGCCTGTTGCATCTTTACGGGTATTTAAATGAATAAAACGCACTTCAAACATATCTAATACTGTTTTTCTTTCAGTGTTCGGTATGGAGTCACCCCTGGGTTTGTTCCCGCCGGGTCTAGAACACAAGATGTATCCTCTTATGGATGTGGAACACCGCGCGCCGCCGCTCGATGCGCAACTCTTCACCAATGTCAAGAAGAAATGTAATTTTTTATCATTTATTATTAATATTCAGAGAGTAATCGAGAGAGTAAGATCCATTTACTGATTAATGTTACCTCTAATTGGAGATGTTAACTAGTTACAGAGCAGTTCTGACCTCTACGACCCGCTAACAGGTTAGATAAACTATAAGCTGACTCCGGTGCTAGTTGCACAAATATAAAATCGGAGCTGTTTCTGTAAAAATAGAACTGAACAATGGAAATATTTACTTAAAAAAATAGATTTTTTATTAATTCATAGTTTATATTATTATATTAAAATACAAAACAACATCTTGAAATATGTTACCTAAATAGTTAGCGCAAAACTATTATAAAAGAAACTCCATATACTCCATAATACTCAAAAAGTGTAAAATAATTTCTAATTTACTAAAGTAAAATCACTTTAAATAGAAGCGAAGTAACAATGGAGCGAGTCGATATTAGTGAAACGCAGATATCAACTGCATCCCATCACACATCTCAGAGCTCGGAATCGCATCGCGCAAATGTTAAACGACCATTGTTTCCCAGCCAATGTTTATTAAGACAATCTGATAGCGTATCTCGTAGGGGAACAGACGGCCAGTCTAACGTATGCTTAGAATTCGCTAGCTCCGTGGCGACGATACGGCGAAGTGGCGAGCGCGACGTTCTCGCCCGTCGGCGTCGCTCGCCACACAATAGTCCCGATCGATTAGAGCCCACTGACTGCCACATGCATGCCGATGTTCCCTAATAAAATGCTAACGAGCCGAAGAACTCGAAGGCGAGCGTCTTTAATTTCCGCGTTGCGGCTGAAGCTCGCGTGACCCGCAACGACTATTATAAGAAAAACTAATTTCCATAATAAAATATCATTCAGACCGTAATCCGAAACGTTCTTCGAATTATCTGATCGGAATCGAGTTAACGTGATCCGTTGAAATTATAAAACTATAAAGTTACATGGGGCGACGTCGCCGGCATATGCAGGTCCGCTTTTCTTTTTGACAGACCCGCCTTAATAGTCGCGTGCTCGCATCGAATTAATGACAAAATCCCGGCGTGTCGCCGCAACCCGCTCATTTCGCTCCGTGTGTCGACTGTCGCCAGCGAGTTATTGCTTCGCCAAAACACGGTTATTAGATAGTTGTGCATTCGGCGACTCGCTCACGGCACATATCGTGCACTCGGTCCCACCCAGTACCTACCCGCTTTCATTTTATTTAGTCGTAAATCATTTAATACGACCTCCACAATCTAATTAGCAAAATTAAAGATCTCAAAACTTTGTACTTTGTACATGGTTAACTTTTTCTAATTTACCATTCGTCTTCGGCAGGGAGACCGAAGGGCCAACACAGTGCACCGCGCGGAGGACCCCCCCGTTCCTGGACAAACGCAGAGCTGACGGAAGCTCTCCAACACGTATGGAACAAAAAAATGACCACAAGCCAAGCATCAAGAATATTCGGTATCCCGTACAACTCGCTGTTAATGTACGTGCGGGGTAAATACGGGAAGAGCCTAAAACTGGAGCAATTGCGGAAAGACTGTATCGGAGGACCGCTGGAGGTCTTGAACCTGAACTCCGGCAACAACAACAACAACCACCCCAGCAAGCACCACGATAAGGACGACGGGCACGGCCAGCGGCCTGCCAGCTCGGAGCCCGACATCTCGTCCGGCGGGATGTTCAACCCCTTCCAACAAGGGTTCTACCCGGAATTCCCCCCGGGCTTCCCGATGCCGCTCAACATGCTGCACCTGCTGCCGCCCAGCGACAAGGCGAGGGAGCTGTACCAGTCGATGCCGATGGCCCTGGACTCGCTGTCCGCGGTGGCCAAGGAGGAGGACTGCAAGAGCGACCGCTCCAAGGAGAACTCAGCGGACGAGGAGGGTGAGTCGTACCGCCCGCGCGCCCCGCACCCCGCGCCGCCCGCGCTGCTGCACCACAACGGACAGGACTAGACCACGAGACCGAGCGGTTGGAACCTTTTAACTGCACGGTACCTTTTGAACCACACATCTCCCCTTGACAACCCCTTCTTTTCCTATTCCGAGAGACGGAGGTCGCGGCCGAAACGGGATCTCTCAATCTACGGACAGCATCGCTAGGTACGCTATGGATAATGAAGCAACGGTGAAACTGGAGTTTTGTTAGTGTATCCCGAACGTGACTTTTATTGTGATTGTATATTATTTACTTAAATTATATCGTGCAATATCTATTCGAAGATGAATGTTTTAACCTTAGAAATATGGAATATACTGAAAGAATTTCAGTTTCGCTAGATCGAATCAGAGACGACCGACAACACGGCTCGGGTCGAGCGACGTCCGGCTTAAATTAGTTAAATTTATATTAAAAGATGTGGTTATATTGTAAATGTATATCTAAAGTCGCGCGTAAGTGATAGGCGATAATTTATTATTCCGAAGGAGTGCAATAAGTATGAAAGGAGTTGTGATTGTTACCGCCGCGTCGAGGCGATGTGTTCTTTATTGTTACATTCCATTCCTACATTCCTTAATTGATATTTTTTTAATAATATTTCATATCACTTAAGACTCTACGATTTTACTATTTAAAGTCTATTCTGAACGAATTCTTGCCTATGTTCTGTGTTGATTCCAATGTAGATATTATTGTGTTACACGTACGAGTTGACTTCTGCATTTCACCAAAGTTTGTAAAATATTTCGTAATAATAGTTTTATTCGATATAAACAATTTTAAATGTAAATAGTTATTATATAAATTAATGGGATATAAAATTTAATTAACCATTAATTAAGGAGACCCACGTGTCTAAAATGGTAAATAGTAGTGTATTTGTAATTGTTGTAGAATTAGTGAAGTGAATACAGTGAACTGTTCGATTATCGACATGTCGAGGATGACGCATCCGTCATCGGAAGGTCCGCGACGCACTAGTCACTCCACAGATTATAAAAGATGAAATAGAAACTTTATTTAACAGATCCTCCTTTAATATCAATAACAATGAGTTTACGTCGGATGCAGTCGCAGTCATGTAAGACATAAAGTGGCGTGACGTAGATACATCACGGAGGTCGTGCAGTCACAGCGACCGCGACCATTCGGGTGGTCGAGATTGCATCGTGACGTAAGCATTTTTGTGATTACAGATTAAAAAACAAAGGGTTCATTATCAATAACAACGACAGTGCGCGCCAGGTTAGAAAAATAAAGTATCTGCACTCAATGTTCAAATAAAAAGGAGCTTTCAAGATTTTAGTAAATAATGAAAGTTAGTATAAATCGAGGTTCAACACTACCTGGCTTTAGGTAATTGTATACAATGATTTCGTATTGAATTAGATACCACGTGACGAGATATCACAAGTCGTAACTGTTTACCTGTGTATATACGATTTAGTTATACAATAGCTTTATAGCTCAGTTGAAAATATATAATGTTTTCCTTGATAAACATTCTTAAAGTATTTATAACTACTTGTTTTGTAGAATATTTCTAAACCACGACAGATCACTGCGGTTACCGCAAAACGATGATATAGTTTAATTGGATTATAATAAATAGAATAATCGATTCGATACACATTAAAAACTGCATAACTCTGAAGACTGAAAACTATTTTCGACTCTCTTTTGTATAATTGTACATTACACATAATCACAGCAACTCCGAGTAACAATGAATCGCATGCAGTAGTCTACACCAGAGTCACGTCATTTTACAATATATCATTACAGGGATTTTAAATATTAACGAATTGTATAATTGATATGTGTATCTATAGTTTAACAGATTGTATAATTATTGCTTTTTCTACATTTTCCTTTCGCTTCTATCGTTATATCTTATATTGATTTCATTAATAAATTTCAAAATATTATAAAATTTCAAACTGTTATAAAATTTTAATAGAATCATGTGTAAAGTAAAACAACTTCACATTTTTTTTTAATATCGTTTCAATTTAGTGAACTAATTATAATACATGTGCCAAAAATGTAATAATCATATTCATATCGGCAGCCGTTCTTTGAGTCGTGTCAACTGTCATCAAAACCTTTCTTTTCTTTTCGCTTCTCTCTTGAAGTAGTTATATGTCGTGACTTGTGATCGCATTTTGCGTCGTCGGTTATAGAGTTTACCTAATTCGTACAAATTCAGCAGTATTAGAGTGATTTTGTTAAAGTTTTAATTGAAACGTTTTAATTAAGTTTGTTATTTGTTAATGTGTGCGACGGAGGATAGTGACTATGATATTTTAATTATTTTTCTATAAGCAATAGAAATCTCATATTTCATAGAACATAGTTTTCGTTCTAGACGAGATTTATAACTGTTTTAGTTGTTCAGATCTATAACGTTGCCTTTTCTTTACGAATTTCTTATTATAAAGTAACTAAATGGTAGTTACGTAAATATTTTCTTATGCCTTTATTTTATTTTGTGTATTGCATACGATTTTCACGAGCCAAATGTAAGGACGTAAATTTAATAGGTACATAAATTTAAGAAATTATGTATTTTTAGTTTATAAAAATGTGATTGTTTATAATTTAGTAGAAATCAAATATTTAGTTCCTTCAGTTTTGTTACGAGTATTTATAAATTGTAATTAAAATTATTTTAGCTTAGACTAATTGTTCTCCCGATAAAGAATATAATTATAAGTTGTGTACTTTCCTTTGTTGTATTTTGCCTAATATAATTACAAATTAAATGATATCGTTACATTAGGGTGTAAAAAAGATTATCTATTTGATCTTAAAATAAATACGAAAAAAATATTTATGTTCTAGTACCATTCTATCGTGTAATTGAAATTGAAATGATGGAGCGATGTAGTAAAATTCATTTACGGTCACTGACGTAAAGTGTAAAATAAAAATATCAAATACCGCTACGATGTTTCATTGCCGCCTTTCGCCCAACACTACATAGACAAATATGAAGACACAACCTTACCTGCTCCATACTACAATTATTAATATTTGCCGATTTCAAAAAGTATAAATTACAATAAATTATTAAGTTATAACAAGGACTTATTAAGGATGGAGTGGGCTCTAAAGTAAAACCATGTATTATCTATTATCAAAAGTTTGTTTACTATCCTATAATATGTATTGGATCTGGTAATAAAGATCATTAGCTTTTGACAACTGTCGATACCTATACACATTTTATTAAGTAAAAAGACACTTATTATAAAGTAAAACATCAGAGACCCAATTCACGTAATTAATGTTAAAAACGTAGCAAGTGTTCAATACGTGACTAATTATAAACTCTTCCATCCATCAGTAGCGGATTTAGGCTTAGGCCCGTGAGGCCCGGGCCTAGGGCGGCAAATTTTGAGGGGCGCCAAAATTTTTAAGATGACTACAATTTAAAATCGATTGGGTTTTCTGTAAACTGCATTTAATTTATACCTACCTGAATTAGATTTCTTATTATTATTGTTATTATTTTAATTATTTTATACACACACACATATATGTACATACATATATGTACATACATATATGTACATACATATATATATATATATCACTAATATTCCATCTATTTTTAAAAACTGTCCCAATAACTGAAAAATGTGGTCCCCATCTCTAGTTAAAGGTAGACAAACAAACAAAATTAATTAATGTTATACTCTCAGTTACTCAACTATTACTTTGAATTACTTAATTACTTATTATTTGAATTACTTTTAATTACTATTACTTTTAATTACTTGAATTATTTTCTAATACTTACCTATTAAAAAAATGTGCTTAAATCGAAACGATTAATATTACTTCGTAGAAACAAACCTTAGTAGGCTACCCGACGTTCTAATAGTAGATAGCTTATCAGTACAAGTCTGACTATAGAGAGTAACGTTATTGGGACGGAAAAACAAGATAGATTTCCAATCATTAGTGTAGGGCAGAGTAGTAAACTATTGATTAACGTAACGTAACGTCATGGACTAAACATTTGGGATGGGTTTGATGGATTGGGATGAAAAACATTGAAACTGCCATCTTTATGATTGTCTTTCTGATATCGAATCTATATTTTATATGTAATTATTAGACTTGGTCCTCAATTCCCAGGAACCATCAGCCTATCTTGTAACATCGTTGATATTACCGGATTTATTTAAAATGACATACATTTGATACAAAAACTTTCAAATAAAAATATTTAAGTAGGTGGAAATAAAACAAACAAATAGTTATCACATGAAGGCATACCCTTTTATTTTCATTAAATTAAATACAATTATAAATACAAATGTACATTAACCGGTGGTCGCTTACAATGTTACATCAATTGAGCAAATGCAAGCAGATTCTTTACAATTAATCCACTTTCCTTGCAGTATCAAACTTGCTTTAGCAATTATGTTATCAAATAGGTACCTACTTTATATAATTTTATTAGAATAAATATTTTCGTGATAAAATTCTGGTTAAAACACAAACTTACAAGTAATCTCAAACATTAAAAAATCCAGAACATTGGTTTTGACAACTTAAAAATAAAATAAATCTAAAGAGGCTTTATATTAACTGCGCTTATTTTTAAAAATTACCTATCCGTTACCACAAACTAAAAATATAATTAAATTAATGAAAAAATAATAATCGAAACCAAATATAGATTCGCGTAAAATTAATTTAAAAAACCAATGTTATAATGAAATGAGAATTATATTTGTTATTAAATTATTAAAGCTCTAATTCAGTTATAATTTAAGTTGCTCCAAATTGTTAGATTACATTGTAATAAAAATAATCTATACAAAAGATTGGAGAAAGTAATTAAATTGCAAGGGCCGCACGCATAACAAATCATAGCTTCCAATGGACTGCAATCTTTAATATTGTAACGAAAACATGTAATTAACTTTTTCGGGTTAAATTTTTTTATACATCATTATTAACAAACACATTAAGTTATTTATTTATGAAAGTTTCTAACTAGTTTGACGAACACTTTAGAATTAGGGTTTTTATTTTTCACACGAGGGTCATTGACCATATTAGAGTCTACTTTCAGAGACACATAACGTATCTTCGCGGTGATATGAAGATACCTCTCAAGTAGTAATACATATTTCTTATATTTACTTGCATATTGTAAATACACATTTCTTTTAACAGTGTTATTTTTTAGATCCAGATTATAATTTTAATTGACCTAATTTCCTTTTTCAGTTATAAAAAAGCAAAAAACTAATAAAGTAAATGAATTTCAAGCGTATCGCTGCACTCTTCCATGTTAATGTTACTGGTCTCATATTATAAACAGTTCTAAAGATGTCTGCGTTGCCTTTGAATGGAGTAACAATATAGAAATTCATTCTATCAAAAATAATAAAACAAAGTTGTCATATAACAGTGACAAGACACGTTCATGAATTTAAATCAAATTAAAAAATATATATACAATCAATATATATATATATATATATATATATATATAGATTATATTGAACAGAGTTTGATACTGCACGCATACTTATAACATGTAACTACAAATTCTTATGAACTTCATAAAATTTAACGATCATTTGATTTATTCTAAAACTATTGGTAATTTATAATTAATACATTTGAGGTTTCCCAGACCCTTGATACAAGTGATGTAGACTTAGTTGTACGATAAATTATTAATCATCAAAAAATCATACCGCCATTTTGTCGGCGGTTAAGATATGGCAGACTTATACACGACTAATATATTGTATATCTATACATGTTCGATTTATTGAGTTGAGGTAACTATTTTCTTATATAAATGTATATCCTTTTTCTTTTATATCACACTGCTTTACTGTCTTGAATAAATACGAAGATAATGTATATGTTTTGGATACGAGGATACAAAATAGGTCTTATTTATTAAGTATTATACAACATTTAAAAAATAACTGTAAGATACTAATAATAAAAAACTTAATTGTATTAATTAATAATAAACATGTCACAATTAAGTACGATGTTCAAAGACATGTTTAATAAAGTTTTATAACACAATTAACAAATTATCATCCCAAGCAAGGTTGGTTAAATAATTAAACATTGAAATTAAATTGAGAAAAAACAAAAAACTAAAGAAACATATTAAGATATATTTGTATTTAAACCTTCAGGGCGGATAATATATTTTTCGATATCAATATAAAATTAACAATAGTATTGAAACTGCTGACTTCATATAATACTGCTACTTTGAATTCAATAATTATTATTATTTCCATCTAGTTAGTTGATTCACAATAAAATAATTATACACAAGTAAGAGGAGTGTTTAACCAAGCTCTGACTTCCATCACTCATTGGTTGTCATATAAGTTATATTGCAAAAACATCAGTAGCGCGTCGCCGGAACAAATAATGATATTATATTGACGAAATAAATATAACAAAACGATCAACTCAAAAGTTAACACATTTCTGAGACTCACAAAAAGTTGCCAATACAAATAGAGCATGTTGTCTGAGTTTTACGTCGCACAGACAACTCACACAAAAACTATCTAATAAAAATAACAAGTCTGTTGCACAACTACCGAGAATGATTATTATGAACCCGTTGGAAGATTTTGAATTAATAACTATAATGGAAGAATTTTTTACTCATCTAATTATTCATTATTTTAATTGCCGTAAAAATTAAAGAATATTACTTTTTTATCGTTTATACTTTATTTTGCCAATCTATAAATGTTTAATATTATTTATATTTTGGAAAATATTGAATACATAGTAAAAAAATAATTATAATTACATTTGATATCGAAAAACATATCACTCGGAGCTAAATATAAAAAAAGAAAATGAAATGCCAGCAGCAAACGGCGTAAACCACATCACATATAGTTCAGACAGGAGTACCATTGACGACAAAACTAATATTGACCGTGAAATAAAACTATTTTGAAGGATTGAACTCGCGTATATTGAATCAAATTTTAAATTAGGGTTATATTTAAAATGTAAATTTAAAATTTAATTCTTTATACGCGAGTTAAATCCGTAAAAATAGTTTTATTTCAATGTGTAGTACTCGTGAATGACTTAAAAACACTAATATTGACCTTTCAGCAAGACGTACAGACGTAAGTAAACACATTAATTCAAATAAAACAATTAATTATATTAAAATAACCAAAACTGAATTTTAAAATGTTATACAAAATAAAAGTTAGTATGGTAAATGTCATTGACCCCGCATCAGCTGGTGCATTCACAAAGAAAAAGCTTTCATAAATTCCCGCCCATACATAAGTCTCGTTAAAAACAATATTACAAAATAAACTGTATACTTTTTATTTAACCGGCAGAAATTTTCAGCAACATTGAATACATAAGCTCCTTTTATTATAGTATCGAATAACATTATTACATGTGTTTCAGCCTTGTTTTAAAACTACTAAGTTATTGGCAGTGCTGAATAAATTCTTTCGCCTATAAAAGACTTCTTTAATGTTAAAACTGTAGATATTAACTATATCAAGTGATGTTGCATTTTAATCTTTAAATGTCAATATTATGTACGGGATGTAACAATATTACGTATATTGATTTTTAAAACAAAATATTTCGATGGCATTTCACATCGTATTCATGCGCCGGCGCAGCATGACAGTTAATGTTTAACTATTTTTTTTTTATAATATAATCCTGCTTGTAACTTAGTAATAAGCTATAGGATAAATTTTAAATGATAGAAAATATCTCGTAAATGTATGAAGATGTATGTCGATGGGTTAAATTATTTACATCGAAAACAAACGTGCCGCTGCAATTTAGTTCTAACTTACATCACTACTAAAACTAATTGAAAATGTACTAAGTGTCGAATACGTGCCTATTATTATTTAAGACCTAAAAAGCAAAATGACTATAAATACAGTTTTCACAACCGTTTTTGTATAGAACGTGAGACATTTAAAAGCAATGGCAAATAACATTTCGATGATTATATTAAATAATTAAATTTAAAATAAAATTAATTGAAGATTTAAATTTAAAGCAGATTAAAAAAAAGAAATGTATGTTTTGTATCATCCCGTGCTTACTCCTAAACCATTATCATGTAAAAGATTAACATAGCTTATATTTTTTAAACAATTACTTTTCTCATTCCTTTAATACCCTTATAATTCCGATTCTTCGATTCCTAAATCCAACCGTCAGTGCAATATGATCTTTATGTCAACTAGTTAAGACTAAAATTAGCGTAACACTGACGATTATTAATAATAAAGAACGGTAGCTAATTTGAATATGAACTATTTACAATCCTACGCTATCACAGACCAGAATCTAGACTCTGAGACTCTAATAAAGTCTAGAATCTAGATGTAACGATTTGGCTGTTCAAAGTAATTTTAATATAAACTTAGTAATTTAATACCAGAAGCTTTAATTTGAAAAAAAAAATCTTCAAACATAATAGCTGAATATATATTTTTTATAATTACCATGTGTTTTCGAATTGAAGTCATTTTCAGGTTAGAATTTTTCCACTGGTAAGGGATACTTGAAGAAATAGTTATACACATCAAATAACCACATAACTAAAAATAGTGCACTAATTCAGATGAAACACCAAATATAATTAAAAACATTTAACACTTACAAGGAATGTTTAATTCCAACGAACAAACACTGGCCTTCTGTCATTTCAATTAACTTTGGACGGCTTTGGATAGTTATCGAGGACTACATAAATTCAGTTAGGAATACGAGTTATAATCTATTGTCAGTTTATCCTTAGATCTAGCTACCGCTTGACTAATTCATCAATCTAGATATAATTATAAAATTAATTATTTTAATTCCTAGCAGCTAGGTCTGAAGGGTGTGTCTATTGATTTGACAGTAAGGCTCGTGTTAACTCATTTCTTCGCTAATTGTAAGTACCTCGTGATAATAACGTTGATTTCGTTGGGTAGTTTAGTTCGGTCGTACTTGGGGCTGTACGCGTGTACGGCGGCTGCTATTTGTGCGTGAAGGTCGAGAAGAGCGTGAAGTCCGATACTACGGAGAGTTTTCGCATTTTTATATAGAATGTTATCTAATTCAGTCTTGTTTATCAGTACTTTCTCTGCATCTGGAAAATATATACATGGTTAATTTTATTTCGGCACACATTGCACTAATTAAACATTAAACTCTATTTGCAAGGTTCCAAAGGGTAGGTCCGTGAAGAAACACCGGCAACAAACTCCATGGATGCTATTCAAAATTTATTTGACTTTTGAAATAGTTATATTTTTTTATTAATCTATTTATTAACAAACAGCAAAAACTACTGAGCTTAGAAAGTTAACAATTTATAATGTAAACATCCGAGAACGAAAAGATTATTACAATTTACTCTTTTAAGGCGAAGTGAAAGTTGGTATAAAACTGTTTTTTACGTTATTTCCAAACAAATATTCATAAAATAATATACATTTTAGGATCTTTGTAAATTTTCTCTTATTAAAAAAAAAACAAAGATTCCAACCGCACGAAGTCGGGGTAAGTCTTCTAGTATTAAAAAGTATAAATGTGTTCTAATAATATCTGAGTGTATAAAGTTATATACGCACCCCCGCTCGAGGCCTCGTGACCTGAATTTCTTTTCTTTGGCGATTGTTTTGTCGGCGTCTTCTCAGTTTTTGTAGGACTGTAATATGACAATATTTTTATTATTATTATCTAATATTGCATATATCGAGAAAATGCAGTACGGTACGTGCGTTACACTGCGTGCGTATACGCTGTGTGAGTGTGTGATTGTATGCGCTATGGATGTGGGTGTATGACATGCGTGTGTTCACTCCCGAGTGCATTTGCACTTGTAGGTGTGGGTCCTGTGTTTGTAAGTGTGTGTATATGTGTTCAGGGTACGCGTGTGTGTGTACCTGTCCCGCACGGTGTTGTTCTCGAGCAGGTCGTGCGCTGGTCGTCTTAGCGGCGCGTCGTCGTCGTCGTCGGAGGAGCAGGAGCCGTTGTGTAGCGGAGTGGACGTAATGGGCTTGTTCTCCTTGCACTCCTCGTCTGTTATATTCAGCGACGAGTCCTTGAAGTTCTGGATGTTGAGGATATTTGAGCGTGAATGAAAACTTATTGCATTACTATATATAGTTAGAAAATTAGTGTCCGTTTTGTTCTCGTAGTTCCCAAAACTCAAGAAATAACGTAATTGCGAGCATAATGGCATGGAAAACCTAATATTCCTGAGGGACCAATGGGGGTCTCACTTTGGCTCTTTTAAAATTGGACATCTGGAACGGGCCCTAGGGCCGAAAGACATCCCTAGCAAAGACTTACTTTTTGGTACTTAAGACCATAAGCGACAGAACCTATGAGGTTGCTTTGATAAATTTTTCACCGCTGCGAAGTTGATGCGCCTAAATAAGTAAGATGGAAAACTGCTTAGCGTGGCTGACCGAAGATGTGTTCTTGTATACGATATTAAAACTGACCTGACTGACAAAGGAAACCTTTTTAATGGATAATTAAAATTGACTTACCCTCTGCGTTTTTTGTCTCTTCACAACCAGCCCCTTCGACCAGGCATTCATTCTCCTGCGCTTGCGCTTAGCGGAGTGAGTGTCGCTCTTCTCTCCGTTGTGTGGTGTGCGCATAGTCTTGTCATTGCTGGTAGAGTCGAGAGTTTCGGCTGTGACATATAAATATTTATTGAATAAAAAAATAACTTTATAGAATAACGTTATAAATATAAAAAATAATTCAAAAACGAAACAAACACACTAAAAGTGAAACGGGCCCAAAAATACTGTGCGAGTAGGAATCTCACAAATGAATAGTAAGTCCGTAATTTCATTTCCTCTATGAACACTGTTACGTAACGTAAAATTGGGGTGGGTGATTATTGTTAGTTCGCAACCTCACGTTACCACACAAACGCGTATATACAGGGTTATTGGTAATTAATTGGCCACCTTCGGCAGGCAGCCTCTCTACAAAACAAATACTGTTTATAAATTGATAAACGACACAAAAAAAACGAAACAAACAAATTTTGCTTCCTCTGTTACGTATTACTCTGTATTTTGTAAACAGTCCCTAAAACGTCAACGTCGTCATACCCACGCTCAGAGTTAATGCCAGTTCAGAGGCAACAAAATAAATTTTGTATGGGAAAACAAAAAATTTTAAAACTTTTAACTTAAAAAATCATAGAAAAAAAGTTGTTCGGGTTGATGTAGAGAGGCTACTGCAAAACGTGGCCAATTAATTACAAATATCCCCGTACATGCAGATAAGGGTTATTCCTCATCGTGATACAATCCCAAGTCACCGTTGGTCTCTTTACACACACGCTGACACAAGCACTCACACTCACGCAAGTTAGAGGCCGTGTATATGAAGTCTGGCAGGTCATTGTCCGCGGCGCCGTCCTCGCGGCGGGTCCTGGCTATCTCCTGGCACTCGAGCTCGAAGTCGCTGTCCATCTCCACGTCGATGAGCGCATGCGCGTGGTCCCGCAGCGAACACGCCTCGTGACGGATCTGTTTGTCCGATGACGTCCTGTCGTCAAAGTAGACACTGATATTATACTTTATTCTCCTCATTTTATACAGTCGAAAACCGCCTAAAAACATGATACTCTTATTCTAGCGTAGACTAACTCGCACTTTATGGAGCTGGCAAGCAATGATATTAGTCATTTTAATCAAAGTAGGTATGGCTAGTTACGCGAGCGCCTATTTTACAAAACCATACATCCCGTTTATCATTTTCGCAATAATAATAGGAAACTTCAGGCGGACAAGGAAGCCACAAGTATGTAAGTAATCAAACTACTGCCACCATTTAACTCGTGATTAACAATTACATTATTATAAAAAGTATAAACACAAATTTCGCTCTGGGTAGTACCGGTACAATTTAGATTAGATCCGCAACTCTCAAATAACGAATAAAAAATAGATCGACAGGAAATCGAACCTGCGACCTATGGGAAACCGTCCAATCTACCAATTCGATGAATTTAGTATTCGATCGACCGATCGAAAACGATCATATATAATGATCGTCATTATCGGAGTGGTGGTGACATCTGATAGGCTTTTTTAGAAAATCCTAACCAATTTTTCTAAGCCTGCACTATAGATTAACAATGAAAACTAAATTAAATACAACAGAAATTAAATGTTTAATAATATTTATAAAAAATGTCTGCTTATTTTTAAAAAATGTGTTAGGGAAGGAACAGGAGCCCTGCGGTTTATAGCCGAGTGATTTGTTAGTGTTATAAATAATTGTGTTCGGAAGTTTTCCGTTTATTTTAAATCTTTTTTTTTCATAGACATTAACATGCTTTACTTCGTTGATTTATTTTACTTATAAAAAATTTAATATCATCAAAAAAATTAGGCTAGCTTGTATAGGGACTTACAACGTTAGTTAAACTAATTTCGTTTATTAGTTTCTATTCATGCCAATGACGTAATTGTAAAATTAAAAAGCGAGCAATATGTTCAATTACAATATTTAGAAATATTCCTAAAGCTCTCTTACAAGTCATATATATGTCTAAATTTCAAACAAAACAATATACTAAAATATACTTAATACTATCTAGAAAACCTCATCCAAAAGATTCACTAGTTATGTAATTATTTAATAAAAGATAGAAGATAAAAAAATCTATGAAAAATCAATCAATAATCCTCGATCATATCACAAGACATTACATTAAAATATAAATAAAAGATTAATTAAAAAAGACAAAAGATAAGTTAACTTTATTATATTATAATTAATATTTCTTACTGACTACATAAAGCCCAACCATGCCACTAAAATAATTTAATTAGTAATTAAAATTAAACAAAAAGTTCTATAAAAATCAAAAGAATGAAAGCATGCTATTTATAAAGATCTCAAATAATATAGTATGCACAAAAGGTTAGAGGTCGTATTGAGTACATAATATACTATTTACGATAATTACAATAAAATCTAATAATACGTTTCTTGTCCATACCTAGACATCCCTCTGACCCTTTGAATTGCACCGGGAGGTATGAAAAACGAAAGAGATGTTACATGTGTCGAAAATTATAGCTCGATGTGAAGAAGTACACAGAAATAATAAGATGAAATGGAACATCAGGTCAATTAGAACTTTGTCAAGTAAGAAATAAAAAATATGAGTTTTGTTAGTAGTATTAGCCAATATAACCCGTCCAAATTAAATGCTATCATCCATACCTGTCCGGGTTATACTCTAGTGCGTTAGCGCATATGAGGTCCACGTCATCAAGGAACTCCTGCGCACAGTTGTACTTGTGCAAATCGACCTTCGTCATTATTGTCTCCAGATCCATTGGTTGCTTTATTATATCTAGGTAATCCGTTACCTGTAAAATTTACATATTAATAATGGCAGTATTTATTTAATAGTTGTACAATGTAGTTTATCTTTTAATATCTTATTATTGTACTTAATATTAATAACTCATTCATTTAACTCAATATTCATTAAAGATTATAACAAAGGTTTTACACCGGCTCTTGCTTATGGAATATCCAACATAACATGGGTCCATTGAATATTATATATACATACAATCAAAGTAAACTGTCACCTCTTCCAAATCAACAGGTTTAGTGAACTTATAAAAGCGTCTATTTGAAGCTAATTTCCTACAGATGTCGCGTAAAAATATCCTCAGTTCCCGCAGCTTGTAGTCTTCTTTTCTCTTTCGTCTCGAGATCTCTTCTTTACTCTCTCGCGGTGGAGGTGGAGGCGGGGCTAGTGATAGGAATTATACTCTTATTAAATAACTTTAAACTAACAAAACATAATACAACACAAAATCAACTAAGTATTCATTAAATTTCGCATTATTCCTGTTACATTTTTTACTTTTGCTTTATATAGAATGTTATGATCCGCTCACCCCTCGGCAGTGGTGGGGGCGGTTCATTATTTTCTATAACTGGTGGCTCCAGCGGCGTCTCCGTCATGATGGGCTTCAAGAAGTTGATCACCTCGGATGTGGTCGGTTCACGAACTCGGTATATGCAGTCTTTGTATGGTGGGAACAGTTCTTTGAGCTGAAAGGAGAAATTCATTGACGATCTTTATATATGTTAATAATTATTCTGGATGTGTATTTGTCACTTTAATCCTAAACGACTAAACTTATATTTTTTATGTGTGTGAATAAATTCTTTTGTGAGATTTAATTTCACAATCAGTTCCGCTAAGCGCCGCTTCAATCGGGTTCCAAGGGTTATTATTTTTGGCTATATTATCTTTTTTTGAATAGTTAAATATAACAAATTCCTAACAGAAATATTAATAAGCGACTACGACAGACGTGAGCGGTCGTAGTCAACCGATGACAAATTCATATTTTATAAAGCCGTATCGTGTACCGCGGCGGGCAGGTCCCTCTGCGGCGGCGCGGCGGCCAGTAGCAGCGTGCGGTCCCCGGCGGCGCGCGATCGCCACAGCTGGGACAACAGCGACCCGCCGCCCAGCAAGCAGCACACGGCGCCGGCGTCCCGCACCCACAGCACGCAGCCACCATCCGCGCGACGACACTCCGAGAACACCTGCCGCGAGATTTCATCTTAATATTACAATTTAAGTAAGTCTATAAGGTTTAGTATAACTCGCGAAATCACGAAAATAAAAAAAATTAAAGTCAAAAATAAAACTTAAGAAAAAACAACTATAAAATATTAACAGCGATAACAATTGAGTATCGTATCGGTGCGGTGGACCTTTCGGGAGTAGAGAGCCCAACAGCGCTACGTACGGCTACCCTTCGTCCCACAAAGTTCCCTCAGATACCTTAATTTGGACTTCTGCGCAGTCTAGTCCCTCGGGGCTGACACGTGCCGCTAATTATAACAATAACATGGCTTACATCTTTATAGACAATTTAACATATCTATAAAACATTCATTTCTGTCAGTGGGGTGATGGTTGCACTACTTACACACACACACGCACGGACGCACGCACGCACACACACACGCAGTCTTACTAACATACCGATATGAGTGCCTGTTCGTGTGTGTAGGCGAGCGCGGAGTGCAGTACGGGCACGCTGAGCTCGCGCACGGTGCAGTGCTGCAGCTGGGCGAGCAGCGCGGGCGCCAGGTGCGTGTCGGCGCACTCGCCCGCCAGCAGCAGCACGTTCGATGACATGGGCGTGTCCGCATGTCTGCAATGAAAAAAAAAATCAGTTGTATAAAATTAAATTTGATGTAGATCAAAATATTTTTCAAAACACTTATATCCCTGAGAATAAGAGAATCTTAGCATTGATAACTCATTACATCACAGAGGCATTAGGACCTTCAGAAATTAATAAGATAAGTCAAACTCACTTGCCACTTCCCTTAACGAAGGGTTGCTTGAGCAGCGCCATGGCGGCTCTCAGCTGTGCCTGCAGCAGCGGCTCGCAGTAGTGCGGCAGGCGGCGCGCCGGGGCCGGGCTGCTTCGGGCGCCCGCAGCCACTAGACACGACATCGCCGACTCCATATCATCTTCCGTCACTTCCACCTACGAGAAAATTTCGCTATTACTAACCATAAGCACGCAATATCTTTTATATGTTTTATGTCGTAACATTACTTACATTTTTGGGATCTATAACTAGTGCATATTCGCTATCGTATACTTGTGGGTATACCCTTCTCAATGCTTTTAATACTGACTCCGAGCACAGTGCCTTTAAATCCGATCCTGAAACCAGATAATCACGATTAAACAATATTTTATATAGGAACAAATTAATAATAATCAAATATTACCTCCGTAGCCGTTAGTAATATCGGCGATGCGGTCGAGCGCGTCTGCGTCGGGCGGCGGACTCCACTCGCGCGTGTATATGTGGAGTATCTCCCGCCTCGCCGCGGTGTGAGGTGGCGGGAAATGCAGCTCGCGGTCGAACCGGCCCGCACGCCTTAGGGCCGGGTCTACTGCGTCCAGACGGTTGGTCGCACCGATCACTACTACTTCGCCCCTGTGACATGAAATCATACATACATATATTCACATATATTTTTTTATATTTGAAAAGCTAGAAGGTTTAAGAGAACCAACAATTAAACAATTTTATTTCAAAAACGATAATGTTCAAATTAATAATAAGTGATATACAACAATTCTATAAAGGTAATAGTTTCAATTACCTCTCACAGACCCCGTCCATCTCAGCCAGTAGGGTTCCCACGACGCTGGTGTGTACTTGTTCCTGCCTCACGCTCCGCACGGGAGCCAACGCGTCGATCTCATCGAAGAATATTATAGATGGCTTCATTTTATTCGCCTAAAAACACATTAGAAAATATTTTTTACTTCTTTTATTATACTGATACTTTAATAGTATAATATGGAAAATCAGACACTTGAAACATGGAAGTCTCAGTATTATCGTAAGTCATTTCTCTTAGCCCACCTGTTGGAACAGCAGCTTCAAATGCCTTTCACTTTCTCCCACCCATTTCTTCAGGCAATCCGCCCCTTTTCTCATGAAGAACGCAACTTTCCTTCCACCAATCAAACTGCACTCGTTGGCCAGAGCACGCGCCAACAAAGTTTTACCGGTTCCGGGCGGTCCGTGAAATAATACGCCTTTTGCGGGTCGGGTTTTAAATTTATCGAATAAATCTGGATACATAAGCGGGAAAAGAACCATTTCTCGAAGACATTTTATGTGCTCTTCTAAGCCTCCAACCTAAAAATCAATTTTTCATTCAGAATATTTTTATTTATTATATTTAATTTATTTTATTTACACTTACAGATGAAAACCTGACGCTACCGTCAACCTCAATGGGCTGTATATCTCTTAAAGCTCTGTCTGCCTTTTTGTCATCCGTTGATTTAGACTTTTGTCTGAACATAAATTAACATATTTAATAAACATCCTAAAAGAAAAAAATATTATTAAAATATTTTAAATGACTCTAATATTTACCTGCCCTTAGTTTTATTTTTCATGGATACATTAAGGTCTTCTTCAGTATCTGAAGTGGTAGTGCTACTGCTGCTACTGCTGCTTGAAGGAGATTGAGCTGCAATTGAAATGGTCATTTTACATATGAACAATATGAAAGGGAAACTAAATGTTGTAATTATATTTACATCTGATTGTTTTTCTTCGAAGTAATTTTGGTTTTCTTTCTCTTAAACTGTAGGGCTTCTTTCTAAGCGTAAAAGTTTTTCCTATATACAAATAAAAATTATTAATATTAATTGCATTGTATTAGACTTGAATGTTTTTCTATATTTATATAACTTTTCGTCAGGTCAAGATTAATTATTTATTAAAACCATAATATAAAGTTATATTATTATATATTGTATTAAAACCTTTATATTTTTAATATTATGTATAAAGACTATATATATATGTGTATATTTAATTACAATATACTTCAAACGAAACAACATGTATGACAGTTGTATTATTATACATTCAACATTTTATTCAATTGTGAGCACGGTCATACCTACGCAAGTCCGTAGTATATGAACGTACGTGCGTGCGTGTGTGAGTGTGTGTGAACATAGCTATGCGAGTGTATATGTGTGAGTATTTGTGATCATATGTGCATAAGAGTGCATGTATGTGTGTGTATGTCGTACCCCTGGGTCGTGTCTCTCTGTCGAGCTGTACGAAGGCGGGCGGTGCTCTCGCTCGCTCCGAGCGTCGCGGGCGGCGCGTGCGGTGTGCGCTTGAATCCGACGACGAGCTGGCTGTTAACAACACAGGGGTTACATGTGTATTATTAGTGGACAAATGAACTACCGGTCCATGCATTGCCTAGGATAAAGAAGTATTTGGTTATGGAAAGGGAGGAGAGCTAATTGTACTAATAGAGTGATAAATATATAAATAATTAATGATTTAAAGAAATATTTATAAAAAAACCAGTTTAAAATATAATAGACCACATGAAGCAAATAACTTATTGTGAGAATAGCCATTGCAGAGGATATATATGTGTCTAGGATAGGTCATAAAAGTTGTCTTAATTGTTTTAGGGGATAATAAATATTTTAAAACAACATGATTATATCCTGTAAAATTATAGTAAAGGAGAAGAACAAAATAATATTGCTAAAAAATCTACCGCTATTCAGACACAAACAAACACAAAAAAGTATACTATTGTTATCTAATATTACATTACATATATTCAAAAGGACCAAATTTAATATTATTTAGCAATAATCAATGATAAAAGACATATAATAGTTTGATATTGTAAGTGTCAAATACCTGTATCCTGTTGACTGTCCCTTTTTTTTTGTCCTCGTCGTCCTTTGCCTCTGGTTGACCGAGCTGGCCCTTGATTACTGTATATTAAGAACGTATGTTGAACATCAACATCTATGTTGCAATTGTTTCTCAATTGGAATACTAAATATCTTCTAAATTATATTTATAAAAATCAACAGCCTGAAGATGTGAAGATAGCTTTAAAATATCTATATAACATATATTTTTTTGTCCTTTAAAATCCCGACCCAGAAACGACGGGTGTCATAAGCAGCAGGCATCATAGGCAGCAACAAAACGAATGAAAGGATTTCATTGCGATATTTTTTAATTGAAAGCCGTCCGTCGAGATGGTTCTAAGCTATGTTACGTGAGGGATCGTTAAATAAACGAAGAAATCGAAATGCAACTAAATTACCAAGTCAAATAATGAAATAACAGTATTGAATCGTAGTCTAAATACCAACTTCTTAAAATAAACAAAATCGTCCATGTCAATCGTCAATGGTCCCCCGACGCTATTTTTATCCTTTTTACAGGTCATTTTGTGTGGGGGGTATTTTTTTTTTTTATTATTAAACTATATAAAATAATATAATGTCAAAGGAAAAACAAGTAACAAAACATACCTATTACTATCTTGTTCTTCCTTAACCTCAGCTTTTTCCTCGACCTTGCATTGTTTTTCCTCTGTGTCATTTTTATCAGTTTCCTGTTTAGTTTCAGCTGGTTTTTTCTCAATAACTGTCTGGTTATTTTCATTATCTGAATCTGATTCTGAGGCATCCTGAACAAATAAATTAGAATAGAATAGTTAGCATAAGGTTTTATGTGTCTTATAATTGTTATAAATTGTAGTAAATTAGAAAAAAAAAACTATTCAAAATTGTATGATATAAAATGGTTTAGAAAATAGTATATATACTTTTGCCCAAATCTTGCAAAAAAAATATTAAAAAATACTTAAGCAAAAACTTAATTATAACATTACAATATGTATTGTCAGCGCTGCAAAATTAACTACCAAAACTCTCATTTGGGTATAACCTTGTTATTAATTATTATAAAAACATCTTTACGAGCCATCACTCATTATTCAAATCTGTTTAATTATATTATCTTTAACACATTGCAAACATCTATATACCATAACCTTAATGCTATGAAATACTTGTACATAGTACCAATATGGTATTTACCTTTTTGTTAATGAATCTAGCAGAAGTTCTTCTCTGTCGTGACAGCTGTGTGTCCTCATCAGTGTTTGTGGGAGGATGGCTGCGAGTCTGGTAACACATAAGTTTATTAAATTAATTGCAGATACACCTTAAATATTGTGTAATTGTATCCATTGAGGGGGAAGTGAGTTCTTTCGGACTCCGTCTCTGTGCTTTAGTCAGATTGCTTCTTAAAATACTCGTTATTTTTTAATTTTAATTTTCGAATAAAAGAATCCCGCGATTTTTTTAAAATCGGTTTATATATTACATAATGGAACCGATATAGACTTGAAATCAATAACAAAGTCATCAATATAGGTTACTTTCGACAGAGAATCAACAGCCTAGAACATTTTTAGCCAATCAAAATTGACGGCATGGTTTTAAATTTTTCATCAATCTTAGAAAATGAGACCTTAGCCGTGTTAGTATAGATAATAAGAATAAACATACCAATTTCTTAGTTTCCCTAGCTTCGTCACCCGAAGAGAATTCATCGGAGGAGCTGGTACCATTAAACCCATACAAGTCGGGATAGCCCTTCACTTTCAGCTCGTTAGTGATCCAGCTCTCATTGAAGTTATGGTGTAGGAGCTTACGCTGGCGGCAACTGCGACGTACATCTGAAATGTCTTACATTTACAAGCTATAAATATTGAGCTAACTAAAAACTCAAACTAACAGAAAGCTAAGATTTGAAAAAAAAAGATAGCTTAAATAATTAACTAAAAATGTTGTTATGTGCATTCATAAAACAATATAAATGAGAACCTACTTTGTTGTATTGGTTTGTCTTCACTATCCTCCATGTAATTCTTCCGTGGGCCGCGATTACGACGGATCTTCATACTCCTGTTGCTTGTATCATTGTCGTCCGCAAAGAAGACTCGAACTTGACGGGACCTATTAGAAATTCTAACATGATTCAAATAACAGTTTTTTTTACATCCAACTTATTGCTATAAGCATACAATAATAACCATGGTTTTTTTCATTGTCATAATAAGCATTAGGCCATTGCCAGCAGAAAAGAACAATTATGATATACTTTGAAGTCATTTGATTATGCCCATTTATCTATGATGTTTAGCTTAGTATATAAGATACTAGCATAGCTAAACATGGATCAATAATTGCTTTTAATAAGGACTTATTTGTCTAATATTACTCATTGCCATAATGTATTACTTATCAACAAAAGTACTTCTCACAATTTCAATGCTATATTCAGTCCTTGTAAAATTTAAATTCAACATTACCTTCTTGAATACTTTTCGGGTTCTGTATCACTTTCAGGAAACATTATTCTTGGCATTTTTATCGCACGAAGCCTACTGCGGCTGTCTATGAATATAAAGATTATGATGATATAAACGCATTTGTTTAAGTCTCAAAAGGAAATGCTTTACTAAAAATTACAATTAAATAATACTTACATCTTGTAGGCCAGTGTTGAATTTTCCTGGCTACTTTATATTGACTACTTCTTAATTCTCTTTGGGACCAATTAGATGCCTAATAATAGTAAATGATCATTTAATACATTATAAATAATTTATAGCTTAAACTGGTGTATTTTATTATAATGTTATTCTTATATCTAAATAAAGGCACACCAATAAGCTTATACTAAACCAAATAAAATTATGTATGACATGGCCACTAATCTAGTTTACATAATATACTATCTATTCTTGTTTGTACCTTAAATATTTATTGTACATTTATACATGTCAATTCTTGATTCCAGTCTTACTATCTGACTTTAAGACAAGCATAAACACATGCTACTTAGCAAAATTATAATAGACATTAAAAAATCAAAAACTTTTATAAATTATGTAATATATCACATTTAGTCCTTCATGTTAATAATGTTTAATATCCTAAAAACAGCTTGAACAGATATTCAGCCACAAAGCACATGCAATGTACATGCACTTTCAAAGTACCTACAGATAAAATTGGGGACAAAAAGTTGGCATACAATGAAACATTCCACAAAGCGAGTGCATTTCCAAAAAGAGGAGTTTGTGTTAATCTAAGGATATCACCTTCTCATCAGAGACGCTCCCAACATCGTTTATTGAATAATTTCCTTCGTCAACCTCCCCATTCTCACCGTTGCTACGTCGGGTTTTCACCATTGCAATGATCGCAACTTATGTCGTAATCTTACATTAAAACCCACAATTTGATGATGTAACAGCACTAATACTTTATAAAGACTTCACAACGGAAATATCAGCCACCTTGGGCTCTTGAAATAGAATGTAAGACTACAAAGGACAGGCGTTATCTTCCGCACATGTCGTTAGAGAGCGCCATGTTAAACGGATGTTCACGATGATCCTACGTTTACAATGAATAGAATAATATTAATTGACTCATCAAATTAACATTTAGATATCGCTTACCTTACCTAAAACTTTTATTATTGAAAAACACTAACTAGTCAATTTTATCTCATCCATTGCAAACGATTTCGAGTTGAATTCACGTTAAGATGTTTTTATTGACAAGTGTCAAAAATTCCCGCAAATTTGACATTTTTATTTGATATTCGGATACATGGCTTAGAAAACATTTTAGAATTGAGAAACATACTTTCTCTGTTAATAATATAATGTATTTCATGAAAGAAATTATGATCTTTACCATTTTAACGATTTATATATTAGTTATGAATCTGATTATTTATTTGTACAAAAATTACTATTCGATCTATCGATTTTCCATCTAGAAATTTTGGCTACTGTCAAACTGTTTTAGGCTTTGGCATAAATAATATGTATATAAATATTTTTTTTTGGCGTTTGTGTTTTTTTGACGTTCACTAACATTGCGGTTAAACTAATAATTTAATCGTTTTAATCATAAAATATAAATGACATGTAACAATGGGTGATAATCAGAATTCTTTATCACCGTATGAAACTAAAAAGCTTCATGAAGCTATATGCAGCAAAGATGGAGATATGGATATGGAAGAACAAGTATCTGCTAAAATGACGGCATCGTACAGCGAGATATCATTCCATTCAGATCATGGACAGAACAACCAAGAAGAATCCAAAGAACCTGGTCCATCTAGACCCTATGATCTCCCATCGGAAAACAGAAAGCAGGAAAAGCTGCCCTTAAATAGTGATGGCTTGGTGCGTTATGAAGGAGATATGACACATTATGTTGCTGATGATTTAGAGCTAAGAATAAAACTATCTAGTCCAATTGCTAAAAGAGGAGAAACACCTGTATTTGGAAGTTCTAGTGCTTCTAGGTCAAGTACTCCATCGGGCAAGCTTTATAGACAAATATTGGCTCCACAAATTGGCCAAATAGACATAACAGTTCTAAATGATCTTGAATATGAAGCTCAAAAAATAGCACAGTCAGTTGATAATTTAATAGAAAATTTATCTAGTATATTACATTCCAATTCTTCCTTAACAGCTGAGAATATGGAAGTCTACAGAGATGCGGTTGGTAAGACTTGTGATGCCATGGATAATAATATAAAGAGTATGTACACTATACTTGCAAAAGGTGAAGAGGTGTCTCAAGCAATGGTCCCTGTTCAAGCACAGGCAGCCAGAATAGCTGAAATAAAAAGACTGTTGCTTCTATTTGAAAGTTACTTCTGATGTGTTAAAAGTTATCATTCCCAAATAGTCATATAAAAGTCTAATATATATTTTATGCCCGCCTCAAAATTGTTTTTTGATTAATAGATCAAAGTTCTAATAGTTGTATCCAATAGTAATTAATGTTCGAAAGATTTAAAATCCATTTTCACATAACAGCAACTATTGTGAACATATCAACTATTATTGTATTGTACATTTAAAAATAGTTGGATTTAAAATCCATTCAGTAATTAATCTGATAGTTAGTATTTTTTACAAATAATAATGTGTGTACATAATGATGTCTCAATATTTATATCAATATAGTTGTTTTAATTAAGTTATAATTATGTGATTAATAATAATCAGATTCTTATATTATAGCATTGATTATTTTTATTTAATAGGGTATAAACAATAAACTTCTAATATATATGTAACATATTTAATACAAGTATCACTAATTCCAATAGTATTTTATAATAATGATCTGCATTAATAATTTATGACAAAACCATATATCATTATGAATTACAAAAATGGTCAGGAAAATAATATTAATTAATGTGTTCAGATTAACTCTATGTATATCACAATCAATTGATCTCTAAAAATACATTTTTGTTACTGTACTTGTACTCTAATGATTGCATGTCACATTTTTAAGTTAAGCAGTATAAAAGTTACTAAACATTAATATATCTTTTGTCACATTCTTGTGATATGTAGATTTTATGCAATGTTGTTTATTTAATTCATTATTTTAATATATTTTTTACATACAACTAGATTGCTTTTTAAAAAATATATAAATATTCCTCAATGTCCAATATAAGAATTGATTTGATTTGGTCTAAATTAAATTAAATTACCCTATTGTGTTATAAAATCAAAGTCAAAAACTAAATACATTTAATTTTTTTTGGGTTAATTGTTTCCTTCGTTTCAGCGCATTTTGAAATCATCTCGACATATTATTAATTTCTTTATTAATAATAATAATTATAATTAATGCAACCTAAAATATTTATAACATGGTAGCGTTTAGTAAAGAAATAAAGCCTATGTAAAATACTTTTTGTTTTGTTAGAAATATTATAAGTCATATTAAAAGCTCAGAATAATAACTAAGACATAAAAGGAGCTTCATATTTAAAAATTTTAAGGCGTACACTGCTAACTGCCGTAGACAAAATATTTTTTTCTAGTGATGTTACATTGCGTAAACTTATCCGCGATATCGATCCTTATCTCTATGATAGTACCTACCGTTTTTAAAAGGCTGGTTAGGTGCTTTCCATCACTTGCTAGAACGAGAAACTTTGAAAACTGCTATCACCCCAACGATTTTGCCGCGTGCGATAACGTTTAGCTGTATTTCGTTTTAAAAAATGACTTAGGTAAAGGTAAATCAAAAACATTTATTGAAAGTAAATTAAAAAAAATATATAGTCAGGTTAACACATATTTTTAAAAAATTTATTCGCCACTTCAAAAACCTGTTATAAAATAAATTACAATAAAAGTACAGCCATATTTTATTAAACTACTTATAAAAGAATCAAAACAAAAAGAAATGTTTCAATTCCTAATTTTTTGTTTTAAACGGCCGTGGGAAATCTATAATAATAATCCGTGGATACATCACATAGATGTTGAAGAAATTATTAGAATAACAATGGATTAAGTTATCGATAACTGTACTTTTTACAACACTGTTGCAAAAATACATAGAAAATTTTTAAATGCTCAAATATTATAATAAATATTGCATATAGCAGTCATTTAACTGGGCTATAGGACAATTTTCACTTTATTATTTTGTAAACCAGTTAAAAAAACACAAATTGTTGTAATGTAACGAAGAAAAACGTAATTTAACGTTGTCCATACCCAATAAGTCAAATATGATTTATACTTTCCAATTTACCATCATAATCGTGACCAATTGACATTTATAAGTGTACATTTTGCTGTTCTGACAACTTTATATTTTTTCTTTCATTGGTTTGTTTTTACAGTATGAAAAAAGGACAACTGTTACGCACAATTAAGTCTTCAAACTTAGGCTACTTCTATGCTTTAGTTATTGTTCTGAGATTAAAACCAAAGACTATGTGTGCTGTCATTTGCTAATGTCAATGTCAACACAATCTTTAATCATTTTTGCATTTGGCGTTTAGACTTTGCATTTATCGTCAATACTCAATTGTCATTTGTCAGGCGTGGAGAAGAGTGTGTAGTTCTAGGGGCGTACCTTGTATTAAAGACTTTATTTAAAAGTCTAAAACTTCAAGAAAATGTTAATTAAATTACGAATATGAGTTCTAATATAATTATAAGATTAAACTTGTCTTCATTGTTCTCATGACCAGTTAGCTTTCGACTTGCACATTAATAAATATACATGATGGGCGATGTTGTAAGCTTATTTTCTGTGATAATCATGAAATTTAAATCAAAGTTTAATGAGAGTAAGATTTATTTTCATTGTGATTTGCCATGGGAGAGGTTGAAATCGATAAAATGGATGAACGAAAGGGCTACATCTAATAAAGCTTATATCCCCACAACGGTAAGTTTGTATGTATTTTACGATTGCTAAACAAATACATACTATCTAGTTTTTGCCTTATATAATATTAAGTTAACAAAAGTAGATGATGATGAGTTTACTTTCAGAGTGCAAAGTACATGAATGATAACTTGTGTTATTGGTGTTGTCTATTTTTAGGTACAATTATTTTTAAAGTTATTTTTTTATTATGTATTGCATTTTTATTTCTTCTCCTAACATGTACATATTTATTGTGGTATAAAGGACATTCACGTGTTGTTAACTCTGTTTGTATATACAAGGTCTACATTGTACCTATTTGTTTAAAATAACCTAATGATGATTTTTATTTATTAAACACAAACAAACTTGAAAAATAGATAACATGATATAAATCTAGAATTTCATAGTTGAAAAACACATAAGGATTTTTAAAAGAAACTACAAGTATTCATTTATAAATGCAGTAAATAAATATAATGTAAGCTCTTATTGTGATCAGAGAGTACAATTACTAAATATTTTGTTATAAGCACCTCAATTTGCTAAAATATTGTGTTTTATAAAAATAATAAAATTGATTGTTTTCTTGTTCCTTATGTAAACTATAATTTATCATTCATCTGTCAATATGCTGTCTGAGTAATTCACTCATATACCTATTTTATTTAGTTTGCGAACGTAGTAGTAATGTATAAATCAATTATTACTACCTACACCTACCTACCTATTACAGTTTTAATATGCATTTGTTTTATTTTGTATTATAATATTTTCTTTTCAATACAATGATAGAAGTCTAGAAAATCACAAAATTAAAAAAAAACTTCATAAAGTATTAAATTCAAACTTTTCATTTTTAGTTCCACCTTTTAATTGACGTATATAAAGGCCTGGTCAAAATAAACATCCAATCCAGGTGGAGAACCTAGCGAACGTATGCACCCACGCACTGTGCGTCGCGCCCGCGTCGCTAGGCGCGCGCGAGTTGCTAAAGCGCTCGGTCAACGCGCCTCAAGCCATCGCCGCCGTGGTCTACGGTCTGGCACTCTGCCTCCTCTTTGCGGTCTCTACCACCTTCCATTCTATATGTTGCTGTAAATCTGACACGTGAGTTTCAATCTTCTATTTTTTTTTAATCTTAACCTATCGTGTGAAATTTGCAGGTTATTAGAACTGTATTTGATAAAAGAATATTTTAAACACAAATTATAATTTACATTTAAAATCGAGACCAAAGAATGCAATTTTAAGACTACTTCAACTGAAAACCCCTTATGTACCAATTTTTTTTAGAAATGAATAGAAAACATGAATGTACATAAATCGTTATAAACGAAAATAGGTCAAATACCTAGTTCGTGTAATGTCTTGCAGTATTTTTATGTACAATTTACCTTAATACATTTTAAACATTAACACTGTATTAACTTCTACTCAGATAACATAGGGATGAACACCAAAAAGGTCTTAGAACTCACTAAAAAAATTGAGCTTTTATTAGGTTTTTTAAGCAAGAAAATTTTCAGTCTTTTACAAAAGAACAGAGTTGTACCTAACAGTGGATTATTAAAATTATATATATATATATATATCATCAAATAATAAAAAATCATCAAAGCAAGCAGAATTCCAACCTGCGACCTCAAGTATACCATTGGGTCTGGTTGGTCTATGGTTATTTATAAAATTGAAATACTCATAACATGGGCCATGACTAACATCTTTATTTTTTCAAATCTGCTATAAATATAATGTTATTAAACTTATTATAATTTTTTATCAATTTCGATACACAAGATTAGAAATTATTATTGCTGTATAAGTATAAGCTTGAATTATAATAATTAATATTTCTTTCGTTCCATTGGAATAGTAATTCATATTATTTCTTACGCTATATTGTAATAGAAGAATAAAATGTTAGGTTTACTCAAGTAACCATTTAAATTTTATAGTTTTGGTAGAACTGTATACGTTTATGTAGGTATATTATGTCGTCAAGATATTCTTATTTTTTTATTTTAGGTCGTATCTAAAAGAATTAGAATTAAAATGACGTTCAATATAATGTCATGTTAAGAAAGATCTGTTTAAAATTAATCATTTTTGCCATGTAACTCTACTATAATAAAATAGAATATTTTATCTTTATTTCTTAGCGACAGGAGTCTTTCCTTACAATGATTTAATATATTCGTTTTTTTTTTAAATAAAAAAAAACAACATTTTACATCAGTTGTATGATCATGTGACCACCGGAAATTGTTTTATCATCTACAATCTACACTTCCGCTTTTAGTAAATCATCTAAAATTAATATATGCTTATATACAAACTTATTACCTTACATAGATAATGATTAAAATGGTACAAAATTCAAATGATTTACATATATAATTTGTTGAATACAATGGGCGTATTTTAAACGACTATGTTTAATACATGGTAACAAATTTGTTTGGTAATATTCAAAGTTATTATTCTAAGACTATGCAAAGCTTTAAGGAACTATTTTCTATAAAAAGTTTTTCTTTAAACCTTGAATCAAACCCAGAGGGACTATTACTTTATTATCATGATGGCATAATAATGAAATTGAATTGCCCTTAAGTAGCTATGCTTGTCTCCAGGTTGCCTAAATGTGTAAGTAGGTACGAATATTTGGCGTTGTAACAATAATGAATCCTTTATGAAGGCCTGGCTTTCACGTACAATACTTAAATTTATCTGGGTCTGGTCGTTAAAGAAAAATGTGGCAATAAAGCCTACACGTATTTGAAAATATTTTCTGATATACTACTTAATAAACTACTCCTATGTGACTGAAGGAAACCTGCAAAGTTGATAAATATTGCAATTTAAAAAAATACTTTTTTTGGCATAATCTGTAACAAAATCTCAGTTACTTTTTTATTTATTTATATTTTAATCCATCTCTTAATCTTATTAACCTATAAAAAATATTTCGAACCTTATTCGGATGCCAACAAAACCTTTTATGAATTTTCCCCAAAGTGAAACTGGTGATATTGTTAGTTTGTAATTATCCAAGTGGAGTCAAGGCCAAAACAAAATAAGTATAAATCCATTTGTTTTCATTAGTCAGCTAATAGTACCATTATGTTGAACTTTCTTCAACTTCTAACCTAAAATGTCTCTAAAAGTAACGAAGAAACTTTACAGATCATTTCCTAGAGCCCTTTAAAAAGTTAAGCCACTTTTTGTTTATATTACGTGTAATATAGAAATACAAACCTCAACAGAGGGTTTCATTTCAATTATTTTTTAAAGGAAAGTGAATCCGTATAATATTTGCAGGTGTCTTACAGAAACGTGTTCAAGCTTATTTAAGGCTTCGCGATCGTTCGCAAGTAATTTGCAGGAAGTTATTTGTTACATTTGAATGGAGAGGAGATTCAATTACGGACTCTTTGGGCACGGGAAGTGGCCGAGAATGATTTCATTTATCACACTACTCGCGAAATTCTAGGTTTCAAACAATATTTTTTTTGCCCAATAGAATGATTTTAACGGCCATAAATGGTATATTATTTAACTCATTCAAAAAAAATAAACTCTTTGCGAAGATTATTGAACACAATTTACAAATATGATCGCTGCAATGGGTATAATTCTTAATCAAATCAGACAATATAAAACAACAATTACTACTTACTTAATACTGTATACGGTAGATAATATTACTCAGTTTCCATAGATGTGATATTGTAATGAGAGTGAAGTATTGTGGTCGCAACACAATTTGTCGAAGGTCTATCGTGACTTGTACGCATTCTTTAGTATTTTGCAATGATGACCCGTATTAGTATACCACATTGTTCATTGTATTTAATATAATGAAGCCCTCTATTAAATGTAAATGAGACACTTCATTATACTTTATACTCTCAAATTGTGGCAAGAAAGTACCTAAGACCTATATAATGATTGTGAAACATCGACTTTATCATTTTTGTTTCATATTTCATAATGAGCACTAAATTATGTATAGGAAACCATCTCTATATAATAAAATACTAAATTAGGTGTTATTGTGCAAGAATCAAAACAATAAAATCTGCTTATATTTAAATATTCTGGTTTCATCCCAACTAAGCGAGAAAATTTTACAGGAAGATGAAGCATTTCCTCCACCGCTGCGATCGGGCGATGATCTACATATTCATCGCCAGCTCCTACTTCCCCTGGCTGACGGTCGGCACACTGTCCTGTTGGATGCTGAGAGAGCTGAGATGGGCGATCTGGCTGTTGGCAGTCCTGGGCATCACCTACCAACAGATCTTCCACGAGCGGTACAAGATGCTGGAACTTCTGCTCTACTTGGTCATGGGGCTTGGACCCGCTGTGATTATTATCACGTCAAATGTATGTATGTTTGTATATACCTTCGCTTATTTTTATCTAACGCTAACTCGATTATTTTTATTTTGTAATTTTTTTAGCCAAAAAAATATAGTAATATGCTTCTTTAAATTTTTTAAAATTGTATGATGTTAATTTACATATCATCATAATATGCTACATAATGTACTATATAGTAAAAGAATATTTCCTATTTTATAAAATATTTTTTTTGGTAGTATTAAATCTCCACATCGTTCGTTGAAGTAATTACTCCATTTTAGTAGTTGTATTTTTAGCTTATTTTTAGACGTTATGACCTTACCGAGGTCACAGTTAGCTATCACGTTGGCGGATCTAATCGTTATGATACGAAATTCAGATGGGTTACGTTAGCGTTGTTTTATTATTTTAATAATAGTGTCAATGTCTAAAAAATATTAAAAGAGGCTGATATAATAGACCTATACTTATCCTTGTCTAATCACACATGCAGGAAAGAGCAACATAGGTAACTTTATTGGCTTTTTCTTTCTTTTTCTATAGTCACATTTTTGGTTGGCTCATTATATGATGTTATCTGACATACAATATTTGTATTATCTGTCATATCTATGTAGATATTATCTATATGTATATCTGAAATAACAAGCAGGTGTTTGTGAATTGTGTCGCATCCAGTGACGTATCACGTTTATTTATATATAGGAAGCAGCGGAACTTCTTATAAAATATTAACCATATACTATTATTGTATAATATAATACTATAGAAAAAACATTTATTACTAAGTTGTTTTATTTAATTATTATTGTGCCTTAGATTATTAACTGCAAAATTGCTTGCAATGTGTCTTTATTATTTAAAAATATCCATATAATTTATAAATTAGTAATAATTTGGATCAAACCTTCATCAAATGTTGATGAAAAGAACCTACATGTTCATGAAACTATATACCAAAATGATAAGATTTTCTGAGAAGTAACCAGTTTTACAGATGCGAGGTGCCTACGACAGCTTTATATTTAGAGATCAGGTCTCATCACCGCGGGCTCTAGAGTGCATTCTGCCATGTAGTTAAGAGCTGGCTATTTATAATGTACTGTCTGTATTTGTTGCTATTTCATATACGATCATTACAACGTAACACTATCAGTTACTTTGAGTGTAGGTCAAGTCATGTTGCTCTTTCATACACGATTGTTAAAAAAAGGTATCACATTACGAGTTACTTCAAGTGTAGGTCAAGTCAAGTTGTTATATCATATACGATTATTATAAACGTAGCACTTCCCCAGTTGCTTCGAGTGTAGGTGAAGTCATGTTTCTATATCATAGGTTTTTAAAAAAGGTAGCACTTTACTAGAGACTTCGAGTGTAGGACAAGTCATTTTACTGTATCGTAAAAGATTATAAAAAACATAGCATTTTACTAATGACTTCGAGTTTAGGTCGAGTCATATTGCTATATCATAAAATAATATTTAAAAAGTAGCACTTTACTAATTTCTTTGAATATAGGTCGAGTCACGTTGCTCTATCATAAAAGATTATTAAAAACGTAGCACTTTACCAGTGACTTTGAGTGTAGCCTGTAGGTCAAGTCATGTTTCTATATCACAAACGCTAATTGAAGTCATAGCACTTTACCAGTGACTTCGAGTGTAGGTCAAGTCTTGTTGCTATACAAGATTAATAATCGTAGCACTTTACTGGTTACTGCCGAATCATGTCAAATCGTTTGGACATATAGGGATGATATAGTTACCGTTTTTGTAAACGTATAGTGGAATCTAAAGAATAGATTAGCTCTAAATAGATAATCGTTAAAACGTGACTCATCGAACTAGTAAGTGCTCTTTAAAAGTTGATCAAAGCGGTCTTTTAGTTTGAGGTCACATTTACACAAAGACCAAGTACAATAGATAATTATCTCGCTAACATCACGGGTTCAATATTTGTTTAAAAAAAAACATGTTATGTGGTACTTTGAAGTCGTTATCTAATATATAAATAACAAACCAAACATTTCTGAGTAGGTACTATGCAAAGTAAAGTTTAATATCACAGCGTTTATGGCTTAACCGGATATTGGAAATGTGGGTGTAAGTGCCCGGGCGTAATTAACTGTTATGACCGACGACGACTTAGATATTGACCCTAAGCGTCGACCTGTCGCAAATAAAAGGCCGTATAAACTAATACTTTAGAAAAATATACACATTACATTGATACCTACTTTTAATTTAAAAAAAATAATAAAAAATAAAAATTAAATAGTATTGCGATTGCCGAAATTAACCAAACAACCATACATTACATTTTTAATAATTAAAATACGTTTTTAATAACTAAAATATCCCGGTATCTCGAAGTTTTGTTACAGGTTCAAATCCTGCCGTGTTGTTATTATGTCGTTCTATATTTATTTAATATTTAAACAAGCTTAACATGTTTATAGATAAAGAAATATTCTTAGTATTTAAACTTTCGTGATCCATAATAATAACTATGTATATATTTACTTGACTGTATTTACAATTGTATAGAACTTTGTGTCCTCTAAGCTTCGAGCTCATGAATAACAACCGCTAATGAGTTCGAAACTAGTCGGGCAAAATACCGATATAATTAACGTGGTAACTACCGGTTATATAATATACTATTATATATAATAGCAACATTCAATAGCTTATATTATAACGATGTTAGCAAACAAAATTAGTTATACAATATCTAATAATAATATACATTCATTATACGACGAAGACGTATTCAGTTTCAGCTTTTCTGTGAATTTCCCAGGACAATAGCGCTATGACGTATTATAGATAACTTCTACCTTTCAGAGTAGTTTGTTGATTTTCGTTATTTCATATTAAAATGAAGATGTTATAATTTGACTACTAAAAATATTAGTATACCAGGGTTTCGAAACGCGAGTGAAAATAAGACGTAAATTTTATGTATGTGTTTTACAAAAATGTGTATGTTTGTTTGTAAATATTTATATTAAGCTTATTTAAATTTATATAAATATATAATGAAAAATAAACCCACAAGGGCGGGTTCGAGTCCCATCTTTTCGTGGCATCTTTTCAGTGATTATCAATACTGCAAAGTCATATATAGAATGCCTAATTCACCGAGGCGGACAGCGACACGGTAGCTCAGTTGGTAGAGCGACGGGACGGTTTCCCAGTAGTCGCGGGTTCGAGCCCCTGCCCGTGTCGGTTTATTTTTCATTCTATATTTATATAAATGTGTATGTCTGTACTTTGTGTAGGGGCTCCTACACGTTTAACAAAACCTTTTTTTGCCGTTTTTTATGTATAATGGTATGGAACCCTTCGTGCGCGAGTCCAATTCTCACTTGGCCGGTGTTTTACTACCTAACAAACCTATTTAATAACGCAGACTGACTCGACCGCTAGCAAATTATTTAATTTGTTTTTATTTAATATAGGTACATTGCATCTCTCAAAGAATTAAAAAACGATATTATTTCTGTTCATCTCTCTGTCCTATTATTATAAAGAAATATTGATTTTAAAATCCCTTTTTGTGTATTTTAATTTGATTGTAGTAAATGTTGTTATTTCCTTTAAGTTAGTGTAGTAGGTTATTTTTATATTTTTTTCATTTAATTAATCGTAGTCGGTATAGCTTAGAACTCTTAACAATGTAACAATGATAATAAAAATAGCGTTGTCAGCAGAGATGTTACTACATTTAGTAGGTACGAGATAAATCTTTAAGATCACTTTGTTTTCAACTTGATTTGATCAAAAGAATTTGCCATCTCTCCCTATTTTGATTTTACATTTTTTTGTTTTTTCCAAAAACAATAATATGAAATATATTGCGTACTTCTTTATCTATGACGAATATCAGTTTATATACTTAATGTTAAACAATAATATAATATTTAACAGTTCAGAATCATTACTTTTTGTTTATTAATTCTAGACTGGGGTAGTACCTCCCTCTATATTAATAATTATTCATAAAGGGAGTGAGACCCATCTCTCTTCCTTCCTCTACGTGTTCTATATATCTCCATTTCCACTATTAGGACTGTCTCCTCGTTTGCTATCTATTACACAAAAGTCAAATCATATCGTCTTAAATGACATAAAACAACTGGACTATTTGACACAGAGACGTAAAAATAATATTTATTATAATCGTGTGTAATTTTCGTGTAATCTGTGGAACTTTTAAAGAGGAACAATTTCATAGAACATCATGTTTGCGTAACTTTCACCGTTTTCGCAGCGCACGCAGTTTTTTGTTTATTTTTTTACACCTTACGTTAGAATATTCAAGTTTTAGTAATCATCCCTAATTTTTGAAAATGAAACATAGCCTATGTCACTCGGGAATAGTGTAGCTTGCCAACGGTGAAAGAATTTTTGAAATCGGTCCAGTAGTTTCGGAGCCTATTCATTTCAAACATACAAAAAAATAATCAAACCTTTCCTCTTTATAATATTAGTATAGATTTCTCAATTCGGGTTTCCGTTAAGGCATACAGACAGAATAATCCATGTTTAAAATATGTACTTTACGAAAGGTCTAACGCATCTCGTAACGTTTTTTGACATGTTTAAATTTTAAATAAATATGGTGATAGATATACGCGCAGGGACTCGAACTCACGACAGCTAGTACCTAACCGTCCCGTCGCTCTATCAATTAAGCTTAATATATTAAACATGTTTGTTATTATAATAATATTTAATAACATTAGGTATATATTTTAAACTAAATATCGTCGTATAATTATGGGAGGTTCAGGAGATTTTAATATGGTAGAAAACCAACTCGCATGACTTGTCTTATATATACAAGCTCGACAACCTATCTTCAGAAAAGATATTAACATTTAGATCAAACAAACTCATAAACCAACCAAATGATTAATGTTGAAAGTAAATTACTTCATCGAATAATATTAAATGATTAATTCTGTTATTGTAATTATAGCACGATCTTTGATGATTCATGACGTCTGAACTTGAATAATTGGTACGTGTACCTATGTTTACTTATGTGTAACAATAGCTGATAAAGTGTCCAAAATTCAAGCTGTTAATTTTTTCTACTCATTTGTAAGGATTAAATATTTAATTTATAATCGAAGGCCCGAAAAAAATCTAATATATCTGAAAAATGTTAGATTTTTTTAAGAATTTATTTATCTAAAAGACCATAACAAAAATATTTTCTAAGACTTTCAAGAGACCTACTACACATTGAAATAAAACTATTTTTACGGATTTAACTCTCCTATAATTAATTAAATTTGGTGTGAGGTGTTACCGTGTCTCACCGTGAACACGATTACTGCAAAGCATTTGAAACGTCGGGTTAAATTTAAAATTTAATTAATTATACGCGAGTTAAATCCGTAAAAATAGTTTCATTTCAACATTACAATATTTTTCACTTATAAGAGAGTATTTAAATAAAAATAAAATAAAAATATCTGAACGTATAAACTTATGTAACAAGGATCTGATGTACCTACAATATATTTCTGTATATTCCAGCACCAGTTCCCAGCGATGCACGACCTGAAGATGGGCGGTCTGTTCTATCTGATCGGCGTGTTCTTCTTCAAGTCTGACGGTCGTATTCCCTTCGCCCACGCAATATGGCACATGTTCGTAGCGCTGGCCGCCTCGGTACATTACCTCGCCATACTCCGACATCTGTTCCCTGAACTCAAAACACAATGACTGCCATTACCTATTCGATCTCTTTAGTGCTCTCTAAACTATTTTTGTAAACTCGTTAACAAGGTCGCGGTTCGCTTGACTCAATGTCAATAGGCTTTCGTAAAAGCAAGGGATTGTTTTGTGGAAAACCTTATTCCACTGTATTTAATAGATGCTAATGATTGAACGCGTTCGATGTTTTTAATTTTGACGGATTATTCACCAGCTTGCCTTGACATGCTAACTGTTTGTCGAAGTAAATTCTTGAATAAAGATTAGCATAGGTCATGTTATAATCGACCCTAATATTGGTTAAAATTTTGTTCCTGATTCTATTAAGGTATATAATATAAAAGTGGAACAAACGTAAGATAACATATAATTTCCAGTTTACGTAATTATTAACATTGCGCAAATATCATTTACGTACGTAAGTACGCGTGGCTGCGGTTATGCAATGAGGCGCTACGGTTAATAAATTTTTTAAAACTTTGAACGCGTCCAATATATGTATATTTTGTAATATATTGTTGAATCTTGTTGTAGCGACTTAGTATTCCAGAATCTCGAGACCAATCCAACCCTATTTAGAGAATTTAATGTTTTAGGGGTTTTTAGAAACTTTTATCTATGTATACTTATACGAAATCCAGTTTTTCAGCAGATCTTTTATACACCTCATGTGAATTTTTCCTTAGATTAGTTTCTTATACATGTTTAGAATAGTAGGTAGTTGTAATTCATCATTGCGAGGGAGAGGAGATATAACCTGGTCGTATACTATTCCTATCCTAACTGTTTTGTAGGTATTTTTATTGCTCAATCGTTTGTGAGGATTATTTGAATGTAGGCAACTTCCTATTTTGCCATCCCTGATCGAATTTATAGATTTACTTTTAGGTTGATTCAAAGTAGTTGTTAATGTTAAAAGTATTTTATGCAGGATTATTAAGTGATATGGGTATTGTAATAAAGGTTGCGACAGTCGGGTCCTAACTGGGGCGAATGGAGTGACAAGGGTGAACGCGGGCGGAATGATATGTAGGTCGCATGAATATTGAACACGCAGGTATTACAGTCACCAGAAATAAATTAAACCAATACTCTTTTCACTATTCTAGTTCAGAAAACGTAATCGTTTATTCTATAACCACCGGTTTTAATAGCTTCAATAAATATTTTATTTTATTAAAGTAGGTTCACATTTTTTTGTCTGAAGTGACGGTTTTACAGTTTTTTAGGCATTTAATGTGAGTGCATTTTTTTAGTCTGATTTACTTTTATTGGTAAAGGAATGTTTATTTGTATTAGTTATTATCGTGGTGTGGGTGAGCGTGTTAATTTCATTATACTGCGATTCCGAAACAATTTCTAGTCATAAATTTGCTACAATCATTTGCAAAGTGATTATAACCTATGAGTTTAAAATTGTTTAAATTGATATTAATGTTTATAATAAATTTGAACCATGCATTGTTTAAAGCGAGTCCGCCGGTAGGTCGGCAACAGGGTAATAAACAGCAGAAAACGGCTGCACAATACAAATTGTATTTTAATTTAATGTAAAAGCAATAAAAAAAACTATTTTATTTGTAACCGCTACCGAAATGTTATCCATTAGCTATAACTTGGTAAAGGGAATTTAGAAGTCATTTTTCCGAGATATTTTTGTATATTATGTAGTTTTATGTATGTTCTAGAAAACAGTGTTTGAGCGTATTTGAGTATTTGAATGTTGTGGAATCTTTAGATATTAAAAACTATTTTTTTTAGAGAATCGTCGATAAAAATCCATATTTAAAAACAAAGCAAACATTTTTCAACCGGAGTGTATGTTCTCATTTATTTGTTATTTAAATCAGAAAATGTTTTTATTTTACGACGAAATAGTAAAAACAATTCCTCTTTAGTGTGTATACGGATAACGACCATCTGAAAAATATATACACGACTAATATGAATATTTGAGTAAATAGTCTATTAAGGTCGACAATAGGCGTTAGTTTAAACTGTTCGAATGTGATATTCAATCTCGTATGAATGTATCTCGATATCTTTAATTAGAATTGTAAGCAGAATATTTTTATGTCATAGATATTAACATGTTCCGGGATTCATGAAAACCGACAGTAACTTACGAAAATCGAATTCTAAATTGTTGAATTATGACTTGTTTTCTACGTGGGATGGTTCAATTTAGCTTGTATTTAAACCAATTTGTCTTCCACGGAGATGCCATTGGTTTGAAACGTAGTAGCTTCAAATATAAAAAATGATTTTGTAGAGGTCAATAGAGACATCACTATTATATGATTATCTTAAAGAACATTTAAAATGGTAGTGAAATTTAAATATTTAAATATTTACCGATTCAAAATATGTAATATATTTTATATGTTTAAGTGCCGAATTTACCAAGTTTTTTTCGTTATGAACGTAATTTATATTTAGCAGAATTTACATAAGACTTAATAAGTATCATCAACTATTCTTTTAATCTGCTTACATTTTCATCATAATATGCATAGGTATTTATTAAAACTGACTGGTTTCGCAGTGTCACTTAGTTCTATCTGACTTATTTATTTGGAAACTTAAATAAATGATCTAATATAAATTAATAATTGTTAATTTATATGACAAAAATAAATATTTTGCATAATATTTTTTTGTCAGTGCCAAGTTAAAAAAAGTGCTACTTCCGATTCTCTAAAAAAATATTTTTCTCATATGTCAAATTACGTAAATTCTCTTAGTTTATTTTGTACACATTTCTGAATGATCATATTATTTAGCTATGACAAATTACCTACCTATAGAGTTAGCCAAATTAATTATATGAAAAAAAGAATTCCATCTAGGTATTAGATATTATGCAACGTTGATTTTATAATTGTGTTTTCAGAGAAATGTTTGTAATAGTAGAAGTATATTTTTTGTAATACATGTAATAAACAATTAATACTATTCAATATGATTTAAATGCCATGTCTACTTCTAATGGAATTTGATCAGAAACTACTATGAAATAGTATTTCTTATTATAAATATGAATTTTAAAATGTAATGTAATTATTATTTGGAATGTGTAAATAATTACATTTTATATAAAACATACATAATGTGATTTTGATGGCCATCAATTAGTTTAAAAAACTTATTTCAGTGTAAATGAATTTTGATACAATAGTGTTCTTCCGAAACAGTTGTAGTTATCAATACAATAGGTAATATATAGTCCAGTGAATGTTCATGTAATTCTATTGAATAATATAATGGAGTTAGTTCAAGTTACCTTCAATATTGGACCCTGGTATAGTTTTGTAGTGGATTTTGGGTATTAAATAAAAGATTTACATTTAATTTGTGTTTTATTTAAATTGTTATAAATATTGTGATGCAAACATTACATTTTAGATACTGTCTTAATGCCTAAAATATCAAAACATGTCTCCATAACCCGGGCTGCAATTTCACAAAGCATTAGCCTTTCATAGAATATTTTTACAATATTGCCACTCTTGTCCTTTTCCAGACAATAGCATTTATCATAAAATTCTGTGAATGCACAACTAATTTCATATAAATATTCACACAAACTGTGTAAATAGAGATCATTAGTAACTTTCAGAATAACTTCAGGGAATCGGAGAAGGACCTTACCAAGCTTCCACTCGGCCTCATGTGTTAGTTTGAGACCAGATTTCTGAGACTCTTCTAATAGTTTTTCAGTTGTTATTTGTGCAGTCCGTGCTATTGATCTAATTCGAGTTAGAGCATACAGTAAGTATACTGCTGTGTTACCTTTATCTTCCAACATCTTCTCAAAAGAGAATACATAATCATTGATTCTATTTTGGGAGAGATCAGCGTATTTAATACATCCATAAGCAACTGCTTCTTGTGCTTGTTTTAATTCCTCAGGTGTCAAAACTTTGTCCCGGCCTTTTTCAACTAATTTATCCAGTGATCTTTTAAGACCTTCGTTTAACAATTGTATTAATTTGATTGTATCACCAGACCTCGTTTTGAATTTTTTCTTGTCCTCTCCAAGAACAACACCAAAACCAACATGTTCTATTTTCATGTTACTCTTGAGAATACCGCACCTTCTAGCACAAGCTTCAATTACCATAAAATGGGTGTGTTGTCCAACATCAGTCACATAGATGAACCTCTCACCTTTCTCCTCCACAACACGATTTTTTATAGTAGCCATGTCAGAAGTATCGTAAGTGTAGCCACCGTCAGATTTAACAATTGTTAGTGGTACCCGTTCATGTTTCTCCGGATCACCCCACATTATAAGACGTCCTTCATCTTCTTCTAAATACCCACCATCTTTTAAGATTGCTACAATTTCTTCCATCCTGCTTTGATAGAAAGACTCTCCTCTGTCTTCAATCTTAATATCTAAGCAATCATATATTTTTTGAAACTCTTGCCTGGATACTTCACAGATTAATTTCCAAGCGGCTATATAATCAGGGTCTCCTGACTGTAATTTCACAACACAAGAATATGCTCGTTTCTTGAAATTTTCATCCACATCAAATCTTGCTTTTGATTCTTTATAAAATGCCTGCAAGTCCGATATTGGAGGAGAGTGAGTCTTGAAATTCGGAAATTGATCTTGTAAGTGAGCAATAAGCATACCAAACTGAGTTCCCCAATCCCCAAGATGATTCAAGCGAAGCACATCATGATTCAAAAATTCAAGAATTCGACAAATGCTATCTCCAATTATAGTTGATCTCAAATGTCCTACATGCATTTCCTTAGCAATATTTGGTGATGAAAAGTCAACAATTATTCTTTCTTTTTTAACAGGTGGTGGTTTCACTCCTAAGTTCAGAATGCAGCTGAGAACATGTTCAGCAAAAGTCTTGTTTAAGAATATATTTAAAAAACCAGCCCCGGCAACTTCAATTTTTGTAATAAGAGGAGAAGTTGGTGTTTTGTTTAGAATGTTATTTGCCACCTCTCTTGGGTTTGTTTTAATATTCTTAGCTTTAAGCAGTTGTGAAATAGGCAAAGCAGAGTTACACTGATAGTCTCCAAATTTAGAGTTATTTCCAGATAGAGTTACAACAACTGGAGGATCATCCAAATCTGGGTAGGCTGATGTAATGGCAATTTCAAACACATTTTTAAGTTCATCTATTACACAGATGGATCCATTAACAGCTTTAATATCTGTTATTAAATAAGGTCGCTTTTTAGGCTCTTTTTTCGAAGATCCTTCAGAACTTTCAGCTTTTATAGCATTTTGGAGCACTGACAAACGATGCTTATACTTTTCATTATCAGAAAGTAATTTGTCGAGACGTGTATCACCTATGTAACTCAGATCTCCTTTAACTAGTTTATTTAATTCCTCTTCAATAGCTTTTGCCTCCTTTTCGGCGATTGTCGTTCTTTCTTCAAGTACTTTTTGATTTATGTCTGACATTTTATAATTTATATAGGTAAAATATATTCTTATATTAAGATAAATTGATAATAAAGTTATAAATACTTATGTTTCCAAAATCAAAAAATCAACACTGATTAAATTTTTCCAAGTAATACGTTTTACGTTTAAGGTTATTCCGGCTCCGCATGTTGACATTCGACAACTCATTTCATACTCATCTGGTGACTGATAGTGATCTATACATTTGACATTTCACGTTGCCAAGTGTCATTATGATTTGTATGTGTTTAGAAATTTTAATTATTAGAACTCCACTTACACACTAAGAAAGTGTCACTGAACAGCCTTTTGAGAAATATAATTATTTTTTTTAAAACTTAAAGGATAATTAAAAATTTGGACTCATACTAATATTTGAACTAGAATAGATTAACATCAAATATTTACTGCATAATAAGGTAACTATGACTACCAAGGTCAAACAAACAGCGGTTTTAAGGGTTTCAAAAGTAGCAAGTGATAATACATATTTAAAACAAATTAGTTTCTTCTAACAAGTTTTTAGATGAAAAATCATTGTGTTTTCTAGTACGTATGTCATTTTACCTGATAATAATTAGAAAGCAAATCACGGTGAAATCCAAAGTGATTATTTATTTACAAGTTTATTAAAAAGTACAAAGGCTTGTACTAAATACTTTTAATACTCAGATGGCTCTAGAATGTCTCAGCAACATGGGTCAGAATATTCAGCTAAGGATATGGTTGTGCCAAATTGGCTTGAAGACATTACAAGGCAAGTTATTAATTATTGCAAAGACGTTATAAAGATTTATTTATCTACATTGTTATTAATATTAATACTAATGGTATAAATATTAATAACAATAATATAATATAAATATATATAAGAACATTGATGTTATATTTATTATTTATTAATTTAGTTACGCAAAACTAGCCTTTGCCTATACAATATTAATTTATCTTTTTTAGGGACGTAAAAGAAACACATATAAACAATGGCAGTCCAGATTCTTCTTCAAACTATGAAATGCCAAAATCAAAGTCATTAATCAATTCAACATTTGAAAGTCATAGGTAAAATAAAATTTGGCTTATGGTGAAAGTACGTTGCATTATTTCAAAGATTGTAGAAAATAAAAGTAAATAGTTAAGTAAATGTACGTCTATACACAAATGTTGTCACTTACAAATAAATGCGACATAACATTTTTTTTAAGATTAACCCGAAGGACATCTTTGGACACAACAATGGATACGCTTCTTAGGTCCCAGAAGCAAGTTGCGCATTCGGCTGGTACATTACGCAATAACCGAAATAATGGTACTTACTTAAAAATTAAAATACTTAAAAAATTAATAAGTAAAAAATTGTTAATAAGTTATTTTTATTGCCAGATTATTATTCGAATAGAAAGAAACCTATGGCAAATCATGACATTGATTGGGGCGATGCCTCTAAAGTTATCTCCAATGATTTCCTCTCAGAACTTCTCCCACACTACGTGACACCGCGACATCATCACAAATCAATGAGGAACAACGTCATCGATGATGACTTTCATGATGTCATCACGGGATCGCGTGAGAACATTTGTTAACTAAAAATTAAAACTTTCGTCGAAATTATACTCGATTAATATAATATATCGATACTGTTTCCAGGATTCCAAGAGAATATTAATAACAGAACTACCTTAGGCCTTAAAGAGATTACCTCAAATACTAGCCAAAATATGAATAAAAAAGATATTACCAACATAAATGTAACAAAAGAACCTAAATCATTAGTTGCCGATTCAAATAAAAATATTCTCCACGAAAATTTTAAAAGCGAATTCGTAATTCCGTCTCTTCCTAAAGGTAGACTTTTGGAAATTAAAATTTATTCTAACTGGGGTGATAAGTTCCTAGTTGGCCTCAACGGCATCGAAATGTTTGACGTCAACGGTGATGCAGTCGGAGTGGAAAAGGTAAAAATAATTTATATCGAAAACACGAATTGTACATCAAATACACCATTCAAGTGAAACAACACACCGTTCATGTTTTAGTACTGAGCGTCCATCAAGTAATGAGCCCATTTTATTATCCATTATACAGCGTACTAGCTGACTCGGCGAACTTCGTAACGCTACATTTTATTTTGTTCTACTTGCAATTAAGGAAGTTAAACCCTTCCGGTAAAGTATGATAATATAATTATATGATGCAATAATACTTACATATATTTGCTTAAATAAGAGAGTTCTAAACACAAAAGTACCAAAAATTTAAAAAAAATAATAATAATTTCACCGAATTGCATTAACTTAGCAACAGGTGATCGGTTTTACTAATAAAGTGTGGCTTTTTAATAAAAGTGTTATTACTTCTATCATAGCGCCATGTAGGTAAGCTATAATTGAATTCATCTGTTTAAAGTACAATTGTGAACCTCTCAGCCTCCGACGGCGTTTTAAAATACCATTTTTTAAGTTCGAACCATCCATGATGACGTATAGAAATTACATCAACTGTGAGTTTTGTATTTTTATTGTGACTGTGAAAAATGTGACTTAGAAATAAAGATGAGGCGTAACCGAAAAACGTTACAATTTTTTTACATTGCTATAAAATTTCTCCCACCCGTCGATAAAGAAGTTTCTCTTCAAAAAACGTTACAATCGGTTCAGTACTACAGTTTAAAATTCATTCCGGATAAACATCGTGACACTCGAACTATATTTAATAGAACTGAAAAATAAAGTATCCTAGATTATAAGTTGGAACAAAGCGCACAAATCAACATATTTTTGCATCTAACCAGCAGCCACACGTAACGTACCTGTTAGAATCTGTTTATGACAAACAAACAATGAAATGGTAAAAACGAATATTTCGACGGCATATTCGGTTCGGTAAAAATTAAACCGTAAATAGTATTCGATTTTCGAATATTCAGCAAAACTATTATTCAGCGCATCTCTAATAATAATATCAGGACAAATTTCACACATTGATCTAGCCCCTAAGTAAGCATATTATTTGCTTGTGTTAAGGGGATTAGACAACGATACAAATACATATAAAAACACATTATAAAAGACCAAACCCAGAAATACAAACCTCTATGCTCATCACATGCTTGCCTGTCCCCGTCGGGAATCGAACCCAAGCCCTGTTACGCCGCTATACGATAGGCGTCTGCGCTCCACCACTCGACTAACGGGGCCGGTTGAAACACTGAAATTATTATTAACTAAAAAAGACGAAAACTTTAAAGTTACTGTAAAAATCCACTGGATTGGGATTTGGAGGGGAAGCTTTTTGAACACGATTGATGAAAATCATCGTACAGTTGATATTAAGCAAAATAATTAATTTTTTAATTTTATTATTTTGTTTATGAGGTAGGTAGGGCAGATACTTTTAATTTTATAACAATAATATTTATTATTTTTAATTATTAATAATTTCAATTTAATTTTGCACTAATAGGTGCACAATATTTTGGGTTAACATATGGCCGGCTAAACTAACACTAAACTAAAAAATTACTTACAAATTACAATTTAGTCTCAGCATCGCGTGGCGGTTATGAATTATGATGTTAAATTGTATATGAATTGTTATTTGTTTGTACTTTTAACAAGACGCCATCTGTTGAACAGTAACTCAATCCAGTCAACAGATACAACGCCATCTGTTAGACTTGTTTTTGGATCTAACAGATTATTGTAAACAAAGAATTTGCAATAAAATAATATTGTGACTTAAAATTGTGATGTAAGTTATCCTATCTTTCAAGTTAGACGAAACTGCACACGGTGTGCAAATTTGATTAAAATCGGTTAAGTAGTTTAGGAGTCCATCACGGACAAACATCGTGACACTCGAATTATATATAATAGATTATTTATCCTCAAAGAATAGCGAATAAAAATTTAAGTACCCTAGTTGACCAAGAGCTTAATAAATTGAATAATAAAATAATTGCTTAAGACGCTAAGTATGGACATCTAGGTATGGACGGACTCTGACACTGGTGATCAGTCTCGCAGCGTGACGTCCCCCCCATCCAATCTAGTGGAAGGCGCAGTGCGAACGCGCGACGACCGACACACGTGGCGTGCATCCGCGCCGAGGGGAAATTCACTCAGCGTCTGCGTGCTGCTAGACCGGTGCACCACACTAGCTCTCTTGAGGGTCTGGGTATGATACTTGCAGATTTCCGACGACATAATTTTAATTCGAGAAGATTCTTACTTTCAATCCGATTCAAAAGCTGTTTTGCTTCGATCTTTATTGTTCATTGATTTTCAACAGAATTATAATAAGTCCCGGATATATTCGACCCGTGGTGTTCGAGTGGTGCAAATAAAATTGGACGACAAAGTCATCTTCCATGGAGAGATCGCCAGAGCCAGTGGGGAGTTGAAAGGATCCCTATCATCATTTGGAGATGCAAGTCTTTTTTATTGATCTTTTAAATGTATATGTTGTTTGTTTGTTTCTTGCTTTATTTAAATAATGAAAAAGTGGACGAAGAGTAGACAATAAATTATTTATAGTTATAAATATAGATTGAAATTATTTTTGATTTTCACAGACAATACTCTTTACAAAAGATTCACGTATCCTTGAATCAATTTTGGCAAATGATAAAAATTTTCAAGCCCTTTTAAAAGACAATGAGCCACTTTGCGATACTAATATAGTTCAAAATCGTCCGTCCACTGCTAATAACAATAAGACCAGCTTAAGTCCATCCAAAGTTGGGGATTCCGATTTTGATGAAGATATTAAATATATGGCACAGACCATTAAACTGACTCTCATGTCTAATTGGGGCCACAAAAATTTGATTGGATTAACGGGTTTGTATAATGGCGTTATTTTTAATTTCAGTAAATTTAAAACATATCTCCATAAAAATAACACTTATCCTAACAGTAAAATATTCCAGGAATAGATATCCTCTGCAACAATGTCCAAATCACAGTTCACCGAGCGTATGCATACCTCACTTATAGCGATGAAGATGAATGTATAGGACATTACATGGACTGTTCTAGCTTATTCAATGGTAATAATATTACTACCGACGTTAAAGACATGTGGTGCACGAGTTTCATTCCCGGCTCCCAGTTCTGTCATATCATTATGGAATTGCAAGAACCCACCGAGATTACCAGTACGTCCGATAATATTCTCGTGTACTTAAATTAATTGTTTTTGTTCCGTAAATTTTTTTTTTCGAGTATAAGAGCAAGGTGAAGGAAACCCGCAACTATAAAAAAGGATGGAGATTTTAGCACCATATTTCCATGATCGATTAAATCTTCGAGTGACAGACGGACTTCTAAGCTTAGATTTCAATATAAACTCATTCACTCGCATTCAAGACATTCTGACACACTTATCGAACCGCAGGTGTCCGCATCTGGAACTACAACGCGTCGCTGTCGCTGTCGTACTTGGGTGCAGCGCACGCGGCGCTTACGCTGTCCCCCCGCGACCCCCGCGCCTCCCCTGCCGCCAGCCTGTTGCTGCGCCGCGCGCCAGGCGGACCGCACTACGACCACCTGCAGTGCGTCACGCTGCACGGACCACACGGGTCCGGCTCCACATATTATATTATCACTTTTTTATTACTTTGATTTAAATTTTAGAATGCGAACGTAAACGAACGTATCCCGCCGATTTCAGGTCGAGGGACGCAGCCGTCGATCCGCCGGCCTTGTCACGGCTTACCGGGCGACTGCATTTGACTGTGCCCACGGGCTTCGTGCTGCAGCTCAGTATATTTTCCACGTGGGGGGACGCCTACTACGTGGGACTCACCGGAGTCGAGCTATACGACCCGCAGGGAAACATGATCGAGGTTACGGAGTCCAGTGAGAGCAATTTGTTTGTCATTATTGTAAAGCCTGGCTCCCGTCATGGGGGGGCTTGTGCACGGACAGGCTCGACTTGAGAAATAACATTCTGATTGTACACCATTCCCGAATCTTTTCTTTACTCGAGAATGATAACTGCTAAATTTATTGTTGTTCATATGCAGCTGTTTCCTAATTTCCTACATTGTGATAACTATAGCACTTGAGGCTCTAACTTCTTATTGAGTATTCCCTGGTAGATAATTTGCATTCAAAGCCTAGCAAAGTATTAAACCGTATTCGTATCGCCTCCAGACGTATGCGCGCAGCCGGCGAGCGTGAACGTGTTGTCCCGCGGCGGGCCGGCCGACGCCCGCACGCCGGCGCGTCTCGTGGACGGACGGAACACGCGCGCCTCGCACGCACACCACTCGTGGCTCGCACCGCTGCTGCCCGACACACTCAACAGGTGTGTCGTACACTTACGTCTTATAACGACGCTACAGGTGTACCTCGGAGAGTGGTTTAAAAATTCTTATTTCTCTCGGAATTTAATCTGTCTTTGACTATGAGTATTTCCGAATGAACGTGGCTAGTCATGATGTGTTCTTTGTACTCTCAGCTTTACATACCAATAAATTAGTTACAAAAACCACACAAAAGTCCATCTTTCAATGCAAAATAATATTCTCACTATGTTGAAAAGTGGAATATTGATTTCGTGATAATAAAATATAATTATTACTTCTTGTAGGGTATTTTTCGTTTTTGATATGCCGATTTCTGTCTATGGCATGAAAATCTGGAATTATGGGAAAACACCTGCGAGAGGTGTTAAGGAATTTGGGGTGAGTATAAAATTTATTAAACCTTAAACTATAAATATAAGTAAGTACATACATCTAATTCTGTATTACAGGTATTAATGGATGATTTACTTATCTACACGGGTTCTTTAGAAATGACTCAAGGTGAAGAGTTGAAACCGCAGTGGATATGCTTCCGAGATGTGGATGTTGATAACTTGACTCCCAGGTATTTGTTTTTGTAAATTATGTTTTAAACATCGTTTCTATTCACAATAAATCAGCAATAAAGCATCTGCACAAAGGCTAAGAAATGTATTTAGATGTAGTAACTGTTACTAATACAAAGGGCCTTGTAAACACTTAGTGAGCAAGTGATTATTTATTAAAGTTGTGTAAAAATAAATAATTTAGAATTTAAGACAACTATAAAAAAAATAGGAAAATTAAGGTTTTTTTTTAAATTAGAGAAGTGGATTGAACCAAGCTTGTTATGGTACAACCTAATTTAATTTACTAAATTAATGTTGAAGTGAGTTAAGAAATACTCGAGCACGTTAAAGTTGACTTATTAATTTAGTTAAGGATTAAACACATGTTATTTTGAAAGCTAGCCGTGTGTACCTACCGTGTGTACTGTGTGTACCATGTGTACCGTGAGTTGTCCTCAGCTCGAGCGCATCGCGCAGTACAACGAGCGGCGCCAGTGCGGAGCCGGGCGCGCGACCACACACCTCCGTGCGCGATCACAACACGCACTGACTATACTTACGTTATAAGTTATTTATTACACTATTTATACTTAAGTCATTCCAATTTGGAACAATTTCGTTTTTAAAATTTATCGCACCTGCTTTTACATCGAAATTCAAACACCTTTTATCAAGTTAATATTTATTAATTTAATTTGATTCTGCCCTTTCGTCTACATCTATTAAAATAGAATATATATAAATTAGTGATATGTAATAATTATATGTTTATTTTATTAGATTGAGAAATTATACATTGCCTTAAAAAATATTATTTAGATTATTGTTATTATAGAGACTGAAACTTCGTTTTGTCGACTGTCAATGAAATTGTCCCAATATAATAATATCTAATTAAAGTAAGTTTTAAGTAAAATAGATAAAATTGATTCAGGAATCGTTTAGTATATAGATATTATAACGGCTTTTAAAAAGATTGTAGGTTCTGTCATGAATTTAAATCACGTAATGTAGACTGCACAAAGCCAAATGTAGATTTTCCCCGCTATATTAAATGTTACTTGTTATTTAAAAAAACTTTGCATCCCACAAGTAGAATATTATCTTAAATTGATTTTGTCATAAATTGTATAAAAAAAAATGTAATTTATTTTGTACTATGTCCATTGTGAAAAACATTTTTGTACCAAATATATGTATTTCTTTGTAAGATACGTATTTTATTTTATTCCGTGTATAAACGAGTGGTGATTTTTAAAGTAGTTAAATAAAAACAAAAATAATATACAAGTCATTTATTTAGTAAATCATCAGCCTAACATTTGCACTACATGTTCCAACCAGCAATCAATGTGGTTGTCAAGAATAAAGATGTCTTATTCTTGTTTAACAAAATCAAATATTTTATATTGTAATAAGTATTAAGTAAGTAGCCTTAATACAGTTAAACCTTGAAATAAAACTTCATGGCAATTTTGGTATCTTATGGCAACTTTCTATAAGCAATCTTTCCTTAAGAATTGATTCAAGTTCTATTTTGGTTTGAAAACAATTATATGGTAATTAAGTTTGAACAGTTGTAATAAGTAAGATAGAAAAATTTATATACGCTTAAATAATATATATATTTTTCTGAATTACTTATACAACTTATATAAAAGGTTTTAGTGTAATAAGATATTCTTAAAACAGTTAATAATATCAAGTTACAATCTTATCAGCAGCTCTCCTACTTCAATAACTATCAGTCTACACTTCAGTGCCTCCACAGACCACAGTACATCATAAATCAATACCGAAGGATATAAAACCATTCTTAAGCATAATAGTGAACTTTCTTGAATTCCTTTGTAATGGAATATTTATAAATGTAATATATAGGTAAAGACACAACCATTATTTGGTTTGTTTGCAATAAAGTGAATCCTTAATATATACTTGTTATTAGCTGAAGAAGTAGACTGATTTCAAAACACTTCTGATATCAAAGTCACCCTTTTCCGGTACTTTTTTTAACAGTGAATTGACTCGTCTCTTATTTGCTGCAACCGCATTTCCATCTTCAATGTCACTGTAATTAAAAATGATTAATATATGATTATTTCGTCATTTGTTTTCGGTGTTATGTTCAAATCAGTTACCTTTCAGAGTAGCTGTATCGCTTGATAAGGAAATTTGATAAATCTTCTAAAATAGGTTGTGAATGGAGAGCGACAAATTCTTCGCGACATATCTGAAAATATATGATTTTAAAAAATATATAAAAAGATTCTACCGATTCTGAATACAACCAGAGGCGATACAAATGTGAAAAAAAAAAGTCTGGCTTCGAATATTTTAAATCCATGATATAATCAATTAATTCATTGCCGACGTAAATATTACCAGTTAAAAATAGTTACCCTATTCATTTCATCCACAGTGTCGGGGTGTGTCCAGAAGCAGTCGTGTACGGACACGAAGGTGAGTCCTCTGGCGCCGCATCGTAGAGCCGTCAGCATCATGTGCGTGCCGTCCAGCGAGTGAATGAAGTTGGGCGGAAACGCGTTGCGCTGCTTCATGGTACAGGGACGTCTGCGGGTAAAATCATTTGTTAGACAAATCGGCAAACGGTAAACGAGAACGGAAATGAATGAAGATTTTTCATTTTGACAGGCTATCATAACGAAACTTAATCAACAATATACTTATTTAAAACCTTGCTGCGAGACATCCGATTTTGATTTTATTAACAGACGGTTTGACAGAATAATGGATTTGGCTTGATCCGGAACTGAAACGGTTAGATGAAACTTCCACATATCATGCTTTAAAATTAATTGTTTAGTAAACCACAATTAAACAAATTTTGACCGACCGCACTTGAGATCGCGTGGATTTAACAAAGTTACTACGGACACCCAGATTCAAAACAATAATCTGTGGATGTACAATGAATTGTATGTGAGAATCAAACCCACACTTATCGGTTCAATAGTCTGGGCCGGTTGGTAGTCTAGACCATCGGGCGGTCGGTGTCGGTGTATGCTGTGTATGTATGCTGGTATATACTGACTGCTGCAGGTCTTTAGGCGGCGCGCGGCGGTAGTAGGGCTGCAGCACGGGCAGGCCTAGTGGGGTCACCCACTCCACGCTCTCACCACACACACCGGAGATCATCCTGCAGGGACATACGTACTGGCGTACTTACATTGATTTGATATATGTACGTTGAACAATAGTCTTACTACAGAACTCGTCATTTGAACGAAAAATATTGAGAAACACGATTAGAGCTAATATAATACTAACTTGGCGCAATCCGTCAACCAATCCTGTATGAGCTTCGTGGAGGCGAACATCTCCCGCAGCGAGTCGAAGGTGCGCGCCGTGAGGTACTGAGAGCACGACCACACGTGCTCCTTGGGGAACTCCTCGATGTCTGGACAGTACACGAATATCACATTGGATATACATATTATGTTATAAGCAATTTATTATGCACGGATTACATGGAGGACAACGACACATAACGAAAACATAAACACATAATACACAAACACATAATAATACAGACCTTTTAACTGCTTGGCAATTTGCAAGCGAGCACCAAACTTGGTGACGCCATACACGGTCGTCATGACAGTCTGTTTGATGACCTTTCTCCTCACAAAACCATCTAACGTAATGGCCGACGCCACTCCTTTCGCTGCGTCACGAACTCGCATCGTTTCCACCTAAATAAATAATATAAAAGTTTAACAGTAAATACTAATAATAGACCATTAGTTTTGAACTGCCAGTCAATTTTGAAATTCAAGCAGATCTTTATTAATGAATACACAATATGTAAATGACGTGTACTAACGAGCGCGGCCACCTCGCTGTAGACGTCCTGCGGCGTGTCCCGCGGCGCCAGGTTGACGGCCGCCGCGCCCGCCGCGTCGCCGCCCAGCGCCGCGTAGTGCTGCAGCCCGTTGCACGACCCGTCCTGGTGCACCGGGAACCCGCACAAGTACTCTACGGAATAACACTCTTATATGCATGCAGATAAGGACGATTATGCTTTGGGATTTAGGTTCTACTGTATTAAACGCTCTAGTTTCTAAGTAATAATTGCTCTAGTTATATAAGTGTATAGAAAGGAGTTTGCTGTGAGAGTTACATTTCGTCTTCTGTCTGTCTGTCTTCTGAGGAAATATAACTCTTAAAAACATATGAACAAGAACGATTTTGCTGTGTGAGTGGGACTTGTGGCAGATATTCTTTACTGCGAAAATCACTCTCGGTTATTACGAGTTGTATTTGATATTGGAATTCTGAACTCACACTCTGACTGAATATCCCAGAATAATGTTTTTTTTTCTTGTATTGTTTTTTTTTGTCTGTCTATACTGTTAGCCCTGTTGGCTATTACAGCGGGGGAGCGGGTGGGTCAAGAGAACCACCCTTATAAATGGGGGCCAGATGGGTCCCCATGGGGATCAACGTCCTGAGGGCATCTCCGATCGAGACACATACCTCGGCTCGGAGCGTCGTTAGTCAGGAGGGAAGCTACGGACTTGTATTGTATTAAATTCGTTTAACATCGTAATCCTTGGCACATTGATAAACTTTAAATACGGTAGTTTCATAATTGAATAATGAAAAACGACAAACGCTTTTGAACGAACTATATGAGAACATCAAGTAAAACGATAGATTATAACTTATAAATAAAGCTTAGTTAGTATTCAGTGACTGAACTGATTTAGTTATGTTTACTGACCTTCTGGGTTTGGGGACCGGACGGCGTTTGCAATTTCCATACAACAAGCGAGAGTTTGCCACGGCTCCTCCGACTGCTTCCACCATCCTTCGCCGTCTAGAGGGTTGTCTGCAGAGTCTAAGATTTTGTCCATTATGCTGTCTGCATATTTCAGTCTGAAAGAAATATAATTATTTAATTGGCGTCTGCTTTTTAAATTTATTCTAAAAAATAAACAGGAGGCTAAATTCTATAAGTAAATATATATTTTTTTATATTACAGAAGATGATGATGCTAGTATTAAATTGAATGCTTCTCTTGTCTTTATAATCCTAATATTCTAAAACGCCTCATTCTAAAATTGTAAATGTTCCATTTGGTAATTTATCTTTTAAATAACAATATGATAAATATTAAAAAATAATATATACATACTTCTAATACATTTTTTATAGAGTTACATAATTATATATTTACACGTTGAAAGCGCGAAGTTACATGTTTTCTTAAACGCAATGCACACTTGAAATAAACAATACGACTACACTATAAGTTGTATTGTTTATTTGAGGTGAGGTGAGATGGTACCTGTCCTGCACGGTGCTCCTCTTCTTAGTGCCGGTGAGGTTGACGGCGTGCAGCTTGAGCCACATGAGTCCGCGGTGTCCGAGCGGCCTGGAGGCGGCCAGCGACAGCAGCGCGCGCGCCGCGTCCGCGCCCAGCGCCGACACGTGCGGGCCCACTGCGTACACGCGGCCACGGAAGTCCATGTTGTGCGGCAACCAGAACGACACGTGTCTGGGGATCGCGCCACTATTACGTACACGGCCGAATCTACTAGACCGGGAGAGGCGGAGGCGTACGACCACCGGGTGGGTTATTTATAGAAACGATAGTGCAGTCCGGCGGGTATACGGTCTACGAGGAAGATTCGTCATGAAGAAACATATAAGTCACGTTTTGTATGTTGAACGTGACTATATGCCTAATCACCCCTCTCTGTCTTCATATGTTTTGGTCTTCTTATTTGTTTTTATAAATGCAAGCGATAGCCTAACTTATCTGTCTATAGACCGTCTACTCGTTTGGTACACTATACAATAAAAAAAAGGAGTGTAGCAGGACTTGTGCTGACCTCTATATTTCTCAAACTAAATATATTCTACTATTGTCTCTTATCATTCATTTACATCAAATGAGGACGGAAATGAGTACATCCTTTAATTTGCCGAGATTCATGCAATGTAAAGCCGAAGTGACGAAAGTGACAGACAGTAAATGTGTAATGCATAAATACTAATTAGTTTATTGTCTCCAATACTACTATATTATTATTTATATGAATTACCTGTAGTGATTAGCCAACGACAGCTTATAAAGCGCATCACACCATAGTGAGTGCATGTCCGCCTTCGCCCTGTTGATGGCCACACGTCGTCTCAACGCTTCACCGCCAGTGGTACCCGCGGCTATATACTGTGAAGCGTCTAGTGATGATGCAGGAGGCGGTATATCCAACTTTTTGTCACCACCGGATCTGAAATACATCTTATATTTAATAATAAAAGCAAAACTAAAAAAATATTTTTTTTTAACACTTTGCAAATTGCATATTTCTACATTAATTAAACATCTTAATACCTGAAGATTTTCAACTGCAAATCAAGTATACGTTGGTTAATAGACCAAGGCACATCACCCAACTGGTTCAAACCATCCAGCACCGGGTACATAGTGGCGGGAGGAGCCTCTTCCAGTCGCTTCACTTGACCCATCACATAGAACGGCATTCTGTTGATAAATCATGTACAGTACAAATTAAAAAGTGGTAACCATTGAATCCTATCCACATTTTTAATAAAAAACAATGTAGGCTTAAAACTTTTTTTAACTTTGATAGAATATAAATCAATCAAGTGCCCCCTCGTACATGATAACGTTTGCAAGCGGAATACAAAGATGACGTCGTTTAAAAATCTAATAATCATAGGATCCAAGTCCACATGGTAGTGGTGGGACAAACCATAATACAAACACCATGTCAGTACCAATTAATCATATGTGCACGGAACTTCAGTTAACACTTAGTGTGTGTGTGTATGTGTGTGTGTATGTGTGTGCTCAGGACTTACCGTATGAGTGGCGTGGTGGTGATGAGGCAGGCGGCGGAGGCGGCGGGGTGGTGCCAGGGCGCGGGGGGGGAGCGAGCGGGTACGAGCTGCGCGCGCAGGCGCAGTGCCGGCCGCGCCGCCGCCGCGCACAGACGTGCCAGCGTCGGGTGTGGCTTCAATTCCAGGCGGACCATGCGGCCCCACGGACGATGCACCTTGTACACCGCCGGTAGCATTTTACTGAGAGAGTAGAATTGATGTGGTACTCTTTAATATAGCGGTTATTGTACACGGCAGTACAAATATATTATTGTTTCAATATCTATATAATATATAGCATGTATTTTGAAAATTTGTATCCACAATACGAAAGGTTTCAATTCAAAGTTGTATTTCAAAGTTTCAATACGAAAGGGTACGACATTATGCTTGGCTAACTGATGATAGTAATACTGCAATGGGACATACATTTTTTATTTAACTAATATACGTTATGTAAATGTATTTGTAGTAAATTGTTTATTCTCTTAATGTGATACACTCTATCTACACTGATATGTCATCAGATCATCTTTGTATTAGTATTTACATCATACTTACACTTTTGCATTTGGCTTAAACATGTTGACGTCGATCTTTACATCGTTGATGATAATGTTGTAGAGAAACTTTCCTATATTCTGTCGCATTTCCATCGACCATGGGGCTTCTTCCACGTCCTATATAAAAAACTTGTAATAAGCTATATATTCCATAGTATTGTCTATCGGTATTTTATTTGGTTTTCAGTCGTAGTAAAATTCACTTTAATACAAAAAACACCCGCATTAGGGAATATATTATCCCCAGTTATATATTGCCAGGACGACATATGAATAACGAACACTAAGTACACCCACCAATGTATAGTTCATACAAAGAATTGTTCCGAATGGGTATCGAACCCACAACTTTTGGTTTAGTGAGTGTCCTTAACCACTACACCAACTATAGAATATGTCTAACTATAGGGTATACAATGGTCTTACTAAACTGGCGCCATCTCTGTTCTGATGCACCAACAACTGCCAAGCCTGTCGACTGTTGTAGGGCGTGTCGGTACCGTCCAGGGACTGTCTCTCTAAGTACCATTTGCAATATTTGTCGTATACTTGGTCGATCTTCTGTAAGACGCCGTTCCGACGGCATTGTTCTATTTGATATCTAAAAATCACAATTTTTTTTTTGTCAATCAGTTTAGTTTCTAATTATTGTTCATACATAAAAAGCTTTACAAAGAAAAATTGTGTGATGGGACTGTTTCCTTTTATTATTTTGAGAAATCCAAACAATCCAAACAAATCCAAACAAACAAAAAAAAAGGTTGCTTACTTTTGGTACACTTGTGTTCCTAAATCTCTTTGTAGTATTTTAAGCGTGGGACTGTACGACTCGCTTCCGTCTACTAATTTGTTAATCTCATTCATTATTAGATCTACGAACTCATCAATCTGCAAAGGAAATACGTTAGTTTGTATTTAATATAATTACAAGTCTATGCAAAGTAAAAAAAATAACAAAAAATAAACAATGTGCGCTAATAAAATAAACGGTATATATTAAATACTTATGAGCGACATAAAATATAACATAAATTCGAACGGTCTATTATACTAACCCTGTTAGGATACGACATCATCGTTATGTCGTGTCGTATGATCGGGTCCCGTGTCGCCACTCACCTTCAACACCTTGAGGTAAGGATGCAATGTGACGGGCGAGTGTGAGGCGCCGCTGCGCGCCCGCAGCGTGGACAGCTGCCGCTCCAGCGCCTCGCGCACCACCGACCGCCATCTGCCCTCCCACTCACACAGCTTCTGGCGCTGAGGGATGCAGTATATTGACTAATCATCGACCATCAAGGAGAATGAGAAAGACGAGAAAGGAGGGAGAGACTAAACAATCAATGAGATCAATCTTTATATAATGGTGCGTAATGTTGAAAAAGACTATTATAAACAAATAAGACGACATATTATAACTTACATATAACTGCACTTCCTTAGATGCCTCGTCTTTCACAGAAATATTCTGTACTTCAACCTCTCCTTTAATTTCCATCTCAAACTGTTCCTTCCCTTTTTCCCTCAGGTGCTCTAGAGTCAACAGACCCTTGGCTGGTGATATCAACAACCCTTTTCGATTTTCAACTTTATCCAGTTTCATATCTTCTAGCAAGGGACAGTCGTAATCTATCATGGGAGGTGTATACTGAGGTTCAAAGAGGGGCTCTAATCTCTGCACTGCCCTTAGAACGACTTCACGTTGGTCGAATAGGAACTTTGTTTTATCAAACAAATCATTTAACTGCAAACCCTAAAATAAATAATAAGGTTTAGTTGTAATATTTGGTTTACTTTGTGAAAAAAAAAGCACAATCAAATATAAAAAATATATATTAAAAAGGTTTTAACTGTGTGTTTAAAAATATAACACATATTTTATTTAAAATTCATAAATACCTTGTCTTGCATTTGTTTGTAATAAATGTCTAATACTTCTGCCTTGTCTTCAGAATAACTTCTCTCAACACACTCAAATACAGCAGCAAAGGTTTGTGAATTTGGTTCAACTTTGTCCTCCAACAGGAATGACAGTACCTCTTTTGCATTTTCCAGTTGACCCTAAGAATTATAAAATCCAAAATATAAATTTTAGTAATATATATTTAATTATTGTTATAAAAATATATATTAAAGTAAATTACCACAGAAGCATATCCACACAAAAGAGTGTTGTACACTTTGACACTGGTAACCCTGGTGAAATCTGGTGATCTAGCATTCCTCTTTCTATAATACTGTAAAACTTGGCGAGCCTGAAAATAACATTTTAGTTTATTTGGTATACTGAACATAAAAGCAGTTTTAAAATATATACCACTAGAAATAATAGTATCTTATTATCTTCAAAAGTAATTTTTTTATTTTAATAAATATTTTAGGAATTTGAGAAATAGTTCAAATCTTGTCATATAAAATTATATATAATAAAAAAGTACAACAGATTCGACATTGTTACTATATTAACTGACTAGAATTCAAATCTATTCAAAATAAATATAGTTTATTAACAATGTACTAAAAATAATTAAATTTCATAACTCAATTACCTCTGCAGTCATATCCAGTGAGCACAGCAGCTGCAGGTGTGAGGTGAGGAGTCGCTGCAGTGCATGTTCCTTCCCATGACGCTCCAGCATCAGTACATCCTGCTTCATGCTTGCCTCCTGCACCTGCCGTCGCTTCTCTCGCATTAACTTCTTCTTTTTTTTGGCCTGTTGACTGAAGATAAAAGCTTTTTTATTATGTTCTGTTTACATTGTAGGAACTATGATTAAAAATAATATACACAAATACATATTTATACCATACTGCAATCTTTTTGTGTTAATAAAGAGACCACTCTGTGAACTAAAACTAAATTAAATTGTACAGTTTTGGTAAACATTATTTTATGTGGGTCACACACCAGATAAGATAAGACTACTCACACTTTTTTAACTTTTAGGCTATTCGCTTGTGCCACTTCATTGTCCACAAGGGTTTCATCTCTTAGATCATTTAATTCATCACTATGCAGTGATGGATCATCAATCTCATCCATTGCTGGATGTGCAAGACCTTGCATTCTAAAAATTAAAAATAAATTATTACATATTCAGACAAAACTAAATATAAATACCAAAATATTTATTACATTCTTCACATTGTCAATATTGGATTAATCTTTCAAATTGAGCTGTTATTACTTATTACAAATTGATTTCAAAAATATTTTTATCTTTGTAAAATCCCACTCCAAATTAATTGAAAACACAAAAACCAATCAAATCAATGAACGAGTTGCTTACTGGTAATGTGCTATGTTACTAATAAGCTCCTGGTCATAACTGTCTATCCGTTTGTCAACAAACAACTCTTTGAATACTGCATGTGGACTCTTGGGCAATAAATGGGCATCCAAGTCATCAGAATTTGATTTAAAATTTTGATTTAAATCAAATTCTTGAGTTAAGCCTTCATTGATCGCATATCTAAGATCTTGTAGCCTTTGGTCATAAATAGTTGCTTTTCTAAAATTATAATAACTATCCTTCACCATATCCATTATCTGTTTTGTTTTAAACCTCTCCTCCACTGATGATATTTTATGGTTTGTAAATATCAGGGCACATTTATCATCTTCCAATTTAATTTCAGGATTAGATTTTTTTAAAATCTTGTTTCTTACAGACTGGAGAAGCTCTTTATCTACTTCAATATTAGTAAAATTTTTTGAATTTGTAGTAGTTAATTGATGAAGTTGGCCCAGTGATACAGTACTTGAAGCAAGTTTAGACAGATGTGCGGCATTCAACTTACTTATTGATATTTGCATTTCTGTCATACTGCTCTCGCTTACTGTAAATAATATAACAGTTATCATCTATTTATTACAAAAAGTGACAATTTCTAATGTCAAAAAACAAACCTTGGAGGAGTTCACCATACTTTTTGTACCCTTTATATTTACTTTTCTTTTTTAAAGATCTTAAAGCGTTAGCCGTTCTCGTTGACTGATGCCTTGAAAATATTAAGTTTTCTGGAAGAGTTTTGAATGTTATGCAACTTATGTAGAGGTTATGTTTGGTAACAAAACCGATATATAAACAAAACAGTATTAACAAGGAACAATCAAATTAAAAATGCCTACCTGTAGTATGTGTGGTAGGAATATTTTTTTGACAAAATGAACATCTTTTCTGGGGTAAGGATATATTTTTAAATGAGTTTGTTGCCGAGGACGTAACACTATGTAAATTATTTTGACACAAATTCTTTGCTGACAAAAGTCGATGCATTATTGATTAAATTTCCATTGCAAATAATAATAAATTAAAAAATCACATTGAATCTGAAAACCACGTGAGAATGATAGAATTCAAATCAAACTTCAAAAGTCCAAATATTTGTTTACAGCTCTGTGGGCTGTAAAGTAAAACTTACAGAGTATCTATATGCACATAGAGTATTCGACGGCTTTCTTTAAAACATACTTCTCATGTTTTATGAACTATTATTATTCATAAGATATAAAACTTACTTTTCCGAAATTTTATTTCGGCAAATACTGCATATTTAAAAAGTATTTTCCGAAATAGACAGTAAAAGTTATTTACTATTACTGCTCTCTGTCTATGCTTAGGGTGCGTTCCACTAAGCGTTCACAACGATCAAAACGCTCCTTTAGTCGTTCTACATAACGACAGTTTGATGAAGATGGCAAAAGACTCCGATTTTCGTATCCGTGCTTGTTTACGGATACCGAAATAACGGGTGGTGAACCTCTTCCTTCAGCTAAAATTGGTGAGTCCTAGCTTCCTTACTTTCTTTCTGATCTGTCAAATAGCCTGCAATCAGCAGTTTAATATAGCTTTTTTTTACTCAATACTTTCATTGAAATCCGAAGGTCACACTTTACATATGTTATGTATGAAGATGATTTGTTTATATATGTTTCTCTTTATTTCAGGGCAGTTGAGTGATCACAATTATTGCAAAGTGCAAAGTGATGATGATGAAGTTGATGATTCTATATTAGTCATTAGGAAAGCAGGTATGTATCTTAAAGTGTGATGCTTGTATATATTTATCCTAACACTACCACATAAACTTTTTGAAAACCCACTGCTGTTTTCACTTGCTGTAATCACAATATTTTCCTTTACTATTTAAAGAAAGTGATATTTAATTTCTTAAAAACAGTATTTAATGTTAAAAAGTGAAAGGTGTATGCTAAGCTTCATCCCACAACTCCTGTATATTACCAACCACAAAACACAACATTTATATTGTTAACATTTATGAAATGATGTTTGTTTTTTATTTTCAGGTGATAATTTTAATGAACATCCTTCATGTTCATATTCTCAAACCAACTCAGTAACAGGTCAGTAAATTTTCATATAACTAAAATTGCAATATTAAAATGTGAGCCTCTGATTGTTTCTAAATAAAAATTACATGTTATCAGTAGAGACAATATCCCCATATAGATAAACATATTTTTTATAAATTGTATCAAATCATTAATTAAGTAATTTAAAGAAAACAAATCTAATTTTAGTAGTTAACAATAAAAATAAGAGACTTTTATTTAAAGCAAGTTTAAAAAAAAAAAAACTTTTATACAAGTAAAAGAATTACCAACCAGATCTGAAAAATAGTTGCCACAAATCTAAAAAGAACGGGCCATAGAGATTCAGTGGGCTTGTCTTTGTTTTGTTTTGAAAGCTATACTGAACCTCAACTATTTATACATTTATATTGTGATTACTGTTACACATTTGTCATTATTTAGTTATTCATTTAGAACTAGCAAGAACCAGCACAATAATTTCCTTTGGAAGTTCTAATTATTAAAGTCAATTAAATTTGTAAAAAAACCGTGACCAGCAAGACAACCAGTCACCACAAGCAGCTCCCGTTCATCAAGAGTACAACACAAGGCTCAGCCATACCCTTCGTTGCCATATTTGAGAGAGAGGAGTAACCTGGCCCCCCTACTACCGCAAGTAATGACTTCTAAGAAAACAGTGTGATGCAGCCAGTTGATCAGACAAGATTACAAACATCAATGTCAATCAAATCGCGTATGTTACTAGTTAATAAATCATGCTCTGTTGTTAATGTAATTCTTAATCAATTAAATTATTGTAAAACATATACAATCAACTTTGAAGGATAATACCCTGTATAAATCTTGCAGTTGCCCTGAACCAATTGTTTCATTTTGTATATATGATACATCATCATCTAAATATTCTGCAATTTTGTAATATACTTCTATACATACTTGAATACTTATATTTGAATGTTTGCTGGGAGATTGTTGTATACATTGTTCCATACTTTCACATTTCAAGTTATTATTGTTAAATGTAATTTTATTATTATCCTGCTCAATAGTAGTGTTATTAGCCAAATATTTGGTTGATTTAAAGGGTTAAGAATAAAATGGCTTATTTGTTCCTAGTTTAATGTGACAAAAGTACCAAAATTAACCTGCTGTGTTTAATGCATGTGTTCAATTAAAACACAATTATAAGATTATTTATCTAAACACTTGTTTATATTTTCAGATGCAGTCTCAGAAGAATTTTTGTGTTCTTCCATCAGAGAAATTGAAGTCCCTTTTATGTCAGTACATACAGGTTAATGGATTTAATTTTTTATACAGTATTATATTATTTATATATTATTGAGAAAAAAAACTATTATGTATATGCTTTGTTGAAATATATATTTTTGTTTGTTCACTTATCTAACTTATTTATGTTGTTAACTTAACAACTTCTCTATTATTAAATTTTTATTAAAATAGAATGGATTATTAAAACAAAATTTATTATTTTTTGCAGCAATCAAATCCAATCCTTCACGGAAGGTAAAAACTGTTCAAGTTCCAGTTTCTATTAAGAAGAAAAAGATTGTTAAACAAGTGACAAGAATTGCATCAGATAGTTTGGTACTAACAGCACCACAAAGAATTAAAAAGGCTATTGCATATAGCAACAATGAGCAATTACATAAGAACTTTAAATTCTTGTCAAAACAGGTACAGACATTTTTGTTAATGCAGCTGAGACTATGCAGGCAAAACAAAATGGCTAGACGTTTTACTATGGAAGAGAAATTACAATGTTTAGTATTACTGAAACAAAGTCCAAAGTCATATAAATTATTAGAAAGCATGTTTGCTTTGCCTAATAAGAGAACACTACATCACCTCTCTGAGAAGATTACTGTTGAACCAGGATTGAATCCAAAAATTTTTCAGTTTATAAAAAATAAAATTAAAAAATGGAGCACAAATCAAAAATTATGTTCAATCATTTTTGATGAGATTTCTTTAACGCCATATCTTACTTATAATGAAAAAAGTGATAAGATACATGGCTTTGTGGATGTAGCTGGTCAGAGAAAAATGAAATTTTGTGACCACGCTCTAGTGTTTATGATCAGAGGAATGTGTTCGTCATGGCGGCAAACGATTGCTTTTTATTTTTGCGAAGGAACAATACCATCAACAGCACTTCAAAATATTTTGAAGCAACTGGTGTCAGAAGTAGCTCAAACTGGACTTATACCTTTGGGACTTGTCTGTGATCAAGGATCCACTTTTAGAACTGCGATAAAAGCCATTAAGGTTAATACAGTACGAAAGAGAATTCTTGACAATGAAAATGATGGTAAGGGTATTTGATATTGGTAGTGATTTGTAAGATTGCAATCTAGGTAAGATTGCAATCTTGCACTGTCTTAGCAACTATTTTTAAAGATGACTTAAAAACTGCAACTATTTAATAAATCCACACATTTTTTCTAAAGAATGTTTGTAAAAGAATAAGATGTAAATAATATTCGCTGTGACCGCGTGACGTGAGAAAATATAAATTTTAATCGTAATTTTTTAATTTCCTGTATTATTATAACCTATTTTAATTTATTTTCAGATGGTTCCATTAATATTTCTGGACACAATCTCAGTGTATTTTTTGACCCACCACATCTTTTAAAAGGATTACGTAATAACTTACTTAACAAGGATATTATATGGGAAGGAAAGAGAGCATCCTGGAAAGATATTCAATTTATATATGACTTGGATAGTAAATTAGGGTGTACCAGGGCGCTACCAAAGTTAACGGCACACCATGTTAACCCTGACAAAATAAAAAAAATGAAAGTCAGTGTTGCTGCTCAGGTGTTTAGCCAGCGTACTGCTGCCATGCTAAAATATACTAATGCACTCAGTAAGTATATTAAAATTGTATAACCTCTCACAGATCAACACAATAGTGATGGCTTGTGTTAATAAAATTATAAATATATAAAATTATTGTGTAGTAGTTTAAAAAAAAAACCTTTTAATGTTAGTTTGTTTAATGACTAATGATTTAAATATTTTTAGGCAACTTACAAACTGGACACGAAAATACTAGCAGTATGGAGACAACTGCACAAATCGTCCAATTTTTTGACGAACTTTTTGACAGTGTCAATTGTAATCCAGGCGGATCTGCTAAAGGAAAGCTTCGTAAAGCAGTTAAAAAAAATTCGCTACATCACCTATTCTGGACAGAGGCAATAAAGAAAATCAAAGATATAAAATATGAAGACAGTAGGAGTAAAATAGCTATACAAGCAGGAAAATCGCGGCTAGTGCGGGTACCTTCCCTAGATGGTTGGATAACAACCTTAGAAAGCTTTCTTAGAATATCTAAGTTATTATTTGATAAATATGGTGTACAATATTTTTATCCGAGATTAATCAACCAAGACCCACTTGAAAACTTTTTTGGCCGTTTGAGGGCTCTAAATTATAGAAATACTAAACCTGATACAAATACATTCCTATATTCTTTTAAGTCTTTGTTGTTATCCAATTTTTTGAGCCCTCATTCGAAATTTGCCAACTGTGAAGTTGATGATGGAGAGACACTTCTTGATGTTAACATTCTGTTTCAAGATTTATGTAATGAAAATGATAACTTGAACATGACTGCAACTCATTCCACTTTACAGAAACATGAAAGAGAATATTTTAGTAGTCCAAGTGGGTCTTTATCAAAAGCTGATGTGGTTTTAGAAAAAATTAAAGTTCAGTGTTCAGCATATACTGCTGGATTTATATGCCGCAAAATGACTAAAAAAATACAATGTAAGAGTTGCTTAACGACACAAGCAGCTCTAAAAATGAAAAAATATATTCATACATAAAATATAGAGAATTTAAAATGTTAAAGAATAATAACTTAGCATATCCTACAGAAAACCTTTTAATTATGTACAGGGATGCAACCAGTTATGTCCATAATTACTTAAATAAAAATGGATACAAAGAAAATCTTGCCAAAAATATAGAATTAATATTTAACAAATGTTTACGATTTTCCTGCTTGGGTTGTTGTCCAACCCACAATATTGTTTTAAAAAAAACTTTTATAAAGAATATTATAAGGCTGCATGCCCATAATTGGTGTAATATTTTAAATAAAATTTTAAAAGGTGATATAGAAAAACGACACGTTTCCAATATATCAATTCAACAATGTGCATATAAAAAATATAAAACCATTCGATTGAGAAAAAAACAATAAATAGATAAGTTTCGGAATGATTTAGTTTTATTTTATTAATACTATTTTTAATGTCCCTATTAATTTGGTTATCTATAACGAAGCACATCACTAATATATCGATAAAACGATGCGATATGGTAAGCACTGGCTGCATGTCTACAGTGGCGCCAAAACGGAACAAATGGAAACTATAGATTAAAACTTCACTTTCGCATCTGTTACGTAGTAACTAGTCTCTAATCTGTGATAACGACCGCGGTCGTTGCATAGAGATATTATACAGTTGTGGTCGCGGCGAAAACGTCACTTATGACGTCATGACTTACGCTCACGCGAAGCTCACAACGACCCATCTAAAAAGGTGGGTCGAAGTGATCGTTGAGAAAATTGGCGGCGTTTTCAAAAGTCAAAACATCAAAAATGGCGACCGTTAAGCTTACGTTATTTCATGTCGAAAAAGATATTTTAGTAGAAGTGAATGTTTCTGCAGCGGATGCTCAACGTGCCTCCACAGGTAAATATAATTATGTAAAACAAGCTTAGAAAAATTAATTGTAGTTTATAATTAATATACATGTATACATTTTTCCTTGATTGCCAATAATATAACCTAACTTTAGAAATGAAAATTAACTTAGCCTTCTTTAAATTAGTTTTCTTATTGAAAAAATGATTACATACGTTTAAAATTTCACTGATTAAAATTTTATATTTATTACAGACACAGCATTTTCACACTGGATGAACTAGTACTTCCTGGAGCATTATTGCGACCTCTTACCAAATATCCAAGTACCGCCGCAAAAGACATTTTAATTACATTTGAACGTAAATTAATTAAATACAACACTAATATTAAATATCAAAAAATTAAATTATAATTTTTTTCAATATAAATCATTTTAAACAATAATTAATTAAGTTTATTTTCAAGGCTTACATATAATAACCTAACGTTTTAAATCTTTTGCATTTTTTTTATTAACATTTGTATTATTTACGTCTACGCTCAAAACGCTCTATAATTCATTCCACTTGAGTTTACGATAGTAACGCTCACAAGCTAGTGGAACAAGAAAAACTGCGGTCGTGAGCGTGATCGTTGTGAACGCTTAGTGGAACGCACCCTTAATCATCAATTATTATTAGACCACTGCTTTAAAAAATATTCTGTCTGTAATATTATTTTTTAGCATATATATTTGCTTATATTATATAAATCATGCGCTTGTATCATTGTACTTAGTTATTAAAAATATTATGAAATGTAAAAATAAAAGATGCCTACTACGAGTGATTCAGAAGATATTAAGCTTTGACTGTACCTTTCTCTAAACCATAAATTGAGAGAGACATCTCCGTTTCCTGTCTAGTGCACCGCTTTTAGCGCCAAAAAGCGTCCTTCCGGTCTAATCTAGCAGACAGTGGGGGTGAATATTGTGCTTGCGCAGCACAACTCACTAAAATACTCATTGGCGTTCCAGTTTCCGAACGGTGCAGCCGCATTAAATTAGTTTAATACAGATTTTATTGCGTTAAATAAGTAGTGATTTACAATATGAATCCAGTGAATAGTGCCGATGTATTCAAGAACAAGCCTACCCGTGCCCGTTTGTCTTCAAACGACTCTTCCGGCAGCAGCAGCGTTACTTCGACCTCGGTGAGAAGCAAAAAGCATAGAAAGAGGCGACGGCGAAATAACAAGATAAGTAAACTTGAAAGTGTTGTTAGAGACCTAAGTAAAAAAGTGACTTTTTTACATGATCATATTTCTAAGAACACTAAACATTCGTTTAATTCAGACAATGATTCAGTCTTATCTATCCCTCAAACAAGTGACCTTGAACGAGACTTATTAGGATTTGAAAAAGGTATTGATTTGAATTTACAAACTACCCTCAAATCTCAAACTATACGAACTAGTGACCTACATTTGGAATTACTTAATAAATTACAGTACTTTAACTCTCCCGATTGGTCTCAAGTGCGTTATTCGGAGATTCAAAAGTTATACAATTCTACCCCCGGTTTTGTAGAATTGGAATGTAATGATGCTATAAAAATATACGAAAAGAATTATTGTTTAGCGAATGTTGAAAAGTCGCTTGCCGCTATTACGCATGCAGTTATTTTACAAAATGAAGCTTTTCAGAAAGGTTTAAATCAACTAATGTCATGGTTGTCTGAACTTCAAAATGCAACAACTATTGATGATATTACGGTAAAAATTAATGATTTTTTTTCTGAAGGCGATTATCAAAAGATTCAATGTAATTTATTACAAATGATTTGTGGCAAGCGAGCTGATATCGTGCAACAGCGCCGTGATGCTATTTTAAAATCTGTTAAGGATAAATATTTAAGGGAATCTTTGAGAAAATACCGCCTTCATCAGATAATTTATTTAATGATTTAAAGTTTACAGATTTTGTAACCAAACAAGGTGGCGTTCAGAGAACTTTTGTAAATACAAATCGAAAACAATCTGCGCAAGATAAGTATAATAAAGATCCTTTTGCGCAAAAAGGTCATAATGAGAGTTATAATAGATATGTCATGCCTGTGCGCAACAGTGCATACGATCACAAAAAATCCAGTGGTTTTCTTAACCCTGCGCAAGGGCAAAAGAGGAAAACTGATGAGTTTTTTCGTCACCGCGGATCTAAGCGTCAGAAACACGCCTCAATGGGAAGGCGTTATAAACGCGAAAATTGACTATCATCAGACCTTTCGAGCTGGGCAAATAGAAAATCAGGTAAGCATTTGGAGGACATTTGGAGCACCATTGTACATATTAAAAATCATTACGGGTTATCGAATTCCATTTGTAAGTCGACCTCTTTTAATACATCCATCCAAGATTTCAACAAAATTTTATACCAAGAATTCAAAAGCAATCTTAATTCAATTGAAAAAAATGGCAAATCTAAAAGTAATCGAAAAAGCCTCAGTAACACCCAGTTTTGTATCCAAAATCTTTCTAGTTGCAAAGAAAGATACGATATCCTCGGTTCGTCCGATTTTCAATTTAAAATTATTAAACCAATATGTCCAAATAGACAAATTTCATTTAGTAAATATGTACAAGGTCCCCGACTTTCTCCAACCACAAGATTGGCTTGTGAAAGTGGATTTAAAGAACGCCTATTTTCATCTGCCTATTGCACCAGCTCATCGTCCTTACTTAAGGATTATAATATGCAACCAACTCTGGCAAATGACTTGCCTTCCATTTGGGTTGGCAACGGCACCAAAGGTCTTTGCGTGTCTGACGAATTGGATTGCGCAAATCCTAAGAGAACAAGGAGTAAGGTTGTTGATATATCTCGACGATTTTTTAATAGTGAATTAACGTCGAGACACTCTTCAGCAACACACAAATTTTGTGATTCGTTTATTACAAAGTCTTGGTTTTGTAATAAATTTTCCAAAATCTGTATTGATCCCACAGCGGTCGATCGAGTATCTGGGAATCATTTGGGATACTTGGAACAACACCAAGTCACTACCGCAAACCAAGATTCAATCGCTTCGACACAAAACAAAAAAGTTGCTTACGCTGAAGAAGGTGAGTCAGAAAGAGGTTCAGAGCCTGCTAGGGCTATGGAATTTTTGCAGCTTCGTCATTCCCAGAGGGCGACTGAACTGCCGTGCCGTTCAGTTGTTCAGCAACACAATGATGCTGGAAGAGGTCAGAGGTCGCGCAGATCTTCCGCACCCTGCAATATTAAACCTACGGTGGTGGATGCTGTACTGAACTGTACGGCGTGGTCTCCACTGCATTACGCTCCACCGACGTTTTTTCTATCAACCGACTCTTCCAAAATCGGTTGGGGTGCGCAACTGAACACCGAAACTTTATCAGGTCAGTGGTCAAAGCTAGAAATGATTTATCACAGCAATCTTTTAGAAATGGCAGCCATTTTAAAAGTTGTTCAAAAAAGGGGTCATACCATGTACCATTCAAGTCTAATGATACAGAGCGACAATCGAACTGTGGTCTCCTATTTACGAAACGAGGGGGGCACGAGGTCTCAGGCCTTGTTAGACCTAACTTACGAAGTCTTACACGAGCTAGATCGCTACCAAATACAAGCGACTGTGTATCACCTACCCGGTCGTTACAATTACACAGCAGATCGACTTTCGAGGGAAATGGGATCTTCGGAATGGCATCTTCTTCCAGGAGCCACGATAAAAATTTTTCAACATTTCGGTACTCCCGAGATAGACCTCTTCGCGTCGCAGACTGCGCATGTCGTAGCGAAGTATGTGTCTCTCGATATTCGAGATCGAAAAGCTGTTTATCACAACGCTTTCAGTCGCGAGTGGCATTACAAGCTTGCTTGGATCTTCCCTCCACCATGTCTCATTCCCAGGATTCTAGCACATTTGAATCGAGCAACCGGCTCTTACCTGTTGGTAGTTCCGGATTGGCAGAAAGTTTTTTGGAAACCAGATCTGGAGACGCGAGCCTTAAGGCGTCCATACCAGATATTACCCCTAGACCACGTTTTGATCGACACGAGAACAAACCTTCCACCTCCTCAAATTTCTCAAATGAGTTTAAAAGTGTGGCTGATACGGGGTGGTCTTTCTTAGTAGAATCTTGGAGACAAGATCAGATAAAACTCCTAAATAGCAGTTGGAGACAATCTACATTAAATACCTATAAGCCTGCGTGGCAACGGTGGTGTAAATGGTCTATGCAAAATAATGTAAATTCTTTGAAACCTCCGCCTGAAGATGTCGCTCGTTTCCTAACAGATTTACACTTGAAGTTTAAACTTTTATATAGTACAATAGCCGTTCACAAATCTGTTGTCTGTAGTTTTTGTTGTCCCACTATTAGTGCTGGGTTAAGTTCACATATAATAATTAAGCAAGTATTAAAAGGTATAGCGTCACAGCAACCACTTAAGAATAAAAAACATATTTGGGACGTAAATTCTTTGATTGAATATTTAACTAATAATCTCCCCCCTAACTATTCGTTATTTGAAATATCTAAAAGAGCCGCAATACTACTGCTGCTATATTCAGGACGCAGAGTTCATGATCTTACATTGTTAAACATTGAAAAGGATAATTTTATTTCAGAAAATAGTTCAATAGTTTTATGGCCATCTTTCGGTTCCAAAACTGACAACTTAAGGTACAGACAATCTGGTTGGCGGTTATTTAGATGCGAATCTAACAAAAGTATAGATCCCGTATTTTGGGTAATTAAATTGGTAGAACATTCTGCTTCACGTAGAGGCAATCTGAAAAGTCTGTTTATTAACACATGTGGTACCCCTAAACCAGCAAGTAGAACTGTAATTGGAGGTTGGATCAAATCCATTTTAAAAGATGCAGGTATCAATTGTAGTCCGGGTAGTGTACGATCTGCAGTCGCTTCTGCCAATTGGTTAGAAAATGTACCTATAGATGAAATATTAAAAAGGGGTAACTGGCGTTCGGCACTGACTTTCAATAAATTTTATAAAAAAGAAATTAAAAAATGTACATCAACTCATAACAAATTCTACGAAATGTTTCAAACAGTCCCTTAATTTTGGTTTTATAATTAAAATAATGAATAACTGATCACATTGGCGTCCTTGCTTAAACAATCTAGCAGACGATAACAAACACTTCTCAATTTATGGCTTAGAGAAAGGTTCAGTCAAAGCTTAATAGAACAATTTTACCTGAAAATAAAATTGATATTAAGCATACTTACCTTTCTCTAAGCCAATGTATATTTCTGTCTGCTAATTCATATACATTTAGGCACAATTTCTATTTCCATAAATTGAGTCGCAATGAGTATTTTAGTGAGTTGTGCTGCGCAAGCACAATATTCACCCCCACTGTCTGCTAGATTAGACCGGAAGGACGCTTTTTGGCGCTAAAAGCGGTGCACTAGACAGGAAACGGAGATGTCTCTCTCAATTTATGGCTTAGAGAAAGGTAAGTATGCTTAATATCAATTTTATTTTCAGGTAAAATTGTTCTAATAATGTGTTAGCATTTTTTTTTCTTAAATAGACATTCATACACATTGTTCATACATAGAGTTATTCAATTCTCTGTCTACGGTCGGCACTCTGTGTTATATTTAGTGTCAACTGTCAGTGTCAAGTGTCAGTCAGTGAAAATTGCGACGCGTCTTTGAACTTGTTATGGTTTATGTATTTAATTGTTTACCTGATTAGTTTGTATGTGTTTAATCTTATGTAATGAAATAATAGGTCATCCTTATTTTATTTTAATAAGAAATTGTTTTTAATCTTTTTATGAAAGCTTACTAAAACATACTTTATAAAACCATGGATGATAAAAGTTTTATGTGTAAGCTAATATAGAATATTTATTCTGTAATATTATGTACATTTAAATATATATATATTATATTTTTATGATAATTATTGTTGTAGGGACAGCTGATTTGACTAAAAGATTTTTTCAACTACGTTTTGAGAGCGAATGGCTATTTAGAAAAAAAAAGCAACCATGGGGGTCAGTGCTTTTTTGTTATTATAAAAACTGATAACTCTAACCTTAATTATTTACATTAATTTTTTATGTTATAATATTTTTTTACAGAGAATTTTATAACTTTTTACTTAAAAGTGGATTTCCAGAAGAGATGACACTAAATCATGTTAGAAAGAAGTGGTCATACACATATGACGTAAGTAATTAAAATGTGTCTGTATATCTTGTTCGTTTTACATTTCTTAAAATAAACCAGTATTATTACTGTTTTTACAGTCTTACAGAATAGCCAAAAAGACCAACAATAAACATTGGAAATATTACAAAATGTTTGATAAACACTTTGGCAAAACTCAAGTTTTAGATAAATATGAATCATGTAAGTTTTATTTTAATAAAACATTGTCCTTTGCCTTAATGAAGTAGTAAAAGTATATTCATTATTTTCAAGGGACTGATGAGTGGCGACTTAAATTAATAATATGTATATCGGAGGCCAAGACAGTAAAACTTGATTTTCAAAATATGTGGAGGTATCTGTAATATATATATATATACTACAGTTTTTAATAATTTATTTGATCAGTATAATGAGATAGTGTATATTTGCTTTCAGAACAGTAGAAAGAGCTCTAAGATGCCAGGATTTGCCTTCAGATTGTTGTATTCAAGATATCAAGGGACTGTGGCATCATATTAGAATAACTTTTAATGTAAGCATATTTTTTTCTTTCCTGCAATAGATACAGACACACAACACATCTACCACAACTAACACATAGAATGCTAAAATCGAAAACAAGTAATGACACATAGCTTAGTTGTTAAAACATGAAATGGTCCTAGCAATCATAGGATGGAGTCTTGCTCTTTTGATTTTTGTATATTTACTTTTATTTATTTAAAAACATTAAAGCGTTTATTTTCTACCTATTACCAAGCCAATTTACTAAACAATATTAAGTTGATTACAGAGAAAATATAGATTAGTGATGAAAAACAGTTTAGAATCTGAGGACTGGCCACTTTACGACTCCATGATGGAGTACCACAGCAAACATGAACCAGAATATTTAGAACGGCTTAGTAGTATGACCGCAGGGAGTATGGCCGCTATAGAGTTTAGACTCAAGCATCGACCACGGGAGAAGAAAAAGATGGATGAAGTTGAAGACGAGTTTCAATGTGAGATTATAAAACGAGAGCTCCTAACGAATCATGTGCAGGTATTTTGGTCCATATTTGGGCTATTTTTCGTTATGAGCTCTCATATACTTACAATTTCTTTTTTTAACACTTGAAAAAAGATATAATAATGTTTAATAAGTTTTTATACAGGGTCCAGAGATATCACTGAATCATTCATTCAAATCCGAATGCAGAATGACTGGCTCTTCCGAGATAGAAAATGGGCCTGGAGGTAAACTCTCTTTGACTATTAAAGGGGCATTCCATAGTGACTGGTGGGACATTTTACTCCAGAATTCCCAATGTTTAAACCTGTAACTTTCTACTTTGATGTAATATAAATGATCATATAGATATTTTAAAAATGTTATGAACCAACTAATTATACGAATATACAAAAATATTAGTTATGTATATAATTCGATGATATTTTAGCGTTTAAAGGATTGTGACTGGTGGGACAGTAAAAAATATCTCTTCCGCACCTTCTGCAACGTCAACCAAGGTTTTAGCCCAAATACTATACATAGCAAGATGTCTTTGGCAATGCTATAAAATGAGTAAATAAACTACTGTATAAATTAAAAATAAGCACCAAGTTTAATTTGTACAAGGAAATATTGACCAAAGAAATTGTGACTGGTGGGACATCATTTTGTGACTGGTGGGACAAATACGAAATCGCCTAAAAATTAACTGCGTTTATATCATATGTAGAATTAATTATAATTTTTTAAGATACCAATTATAACAAATCGTGTATTTTATTAAATTATTTGGGAAAAAATCAATTGCCACACATCTTTATTAGTGGATCTTGAACAATTTGCTGCACTTGGTCTATAGAAATATGGTACGGGGTCTCTAATTCGTCCATGACGAATGTGGTGAAGTTGTAGAGATATTTTCAAATATATATTTGACTTGGATCGTTTCTTCACAATTTCTTTCTACACAATTTGTATTTTTTAGCATCTTTCTGTCCTTTTACCTCTAATTTAACAAGATGAACTCTCCGATTTTGATATCATTAAAACTTACGTCCAGTCACTGTGACTGGTGGGACATAAATGAAAATCACCTCTCCCCTACTCTTTAATACCTTCCACCACAAAAATATTTCTAATAATTCAATAATTAGCCAATTCTTACTTTCCAAAAAGTTTCCTTTCAGATCGGCAAATTTTAAGGTTAGAAATCCAACTTTTGTATGTTTTCATGTGACTGGTGGGACACGCTATACGCTCTTTGTATTTATGATTTTTATACTAAAATTATTACCTTTTCTAATACTATTTTTATATTAAATTAAAATTAAAGAAATTCTTTTCACTTACTGACGCTGTCTCTGCCGCTCTATTAGTCAAACGGATAAAAACAGTGGCTGCTATCATATTCGAAAAAATCGTACTACGGGTTCATAACTAAACAACAACTTGTAATCGTGAAAAAATATTTTTTCTCGTCTTTTTCGAAATATTTGTTACATATTATGTAAATTTAAGTAATATACATTTCGTTAAGATTAAATTGGTTATGATCAAAACAATTTAAAAAAATAACTCATTTTCCCATTTCCCGTGGAATGTCCCTAAAACAACTGTAATTATTAAAGAGAAACAATGCATATTAACAATTCATTTTTTAAAAATATGTGTCTGTATGATATATATTTTATAATTTTAGCAATCTTCGAGAAATAATGTTAGAGGAGTATGGTTTCCCACAATGTTTATCCAGCAGAGAGCTGAGTAGGAAGTGGGCGGCCATTTATGCTGTAAGAACTACCAGTTTAAATTATAATTATTGATATATTTTACTTAAAAATAAACTAGTAATTAGAGTGAATTCTAAATTTTGGAATTAATGAACAAAAGCTTTTGCAAAATTTGATTTATATTTCAATTTAAACGTGATAATATGCTACATATTACAAGTTAGTGATCCCAAAAAAACTTTAAATCATTATTAATTGTATTAAAATATTGACTTTCCAGGAGTACCAAAAAGCTAAAGCAACTAACAACAGTTCCTGGATGTACTTCTCCTTGTTCGAGGTGTATTTTGGAGAGAGCAGCTTAAGTCTGAATCCTATTGTTGGATGTAAGTTTACTTTCCTAATATTTTGAAAATATTTTGTTTACTAACATATTGAAACACGTATGAAAAACATTACAAATCCCTGGGGATGTTGGTGTTTCGTCATCCAGACCGGACTTATTCCTGAATTCTAAACATCGCGAGGCGCGTGTTGCTTGTGGAGCTCACTGTGCCCTGGGAAACAAACAGCCCCAGGGATCACACATTTAAGTTTAATAAGTATTACGAACTGACCAACGAACTGTTCACGAATAAATTTATAGTTAGTTTGTACGCGGTAGAAGTGGGAGCGCGAGGTATAACAGCAAAATCTCTCTATAGCCTACTTAAAGACCTTGGCCTTTCTAGAACAAGCATCGGTTCATTTCTAGAACGTATTTCAAAGAGGGCATTAGTAGGTTCTTTCCAAATTTGGTTAAGTAGGGAGAGGGTGTGGAAGGTGAAGGTGAGCGTTTTTGCGCACAATAAAGGGGCCCCTTAAACCTACTCCTGGGTGACAAGTCCCAGGCACTGCTTGCACTCCTCTCCTTGCATGGCTATGGCTCCAGCACCCGCTCGGTGAATCCATGGAATGCGAAGAAGTTTCATCTCTTTATTATTAAATTTAGAGATATAACTCTTAATATTTCAAGGTCGTTGGAGATTCTAACAAGGGAAATGTTTTTATTTTGTGGCAACATCAATTGTAGATTTGAAAAATATTTATAAACAAATTAAGTCAGGCCGACAGGCAGGACTCAAAAAAACCGATGATACGAAAGCAGAAATTAATTAATTAATTACAATTATTAATTACAACTAAATAGGTGACAATTGTTCGATGTTAGAATCAAAAGTGATACAATTTATGGAATAAAAGCGGCACGTAGCTCGTTCTCACGCGTCACTACTTGCGGAGTCAGCATTGCTTCATTGTTGCCGGGCTGATGCACTCCTCGTTGTTAAATATAATGTACTTTACTTAATCTGCACATTCCATGTATAGTGCGTACTTAACAAACATGTATATAGCTATAATAAGCTCATTTATTTTAAATAAATACAGAGTTAAAAAAAAAGCGATACGGGCCGGTGATTCGAACTCATGACCTCTGAAAATCCGTTCCGTCGCTCTATCAATTGAGCTACTGGTGACTTAAAAATTCTATATACTATACTATATATCTTTATCGGGATGAATAATATATATTTTCTAATTTGTACGTTTTTATGTGTTCTATAATATTATTGAGTTACCTGTATTGTTTTGAAAAATATAAAGGAATGTGTTATCACATTACGAACCACAAGTAATTTAAAAATCAATCTTATGATTTTATCTAAGAAGTTCTATGAAACCTCTACATTTAATTTCGGTTTTATTTCAGGGCAAGAAGAGTGGGTACTTAACTTAATTAGGATAAGAACAGATTTAGAACATTTATTTAGAAGTTTGGAAAAGAAAAAGCAGACGCCCTGGCGGTAACTCTGTCATGTTTTGTCAGTTCATTAATAAAATCTGAATAATGAAATTTATAATTGCTTTACAGAGAAGTGGAGAAAAGACTCAGAACAATTGGCATTCCATTGGACCATAGTTTATTAGAAATCGAAGAAATTTGGCGCCATTTGATAAAAACTTACAGGGTATATAATAGAATATCAATATTGTTTCAATTATATTTATTATTTTGACATCAAAATTGCTCTTATTTAAGAATCTCAATTTAATTTTGACCCTTTATGTTCAATCTTGTTTACATTAAGGATTTTTTATTTGTAAGTAGACTGTACAAATGATAGACTATATAAATTGCAGTGGAAACAAAAATTCGCAAATAAAGGTATATTAAACGAACATTGGCCGTACTTCGAAGCTGTAGCCAAATATGTGGAGCAACATGAAACTCAAGAAATAAAAGAACAAAAACAAGATTACGACGACTTTGAGGACGATATGAAGTTATTTGATCTGAAGCAGAAATTATCAACGCTCAAACCAAAAGACGAGATCATGGCTAATATATGTCGATCTTGTTCCAATGAAGACGGCTGTGTTAAGATATTTGACGAGAGAGACGATGAAGGCATCGATCTGGCGCTAAAACTGAAGATCATTGCTGGTATAGAGGTGAGTTTGAAAGTGGACTTGTTGGTGTAGCGGTTAGTGACCCTGACTGCTGAACCAAAGGTTGTAAGTTCGAATTCCTCACATGATCCAGTGTGGATGTGCTTTGTGTCCGTTATTAATACGGTTTTGACGTCCCTCGCGACACACCGACAATCTCTATTGCAGGAGCTGTCTATCAAAAAAAAAATGGATGTCAAATGATTTTGTTTTAAGATATTTAATTTTCAGGTAGAACAGTCGGATGCCTTGCCTTCCCAAATATGTTTGCAATGTCTACAGGAGTTGGAGAACGCGTTCAAATTTAGACGTCAGTGTCAAGACGTAGACAAAACTCTCAGAAACAACGCATCTATCATTAAAATTGAAATTCAACCGGACGATAAACTTGACTTAAACGACGGACAGACACATGGATTCGAAATAGATTTACATTGCGATGAAATGCCCGTTAATCCTATTACCAAATCCACTCAAATAAAACAAAGAAAAGTGATGAGAAGAAAAAAGCTTCGAAAATCTCAGTACAATTATTTAAAGGTTTGTGAAGTTTGCGGAAAACATACGAGAAACCTCAAGGGTCATATGGACATGCATTCAAACGACAAATGCTATTCTTGTGATATCTGCGAGAAGAAGTTTAAATTTAAAAGCGGTCTGATAGTGCACAAGGCGACTCACAACCCGACGCCGAAGAAGACGTGCGAAGTTTGCGGGAAATGTTTCCACATAATGTCTCAGTACCGGAGACACTACGCGTATCACGCGAACGAGAGGAAGTATGGCTGCGAGACTTGTGGAAAACGATTTAATTCCATGGACATCTTGAAGGTCCACGCCAGGATACACACCGATGAGAGACCGTTCAGCTGTTCCGATTGTGGTAAAACTTTTCGCACGGCGGGCTGTGTGAGCAGACACAAGAGAATCGTCCATCGGAATGTCAAAGTTCAAAAAACTTAACCGTTATAGATCTGTTATTTAGTTTGTACTTGACCTCGTTATCGTTGTATTAAATTATTTAATAAATGTTTATCTGACACGTTGCTTGTTATCGTATGTTGTGTTTTCTTTTGTCTTAGTTCGAGCCACACATGTTTATAATAAGTATATATATCTATTATATATGATCCATATATTGTCTTGTTAATTCATATAAGACACAGTGCAGTAACTCGTTTAGAAGAATAGCACCAGCCCTTTTCTAACTCAAGGAGTTCTTATGTTTGACAATTGTCAATTTTCTACTTCTAGCCATTTTAATATAAATTGATGGCATAAAATGCCTTAATTTATTTAACTGATGTTTGAATATATCATAGCAGAAAACCACAGTAAAAGTTGATAATTGACATAATTATCCAGTAGAAATCAATCAACTAAAATAAACAATTGAATATTACATTTATGAGACATCACAATTTTGGAAGATCTAGAAAAAGCTAGATATAAATTCGATTTTACAATGTTAGACAATATTTTATCCACAATGGACAATTTGTATTAGACACTACACTCTCACGTATTTCGAGCATTTTTAACCAATAAAAGGGGCTATTCGAAAAGATGTGCCTTTGTTCTACAAATAAAAGTTTAATTTATGCAAAACAATGATACATTTTACACAGTAGACTTTATCCTTCTAATATCAATTTATTTAATTAATTACACAAATATTCACGTGAAGTTATACTATGTTTGTAGGAGGAAAATGATAAAACGTAGTATTTTAACGATAAACACTTTATTTACAACATAATGTGTATTAAATTTTTAATTATTAGGATAACACCATTAAAAAAAATCAACAACGTATTATGTATACCTATATATGTTTTGTTGGTAGTTATATAATGTGTAATGATGAACAGTTAATACACGCTTAAGCACTACCATTTAACTACTTGATCATTCAAAATATAATCATTTTACCCAAACTTGTATTTAAATAAATATTTAAGGAAACCATTAGTGTTGTGTTGCAAAATGTGATAAAATTTATAATTTGGTATGTAAAAAGACGTTAACCATATTAGGTATATATTGGCTTTTAAGTGAAACTCAATAAGTTTCTCTAGTTTGTTTTATTTATTTATTTTTAAAGGAAAGACACCAATAAATGATACTTACAAGGTACAATAAAAAAGTAACACATCAGTAATGATATCACTGACAATATTTCCTTCAATAAAAGCAATAAGCATTTGGTAATTAGTAAAAATAATTCGTTTAAAAGATTCCCAAAGCTATTTTAGGCTCTAACAAATTTAAAATGTTATACATATTAATGTTATATAAATAACGTGCTACCGGTGTCAACGATACGCGCGACATTATCTTTGTTTGTTTAACCGAAATTTTAAGAGCAATGTCCTTATATTGAATGATGATGTATTATTTAAATAATTCTGTATACCTAGAGTCATTATATGTTACTATTCGAGGAGTGTCATGTCGATATTGTAAAAAATATATATCGTTGGTTACCTATACTTTAGTCATTACATTTTATTGCGATACTACTTTTGTGGAGTCTTGTGAGGTAATATTAGGACAAGACAAGGTAATGTCAGGCTAAGAGAATTATAAAAAATAATAATCATTAGTAATAATGAAAAGGTTAATTTGAACTCCTAATATAGCTCACACTAACGCAGAACTGAAACACTATAGGTCTTAAAAGACGTTCTTTAAAAAGCACTTCCCTTTGACGTCAGCTTAATTTACGTTTATCCATCCTCTATGCATGGGTGCTTGAAGTTTTAATTTATTATGATCCACAACAGAATACTGATAGTGTCCAAAAATAAGGCTGCTTAACCCTACGGAATGTCGATCAAGCACGTCGGGGCATAATAAATAGGCGCATTCGTTCACCCTGCATGCACCGGCGCCGGCGCCGCACCTACTCGCACTTAAGAAAAGTTCATCGATCAGTTCTCGACCGACTGCGCGAGCGGGCGCAGCACATCAGTTATAAATACAGTTCGCTTCGGTCTCGCCCGGCTCACGGTTAAAAACAAAAGGAATAGTGCTTCCTAGACCAATTTAGAAAAACAGGACGAGTTCAATATGGTAAGCCCCATTCTGTTCCGCCTATAATTAAGGCAGAAGAATTTGAAAAGGACATTTTGCTAATTAATTATGCTTGTTTCTAGTAATTATTTATCAAATATGTATTTGGTTTATGAGCATATTTTATTTGCTGTAAGTAATAACTTTGTTTATGTAGTTTTCTGGACCGTTAATAAGGGTTAGCTCACATTGGCGAACGATGTTTTATCATTTGAACGTAATATGTTTTGCAAACTTAATAAAAAGATCATTAGAAAACCTAATCATTTCTTATTCAAATTTTATTAAGGTATACTTTATTACATTAAACAAAATGAAGTTAAAATAGTTTGGTGAGAATGTAAATTACAATTTTCAATAAATTTTATATTTTGTAAAATAATTAATAAATAAATCTAAATAAAATATATATGTAATTTAAACTCCAAGAACTAATTTATAATTTAAGAAAAACGTCAGACAATCCTTTACTATACTAATTTAATGTATTTGGCCTAATGACGGTAGTATCTTCGATATGCTAAACTATTACGTATCATTTTTACACGGGGATCCTAGCTTTTTACAGCATCTGTATTTATGTCGAAAACCTTAAATATCACGTAGTTATGGGCTTTGAAATTTAAAAAATAATATGAATTTATGGTACTAAATAACCAAAATGATGTTTGTATTTGAAATTTTATACAAGAAATATTGAGGGTTACTAATAAAGTTTAACAGCATACTTTGAATATGAAAGTTTATTGACCCGAGCCGTTAAAGTTGACGCATGCTTTTCACGCCTTGTGACAAGAAATTGAGTTATTATGAGTACCTTCTTTGCGTAAGTACCTAATTACGATTTTGTGAAAATTGAGAATAGTAGAGAGTATATCGAATTTATTATATCCATGGCAGGTTTCTCTCGGGCTAATTATAAACATACAAAAAGATACATAACTCTATATAAACATAATTATGTAGGTAAAACATAAAAACATTACAAAAACATAATATTTGTTGCTGAATCATGTGGTATTTAACAACAGTAAACATTAAGAGATTAATCCGAGGAAATTCAAAGTATTATGTAGGTAAACGATAAAGCTGGATTTCGTCCAAGGTCTACACTCAGCATTTTAGCCAAGGAGTTCCTTTCCATTGTCAACTGGAATCTACTGCGTAAGCTTCAAGTTAGGGATATTGAATATTGTGATTATTTTCAGTTGTAAAATAAATATGATTTATGTTATAAAACAGAAAAAGTTAGATTATTTTTTGTTGATTCTAACAGTTAGGTAATTAAAATGTTTTAATGTATTTTTACTCTTTGAGTTATTCATCTGTTTATAACGAATGTCTATCGAACATGTAGGTTGAAACTTGTTGGATGAAACTATTTTAAGTGTTTTCATTCAAAGTTTACACACTTTCTTACTGTTTGTTAAAAACATGATGCATTTATGAGGTTCTGTGTACTCAGAGCACACATGTGGGAAGGAGAAGGATATTCTTACGCGTGCTTCCTTGGTTCTATTAACTGCACTGCTCTCAAGTAAACTGTTTTTGGAATTTCATACTTAATAAATTTTCGGCCAATCTCCATTCCTCTAACACAAGCTAGGTAACCATATTGTAGTTCCTACCTACATAAAACAGTTTTAATTATTATCATCAAAACAGACATGAAACACATGTATAGAAAATAAGTAACGAAGAACTTAATATTTTTCATAAAACACAAGGACTGCTTCAATAGTACTTAATACAAATTTTCAATAAATTTTATGTGATGAATTTAGAGATGGCTTATTGAAAAGGGGAGGGGTAACAGATGATATCATTGGCAAGAGCTAGTTATAAATAAAATGATTAATTGACCGCGTGCGAGTAATATATTGAAGATGCATTAATGTAAGCGTGTCATTATTGCTTTGACCAACATCCGTCTATCAAAATGAGCCCACGAACTGAGATGCGTGTTTGAGTATTTAAAATTAATTAGTTATTTTTATATCTTAAATCATAAAATTATGAGGTTGGTTGGATATGTTTTGTATATTTGTTTTTTACTACAAAGGTACTACTACATAAGTCATATCTAATATTTAGAACTTAGTTAACAGTCCATTTTTTAATCTTTCATCAACAACATACTTATCTTATGTTTGTGTATACATAGAATTATTTGTACTTTATCTTTTCTGTCCAGTAGATTATCAAATTATACTTCATAATATAAACTTTTTAAATATCTCTATTATGTTAATACATTTAGAAATATCTATTTTATACTAGGTAATACCTAGATGTACGAATATTTTTAGAAACCATATAAAGTCATGTCATGTGTAGAATTATTAAAACTTCTGTCCAGTAGATTATCAAATTATAGATACAACTTATGTTACAATATATTTTCAAAATAGCACTGTTGAGTAATTCTCATTTAATATGTGAACAACTGACTTTTAAGTGACCGCGTAAGATAACACGACCCTATCTTTATCAGCCTATATACTTACTAGACTCTGTTAATTTATTTACTTATAAGATATACCTATCTAACAATAATCTCTTAACTGATTTACGTATATTAAGGTAAATTGAAATAAGCTGGGAATATATTTCTAGTAAATAAAATATGGATGTTTCAATAAACAATAAACAGTAGGTATAGTAACTGAATCTGGTAATCTTGAAGATTTTATAAGATTTTAAGTAAAACATTAGAATAAAAATTTAATGTTGAAACTAAATGAAGGCGCATGAAGTAATAGGTAGAAATGAAGTCAAAATACCTAATTGTTAATCAACCTAATTTGTGTATTTGGTACATATAAGTTTTGTTTTTAAAATCATATGAAAAAGTAGTCTAATTACATAGGTATACGGTTTACCAACAGTTGTTAGTTCTAAATATGGATTAATAATTAAAAACATTGTGTTTTAGTCAGAACTAATATACAACATTATTTTATATTATACATACCTTATGATGATATTCGTTAAATATAATTGTTATTAGCCATAGGCGTACCGAGGGGTGGACAAGGGGGGCAGTTGCTCCCCTTGGACATCATATAACTCTGTAATTCCTTCTGTTGTCAATTAAAATTTTTATTTTACATTACAATATGAAATCAATTAAATTTATATAAATATAGAATGAAAAATAAACTGATACGGGCAGGGATTCTAACCCGCGAACTCTGGAAAACCGTCCCGTCCCCAGAGGTCGTGGGTTCGAATCCCTGTCCGTATCGGTTTATTTCTCATTCTATATTTATATAAATTTAAATAAGCTTAACATGGCTACACATGTTTAAAGATATTTTTAAACATAAAATCAATTAAGTTTTCAAAACAAGCGGTGTATTTTGGTGTTTCAGTAACATTTTGTGAATATAGCAGAAGATTTAGAAAAGTTTTCTCAGGAATCTTATTCCCGGACAAGAAAAGTGGCTTTGCAGTTGTTACTTATTAAGAGGTTTTTTTTGTATTTTGTATTAATATCTTAATCCTTGGTTTCGTTTCAGCGTGTGTGGTGGCTTGTGGTTGCAGTGTTGCTTGTGTCGTCGGAAACACAGGGAAGAGATGTCACGTAAGTGAAATCATAAATATGTAAACTATTTGAAATGCTAATATTTTACTAACAATATATATTGTAATATTATACATTCTAGAGTCTACTTATACTAAATCTTAATTTCACAGAGTAAACATTTCATCATTTAAGTGTCCAATTTACAGCACACTATTTGAACCCAACAAAAAGCGAGAAAAAAGGTCCACTTATCACTAGTTTACTAACAGCCTTTTTTTCAATGTAAATTACTTTAATATTAGTTGAAATTTCGCTTAGTTAATTGGATAATGAAATGGCACATACACACATGCACACATGGCTCCTATCAGCAGACAACATTTACCCCGATGTGTCTTTACAGGAAAAAAAAAATACATTTTAACTTTTTATGAATACCTAATGTTCTTATAACATTCTGAGAAAAGATAAGAAAGGTGTAAGAAACAATATATGTTATAGTAATGGCTTTTCAAAAAGTCGTATCGTATTTATCGTATTTACAGTCGGTTATGACCTTTTCTGATATACTTTTGAACCGTTAACTATTACTATTCACTACATGTTAGTTCTTTAATGTTTGTTAGCTACATTAGCGGAGAGTTATTGTTATTCTCAAAGCAACGCACTTTCGTAGAACATTTATATAGGATGAGTAATTATTATGGAATAAAATCATTCTTCTTGTTTTTAATGAATATTGCAATATCAGTTATGTACAGAGGTACACTATATGAGCTTAGTTTAATGTTATATCGTCGATAATATAAGTGTCAATTAATAATAAATAATACTTATTGATAAATCTTTAAGCGCTTACAAAGCTTGAATAAGTTAAATTTTCGTTGCGTAAACGGCCTTTCTGATTTCTTCCGAATGCGAATTGAATACCTTTTATAACTAACTAAGGGTCATTATGCAATATAAGGGTACCTGCTTACTTTATTGTGTAACTAGATAATAAATTATTACGTTTATTATGTCATCGATCGTTTATACAACTGATGTTAAACCATTAAGTATACCTATCTACTTATTTTTTTTCTAACACATTTGTGCTTATGAACATAAATTCGTATCTTAAAAAAGATAAAAAACTACATTATATATATTTATATTACCGGATTTCTGAAATATTTTTTTTAATATTTATCTTTTTGTATTTGATTTCGATAGACACGAAGACATAAGAGACGCCATGTTGTCTCTAGTACATATTGTTCGGGCTTCAGAGGATAAACTGGAACGCCACGAGTTGCGCGAGAAGGCGCTTGGAGAACAGCTCAAGAAAATGATGACAGGGCTAGAGAAGAAGCATAGAAATCTCGAGACGCTTAAAGGCACAATATCGAGACTAGACGATAGACTTTACAATGTAGAAAATATATTTTTACAGGTCATATACATTACGTATTTCCTAACTTGGTTTTCTTTTGTACTTTCAAGTAGTAGATGTAAGATTTAAAGTTTATTAAGATTTGTCTGAATAGTGATTATAATATTGTATCTTTGCATAGAAGGAAGAAAGAGAAAAGGAAACTCAGAAGAAAACACAGGAAACTTTAGAAGACATACAGAAATCGCTAAAATCTTTAACAGAAATGGTCTCCAGTAACTTGAAACCAGTCGGTTCCACGACAGAAATGGATAATAATTTAACTATAAACGAAGATCCACTCAGCAAGAGACTAGACGCTACTGACAGTAAGCTAGATGCAGTGAAGATGGAAATAGAAAAATTGAAAAATACCTTTAACAAAGTATGTAAGTCCCACCTTAATAATATTTAAGAGGCAATGCAAGGTACAGTAATAAGAGTTTATAATTTTAGGATGCTTTACAAGCAATGTGTTTAGAAGTGGCGGCAGAAATGAATCCTTTTGAGAGGCACATATCTGAAACGGAAAAGCTACTCAACAAATATGAACTTAAGCTTAATGAATACAATGAAACTGCCAGTAAAGTGCAAACGGATTTCGTACCACTTAGCGAAGTATCGCTTGCTGATGAAGCGTGGCATAGCAAGATGACTGAAGGTATGACAATATTTTGTGTTATATATTTTTTTATGTTTCAATTTAACATCTTATTTGGAAGTACCTTTTTTTTTATAAATTAATATGTCTATCGGTTAATTACCAGGTATTAAAGGGAAACAAATGGTCTTAATTAGACTACTGGATTAGATAAGACCTTTTATCTATTACCAGAATCAAGCATAGGAGTTACTGTAACAGCTTGTTAACGTTTAACATGTGTAAAGATCAAAGATAGGTCACGACGGCAAACGAACTTTAATAAATAACATGTAACATAACATTCGTGACTGTTGACTGCTTTTCGTAAGTTAACTTAATGCATGACATCTGATACCGTTTTACGACAATATTGGCAAACTTATAATTACATAATAAATAGTTAACTTTCATTGTTGCTTTTTCTGTATGGCAATGAACTTTAGAAATTATAAAAGTAAAAAACTAATAGATTTAACTCCCATTATACCAACATGGAGATAATTATGGTCACCTTTAGGGCAATCAAGGTCAAAGGAAGTCTAGCACATATCGCAGACATAACCCTAAGCTGAATTCCACCTTTTCATCTAAACCACATACTGTTTCTTTCAAAACGGTTACATATTAGGCTTCTGTTTCTAGCGTTTTCTGCTTCGTTATTCTCATTGTCTTGACATAAGTCGTCTGTGCCAACAGCTAATACAAAAACTTACTTCAGTTCTTGTATTACTTGGACCTTTCAAGACCCTTCTTTTGTAAATTAATCATCAATTTCTTAACCACCTTTTTCCTTATTTTCTATTTGTTTTTACAACAAATTTTCTTTAGTTGGCGTTGAACTTTAAATTGTAGCGGTATTGCCACTTTCGACCGCGTCTTGAATTTATATTTAATTGGTATTTTCACTGGTAATTTGGTTGGCGTGGCTAGAACTATATTTGGTTCTAAATGAAGTGGGACTACTTGTTCAGACATCTACATCATCATATCAGTTGTCTGAGCATTTGTAAAGCGCGCACCTTGGACCATCCTTATCGAGTAGAGAAGCCAACCTTTTCCTAGGGAATAAACATCGGCAAAATATTTTTCTCTACAGCGCTCAAAGCACTTAACTAAGTGATGTTTTTTTTTATTTTTCCTAAATGGTTATGGTTCACACTCTCTTCTGTCTTTATGTAGACAGTATTCCGGAAGTCTGTAATGTCGCAGTTATAAATATTTTTAAAAACAAATATATAATGCTTTACCATCAAATGGGCAAGTAGCTCAAAGAACCGACTTCCCTATATTTTATTAAAAGCTGTGATTCTGTTTATTCTGATGGCCTCCGGTTTCCTAACAGATTTTTTATTCCTAATCATAACCGCATGCAACTTTTGAAGATTGGTTAAATTATGTTATTATTGTTTAAATCGACTGCCGAATGAATTTAATTATTTGATTAAGAATGCTATCATAAAAAATTGGCTTCCAATTTGTTACCTCGGCTTTTGCTTTAGTGCTAAGCACAGTGAATCCTAGAAATTTTCTTGTTCTCTACTGAAGACTTGAAAAAGGAACTCTCTTATTTAGAGCATTTCTTCTTGTTGATCTTCCCACCAATGGTCTGAAAACCTATTTCTAGACTAACGGAACACCATCCTGGTCTGTTTAGTTATCTTGACTTGTATCCGGAATCTAAATACTAATAAAAACTACATAATTCAATTTTCATAGCTGCGGTCCACTTGCAGGTAATAGCTGGGGAGCCCACGATGCTAAATGGGGATTGACTCGAGCATCAAAGAGACCTATAAGGTTGCGATGCTTAGATGATAAAAAGACAAAAATGTTATATAATGTATATCTTCATTGATATAGAGCGTCTATAGATTTTCCAAAATGTTAAAAAAAAACGGTTGCATAAACATTCTCGAACGGGTCAGATATTGACAACATCCATGCCCCGTGCATATTTAGAAAAGTAGGTATGTATGTTAATCTGACCGTTTGCGTAGTGGGGTTAAACGTACGTAAGGGTTGAAAATGAAAAAAAAATATTTTATCGAGCGTGTCAGATTTTCTAAGGGGATGTTAATGCATTTAATAATCAGCTGATTTGTATGGTACGCAAGGTCGTGGCCATTACTTGATTAAGTGAAAAAAAATGAAATACTCGAGCGCGTCATATTAAGATATATATTATGATTCATTTTGACGTTCTAAAGGTTCTTGCTGTTAATCTGACAGTTATCTGGGAGGAATTCGTCTTATATGACAATTAAAAAAAAAACTTTTATTTTTTAAATAATTCGACTTAATTCATTGAAAAAATTCCAGTTATAGCACGCAAATAATAAATTAAAGATATTGTATATACTAGTCTAAAATGTTTATACATTTTTTAATAGTTTCTAATGTAAATTTAATAGTATTTTGAAAAGTTTTTACACCTCAAAATACACAGTTGGTACTCATATAACTCATAGTCAATATTAATAATCTTTAATTCACATAAATTATATTAAAGTAAAATACTAGGAAAGGTCCTAGAACCTTGTATAACTTTTAGTTGCATACTGCTATTTATTTAACACTTACCTTCTATTTCCCACTGACGTAAAATTACATCAGCAGCAGATCACCAGATACCTACGCTTTCATGGATGTGAGGGTAACTTAATAGGAATCACCGCAAAGAATATATGACTCCCATTATCCCCTAAAGGCAATTTCCGCCGTGTATTTAAGCACATTGATTTGTCTAGAGATATATAATAGTTGCACAATTATTTTTTTAAGTAATGGAGCGTCAGGAAAAAGACATCGGCAAGATCCGTCAGCTGCTATCGGACGCTGAGAGTATGTGGAAGGACCTGCCGCGGCTGGCCGACATCAAGCGCGCCACAAACCACACACTGGAGGGTATAGCAGGCCTGCAGTCGAACCTAACTAATAGTGTTGAGAAAGGTCAGTGTGTAAGGTGGGGTTAAATAACTTATTCTGATTTAAAATAACGAATATAGTATAACTATATATATAATAATAGTATAATGAAATTCAGACTGTCGTTTAAAGACCACAGTGGACCTGCAAATGACTTATTGGGGACAATTATGTGCTAGAACCCGTGCGAATCCCCAGTAACAATTTTTACAATAATATATGAAACTGAACTTTTGTGGTTTAGGTGGGAAAACTTGAGTAACACTAGCCTAATTTAGTCGTTATATTGCAGGAGTCGCAAAGACAAACATGAAGGTGCGGGAGCTGGGCGACAGGCTCGTGGCCACCAACGAGGACATCCAGCAGAGTCTGACGCAGGGCAACACCATGAGTGAGCGTGCCTATACCGACTTACAACGCAGTTACAACACAATCCGGGAAGACGTAGGCTCATACACATATAAAATAAACTTATATAAATTTTAATATTTCACAATCTATAACTTTTTTTTTTGCAGTTGCAAGCTTTCTCCAAAAATCAACACACGATACTGCAAACATCAGACAATGTGATAGCACTTAAGAAACGCATCGAGTATGGCGTTCACCAAATTTCATTAGAAGTCAGCGAATTTATTAGAATTCAGGGCAACTTGTTAAACCAAACTATGAACGAAAGGTATATTCTCCCATCAGATTCACCTGTAAATTATACATTTGATATGAACAGGTTACAAATATACCTATGGCTATTCTGGAAACTCTATGATAAATGTTCTAAAATGTAAATATCAGATTTGACGGCATCGAGACGTCAATAGTGAACAATCAGTCCCGTGGCCTGAACGCGCTGAGCACCAAGCTGGAGGCCGACATGTCGCAGGTGTGGCGCCAGATGGGCGTCGTGTACACACAGGTCACAGCCAGCAGACAGACGCTCAACAAACTCTCGGTATTTTTTTCGAATTTACTTGACCGTAACTCGTAAGGTACACAAAATCGGTGTTCAAGAGATTTATCAAGTGACTTATTTGTTGTGATGTTTATCTTTCCTGTTAAAAACCATTTAGAAAGATGTAATAGATTAACAAATTATAATAGAATAAATGAAAAACGTAAACACGCAAAAGTATCAAGTAAAACTTTCTTTTAAACGAGCATTTGATATAATTAAAACCAACATATTACAAAATGTTTAAAATATTTATAACAAGGAGTTTACTTGGAACTTTAAATTACTTTAGCAAATTGTTTGCTACACTATTCACAATTAACTGGCAGCTGATTGTTATCTACAGGAACTTACAGTGCAATACGTTAATGGAACTACGACTAAGTTGGACAGCATGAAAGAAAAGGTATACAAAATTAGACCTTAATGGTTTACAATAGAGGTTACATTCAATTATTGTGTCAAACGACCCTTATTCACAGGTGAGCGCAATAACAACACGCATGACCGAAGTGGACGACAATTTGAATTATTTGTTGGGGAGAATTTCATTAGTGACACAGGAATTCAGTCTAATTAAAACCGGGCTCGGCATCGCACTGGACAAAGCGAAGGTTGACTTTGCCGAAGTTCAAGCTAAACTAGACGGTATTTATAGTTAATAATTCATATATTTTTGGCAGTTTTTAGTTTAATATTAAAAAATAACTTTTTGTTTTAGATACCAATACTGTCCAGATTAAGAGGGATTAACACAGAAGAAACCAGGAGTAGTTATAATTTATCAAATAAAGTAGATAATTAACAAATAAGACTAAGAGTTAATAGATATGACTGATGAGTAGGAAATTAATATATAATAAAACTAAAACAATATTAACTTTTGCAAATATTTAATCTTTTTCATAATTGTGGATCTATAATATTTATATTGTACAAGTTATATCATACAATTAGATTTCATGGTGACTGTTCACTTGAGTCAGCTTGTAATGCCACAGTACACTACTGGGGCTATGATCTGAACAATCATTTTCATAATTATTGATCTTAAATAATATACACACAAATTATTATTTGTCCACTTTCTTAATATTTGGTTATTTAATAAATCCTGTTTACAACCTCATTTTCTATGTGCAATATCAATTAACAAATAAATTACTTATAATGATAAATAATTAGATTAAAAATTCGTGCCCTTATTACTGATTTTTTTTATCATTGTAATTATTATATCATTACATAATCATTGTAAATACACTTAAAACTTACAAACGTAATATATTACATAATTGAATTAAATTTCGGCAAACTGTCTATTAAACTAAAACTTCAGTCTGCTAAGTGGATCAATTAATTTGTATTTAAGTAAGCGATTAGCAAAACATATTTACATAACTATGAATTCTAAATAAAGCTAAAATATAAAAATATTTTAATTAACAGTATATAAAGTGACATTAAAATTTTCTAAATAAAATTGGGCATTTTAGAAGCGCTGTTGACAATTATAACCAGCATGGTAAAACTAATATTCGTTGTAACAAACAGCCTGGATTGGGATCACACAGTTAACAAACAGAAAAAAACATAACCACAACTGGAAAAAGACTTCGAAAGAACATACTTTTTATAACACATGATTCATTTAATATTATTTATTTACTTTCAAAATTACATAATATCATAATAAAAACTTAAAAAGTGGCTCAATGATGTACAAAGTGACAAACAATAACTATCCTATGTTACAAAGAGGCAAATCTCCGATGGCAGTGGCATTCCTAACACTCATACAAGGATAGCACTTGAACATTTTTACATGATTCATTATATGTACACCTCAAAGTTGCAAAAACAAATATTTACAATTTTGCTATCAGCATCGACGAAAGCACTCATCGACCACTTCTAACTCACGCAAATACTATCCAAAAGAGAAAGCGGAAAATTTAAAATGCAGTGTTAATAAACGAAGTGCAAAAATAGCAAACCTTAACGAACCTATTTCAAAATACACTTATATAAAGTTAATCGTCTCTTATAGTTATTCTTACAAAATGTATATATGTAACTCAAACGGCGAAAGTGTCATCACCGGCGCGGTCGAGAGACGTACAGGCGTGTGTGTGTGTGTGTGTAGTGTCTAAGAGCACGTGCGAGTCACGTGACCTTGAACGACGGCGCTGGCCGCGGCTCTCTTGTGCGTTTGGTTCCGTAGCTATTATACTTATCGCCTACTGCCCGCTACTTCCCTTCTAACTTTTATAACGAAACTATCTAAACAGTTTTATAATCAAATCTGTAGGAAATCAGAATGGTCAATTACAGTCCTTCCGCTATGCGGGATCGAGGCGCCAGCGCCTTTCGATTATTATAGTAAATTAGGTACCAATGACGTACCCACGCGCACCCGAGCCGTGGTACGGGGTGCACTCGTTAGACAGATCTCTCCCCAGCCAGCACCTCTAATACGATCTTAACTGTACGCTACTTTTTATAATTTTAACTCCTAACTATAATGTAGTTATAATTGTAATTGTGCAATACAAGCGTTCTCCATAAAACTTTACCGTGAGACGATGCAAAGAGAAACACTTCGAGCTCTGTGAGTTAAATCCAGTCTTATATTACCGGAACGTGTTATTGTATCTTGGAATGTTATTAAAATTATTTAATCTCACTTACAACACATGATTCTAATAAAAATCTTTCTACAATCAATCCATATAAAAAGATTCTACCTTTATTTCCTTTTTCTATATATTATTGGATATTATTGGCTACATCGCCAAAATGTTTGATATTAAAGCCGTCTATCATTACATACTCTAAGTAACACAGACGGGGTCGGATAATGTGTTGTTGGGAGACCCTCAGACCGCTCACGAACAACGGATTCGTTCCTCCAATATTACACTAATCCTGATCTTACGACGGTACTTACATAGGAAGACATACAACTATATATACTTTTTAAATACATGTTACGAATTGAAATCATATTTTTTTTATCTATTTTATTATACACTTTATAAAAAAACTGTAGAATGTCTGCCCGTGGAACATTACAAGCAAAAAATGCACAGATTTTAAATTAAACAGAGCACATGAGAGTGTGAGGAAGCCGATACGATAAGCCAACCCCGTAAGCTTCTATACGAGTCGCAACTAATACAAACCACCCCATAAATCCGAGGCACTTACATGACCTTAACGGTAATGATAATCTACTTCTAACTAACGTTACTTTCTCTATCTCATTGTCCTCCCGTGAAGGACCCGTTGATACAACGGGCGTGACACATTTAAAGCTATGGACATCATATTTCACATACTAATCGTTAATAGAGGTCTAACCTAACACGGAGAGAGAAGGGACCTATCGTAACATACAAAGTACCTAACTATTTATCCTAGCTCTTATAATTACTTCAACTGATTTTTAACCAGTGCGATTATATACGAAGTTGGTGTAAAATGAGTGTCGATTTCTTTAAAACGTCTAACTTGTGTCATGTTAAAAATATAGTGACTTCTGGTGAGCATCGAAAAAATCTGAACAAGTGCATAAGTGACAATAGAGTCGTACGTTAGAAATAAATACGCCTGAATCCGCATCCTTAACGTAATTAAGATTAGTGGTTGTAGATGTCATTGACCTTTTAGTAACCGAACCTACAAAGCAAAACTGTCCACGCGTGATCTATTTACATATCGACATGTTTTAATAACAACACAACAATGTTAATATTTTTTCGCACATATTTTTTTATGTACAAATCAAAGAGGTTCAGATAATTTGATCTAAACTTAATAGGATTTCTCTTTGCATGGCATTTTGGTACAGGACCCAATTAATGACCGTAACAGATATTTTATTCGTGAAAACAATAGTAACTCCTACAAAAACGCCTACTTGTTCCCGCGTTTCGTCCATAAACAAATAACATAGTGGGTATGTGTCTCACCCAGTCATAAACAATGCATAACTCTACCTACATGTGCTCAAAAACAACAACAGTAATAAAATTTGTGTGATCGTTCGGTGAAAGTTTAACAAACACGACCCTCACGAGTGACCGAAGGGAGCGAGAAATTCAGTTCCTACAGTCCGTCGAAACTGCCATGCAGAGCATTACAAAATATTAATCTTATGTACATATTGTCGTTCGAAGATAAGAATAAGAACTAGTCTAGGTCGGTGGATACAAAACGTTTACCTCCTCGTGCTCTTGGAGGAGGGCCGCGAGTGCGAGTGCGTGTGGGGGGTCGCGACCCCCCCCCGCTCCTAACTGGAGCACGACGCCGCAGACACCGGCGACAGGGGGGAGTCGCGCGGACAACCCGACAGCGTCACCACCACCTGCAACACACACACACCCTCACGACATGGACACAATACACACAGATGGGAACTAACTCCGTAATGTTAGGCAATATTTGTACATAAAGAAAACTTTAAGCAAAAGTAACAAATTTATAGACAAACCACTAATCCTTAACTAATCAAAAGTATTAAAAGGTTGGTAACAAAAAAATATATATTTATTTCCGATTCTCAACAATGTATTATATAAATCTGCTCCAGCTTCAATACATTAAAAAGCAATTAAAAAAAAAATTTTTTGGCAAACATCAAATTTATGCATCTTTGTCTAATTGACAAGTTATATAAATATACCACTCTCTATTTATAACACCTAATTGTTTAGAAGAGACTTTTTTATTTTTACATAAATATTTTGTAGGGAAAACATTGTAATACATATACAAGTATAGGCAGCTAACATTTACTCATCACAATAAAACACAGACCTTTCGGCTGCCGGCATGGTTCCGATGTTCACACAGCCAAACTCCCTGCCAAGTACCCAGATTCAATTTCCCATCTGTGATTGGAATTGTCAGCGACGAACCAAGGAAGCAAGCTTTCACATGAGCTGGCTGTCATATTAAATAAATTAAGGGTAATATTTTCTAAGAATTACATATTTAAATAAAACTATTTTTAACGGACCTAACTTGCATATAACTGACATTTGATTAAACTGACTGAAGTTGTGATAAAAGGAACATGAGATGTAGGCGTTAGAAGATACCTACATCTTGTTCTCAAATTTAAAATTTATAAAGTAAATGATTGATCTATTACATTATAAATTTTTGTATTGATACAATTAAATGTGAGTTAGATCTGTTGAAAGTTGTGTTATATAGATTAACCATAATTATAGTTTTCTATGTATTACATTTAATAAATAAATCATAGTATAGAATCTTATTAATGATATTAGTACATGTTTCAGTGTCACACATAATATCAGGTCATTGAAATGATTATAATAAGTTTATGTAAGATAAGCATTTGTTTTCAATATTGTATTATACTTAGCATACCTACAGTCTCTTAACAACTACTCGAGACTTAATTTAACACTTATATTATAATCACACTTCATATACTCAATGCTATTTCAGTGTCAAAGAATTTTAACTGAGCTAGAAAAAGATTCATAATTTAAAAAGAAGACAAGTTATAAGTTGTGTCAAATTCTACAACAAAAACAAATGAATGTCATTAAATTCTTTTTTTAAAAATTATACAATATCTGTATTAAAGAGAGATATATTTAAATCAGTCTCACCATGTCATCAGGGCCTTCGCACGAGTGGCGGTAAGGGAGACCCTCTGGCACAATTTTGTTGAGCATCATCTCCATATCGTCTCTGACGTCAGGATCCCAGCTCTCATTGAGCGCGAGGCTCGCCGAAGTGTGCAGTACTGTAAACACAGTACAACATTGATCAGATACATCAGCTGTCAACATGCTTGTCCAGGTTAAAATGACGTTTGTAAAATGCACACACTTCGATTAAAATCTTTAGAACTCAATGGAATTCTTGAATATCAAATATTTGAAGTGGAAAAGGGCAAAGGAACGGCGGCAAGAGCAGTCTCGAGAAACTTACTTTGAATGTGGCAGAGACCGACCGCAAACTGCGACAGCTCGGGCACCTGCTTGAGGATCTCCTCCGTGACGAGGTGCACGCCCCGGTGTTGCGGTCTCAAGTTGAGCTTTCGTTGAAACCACGCGGATCCAATCTGAATTCCTCGATTCGAGGCCATGTTTAATTTTTAAAAACGCTACAGAATTATCGCAAGAACACAAATGATCTTACACAACATCACTTAGAACAATCTTTACACGAATTATTCCACAATTATCATAAGAGATACATCTTCGATCTTTAAATAGTAATAAATATAGCGGAGGTTATAAGACAGATTCGACACCCTATTTTCTGCGGGAAAGTGAAATAGGCATCAAACGAAAGAGAAAAGTGATCGCCCATATGTTGTCATTACAAAAAAAAAACTAGTGGTATGTTTTTATAAGGATATTATATTGTTATATCTTTTATGTGAGTTTCAATTAATATGTAGCTAAGAAATAATACATCGTTTACTAATTGGATTTTTTTTACTACATAATTTGATTTCTAAGAGAATATTCGAACAATATCTAGTACAACATTTTATATTAAGTTGGAAAAGAAAAGGTAGACGGTCAATTATAATCAAAATAATAATATTTTTTAATTAAAGATCTACTTAATAACATGGGTAGTGTAGGACAAACAATTAAAGTTTGAACTGAGGATAAAAAAAACATTTGTGAAAATTTAATTTTTACATAGCAACACTAAACTGCACCCATTGCGAGGGAAATATAAATAATAACTTTAATTAAATTCTATATTTATTTATTATACTACTCCAGTTATATTACAAACACCATATCATATATTTTTAAGGATTTGGAACACAGTTGTCTTATAGTACACTTTAGGAATACATGAAATCATCAAATGATGTAGAAATACGTAAGCCTGAGTTGTAATGAACACAGGGAGTGTCGAGGGTGAAAACATAATAGGTGTGGCAATTAACCACTCCTCGGAATTGGGACAATTAGTTTTTATTTCAGCAGACGTATTTTGCGGACGTGTTTTACCAATTTTGTAGCAGTTTATTTTATCTTAAAGTCATATATTATTAAGTATTAAACAAGCTTGTTATACCTAGATAGTATAACCAAAATGGATCCTATAATGGATGTAATAAAAAATTCAGAAGAACCTGAATGGCTTGAAAAGAGGATAGTTGGGGAACTAAGACTATGGCAAATTATGTTTCTATGTTTAGCTGGCGTTACGTCTCTCAGTAAGTTAAAAAATATAATTAAGATGTTATTATTTTTTAAATGATTTCACGAATAATTTAATTATAAAAACGAAATTGTCGCTGGATAAATAACAAACTTTAAAACCGTTCAGAAGAGATTCCAAAAACTGTATTATAATTAGGGTGAAGGAATGCCATGAGTTTCTATATGTAAAGATCAAATAATAACTAGTTAAGCTGATATTAACAAATCAGTAGGTAAGCAAATACCCGCCAATATTTAAAATAAAGATATAAGAATGTTCAAAAAAAAGTTTTTTGCAGTTGTGATGGTTTGCTGTTGTTTTCGTTTCCGTATCCCACGCACGAAGCAGCAGATAGAGGCAGACTATAAGCGTAGGAAGATTACTACTAAGTTTCGACATCAACTTGAAACTATTCAAGATTCGAAAATGGATACGATTTCTCTAAAAGACGGTGATATCATTTTCATATTAAATTTTTAAACTTTTAACCTATTTTTTTATTATTTAGGTGAGTTTAAGGTTAAATCTCAAATGTTATAAAAAATCTAGGGTAACATTTTTAAAATAAAATTTAGCTAAAAACACATAGACCTAACTATAGTTTTAGATGCTTTCAGCACTTATAAAGTCTGCCCTTTCATATTTTTCTACAAAAAGTTAAAGGTTAAACTGCCACAGGTACCCTTTGTTAGAAAGTGTGCTAGATCGTTGTCTCTCGACGCTGAAAATTAGTTCAATGTCAAGAGAGAGCCATCCAGCTTTTGTTTCGTAAAAATCTCAATCAACATATTTTTCATCCGCCCATTGATCTGACCTTATTTTTCGTGTACGAAAGAACCTTTCAAGTGCACTCTAAAATTTCCCTTGAAAAGAAATATTTTGTAAGACTTTTTATCAAAAATATATTCGGCTTCATGAATACGATAATGAATTTTGGCAAATAGTTATAAAAATAATATTTTAACTATCGCGATGTAATGTAAACTACCGTATTTGTATAGTATCTTATTTGTCTTTACGACACTATCTTGTTATGGCTTATGAGACATGTTTTAATTGATGAAGTAAGTTGAAAAAAGATACTTGTGTACTAGCGCTGGAACTGCTGCACGAGAAGACACACACAATGGAAGGAGAAAACCAATCTGGATCACAGCAGAGTTCCATTATTTCACCACAACAAAGTAAGCCTTATTACATAATACTTTTACGTCTTAAAATCTTTAGCTTATCTTTTATATAAAAATAATAAATAAAAATTTATTTATTTTATAGTATTTTTTTATTGGCAGATGGCATTCCGTAACATATGTCGCTAACCTAAAACTTATTGTTAACGTAGGAGTTGTTCTTTAAACCTCTTTCTGCCATACAAACCTTTGCCCACACATATGTCGTTGAAGAAACTAAATCAGATTTACATTTAGAATAAAAGCCAGTACCGACTCGAACCTGCGACCTCTGGAATACCGGCCCCGTCGTTGGTTATGCAATATCGTTTTAAAACAAATTAAAATAAAATAATAATGATTATTTATCTTAATTTGATTTTATAATATTTATAGGTTCCTTAGATGCGTCTTTTCAACCAGAGAGCGGGCAGAAACCTGACCCGCAATCGTCAGGTCTCAATTTCGTGAAGTTTGCAACCAAAGTGGCTCACCTGTCCAAGCTTGGACAACCAAAGTCACCCACTTCACCGACTTCATCGGACAACAAAATGGACTTTTAAAAATATTATTTTTTTATTTATTACATAAATACTGCGTAGTTATTATTTATTGTATCGTTGTTAGTTATCACCATCGTTATAGAGTAACTAAAAAAAATCAAAATATAGAAACATTTTTTTTCTTTCTATATCAAGGTAGAAAATATTCGCTTTTACAATTTGAATATCGACTCGTGATATCACATAACAATATTCGATTTTAAATTATAGGTTAAAATAATTGCTAAGTTTTCACTTTTATAACATATTGTGATAGGATTATTCCTATTTTGTATGTGGGGGAAACAAGTAGTTTTCTGAAAACCAATGATACAATCAAGAGTTCTGGTTGTATTTTAACTTAAATTTTAAATTTACAGTTGAATAGTGTTACCAAAAAAATAGTGAATGATTTGTATCGTAGTCATAAGTTCCTTGATATCTACTGATTAAAAAAACTTTTTAATAAAGTTAATTGCTCCTAAATGAGCTTTTGATAATTTTTGCTGCCGTAGCCGACAACAATAAAGCATTTATACACCAGAAATCCTATCCAAAGTAGTAGCAGTATCATTACGCTTAGGCAGTGCATTCGGTTTTTGTAATCCAAAGAACTTCTTAAATATTATTTAATTTTAAATTTACTCACGGGATGATGGCCAATACAATGTTTTGTATTAAACAGTTTCTTTTATTTTAAATTAAATAACATATTTTTTTATACATATGTGTTTCGGCATAAATCATTGTGGCTTTAGTTTTTTATTAAATTGGTTACATGTTTGTATAACGATTTAATATCTTACAGTGAAGGAAAATTTTAACTTAATATTAAATTATCCTCTTCAGCATCGGTCTAATAAAATATGTTATATCCAGTACTTATTACTTCTGCGTCGTCAAATAACAGTAAAAACAATTCCGAAGTTGACAAGTCAAAGAAAACAACGATGAGCGCTAAATGCATCGAAACAACGTTGGGCAAAATATCTTAACATCAAATACATACATATTCTTGAAAACGAAACTGAAGCAGTGGTACCCAAGTCGGATTCGAATATTTTTTTCTAATTTCAAAATCAAGTTAGGATTGAAACTTGAATTTTCTGTTGTGTTCAATCTTTTATAAGTTTTTAAAAGTGACAAAAAGGATTTTCTTAATTTCTACTTGAAGCATATTCCGGCAGATCGGCAAAGTTACGACTTTTTTTTAAATGGTATAGGATACAAAGGTGTTGTCCTAACCTTGTTGTTTTTAAAAATGCTATAGGAAACTAAGGTTAGGTAAAGGATACAAAGTGTCAGAACTATGTCGGATCCAATTATTCTCAGGTTATAATTCATAATTATGATTTATGAATGGTTATTAAAAGACAAATAAACGTTTCTTGCAGTAAGATGTTTTCTTTAATCTAGAAAATAAAAAATACAGTATAAACGGATTTTACATCACAAGAATAATTACATATTCACAAATAACTTCTGTAATCTGACGTTTACATAATCTAGTTAAAACTGTCAGTAAAACAATGATCAAATTGTAAGCAATAACTTTAAAGCAATATTTAACTTACATTATAATACATAAATAATACATCCTTGCAAATAAAAAATTACATAAAATTCAGGTTAGCTATAATTTTAAATAGATAAATTGTTTCTACACGCTCATATTATTTTTAATTTCTTTCGACTGTATGACGTCACAAACCTGTCATGTAACTTGTTGTCAGTGTGTTTAATCTAGATGACTTAGTGCAATCAATTTCATTCCAAACTGGTAGCTCGAACATTTCTTATTCATGACTCAATATTTTACTTTTTTCTTTCCTTAACTTCTAAACTTCTCTCTTATCGTTACTTTTCAATGCAAACAATATTGACACTTCTAAAAATTCTCAATGTCCATATTATAATAAATCGACGAATTGAGCAACTTTATGAATGCTTTAAAATATACTATTAAAACTGCAAAATTCACTCAATATATTTACTAAAAACGTAGGAAAAAAATTTGGTTAAAAATTTAACGACTCTTTTATCTATATTTGATTTAAAATAAATGCATATCGGAATAGAAGTAGGGATCGAATTGCACTTACAATCGACACACGAGGTATCGAGATCTACGCTAGCGACACTATTCATTTGAGACCGAGGCGGTGCCGGTACCCATTTAATATCATTTTCATAAATAAGGCCATTACATTTTATTTTTCGAGTCATTCTCGTCTATGGAAGTATGTTTGAGAATTATTTATACACTTTCACTTATACATTAATAATTGAATGGGACCTACCTAAAAACAACACATTTTATATTTCATTATGTTATTATTGTTCGTATTGCATAGCTATGATAAAATACAAGACCAGTGTTTAAAATTAAACAATAATTCGTAAGTTTGTGCATGATACTGTCTCCTCTGGGTGATTTACATTTTTACAACTCAGTAAATCGAAACAATTAATATAGGCTACATTTTATAATACATAATTACCCTATACGAGGGTCGTTAATTGCGTAACTTATTTTAACAAAATTACGTAAGCTAACACGTTTCGACGGACACTAGTGCGGTCTAAGTAAAGTTTATACGTCGGGGCGTACGAGTACGAATTAGGAACCCAAGTCACGACTGTCGCAGTGCATCCGCTATAAATATAACTATCTTTAATATAAAGCATAATTTTGTAATCAACAAGAACTACGGCAACATTATTTATCGACGTCACTATGTTAGCCGGAAAATGGTTAATAAATATAGGTTTACGTCACGACGAGCACTTCCTTCGACGATCGCGTCATAACGTACATAACATACCGAATATTGAGCATGACATTTGGCAACTTATAATTTCGTAGGATGGCAACGAAAGCTAACGTCGGCGAGAGTGCCTCGTGACAGACGGTAAGAATATTATAATAAATTAACATGAAACGTGAAATATATATGTATATATACTGCACGACGCCGTCTCGCACGGTGTATAGGAAGTACGCACACATTTAACATTCACTCGGCTCCGGGAACCGACCACTGGATATATAACAGGTAGTGGCGTGCGTACAGTAGTCTATGAACACTGCGGGTGACGCCAGCCGGGGCCGACCGAGCCGCCGACGACACTCAGTCTCGTCTCACGAACGTTCTGCCCCTGCAAGTACACAGCGTGAGAACGTGTTCTACCAAAGACGTATGAATGATGACGAGTGGTGCTCACGTGATGGTCTTCCGCTCCGTGGGACGGGCCGTGGACTGCGGACGAGCACGGTTTAGCACCTTCAGTAGATCACCCGCCTTGGCACGCATGCGGGAGTGCACGTACACCTTCGAATGTGAGCCATATCATTCAAATTGTACTACTACATAAATAAATGTACTAGTTTCTTTTTATATAACACGTCGAGCATGTACCTTAGAACACTTGATGTGGTAGTGTAGGTAGTCGCGGAACATGTGCAGCAAGTCGATGGTGTTGTCTCTGGCGGCGGCGCACGTGTGTCGCGGGAACAACACTGCGGACACACACGCACACGGTGACGACTCACCATACAACGTTATTGAGACAGTTGGGTATTATTATATTGATGCTTACCAAATGTTACGTAACTGATATTTTCCCCTACTTTTGCATCGGTATCCAAAAGTTCTAAAGGCGGTTCTTTATGGGAAAACAAAACCTGAAATTCAATAAAAATTTAAAATATTCAGTACGTCACCTAATTATAGTTAACAAAAACAACAACAAGGTATCAGTACTTTACCTGAGGTGCAGTATGTGACGCTCTCCGACCTTCCTTTAGCTCTTGCATGAACACTTTTCCGATCACGATATCATCCTCGTGCCGAAACACCGTCGAAAAAACTACCGTGACCCGATCTTCCTGCGCTTCTACGTAACTGAATTTATAAAAAAAAATACGAAATGAATTTCAGATTTTTTTCTTTTTAATAAATTTCATAAAAACATGTACGTTTACTAACAGAGTCTCGTCTTGCCGATAGTTGATAACAGCTCGCTTGTGCCCGACATCTCCATCCTCTTGCAGTCGGAAGTATCGCTCGAAGACCGAGGCAAAACAGTTTCTTTTTAACAACCCTACCTTCTTCACGATCACCTCCCAATCATCAGGAATGCTCTCCATGTCCAGTAGTACTGATACATTGTATCCTGTACAAATAAATGTGTTTGCAACATGTGAATCTTATTTTTATTTTCTATATAATCTGCTTTGGTATGGCTCAGATCAATCATAATGTTTACAAAAGTATTCTTATGCAATAGTATGTAAAAAAATCTGTAAACTGTTAAATGTACAATATAAGTTATTATTTTTTAATTTTTACTAATTGCCTGTACTACTAATAGTCATGAAAATTAGAAACAACTTATTCGAATATTTAATTGTAAATTTATTAAATGACCTTAGTGCGCAATAATCGAAAAAAAATTTTTGATTAGAATTTTTATTATTTAATTTTAGAGCTCTTTTATTAGTAGTTATTATTTTATATTTAATTTACATTACTAAACTACTATTACTAAATCCTTTATCAATTCTCCTGCTTTGACACTAGGTAGAAACAGCTTTGCAGTCAGAGACAATGAAGATTTAGTAAACATATTTGATTTACTAAGAAAATTAGACTAATGACGCATGCACAGAGAAGCTTATTAGAGTGTAGGTTTTAGTTGAACATGATAAAGAATGTTACATATCTTGTCACACGTATACTCTACATATAAATAAAGAAAAATACATGCATACACATGTAACATAAGAAAAAACTTTATTAGGTGCCCAGTACCAAAAACCATATTTTTTTATTTATTTAGTTGTTTTTATCAGTTTGTATCATTTGCGCATAATTAGGAAAACTATAATACAAGTCTTTATGAAATTTTCATCTAATTTAACTAGGAAAAAAATCTCTTTTATTTCAGGGAAAAAACACAAAAATTAGTTGGGCATAATGAGAATAAAATCTCAAAGTATTATATATAGATAATCAGTGATGATAGATGGCTTATTGTTGGAGTGGGAGAGGGCGGAGGAGATAATTTGTTGGCCACAGCTTATAGTAAGTAAGATTGTACTATAATCAAACAGTTGTTTGATTATAGTACAATCTTACTCAGTTGAGTTACTAGTGTCACAACTCAGTTGAGTTACTAGTGTCACATCCCTACGAAGCAATTCAGATATGACAAAGTTGACGAAAGCCTTCCACGTACGTGACCATTGATGACGCCATAATGATAAATAGTGCTGACGCAATTGTTATCGTTAATTATTATTGTAGTAGAATATCGAACACATTTTAGCTTAGTTTAAAACCAGTTTCAATAACGTGGCGGTCTGACAGAAATATAATACTTAGAATATATAAAGATAGGTGTAGACATCACTTTATATATTAAATGGACATTCAATCAAATTCAACATTAATATGGAAAACAACGAGCCAATAAGATGTGTGAAAATAAATATTACAGTTATTTAATATTTTCAAATTTCAATATTGTTCAAATTAACTCTATGAATTAATATTTTACGATTTATATAATTAATATTTTGGGTATATTTCATACTTTCATAAATAACAATATGTTAAAAAATAATATTTATAAATCCAATTCATGGATTGATGGATATCATTTTTGCATATATGTATAAACATAGTTTTTTTCAGTTTCAGAAACAATAAAAAAAAATATGTAAATTAATTGATTAGTAAATCATTATAACTCAATTTTTATTTACATCAGACACGCGATTAGACGTGGTCTTATTAAGCAGCCAACGGCGTTAAATGTGACGAAGCAGAACAATTTTTTGTTTAGAATATATTATTATTTGACAAAGTGTGTTATAAGGAAATATGTTAAAATTTTAATGCTTTGTGCATTTGGGAACTTTCTAGATCAATAAGTAACTTTCCCTTATATAAAGTTATATTTAAAGAGATAAATGTGTTATAAAGAAATATGTTAAAATTTTATTGCTCTGTGCATTTGGGAACTTTCTAGATACATAAGTAACATTCTCATGTGTAAAGTTATATTTAAAATATTTGGATGAGATAACATTTAATAATAAAAATTGCAAGCTCTTAAAGAAAAAATTGCAGTGTTAAATTTTTTGTATGAAATTTATTCTGTTTTCCGTTCTCATCTTGATATTCTGTGCACATTTATTAACTGTACATTACAAAATAAATGAAACCTTATCAGAGAACACAACATAAAGTTGTCCTAAGTCCTTTAATCTTATCTGCACATGTTTTTAAATGATAATGAAAAAAAATATATTGTCATTGATATACTTGTGTACCAAAAACTTTAATACATATATGCCAATTTAATATATTTGTGATATCCATTTGTATTAATTTAATTAATTATATCCTGTTTAAGTTACCTACTTGTTTTAATTACAATAATAAATATAGATTCTGCACATAAACTAACTGCTTAATCTAGTCCAACTATAACAAATAAATTGTAATAAAAGGATCAAATGTTCAATAAAACTATATTTATTACTTTGTAATCTTCATTAATTAAATAAAACCGACATTAATATTACCTTCTTTGTTTGTATTCTCGGTTTTAATCAAAAGAAACAATGAAACAATATGCCTTACCTGACTCAGGTTCGGTGAGAAGAGGCCCGTAAACCCTTTTGAGGAGTTCATCTGCCCCATGTTCTTCTAACTGTTTATAGAACTTCAAAGATATACTAACCTGGAAGGATTATAATTTATCATTATTTTCCTGTGGCAATGTTTTTCATATCTATCTGTTGTCTAATTAAAACATTCTAAAAACATTATCAATACACCTACCCTAACTTTGGTTTTATCCCCATTGACATTGGATATATGAAAGAGAACTCCGTCAAAGTCTGCAAGAGTCACATCTATGGATTCAGGCTTTAAGCTGTAAAAGAAAAATATTGCATCAAATATATAAGTCCGTTACTTTAATAGTATTATTAGTCATTTCCTGAGTCTCAAACTGTTATCATTCCCCTCATTGTTTGGAAGAATCTGTACAACATATAAACTGATACATTGTTTACTACTAAAGGAATCCGAAAACAATTTATGGGACGTTTCCGCACCGGGGCAAGTGTTCACAAACAACTCATGACTCATCCTCACTGATAGAGACGTTATCACGTCATATTTGAGTTACTGTATGGAGGAATATAAACCATATTTTTAATGACCAAATACCAATATGAATCGAATCTTGGATATACCGCGGCCAACGTGGGGTCCACCCAGTGATATGTATTTGACATTTGTCAGGATCCTAGCCAAAAGGGGTTATAACTTTGGCAATTTCGTTACCTTGTATGTTCCGAAAAGTAAAAGAATATATAAGGCAAAAAGCAACTGATTCGGCATCTTATAACTATCGTAATCGCTATAAAAACAGGTAAACTTTCTAAAGGTAACGTACTCACCGCGCCAGTGCATTTTTATATTTAACTGTTAGTGTTTCTTCTATAATTCTATTATTGATCTCTAGCAAGATCATTATTTAACAATTTATAACCTACAGCTTTTGCATAAAATCAACACTTATAGCACCTTCATTTAATAATTTATACGAATATCTCTAACGATGACCGCCCATACATAGGTAACGATATACGACAGAGAGAGAATATGGACTTTATGAAGCTTCAAATGAATGAAATATCGGCCATTTGACCATAGACACATATAGACCAAACAGGTAATATTTTAATTTTAACTAAAACTCTAACAAAATATTTTCTAAACCACGATTTTAAAATATACACATTTACAAAAAAATTGTTAGATAATAAAGTTCTTATCGTAATATAACTACATTTTGATTTTGACGAAAATGTAAATGACGAACAAAACACAAATACTATCATAGTATTCTAAAAAATATTTTTTCTACAAAATGATCTATCTTAACCATTGATTCAATATTATTACGTTAATTATTATCATTATTCATTATTCGAACCCGCGACCTCTGGGAAACCGTTTCGTCGCTCTTTTTGATTCTATATTTATATAAATTTAAATAAGCTTAACATGGCTATACATGTTTATAGATATTTTCAAACATTAATTTCGGTGGTGGCATCTTTTCAATGTTTATCTATACTGCAAAACTAGAAGCATTGGTTAGGATTTTCGAAAGATGCCTAATAGATGTCACCACCATCCCGATAATGATGATCACATATTTCTATATGTGATCATCATTATCGGGTCGGGTTATTGGTTAACTCACCGAGACGGACAGCGATACGGTAGCTCAATTGGTAGAGCGACGGGACGGTCTCCCAGAGGTCGCGGATTCGAATTCCTGCCCGTATCCGTTTAATTTTTATTCTATATTTAAATAAATTTAATACGAATATAATTTCTTGAGGTTGCAACCGGTCATCTATTAAAAAAAATCTTTTAGAGTTATTTTAACTTCTAGGAAGAAGCTAATAGTTTTTAAGTAATGTTTTAAATATTTAATACCAATATTTCTGAACCATTTGAGTACCATTAAAGTACATAATATCTTATATCTCTAGAACCAAGTTTAGACCATAGAGTTAATAGAGTAAACTAAGTATACCGATTAGTGAGAAGAGAACCACAGAGTACTATAAAAAATTCTACGCAGAGAACCATAAACCATAAACTGCGTGTTTATTTATATTATTCAGAAGTAAGCAGCTTCATATTTTATTTGAGATTTGATAAATATTTGCTACCTAGGACTTCAATTTAAAAATCTATAATGTTATTATTACTTGTTGTAATGCAATTTGTGTAAAAATGTCAAATCAAGTAACTGCATTTGTTGCGGGTTTAAAATCCCGAAATGTGGACGTTCAGACGAAAACGGCAAGAGAGCTCTATCATTATGCCAAAACTGAACTCAGAGAAGTTCCTCAAGAGGAGCTCACTCAATTCCTCGATGAATTTAATCATCAAATCTTTGAGATGGTTTCTAGCAACGACGTACATGAGAAGAAGGGTGGAGTGCTTGCCATCGGTATATATTTTTATAATTCTGAAAATGTATGTACTTCAACAAGCATTTCACTTTTTTACACGAAATCTTTTTTCCTACAGTTTGCTTAATTGGAGGCGACTGCGATACAACTAAAACCAGAATCACTAGGTTTGCAAATTATCTGAGAAACCTTTTGCCTAAATCTTCTGATGTGGGTGTTATGGAACTAGCCGCTAAAGCTGTTGGTCGGCTAGCAACAGTTTCTGGTGTCAAGAGAGCAGAATATGTAGAATTTGAAGTTAAAAGAGCATTTGAATGGTTGTCAGAAGAAAGAAATGAAGGACGAAGACACTCAGCAGTGTTATTGTTAAAAGAGCTGGCCATAGCTATGCCAACATATTTCTATCAACAAGTATCAGGTTTCTTTGACCACATACTAATTGCTTTGAAGGACCCTAAACAACAAATAAGAGAAGCAGCAGCAAAAGCTTTGAGAGCTGGCCTAGTAGTCACAGCTCAGAGAGAAACTCCTAAACAGTCTACAGCCAAGCCCCAATGGTACATGCAATGCTATGAAGAAGCTATGTTATCATTTGAAGAAGTTCCAATTAGAGAAAAAGGAATTACCAAAGAGGATAGAGTACATGGAGGACTTCTTATCCTAAATGAATTATTAAGGTGCTCCAATGCTGATTGGGAAAAAAAATACTCTTACCTCATTCATAGTTTGGATTCACAGAAAGATATTACAGTATCTGATGACATCATATTCATTAGCTCCAAACTCCATAGCCCATCAGTCAAAAGGGGATATTTGTGTGACGGTTTCAAAACTGAAAATGTTCAGTATCCAGTTCCTATCTACGAGTCTGAAGTTTGCAGAAAACTATTGATGGAAAAGATTGAAAGGATTTGTCAAGGTATCTAATAATTGTCTGTATCTAAACTGTAATAAAAAAATACATAAGTTACATAATAGAAAAAAAATATGTATTTTATTAACTTTGTCAGATTATTTTCATTGTCAGTTTATTAAATGTTGCTGAATGGTTTTTTATAAAACTGCATTGCATTCTATGAACTTATTATAAAGATTATAAAAATGTATACATTTGTATAAATGGAAAGGGCACATATATATGCATTCAATGGATATAATTTGATTGATTTGGAGGTATGGGAAAACATAAGCTCTTAAAATCAAAATCAGTGGCTACAGCTAGTTAATAATATTCTTCTCCTATCCTACTTTTATAAATTATTATAATGTAAAATCTTAAATAGGTATATATATATATATCTTTACATTTAAAGTTTTATGATAAATTTTTCTAAAAAATTTTGTGAGTCCTGTGTACTTAAAAATATGTTTAATGAAAAAATTTAGTTTTTAAATGAACATATGGTAATATGTGAATACATTTACAGATGTTATGTCTCAGCGACTTCTCAAAACGCAAGGAGTGCCACAGATTCTTTTTATCATAATACCAAGATTGGCTGCATTTAATAAAGAGTTGTTTCTAAAGAAGTATCTTAATTCAACTATTCATTATTTGTTGACCTCAATCAAAAGTAGAGAGAAGGATAAAAATATGGCTTTTACTACATTAGGATTATTGGCAGCTGCTATTGAAGGTGACATTAAAAATTTCATTCCCAGAATTATGGATGTTATAAAACAAGCCTTACCTATAAGAGATACACAAAGCAAGAAAAGGGTGTATATAGATCCAGCTATATTTGCATGCATTACTTTACTAAGCAGTGCAGTCCAAAATCTAGTACTGAGTGATATAAAAGAACTGTTGGATGCAATGTTTGCTACAGGGTTAAGTCCATCTTTGACTATATGTTTGAAAGAGTTAAGTCAAAATCTTTCCTCACTTAAGGGTGAGATATCTGAAGGTCTTTTGAATATGCTTTCACAAGTTTTAAGAAATAAGCCATTCTTACACCCAGGAGTACCAAGAAGTCTAGAACAACAAAGTAATATTAGTCTAGTCATAGAACCCCAGGATACAGCTAGCATTGTTCTAGCATTAAGAACACTTGGTACTTTTCATTTCGAGGGCCACCATAGTTTACTAACTTTTGTAAGACGATGTGCTGATCATTTCCTGCAAAGTGACCAGCAAGAAGTTCGAGTAGAAGCCGTAAAGACTGCAGCAAAGCTACTGTCGGATGCAACTATCGCCACTATGAAGACTCCATCTAGAACACTTACTATGTTGACTGCTGAAGTAGTAGGAAAAATGTTAGTGGTATCTGTTACTGATCCCGATTGTGAAGTGAGATACTGGGTACTTGAATCACTGACTGATATGTTTGACACACATTTAGCACAGATAGAAAATCTTAGTTTTCTGTTCATAGCCATGAACGATGAGAATTTAAAAATAAGAGAGCTTGCTATTTGTACTATAGGACGATTAAGTACTGTCAATCCGGCTTATGTCATGCCTGGTCTTCGCAAAACGCTAATCCAATTTTTAACAGAATTGGAACATTCTGGCATGAGTCGTAATAAGGAGCAAGCTGCCCGAATGTTAGATAATCTTATTTTGCATGCTCCAAAACTTGTTAAACCATATATGGAAACTATTTTAAATGTTCTCGTACCAAAATTGAAAGAGGCTGATCTAAATCCAGGAGTTGTGATTAGTATTTTGAAGGCAGTAGGAGATCTTGCTGACGTTCATGGCGATAACTCTGGTCTTAAGAAATGTTTGCCAGAACTATTAACGATTCTTCTTGAATTGCTGTCTGACGCTAGTGCAACTGACAAAAGAAGTATCGCGTTATGGGCATTCGGCCAGTTAATAAGTGCCACTGGACATGTAGTTACACCTTACACTGAATATCCGAACTTAATGGATGTATTGCTAAATTTTCTGAAGACAGAACAACAACCTAAAGATAGGAGAGAAACGATTAGAGTTTTAGGTCTATTGGGTGCTCTAGATCCTTACAAACATAAAATGACAAGAGGTTTTAAAGACGGCAAACCAGATTCTAGCTTAGTTCCGGTCGCAGATAGCAAAGCTGAAGAAAATAACTTTGATATGACCACAAGTGAAATGTTAGTCAATATGTCTTCACCCGTTCTCGACGAATATTATCCAGCAATCGTCATATCTACTTTAATGCGAATATTACGAGACCCTACACTTCAACAGCTTCACACGAGTGTAGTGCAGGCTGTTACATTTATATTTCAGTCTTTAGGTATAAAATGCGTGCCATACATATCCCGAGTCACTCCCAGTCTACTTTATGTAGCTCGTACTACCGATAACAATAATTTTCGAGAAAATCTATTCACTCAATTAGCTAAACTAATTGCCATCGTGAAGCAGCATATTCGAAATTATTTAGACAAAATATTTGAACTAATTAAAGAGTTTTGGACCCCTCAAAGTCCATTGCAACCAACTTTAATATTACTTGTTGAACACATTGCGGTGGCTTTAGGTTCCGAATTTAAGATATATCTGCCACAATTAATGCCACAAATTCTGCGTGTTCTTGCTCATGATACGAGTAAAGACAGAATTGTCACAGAAAAATTGCTCAATGCCCTACAAAAATTCGAAGATAATCTCGATGATTATATGCACCTGGTAATTCCATCTATCGTCAAGTTATTTGATGCTACTGACTATCCTATTTCTGTAGCTAAAGTTGCGATGGAGACTGTAGACTATCTCTCGGACTCATTAAATTATAGTGAACTCGTCTCTAGAATAATCCATCCTCTTGTTAGAAGCTTGGATACATGTTACGCTCTACGAACTACAGCAATGGACACACTTTGTGCGCTTATTATCCAACTCGGGAGAAAATTCAACGATTTTATACCTTTGGTTCAGAAGGTGGTTGTAAAACACAAAATACAACATCAGAATTACGAACTGTTGCTCTCAAAAGTGCAGGCGAACTCGGCATTAGCCGTAGATGATTTCTTGCAGAGTACTAGACGTAAACCGAGAAATAATAACCAGGAGGTTAATATATTTTTATTACTTTTTATTTACACTTTTATTTATTCACACATTATACCAGATTTCTTACACTCCAGGCTCGCATAGTAGCATGTGACACGTCACAGTCTATACGCAAGTTGTACGTGAACGCACACAACCTCAAGGTGGCTTGGACGGTCAGCAGCCGCGTGTCTAAGGACGACTGGCTCGAGTGGCTCCGACGGTTCAGTATTGGTCTGCTCACTGAATCACACAGTCCCGTATTGAGGTAGTTGACATTTTTTTAATTTATTGTTTAAATTTCAATATGTACAACATGTTTTTATATTTGCAGGGCATGTCTTACACTCGCGCACAATTACTCACAACTATTGCGAGACTTGTTTAACGCAGCCTTTGTATCATGTTGGACGGAACTGGACAAAACTTCGCGAGCGGAACTGTCTGCGGCGTTAGAGCAGGCATTGACCGCCCCCGATGCACCGGAACTGGCACATACGGTGTTGAATTTAGCTGAGTTCATGGAACATTGTGAAGGAGGTGCCTTACCGATTTCTACTCAACTACTCGGAGAGAGAGCTATGCATTGTAGAGCTTATGCTAAAGCTCTCCATTACAAAGTATGGTGTCTAACAAACTGATTGCTGGTGTTTTGTACTCACAAGTTTAATATATTATTTGTGTGCTTACAGGAAGAAGAGTTCCGTAATGGGGCTACATCTCAAGTTGTGGAAGCTTTAATACATATCAATAATAAACTGCAACAAAAAGAAGCGGCGGAAGGTCTGCTTGAGAGAGTAATGACCCAACGTGAAGCCGGTGACGCCACTCTGAAAGTTCAGATTAGATGGTATGAGAAGTTACATAACTGGGAAAAAGCGTTAAATCTTTACAGTGAAAAATTAGATATTGATAATGATAATAACGAAGCATATCTTGGTGAAATGCGTTGTTTCGAAGCTTTGGGGGAATGGGTAAAATTATATGATACGGTATCTACCCGTTGGTCTACAATGTCGAATGATGATAAATTCAAATCAGCAAGATTAGCGGCTGCTGCAGCATGGGGACTGAATCAATGGGGAGATATGATAAAATATGTAAACTATTTGCCCGAAAACAGTCAAGATGGTGCATTCTACAGAGCCGTTTTTAATATACATCATGAAGACTATGATAATTCTAAATTATATATTGACCAAGCACGGTCATTACTAGATTCGGAATTAACTGCAGTAGCCGGAGAAAGCTACCAAAGAGCTTACGGTGCACTGGTTAATGCTCAACTGCTCGCTGAATTAGAAGAAGTCATAACATATAAATTGATTCCTGAAAGAAGAGAATCTATTAGACAAGCATGGTGGACGAGATTGCAAGGCGGACAGAGATTAGTCGAAGATTGGCGAAAAATTCTTCAAGTACGATCTTTGGTATTGACACCTCAAGAGAACATGGCGACTTGGCTTAAGTTCGCATCACTTTGTAGGAAGAGTGGAGCGCCTCGGCAGGCACATCGAACTTTGGTGATGTTACTCGGAACTGACCCCAGTGAGAATCGCGATATGCCACTTCCCGTCCACGAGCCGAGGCTGACTCTAGCATATGCGAAACATTTATGGGTCGCCGGCGACAAACAACTGGCCTACGATCAGCTCCAACGTTATGTAGATAATGTGGAGAGCGGGAACGCGGGGCACTGCAGACTGCTCGCTCGATGCCATTTGAAGCTGGGCTCCTGGTGTGAATCTTTGTGTGGTATTAACAAGCAATCTATACCTGTTATCCTTCGCAACTATTCAGCGGCCACTAACTTGTCTTCAAATTGGTACAAGGCTTGGCACGCGTGGGCTTATATGAACTTCGAAACGGTTCTGCTATACAAACATCAAGAGGCAGATAAATCTAAAGACAAAGACTCCTCATCGACTCCTGAGTATATTCAAAATCACACGGTTCCCGCTGTTGAAGGTTTCTTTAAATCTATTAACCTGTCACACAGTTCTCTACAAGATACATTAAGGTTACTCACACTCTGGTTCGATTACGGTCACCATCCTGCAGTTCACGAAGCTCTCTTGGAAGGAATTCGGACCATAGAAATCAATGTTTGGCTTCAGGTCATTCCTCAGCTGATAGCAAGAATTGATACACCCAGAGCATTAGTCGGGAAACTTATTCATTCGCTACTCATCGATATTGGGAAATCACACCCGCAAGCTCTAGTTTATCCCTTAACAGTGGCTTCGAAATCTTCATTCGTCGACCGCAAGAACGCAGCTAATCAAGTTCTAAAATCCATGTGCACTCATTCAATCAATTTAGTAAACCAGGCAGCTATGATATCGGAGGAACTAATCAGAGTGGCCATACTGTGGCACGAACAGTGGCACGAAGCTCTGGAGGAAGCGTCGAGATTATACTTCAGCGAGCACGACGCCAAGGCCATGTTCAAGACTTTGGAACCACTGCACGCGATGTTAGAGAGAGGTCCGCAAACTCTGAAAGAGATATCATTCAGTCAGGCGTACGGCAGAGATCTGAACGAAGCACAGGAATGGTGCAATCGCTTTAAGGTATGCTTTATTCTTGTTTGTTAGTAAAGGTAAAAAAAAAGAAGCTTGTTGTGTGCCGGAGCCATCTTGTTACAAGGAAAGAAGCTCAATACAGTTACTAGCATTTGCGATCCAGGTGTAGGTGTAGGTTTGAATGGCCCCTTTAACATTCGCATTCACGCTACCTTTAACTATACATGCTCCTCTCTCTACCTATCTTGTAGAGCTAATTAATAATAAGTTATACAAGAATTACGCGTTTGAAATGTCTAGAATAAAGGAATATGTCAGGTAGAATGACGTAATACTAACATTCTAAGAGTTTTTGTATTGATTTTCATATGTTTCTATCATGTGAGTGAGGCTTTGGTTTAAATTTTTTGTAGGACTGGTTTTTTAACAAACTCGACAGATGGGGTCGTGCTAGTTGTCATCGCCTTCTGTACTCCTGCCATTAAAGGATTGTTTTAATTTCTAAGAAAAAATATCTTTCAATATGATCGAAAACTTATTCCACCGTTTAATAGGCTACAATTATGAATCCGGAAATAACCTTCGCGTTGCAGGAGTCGGGGTTGGTGCGTGACTTGAACCAGGCGTGGGACCTGTACTACCACGTGTTCCGGCGCATCACGCGCCAGGTGCCGCAGCTGACGTCGCTGGAGCTGCAGTACGTGAGCCCGCGCCTGCTGGCCTGCCGCGACCTGCAGCTGGCCGTGCCCGGCAGCTACGTGCCCGACCAGGACCTCATCCGCATCGCGCACATACAGAGCAGCCTGCAGGTAACTCGCGCCGTAATATTAGTCTCTTCTCGGTCGTTACGCACTTTAAAATTATGGTACTTTGACTGTATAATGTATTGCTAATTTAACTTTAAGTGGTTATCAATATTAGTCCAAATTACTACTACCGCTTGTAAGCGGTTAGCGTCACTCGTGGACTTCTTTAGAATCGGGAAGTCATGAAGAATATTACGAGTGAAAAAGAAAGGAATTGGACATGAGCTTAGGACTCTCTCATTGACCGTGCGAAATGCAGCTATAACAGCTACTTCATATTATTTTACTTTGACACAGCACTCGATTTAAGCCAGCGAGCTGCAGTCAATTAGTTACAGTTATGTGGTACCACTCTGTGACTGATACATTGTGTTGCATTCCTTAATGAGGTTTGAATGCGTGTGATTTAATTATATATTTTTGTTCTCAGGTGATAACCTCGAAGCAACGACCGCGTCGTTTATGCATTCGAGGATCTAACGGAAAAGATTACATGTTCCTACTCAAGGGACACGAGGATCTACGTCAGGACGAGCGAGTTATGCAATTGTTCGGGCTTGTTAATACTTTGTTGCAAGCCGATCCGGATACGTTCAGACGAGATTTAGCCATACAAAGATACGCTGTTATTCCGCTGTCGACGAACTCGGGTCTAATCGGTTGGGTTCCACATTGTGATACTCTGCACTCCTTAATAAAGGATTACAGAGAGAAGAGAAAGATTTTGATGAATATTGAACATCGAATCATGCAACGCATGGCGTCTGACTCAGAAAAACTGATGCTTATGCAAAAGGTAATATTTTATGTACATGAATAAGGGGTTTTGTTGTTTTTTATATATTTATATACTACAAATGCTTTGTTTACTATCAGGTCGAAGTTTTCGAACACGCTTTAGAACACACGGCAGGAGACGATCTTGCGAAATTACTGTGGCTCAAAAGTCCATCGTCAGAGGTCTGGTTCGAACGCCGCACCAACTACACTCGCTCGCTGGCCGTCATGAGCATGGTCGGCTACATCCTGGGACTCGGAGACAGACACCCCTCCAACATCATGCTCGACAGGGTCACCGGAAAGTTTTTACACATCGATTTCGGTGATTGTTTCGAGGTAGCGGTAACGAGAGACAAGTTCCCAGAGAAAATTCCCTTCCGATTGACCAGAATGCTGATTAACGCCATGGAGGTGAGTCCGTCAAAACGTTCATCACAAATCATTAACAACTATATATGGCTAACGAGCGTCGAACCTCGCAGGTGACGGGTATCGAGGGCACGTACCGTCGGACCTGCGAATCCGTGATGGAGGTGCTCCACCGCCACAAGGACAGCGTGATGGCGGTGCTGGAGGCCTTCGTGTACGACCCTCTGCTGAACTGGCGGCTGATAGACGCGGGACGCCGCTCGCGGACGGACGCGGACGCGGCGGCCGACGGCTCCCCGCCCGCCGCCGCCGCCGCCGCGCCCGCAGAGAGCAACCTCAACAAGCGCGCCCTCGCCATCGTCAACAGGGTGCGCGACAAGCTCACGGGACGAGACTTCGTCCACATCGACGACGCCACCGGCTCCGTGCAGAAGCAGGTAGACCTGCTCATCCAGCAGGCCACCAGCAATGAGAATCTGTGCCAGTGCTATGTGGGGTGGTGTCCGTTCTGGTGAAACCGTGTCGGCTCCCTTCGTCGGTTAATGTAGATGAATTTGTATACAATTATTTCAAGACGGCCTTTAAGATCGTCCGGCGCGTTCCCGTCGGTCCGATGCGATAGACCCAGTGGGTTATAAAATATATTTAAGTGTTATAAATGAAAAAAAATATAAGTAAGGAAAACATTTGGTGATAAGAATCGTTTTTAGTAATAAATTTGTTGCTAGTTTTGTATATGTTGCGTTAAGATTCTATGTAATAAAAATAAATAGATGACGCGTGTATGAGGTGAGACGTCAATAGACAAGTTATAGTGCAGATCTATTTTAAATTTGGGCTTAACTAAGCTTGCTTATATTTAAAAGATCCACGACTTTTTAATACTTATTAAATACAATATAAACAGATATTATTCACTCATTTATTGTTTATGGTTATTGAATTTGCTTTATTATAGCATTTGGTTGTTATATCTTATGTAGATAGTTATAATATTTAGTTAGTTTTAATAAGTAAACCAACTAGAACTAGTGTTCATTATACTTTAGGAAATTTATATACATATTTACAATATTAAATTTCATTTGAACTTTATGTTAAGCTCACTGACTTTTATCTCTATGTTCCTTTATTTCGAAAAATAATAATTGTAATGATAAACTTAGTACTTACACTATTTAACATATTTTTTTATTTAAACCTTTTCTGATCCAAAATGATAATGTTTTTTTTTTCGTAAAATACTCGTTTTTAATATATTGTTTATTAGTGGTTTAAAATAATAATCAACCTAATTAGAATTTGTTTTTGTTAACTTTTACTAAGTTGTTTTTCATCGTTACACACATACAACCAGACTCGGCATATTTAAACATAAACGTACACATTTTTGTATTCATTAGTTTTGAAAAACATACATTCAAAAGCTTTCTATGTAATTAAAACATACACATAGATTATATTGTTATTATATATATTAAATGCATACCATCAAGTTGTTTATTTTATTGTAATGAATTCAATGTATTGTTTGATTGCCACTTAATAAAGTTGTCCTTTGACATTGCGCTAAATTATTCATTGTTTGGAGAATTCATTTGAATTCAAAAATATTTTATACGAGTTTATGCATCAATAATTAAAATAAATAGTTAGTCTTTACTCTTCTTAAGTTTATCGGTTTCGCACTGTAACTGCAATTTTATAGGGTTGGCTAAATATCACAATAAATAAAAAATAATTTGGTAAACATTTGAATTATTTCGTATTTTTATCGCAACCACAAATTAAGACTCATTGAGAAGAAAACAGAATTTGTCATATTTTTGTCGAATTGGAACATATCTGTGATTAATTGGGGAATCCCCTTTATTTGAATGTTTTGAGTAGCGACTGGCAATACCAATACTAACTTGCGGGGATTCTTAGTGGCTTCATTTGTGTTTCGAGTGTTTAATACTAATAATCATTAAGAATGACTAATATTTCAGATTATTAAAATGAAAAAAATAACTAGCCACTTGTGGGTTTTACATTCGCGTACTCTGTTTTGTGCGAATATTCAGGGTCAAAGCAACCTGTAGGTATTCCCATGTTATACCACGAAAATTGCGAGATTTTATTTTATTTTAAATGGTCATATTTATATTTATAAAAATAAATAAATTGCTAACTATATTAACTCGTAGAGTTCCGCCAGCGTTTGCACTGTAAGCGCAAAACAATGTGTTTGTTTATGACTTCGCGTTAGGAATCTTGAAATTATCAGTGGTTCTCTGATATATTAAGCATGTTATTATACATATAAACCTTCCTCTTGCATCACTCTATCTAGCATCTATTAAAAAAATCTGCATCAAAATTCGTTGGGTAGTTTTAAAAATCTAAGCATACATACAGACATAGGTACAGACGCGAAAAGCGACTTTGTTTTATAGTATGTAACTTGCTGTGCCTGCGACTTCGTACGCGTAGTTTTCAATTTTGATAAAAAGTACATACCCTTTGACTTACTAATGTATGTAAAAACTATAAACCTATACACTGGTAAGAAGCAAGGGTACAACAGTAAGAGATTATTAACTTTTTTATTTGTTAACCGATTGTTAAACAAAAACAAAATATAAAGTGAATCCCATGACTATATATTCCCGAAAACTGCATCCAAATCGATTAATCTGTTTTTGAGATTAGCGTGCACAGACATACGGACATTCAGACGAACAGACAAAATGAAAAAAACATTGTTTGGGATCTCTTGCTTATATAAAGGTTATATGCTGTATGAATTTTTGAAAATATTATTTTTCGTGTTGTGTGCACAACTAAAAGACAAACAGATAAACAGACAAAGATTTTAAAAATGCTAAAGAAAGGATTCTATTAGTTATTACTTTACATCCTGGTATATTTTTTTAAATATTTTCAATGTACAAAGACTACTCCTCTACAGATTTATTACGTATATAGAATAAGATTCTCATGCTACCTATTATATAAATTGACATAAATTATCATTGACATAAATTGTCTTAACTTTTTAATTTCTAAACCGATTTAGATGAAATAAACACTAAATGTTAAGTGTAAACTGTGATAATATATTCCTGAAAACCGCATCCAATTTGGTTTAGCCGTTTCTGAGATTAGCGTGCACAAACATACAGACATACAGACAAAGAGACAAACTGAAAAACTATTGTTTTGGGTTCTCTTGCTCTTATAAAGCCCCACTATGATATTTTATTTTTTTTAAATTCCATGTACATGAATGGATCAGTGACAATTTTATTATGGATTTGGATGGTATCCATTGTATGGATATGGATAAGATGATTTTAAATAGTTTTTGAGTGGTACTCGGTTACACTCTTAAAACACACTTTCAAATCACAACGATGCAAAAGAAGTTTTCACTTCAAAAACATAGTTCTAAAGGGTACGATGAATTAGCTAATTCTTATTAGAAAGTTTAATATTATAAAATTCTTTGCAAAAAAAACTTGCTTTCACGTGGACATTATAAAACAACACCAGTACATATAGAGGAAACTCTTTTGAATTGGTTCATTTAATATCAAAATACGATCCTGTATTTCGTCTGCATCTCTGTACCTACGCGTATTAAGATCTAAAATGCGTAAACTTATCATATTATAGTTTGAAATTGATAACAAAGGTGCCATCTTCTTATTTACCTACATTTTAAGTTAGCCAAATATTTGGCTAATAAGACTACTGCTTCTATTGAGCACATTCTTTCATGATACACCTGGTGCATCAGAATAGTAAAAGAATTGTGGTACTTTTACCACAAATTGAAATTAAGCTCTTTATGAAAATAAATAAAATTTATACCTAATACGTAGGTTTTACAAAGCGTTTGCCATAAAATATTGTTTAATTTTGAGAATCAGGTGGATAGTTTGCTCTGCAGGATGAATGATATACACGGTGAGTACTTTAGTACTTATAAATTGATTTAATTCAGTGATTAATAATTAATTGTTAACTCAAAGAGTTTCTTAACTCATAGATATGTTGAGTATTTCTTTAGAACGGAATATTAAAATAGTTTATGTGTTTCTTTTGAATCCATTGTTGAGAAAGTTTTATTACAACTATCTGCGTCAAAAAAAATGGTTTGTGGTGATTTCAACGTAAATTTATTAGATAATTCCTTTACGACTATTAGTTTTAGATCATTGTTAGAAATTTACAACTGTTAGCTTTAGGTAAAGGTTAGAAATCACATATTAGAAATTATTAACAATTAATTATAGGTAAAGTGTGTACAGCTATATTAGAAACCTAATAAAGAATTAATTGAACAAAATAAAATGACCTGAATCCTATTTCAGATCAGATCAGGAAGATGCCTCTGATTTTGAAAATTAGTAAAAACAAAATCTTAAAGAATGTAACATTGATTGAAAATAAAAAAACAATGATCCAATGACATAAAGAATGTTTTAGAACCTTAAATATTTAGAATACCTCCAACTTATTGTGGATATCTATGAAGGTGATTGGCGCAATAATCAACCTCGCGCCTTACTTGGAGAACATTTTTAATGACTGTATTTCTTATTTAGTGTTTCTTGACCTAATGAAAGTAAAGTAATACCAATTTTAGAAGCCGTCAATGCGTCATATATCTTTAGTAACAGACCAATACAGATATTTCTTTCAAGTCAATATTAGAAAAAATCATGCCTAATCAGTAACTAAACCATTTTAATAAAGTAAAGTTGCTTCACAATAAACACTTCGATTTTATACGAGGTCTTTTTACTTCATACTCTTTACTTTAGGCATAAATTTAAAGTCTCGGAGGTGTCACGAGACGCCGTTGGAGTATTCTGTAATCTATGTAAAGAATTCGATTGTTTTCATCTTGAAACATAGGTAAGGAAATCGTATCACAAAGGCATTAAGAATTTTGATCTCTAACTCTTGATTCCCTTTTTTCTCTAGCATTAGAGGTTGAGGTAAAGGCAGAGGCAGAGGTCTTTGTTCATATAAATGGTTTGCATAAAGTATGCAAACCATTTATATGAACAATTTTAATGATTTTATTGTTAAATAATATTAACAATAAAATCATTAAAATTGTTCATATTAAATTTAAAAATTAAATATAAAATATATGGAAAGCGAAACGGTATCATTTAATGTATGACGATGTAAAGAAGGCTCTTTCTCGAATAGTGTATTGTTTTAAAGTTAACAACCTATTGCTTACTAATAAAAAGATTAAACTTCTTAGATTTTCGACATCAAATGTTAGACAGCTGAAAACTAACGTACTTTTAGTAAGATGCAAATATGCAACGGAGCTCTCATATAGAGAGATTAACTTGCAAAACATAGCTCTAACGCGTACGCTGTTTAAATGTAAGATCCCTCGCTGACGAGGTTACTACCAAGTAAGCGTATTATAATTACCTCCATTGCATAATTTCTTATGGTGTCCTACTTTTGGGCAGTGCTGCTGATATAAATACCATTTTCATTTTACAAAACAGAGCAATCCCTGCAATTTATAATTTGGGTGATTTTACTAAGAACATTGATATACACAGTATAAATACAAGGAACAAATACTAGTGTTTATGGGGCAATGTATACAACAAGCTCCCAGCATACGTTTTATCTTCTTACCGTTACGTTTAATAAATTTAAGAAAATAACTTTGCAACGTTTGTGTGCTAAAGGGTACTTTATAATACTCTGTGAAGGGTACTGCAATATTTCCGAATATTAAGAGGACGATGCACCGTGGGTTTGCAGCGATCGCTGCATGCTACTTAAATATTTATTTAGAATATTTGCCCAGTTATCCTGTGTATATAATTTTACTTAAAAAAAGAAAGACAAAACAACGTCCCGTCGCTCTACCAACTGAGCTACCGTATCGCTGTCCGCGTCGGTGAATTAAGCATTCTATATGTGATCGTCTCTATCGCGACGGTGGTGACATCCAATGTTTGACGGAAACCGAAATGGGACGGTTTCCCAGTAGTCGCGGGTTCGAATCCCTGCCCGTATCGGTTTATTTTTCATTCTATACTTATATAAATTTAAATAAGCTTAACATGGCTATACATGTTTATAGATATTTTCAAACATGGATATTGATTATAAATTAATTATTTAAGATCGACAAAGTGTCCCCCAAGACAAAAATAATTTGGCTGTTTTGTCATAAAGACAATAAAGACTTTGTTTTTTTAAAAAATATGTTGGTATACATTTTTAATTAGAGACGGAAATTTTGTTATATTATTTTTCTCTAAAAATATAAATTGTATTTTCTCTAAAAATATAAATAATACTATCGCTCTAGTTCTAATAAAAAAAGAATCTGCGTTTTAAATTCCATTCGCTTATTATTTTATTGTCGATCGTCAAGAGGTAGGTACGTAATCTTAAGTGAAGTTAAGTACCTACCTGTTATAAATCTAATATCTAAGTGTTTAACCACTTAAAAAAAAATATTTCTAAGAATACTATAAATATACTATGTATAAGAATTTTTGTATTAATGTAGATGATAGTAAAACTTTTTTTAAATTTAAATTTTTCTATTTTATATCTAAACTGTACAATGCACATAATGATGACTGTTCTTGCTGATAATTTCTTTATAATGAATGTTATGTATACAATAATATATATGAGATTGAAACAAATAAGAGGACAACAAAATTGTCTACCGCCTTGGGCAGCCGATACCCAAGCTACGTCACTGGTTTCGCATTATACAATTAGGTAATTGCTAAAAAAAACACTCAATAAATATAAACCTGCATGATTAACCAATACCCCAATGAACTTCAAAAACCCCTACAAATAAATTATGTTCCTGTCTTTGTTATTTATGGCAAGACAAGGATTTCGAGTTCACTAAACATTTTTAATTACCATTACGGGCATAGCATTCCAGGTACCGTCACAGGTAGGTTTGATAAGATGTAAAAAAAATAAATAATGTTATAAAATGCGACCGCGATCGAATACCAAATTAAAGATGTTTTTGTAGCGAATATTAAATGCGACGTCTGCACAAAAGAGACTTTCAATTAAGAAAATAGAGTCCAATCAACTATCGTTAAAGCGACGGCAGTCGTAGAGTACTATAAAATGTAAGCTGTGGGCAGTCGGTCGGAAATCCTACAAGGAGTAACACTCGTGCGCAGTTTACACGTTTAAAAATATTACGATAATTAACCGCCGATGGATTACTTTCAAATCGTGGATTTTACTTCGTTAAGTAAGGATTTAAATTTTATATTACATACTATATTAATTATATTTTTTGATAATAATATAATCGCTAACTTTGTGTTTTTTTATTAGGACAATTTTAATAACTTTATCTTTAAAATATTTTTTCTTTGTTTTCACCAATGACGCAATTAATAGAATCGAGACTTAAAACCAAATTATATTGTAATAAATACATTGTGTTGTATAAATAATAATTCGTTTGTTTACAAATATTTTAAAATGATAAGGCAACCTACATGTTTCTTTAGTTCCCAATAACGTTTTAGTTAAGCAACAATGAAATAAATCTATTGATCGTGGGCTACTATCAAATAACCCTTCGAGCGGTCATCGTCTTATTCTGATTAGGAATTTATTGCACCATTATAAAAGATAACATTTTTTTTCAGGTGAAGTAGAAAAAAAGTTAATACGAGAAGCGGCGGCAATACGAAAACAAGCGTATTGTCCATATTCTAATTTTGCGGTGGGCGCAGCCGTTCTGACCGAGCAAGATGAAAAAATATATACCGGATGTAATATAGAAAACTCAACACTAACTCCGACTATTTGTGCTGAAAGAGCGGCGGTGCCGAGAGCTGTATGTGATGGATACACGAAATTCAAAATGGTGGCAGTGGTTGCGTACCAAAAGGATTCCTTTACTGCACCCTGTGGAGTCTGCCGGCAAGTCTTAAGCGAGTTTTGCAGCTCAGAAGGGGACATCGATCTTTTTCTCAGCAAACCTACCATGGATAAAATCCTGTGCACCAAAATGTCAAAACTCTTACCTCTTTCATTTGTGAGTTATAAGTTGGACAGTGTCACCACATAACAACATTGGATATAACGGATAATAAGAAATTGGAGCCAAGACTGGGTTTTATTGAATTAGAAAAGAAAAATACATACAATGCTTTATTCTCATATTATTTCGTTATAAATTGAATATTTTTCGCGTGTTGAACCTCGCAAGAGGTGACTTGCGACTGGGCCGTCTGAAGTTTTATTAAAATATATATTACATGGCACGGCTCAGTACATAAGTAATTAATAATTCTATGTTAAGTATTAAATTTCGTGAGTTAGTTTCAAATTTTACATTCCTAGGCTTTATAACAATATGTTATAATTAAGAGACATAAGTTAAAATAAAGTGACTTGCAAGGAGGAGATTTATTAAAGAAAAAAGAACAAAACTGTAAAACGCTTAACATTTTTATATAACAAATACTCAATTTAGCCAGGAATACATCAAGATATCAGATATAATAAGGACCAGTGAACACAATAAATATAATATTTGAAAATATCTATAAACATGTGAAGCCATGTTAAGCTTATTTAAATTTATATAAATATAGAATAAAAAATAAACCGTTACGGGCAGGGATTCAAACCCGCGACCTCTGGGAACCCGTCCCTTCGCTCTAGCGATACGGTAGCTCCATTGGTAGACCGACGGGACGGTTTCCCAGAGGTCGCGGATTCGAATCCCTGCCCGTGTCAGTTTATTTATCATTCTATATTTATATAAATCACAGTAAAAATATAATACATTTAGGTCTAAGTACAGCTATTATAATATTTAACAATTTATTATTTTTGTATAGATTACTTGTTTTTGGAATAAACACTGAATAAAAATTAATTGTATTTTAATTTGAATTCATGGAGAGATAAGGCTTTTAACGATATAATAAAACTTAATCAACTAATAGAAAAATATAATATTATTATACATTGAAGACCAAGCTTGAACTAACTGTGTACACCAACAACGACTACTACAGCGTGTTGCTGCCGGCACCACATGTAAAATAATACTAAAAATATTTCCTTATTAAAATGCCTCGTTTGAAAATAATTAACAAACGTTCGTAACATAACATTACTGTTTTTTAGTGTTTGTAAATACGAGCGAGCTCAATCCTCAAATTATTTGCGATATAAAAAGAATCTCGGTCAAACAAATTGTTATCTATACCTATATCGAACAGTAAATTATCAACTTCTGGTCAAACTTCTGAGGTCAAAAATTAGACCGCAAATTAATAATACATTATCAGTGGTTAGGAAACTAAAAATTATGATCGTAATTGTAAAATAATAATAACAATAAAAAATAAAAAAAGTAAGAGGTCAAATGTATCTACATATTGTTGTTCTATTTATTTTTTTATACCTAACAAGTTTTTAACAAAGTAAGATAAATAATTGCAGATGAAATTCCTGTTGATTAATTGAATGAGGCACAGACAGCAAAACGCTCGACGTGATAATTATTGAGCCACTTAAAAAAATCTACGAACTCAATTAGGCTACAATTACAAGTATAAATAACATTTTATTTTTTGGCAAACGATTACATTAAATTTTTTTTTTCAATGTTTAATGACATTGGTGATCGTTAGGAACTAATTATAAAGTCTGTTTCACCAGAACGGACACCAGCCTATGTAGCACTGGCACAGATTCTCATTATTAGTAGCAATTTTTATTAACAAGTCAACTTGTTTCGGTACGCTGACCACTGCCTCTATATTTGGAAAGTCTCTTCCAGTTAATTTATCTCTTATCCTATTTAATATGGCGAGAGCGCGTTTATTTAGATTCGATTCGGGCGGCATTTCGAGCGACTCGTAGTGTAAGTGATTTCGACTTCTGCTGGGTAAGGAATATGACGAATCCAAGTCCGAGGAGAATGTGGATTCAGTAATAGAATGTTTCTCGTTGTCTATGAGTCTCCAGTTGAGGAGCGGGTCATACACGAACGCTTCCAGGACGGCCATCACGCTGTCTCTGTGTTTGTGAAGCACGTGCATTACCGATTCGCACGTGAAGCGATAGGTTCCTTCAATGCCGGTCACCTGAGAACAATTATTATAATGAGATACGTTTGATACTAATATATTCTATAAAAATTAAGTTAGTGTTAACTCCTACCTCCATGGCACTAATAAGCATTCTGGTTAATCTGAAGGGAATCTTTTCCGGGAAGCGTTCTCTCGTCTGTGTGACCTCGAAGCAGTCGCCGAAGTCGATATGCAGAACTTTACCCGTGACTCTATGAAGCATGATGTTGGAGGGGTGTCTGTCTCCCAACCCCAGGATGTAGCCCACCATGCTCATGACGGCCAGCGAGCGGGTGTAGTTCGTGCGACGCTCGAACCACGCTTCAGCTGACGGGCTTTTGAGCCAGAGAAGTCGAGACAAGTCATTCCCCGGCGTCTGGGAGAGTGTGTACTCGAATACTTCAACCTAATGATATTATAATATTTATTATTTTAGTATTTTCTAAGACTTTCACGAGTACTACACATTGAAATAAAACTATTTTTACGAATTTAACTGGCGTATAATTAATTAAATTTTAAATGAGCTCGACGTTTCGCATACTGTGCGGCAACACGATTGCTGCCAAGTATTCGAAACGTCAGGTTTAAAATGTATATATATATTGTCTTAAATTGATCGTTAATCAGGTACAATAGAAATACTGATATAAGATTAAAATACCTTGTGTTTAAGCATTAACTTCTGATAGTCCGACGCCATGCGCAACATGATCTGTTGTTCTGTGTTCAAGGCCATTTTATTAGTCTTCTTGTCTCTGTAGTCACTGATCAAGTTGTAGAGAGTGTCGCATTGTGGGACCCAGCCGATGAGTCCGGAGTTGGGAGACAACGGTATTACCGCATATCTCTGTATAGCCAGGTCGTGTCTGTACGTGTTCGTATCTGATTGTAGCAGAGTATTGACCAAGCCGAACAGTTGCATGACTCGTTCATCTTGACGTAAATCTTCGTGTCCCTTCAGCAGGAACATGTACTGTTTCCCGTCAGACCCCTGTATGGTGAGACGACGGGGACGCTGTTTCGATTTTATAACCTACAAAAAAATATATTAAAAGTTGATGAATAGACAAATTAATTAGAAATTAAAAAAGTGGGGTTATCGGTTTAAGTTCAACAACAAATACACAGAATCCATACTAGCTTTTGCAGATGATCTCGCGATACTGACACGTAATCCGAAACAATGTACTTTTAAATGTAGTTGAAGATTTCTGTACGTGGACGGGCGGACTAAGGACAAAACCAAGTAAATGTTTTAGTCTGTGTCTGGGTAGACGGAATACCAAATATACCTCTTACGATCCGGGTCTTATAATAGGCGGTCAGTGCGTTAGTACGGTTACGGAATCAGCTCCGTTTAAATTTTTAGGTAAAAAAATCTATTACCAAGGCCGTAGTCCATCGTTGGATGTAATAGTCGATAGCTTTTTAAATGATCTCAAAAAGGTAGACAGCCAACCAATAAGTAACGTCAAAAAAGCTTGGATTTACGATAATTTTTTAACATCACGTCTAAATTGGCCTTTCCTCGTTTATGATATTAATAAAACCCTTTTGTCAAAGTTAGATGCAAGCGTCATAAAGACATTGAAGTTATGGCTCGGGTTAGCGCACTCAGCGGACTCTTCAACCTTATTTAGAGACCGAAACAATTTTGGATTAAAATTAAAGAAACCATCGGAGCTCTACAAACATCTAAGAGTTACCAAACGACATATCATTGGAAAATCTAAAGATGATACTGTAACTTCTCTCCCAAAAGACAAAGTTGCCTCAGAGCTCGAGTCACGACTTCAATTCCATAAAAAATTTATGATAGGTGCTCAAACGAATAAAGTAGGGCTAGGATCAAGTAGGAAAGTTCAAGACATAGACATTACAAAATCTTTTATTCGACAAGACGACAACGATAATTACCGACTCCACGCGATGAGCCTAGAAATTCAAAACGAATGGGTAATCATGGGAGATTTTTGTATTCCACAAGCTTTGAAGTGGCGCACCTTAATTTATGATTGGTCTTCAGCATTATTAAAATTCTATCTTAATGCATTCCAAATGACTCTCCCAGATCAAAGTAATTTAGTAAGATGGGGCAAAGCCACCGAAAAGTCTTGCAACATCTGCGGGGAGGCAATAGGAACCACGAAACACCTATTTACTGGGTGTAGGGTACTTCTAGATAAAGGTCAATACTCGCGTCGCCACGACAAGGTATTAGAAATTATACGGGAAGCGGTTAGTCTTTCAGTAGCAAGAGCGTGGAAGGGTATAACAACCACCAAACGATCTGTAGAATTCGTAAAAGAAGGCTCCTCCAAAAAATCAAAAGCGAAGCCTTATTCAATATTAGGCGCGGCTCCTGATTGGACTCTCATGATGGACACGTATGAAAAGCATTACAAAATCCCTGGGGATGTTGGTGTTTCGTCATCCAGACCTTACTTATTCCTGTATTCGAAACATCTGAGGCGCGTGATACTTGTGGAGCTTACTGTTCCTTGGGAAACAAACATCCCAAGGGATCACACATTCAAGCTCAATAAGTATTACGAACTGACCAACGAACTGATCAGGAATAAATTTATAGTTAGTTTGTACGCGGTAGAAGTGGGAGCGAGCGGTATAACAGCAAAATCTCTCTATAGCCTACATAAAGACCTTGGCCTTTCTAGAACAAGCATCGGTTCATTTCTAGAACGTATTTCAAAGGCGGCATTAGTAGGTTCTTTCCAAATTTGGTTAGGTAGGGAGAGGAGTGTGGAGGGTGAAGGTGAGCGTTTTTGCGCATAATAAAGGGGCCCCTTAAACCTACTCCTGGGTCGCAAGTCCCAGGCACTGCTTGCACTCCTCTCCTTGCAACGCGATGGGCCCGGCACCCGCAAGGTGAATCCATGAAATGCTAAGAAGCTTCGTCTTATCTCTAGAGGTCTTTTGGTATCGGGGGTTTTTTAATTTTTTTATTTATTTTTTTTAATTAGTTGACCACTTTTTGCTGGCAGCTTCTCTACACCAATCCCAACAACATTTGTTCTACAACTTTTTACAAATCTTGATAAACAACACAAAAAAAACTAAACAAATCAATTTTTGCCCCCTCCTTTACTTATTACTCTGTATTTTGTAAAAAGTACTTAAAAGGTTCCAACGCTCGGGTGCCATACCAACGCTCAGAGTTAATGACACTTCAGAGACAACAAATAAACTTTGTGTGGGAAAATTTAAATTTTAAGAAGTCTAAATGGTTAATTGAAAGTTTTTTTTTTTTAATTAAATAATTTTATATCCGTTTTTGTTTACTCTTTCAGTTTTTAAACAGCTTTCCCTTTTAAATTATTTTGTTCGGAGTTACCTAGGTAATATGTATTAAAATATAAGTTGCGTAAATATATATAAATAGGTTTTTGTTTATTTTTTAACCCCCGACCCAAAAAGAGGGGTGTTATAAGTTAGACCTGTCGATCTAATTATCTGTGTTTCTGTCTGTGGCAACGTAGCAGCCAAACGCGTGGACAGATTTGAATGCGGTATTTTTAATCGAAACCTTGGTTCGTCGAGTTGGTTCTTAGCTATGTTTGGTCGAAATAGAAGCAGTCGTCTCCGAGATATGGAGCTTTTATTGGTGCTGGTGAAAGGTTCTTATACAATATTAATAGTGAAAAGTAAAAACCTAAACGAGTGAAATTAGTGTGTTCGTAGGTTTATATAGTATAACACAGAAAAAAGTAAACTAAGTTTTTAAAAGCCATGCAAATAATTTTAAGAGAACATGCAGAGCTAAAAATGAAGTCTATTTCTCTTTAGAATAACACAGTCAACTCTAGGATCGATTTATTTTCAGCAGACATAAAGTTAAGAATAATAAACAACGTAAAATTTTCGTAATTTTTTACCATTAGTTGCGATGAATCCACCGATATCGTTAATTGTGCACAATTAATAATTTATACTCATTACATCAGCGAAGATATCATTGAAGAAGACAATTTGTACTCTCCATCTTTGTCAGAAGAACTACATATGAAGATATATTTAATTAAAATTTTGTTTAAAAAACAGATTTGGACTGGAATAAATTCATTGGACTTTACACAGACAGCGGCACCTACAATGATAGGTGTACCATAGTTAAAAAAAAATTAAGGAATAAAATCCCGCAATAGTTAGTAGACATTATTTGGTTATCGGCAAGCTTTGGCTTCCAAAACATTACCACAAGAATTACGCCAGAGTTTGGACTCAGATAGAAGGACTACATCAAGAGCTGCGCTTTGAACAGTCGGTTATTTACTTTACTTTGCGAGGATCTCGATTCTGATCACAAAGTTCTCTTGTTCCATATCGAATGAAGTACGCTGGCTGTCCAAAGGCAACATGTTGGCTCATCTTTATGAATTGAAAAAAGAGGTAGTCCGTTTTATTGATTTTAAAGAAAAACACGACATCGTCACAATGTCACACAGATGACACATTTCAATGAAGGTTGGCTTTTTTAACTGACATATTAGATGCCTTGAATGAGCTAAGAGGCTCGAAGCAATTGAAAATAACATACTGGACATAAATTATAAAGCTAACATAAAAATATATGCAAGCGCTTGAAGAAGAATTTCGCCGATACTATCGAGACATCAATTCAGAGTCGCCAATATGGCTCATGGCAAGGAATCAATTTGTTGTCGATGTGTTACAATTAACAGAAGAGGTTCAGGAAGAATTTCGAGAAAAGAAGGTTGATTCGTCCATAAAAGATTACTTCTATCTCTTGACATTGAAGAAATTTTGGATCAGAAGATGCACTCCATTTGAAACTCTTTTGCTTAGTGAAAACTAGTTTATTTTTCTTCAATTTACTTGAACGAGACAGGCTTTTCTGCTCTAAATTTGATTTAAAACTAAACCAGGCTGATGTTAGCTCTGGCAAAAACAGAACCTAGAATCAACCAACTGCTACAGAACATGCAGTCTAAAATGTATCTATTCTATGTATATATCTCATTAGTAACTATTTTATTCTATGTATATGTCTTTAGTATATATCATTAGTAACTATTTTATTTTTTATTTTTTCGATAATAAACACTTTTTAATTTAAACGTTTAAAGTTTGTTTATTTTAAATACATATACATGGTGTGTTTTTTTGTATTGATTGCAAAAGTAAAGGGTAGGAAGTAGAGGCAAACATTATTTATAGTCAGGGGAGCCTCAAAAAAAATCAAAACCCTGTCCTAGACGAATGGAACTGAGGGAGCAGAGTTTAGGCTCATCAAAAATAATGTATTATTATATAACATGCATAATATGTACATAGTTATATCTAATAAAAAAAAAATTAAGTGATTAAAAATGTGAAAAAAATTAATAAATACTAACTTATACATGATTATGTGTATAGTTAATCTTTGTCAAGGTAATGATGTGGATTCATAACTAACTGTTTTGGAATTGACCCCTGAATATGGTCGAAGCAATCTAAGAATACGCAAGGCGGGCTTTACTTGACTGACATCGATCGATAGAAAAAATATTAGATTTAATTCAATATTTTAATTAAATTTTATTTTAAATAAATTTTGAAAAAATACCAATTTATTTAAACTAATTTATAGTTTAAATAAATTGGTATTTTTTCACGTCCACCGGTTGCACTCGACGCAATTAGTACACATGGTGCGCAGCCTTTTTTAACATTTAAAAATAAACCAAAGTTCGTCCGTCTCTTCGCGCTCCACACATAATGTTCTGTACAGATAAAATTTGGTGTCGTTATAGCCTTTTTTGTATATTTTCCTTTAAAAAAATATAAAAACAAACAGTTATTTTTATGTTACTTTTAAAGGAAACACAAAGCCCAATTAGGTAAACAAAAATAAAATGAAAAGGTAAGTAGTTGTAATGACTGTAAGTGAGGTACCTGCAGGTGCGTGTTGATCCTGTGGATGCAGATGGCGGGCTGGGCGGGCACGTAGCTGCCGGGCACGGCCAGCTGCAGGCGGCGGCAGGCATGCAGGCGCCGGCTCACGTACTGCAGCTCCAGCGACGTGTGCGCGCGGAACTGCGCCCCGATGCGACGCACCACGTGGCAGTACAGGTCCCACGCCTCGTTCAGGAAGCGGTCCTCGCCGCCGTCCTAGAGGAGACTACGGTTACGCCCAGGACAATATTTTATAAAACCTAGCTTTCAAACATATGAGCTTGAGTGATAGTATGATGTGGCAGTACATTCATCGCCCTACCGCCTTGTGGGTATGGAGGGTTCAACATTTACCTTATACAGCTCGCACCATCGTTGCGCTTCCTTTAAATCTCTCCCGTACATTTGTAGAAAGGAAACCTCTTTTAAAGTTTCGGGAGGATGATCTAACATGGCGTGCATTTTATCCAGGGTTCTAAACATGCCTCTGTAATCTTTCTCGCTAAAATATAACCTGGAATCAGAGAAATATTTTAAAGTGAAATTGATCATGTTCTGGTAATTTATCTGACAAACCGAAACATATAGAATAACAAGCTAGAATAGCAAGCGTGTTCTTTTAATTTTGTATTATGTAAAATAAAATATAACCAATTTATAAACAAAGATTTAATTTATGAACTAATAAGTCAATTTGAAAAACCCAGTTTTAAGAATGCCAACAATATTTCACAACTATTTGCAAAGGAATCAATACAATAAATACCTTGAAGCATCTTCTAGTGCGGTGTACACTTGGTCGTGCCACAACATTGCAATTTTAATCAACTCCTCCGATATGACGGCAACTTCATTTACAAGTTGCTGCGAGTGCGTACACATTGTTTTTAGAATATAGTTAGCCGCATTCTTTCTTGTTACGAAGGAGGATTTCGTTGCGACTGTCAAGGGATACACTAATGCCTGCGGGTGAAGTTTTCCGATGTCTATCAGCAAAATATGTACTAATTTGGCAACTAGGCTTCTCGGAGAATCAATCCGGGCTATTAGTTGAGGTATAACTTGAAGCCATATTTTAACGTCGATTTGACGAATTCCCTCAAACAAGGCGTCGTATATAGCAGGGTGATGTCCGTGGTCAAACCACAGAGTGAGTAACCTGAGAGTGTCTTGGAGTGAACTTCCATTGGATAAACTAATTGATTTGAAAAATCCCTCGATAGCTGGTATGGTGTATGTATTAATAAATTCTGTCCTCGATACTTTTTTCTCACCAGATCCACCTGCAATACTACTTTCTGATATGTTGTCTTGTTGTTTATAAAACAGGACCGTTTCAAAATTCATGCACGCCCAGGCGTGGCAGGCTTTGTACCAGTCTGGAGCGAGAAATGTTGCTGTGGTATAATTTCTCAAGATTTCTGGTATTGACAACTCATTTATTTCATGAAGTGCTTCGCACCATGATCCTAGTTTCAAGTGACAGCGGGCAAGGAGTCTACCCTGATCTTCATTTTCTGGTTCTGAGTTATCCAAAAATTTTTGTAATACATCATAAGCGTATCGTTTATTTCCCGCATCCCACAAATTTTTACTGTACGCTAAAACGATCCGCGGATCCTGTGATGTTAGTAAGATATCAGGATTGGTGAAAGGATCGCAGCCTAACACTGTCAGGACAATCTTATGAGCCTGATTAATGGCACCGGATTTTCTACACAATGACGAAAATTTAAGCCACGTTTGAAAATCTTCCTGAGGACTCATTACTAAACTTCTTATTTGTAGCATTTTTCGCCAATCTTCTACCAAACGCTGGCCTCCTTGAAGTCTAGTCCACCATGTTCGATGAATAATGCCTCTTCTTTCTTCCACCAGTTTATATGTCACAACTTCTTCCAATTCCGTTAGTAGCTGTGCATTTACCAAGGCTCCATAAGCCCTTTGGTAGCTTTCTCCAACTACAGCCGATAACTCAGCGTCCAAGAGACTTCTCGCAGAATCGATATAGTGTCTAGATTCTGACCAGTGTCCTTCATGTATGGATAATATTGCTCGATAAAAAGCTCCATCTTGAGTATCATCCGGAATACATTCTACGAATTTCTTCATAGAATCCCACTCTTGCAGGCCCCAAGATGCGGCTGCAGCGATTTTCGATGATTTCTTCCTTATGTCGTCATTTATTGTATTCCATTCCGCGGTCATGGTATACAGTTTACGCCACTCGCCCATAGCTTCCAAGCAACGCATCATTCCTAATTTTGATTCCGTGTCTTGCGGTTCAACGTCCAATTTCTTGTTATAAAGTTCCAGAGCCTGATCCCAGTTATGCAGTTTCTCATACCAACGGACGTGAACATTAAGCGAGCAATCTCCACTTTTTTTCTGCATTATAACTTTCTCTAACAGTCCGTTCGCGGACTCCTTTTGCTGTAACTTATTGTTTATGTGAATGAGAGCTTCCACCACCTGAGTGGAAGGATTTTTCCGATACTCTTCTTCCTGCAAATAAAAACAATCGTCAGCTCAATTTCGTTTCGGTATACTTCAAAAATGAATTCAAACCGCACACCTTGTAATAGAGCGCCTTGGCGTACGCCCGGCAGGCGATTGCAGTGTCACCGAGCAGCTTGATGGATATGGGCAGGGGTCCCCTCTCGCAGTGCTCCAGGAACTCTGCCAGGTCGAGCACGGCCAGCGCCAGGTCGGGCACGTCGGCCAGCAGAGCACGCTCCAGCGCCGCGCCCAGTGCCGCCCGCGCCGCCTCGCCCAGCTCCGACCAACACGACATGAACGCCGCGCTGAACAGCTCGCTGGCCAGCGGCGGGTAGTTCTGCGCGAGGCTCGAGCATGCTCTGCAAATGTTTTATTTGTTATAAATACTACAAGTGTCCCGCCAGTGAACGCGATACCATTCAGCAGCAGCTAGTTGGAGAGTGTGCGGAGCCCGTTGCCGTTCCACTGCAATGGGTTTGTAACCTTTGTGTATGTATATCATGATATGTAGATCGTGCAATTTATTTCTTTTTGCTGATACCGATATATTTATGTCTATTAGGCAAATAATAATTTTCCTTACCGGAAAGAAGACTACTGTTTCGATTGCCAGATTGAGATATAGTAAGTATATAGTATACAACATTTAGGTGTCTTCAATAGATTTTTTTTTAAGTATTAATAATTACCTTATAAATATGTTTCCCGGACGGGCACCAAACATGAGACCGTTCGAAAGATCGTATATCATTACCAGACTAATTAATTTATAAGAAGCGAGCGAGCGATGCAATAACAAATAAGTTTTTAACCCTTACCGTATAGCTGGAATATTGGATTCGGTTAGTAACGCAATGCTCAATTGACGTAACCATTCCAGCCAATCTTCTTTTGATAGAATATTATTAACCTGCCAGCATTTACGTAGTTGGTCTACATTAAGAGTTAACTTCTGTATGGCTTGTGGGTCATTAGAAACAACCTGAAACGTTTATGGTTATGGGTTCCGCCACTTTAATTACAAAAAACAATATTTATGTCATACTTACATCTTTTTTTTGGTTCCGTAATCTTAGCCTAGTTTCATCCAAATAGTTATCATCTGACGCCAACGTAGAAATAACCTGCAGTCTAGTAACCAAGACTATATAATTCGGAAATTGTATTTTATGTTTCACTAGTATTCTGTCAATCGAAGGTATATAGTCAATGTAGTCTCGGCCTAATTGTATGATAAGAGCACAAAGAGTATTCATTGCAGTTTGTCGTAAAGGTGGACTATTTTCTAAAACCTTAGCTAGTGCTTGGATTAGCATAGCCGAGTATGGTTTAAAGTAAAGATACATAGAAAGATGTTCGATCGTCTCCATTGCTAATTTAGAAATCGATGCTGGAATATTTCTACCACCAAATAGTGCAGTTATCGCAGGCACAATTGACATGAGAACATCGTCTAAATTGTTTTCAAACTTTTGGATAGTGAGTAACAATTTTTCTGTTAAAATCTTATCTTTGCTGTTGTCATATTTCAGCACCCTTAGAATGTTCGGTAATATTTTGCGGACGTATATTTTAAATTCAGTTCCAATAGCTATGATTATTTGTTCTACAAGAGATATAAGAGTTGGTTGGAGCTGACTATCAGGTGTCCAATATTCTCTGATAAGCTCAAATATATCTTCCAAGTACGCTCGAATGTGAATTTTAACCACAGATATCAGCAATGCCAATTGATTAAATAAAAATTCCCTGAAATTGTGTATATCTGTGGACCGAATTACATATAAAAGACTCGGAGTAACTCGAGATATGTAAGGAACGCATTTAAATCCAAGAGTTTGAAATATATACGTAACCGAATGAACCACACTAGTGTGATGTTGTGATAGCAAGGGATCTCGTAATATGCGCATTAGAGATGTAACCGCGATTGCGGGATAAAACTCGTCCAGAACCAATGGAGACATACTCACGAGCATTTCATTGACATTTATATCCAAATTATCATTAGACGCGTCTGTAATAGGTATCAGAGTGGACACAGTTTGAAAGTCAATCAGACCTTGATTGACTCTATGTTTGTAAGGATCCAAAGCTCCTAATAGACCAAGAACCCGTATTGTTTCCCTTCGATCTCTAGCATTTTGTTCAGTTTTGAAAAAGTTTAAAAGCATATCCATAAGACTTGGATATTCCGTATATGGTGTAACCACACATCCAATAGCACTAATAACTTGACCAAATGACCAGAGCGCAACGCTTCTTTTTTCGTGTTGATTGGGATCTGATAATATCTCGAGTTGAATTGACATTAGTTCTGGTAGCCACTGGTTTAAGGCATTTCCTCCACCATTTACTTCTGCTAAATCACCAATAGCTTTTAATATAATTGTTATCATTGTTGGATTACTCTCTTCTTCTTTAAGTTTTGGAACAAGCACTTTCAATATAGTGTCCACAAACTGCCGAGTGAGTCTGGGGGCATGTGATATAATGTGGTTGATCATTCTCAGAGATTGTTCTTTTGTACGGGCTGACTCTGAGTGCTGTACTTCCATTAATATCTGAACAAATAACTGCCGCAATGCTGGGGTTGTGTAACTCGGGTTTACGTTACTTAATCTGCTAATAACACACAATGCCAATTCACTAACATCGCTATTTGAGTCATTAATGGCTATAAAAAGACAACTCAAGTGTTCTTCAACAGCCAAATATTTATCGAAAATAGGATTTGTAAATATTTCAAAAACCCTATACCGTATTTCATGATCGAAATCAGAACGACCAATGGACAGAAGTTTTCCAATGGATTCATCTATTAAAGAATTTAAGGTTCTAGAATTGGTCATTGAACATCTTTCGATAGCTTTTATGAGCAGTTTGGCAATCGTTTTAACGGTCTCTAAACGAATATCTTGTTGTTCACATTGCAAATAGTAATCTGTACATCTTCTAATAAAAGACATAAGAGTATTGTTCCATTCGAAATCATATGTACCAAGTGTGTGCAAGGCCAATACCAGTTTGACAGCATCATGAGGTTCCACCAGCATTGCTGTTGATAACTGTGTAACTGAGGATGATTCAGTGTTGGTAGACATATATGGCTTTTTCCTTAATATCAAAGATAAAATATTCAGAAGTCGGTCTGTTATTTCTTTCCTCAATGATGGGACATATTTGCTCAGCTCTTTAAAACAAGTAGTCAACTGAGGGCTAAGGCCAGTAGCACACATGGGATCAAGAAGATCTTTTATTTCACAAGCAACAGTTTCCTTCATTGCAATTCCTAATAAAGTGACACAACTAAACAGTGGAGTCTCTGCACCATTCTTCTTCTTTGGCACATCTTTAAGGGGCAATGTTAGCTTGATAATTTCCATAATTCGAGACAAGTATTGCCGTATTTCATCCTCCACTGCAATGCATATTAAACCTAATGTAGTAAAAGCCATTGCCTTTTCTTTTTCTCTCCCTCTCAAAAATGTTATTAAATGGTTTATAGTAGACTTAAGATGTTTCTTTGAAAAAGAATCTCTATTAAATGATGCCAGCCGTGGTATCAAAAGCAAGAGCATCTGATGCACAACATGTGATCTTGATATTTGCTGAGACATCACATCTGAAAATAAATATTTTTATGGTTAGGTTTTCTAAATATTAGCTGTAGCTCATGTTACTTTGTTTGAAGAGAAATTGCATTTATAATAAACTCTTTCAACCATATTACAATTTCCATCCCATTTTTTTTTAGTTGATTAGACTGTAGTATCATCTATAAGTCATATACTTAAATTAAGTTTGACTGTTTATTTTACCTGTGGATATTTTGTCATATTTCTCTGAAATAAGTTTTTTGCAAATTGGAGATTCATAGATAATGAAAGATTGATTTTTTTCATCTAAAGAGTTGTGATATGCCCATGAGTTATGAGTTTTTGGGTTAAATGTTGACATTTCATCAGATATCTCCAACTGTGAGTCAAGTTTTTGCATTAGGGATGTGTATTTTTTCTCCCAACTAGAATTAGAACACCTGAGAAGTTCATTTAAAATTAACAAGGCCCCATGAACATGTTCATCCCTACTGATATTTCTGTCTCTGGGCAAATTATCAGAGAAAGATGTAACAGCTTCCTCGTAACACTGAATATACCAGTGAGCTTTGTTGCTCTGCTCTGGTATTTCTCTTTGAGTGGTCACCACAAATGCAGCCCTCAAAGCCTTGCCTGCTGCTTCCCTGACACACTCCTTACAATCACGCAATGGTATCATAATATAATTAAAAAAATCATTTATATGCTGAAAGAAATTTGATGGCATAGCAATTGCTAATTCTCTTAAAATTAGACATGCTGAAAGTCTTTTGCTCTCATTTCTATCCTCAGCTAACCACTCAAATGCTCTTTTAATTTCAAATTCAACATATTCTCCCCTTTTTATTCCAAGACATGTAGCTATTCTTCCCATAGTTTTGGCAGCTAACTCCAAAATGTTAATATCATTTGATGGAAATATACTTCTCAAATATTGTGCATACCGAGTTATTCTTGTTTTATTCACTTCAGAATCATGACTAATTAAACAAACTGAAAATTAATTACATGTTATAAATGAAGGTACATTAATAAAGCAAACATAAGAACCCATATATATAGAGTTAGTTAGTTTACCAATAAGCAGTATTCCTGCTCTCTTTTCATTATTATCGTAACTAGAAGTTAATACATGAATCTGTTGATTAAATTCATCTAGGGTTTGTGTTAAAGTATCTTGAGACATTTCCCGTAGATCGGTTTTTGCAAAATGCAATAGCTCTCGAATTGCCTTATACCTGGTTTCGGTATGTCGGGATTTAAGTCCCATTATCAAATCAAAAACTTGGCTGCTCGTCATGTTGATTTTGTTATATAAATATTAAATGCTCCAAATAAAATAAGACATTAACGATTATTAATCAAACCTTCATTGATTGTTTTCATTTTTGCCATAAAACCTTGTAGATAAGTATTACATTTTTATTTACAACATTTATGAATGATTTCTTATTCTGGTTTTATTCACAATTATTTGCTATTTTACAAGTAAACAATTGAAAAATATAAACATGAGGCCATTGATTTTGACGTTTGACACTTAATCGTTTAAGAACTCTATATGATGATTATATTATATTTGAAAGTAAACATGTTCACTTTTATTTAATATTTTTTTTTTTCAGTACAGTAAATTAATTAAGACAGTAAGACCGCTTTAAAATGTATATATTTTTAGTATATACAGTAGAATTAAGGACGAATAAGTTTTTTGTTATCTCTTTTTAAATTATAGATAGGCTGTGTAATTATATAAAAGTATATATTATAACGTTTAATAATCTAGATATTTAAACACTTATGCACTATGTACGTACAATAATATATATATATTTTTACACTTTATATTTCACAGGCATAATGAATTAGATTGCTGCTTGAAGAGAGTTCGAGTAGTTTAATGCTAAACGGAAACGCTAAAACCAATTATTGTTATTCTGAGAACTAACTTTAATTTATTATATATTTTTTTAATTATATTTTTCTCTTGTTTTTATATTGTGCCACAGACTATAATTCTTTGTTTGGGTAAACTGAAGATGACGCATGTATTTTCAATACTTTCTCGTCATCTATTCTCAGTCCCTACAGGTAAACGTCAAATAACCAATCGTCTCAGCTGAGCCCACTGCTTGACGTTGTGTGGCTTGCTCTCTTGTTCTGTCTCGTTCGATTCTGAAAAACTAAATTCCTAGAAAATTTCAGATCAATTCACATTTTATTTAATCCTGGAATCCTTCTTCCAAAATGAGTGAACTTAGTCAAGAAGAGGTGAGTTGTATTTCGTAAACAGCCTTTAGTGTTTTGTGCGTTTGCCAATCTAATTTCGTAACAAAGCAAAGCATTAGTGCGTGTTGTTTAGCGTTGGTGCTAGTGTACAATTTTACACGTGCGTTCTTAGTGATAAATTTTACTACATTTCAGATTCGGAGACGGAGATTGGCACGGCTCGCAGCTCTTGGAGGGACTGGCCCTTCAGTTCCCACTAGTCCTCCCATTACCCCAGGTGCCTCAATACCAGCTGACGTGCTAAGTCCTGCCCCACTGTCTCGTTTATCACCAGCGCCAGCTCCTCGCAGTTCCACAGAAAATGCAGACAGCAATATCAAAGAACAGAATTATGCAGAAAACAAAAGTGAAGTGTCAGATCAAACAAAAATATCAGCTGATGGCCTAATTGTTACAGAAAAACCAGATAATAATTTATTAGATGAAATGCCTGATACTAAAATGACTGACTTATCTCAGACAAGGCAATACAATAGTTTTGATTCGATGGGAGATGATACATTGTTAAGCTGTGGTTCAGTGAGAGTGCTGCCACAGTCTACTGTAAGTGGATCAGAGGGAGTCTCTAATAGGGAAGACAGCACATCCCGTTCAATTTCTCCTGCACAGTTTGTAGAACCTTCTCCTGTTAGACCAAGGACAAACAATGCCTCACCAAGTTGCTCAAGACGCTCCCTTTCCATGGAAGTTGATGATGTTTCAGAGAGAAATTCACAATCTGATCAAACACATGAACCAATGGAGGTGAGTCTTTTACAGTAACTATTATTCTATTAAAGAGTTGACTTTTATTATACATTTAACTTTCCTGAAATTATTAAATTAAATTTAACTTTGTTTCCATCTTTGTATATAAATATTATTGATTTTGAAATGTTTAAAATTTTATACTTTTGAAAATTTAAATTAATATAATATATATAATATATATATAAGTTGTAGTTAAGTTATATAATTGGTTTTATAGCAATAATTATGTGTGTGTTTATTCATCTATTAATTACTGGTTTGTTTTTGCTGATAAAAATAATTAAGTATGACAATGCAAATTACTAGTTATCGGAGCAATAATAGTATATTTATTATTTAATTTGTCTACTATATCAAAACATCGAATATTTAAAATTTAATAACAATGGTGAAACATATCCAATTATAATTATATTTATATTTCTTTTATATTCAAATATAAAAGAAAATATAGAAGTACTTAATTCAATAAATAACAAAAGTATGTTTGGGTTGCTAATGATGATTTTTAACAAACAATCCAATTGTTCACTTGATTTTATTTAGCAAATTACATAAAATAATTTATATAATAGTTATGTACCAATCCATATTATAATATTTTTTCATAACAAAATGGTTTTCTTTAAAACAAATTTGTGTACGTTAGGTTGAAGATGATCCCACTCAATCTCCTGCTCGTAAAATTCAAAGATCTCGAACTGTAAGTTGTACAGAATTAACAGAGGAACAATTAAGAAATATTGTAGCAAAAATATTACAAGTATCGTGGTCCGAAGACAGCGCTGGTGAGACATACAATGTTGTAATGTTTTTAACAATTGTTATTCTGCCTTTGATATTGATTGCCTCTAAATAATTTATTTAATTACAGGGGGAATTTTCGTGCCTTCAGTCGCGGCATCTCTACTCGATAATCCAAAGCTAGGTTTAGAGGAGATAGCATCAGAGGCACTAATGGACACAATTTCACAGATTGTTGACGGCAACGATCCCTTAAATCAAAAGTTAATTGCCATATCTGAAACAACAAAAAGGTTAAGTGAAGATTGCGGTGACGGGGACGATCTATTGACGAGTGGACATCTCGGTTCCGAAACCGACGCAAGCAAATCCGACTGCCCCGCACCATCCTTACCCATTCAGAAATCGATGCCCGGCCAGGGCTTAGCCGTCAGCTACATATTAAAATTCTACAACAATATAAATCTTTACGAGAGGGATCATCCAAAAAAGAGTTCGGAGCCGCCGTTGAGCGATCTGCTGCAAAGTTTGCGGACCCTTCTCGTAAACAATCTAGTGCTAGTTCTCAGAGGAAGATACGACCTAGAGAGGAGTCGCAAGTCGCCCCTGCTACCTTACCTCCTGATCGGAAACACTCCGATCGGTCTCGTCCCCGAAGTTCTACTGGCGACCTATCAGGACAGAGAAGCTTTCGAGGAGGCGAGTATACCCCGATCGAATGCGGACGGATCGTCCCTCCGGTACCGGCGACTCTAACCCGCGTGTACGTACGCAGGTGTTCGTGCCGCTGCTGATGGGCGTGCGTGAGGAGATGCGGCGCTGCGTGTCCCCGCTGGCGGGTCGCGGGCACGGCGCGGCGCTGCGCGCTCTGCGGTCGCTGTGTGAGCTGCGCGCGCCGCCGCGCCACGCCGCCCGTCCCGTGTGCGCGCTGTTGGCCCGCCTGCCCGCGCTGTGCCCCGCGCCCGTCACCACCGCGCCCGGCCGGGAGATCGCCAGGGTCAGCTTCCTCGGACCCTTTTTTGCGGTAGGTACTCAATTTTCTTCAGCCGGGGTTAGACATAGAGGACTCTGCCATTTTAAAGGCTACCTACTAAAAAACTAACGGTTGTCGTCATCGCTTGCGCATTCACCGTGACGTCCCGGCGGTGCCCCCGGATGAGGGTGCCCCAAGCAACTTAGAGCATCCTCATGAGGTAGGGCTATGGTAGGTGAGAGGGGTCACCCTCTCCTCGCACCTAGGCACTACAACCCTTATGAAGCGGTAGAGGCTAGCTAGTTCCCTGATCCACTCCGCGGCCTCTTTCGCGGCAATGCTCGCAGACGGAGGCCATGGCGACCCAAACACCCTCGCTGTCGAGCATCCTCGGAATGACGCTCGATAGATATTCCTGTATTTTTTCTTTTTAGAATTTTACGTCGTTTTTTCTTTATGGATTGGCCAAGGTAGGGATTCATCCTATAGACGAACAACGAGACACGACTAAAGTTGAACCCGGACAGTCGGTGGATCGATGCTTCATATAAAAAAAAAACCAACCGTCGCTCGAGTTGAAGACCTATAACGAGGATTTTTTTTTGCAGATATCACTGTTCGCGGAAGAGAACCCTCGCTTCGCGGAGCGCACGTTCGCGTCGGGCATCGACCCCAGCCAGGCTTTCGCTCTGCAACGCGAGGTGGAGGCGAGTCGCAACACGCTGCACAACATCTGCCACAACATCCTGCTGTGCCCCGAGGCCCGAGAACCCTTCCTCAACTACTGCGCCACGCTGCTGCAGCGCAACGAACGACGCGCGCAGCTGCAGACCGACGAGCGCTCGCTCGCAGGTAATACATTCACATACTCACTCACTCACTCTGCCAATGTTTTCAATGTATATATTGTACATTGATAGGTAAGTTTTGTATTTTATACACCTACACCCTGCAACGGCATAGTTTATTTATAATTTTATTAAACTGAATTTTAATTAGTAGAATAATATGTCATCAATAAGACAATTACAATTTTCGATTTCGATTACGATTTTCTGTACCTTACGGTCCGCGAACTCCTAATATTACAAGACATCTCATCTCTTTATACATGCTGTATATATCTTATCGAATGCTTGAATAAACTATATTATTAAGATCGCACCTGGTCACGCAGTGTTGTTTTTCAACAGAGGCCGCCAAAGTTATGTCTGATTTGCTTCGTGATAAACAATATGACTACGCATTTTATTTATTTTTTATTACATACAATACGATACATGATTTTATTTAAAATTTACCATTATTCATAAAAATATTTTGGTACGTTTCTCTTTAGACAGTGAATATACAGGTAGAATTTTTTTGTACAGATAATGTCAAAAGTTTCAACAATCTAGTACTTGTATTCTATAGTATATTTAAATTATTATATATATTTTTTTATCTAGTCAAGTCGAGACCCCGTCTATTAGATGTTATGTATATGTATTTTATGACTCTACATGCTTACATGCACATATATATATATATATATATATGTAGAGTAATTGTATATTGATAATCGTTTTAATGGCAAAGTATATTACACTAATTGCGTAGTTAGTTCTTATAGACGTTTAATGACTAGCGAAAATAGATATAACAAATGTCGCTCACCTCGTCTGTTAGTTGGTTTTCTACTGGCGTCATTCCAATTTATATACTTTCCAAGATCACGGTATAATAATGAATCTTTGCGGACACCTGCTAATGAATAATTTCTTCGCTTTCAATGAAACTAACGGAACTAAAGGAACTCATATTATTAGTCTAAATAGTTTCTCGGAGAAAGATAGCTTCAAACTTTTTATAGTATTGTTGACAAATTAAACAAATCAACAAACTTTTTAACGCCTGAATACATACAAATAAAGAAAAAAGTCTCCAGTAAAATTGACAAAAAAATATGAATTTGGGTACATCGTTCGCAGGCGACGGGTTCATGCTGAACGTGTGCTCGGTGCTGCAGCTGCTGTCGGTGCGCATCAAGATGGAGCGCGTGTATCCGCTCTACACCTTCCAGCCCGACACCTGGTACAACGTGCGCGACGAGACCAGGCTGGACTTCACCGCGCAGGAGGCGCAGGACTGGCTCGACTCGCTCAGTGAGTACACGCCCTTATGTACCTCGAGAGACTCACCGATTTATTAGCACTAATCTTCTTCTTTGTGATTTGAAGATCACGTAGGCGAATGTGATGGAAAATGAGGTGTGAATATTATCGTCTAGGATGTAGTCAAACGTACCAAGTGTATCAATGACGCGGCACGAATATGTAACTCTAATGAGTCTCCCGTGATACAGATAACGACCCAAAGCACGAGTGGCCGGAGGCAAAGTTCCAGACGGTGTGTTGGTTCCTGACGCTGCACATGCACCACGTGGCGCTCATACCCGCCCTGCACACGCACCAGAGACGGATACGGTAATTACTGCTTCTATAGTATATGACTAGTTATATCATATATTTTGAAGGCTTCCTGCCCTTTTCTTAGCTCTAAGATCGCTTTATCCATAAGATAAAAGAAATATACACTTCTTTACATACAACTACTCCGTATTTCGCCAGAGCGTTCCGTGACCTGAAGAAGGTGATCGGGGAGCTGATTACTGCAGAGCCTCAGTGGAGGAACAGCTTCTCGGCGCTCAGAAACCGCGAGCTTTTGAGGCGCTGGAGGAGACAGGTCAAGAGACTGCACCGGTAAGGATAACTCATTTTTACAGACAATAAACAATAATAAGATATGACATAACAAATTGTATATTAAACCTTCTTGTTAATCCATTCCAACAAAAGATTCCCTGAGGTATGCAAGGACTTTCTTGCTTCAAACTGAGGAGATAATTAAATAAAAGCCACTCAACTAAAAAAATATACACATAAAGTGATATTAACGAAACTAATTGTAGACAATATTTTTGTTTTGAAAAGTAATAGTTAAATATCAAATCCACGATAAACGGCCGTCGCGTGTGACGCTAGACGCACATACACACAAACTCCGGTAAGCTGGAACCGTGCGTTTTGCAAAAGACTGCTCATCGGGTCGCGTTGACGAGCCAGTATGAGTCTTCGTGTAGAGCCAGTATGAGTCCTCGTGTAGAGCCAGTTTGCGCCGGCAGATCCAAGCAGTGCGCGGAGACAGCGCTACTGGACCCGGAGCTGATGCGTCGCGGCGTGCAGTTCTACTCGTCGGTGTGCTCGCTGCTGGCGCGCCGCCTGCAGGCCGCCGCCGCCGGCACAGAGGACGCGCCCGCGAGAGCCTTCCGCGCGCTGCCTGAGTGGTACGTCGAGGACATCGCCGAGTTTATGCTCTTCGCCGTGCAGTGAGTACACGCCCTTATGACGGACGGACCGGTAGGGAGTTTTTTTGAGAGCATATACTTTTACCATATCATCGCCGGATATGTAAATATATATCTATATAAATGCCTCTGCTACATATATGTAACTTTACAATGGATAATTTAAATTTATTATGAATGAAATTGATTCTGCGCAGCAAGGTGTTTGTAAGTTAATCACAAAACAACTCCAGTAAAATGAAGGTATTGGCTACAAAATTCTTCAAATTTATCAGAAATGATAATAATATAAATTTTTCATAATTCAGATAGGAATTCCCGTACGATCGAATTATTCAACTGTACTAATGATCTAAATGTCTATTATAGATATGTCCCCCAAATTGTGGCGTACCACATAGAAGACCCTATCGTGACGTGGCTGCTCAGCGCCATTTGCAACTCTCATCTGATCAAAAATCCATACTTGGTCGCCAAGATCGTGGAGGTGTTATTCGTGATCAACCTGTCCCCCCCCATGAAGTTTAAAAACGTATACGAAAAGTTCATGGACCACCCCATGTCCCAGACCGCTCTTCCAAGTGCCCTGATGAAATTCTATACAGATATAGAGACGACCGGTCAGAGCACGGAGTTCTATGATAAGTTTACTATTAGGTTCCACATTAGTATTTTACTCAAAGGAATGTGGAAGAGACCGATTCATAAACAGGTATATCAATAATTTTTCATAATAGATTTTTATTTCAAATTGATTCCTATATACTACTATTTATTATTTCCAGGCTATTGTTAAAGAATCTCGTTCCGGTCGACAGTTTGTCAAATTTATTAATATGCTTATGAATGACACCACTTTCTTGCTCGACGAATGTTTGACGGTAAGTTAATATTGTATAACATACCTGAAAATGTATCCTTATTACAAATTTAAAATGTTACTCTTAACTCTGTAAAACTAAAATTCAACACTTTCCAGTACCTAAAACGCATCCACGAAGCCCAAGAGGAGGAGGCGGAAGGCTCGAGTACTAGCGGCGGCTCAAGTGAGGCTCGAGCTCGAGCACTCGCGCAGGACGAGCGCCAGTGCCGCTCCTACCTCACCCTGGCTCGAGAAACCGTGGACATGCTCGAGTACCTTACCGTGGACATCAAGGAGCCCTTCCTTCGCGCCGAGTTGGTAGACCGCCTCGCATCCATGCTCAACTTTAATCTGCAACAACTCTGCGGGCCCAAATGCAATAATCTAAAGGTAGCGTTAAAGTAATATTTATTACTTAAAAGTTTGATTTATTAGAACATATCTATTTTAACATAAATATTTACTCGATAATAAGTGTAATATTGTGTTTAGGTCCGCCAGCCGGAAAATTACGGCTGGGAGCCCCGACGGCTGCTAAGCCAGCTCGTAGACATCTACTTGCACCTCGACTCGCCGCAGTTCCACGCAGCGCTCGCCGCTGACGAGGTGCGAGCTCGCACACACGCACAAACTCACATACGCACACACTCACACACACACACACACACACACACACACACACACACACAAAACAGGGACACATCACATAAAATTACCTATTATTTATTAAAGCCTCGCAAAATTTCAAAAAAAGGATATTACGTATTTTTTTTCATTTATACTAAAGAGATGTCGATCTTGTAGGTGTGTATTGGGGTGCTTTTTGCTAAACGTTGACCTACGATGTTTAGTTTATATTGCAGTAGATGAATTAGAAAATCATTATATCTGTCGTATACATATGTGTAGTATATTAATTAGTAAACTTTAAGCAATTACACTTTTCCTAAATACCTTAACTCACAAGAATTGTATCGGCAGAGGTCATTCCGCAAGGAGCTGTTCGACGAGGCGGCGGTGCGTCTCGCCAAGTCCTACATCAAAACCCCTTCAGAAATAGAGCGCTTCAGGACGCTCGCAGATAACGCATATCAAATTGCAGGTGGGTTATCTAGCATTCCTGTATTGCAATTGTTTTTTTTTTCTTTTTAAACTTGATTATATAGTGTTAAAGGTATTAAATTATAATTATTATTAATTTATAATAATTATATTTCAGTATCAAACCAACAAAGAAGTGACGAATTTGCGGACGCTCCCGAAGAATTCAGAGATCCTCTTATGGATACTCTCATGACAGATCCCGTGACATTACCCTCTGGAAAGGTAGCTTAAACATACAATATTTCTACGGAAAAAAGAACACCTTACTCTATAATCTTCCATAAAAATGTATAGGGAAAATTTTTATATTCGGTTTTTTACCACTAGGTAATGGACCGTTCGGTGATCTTACGCCACTTGTTAAACAGTGCTACCGATCCGTTTAACAGACAACCGCTCACAGAGGACCAGTTGCGCCCAGGTAACAAATATTCACCAAAATACATGATTTATGTTTATTGTAAGCATTTAAGTATTTTTTAATATTCATAAAAAAAACATTATTCCAGCAACGGAACTCAAAGAAAGAATATATCAATGGCAGCGTGATAAGAAAGGATCGACGTCGTAAGGCGTTTGAAGCCAATACTAAGTCTGATGTTTATAATGTATGACATATATAAAGACTATGCTGGATATTTCCAGCAAGCAAAGGACTATTGTCCACATGGATGAGAGACTATATAAGTATGTAGCGAGCTCGAAGCAAGTTACTCAGTATGCTGCGCTAATTAGTTCAATTGTTTGATTGTTCACGTAAGAAATTATCAACTTTTATTCTCCAAAGCAAAATGGATAAATTCCACTTTTATCTATATTCGATAAGTTTATTTATTCTTTTGGCAACACAAGTACACCACTTTTAATTGATACTTTTTATAGGAATCACATAAAAGATTGTTAAATATGATATAAAACTAACTAATTTCATAAACTTCATAGATAACATAAAAAAATAATACCTATACATAAAAATAATGTAATATTTTTTTAAACTAAAACATTATAGAGGCCTAAAATGTACCACCAAAATTTCGTTTTAGATAAAACTTTCGTCCAAACTGCCTTTATGACTGTGTGCAATGAAATGGAACTACCATTGTATGTGCAAATATGACAATGACATATTTCCTTAAAATTAAAGCATGTTTTAAATATATCAACCATTAAATACGATATATTATGAAATTTCACAAGTAGGTATTTTATATAATATTAAAGAATTTGTATGTGTAAAAAAAATTAGTTGTATGAATTATTTTATGGACTAACTGTGAGCAGATACATACATACTTGTATTGTGAAGTGCCCAAGAATTTATCAGTGTTTGTGTCTAGCATAAATTTAAACTATGAACACCGTGATTGCATTAACATACTAAAATGTTATCCTTATAATGTTTATAGGAGCTTAATTCATAATGAAAATATTATTGTTTATACTATTTTTATCATTACATTTAGTTATGAGGGTAGTAGCATAAAATCATATGTTTAACAATTTAATGTCAAGGTCAAAAGGTCATTTGTATAAATGAGAAATTAATCTTAGAGGTTTAATTATTTATAACCTGGGCCCCTTTTTATTTACATACATAAACCAACCAGGACCTACATACATATTGTTTGATTCTAGTCTCTGTAAACACAAACACTCAGATAACTTCTTGCATTCTTTACCTTAAACTAGAATTTTGTTAGCTGTTATTTTATATTTTCTTTAATATTGTCTAATATCAACAATGTGATTTTGTTCCTTTATTGATAGTTTCGATATAATATTTTAGGATATATGACACTAATAATCATACTGCATTTCAATAACCGTAATCTAATCAAGTAAGTAATAGTTATGTTAGATGATTGGTTTTACGTGTTTAAAAGTATATTGAAGCCAATTATTTTGCGCAATATTTTCTAAATAATACAGGATTAGGAATACTTTTTAAAGTAATGCAATTTCTCTCCTGTCACTGCCAAGTTTATCAATTTAGTAATATAGAACAGCATTCCTAAATTATATACTTCTTAAAAATTAAATGGTCTCATTGTACTATAATTTAACTCATATTTATCTTATATATTATAAAGATAAAAATTGTATTATAGACTTATGTTGATGTCAATAAAATATGAAACATTTATCCAAGGTTTTTTTTAATCTAGTTAATAAAAGAAGATCTGGTTAAATATTATAAACTATTTATTTCTCTTAACATTTAAAGTATATAATATATTTATTGTCAAATATACATTAACAATTGCAATGACTTGATTCATGTAAAACAAAGTATAAATAAAATTATAAGAGGCTGATGTTGTAAAGAATACATTTAAGAATAAATTGAAGATGCCAAATAAATATTGAGGTAGCATACAATGAGATTTCTACAAGAGGAGACAGTATGTGTTAGTTGTTAAAATACAATACACCCAGAAGTTTAAGTTTGCCGCATGTGGCAAACTACTTACCATAAGTATAAAAGCAAGAAGCTAAGATTAGTTATCAATAACCTTCATCAACTGAGTTCAATATATTTTATACATGTTACAGCCTCATGGGTATCATTACCATTATGATATGTTCATATATTAGGGATAACATTTAATATATACAGAACAGCACAAAATCATAACAAAAACACATTCAGATTTATTAATATAGAAAACAAGTAAAGTAACTGCCATTTTTCTATTCTAATGTCAATCACAACTATCAATGTCTTTGTATAAAATAATATTTGATTATATATTTTGAGCATTACAATCACCGCTTACAAATTGTGACCACATATACACTTTAATAGATAAAAAATGCAAGCTCATCAAATTTACAAAGTGTCTAAGCTTTTTAAGTACATTTATAACCACATGTTTCTCAATATTAACTTAAAAGAAATGGTAGTTTATTAGCAAATAAACAGGATATCATGTAAAGCATGCCAAAATAAAAATTAAGTCTAGCAGTTTGTCTTGGAACATATTGCATAGTTTCCGGCTTCCTGAACCTCCTTTCTATTTCAAATGCTCGTGGCAAAGTAAGCATTGGAAGTAAAAACCACAGAGAGCAACGTACTGATGCCACCACAAACATTATATATGGAGTAAATAGCAAAAATGCAAATAGTAGATGTGAGGCTGTCCTTCCAATTAAAATAGCCAGAGTAACAATTTCTGCCTTGCTATCAGCTTCCAAATCTCTAGTGTTATTGCTGTGTAAAATAGCCTCAGTGTTCAAAGCCAAAGGTATTGCATAGTATATAATAGGCCAATCCACTCTTCCAGTTTGTGCAAGGAAAGCAAACACTACTGACACAGGTCCAAATATAACTAGAACCATGATGTCACCAAGAGCTATATACTTCAAGCCAATTCCGCCAGTATATAAAAAAGATGATGATAGGCCTCCAAAGTATACCAGAGCCAAATGTTCCATTCTAGCAGGAGACAGAGCCACTAATAGAACAAAGGATGCACATCCAGCCATGTATAGTATAGCTCCCAAAGATACAACTTCATCTTTACTTAATAGATGATCAACTAATGTTCTGTCATCCGATTTACGGTTATCTATTCCCTTTACAAAATCAAAATAGGTATTAACGACATTTCCAGCACCATGTACGGGAATAACCGTGCACAAGGTGATTAGTAAGGTGACCCAATTAAAACCACTTTCTCCAGGTAAGCGGTAGGCCAATGCAGCTCCCAGGAGCGTCGGTAAAAGACTTCCACTAAGAGACCACGGTCGAAGTGCCAACACATAAGTACGTACTTTCATCAACGGATTTCGTGTCGGTGAACTTTTATTAGTAGGCGGTTGCAAAAGGTTCCCTTCGGCGTTTTGTATATCCACATCATCAGCTTTTTTTGTATTTGCCATTTTATTATTTACCAAAGTTAGAAAAAACCTAACCTCTGATAAGAATTTAGGCTTAAATTTGTTTTCCACTTTAAATAATACTAAGATTCATACTGAATAAAAAGTTCTAAAGTAATGCATCAAAACAATATCATTAATTAAAATAAGAATTTTATAAATCAAATTAGAACAGTTGCATATATAAAATAAACACTAACACCAAAACCTAATTTATCTCTATATTGGTGACATGTGTCACACGTCAAAAAAATATTCTGTCATAAATCAATTATGAGGATAGGGCGTAGAGATAGCATATTATGATACTACTAAGAACTATGTACCAAACGTTGTTTATATAAAAAAATAACAAAATGAATCAGCTTACTTTATAAAAATGGTATCTAAAATTAAACATATATATTTACTTTTAAAGCTTATCAACTTAAGGTAATTAAGTTTAAGGGCTTATTAAACATTTATATAAAAACGAATCAATCAGTGGTTTCAAAAGTATTATTTACTTTAATCTAACTAGATTGATATGAACAATACATACGTCTAATTATATTTTATATACTATACTTATTAGTCTATGATTCCAATAAAATCTATGTGAAAAGTTTAGTTTTTTAATATCTTACTCTGTGTATTTTTCTTTTACTGACAATTTCAATTGTCAAAAGTGAAATGACAAATAAATAAGAAATAAAAACGTGAAATAAATATATATATACGCCATTCTGAAGTCTAAACAGAAAATCTAAATATTAACAGAAGGAAACTTATTTATTTTTTTATGTAGAAGGAGAATAAGGTAGGTGTGTATGTTTCATACATAATTAATTAACTTACATCGTTGTTATAGTAAAGGTTACAGTGTGCTTTATTTACATTCCTTGAGAATGAGGTAGCTCGTTGAAATTCAAAACACATATTTGTTTTATAACAATCCTTACTTTTCGTTATTGAAACATTAAATATCAAGTTTTGTATTAAATAATAACCATCTTTATTTTTCGTTATGAAAACATAATTACCAATAGATTATCTCACCAAATAATTACTTAGTTATTATGGAATATGTTAAGTTGCCCTTCTATCACATTGAAATTAAAACTAGTTAGGATAGCCAAATAATTATATGAATGACATTATTTAATTTTTTTCAATCAAGAAACGATATATCCATATTTCATAAAATATGTATTCATTATATTTTATTTATACATTCATTTGTAGTATTTTTAGTATTTTAGATATATGTATATTATTGTAAAAAAAATCTTTATATAGCACTTATCACAGCTATAGCGGCCCCTCTTGCTGCATCTCCTCCAGATGTAAACTCTAGAGGTAAACTGTAATAATGTTCAACTGCTCTTTGTAAAACAGCATTTCTAGATAATCCAGAGCCATTACCAACTATCCTTTTAATGTTTGCATCCAATAGAATTTTCTTTGGCATCATATAATGCAAATTATCAATAATGCTATCACATAGAGATCTGAACACATGACCGAGTTGTATATTTGAGAGATCTATATTTTCAACAACAGCCTTAGCTGTTGGTGCATGCCTTTCTCCTAACAGAAGTGGACTTATTTTCATATTAGTTCCAGCTGGAGCATCTAGACCAACAGTTATTAGCTTTTCCCATAATTTAGATTGTGGTATTGGAAACCCACACTCAAGCATCCATTGCTGGAGCATTTTAACAAAAGTAGCCAAGACATTTCCTCCATTTAATGATGCGGCAACAACTAAATATGTATTGTTAAAATATGGCAGGTGTTCAATAGTCTTACATCCCAAATCATTAATTTGGTCAACAACAATAGCAAGTTGAGCTGAGGTAGATATGTTTAAAACTGCATCTTGTTTATTTTCAAGTGTGGCAAGAATTGAACATTGAAGGTCACCCATAGCTGCACCCACTGGTGTGCCCTCAGGAATACCATTCCATGAGCTGCTTAATGTGCCTGCTATTTCTCCACTTTTTATAACTTTTGGCAGTAGGTCAACAGGGAAATTAATGGACTTTAATATATCAATATTCCATTCATTCATCTCTGTGTTGAAGTAGCCCCAACTAGCAGCGTTTTGGTCTGATGTGATTGGGATTTCAAGATCACATAGCATAGCCACCACAAAATCTTGAACAGTAGAGGAATATTTAAAATTCCTTAACTTTTCAGGTTTGTATTTAAGCATCCATAAAAGAGTAGCACAGCCATAGCCAGAATAACATTGGAGATGCGAATCTGGTTTGGGCAAAGTTTCCAAAAATTCTGGTTTACATCTTGTATCTTGCCATGTGTATAATGCTGACATGTTTTCTCTGATACCTTCAAACCGAATAACAATACCTTCTTTTTCAACCTTTTCCCAAGCCCTGAAAATTAAATATAGAATTATTGTAGCTTAATAATAATAAATAAGAAATATTTATTAGTCACTTACCCATTTTTCCACAACACAACGCCGTGCATTTGACCGCAAACACCAATTTTCTTAACATGCCGCAGAACATCTCTCGGTAATCGCGAGACACAATAATGAACAGCAGATACTATTTTGGGAACATCCTGCTTGTTTCCTTCGATGCCTTGATCACTGGGAATGTTAGCAGCCGTATCCTTATTTTGCTTAGCTATAAGTTCCTTTGTATCGGGGTCGTAAACACAAACCTTTACTGATGTTGTACCAATATCCATTCCCAAAATATACCGTTTGTCCGACATGTTTCACTACAAAAAGTTGAGATTATTTATAAATAATAACTTTTAACTCGAGCGGAGAGCTGACTAGCGCGTTAAGATTTGTCAATGATTGCGGCAATTGCGGTGCAATAAGAGTGAAGTGGGAGGTAGGGGTTAAGAGAGCCGTTCACGGCGGCAATACGCCCTCGTCGCTACGCAGTCGGCTGTCGAGTTACGTAACAGTAGCTGTCGTGTAAAATGCTTGTATTTCATATCTCGTCGAGTAGCCGATATATTTATCGCATGTTTTTAGTGACTTGTTTGTGATGTTAAAGTCAATCGAACACTAATTGACTTTATAGTTCTTGATAAAGCACGATAATTAATTAAGATATATTAATAAATTCTAGCCAAGTGTCTGAAACAGTGTATGATGTAAATTACCAATTATGCTTGTAACGAAACCATCAAATTACAAATAACTTTTTACTCTGAAATGTATTTTATTTTCACGGGAGACTAATGTAAATTAGATTTACAGTACAACAAAATTACTGAATGTTTTATCATTATTTCTGTTTTGACTTCTTATCTAAGCCTTCGAGATATTGAACAGCATCAACATAATTAAGTTTAAATGAACATAAATGGCTTATTATTTAGCCTCGGAAAATAAACAAGAAACAGCTGATAACAGTTAGTACCGGATAAGAAGTGTAGATCGATGTCTTATTTAATAAATAAATTACTTTTAAATTAAATATGTAATAACCATGGCGGCTTTACTTTATATTTATTTATCAACAACTCGTAAGTTACTATCATTTATCAATCAGCATGTGATTATAGTTGGTGCATTTGTCAGTTATCTGTCTGTTGATTTGAACTTTTAGTTGAGATCATATAACATATTTACACGATACTTAGTATTATCTTTATAAAGACGATGATATAGCCATTCTATTATTATTATTATTACCAAAGGTTGGTCTATGATAAAACTATCAATAGGATTATAGACTCAGGGAGCTCGAGCAAAACGTGTTGCCTGTATAAGGCATTTGTTTTCTATCATTTCGCAACGGATATATTTTAAAAGCTCATTAATATAAAATCTAAAATTTTATAATGCATAGTAACTTTTTTTTAATAATGTAAATTTTTTATTATTTTGTAACTTAGATATTAAATCCCTTTAATAAATATAGCATCATATGTGATATAAATGGCTTACAAAGTACGGTACAACACGACAGTTTTTAGGGCGAAGAGAACGCTTTGCAAGAAGTCACAGATTCGAGTCCTGCTAGTGTAAACGAATTCCCCGTTTTATATTAATTATTTAAAAAAAGGGACAAAAAATATGCCTACTATTTTTGCCAATGCCTTTTCATCTTTTTAACAATAAAATTTTAAGCCTACCTTCTAAAGAATCTATTCTAACAGGCTTTATTCTTTTCAATTTAATGCATAAGAAAAATATCAAATTAGAATCTAAACAGTTTCAAGATCTAAAAGTTATTTACCACAAACCTGAGAGGAGAAAACGGAAAATCTAGGTCATTTGGAAGTATTCTTAGAAAAGCCAAGGTCCCATCATACAATAAAAAAGAAATGAGAGAAAATATATTTAGCGTTAAATAAAACCAAATCGCTTAGATTTTTTAATACGTCGAAAGTTTTATAGTTGTATTATAAACAGTGGATGTTTTAGATATTGTTGACCCTATGTTGTTCTCACTATCTTAAAACTTGAATCACAATAACTAATTTGGAAAAAATATACCCAAAAAAATACTATTTCCCATTTGTCCTTTTAAAACTATTTCAATAGACACGTTCGTATTATGAATATTGATATTAATTATTTTTTTAACTTGCAGCGTCATGGGCAAACGATCAAAGAATAGTAAGAAGGAGGATGAAAATATTAAAATAAAAGAGAAGAAATCGAAAAAAAAACAAACGGAACTGGAATTTCTTGAGGAAAACAAGGATACCGAAACGATAACAGTTTCTGTTTCAGAGGATGATGAAACTCCAATAATGACAAAAATAGAAGATAAATGCATTACAAAAAAGATAAGTAAGAGAAAACATAATAAATCATTAATTCACGATAACACATCAAATAAAAAGAATATATTTGATGATAACGCTGAAGAAAGCATATCAATTTTAGTCGGTAATGACAATTCAATAGTGTCAAAAAATGAAGATAAACGTGCAACAAAAAAGAAAAGCAAAAGTAATAAATCCTTAACTCACGATAACACACAAAATAAAAAGATTATATTTGACGATAACGCTGAACCTCTCGAAGTGCCTAAAAATAAAAACAAGAAAGAAAACAAAAAAGGCATAGACCCAAAAGAAGATGAACCTACAGAAGAAGACATTGATAAATTTTGTGATGAAATCAATGAAGAAGATAATGTTGAATATGAAAACTGGGTTCAATTAATAGAAGCCAAATTAAGTTCGAATAAAAAGAAAACTTAAAAATTTTATTGTTTCTTTTTCGTCAAGATATACCTACCACAAACTTATGTATAACTCTGTCATTTAACATAAGATGGTTAGAATTGTATATTTAAGTAACTATGACTCTCATAGAGTTTTCGTTTTCGTTGGGTAAAAAAACAGGGCAGAGATAATTCTTAGTTGTAGTATCTAACCACCACTGTATTCGTACTTTCAGCTCCTATTGTAACTATACTACTAAATATACTATACTTGATAATGTTATTTCGAATTTCACTCAAATGTATTATGAGTACATAATAACGTACATGTTTCAAATATTACGTATATTGCTAATGAACTGTGACAATCGTGATCACGGGAAATTAATTTGTGATTTCTCTAACCGTTCCTTAGGTGCCAGATTTCCAGTTTAATATAAGCATACGTGTTTTATTACATTACTAAAAAGGAACGTATAGGTAGTAAAGTCGTTTTGGTTTTAAAGTCACAAAACAAGCTCGTATTCGGCGCACCCAGCTTTATTCGTCTAGGAGATCCAGTACCAGCTATCAAAGTGTACCTTTAGAACATTTTTTTTTGTTATTGAAAACTCAGCTCATTTTGCTTTTTTCATCGAGCAGTCATTATAGTGTTCAGCTAGTTTCAGTTCACAGTATTCATATTACTTATAAGATATATGTAATTATATCACATGTTTAATTTAGACATTATTATAATGTTAGACGCACTATACGTAAGTACTTGTGCGTAGTCTAGGTTTGAACATGTAGTGATTTGCTACTTGTCAGTTTTGAAAAACCATTCTTAAGCTGTAATTGTGGGTCAACACATTCCGCTTGTAGAGCATTAATTAGGCTAAGATTTCATTGCTCTTAAATGATTAGGGATAACCTAAACTGCATTTGGTTCAGTTTTTCAGAAGAAGATTTACTGAAAGCTTCTAAATCCTTCTAAACAAAGTGCAAAATAACTATTGTAACAGTATTCCTGAAGACTGAGTTAATTACATAAATAATTATTTTGTCAACATTGGATCGAATTTAAATCTTAAAACATCTAGAAACAATTTAACGGAGGCCAAACTTATTACTTGGAAAAATAGCTCAATCTCCTCATTCATTTTAATGGATACAAACATTCTGAGATTAAACGGATCTAATGAATATTAAAACAAATAGCCAAAAATGGGACTGTATACCTGCAAAGGTCTTGAAATTAACTAAAACCCATATTGTTCCAAAATATAAATTCTAGATTAGTAAATTATCTTGAAAAACACTTTTTACTTTCCGAAGCACAATTGGTTTTAGATCAGGAAAATCTACTGATGACGCTGTGAGTATGTTAACTAATTTTATATTTCATAAATTAAGTAATAATCAGAAATGTTTCACTATTTCTATGGACCTTGCCAAAACGTTTTGATACAGTGTCTCATCATAGTCCTATAACTAATTTTGAAAATATTGGTGTTAGAGACATGCAGTTAAAGACTATCTTACAAATGAATACAAAGAGTTAAGATCGATGAAATTATCAGTGAGGAATCACCTGTTCAATTTGGAGTACCACAAGGTAGAATATTAGTACCAACGCTATTCCTTGTTTGCTTTGGAAACGTCCGTTACGGATACTTTCCGGCTAAGAAGGTGATGATCGGGGGGGTTATATGGGACCACCTGGCAGCATAGAGAACGCTGCCATTTCTAGGGCTACCCACTAAAAACCAACGGTTGCCCTCATCGCTTTAATGGGACGCCACGAGATTGCTTGCGCATTCAACGTGACGCCCCGGCGGTACCCCCCCAAATGAGGGTGCCCTGAGCAACTTAGGGCACCCTCACGGCCTCCTTCGCCGCGGACTCCTTCGCGGCAATGACCTGCTTGCAGAAGGAGGCCATGGCGACCCAAACATCCTCGCTGTCGAGCATCTTTGGAATGACGCTCAACAGCTAGACACTGCTGCCGACTACGACCGCCAGTTCTTCTCGCTGGCGATCCCACGCCGCAGAACCCTCCAGGGTGTGACGAGCCGAGTCCTGCGGCTCGTCACAGTGGTGACAGCAGGGTGTAGCAACCTCTCTCCTTGCCACATTGTGCAGATACCCCCGAAATAACCCGAGCATTAGCTCGATGCCAGTACACTGCTGTGTGGACCTCCTGGAGCCTGGAGCTCTCAGAGGGACCACTTAGTATTAGTGTCACCGCAGTGAACGACACCGTACGGTACCCCCTGATCACCCTCACCGCGATTGTCGTAAGAGGACCTTAGAGTCACGGGTGAGGGCATTAGACCATATGGGGGTACCGTAAAGGGCTATGCTCCCTAAAGACGCCTGCGTACAACCACCGGTATGGAGCACCCGGCCCTCCGATGTTGGACAGAAGCCTACCTAAGGCCGCCGCGGCGGAAACGAGGTTTCGGGCCAACGAGGAGAAATGAGCCCTGAAACGCCACCTGCCGTCCAAGGTAAGACCCAGATATTTTATCTGAGCCTTAAACGTCACCTCCGAACCCTGGATGGAGATAGATGCCCGACGAGGGGAACCCCGGCGAGGGCCGTGGAACAGTAGAGCCTCAGTCTTTGAGACCGAATCTTTCTACAACTGTGCTGTCGTCTACGTACACATAGATACCGGGCTTCAACAGATCGTTAATGTTCAGCAAAAAAAGAGTTGCAGAAAGAACGGACCCCTGAGGCACTCCGGAATTTATTTTCAAGGTTCCGAGGAACTAATAAACTTATGACCCGGTGTAAACCGACCCGACATAAACTTATGACCCGGCGCCGAGTCTTGCTGGAAGGATCATACTTGGTTATTAAACATGGTGTTATTAAGGGGCTTAATTACCTTCTCAAAAATGGTATCTTGATACACGTGTGCCGATGTTTTGATACCTTTTTCACAAAAATATGGCTCAGTTACTCCTTCATAACTAACACACCACCAAACCATCATTGAAGTCAGATAATGCCCACGGTGCACTCTGTCCACTAATTAGGAAGCTTGCTTAGAGCTTTAAGTATAAATACGATCATTTTGTTTGTTAAACTGTTGCTCAATTGTAAAAAAAATCTCATCCGTAAACAAAATTTTTCTGTAACCTCCCTTTGCGTACCGCTTCAGTAGTTGTTTCGATTTCACCACCATATTCATCTTTAATTTATCAGTTAAGAAATGATCAGTGCGTCTCTTATAGGCTGCAAGTCCTTTTTTTTTTTTTTTAGTTTTTTAACGTCAGGAATCCTTATGGATACACACCTCCATCCAGGGGATGATGGAGGTGGTTATGTGAGACTCCTACTCACTAAACCTCCTGACGGTTGCCGCCGCCGTCATAATGGGACACCACGGGATCGCTTTCGCACTCACCGCGATGCTCCGACGTGATCCACGGAGAGGGCACCCCGCAACGAGGACCACCCATCCCTTCTTCGCAGTCTTGATAGATTGTGGAGGGATCCCCTTCCCCCCACCCAAGCCTGCTGCCTCTGAAGGGGGCAGAGACCCCCTTCTGGCCGGACTCGGTCTCAGGGAAACAGTTGTAAAACCCGACTCGACCATCATCGACCGTACCCAGCCCCACCGCGGTAGTCTCCCCGAGAGGATACCACCGGACAGGCCCCCTAGGAGAGCAGACTCTGGATACGACCCAGCGGGCTCAGCGGCTCTGGTCAAGCCGCGAGTCACCCGCCGGGCCGCACTAAAGCCCTCTCCAGGCAAAGGACTCAACGTCGAACCCGACAAGTCGGGAACCCACCACTCCCAGACTAACCATCGCCAAGCGCAACCGTGGTATCGCACTCGGCAACGATCAACCCAGGCAACGTCTCGGACCGTCTCTCCACCAAGCAATGTTCTGTCAATGCTTGGTAGAAAGAGGTCCAGACCCCTAAACGACGCAGACGCCCTCTCCCTCAGCAAGAAAGAGACCGCCGCGCACCTCCCTATACAGCCGCGGGACCACTCCACAGTCCACTCTGCTAATCAGAGAAGTACTAGAAGGAGGTACCAGTTTCATTTAATATTACTAGTCAAATGTCAATAAACAAAATACAGGTCAGCAGTAACAACCTTGTTTGAAAATTATAACGATAATACGGTTTTTTTCAAATACTTTTCGAAATTTAAAACTCCTAAACATTTTGTCCCCCTAAAAAAAGCCCGGAGTGCTTAATTTCCCCCTAAATTTAGGGGAAAAACCCCTAAGTTGGGTACACTGCGTGTTGGTGACATTGACAATCGATTTCATAGGTTATTATTATTGACAGTTGACATTTGATATTCTGAATATTTATTTGCTGTAAACACGTGAATTAATGTATGTGGATTTATGTTAACCAACAAATTTATTAACGTTTCTTTTATTTAGCTTTTAAAGTGTTTTTAAGATATAAATAAGTATAGTGTTACTGGATAACTATGACAAGATTTGCAAGAGCGAAAGGATCTAAGTCTTCTAACCTTAAAGCTCCAGAAGACAGTACACTATGGGAAGTAATGAAAGAACAAATGGAAAAAGCAAAACATGACGGACAGGAATCTAAAAAAAGAGAAGAGGTAATCATACGTAAATATTCACCACCAGGTTTCTGGTTATGATTTTGATATTGTAATTCAATTTTCAGAGTAGAGATAGAGAGAAGAGTCCTCACTTTACATTGTTCTTAACGTTTGTCATATTTTTATAGTATATATTTAATAAATGTTCATAATATTTTTTTTAGGCAGAGCAACAAAGAATACAAAATTACAATAATTTTCTTAAAGAACACAAAGTGCAAAAAAGAAAGGCAACATGGTGTGAGTTTCCTGAATCAAACAAGAAACCAAACTTAATTGAATCACAATCACAAAAGTCTAAGAAAAAAAAAAGTACTTCTACAAATACTGTAAAGAGTAGTGATGATAATGAACAAAATAATTTTGATGATAGTATTGTGGCAAATGGGAACAAACCAGTAAAAAATAAAAAAAATAAGCAAAATAAAAAGCTGGACCTACAAGAAAATAATGAGGCAGATAATAAAAATACACATGAAGAATCTGATAAAAGTAAAGCAACTACCAAACAAAAGAACAAAGACAAAAAGAAGAAAGCACCTGAAACACAAATCAATCATAACAATTCTAACAACAACACTGAAAAATTTACAAATAAACCGATAGATGGTAAGAAAATGAAATCTAAACATCAGAAAAGAGAACAGCCCGTAAGAAGAAAGCCTGTAGATGATAGAAGTTTCCAAATCATCCTCAATGGCAAAGAAGTTGAACTTATCAGATATGATGGGTTTCCAGTTATGAAGAAAGATGCTGAGAGACTTGAGGAATTGAAGAAGAGTATGATAAAAAAAGGTATACCTAAAAGTGAAGTGCAGAGGACAATGAAACTTGAACGGAGAAGGGCGGAGAAGGCATTAGCAAGAGTGAGAAGAGAAGTTTGTTACAATTGTAGGAAGGGGGGACATAATCTATCTGATTGTCCCGATCTGAAGTCACACATACCTGGGGTGGACTCTGCTGAAGGTGTCTGTTTTAAATGTGGCTCCACAGAGCATAGACAGTTTGAGTGCAAGGTGCAGAGAGATAAGGAATTCAGATTTGCTACTTGTTTCATTTGTAAAGAACCTGTAAGTATTATTTTTCAACTGTCTTTATTTTTAACTAATATCTATTATATTTTACTATTATAAACAAAACTATATAGGGTTATTTTTAATAAGTTGATTACCTCTAGCAGGTAGCCGCTCCACATCAATCCTAACAACATTTGTTCTACAACACAAAAATAAATTTTGATCCCTCTTCTACTTATTACTCTGTATTTTGAAAGAAGTACTTAAAATGTCAATGCTCGGGCGTTATACCACCGCTCAGAGTTAATGCCAGTTCAGAGACAACAAATAAATTTTGTATGGGAAAATTCAAATTTCAAAAACTATTTATTTTAAAGTCATATAACAAATGTGGTTGGGATTGATGTAAACAGGCTGCCAGCAAGAGGTGGTCATCTAATTATAAAGAACCCTGTATATATACTATAAATAATATAAATAAATAAATAATATTGTTTTATTTCAAGGATTCTTAAGACTAGATACATGGTGTATTTAAACTGTGTATTGCAATTAAATCTTTTCTGCCCGCCGGGCGGAAAATGAAGTTGCCGCTTTCCCCCTTCGTCGGACAGAAAAATAGCATACACACCATGGGAAGTAAAATAAGAAAGGCTCAGATCACATGTTAGTTGACCTCGGTTCCACCTCGGTCGACAATTACGTGTGATCTGGGACGTTTCTTATTTTTACTTCCTAGGTATGTAATATACTATTCATGGTCATCGCCTAATTGAAAATTATCTTATATTCTGAATAAATAATTTATTTTGTTACTGATACAATTTTTATTATCATATTCACACATCACATTTGTCCCAGTTTTATAATATATTTTTTTTATTTCAGGGTCACATAGCAAGACAGTGTCCAGATAATCCTAAGGGATTATATCCCAATGGTGGTGGCTGCAAGTTGTGTGGGGATGTCACCCATCTTAGAAAAGATTGTCATACAGTAAGTATCAAGTCTGTAATTATGGTTTTATGATATTGAAATAAATCCGTTAATTTGGTATAATCTATTGCAAAATAAATACAAGTGGAATGTATATGGTATTGTTTAAAATATAGCTAGTTTGAAATTTTAGTTTTTATTGAGAATTTTGGTCAGTAAACATATTTTACTAGTGTACTATATAGTAAAGAATTTCTGTTTTTTATTTTGTATATAAATATGTATAACAAAATTTTCAGATGAATGAAAAAAAGGAAAGTACTTCTATTAAATTACAAACACTAAGCAACAATAATATTGAGGATATAGACAATCAAATCAAAACAGTCTCAGGAGAAATCACTAAGAAGCCTAAGAAGATAAGATTCTAGTTACTTAATAATAAAGCTTAATACACAGAAGTATATTTTATTTATTAGATATATATATACTGCATTTTCAACCAATACAACAAAATATAATTTATTTTTATAAATCGCTGGATGAACTACTTTGCTGCAACAATCATATATATTTTTAACATGTAAATAACTTTATACTATATGAAAGTTAAACAAACTCAAAAGAAAATTAAACAAATATGAATATATTGTTTGTGTGCTTAATTTAAATTAATAATAAAATAATATTATTAAATTAAGCACTTGTATCTTATGTGTAATCTTTTAAACTCTATTTATGTGCCAAACATAATGGTTCTAAAACAAATAATGTACATAATATCTATTTATCTGGTTAATATATAAGTGCGATTGTTTGGATGGATGGATGTTTGTTACTCAATCACGCCAAAACTTCTTACCGGATTTCGATGAAACTTAGCAATATTGCACTTTATCACATAGGCTATAGAAATACTAACTCGTAGGCTATAGAATAGAATAACACATAGGCTATAGAATAGAATAGCACATAGTCTATAGAATAGAATAACACATAGGCTATAGAATAGAATAACACATAGGCTATAGAATAGAATAACACATAGGCTATAGAATAGAATAACACATAGGCTATAGAATAGAATAACACATAGGCTATAGAATAGAATAACACATAGGCTATAGAATAGAATAACACATAGGCTATAGAATAGAATAACACATAGGCTATAGAATAGAATAACACATAGGCTATAGAATAGAATAACACATAGGCTATAGAATAGAATAACACATAGGCTATAGAATAGAATAACACATAGGCTATAGAATAGAATAACACATAGGCTATAGAATAGAATAACACATAGGCTATAGAATAGAATAACACATAGGCTATAGAATAGAATAACACATAGGCTATATAATAGAATAACACATAGGCTATAGAATAGAATAACACATAGGCTATAGAATAGAATAACACATAGGCTATAGAAATCTAACTTTTGTGCGTGGTTTTTTCTGTGACATAACATACTTTGTGGCGCGATAAGTAATTGCCACGGTAGGTCCTGTTTTTCATCGGTTGGTTCGTTGAATTTTACATAATTATTTGTGGAAATCCTGCACTACTGTCTGCACGCGATGAGACTAGAAATCCAAAACGAATGGGTGACCATAAGAGATTTTTGTATTCCACTAGCTTTGCGTTGGCGCATCCTGCTTTATGATTGGTCTCCAGCATTATTAAAATTTTATCTAAATGCATTCAGAATGACTCTCCCAGATCAAAGTAATTTAGTAAGATGGGGCAAAGCCACCGAAAAGTCTTGCAATATCTGTGGGGAGGCAGTAGGAATCCCGAAACACCTATTAGTAGGGTGTAGGGTACTTCTAGATAAAGGTCAATACTCGCGTCGCCACGACAAGGTATTAGAAATTATACGGGAAGTGGTTAGTCTTGCAGTAGCAAAAGCGCGGAAGGGTATAACAACCACCAAACGATCTGTGGAGTTTGTAAAAGAATGCTACTCCAAAAAGTCAAAACCGAAGCCTTATTCTATTTTAGACGCGGCTCCTGATTGGACTCTCATGATGGACACGTATGAAAAACATTACAAAAAAAAATATATTAATAAAAAAAATATTATCCGGGCACATTCATATGCAGACTTCTTTTACTACTCGCGAATATACACACAGTTTAAGAAATACACACAAACTGACACTCATTACGCCAAGAACAGGGTATGGTAAAATAAACTTTTTATTTGATGGTTTTATAAGGTACAATAAACTACCAAATGATATTAAAATGAGTGAAAGCGTTTCTATATTTAAATCTAAATTAAAACAATATATACTTGAAATATAAGGTGTAAAAATAATTAATAACGTAAATTTATGAATATAAAAATCAATAATAATAATAATAAAAAAAAACCATTATAAACTAATAATACTCGTGTCCAAAAAGTTACAATTATAATTTACTTGATTGTTTATTGCTAACATTCCTTTTTTTTTGAGTCATTATCTTCCTAAATACATAAAGTCGAAATATTTGTTGCATTTTTTAATAAAATAGTTGTATATGTTATACTATGCTCATATCAAGTGAACTGTAGTTTTCTTGAGAAATAAAGTTCTTTAAACCTAAATCTAAATCCCTGGGGATGTTGGTGTTTCGTCATCCAGACCGGACTTATTAGTGTATTCTAAGCATCTAAGGTGCGTGATACTTGTGGAGCTCACTGTGCCCTGGGAAAGAAACATCTCCAGGGATCACACATTTAAGCTTAATATGTATTACGAACTGACCAACGAACTTTCCAGGAATAAATTTATAGTCAGCTTGTACGCGGTAGAAGTGGGAGCGAGAGGTATAACAGCAAAATCTCTATAACTTACAGACCTTGGCGTTTCTAGAACTAGCATCTGTTCCTTTCTAGAACGTATTTCAAAGGCGGCATTAGTAGGTTCGTTCCAAATTTGGTTAGGTAGGGAGAGGAGTGTAGACAGTGAAGGCGAGCGTGTTTCTGATCATAAAGGGGCTCCTTAAACCTACCCCTGGGTCGCAAGTCCCAAGCATTGTTTGCACTCCTCTCCTTGCAACCCGATGGGCCAGCCACCGGCACGGTGAATCCATGGAATGCTAAGAAGCTTCGTCTCTCTTATTACCCGAAGACTTTAGAATGAGTGTAAAGTTATTCAAAATTATGTTATTTTTATGTTCCCTGCTACAGTCTAAACGGATTAAAGGATTTCGACGTGTGAGGTATAGGTAGATACGTCAAAAATAATATTTTTTAGACTTACGTTTCTAGCCATAAAAATATTTTTTTACAGTCTACTTGGACGAAGTCACGGGCAACAGCTAATAAGTAATGAAGTACTGTCAAATCAAACAACAATGTTCATGTACATATTTCATCTTAGCACTAATTATTTAAAAGTTCTTTTGTTGAGAAACAGAAATATGAAAATGATATTATAGAACTTCAAGGGTGGCTTTTAACTGTTCCATGGACTGGAGCGCTATATGTCCCGTGATGCCTTCAGGACTAATAGGGTCCTCTCTACACAATATTCTTGCTGCATCAGATAAACATTGTAAAGATTCATGTAATCTTTCTTTTAATTTTTCATTTGTTATGATTCCAGCTTCAAAGTCTCTTCTAGCCAAGTACATCAGAGGCTTATGTAATTCGTATAACATCATACCTACCAATAAACGTTTATGTGAAATGACATACGCTTAATATATACTTTTTATAAAATAATAAAGAATAAAAGGACAGCAATTAAAGTTCGAAATGTTAAATATCTATAATATTAACAACAGTAGTCCGAACCTCTCATCCTACTATCCCCGGGTGTGATCACATCTAGTGTCTCGAGCACGTGTCGGCTACACTCCACCTTTCGTTCCAAAATACCCTGCTTCAGGTCGTTGACCCCGCGCCCATACAACTGTGACAGCGTGTGCTCCATACATAGCACAGTAGAGTGCCGCGGGTGTACTATTGATTTGTACTGGAATACATCTTTTCAATTATATTGTAATAGGGAACATGCAAAAAAATTTAAATGGTCTCAAATATTTTTTTTTCGATTACTTTTTATCATCTTATTATAATAAAATCATTTTTTTTTAATTTACTAATCATTTAAGGCCATAAAATAATTTATGAAAAGTGTAACTTTAGGGAGCGAAATTCAAAATTCCAAAACGCGCCACCATTGGTCGAAAGGAAATGTGACGTCATTTGACACACCATTCAATATATCGGCGTTTAAGTTCATACTGTGGTATCAGTGTGACTGAGAAAAATAAATAATTTAAACCTATATTTTCGTGCTTAAAGGTTTTTTTAAATGATACAATTGTTTAGGTAATCTTAAAAACATTTTCTAAATACTCAAACAACTCTAACAAAACAAATACCTACAAACTCTTTTTGAATAGCAGTTAGCATGCTACTACACAATACATTTTAAAATGTTTCTGCCTCTGAATCATTTTTCACTTCACTTGACTCAGATAAATAACTTGGTTGATAATCAGCAGATATAGAAGATATAAGATGCTATAGAAGTATTATCAGCTGTATTTTCAGTAAACAATTTTCTTTTTAAAACAGATAGTTTTACTTTTAAAACTGTTGTGTAACAATGTTGTCTGTTAAATGAGGAAATGGTGACAATGCTACATTTTGTTTTTCAGCAGGTATATTTACATTGACACCTTTACTTCCATACTTCGGTTTAATATTAACTTGCACAGCTTAGTCACTTGGTAATTTATCTTTAATATGCGAAAAGCAAGACTCTGCCTTATGATCATCACATTCAATAGGAGAAGTACTGAGTCTTGGCTGATTAATATCACAGACATTTGTATGGGCAGTACTAGGACTTACTACCTATATCACTTCTTTGTAAAGGTCACCAATTTTTTTAAACACTACTTTTGATAGCTAACTCTTAAAAGGCTTCATTAACCGATGTCAATCTTTGCCTTTTGACTATGCACATTCTCATTCTATTAGCTGTTGTTTTTGCCACAAAAATATATAAGGAACAACTCCTTTCTTCAAACTTAGATTACATCTTTCTCCTTGTTGTTTCGTTACACATATTATATTCAATACAATTTGCTGTATCTTCCTTAACCTGAAATAAATCGACAGACCATAAAAATTGCGTAAAACAAAAAAATATTACGGTTTTTATAGAAAGTTATACTGAAATTTGTAAGATAGGTTAGGTTAATTTTAAACTCAAATTTTCTAATGTTTAATACTTACTATAAATTTAAACTATTAGATTAAACTTATTATAAATAAAGTATACTTACGTTAAATTGATCTTCACAACAATATAAACACGATTTAGGACATATATTATCCCTTTTAATTACCATACATCATTGTTTTTGTATTTTCGCATCTCTTGGAATACAAAAAACACTTTGTCGGGTGTTTTTCTAATACTATTTTTGCACTCCGGTACTATACAATACTCGTAAGATGATTTTTATCTTCTTCCATGACTTGTAAAGCAATTAAAACTTAAAATATCTATGAAATTGCTAAAAAGTTCATAGTAAACATTCGCTGGATGTATCATTTGACGTCACGCAAAGCGCGCGCAAAATGGCGGTGTTTAAACGGGTCAAATTTACTCAATGTTTTAATTTTCACTTTGAAAAAAAACTAGAATCTTTTCAAGCCTATTAATATTTTTTTCTACGATATAGAGAGGTAAATGATTAATTTACGTCAAAAAAAAAATACGTGAATGTTCCCTATTGACATTAAACTTAGGTAAGGAAATAAGTAAGTTTCAGACTTTCCAATTAAAGACGGTATTGTTAACAAAAATGTACATATGTCGTGATCAAAATAAAACATATTTAAAATGTGATACCCAATAAATTAGAGAATAAATAAATTGTTTCAATTGGCTTGCTTAGTAGTAGTGGGTAAAACTCTGTAGTGTGCAGCTCAAAATCAGCACGAGCTCAAGCTCAAGCGCATCTATCAGATATAGCAATATAGGTAGCAGCTAACCTAACTCGCCTTGTTAATGGTAGCTTCCCTCAAATGCAGGGCACTGGGCCCAGACTCTAGGGCGTCCAGCTGTTCAAGCTCTGCCTGCAGCAAGTGTAGTAGCTCGCGGATACAACTGCTTGATGTTTTGAAGGTGCATTGTCTGTCTGAGCAATTCCATTGGGCATCGTTGTCTGGAAGGTCAAATTAAAAACATTTATTTACGCGGTCGAATTGTAGATGCTATGGCTGATCCGGCCCAGGGATGAGAACAGTATTCTATATGTAGCCTGGTATCTGCTTTATATAGACCCAATCGCCAGTCCAGCCTGAAGTTTTATCTCGTCCTATTGATCTCTCCCAATTTCATAGAGGCTAATTTGGATTTGCTCTCCAGGTATTAGTTTCGCAACTGACGGTCGTTCTATATGTCGAATCCTAGTATTACCGTTTCTTGGCGAGGTGCTTAGGGAAACACTCAAGAAGAGCCGTAATATGATAAATGGGAATTTTTTATCCACGCCTTTTCTCTTAAGAATCAGGGCCGTACCTAAAACTTAATACTTACCTAAAGGATTACTCGAAAGTATAACTCCATTGTCACACTTTCTGCACTTTAAAGTGCTCAAGTGTGTTCCCAGCTCTGTGGGGTCAGCACATCGCGAACACTCGCACTCAAAAAACTTGGATTCCTGCAAATGTTCGCGACGAACAATGGTAGGGGAGAAAACATGGGTGTAACTTAAGTGTAAAGGTTCTCCGGTCTTTATTGGTACAGCCGCTCGTATTTCAACCCTGTTAAATGAAGAGACGATTTTTTTGGAGACCATTGGGTCTTTTTTTTTTCATTACCACGCGTATTGACGCGTAGTAATGAAAAAATGTCTTAGTGATCTAATTGAAAAAGTAATAATAAATATAATATTCAAATAAAATTATTATAAATAATAACCTTATTCCTCGGTAGTTTCATGTACGTACCGATAGTCAGGTTGGAATATGCTATGCACGATGTTGGGCACGCAGCTGTGGGCGGCGATTGCGAGACGCGGGTAGATAGCGCGAATACTGAAACCACCGCGGGAGGGAATCTCAACTGCATTCACCTACATTTTAACAAATACAGTCATAGGCGTACGGAGGGGGAGCAAGGGGGGCAGCTGCCCCAACCTGGTCATGTTGTCAATTAAAATTCTTATTTTACATTACAATATAATATCAGTTAACTTTCCAAAAAGTACGGTCTCATAAAAATTAAAATATTTCAATGTTTAAATAGCATTTTGGGAAAATTATAGATGGTTTAGAAAAGATTTCTCAGGAAGGTTATTTGGGGACAAAAACGTGGCTGTTCAGTTGTTTTATTAGCTCTATGTATTATAGACAAATACAATTCTCTAGTAAAACTTGTCGACGACATCTTACAATCCAAAATCTGCATTAGAAGCGAGATTTGGCTAAGACAAATTACCAGCGTTAAAATATATCCTCTTTCATTGTTACACCATGCTCATATAATTAAAATTACAGATCCAAAATTACAAAAATATAATAAAGAAATCTGATTTGCCCTCCCCAAGCATAGAATCTGGAATCCCCACGAATACAGTCTATTCATAATAATCACCAATAGTAATAGAATAATGTGCACACTTGAACACAAAGAACCTAGTAGAAGAGGCAATGTTTTTGATGAATTCACTTGTCAATTCCAATTCCAGTCCAATCCATTTCTATCAGGCACTATAAGACTTTAAGGATAATATTAAGCTTACGAAAAAGAGTATTTTCTGTTTTACGAAATAAAATTTTGATAAGTCGTAAAGTTATTCTAAATTTAAGAATTATAGTTTAGTAGTTATTCACTCATGACTCTGATTGTGTTACTTATTATTATTATTATTATACCTGTGGTTATAGGCACTTCATCTGAGTTGCTTAAGATGGAATATTATCGAACATAATTTGAACATATAAGCAAGTACCTACCTAATAGCTAAAAGTTGCAACTACTACAATCATCGTAACTAGTTACTAGGTACGTAGTGATGAACTAGACTAATGTGGAGGGCACAGACTTAAAAAGCTAAGTTAAAAAATTTAATTAAAAATTAAAAAAAAACTCCGATACAAAAAGAAGTATAGTTAAAAGTTAATACTAAATTATTTTTTATGAAATAAACATATGTAGGTATCATAATTCACAGTCGTAAAGATTATTTTTTTACTAACTAAATGTTTAAACATTTTTAACCACCGACCCAAAAAGAAGGTTGTTACAAGTTTGACCTGTGTATCTGTGTGTCTGTCTGTGGCAACTTAGCAGTCAAACGCGTGGACGGATTTGTTTTTTTTAAACAAAAGCTTGGGTCCTCGAGATGGTTCTTAGCTATGTTTGGTGGAAATAGAAGCAGTCGTCTTCAAGATATGGAGCTTTTATTGGAGCTGGTGAAAGGTTCTAATGCAATATAGATAATAAAAACCTAAACAAGTGAAATAAGTGTATTCGTAGATTTATTTAGCACAACATAGAAAAAAAAATAATAATTGTCAAAAGCAGAAAAAATATATATTTAAATTTTAAAAAAACCCCAATACAAAAAGACGTCAAAAAATGATAAAATTAACATGATTATGTACTTATTGAAGTCGTTGCGTCGGGGGACCGCTAAATAAAGGAAGAAAATACAAATAAGTTACCAAGGCAAATAACAAAATATCAAATCGTATAGTCTAAGTCCTCATTAATTAGCTCCTATAACTCCATAAAATAGACACCATCGTCAACGTACTTGCAACGGTCCTCCGACGCAATAACTTCAATAAGTAGGTACCTACATAATAATGTTATTTCCATCCTTTTTAGAAGTCTTTTTGTATCGAGGGTTTTTTAAATTTTTTAATTTAATTTTCATACTTTATTATACGTCATATACCTACCTATTTGTATTTTATTTTTTGACATAAATATTTTTCTATGATAATGTGGCAACCTATTAGTCATAATTTCTATAATGTTTACCAAATACTTAAATGGTAAATTATTAGAGAAAATTTAGGCCAGGTACCTATCTACCTACCTAATATAAGTATTAACTAAGTATTGCTTTCAGTGTTTGCAACATCATGAAACAGATGTTTTAATAAGGTATATCTGCACAATGCGCTGTTATCGTAGCATAGTACGGATTTAACCCTCACTGCATTAGTAATTGTAACTAGTTTTTACTGAAAACATGACTGAACCACGTACCGACCGACGTACTAGCTTATACTGGTATTAATTATGTATCTAGTATAACTACCTAATAAAGCTGTCTGAAAATACAATTGTAATTTTTTTAGCTTTAGTCAGTCTGGCAACGACATTAGTGTATTACTTTTTTAGTTGAATACAATAAAGCTTTGCAAAAAAACCGGTAATTAACTAAACCTAAAACTTTTTAAGCAATATTTAATGCACGAATTGTATTTATTATACTAACTTTATTAATTATACTAGCTTTTGCCCGCGGCTTCGCACGCCTTAAATTCGTAGTAAAACAATCCCCACTTCCTTTTTTTGTATTGTCTTCTATATGACTTATATTAAGTGATACGATCAAAATTACGACATCGGCAGACATCGCTCACTGTCAAAAGTATATTTAAAGTTTTTAATAAGGATACAATATAAGATGCTGTAATTATTTTTATACCTACCTCTCTTGTTTTTCCTTAAAAGTCCATTTAAATACTTCTTAAACAGAGTACCTAATAACCATTCTAACCATATACGAGGTGTGATCAATATGTACGGTGAACGAATTTTTATACCGGCAATAGCTGATGCTACAGCCATATGTTGTAATTTGTTAAGTAGCGTGATCCGCTGAAACAGGCAGGGACAAGTTGTATCACGTTTGAACATGTCAGTCAGCTGTCAGAGCCGCTAGAGTGAGGTTGTGTTTATGGTGTCTGTCGCGCAACATGGATCGTCTTCATGCAGATCCGGACTTTATGGCAAAAATTGTGACTGGAGATGAGAGTTGGGTCTATGGCTATGACCCAGAGACCAAAATGCAGAACCAGTTCCCAATGGAAAACCAGTTCATCTCCTCGCCCTAAAAAGGCACGTCAGTCAAAATCAAACATCAAGGTTATGCTCATTGTTTTCTTCGATAGTGAGGGCATAGTGCGATCAGAGTTCGTTCCAAGAGGAACAACTGGAAACTCGGAATTTTATAAGGGCGTACTGCAACGCTTGCGAAACGACATACGAAGAAAGCGGCCAGAAAAATGGGCCAATGGCTTCCTTCTTCACCACGACAATGCGCCGTGTCACTCCTCGCTTCTCATTCGTGAGTTTTTGGCAGAAAAAAATGTTCCTGTGCTTAAAGGAAAACGTTTTGATACCATTGCTGACATTGAAAGGGCCACGACCGAGCAGCTGAAAGCCCTTCCAAAAGATGCCTTCCAGAAATGCATCCAGTCATGGAGTCAACGTTGGAATAAGTGCATTGCTAGCCAAGGAGAGTACTTTGAAGGAGATTAAATCAGATTCTATGTAAGCGTGATACTTTTTATAATATAACATTATTCACCGTATTTATTGATCACACCAGGTAGCACACTTACAGATTTTCATTGAACATAATCAAAATATTACCATGTAAACTTGAGGAATTCTGAGCTACACAATCGACGTAATTTTCACCATCAACTTGCAGGTCTAGTTTTATTAAAAAAAATATATTTTAAATGATAACCATTAAATTAGCTATTTGCATTTACAAAATTTTCAATACCAGAAGGTTCCATACCAGAGTGCGCCGGTAGACCGTACCGCCGCAAACGCGAAGACCCTATATTTCAAATCTGAAATATCTTCAAAAATATTCATTAAAATTACATGCTGTAAGGAGCTATATTGTTTCATATTAAATATAAAATGTATTTAAGTTACTTAATTAGATAAGGGTTAAAGCTACATTTCTTAAAATCACTTCGTAAATAACCTATTATTTTTCGTAAAAAGTAAAGGATAAATATTTGCTACTGTGGGTTATCCCTAAGAGATAAACATATACCATCGCGGATTTTCTTGTAGAACTTTTTAAGGTATACAATACTTAGAACATTATTTTGATCTATCTCGAGGAGTTCAACCAGCGCTTGCACTGTAAGCGCAAACAAAAGTGTTTGTTTACGACTTCGCATTAGAAATCTTGAAATTATCAGTGGTTCTCTGATATACTAAGCATCGTATAATACATATAAACCTTCCTCTTGCATCACTCTATCTATTAAAAAAAACTGCGTAGTTTTAAAGACACATACATACAGACATAGGGACAGACGCGAAAAGCGATTTTGCTTTATAGTATGTAACTTGCTGTGCCTGCGACTTCGTACGCGTACTTTTCGATTTTGATAAAAAGTACATACCCTTTGACTTACTAATGTATGTAAAAACTATAAACCTTTACACTGGTAAGAAGCAAGGGTACAACAGTAAGAGATTATTAACTTTTTTATTTGTTAACCGATTGTTAAACAAGAACAAAATATAAAGTGAATCCCATGACTATATATTCCCGAAAACTGCATCCAAATCGATTAATCGGTTTTTGAGATTAGCGTGCACAGACATACGGACATTCAGACAAACAAAATGAAATAAACATTGTTTTGGGTTCTCTTGCTTACATATAAAGGGGCACTGTATGAATTTTTGAAAATATTTTTTTTTCGTGTTGTGTACGCAAGTAAATGACAAACAGATAAACAGACAAAGATTTAAAAGATGCTGAAAATGGATTCTGTTAGTTATTACTTTTCATCCTGGTATATTTTTTAAATATTTTTAATGCACAAATACTACTCCTCCACAGATTTATTATATGTATAGAATAAGATTTTGATGGTACGTATTACGTCATTGACATAAATAGTCATAACTTTTTTATTTCTTAACCGATTTAGATGAAATAAACACTAAATGTTAAGTGAAGACTGTGATAATAAATTCCTGAAAACCGCATTCAAATTGGTTAAGCCGTTTCTGAGATTAGCGTGCACAAACATACAGACATACAGACAAACAGACAAACTGAAAAACCATTGTTTTGGGTTCTCTTGCTCTTATAAAGCCCCCCTATGAAGTTTTTTTTTTTTTTTGATCCATCTACAGGAACGGCTCAGTGACGATTTTATTATATGTATAGATTATGATATGTATAGATGCTAAATTTAACCAGACATGGTATCGATGTCAGTACACAATAGGTCAGTTGGCATCATGACGGGGACGTAATGCCAAAGGTCACTGATTTGAATCCTGTTCAATGAACTTTTCAACATATATTTTGAATATTATTTGAGATAGACATTGCAATCGCGATGGTAACAATTTATCTTACCTCTAAAATTCCACAAGCTTGTTCCACTTGTGTCTTTGAGAACCTGTCACCAAGTTTGCAGTGGCTTAATAAATAGTTCACTATGTTGACTTGGTCAGCTTGCCATGCAGGTCGCCTCTTGCGTTCTTCTCTGTGTGTTTCCATGACGTCTACTTCCGAGCTCCATCGTTCTGGTTCTCTCTCTTTGGCCAGTAACAATCTATTAAAATTTAGGCGGTAGTCAATATACTAAGCATAGATTTTTTTTTTGTAAATGCCATTATGTTAGAGACAAAGAAAAGATAAAGGGGGAAAAATAGATGACACTGAAAACTGAACAGTTGAACATTTGGAACCTAAGCTAAACACAAATACAGGGTCCAAGTGGTTGTCATTTTTTCGGGAGTGGGTGTCAAACGAGCAAACGATCAATCTGATGATAAGTGGTGCTGGGGTTATTGAGAAATTGAGAGTGTGAGAAAAAGAAACATGAAGACAGAGTCGGTGTTTGAGTTTTCAAATATTTTTGGTAGTTAAAATAATAACAAGATTCAAGAAATTATATAGTTGTACAAATATATTTTTATACGTACCTACCTATCGTAAACTAAAAATATGTTTAACAACTGTATAAACAAAGATACCCCACAATTACCAACAACAAAGTAAGACCATAACAACGGCAAAATACGAATTTTCAAAATACGAAACACATACCTAGTTATCTACTGTAGGTATACTCGCTACAAATAATATAAATTGACTAAAGCTTTGAAGTTTGTAAAATACTTTCTTATGTACTTAAAAAATACGGAGCGACAATTATAGAGATCGAGATATACTCGTAATTTACATACTAATACCATCTCGTAAACTAAAAATGATCAATTATTATATAAGAACATGTTAAGTAACTACATATATAATAAACTACAGTCTCGTAGGTACGATTGTAAAGTTTTCCGTTAATTGTTTACCTTTTGTACATTAAGTTTAGCACCTCCAACTAGCACCTTACCGGGGTCAAATTTGAAAATTCAAACAGTCAAAACCAGATTTCATTCAATTCAAAAGTTTTTAAGTGATACGCGTAAACAAGTAGGTAGGTACCAACTAAATTCGTAACTTTGAATGTTTTTTAAGGCTAATACCTACTAAGCTAAGGTTTTTCTATTCTATCATAAATGTACAGGATTTTCACAGCTTTTTCTTTCTTTATATATTGAATATACCTAATAAGTGATACAAACTTTTGTGATACAAGCAAGTGTACCTCAAAGGTGTTATGCAATCCAATTGCAATGCGCTGGCCGTCCAGTCCTCGACCTTCTGAAACTTAACTTTGACCTTTGAAAATACAGCACACTCCGGCTGATGAATAGGAGACTCCTCACATTGGGAGCTGCATATTGGCCAGCAGCACCTTGAGCACACACTGTTTTCAACCGGACAGTAACAGCCCAGACAAAGCGGAGGGGTATCTGAAATTATTTAAAGGGGAAGATATAATACAATACTTAATTGAAATGGTAAGCAATAACTATTAGGAGTTTTCAAGAATATGTCTTTCTCTACTTAATTACGTATAACCAAGAGACAAAATATTATAATCGGTTATGAACATAATATAAGCACATTTATTACGTACCTACCTTATTTACCTATTTGTGACCCGTGACTTCTTTTAGTGTTTTTAAAGTTAAATTTTGAAGTGTATGAATAATGTGGCAAAGTAAACTATGAAATGTGGCAAAAGTCCGAAACAAAATTATATGGTAGCGTAGAGGTGAAGAAAAAAAAAGGGGAAAATTTGATGTCGCCACAAGTATGTGTATCTAATATTGATACGTCTTGGAGAAAATTTTGAACATTTTTCCTAGTTTCTACAGACCAAAAAAAATAATTTTGTTGGGTGGCTAAATGATTCAACGTTCTATATATGTATATTTTTTTATTTTTGTAAAATTCAGTGAACCCAACGATTAAAAACGACGAGCTCCCGTGGCAATTACGTAATCGCTCTACAACTTATGTTATATCACAGATAATATCACTAGCAAAAGTTAAGATTTCTATAGCCTATGTGATATTCTGTTAAATAAGCAACAACATTGCCAAATTTTATCAAAATCCGTTTAGGAGTGATTGAGTAACAAACATCAATTCATTAAAACATCCAAATTTTCGCATATATAATATTAGTATAGATTTAATACAGTTCAATGTATCTTTATGTTTATATCTTACATTACATTATTGTAGGTTGGTTTTGCATAATTAATTGGTTATTAGTCTTCTACTAGACTATTCGCCCTTTTTGTCCTCAGATATGTTTACTTTGAGATATAGAATATAATAAATTATATTTCATAACTTGAATATGTTTCATAATTTAAACTTTGATTGATTTTGTGTCCCTATGGATAATTAAATTCATAAGACAAATGTATTTTTCGTAATTACCCTTATTATTTATTTGCTACTTTTTACATATACTTTCTTGTATTATTTTTTTTAGGAAAGTTCTGGACGATATATATATATATATATATATAGATGTAATATAAGTCAATGTTGATATTATACATAATAAAAACGTAGGTATATTCTCAGATTTACACGTTCATTGTGTTATAATCCGAGTAGATCAGATCTTTAACACTTGCCTGGTTTTGGTCCTATTGCCATGGGAAAATCTGTAAAAATTAGCTCTCCGCCGTCCAAATCCTTATTAGCGATCAAGTAACGACCAAATTTTTCATTTTTTTGAACATCATAATGGCAAATATCAGTCATTTTATATAAGTCTACTCTCTGAAGATTAGACGAAGATTGAATATGCCAGCGACGCTTAAAATAATTCGACCATTCGAGAAATGCCAGGCGAATATCCGACAAAGCTATAGCCGGGTAGATAGTTACTATTTACGTATGGAATAGGTGTGTGCGTACATTATGCGTATGTATGTGCGTGTATGAAGAGCTCCATAAAGCTGGTAAATCCAAATTAGAAGAACCAAAAAAATAGTAGAATAATTTAGTGCTATTTAATTTCTAATTAATTACCTCTATAATTATTAAAAAAATAATAGCGGTTAATAAATGAACTAGCAGTAAATTATTCTACGTTTTGTTTTCGGTTTTTATAGCGAATTTGCAATGGTTCAGCCAGCTTGATTTTAAAGTTGAACCGCTGTAATTGTTTAAAAAAAAGAGCAATTTTTTTTTATCATGGTAATTAATTAGCAAATAAATAGCACTAAATTGTTCTACTATTATTTTTTGGTTCTGCTAATTTGGGTTTGCCAGCTTTATGGAGCTTGTATAATGAGAAAACAAACATTTAAAAAATCACATTTATACTATGTAGTAAGAGTTTATTTATGATTCAATTATAGTCAATATCTTAAAGCGTTATCGAATCACAGTTAGTTTAGAAATACACTTAATGCTACAAAAAAATTAATACTATCTGTATTAGGGAATATTTTATCGCTATTACAAATAAACAGTACAATATATTATATACATATAACATGTTACATGTTGTTTATAATAATCGAATTATTATTGCAATATGATAAGCTTGACATGCAACTTTATTATCAGTAAATATATGTAGATGCATTCATAATACTCATAACATTACGTTATTGAATAGATCCTTTGATTTTAGCATTCTTAGCCGGATTATCTTAGTTCAAGACACGTTTATGTTCAGTGCAAAGCCTCATAGATTTACTGTTTTTTAAATTTTTAGTACGAATCTAGTCTCGTTCAGATGTGTTGATATAAATAATTTTTTTATAAATTAATTTATGTTTTAGTTATGTCAATTTCTAAAGACTTTCCAGGTCTGGATAGTGTTTTTAATATCAAAAATATTTTGCAATGCTTAAAATTGCCTTTAGTGAATGCAGCAGTTATCAGAGAAACAATTCCGTGTCTTCGTTCAGTAAGTATATTATGTTCAGTATTTTTATGTAATAGTTAAAAGTTATATATAGTTATATTATTTTGTACTCTCCTAAAATGTTATATAGTTGCAGTGATTCTAAATATATTTTTACTCTGAACTTTTAAAATCTCATAAAAAATAGATTGAAGCTTTTAAAGATAAAATATTATTTAGGATGGCTCAATGGGACAAATGGATATATGTCAAGATGAATATGGGGAAAGAATTGATTGCCCTGATGAACTAGATGACTTCAAAGAAAACGATGAAGAACAAAGTTTTAAGATTACCAAAACCCCTTATCAGGTAGATGATAATAATATTTCTTATTTTACTGTTTGTGAAACTTATTTTGATGGTACCTACTTGATAAATACAGATACATAACTGTATGAAAAATGGAATGATATCAAAGGGTTATATTTTTTTAAGTATTCCCGCCTAGAAATGGAAACATTCAAAAAAGTAACCATTGTCCATACAGTCATTATTCACTCATCATATATTTCTTATGTATATATATGTAAATATATATTATTTTTCTTAAAATATAAATGTAAATTATTATTATTTCAATTATAGAAAAATTCTGTAAACTGTTTGTTTTTATATTGACTCTACACTCTTTTTGCACTGTGGCCATTTCCACATCAATTTCACACCTTATAAAATTAGAGTTACTAAAAACACACAAATCTTACAAAAAAATATTCAAAAATGTAAAAAATAAAATAATATTTCTATGTATACTTTTTTTTTAAATATGATAAATTCACTTTGCCACAAATAAAAAGAGTAGCTACTATTATATCAATAGTGCTGTTTCCGGTTTAAGCACGCGCCCTCTTGCTGCAACTTTCGTAAATTAGAATTGTCTTGTGGTACGGTGCAGGAGGTGAATTTACTGCCAAGAATTCTCAGAATTCTACATATCTAGTTTCAATTTGTGATTAAATTTAAATCCACAGTGAGTATTATAAGAGCCAGTTTTATATTAGTGCTATTTCTAACCTTTCTGATATCATATTTTTGTTAATTTAAATGTAACCACAAGCCGGGAAGAATATCTACGTCATACACGTGATTTATTAATTATTTTTACTTGTAAAGTGTTTGTGGCTATCTATAAATATCACATTCAATGATATGAAAGTTTTACATTTCATCCATTACTTGTTATAATTAAAAATAACACTTTCCGTGTGATGAAGTAAATTCCTTCACATGTGATTTTAAGCTTCTGGAAACTATTCTAACATCTTTAGACTAAAGGTCAAGTTTACGGTTAACACACCGTTACCATTTGGGTTTGAATATTATTGTATAATTAGGATGTGAGTCAAGGATTTTGCATAATGTCGGTATTATAATCCTTGCATGTTATGTAACATCGTCTCTGAAGTGCTTGTAAATAGTATGATGTGAATTGGTTCAACCCTGACACAGCTGGCATATTTTTTTCGACTTGTACTCGTCAATAGTGATACAACCCACAATATGTTTCAAATATGAACCAAATATGTCACTAACAATGTCCTCTTCGTTTTTTATATCACAATAAAAGTTTAATGACCGATAATATAATCTTATTATTCATGGTATTACCATATCTGGCATTCTTTCTCTTCCTTTAGGTGTTACATCTCTAATATTTTCAAAAAATTATAATTTATACAGAAAATGGCACCTCCTCAATATGCTGATCTTGGAAAGAAGGCCAATGATGTCTTCTCCAAGGGCTATCATTTTGGAGTCTTTAAACTTGACCTGAAGACCAAGAGCGAATCTGGTGTTGAGTTCACCAGTGGCATCACCTCCAACCAGGAGAGTGGAAAGGTAAAAGAAATGCTATCACAATCATAACATGTTACATGTAACAATGTAACATAATAATTAGGTTAATGAAGTCCTATTTCAATATTTATCATTGTTGAAAATGTAACGGTGTCAACAGCCATTAAAGACTGCAGATTTATGATCTCAATAAGCATCAGTCTTTAATACATTTTATTATTTGTAGGTTTTTGGAAGCCTCTCCTCCAAATATGCAGTGAAGGACTATGGTCTGACATTCACAGAGAAGTGGAACACTGACAACACCCTTGCTACAGACATAACCATCCAGGACAAGATTGCAGCTGGACTTAAAGTGACACTTGAGGGCACATTTGCACCACAAACTGGGTAAATTGTGTAACTGTAAAAAGATTACATATATTGTTTTATGAAAAAGTTATAGGTTGTCTTTTTATTATTATGTTAGTTCTAAGGAAAGTTAATAAATAAAAATTAAATTATCAAAGTAGGTTAACTAACTACTAACTAAATTCTGTGCTGTTAACTTATAGAAGCAAGTCTGGAAAACTGAAGACCTCATTTGCTAATGATACTGTAGCCATCAACACTAACTTGGACCTCGACTTGGCTGGACCAATTGTAGATGTGGCAGCTGTGCTCAAGTACCAGGGCTGGTTGGCCGGAGCACACACCCAGTTTGATTCGCAAAAGGCTAAGTTTGCAAAGAACAACTTTGCTTTTGGCTACCAGACCAACGACTTTGCCCTTCACACTAATGTGTAAGTAGCTTTTTACTTCTTCTATAATGTCTTCAAGGTCTCAAGCATTCAATTTAAATTCAAGAAATTGTATAACTATTGATTTTATGTTACATAATGAGAGTTAGCTAAACTGTCATGCCAAGGGTATATTGTGGATATGGATAAATGACATTGCTATACAAGGGGTTGTAAATATTTTTTTTAAATAGATATCCAAGTTTCCAAAAAAGAATTAGTTCCTAAATGTGTAGAATGTTTTTTTTTGTATTGATCTATTTTACTTAAATTTTGATTACTTTCAGCGACAATGGCAAAGACTTTGGCGGTTCCATTTACCAGAAGGTATCCGACAAGTTGGATTGCGGTGTCAGCATGAAGTGGACATCGGGCTCGGCCGACACACTGTTCGGAGTGGGGGCTAAGTTCGCGCTCGACCAGGACGCATCGCTGCACGCCAAGATCAACAACAAGTCGCTCATCGGACTTGGCTACCAACAGAAACTCCGCGCCGGTAGATACCATATACCCATAATATATCTACCATATAACCTGAATTCATTAAAAAAATATGCCGTTCATTGTTGTCAGTTAATCTAATAATAGGCAAAAACCATAACATTTCATAGTTTGAAAATTCAGTGCTACATAATCGTGTTTTTTTTTCTCGTAAAAGAGATGGTAAGTTAATATTAGCTATTGTTATCTCATCATATTATGACATTTATAGCTCAACTCTCAGCACTACGCTATCTTTATCTTATGTACATACACTTAAACGTCGAATAAGAGTATGATTTATAATGTATTATATAATTTGTTCCAGGCGTGACTTTGACGCTCTCGGCCGCCATCGATGGACAGAACTTCAACGCCGGCGGACACAAAGTCGGCGTCGCCCTAGAACTCGAACCCTAGGCGTTTATTTAAGCCAACGGCTTTTAGACTTGTAGATAATTAAAACCATATTACTGTTATATAACTGACTTGTATGTAACGGAATCATTATAATATTTCTCGTCTGCTACTCAGTATTGTTGCGTGTAACGCTCCTCTCAAGTCTGGTCGGATCGCCGTCGAGTATCAAATATCGCGGCTTTCCGGTGTCTCTTTACATAATTTTAATTAAATATCCTATTTACAATCTGTATCATCTTGTAAATAAACACCTATGGTGTGTATCCTAATGATTGATTGCGAATAAAAATGAATAGTCTGTTGGAATCACCATACTTGTTTTTGTTACCTTTTACTATTTCCTAGTCCTTTGATCCTGTTTTATAAAAATATTACTAATTTATATTATTAAAACTTTATATATATTATTAAAATAAAGATTTTTAGATATGTTTATGACAAAGTTGTAATTATTTTTAATTAAAATGCCTATAACATTCGAAAAAAAAAATCTGGAAAATCTGAAATTCATCTTATTTTGTCTCTCAATATGACCACCCTGAATATTAAATTTTAAAATCAACTACTCAAGCTTAATAAAAAAAAACATGTTATTAATAATAATTAATAAATAATTTAGATCAATGTGTGTAATTTGTCCTGATATTATTATTATTATTAAATAGTGTTTGTGTATAAAAAACCTTATATGAGCATTATAAAATATGTTTAATATAGAGTAGCACAGCAAAAGTAATTATTGAATCATCTCTTCCTCCATGAGCTTGGCCATCCACTCTGGCTCGGCGGCCGCGATCTGTTCGATGAGCCCGTTCACTTGATAGCATAGGCTTTGGATCTGTTTGTCCCATTGTGGCAGAATTTCACGTGCTGTAAGAAAAATTGAGACGGTCTGTTGGTGTAACAGTTGGGGTTCGATTCCCACATGGGGCAGTTCTCTGTGTGATCCATCAACGTAAGCTATTTATAAGTTTGTAAAACCGCCCGCGATACAGGGATTACATAATCTCTAATGCAGGGTTATTTTTATGAGCATCAACTAATATACACCGATTGAATCTTTGAATTGTGTATTTCATTTTATTTTTTAATTTCATCAACACGTTTCCGATCCCTTATCCTAACAAAATCCTATGCCAAGGTCAAACCTCAAAGGCACACTCGGACGTTTTGGCGGTCCGGTAACTTTCAGGACGGCACTGCGTCGATCTCTTTTCCTCTCGTGGGATGAAAGGTAAGGCTATCGAAACCGGTAATACGAATAGTTCCATGAAAATAAATGCGAGTCTCACTCTCAAAGTGCACGACGGCGCTGATCTGGTCGATGTATCCGTTCATCCTGGCCTCGCTGATCATGTGCGAGGCGATGCGCTCGGCGCGCGGCGGCGGCGTCTCCAGCAGCGCGCCCAGCTCCTCGAACGTGATGTTGTTGTACAGCTTGCTGGCCGACAGCAGGTTGTGCTCGAACACCGCGCGGTCCAGGATCGTGGACCCGTCCGTCATCGTGGCCTGTGGGGGCAGCGAGCGCTCGTTTATTTCATCTCGGTCCGTCCGAGGACGATTTGAGAATGGAGCGAAATGCTTATAATTGAAAATATTCTAACATTAGTAATAATTTGATTGTTGCACGACAGCATTTTTTAATTTAATTTTTTAATAAATTACCCAGTTATAAGTTTACTACAAGTAACTCGGTTTACAGATAACTATAACATTTTAATTTAGTTCAACAGTCTAGAACTACTTACTTTTTGATGAGTCTGCATTAAAGCTTCAAACTCGTGCAGTTCCGAGCGGCGGATGATACGATCTAAATACATTTTCTCTAGTATGGAGTATGCTGGTAACTGTTGACAACGCTCGTCTTTAAACAATGTGGCTAACATTCGAGATCTTTGCTGTCCTGCAGATAATATTAAACTTTTTAATGGTTGCTTAATGTTATAACAAAAAAATATATATTTAAAATATTAATTAGCTGGAATATTTTTTAAAATATTTTGAGTTAATATTAACAATTGTTTTGACATAAAAAAAAATACCAGCTGAAGCAAGTACTGTGCAGATAAGTGCATTCCTGAGACATGTCATTCTCTCATCCTCGTGTATTATGTTACGATACGACAGCTCATTGTAACGTTGAGCTGCTTCTATGAATTTTCTAAAACATACAAATGGCCCATTATTTGTTCTTTTAATTTAATCTTTCATATCCAATATGATTATTGTTTTGTGCATAAAGTAGTAATGAATGAAAACAAATTAATTATTTAGTAAATAGAACCCACCTTCTATAATCTAAGACTCTAGCATAGCAGACTTTGTAATATATCTGTAATTGTTCATTGGTTGTCTCGGCTTGCAATAATGAGGCTCTATTCACAAAAGCTTCAGCTTGCACTGGGTCATCTACTTCTAGATAAAGCCGAGCTATCTTCAAATATGTTTCTAATTTGTAGTCAACTGTATATTGCCTGTGACATTAAGATATTTAGTGTTGTACTCAATAAGTTAAAAAACTCAAAGTCTAAGGAAAATAACACCACTTGAATGAATGATGATTTGCATTAAACCAATGGCACCTTGTCACTAGCATAAAATTTAAAAAAAAACCTACGAGTTAGGTACTATAAAAACTTTCCCAACTAATTCAATCTGAATTCTCATTGAATGTGTTTATTTTCCATGGGAAACCACTGAAACTTGTTTGTAATATAATTATTACAAAACAAAATTACAAGATAAATTTGATCAAAATTAAATAAAATATATAAAATCTCAATTGAGCAGTAATAAATCTAAACAAAAATTTTATGAATTGTACTAAATTAATTATAATACATCGTAATTTTGGCTCCTGTACATCTTAAGGTTGGCTGGAAGAGAATGTCTTTGTGGCATTAAGCTAGCCTTTTGTGCAGTAAAGAATTAAATAAATAAATAATAATAAATCATCATTAAGCCAAGTATTTGTAAGTTTGGCAAAACTTTTCCAATATCTATTTAGTTTGGTAATAAACATACTTCTGTCCAGTCTCTAATGGGATGCCAACAAGAACATTGGCTGCTTCTTTCCAATTTTGATTTCTCTCATAAATATCTGCTAAATGTTGTCTGATGCTGGCCACCTGAGTGTAAATAATAAATATTAGTTTATAGCACTTTTAAAATAGAAAGTTATTTTATTTCACCAAATAATGTTATAACCAGAAACAAACCTGTTCCTCAAAAGATATAACTCTTGGTTGAATAACATCTAGAGCAAAATGTGAAACTTCCTGTGAAACATTATCAGGCAAGAGGGCCAGGTGGGTGCTTACATCTGTGAGCAGTTGACGAGATATCACTAGACTTACATTCTCATTTACAACTGAAATAAATATATAGCTATGCTGTTAGTCGTTTTAACATGGAATTTGTAAATAAACAATATATCTTTACATTTTGCTAAATAATTAACTTAACCAAGCTTAAGAGAATTGAATATTTTATTATGCTTTCTTTACATACTTGCTTCTATAAATGCTTTCAGGCATTCTGCTAAGTCTCCCTCAGGGTTTTTCAATATTTCAAGTAACACATTGCGGTATCTGCAAGAAAAGTTTTATGTTAATAAATATACGTTAAGATGGATATTAGAAACGAATATTATTTACTTTTCAGCCTGATCTTTATGCAGTCCTCCCGAGTTTCTTAAGTCGCTTAGATATTGGCGTACACCTGCTAAATTTAGAGGCATTGTTTTTGAAAAATGGAATTGATCTTAACTTAAAATTTCGATAATATCTCTTTATTGTCGCTGTTTCAGAGTGCAGTTAGGAATCAAAACGAAAGGTGAAACAAAAACATTTCTATTCATACAATTTAACTTTAAAATATTTGACAATTAACAGTTGACAGTATATCGAACCCTGTGATTGACAGATTGTTTACTGTCACATTGACTAGATAACAAGATATTAGCGTCTGAATATTTTATATTTTTATTACAGAGAATTTTACATTTTATAAGATATTCTGCATTAGTTTAGTGTTAACATTAAGTAGCAACAGTTGTAAAAATTTTATTATTATGTTTAAACAAATCGATTTCATTAATATCACTAACATGAGGTTAGCATCCGATATAGCTTGAAAACAAAGTAAAAAAAATGCAATGGAGAATGAACATATCAAGAGAGGATATAGGCAGCGGAATAAGAAATTAAAACATTTGAATATAGAATATACATATTTAAATGTTCACATTTAATTGGCATTATTTAATTAAAATGTAACTTAAAAACATTTCTACTCTATATATAATATATAAATGACTTGAACTTAACGAATACATTTTCTAAACAATATGGACAAATTCTTTAATTTCCCAGACTGACTATACTGACCAATCAAATGTAATTGATGATTCAAAAGTGCGTGTAAATGCAGCTAATTAATTAAAGATAATTTGAATTTATAAATAATTAAATTAACTGTATATTATATAAACATTTGCAATAAGATTTGCAATGAGTATTAGTTTTTTGAGTGACATCTTCTTAATAAAAGGATCCGAAAGGAAGGATATAAACATTAATGTCATTTTATACTAATCAACTATATATAGACAATAAATTGGCCACACTTGAGGTGATTATAATATTAATTTTTTTTTGAATATCGCAAAATTGTTTTGTAACACAATGTATGTAATGAAATGTACTACATTTGTGTACACTTTCCTAATAACTCATATCTCAAAAGTATTTATAGATATCAGCGAATACAAAGTATTAGGCCTTACAGTGCATTTATTTTAATAAAAACCTTTGTCTTATTAAAGTAAACGTATAAACGTAATAATATTTTATTTTACTAAGCTAAGATACGTTCAAAGCTATATAACTTTAATAACTTTAAACGCATCTTATGTTCAGATTTTTTAATCTATATTTTTTTTCTTTAGGTTGGTTGCTACTTATTTTTGACAACTTTATGAAAATTAAAACAAGCGCCATAAGATTTTATGCAGTTTATTATTTTATTGTAATGTTATATTACTTGTAATCCTTTTATAATAAAGTTGATCGAAATGTATTTTACATAAAGTTATATAGTAAAATTGTGATTTTCAATGAAAGTATTTTTATACTCAAATAAAGGTATTTCTTGTTTGTGACAATTTGTTTTCAACCGTGGCGACTTGCGGGAGAGGCTGGGAATATTTGACATGTTAAAATGGCGGCCTCTTTCAAACTCAAAAATATGTTGATATTTATTGTTTTTTTGTGAAAAAGGTGTTCATCTAGGTCTATTTAGAATCTATTAAAGAAGGAAGATTAATCCTTTAAACATGGATCATAACTTGGACGACTCCCTAAACTTGGAAAGTGCTATGGGAGTAAGTCTCTAATATTTCTAAACAACATAGGATTTTTAAACCTTGCTATATATTTATATTTATTATATTGTACCACTACAACTTATCTAAACAAACCTCTAAGTTCAATCCAAAAAGTATATTAACTTGCAAATCTCTAACAACTTTATTTAACATTTCAAGTCTTATAAAATATTTTAAAATGTTATTATTAGGTAGATTTTGATCAATCTGAAGATGCAGTTGTTAGTCAAGCCAGTATAACTTTGATTCCAAGTGGCCATGAAAGCATTTCTATGGATTTTGAGCATGGTGAAGAACAGCCTATGCTTATGGATACAGGAAATGAAGAAATTATTGGTAATTATTATTTTAGAACTCTTAAATATTATTTGATTATTATTAAATACTCCTTAGTAAATAGTGGTATGCTAATATCTAGTATGTAACTTCACTATTTTTAATATTATAAAGTCAACATTTTAAATTTCCAAAAGAAAACTCTTCAAATTCTTAAGCTCAGGTTTTTCAATAGTTTTAGAACCTACTGTCTTTTATACTTCTAGGATTAATTAATTTAGTTGAAAACATCATAATGTAAATAAAGTCTTTTGTTAGTTGAAATGTAAAAAAAATTAAGACTGAAAAAAAATATTTAAGTTATATTTTTATATAGTTAAAACTCAAAAAAATGTATTGACGTCATTGTTATTTTAACTTTACCTAATGCATTACATATTATTATTGCTTTAGTTGAATAAACATTGAAAAATTACCCAAAAAAAAAATCGTTTTAAAGTTTTACATAATTAATATTTTGTTTTGATTTCTTTTGAGTACAATAAGAGTGTCCACATTTAGGTGCTTGATCTCACATTTTCAGTGTAGTGTTCTACATTACTATTACTTAACACTACAATTATTAATAAAATAGTTATATATTAATCTACATAATTGTTTTAAAGTTTGTACATTCATTTCAATGTTTAAATTTTTCTTAAATAAAAATGTTTGATAGTTATTTTTCACTTCCCTTGATGAATTTCTTTACTTGACTGGCATGTTAGATATAATTATTTTTCATGATATTTTTGTAAAATATAGTTATTTGATATTTATGAAATAAAATAAAATTATACCAACATTCTCTGCACAGACAATATAAAGACTACTACAAGAACCCATATTTTTAACTTTTGTTCGATTATTGTATTTATTTTAAGTTTCAGATTTTATGAGTGACCAATTTACTCTACAAGAGTATTCTGTACAAAGTGATCAAACTACAGAATTAACTACAACTGTGGAATCAAATGTAAGTATGAAAGTTTTTTTTATATATAATATGGTGTAAATTGTGTGCCACCTTGGAAATTTAACATCAACTTATCCTAAGTAATTCTCATTAAAATTTTAATAGTGATATATTAATTTTATAATTTGAAACAATATTATTGAAATTCAGTTTTATTAGAATTAATTGTTGATTATTTCAGCAACAACATATACTGACCTCACAGTCGGACACCATGGTGGACATACAATTCCAACCACAAATAGTTAGCACTTCCACTCTGCAAGATCCGTTAGAGACCAAGATTATTACTGTAAAGGTAACAAATATGTAATAAGTTGGCTGGTAATTTGTAATTAGTTTGCTACCTCTTGCAGGCAACCTCATTTGTTCTAAGACTTTTTACAAATCTTGATAAACAACACAATAAAAACGAAACAAAAAAATGATTACTCCCTCTTTTACTTATTACTCCATATTTTTTAAGAACAACTTAAAAGTTCAACGCCCAGGCGCCATACCTACGCTCAGAGTTAATGCTAGTTCAAAGCAACTATTAATTTTAAAAAGTTGTAGAACAAATGTTGTTGGGATTGATGTAGAGAGGCTGCCTGCAGGAGGTGACCAATTAATTACAAATAAGCCTGTATATAACATAACATCACATAATTTTTGCTTATTATTTTTGCATAACAATTAAATAAAGTGTAATGTTTATATAGTCAGTATTACCACGTACTGTAAAGAAGAATGAACCGATAGCTCTCACCACAATGCCCCGTCAAGTTGCTATTGCTCCTAAACCTCCAAAGCCATTAAGCAAGACATTTGCTCCAAAACAGCTTGCCATAGCACCCAAACCACTCACTATGGTGGCAAATAGAGGGCAGAGTATTGTTAAAAAAGTTTCATTGGCAAATGTTATTCAAGGGACTACAAAAGGAAACACTGTTTTAGGTAAGATTTTAATGTTTTCTAGAGATATAAGTAAACTCTTAATTTTTCTAAACTGATTTCAATTGTTTAATTATTTGTTGTTGTTTATGCTAGTATTACTTATCTTGTATTAAAATGAGATAATCACGACGACAGTTGCTATAAGTACCTAAGGTTTAATTGTACTATATTTACTATTCTTTCAGCACAAATTGGTAAGCAATTAATCATGGTACCATCAGGATCACAGAAGCTAAAGCTTGTGTCTGCAGCTGGAGGGGCTAATGTCCAGTATCTTAGAACTGATTCAGATCAGGTAAAGAACTAATGATTTAGGATGATTTAAGAAACAAGATTTTCTTTTCCTTTTATTGCTACTATTGTACTTAGCGAAAATAATTTCATTCACAACAATTTATTACAATTTCAGGCGCAACTTATTGTAAATAAGAATACAAGTGGAACACAAAGCAAACAGGTTCTAACTAAACTGATAGCAGTACCAGGTAGATATAATTACTTAATATGTAACATAATGAACAATGAGGACAAACAGTTTAGTGCAATCTTTGAAAATATTAAATATCTATAGCCATGTTAAGCTTATATAAATATAGAATGAAAAATAAACCGATACGGGCAGGGATTCGAACCCGCGACTACTGGGAAACCGTCCCGTCGCTCTACCAACTGAGCTACCGTATCGCTGTCCGTCTCAGTGAATTAAGCATTCTATATGTGATCGTCTTTATCGGGACGGTGGTGACATCTATTAGGTTTCTTTCGAAAGTCCTAACCTAATCATTCTATATTTATATAAAAAAAAAAAGTTTAGTACAAATTTATGATACAGTTATATTGAATGAATAATATGTCAGGTCAGTCCAGTACCGACTCCAACGCGCCGGCCGTCATCACCAAGCTGGAGGCCGGCCCCCGCTACGTGGTGCAGCAGAAAGCCATACCGCAGGCCATGGGCAATAAGGTCTCATTTTTTATAATTTTGTTGTGTTTTTGCTATCTATATTAATTAAATCGTTTGTTCTTAATATTCTTAATTTAATCTAGTAAGCTATTATTTACACCAGGGTTAGTTTATAATGTAATCTCTAATGCATTAGGAAAGAATTATTGAAAATTTTAAGATTTATTGTTCTTCTCTCATTTGCCCCTTAATTTTAAGATTTTAATACTAACCTAACTTTACTCTCACATCGACGGAGCACTAAGATAACAGATAGAAAATAAATCTTACTTATTTTTTTATAGGTTTTATTAGCGACACCATCAAAACAAGGTGTAAGATGGTTAGCCAAGAAGCAAGATATAATTGCAATCAAGTCACCGGGACCTAAACTAATGCCAGCAACAGCAATAAGTAAAAACAAACTTCTATTATTTTATACTCGGAGCAGTACAAAGTTTATGAGAACTTGTGAGGAGGTGCAATACATTGTCAAATTATGTAAAGACTTAGAACTTAATTTAATTTCATAAATCAACTTTGTTGTGTTTATTATTAGTGTTAACTTCTTGTTTGTCAGCTTATTAAATTTATATTTATTTCATTAGTATAAAAGTCCAACAATAAAAAGAATATACTATACATGGTTTAATATATATATTTTCCAACAGGTACTGCAACTAAACAAAAAGTGGTCATCAATCCAAGTCAGAATGTCATCCTAAAAACTACAGCGCCACCTAAAACAGCACAAGTGAGGAAGATTTATTTTGATATTTCATTTATTATACGAAGAAAAATAACTAACTTACTTAATGGTTATAGGTTTCTAAAGATGGCAGTGTTGTTGTGGAAGGACAGAATTCACAACTTCATCAGATTAATGTACCGGGCAAAGGCGTGAGTAAATCTATGTGAATATAAAAGAAAACATTAGAAGTGGAGACTTTAGTTGACTTAAATGTATGTTAAAAATTTCGTACTTATAGATCATTTAGAGTGTGGACTCATATTTTAAAGGATATATATATATATTTTATTTATTATAAATAAAATAAATAAACCAAAATTCTACTTAAAGCAATGGCTTAATTAAAAGTTTTATATTATTTTCAGATTCAATACATTCGTCTCATAACAAATTCAACCGCTCCTAAACCTCCTCCGAAGCAGCTAATGGCGTTGCCCTCAAAAACCTTCCTATTGACAGATAATAAGGGTGAGTATAGTATACTGACACTACCTTACTTTGGACTTCCTATAAGATGAATATACATTTAGTACTAAGACAATGTTGCATTTAAAAACTAGCCAACAGAACTAAAACAAATTATGATATATATAATTTTGTAGGTAATCTAATCCAGATGACGGCAGAGACGATGTCTGCCGGCCAGCCTCCCTCGCTCGTGGTGACGGGAAAAGGAAACACTGTAAACAAATGTTAGTATTGTTTTCATAGTTTATAAATTTAGCTTACGTATTAGAAAACTGGTAAAATTGTGCTTTATAAATTTTATTGATGTTTCCTTTTTAAAAGCGAAAAAAAAAATATGGTGTTAAAAATCTAATAATCTATAATTTTTTAATGTGTTCAATTTTGAACATATTTTTAATACAAGACTGCTAAAAATAGTTTATATTCAATTCTAATCTTTGGAATCTAAATTTCAAATATTTGTCATAGTATAATAATTTATAAATAGAATATTTAATTGAATTTCAAAATATATTTTGTTAAACTTTGGAACATTTTGAATTTACAAGTCAGATACATGTCAACCGTTAGTTAAAGTTTGTCGCACAACTGAGGATTTATTATATTTGATTCGCCGCAGTGAATACGAAGCCGCCACAGAAGCTAGTGAGGATAGCACCCATAGTACCGACAATCTCACAAACAGTAACCGTAAGTACCTAAACATTTATTTAAAGTCGGGTACAACTTTTTTTACTTCAGCAATACTGTCCTAAAAGTTGTATATTTAAGAAAATCTAGGTGCCCGTTACTACGGCACCTTAACAGAAAGACTAATATCGTAGTCGATATATAATGCGAGAATGTTTATAGCAACAAGTTTCCTTTAAACATCTTTCAGTAAAGTCCATACATATCTGTTCCTCAGCAGGCTGGTCGCTCGTCTCAGAGCCTGCTGGCGCCGCTGTCCCCGCCCCCCGCCGCGCCCTCCCCGCCACCGGCCGTGGCGGAACTGCTGGCGGCGCAACCGGACGAGCTACCGACACGCCGCCGGGACAGCCACGACGAAGACTCAAAGGCGGCGTTGCACGCGCTGCTGCATACCGCCTCAGACGACTGCAGCCTGCACGAGGTGGAGGTGGACTTCAAGAAACAGACGGTGAGTGGGATGGGGACTACTGTAGCGCTCCTACATCATTCACGAGCCTGGAACAGAATTTAATTGAAATGTTGTTTGCGAACACGGGGCACGTTGGGGCACGTTCGTCGTGAAGTAGTTTTGTGAACGTCCATAGATACCTCAAGACTGATACAAAACTCTTCATGGGTGTTATTTTTGAAAAAATGTGAATAAAACGATTGTAGTGAGTAAATAATCCTTTAAATGTTGAGCGCAATTCTCGGTTACATGGCAATTGTTTTACTTTTTTTATTGCAACTGGACGTTTTAAATGCAAATGTTTTGTCTTATGAAAAAAAAAAATATTATTTGATAAATTTGTACAGAATTAGTAAGTATATTATTTTTTGTTATATACAGAGTCCTACGCCCGACAGTAGTATGGACAGTGTTGATCAACATGACAATTCGACCAGATCTGATGAGCATCCTCTAATTGTGATACCCTCTAGCTATGATGAGATGATTGTGCCCGACGACTCAAACAGAATGGTAAACTATTAAAAAAATCATAACAGCTTAATAATTTTTTTATAACATCTATTTCATATTATGTATTAAGAAGTGTTCTTATATCTTTTGAAGTGATATATATATATATATGTATATATATATGCATATTATTTTATCTTATGAATAAATACGTAATTATTCTTTATGAAATATTTTTGTATTTCATAATTAGTGTTTTATATTACTAATATTATTTATAAAATCGATTTTGGTTCAAAGCTAAATAATATTGAAAAAAACTTGAATAATGTGGAGGGTTACACGTAAAATCAAATCATTTTTCAGGATGAGTCACAAGAGGTCGATAATACTTTAAATGTGGACATAGATATGGTGAATTACCAATCACCTACGACACCGGGTGCCTCTGAAACGGGTTAGTATTCTAACAATAACTTCTATACTAGCTAGGCTAGCGTGCGTAGGCACTTAGCCTACCACTTGTTTTGGTTTATACAGGGTTATTTTTAATTAGTTGATTACCTCTTGCAGGCAGCTTCTTTACATCAATCCTAACAACATTTGTTCTACGACTTTTTAAAATTGATCGTTTTTAAAATTTGAGCTTTCCCATACAAAATGTATTTGTTGCCTCTGAACTGACATTAACTCTGAGCGTAAGTATGACGCCCGGCCGTTGACCTTTTAAGCACTTCTTACTAATTACAGAGTAATAAGTAAAAGAGGGAGCAAATTTTTTTTTGGTTTCCTGTTTTTTGTGTTGTTTATCAAGATTTTTAATAAGTCGTAGAACAAATGTTGTTGGGATTGATGCAGAGAGGCTGCCTGCAAGAGGTGGTCTACTGATTACAAATAACCCTGTATAAACTTCTTTCTTGTAAAAACTCACTTTTGTTATAAAATGTTGGTTTCGAATTCAATGTATCTGTTAGTAGTTCATTGAATTCGATTAAACCCTTTACTGTAACAATATCATGATTCTACCAAATTAAAAGTTTTGTGAACTACTCCCGGTGTGCTCCTACTTATTATAAACTTTAAATTTTAAGGTTTCAGCTTCGTCAGCTTATTGTTCCTCTTATATTTTGATATTAAACACAAAAAAATACAACATGTAAAAATTAATTAAATTAGAAATAGATATTAATTCGCCATATTTTTAGATCAAGTAACTACAGAACTGGGCGGCCTTCGACCTCGCAAAGCGTGCAACTGCACCAAGTCGCAGTGTCTGAAGCTATACTGTGACTGTTTTGCAAACGGCGAGTTCTGCAACCGATGTAATTGTAACAATTGTCACAACAATCTGGAGAATGAAGAGCTGAGACAAAAAGCTATCCGAGGTTGTCTGGACAGGAATCCCAATGCATTCAGGTAGTAAAAAAAATAATAATAATAAATAAATGAACAAAATAATAATACAATGTAGAATGGGACATTATTGTTTGTTATTGTAGTAGAATCGATGCCTATATAATAGTTTTTTTTAGGCCTAAAATCGGAAAATCGAAGACTGGCGGTCCCGACATCATCCGAAGACATAATAAAGGATGTAATTGTAAAAGGAGTGGCTGTCTCAAAAATTATTGTGAATGTTACGAGGTACATTATCGTTTAATTTAAATTATATAGAATGAAAATGTTTTGAGAAACGGAACCTCGAGAAGACGATATCCGAGGGGTCGCAAGGTAGACTCCCGCTCGTGTTGATGATTTCTTAATAATTTAAATCAATTTTATAATGCAAACAATTTCAAACATCGTTAAATCTACTTCAATCGTTATTGTAAAAGAACATTGTATATTACATGGTATTATAGTACATATTTTGAACTCAGTCAATCTTCACCTTTCTTCATTTTTCATTATATTCGTCAACGATCTCATAAAAGTAATAAATAATAAATGCTTACTTTACGCTGATGATTTGAAGATTTTCAAAACCGTCAGTGATAAAAAAGATTGTTTGGATCTTCAAAATGATCTCAATACTATATCACAATGGAGCAATGACAATCTCTTTTCTTTAAATGAGGACAAATGTTGTATCGTATCTTTCACGACTAAGAAACTCCAAATCAACTTTGATTACCAAATTAATAATCATATCTTGGAAAGGAAGGATTGTATAAAGGATCTTGGAATATACATTGATAAAAAGTTAACATTTAAGGAGCATTACAACTACGTCATAAAGAAATCCAGAATGTTGTTAGGTTTCATTATAAGAAATACGAGAGAATTTAAAAACATACAAACAACATTAAATTTATATTATAGTTTCGTAAGGAGTAGATTGGAGTATGGTTCTATAATTTGGTCTCCTTATTATAATGTCCATTCCAACCGCATTGAGGCAATTCAAAAACATTGTCTCAGAGTCTTAAGTTGGAGATTTGGCTTTTCCCGTACTCTGAATGGGTACTCAGAGAGATCTACATACTTCAAGGTTATTCCTCTTTACTTGAGACGTGATATGGTTTTCTTAACTACATTACATAAAATTATTCATTCCCAAATTGATTGTTCTGATCTCTTATCACACATTAATATTAACACCCAGTATCGATGTAGGTCTTCGAGAGTGTTCAGGTTGAACGTGTTTAAAAACAACACATCTTATTACAACCCGCTGGTCAGAATGTGTAGAATCTATGATAGCATTGTGTTAAAATTTCCAGATTTGGATATTTTTGATTATCATCCTAATATTTTTAAAAGAAAAGTAATTCGGTGTGTTGTTTCAAACTCTGGTTCGGAGTAGACAGTTTGCACTTGTTTTTACTAAGGTTGCCACTTTTTTATTTTTTATTTTATTTTTTTTATTTGTTAAATTGTTAATTCCTGTTGCTGCTTTCATACATTTTACTCTTTAATATTTTTATTTTATTGGGATTTCTTGTTACTTTATTTTTAGAGCATATTAGTCACTAAGCCAGCTTTATTATATTTGTGAATATCCGTTGTAACTATTGTGTAATTTAAAATTTTTATCATAGTTATAAGTAACACTTTTTATTTTTTGTTCATGAAGAACACACTAATTTTTTTGGTGAGCGGCTTGATATTTATTATTGTGCAGTATATTTTAAACCATATTGGCCGCAAACTGTTACGTGTGTCATATATAATAAATAAATAAATAATTACCGTCGCTACTAATAAGTCTTATCTAACCTCGCAGGCAAAGATAGCGTGCACGGCGATCTGTAAGTGCGTGGGATGTCGCAACGTGGAAGAGACGCTGGAGCGAGGGCGGCGGAGAGACGCCACGCACCACCCACACCACGCGCACCACGCACACCACCCGCCGCCCTACAGGCCGCAAGTGGCGCTCGCACACGCCAAGTACGTACACAGTCGTACAGAGCGGGGACAATAAGGGCATTCGCGTGATTTGGATTGGGATAGTATAAAATCTTACAGCATGGGACCAAGTCGGCTAAAAAAAATCTAATTTTGAGAAAGATATAAAATAGAAATAAAGCTCGCCTGCCCCCCCCCCTACAAGGTCAAATCCTACATCCACGCTTGAATTCAGAGAACGACTCCCTATGCATCGACTATAGACTCCTATGCTACCCGAACCTAAATGATAATAATATTGATAGACAACCGTGCAGCTTCATGACGTCGGAGGTGATCGAGGCGGTCTGTCAGTGCCTGATCGCGGCCGCCGTGGACAACAAGGAGGACGCCGAGCCGCGCGACGCCGACCCCATGCGGGACGTCATCGAGGAGTTCGCGCGCTGTCTGCAGGACATCATTAGCGCCGCTCACCAGAGCGCGCCGCTCGCCTTGCTGGACGAGGTGACGGACTGAGTGAATGAATGAGTATGATCGAGTGTGCTGCCTGGGTAAGGCGAGGGAAAGAGTGACTGAAAGTACATGTGCTGTCTGTGAGATATCCGAGTGAGTGACCGAGTCGATGAGTTTCAGAGAGCTGTATGCAGTATGACTGCACCTTCTATTTTTATTTTATTTTATGTGATTTTTTAAAATTTATTTATTTATTTCTTTAGTCATTTAAAACAAATGTCATACTGGGTTTATGATATTGAAATGAAGTTAAAAAAATTATTAATATTTTTTTTTGTTACTCGATTTTTTTTTTAGATTTTTTATAATAATATCTATTTACAAGAACATGGTGCATAAAATTAACAAATAACAAAATTACAAAAACAAGTTTCACATATTCTACCGTTTACTCGGCGTACAAATGTTATCAATACAGTTAACATTGTTAGAAATTCATTTGTATTTTGGTTGACCATTTTATAACAGATTAAATTTCATAGTGTTAAATGGTCTGGTAAATTATTATAAATTTTAATTGACATACAATATACATTATTTTTATACAAGGACTTTTTTTGCATTTGTACATGCAGTTTGTGTCTGTGCCTCGTTTTACTGCCTATAACTTCAGTATTCGTTTTAAACATATTCAATTTTTAAGAGACACTGTAAGGGTAATATTTTAAGAGATGTGAATAGAGTACGACAGCTTTCTAAGTATCCTACCCTGCATATAGAATGAATATTTTTTTTTTTAATTTTGAATGCTTTATTAAAATCTACTGAATTTCTCCACAATATTATTCCATATCTTAGCACTGACAACACATATCCAATAAACTAAAAGTAATAAACTAATGTTTTCTTTTTTGTTACAGGAGCCTGCATGATACTCCTCCGACTGAGTTGGGTTTAAACTTGCAATATATTTCCAAGCGTGATAGTTAAATATAATTTATAACTTTATATCAATCTTAAGGTGCAATTCCTATATATTTTATATCTTGGACTGTCTTAAAATCTAAGAGTACCGTTTTGTCGGTGTACAGAAAGACTGTTGACATTGATTTAATCATTGATATTAAAATGCTTTTTCTTTTGTGTATAGTACATACTGTAAATAACTTAATAATACAACATTTTTAATGTATAATTTTGTTGTTTTTGAGCTTGTAAATAAGTGTTGTATATTAAATATTTTACTAGTCACATAAGTCACGTGTACCTTTTTATAAGGTAACATGTAAATAAAAGTATATGTAGTAAATAATTTTTTTACATAAAATGTCTTATTTTATTTATAACTAATATTATTATCATCAACCCTGTAAGCGTGTTTAGCTTTAAGAACAGATATCATCTTACTTCAAATATTTTCAGTAATTAAAAATAAACAATGAAACGACGGCAGTTCATTATATTTTTTAGGACGCGTTTCAAAAACAGACATCACAATATCGAACTCACGCCGACTCGGGAGTTGTATAGTTCTCAGTGGACCGACTGAGGTCATCATAGAATACCTAGAATAGGTCAGACATAGGCTTTTCTATGAGGGCCAGTTTCAGACAAAAAAGATGCAAGATGACACACTGTTTGTCTTTGTGTCTAATCACACAAGCGCAAAGAAATATTTATTACGCTTTTTTAATTTAATTACTTTAACATTTTTTTAGGACATCTTCTAAATGTTTGAGTTTTTATAACAATTTTATTTAGAATTATGTGAAACATTTTTTGAAGACTACATTGAGTCAACACGAGAATTCAAATATTAGTTATTCTATCTTAAAACGAAAGTTATTAATAAATTATTATTTTTATAACAATTTTATTTTTGATAACAATTTTATTTTTTCTTATGTATTGTTTATATTATTGTAGTTAAGGTAAAAAAAAATATCACGTAAAATCATATTTATAACACTTAACGGTCTCCCTAGACTTAGAGTAAGGTAAACTAATTATTATTGCCCTTGAAATATGACTAGCTTATGCTTTATATCGACATAATTTTGAGCGATAAGAAGTATTATGTAGTTGCAGTAGGTAATCATACAGAGGTTCCTGTTCTAAAATATGATCAATATTATTTAAAACTTGAGGCGGTAATATTTTTAAAATTTGTATTATAACAGTAAAGTAAATATTTTTTGTAATAGTGAAGATTTGTGACGTCTTAATATTTTTTCTGTGTAATTTATCCATAAAAAACACTTAAAAGATTTTAGTGACCACTTTGATACTGGAGTCTGGATCATAACTTAATACTGATGGATATACAACTTAAAAAAGATTACTATAAAATTCTGTACCTCGCGTACGTAATATCAAGCAAAGAACTATCACAAGATTTACCAATAAATATATCGAGAGTCGCTATTCTGAATATTTAATTGTATTTGAATATTTCCAAAGTACAGAAAGCCTAAAAAAAGAATTTTAAGATAACAATGAAAAAAAAATTATACTAAAATAATTACAATATTCGAATATGATAACAGTAACCAAATTTTCAAACATTTTTCTACAATTATTAAATTATAAAATAGAAGTAGAATAACATTTCCATCGGATGATGTTATTTTGATTGCATTGCACGGAAAAAATACTAAGACTTTGCACAGAAATGAACAAATGTTGTTGGGATTGATGTAGAGGTAGCCAATCAATTACAAATGACCAAACATACATCATCAATCAATAAACAATCATTACAAATAACAAATAATAATGTTTTTTTTCACACGCTTTTATTAAAGCATGTACACCAGGATATCTTTAATTTCTTAATTGTTAATGAATACGATAAAAATGTACCGAAACTCCTCAAAATATCAATTTCAGAAAATGTTTTTTTATACTTATTATTAAAAAAAGAGAAACAAACATTTTATCCGTTATATTTCGTTAGGTTGATTTTGTAGCAATTTGTACTAAACTCTTGATTATTTTTGACATAACAGTAAATTATTCTTAAACGGTTTTATTTATGTAATTAATTTAATATGAAATGTTTATTTTATTAATTTTTTCTTATAGTATTTATGACTGCAAACACGCATACCTTATGCGTGTTTTTGTAACAGTATCGCACCGGTCAAGATAATACACTTGTTATTATAAATAGCCCAACTCGGGCGAGGAACTATAAATACGTTTTAGTTTCACACACGTGCGTTTAAATGCAGATCGAGTAGAATATATATAATTTTATTTGTTTGTAGTGACAAAATGAATATAAAATATAAAGTGACAACCTCTGGAAAACTAGGCCGGTCGGTTAAGTTACAGCATCTAAGTTCTTTACTAATATGTATTATAATAATATGTATCAATATCGTTGTATTTTATTTGAACATAAATTGGAGAAATACATAAAGACTTCAACATATTTTTAGATATATAGTTGCGGCAAAGGACCTAAAAGCGGGTGAGAGGATTCTCTCTGACGAACCGTTTGTGCTAGGACCCAACAATGACACCTCGCTGGTTTGTTTCAACTGCTATTTGCCACTGATCAACAAATTCTTGGTTTGCAAGAACTGTGCTGTTGCTCCAATATGCCCAGGTGATGGGTGTCCTGACGAATTTACTAGTAAGTTATTTTCCAAGCATTTTGCATAATTTAAATGCAAGTTGGAATAGGTACGAATTTACTAATCTCACTGGTAAGATATTTATTTGGATAATTTACCAAACGTTATAAATTCTTATAATTTAATTATGTTTAGAGTGGCATAGTAGACAAGAATGCGATTTCTTTCGTAATCTAAAACTAAATAAGGGAACAAATCCTATGACGATGGTACAAAATGTTGGGTCTTTATTGGCTCTTCGTGCTTTGTTGAAGAAAGAAACTAATTTGAAAGAGTGGAAATTGTTTATGGAATTGGAAACTCATTTGGACAGGAGAAGAGATAGCAGCGTATGGCAATATTATGAAAACACTGTAAAGGTATGTTTAGTAAAGTTTTCTTTTTGATCAATATTATTATTCTCCACTATATTCTAAATTATAGTTTATTCAATCGCTGGGTCTTCTTGAAAATGGACAAACCCAAGACTTGGTTCAAAAGATTTGTGCGGCTATAGACGTAAATAGCTTCGAAGTAAGGGGTCCTCCGATACCGGCTATAGGCTGTGCAGAAGTATTGCGCGGAGTATACTTGCAGGCGGCCTTACTTGCACATGACTGTATTGCTAACACCCACATGTCCATCAACGACAATAATGTACTTGTGTGCCATGCTAGCGCTGATATCAAGAAAGGAGAGCCTATATATTATAATTACACAGATCCCTTGAAAGTAAGTGAAAATAAGAGAGAACCTAAGACATTAGTTCGAGATTTACTTAATATTTATTGTATTTTCTAGGGCACAATCCTAAGACAGCAACATCTCATGATAGGAAAATATTTTAAATGTACTTGCACAAGATGTTCAGACAACTCAGAGCTGGGAACCTTTATGAGTTCTGCGATTTGCCCCGGATGTAAAAAAGGATACATCTCAAAAACTGATGATGTGTGGCAATGTTTTGATTGTAAAGAAGAAGCCGATTCTTCTACTATAGAACATAAAGTTAAATGTTGCTCTGATAAATTGGAAGTTATAAGTAAGTGATATATTATGATTTGCTGAATTATCTTGACTATTTATTTCTGTTTCAAATAAATTTAGCTCAAATTTGTAGATAAAAAAGACGAAAAAGAGTTAGAAGAATACATCAAATACGTTTCACTCGTCTTGGCTCCAAGTCACTATCTGCTATTGGATGCTAAACAACGTTTAGCAGGCGTGCTGCGTGACGCTATTAATCGGGAGCCTCGGCCTACTAAGAAGTTGATGATTCGGAAAATAGCTTTGTGTCAGGAGATCCTGCCCTTACTGGAGATCGTAAGTCCGGGGATATGTAGGACCAAAGGTATAGTAGTCTATTTCCTACAATGTTCGTGTGATTAAATTCGTCTTCATTTCCCAAAACAATGTTAAAAAGCATTCTTATATAATCAAAAAGTTTTTTTAATCTCTGCTTCAAAAGTTTGACATTCATTTAATATTTGATACTTTGGGTTCAAAAATAATGATTGTTTCAGCAATCACGTTATATGAATTACACGCAACCACAACGCAGCTGGCGAAGAAGTTATTCGATGCTAGAGAAATGTCAGGACAAGCATATGTGGTAGTTATTTATTATTTTATTATTTAAAAACACTTTTTCACTTTACTTTCATTCGTCTTTTATTAAATTTCAGGATGAGTTACTCAAGTCAGAAAAGTACTTAAAACGAGCTCTGGAAATGCTCGTTATTGAACCGGGTAATTCCCCAGAAGGTGAACTGTGTGCGAAGGCGTTAGAAGAATACAGAGCATTAAAAGTAACAATTGCGAAAGTGATAGATGCCATCCATTCAGAAGGCAAGACTTTTGGAACTGATTCCATACCCGAAAAAGTTTTGACGCACCCTGATGTAGATTAAAATTGTACACGCTATTATTGTATGTTTACAATAAAAAAAAGTTATATTTAATTCTCATTATTTAATTATTATTTTATAAAAGAAGAAGTACTCACTAACTATGTTATCAACGTCGAATCCAACCTTCATCTAATTAGGCTTTATTTTGCTTAGATGTTCTTGATGCGAACCAGAAATTAGATCAGCTTTTTTGGATTCCAGATTCCCGATTTGGTTTGGAGTCTCTGATTATAAATAAAGAAACATTTTGGTTTCTTTCGAAATATCGGTTTTTAAAAAAATACATATAAATATTTAAAGTAAGGGACTTAGGAACTTAGCAAGGTCACGTGCATAATTCAGTGGCTTAAGTGAACATGACGTTTTTTATAAAACTGGGTGGAATTGGTCCGGGTGAAAATAATTCAAGTTTTTTGTTGTGTAATATTTAGTCAAATTCAACGCCACCAAAACGCAGATGTGTCTATTTTCCGCCAAAAGGAGCCCTCTTACTTATCAAAATGTTCCTTTGGAATACGGTAACCGGCTCCAGTTGTTATGCTTTGAGATTTCCTCAACTTTGGTCGGCACATGGAGTCCAGAGCAAGCGCAGCTCCAGGAAAGCTAGCCGTTTTTGCGTTGTTTTGACAGTATTTAACACCGGGACAGCTACTTGTATTATACAAAGCACAGATTCGGTAGTGTGTGGAATACTGTGGTCACATAGTTGCTGGTACCGCAAAATCTAATCTTGCGGTTCTGGGAGAGCAAAGAGCAAATAGGCGATCCTGAATTGGTTAAAGCAAACCGCATCCACATCCACATCCTTGAATACAGGCGTAGAATTGCTCGCCTCTCAGTATTCTATAGGATAAATTTTGGTGAGTGTGCGCAGAACTTGGACGAGTTAATTTCCCTGTCCCCTTCCATCGCCGCAAGTTCCGATGCACGACAGGTATCCTTATGTTGTGGACATTCCCCTTATCCTAACGAAGCGCTTTGCTTCGTCTTTTTAGTGCTTACAGCAAAGGACTGGAACGCCTTGTCTGGGTCAGTATTTCCGTCGAAATACAATGGTGTCTTCAGGAGAAGAGTGAATAGTTTACTAGGTTAATGCGCTTTACCACCTACGACAACATTTTCACTTTCCATTAGGTGGAATGTAGTTAAACATTAACTAAGATTGTATAAACAAAAAATTGCTTTCATTTGAACTAGTAACAGGATCTGAGACAATATTGAAATTAATATTTCAGAATTCTGGTTTAATACTTACAATTTAGAATGTTTCAGTAAATGTGGGGATAGCGTCGTTGTAGCGTGTAGTTACGTTACTAGCAGAGTAATACCAATCAGCTTAAAAAGCATTAAATAGAAAATTCTAAGAGACCTTATGCAAAAAAACCTCTAAGTAGAAAAAATAAAAAGGGCTAGCCATTTCATGTCTTAACTTATAAAGGTTGTGTTCCGAAATACATACCAGTATACTGGCCAGTGCTGATGACGTGAAAAATTTTCGTAATGCTGGTAAAACGTTCTGAAGACCTAAATATGACGGCCAAGGGCGGAGCACTTTGACAGCATAAATTGACACCATTTACAGAGTAGTACATGAACCTAGCATTACAAATGACTTATTAGTCTTGCCTACATATTTATTTCTAACCTGTGTTTCGAAAGCTATACATTATGTTACGTAAAATAGTAGTGTTTTCCAGAAAATGGAGTTCATAACGATTACAACAAGAAGTGGTGTTGATCAAATATTTAATTCTAAAAAAGTACAGAAATTATTGAGCTCAGCGTAAGCGAAGCTCTTAACCGTTTCGTAATCAATTTTTTGAGGCCACATCACAGGAAAACCACTTGACCAATTTTAACCAAAATTGGCACGCATGTCAAGGACGTGACTGGGCTCATTTGCCAAAAAAACAGAATAAAAAATTGTTTCGTTTCAAGGAAATGGTCAAAAAACTGAATCTCTCATAGACTTAAGCTAACAGTTTCTAAATCTCAACAGAGGTCGCTGTGCATGTCCATCGTATATCTGAATACAATCGCGGTGTCACATACAAATTATTGTTATCATAGTAAATTGGTTTGTTTAAAAATATTTTTTTAAATTTCAGCCCAGTTCCGCCCTGGAATCTAAATAAAAATCATCTAACGCCATTTTGTTCAGGTTTATTTGGTCGTTTTAATATAAATATTTACAGTTTATAATACACAACTGTTTCGAATGAATTGAACTGAGCGTAAGTCTGGGAATAAATTTTTTGAATCAACATCACAGGAAAACCACTTTACCAAATTTTAACCAAAATTGGCACGCATATCAAGGACGTGACTGGGCTTGTACTCCAAGAAACAGAATGAAAAGTATTGTTTCGTTTTAAAGATATGTTCAAAAAACTGAATCTCCCATAGACTTAAGCTTTAAAACTGAACCTGCGTGCGCTCGCCAATCGTTACTCTTAACCTTTCCAACTTCATTGGAAGTCCTTGGGCACGGTATAGATCGACTTTAGTAGCATAAAAAAGGGGGAGGGCCCTCAGCTCAAATCCATTGTGGCGGATCATTGTCGTTTTTGCTGTCTATCCCCACGACTTCAGCATTCCCACAGAGTTAACTGTGATGAATAGTAAATGGTAATACAAGAAAAACAAAATACGTTTAAATGTAATAAGAACGAAAAAGAAAAAAGAATTATCTACTACTTCAAATTAAATATATGGCAAAACATATTGTGCAATTGTGTATTTTGCCATATACATATTAAATTTTAATTACTGTAACTGATAATAATTTGTAAATTTTGCAAATATGAAGACTATATATTTATTAAATAAAATAATGAAGAAAATAAAGTTGACTTTTACTTACTTGACCACTACAATATGTATTTTTTTCTCTTACTGGTTACTTGACTAATAAAAAATAATAAAAACGGTGGTAATTTTAGTTACTGTTGTACTGTACGGTAATTTGTATTATATTAGTGTACAGTTGCTGATGTCTCCACAGAGTACTATAAAGTTGTTGCGTTAGTGCTTTGAGGTCATTAACAGGTCAGTATGCATTTCGGAACACAGCCAAATTTAGGACAAGTGACAATTGACAATGACATTATCATTAGCCATTTGTAGACAGATATTATGACAGTTATGTTATACGAAAGGAATCAAGTACAAAAATATATTTTTTATTAGTTTTTACCTGCTTTGTTGCTTATACCAAATATTCGTTATTGATTCTATTTTTTAACCTCCTAGGGTGCTACAAATCAAATCAGCGTTCCGTATTTAAGAAGTCTTTATATAGATTTGCAAAAGGTAAATTTGGTATATTTAAAACAGAATTACGATATGCTATTATCTTAATAATTAGATCAGTAATGATATAACTCATTTGTGTCTTGTAGTTGAGACATGGCCGATCAAACATCGATGTTAGCAGTCGTAATTTTAGCTGTAGGTATATCAGTCCATTTCTCTTTACATAAAGTTGAAGAAGGATATGTTGGAGTATATTACCGCGTAAGTTGCACGACTAAGCTTATCGTATATTTTGTTAATCTTTACTATTTCATTACTTTTTTGACTATTTCTCAGGGAGGTGCATTATTACCAGTCACAAGTCAGCCTGGCTTTCACATGATGATTCCTCTTTTAACAACTTTTAAAGCTATTCAGGTATTTTAAACAAATATGTGACTTTAAGTGGCATTTTAATTAAGCAATATAATCATTATTTTGCACTTACAGAATATATTCTGTTTATTATTGTGAATGAATATTAATTTATATTAGTAAATATTTTATTCAAATAGAAATTATCAAGTCAATCTTTTAGACTACACTGCAAACTGATGAAGTTAAAAATGTCCCCTGTGGAACAAGTGGGGGTGTTATGATCTATTTTGAAAGGATTGAAGTTGTTAATAAGTTGGATGCTCAAAGTGGTTGGTATTTGGTGCCAAAAATATCTATTACCAACTGAATCACGTACATATTGTTCTTTACTGACAAAATATTTTATTTCAGTATTTGATGTAGTGAGAAACTTCACAGCAGATTATGATAAGACTTTGATATTTAACAAAGTACATCATGAACTGAATCAGTTCTGCAGTGCTCACACCTTGCATGAAGTGTATATTGCTCTGTTTGATCAAATAGATGAAAATCTTAGCACAGTAAGTATTTAACATAATAAAAATTTTGTATTTGTATAGTTATTTGTTTGGTACATAACTTTTATTTGGTTTTTCTAGGCATTACAGAATGATCTGAATGTTTTGGCGCCAGGACTTCAAGTTAAAGGAGTGAGGGTAACCAAACCTAAAATCCCAGAAGCTATTCGTAAAAATTATGAACTTATGGAGGCTGAAAAATCAAAGTTTCTTATAGCAGAACAACATCAAAAGGTATTACTAAACAATAAAGTACTTCTTTTAGGTTATGGATAATATTATTCCCACCAGTATAAGGTTGTCTAGAAGAGATCACCACTTAGCGATAAGACCAACTTGTTGTATTACCAATATGTTTTGTTAAGATTTTGTTTGTATCATTTGTTTATGAGGTTTGCAATAAAGAATATTATTATTCTTTATTGCACTGCAAGAAATGTCTTATAAGAGATTGAAAAAAAAGGCTATATTAATTATCAATAATAATTAATAATAATTATTATCAATAATAATTTTTGCAAGGCCATCTGGGCAAGGCAGAGGACAAAAAGTAATATAAAGATAGGAGGGGGTGCATTATATACTATGTATAAATAACATAGTAAAAATATAATATATATTTTTGTTACTTTAAAGGTAGTAGAAAAGGAAGCAGAGACAGCTCGTCGGAAAGCTGTTATTGAGGCAGAAAAAGAGGCACATGTTGCCAAAATTCAATATGAACAGAAAATCATGGAGAAAGAATCTTTACAGAAAATTGAACTAATAGAAGATAGCATTCATAAAGCAAAACAACAAACTAAAGCCGAGGCAGATTATTATCATTTGAAGAAACAAGCAGAAGCAAATAAAATGTTATTAACTAAAGAATATTTAGAACTGAAGAAATATGAAGCTCTTGCACTAAACAACAAAGTTTACTTTGGGAATGATATCCCAAATATGTTCTTACAGGCTAATGTAGGTGACAGTGTACCCAAGAATATTAGAGTTGAATGAGTATTAATTACTCTACAAAGGCATGAACTAGTCATTGAATAGAAGTTTTGAAGTTATCTCAAGGCAGTATGTGAACTTGTGTTTCAGTGTGTTAGGTGTCTTTTTTATTTATTTTGGTAAACTAGTTTTCTTAATCTTGTTCTCAGACATATGCTAATGTGGCCTAAAAAAATTGTTTAACCTTATTTCTTGATATCATTATATGTTATAGCTGTATGTGTATATAAAATTAATGTCCCATTTGTGAAATTTACAAGTTGTATATACACAATTTACCTAAAGTGTTCAGTGGAGTCATAATAAGACATAGATTAAGGTTAATCTTGTAAACATTGTGTAAAATAAAAAAAATATATATTAAAGAAATTGATTTTATTTTAAGTTGATAAATTAAGATGGCATCACTCAGATTTTGTTGAAGGCAGCAATATCTACAGATTGGACGAAATCTTCAAATTCCTGGATCTTTTCAGTGAGAAGATCCACAGAAACCTTGTCATCTTCGATAACACACATGATCTGTAGTTTGTTAATTCCATATCCCACTGGAACCAATTTGGAGGCACCCCACAGGAGACCTTCCATTTCAATTGTGCGTACTTGTTTTTCCATATCGGCCATATCTGTCTCATCATCCCATGGTTTGACATCTAGGATTATAGATGATTTTGCAATAAGTGTGGGTTTCTTTGATTTTTTGTCTGCATATGCCTTCAAACGTTCCTCACGGATTTTTGCTGCCTCTGCATCCTTTGAAAAATAACATTAAATTTTATTTAAGCCATATGGAAAACAATATCTGTTATGTCAAAAATAAAATCATACATTGTTAACAATAACTATTAGATAACTATAAAATAACTACCTCCTCTTCATCGCCGGAACCGAACAGATCAACATCATCGTCATCATCATCATCTTTCTTGGCAGGTGCAGGTGCTGTGGGCTTGGCGCCAGCGGTCAGTGGGCTTACTCCATCAACCCAAACCTTTCGCTCCGCGGGAGAGTATGAGGCGATCTGGTTGTACCAGCGTAGGGCGTGTGGCAGGCTAGCGGCCGGCGCCTTTCCTACTTCCCCGAACACTTGAACATCAGCTTGAGAAGGTACATATCTGTATAATCAAAAACATACATAATAAATATTGACTTACGGTTTGATATATATATACATATTATATTGTGTCACAAATAATTATAATAATTCCAGTTTCCTAAAAATAGAGGTTAACATTCGTTGACGTGGGGTTGACGAGACCCATAAAACAGCTGATGATGTATTTACCCAGATATGTAACTTTTCTCAGCCAAATATTTGTTCAATTCACTGAGCCCTTGTGCAGTTTTAACGTCTCCGAGTGCCATTTTTCGTAAAAAATATTAACTTTATCGAACAAGTACCACACCACCCGAACGATCGGAGTAAGCGAAAGAAAGGGAAAGATATATACCATAGATAAAAAGATATTCAACGGTATAGATCCGGGTGTCAGTATTTTGATGAAGGTTTTTTTTAAAGTAATACATGTAGGAAAATATAATTGTTTTTCTTTTAAAAGGTACGTTAATGTACTATTTACATATTGAATTAAATTTTTAATAATGGTTATTTAAAGAATAGTTATTATATTGAATGCATTGTTTTCAACCGACATTCAACGTCAACACTGATTGTGAGTTTGACAGTTATCTCGATCGATGCTGTCAGATTTTTGTCATTCAATTTCTTCGATCGGGATTTTTATTTCTAGTGTAGGTTTATAATTGAATGTACGTTTTAATTAAGTTATTTCGTAACATTTCTTTATTTTTACAATTTCTGTAGTGTACTTTTGTTATTAGTTCTTGTTTTGTAAATATAATTAGGTTAGACAACCCTACTTATGTAACAATAACAAGAGATTTCGGTTTAGTTTTTCCGATTTTACTATTCGTTTTTTGTTATTTTAAAGAGATAAATCGTTTATCATTTATTATAATGTATTTTTAAGTGCCAGTATATACAAAGAAAAAAGTTAAGTGTTACTTCGTATTGATTCATGTTTTGTGGTTCGTGTAGAAAATGCTGCGCCAGCCGCTGACTCGGGCGCTCGCGCTGTCTCCCAGCCGAGTAGCTCCGTTTGCTGCTCGTAAACTTGCTGCACAGCCAGATAAAGTTGAGGTCTTTATTGATGACAAGCCAGTGTATGTGCCACCAGGAACAACAGTTTTGCAGGTAATTTGGAGATAATCTTAAAACAAATGGATTTTTTAATTTAATCTCACAAAATATATCGGGCAGGATTAGGTTTTAATTAGAACATATTTGACAACAGAACTGTACTTTTTAGGCAGCAGCTGAAATTGGTGTAGAAATTCCCCGATTCTGTTACCATGAACGGCTAGCAGTAGCTGGAAACTGTAGAATGTGTCTTGTTGAAGTAGAGAAGTCCCCAAAGCCAGTTGCGGCATGTGCTATGCCAGTTATGAAAGGAATGAGGGTTAAAACCAACTCAGACTTGACAAGGAAGGCCAGAGAGGGTGTTATGGAGTTTCTCCTTGTGAATCATCCTTTGGATTGCCCTATTTGTGACCAGGGAGGTGAATGTGACTTGCAAGATCAGTCTATGGCATTTGGGTCTGATAAGAGCAGGTTTACTGATATCCATTTTTCAGGAAAAAGGTATATATATTTTTAACATATAGCCTTTTTTATTAACCTGGTTACTTCTAAATATTATTAAAAATGATATTACAAAAGTAATTAGAATTGATTACTTCAATATTTACTTTGATTATTCCTTTTGTAACTTTTTTATTCACAACATACCAAAGTAATTAATATCTTTCACCAGAGCCGTGGAGGACAAAGATGTAGGTCCTTTGATAAAGACTATTATGACAAGATGCATCCATTGCACTAGATGTATCAGATTTGCATCAGAAGTGGCCGGTGTTGATGATTTTGGAACTACTGGCAGAGGGACTGAGATGCAGGTAAGTTATTTTCAATTTTCAATAAATATAGAATGAAAAACCAGTTATGGCCAAGAATTAAAATGTGCATCCTCTGGGACCATCAAGTTAATTTTAAAATTGAGCGACTGTATTGCTGCCTGCTCTAATAAATTTAGCAACTAGTAAGTAATTCATTTAAGTGATGTCTATTTTAAATTCAATTTTCAGGTCGGCACCTATGTTGAGAAAATGTTCCTTTCAGAATTGTCAGGCAATATAATTGATCTTTGTCCTGTTGGTGCCCTGACATCTAAGCCCTACAGCTTTGCGGCGCGTCCCTGGGAGACAAGAAGGGTATGTCTTTAGAAAGGCATACATCATGCTGTTAATATATAAAAAAAAACCTCTTATTTGGAAAAACAAGAGAAAAAAAAATGGTGTGTGTACATATGTACGTACATAAGAAGTTGTAATTCTTTGTTGTCATTTAAAATATATATTAATTATATAATTAAAATAATTACCTACAATAAAATAATAAAAGATCTGCAAAAGGGTAACAAACACAGTTAATAAGGTTCAATTAAAATGTGCAAAATTATATAAATTTATATTCATTTTGTTTTAACAACCCCATCTATTTTTACTTAAAGAAAAACATTTCTACAACTTTGAAACATCTCACTCAGTACAACGCGACATCGAAAACTAAAATGTTGACTATAGCTATCTTCAGGATGTCGGTTTTTCATGACGGTGTGCTCGCATCGTAAAAATATACTCTCATCATTTTTCCCTAACGCACCAATAGAAGTATAACTTCAAAAAGTAAAAAAAAGCAAATAGTTGCTGTAACATCTTTAAAAGAAGTCATCCTTTGCTGGAATGCACAACACCTAAACTAATTTTCAATGGTCGCTGTACCATAACTAAGCTCATTCTACCGACAGCTAATATTATTAAATTATATAAAGATAAAAAAAAGAAAAAAATATTTCAATAAATAATACTTTCTAGATCGATTCCGTCGACGTTTTGGATCCTTTAGGCAGCAATATTGTTGTCGCAACGAGAACTAACGAAGTCCTTCGTATTTTACCAAGGACTAACGAGGTAAATACGATATTGTTAAACATTGTTAATAACACGCACATTGTTAAATAATTAAATGTTGTAGGAGATCAATGAGGAATGGCTATCAGATAAGTCTCGGTTTGCGTGTGACGGTCTCAAGCGTCAGCGTCTAGTGACTCCCATGATAGCGGACAGCCGTGGTAACCTCACTCCCGTCGACTGGGAAGAGGCTATAGTGGCGGCCGCTAGAGCTCTCAGAGACTGCCCTCCTAATAAGGTAATGGAAATCTCAATTAGCTAAGAGAGTGAATATTTACATTTGAATATAAATAAATTTTGACAGTTTATCTTAACAGTGGTCAAAATGAAAAGGGTTCAAATTGTAGTTTTTGTTGAGGTAGACCTCCTTTTTTATATGAAATATTCTTCATTAATGTAACGATGTATGCAGTTGGTGGTGGTGGCCGGTGAGCTGGCGGACGCGGAGTCCCTGGTGGCGCTGAAGGACCTCGCCAATCGCCTGGGCTCTGAGGCGGTCTGCACCGAACAAGAGTTCCCGCTGGATGGCGCTGGAACAGATCTGCGCTCCACTTATCTTCTTAATACCAAGATTGCGAGTGAGTTCGAATCGAGTTACACTAGTACTGCCTACTGGCAGTAACATGATGTCAAGTATAATGCAAGCCAAACTATCATTCATCTTATACCTTCCTTTTATATCTAGTATACAAGTTATTTTTCTCTCTCATGGTGAATCAGTAACTTCCTTAACACTACAGACGTCCGCAACAGCATAACTGATTGGCCACGTAATTTATCAACACTGAAATTTCATATCAAAGTGAATATCCAGTCTATTTAGAGATGTAATTGATAAAAAAAATACCATTCTTATAAAATATTATAAAATATGTTTTTATCTGACACAGACGTAGAAGACGCAGACTTCGTGCTCCTAATCGGCACCAATGTTCGTTTCGAGGCGCCCTTACTGAACGCGCGCATCCGCAAAGCATTCATACACAAGGAGACGGACGTAGCTCTTATCGGACCTAAAGTCGACCTCACATACGAATACACTGTAAGTTTTAATATTCTATTATCTGATCTTTTGTTATTTATAACTACAACTTTTTTACAACTTACACTTCACAATTTAAAGTAAATATGCACAAAACCTGTTAATTTCCATACATTCGATTATCCGGATTTTTAATTATCCCAATGCTTCAAGAGTTAAGACAACAATTAATCCGGTTAATCGAGTTTTTAACACACCTATCCGTTTCTATCCGTCACCAGCATGTTGGCGATTCAGCATCCATAGTCAAGGACTTAGCGACGGGTACATCATCTGACGAGGTTCTGAAGAGATTAGAGAATGCCAAGCGTCCCGTCGTGATTCTCGGAGCCGATCAGCTCAAGACCCCCGAGGGTCCAGCTCTACTGGCGTACACCCAGGAACTGTCGCTCCGTCTGCAGGATAAGCTGGAGAATAAGGAATGGAAGGTTGGTTATAATGTTCGACATATAATGTTCCACAACAAAGTGGTCTTAGAATAAAAACTTATATTTAAATTAGACATCCAAGCCAATTTCACTTGCCAGAGATCACTTGTGGTGTTGAAAGGAAGTGTTAGGAGAGCCTCTTCTGACACCACTATTATCGAAATAAGGCCGTCTATAAAGGCAGTCCCCAGCTTAAAGCTTTGACAGTTCCAAGATAAGAACCATCACACAAAATAAACAATAGTTTAAAAAACTAAAAAAAATACGCCTTTATTGCTAACCGAACTAAAAATTTGAAAATAATTTTTAATGACAAAGAGTATAAAATAACAGTAGTAGAAGATCGAACAATTAATCATAGTGAATCGCCTTAATATAAAATGATAATAAAATTTAAGTTATTAACAGAATAATTCAATTCTGAGTAAAAATCGTGGGGTGCATTTTACTGTGATTCATAACTATCCTCTCATAGATAGTTGCTAATAGAATGATTGTAATACCTTAAATATCGAGCACCCCACGCTTTTTACTCAGAATTAAATTATTCTGTTAATAACTTAAATTTTATTATAATTTTATATTAAGGCGATTCACTATGATTAATTGTTCGATCTTCTACTACAGTAATTTTATACTCTTTGTCATTAAAAATTATTTTCTAGTTTTTAGTTCGGTTAGCAATAAAAGCGTGTTTTTTTAGTTTTTTAAACTATTGTTTATTTTTTATTTTTTAGTCTGTGAGAAACTCATAAATTGGGAAATCATTTCATTAGTTAGAGCGCGCGCAGATCGCGAACTAGCTCTATCTCTCTTACTCTCCCACAGAGGATCTATGAAAGAATTTATTAATCCTGGTGGTCCTAATAAGGATAATGGGAAACTTTTATCAAATTATTGCATTGTCATCGGTCCTTGATACGTGTGCAAAGTTTCAATTTAATCGGATCGCTGGAACCTGGTGAAAATTAAGCTCGAAGATTCCGTTACATTCATACATACATACATACATACAACCCAAGCTAATAAAAGCGTGTTAAAAATCAGCCGAGTATTGTTTTACTGTGATCACTGTTTCACAAACATCAATATTTTAAAATCCATTAACGAAGAACTAGAACCATCGCAATTCAATTCCATGAGAAGTATCATTATTGTTAGTGTTTAAAAAACTAAAAATTATATTTAAAAAAAAAAACAAACAATAAGAAAAACAAAAAAATATATATAGTATCAATATTTGATGCATTACCCCATAACAGTATGCCATGTAACATGATACTGTGAAAATAACTAATACTGTAAAAATAACTAAAGCAAACTAATCTATCAGTTTCAACGTTTGTCAACTGGCGTATTCTTTGTTGTTTAAAAAATTTAAAAAAGTTTCATCAGCAAACAATACTATTTCATCTTTTCATCATTATTCCTCACAAAGTACGGAAAGTCATTTATATATATTTATTATAGTAACTAAGCCACAAGGCCTTAATATTTACTTACTTAATATTCCCTTTGGTACACCCATTTTGACTAATGAGCCTGTGGAATGATTTCCATTGACATCTACTTTTTGAATTCTTTCATTAAGATATGAACTAATCAAATCAAGGGCTTTTTTTCTAACTCTTATGATGCTTAACTTGGAATTAGATGTAAATATAATACTGAATAGAGTGAAATTGTACTTAGTAAATTACAAGTTCATGCTATCTTCAGTCGAACGCCTTTGAGAAATCACAGAAAAAACCAAGCGACCATTATGACCACTTCTAAAAAATTAACTCAACACCGGCATCTGTTGGTGAGCCACCAGGACAGAAACCAAACTGTTTTTTTTATGTAGGAGGTTATTTTCATTAAAATCTTTAACAAGTTGACTAAGGATTATTTTATTAAAAAAGTATTAGTAATCAACCCAATTTCTAATCACAACATTCTGATGCACCGGGTTAATATAGTTTACACTATCTTTATTTTTAGCTATATACCATATTGGGGTTTCTAATACAATTATTATAACTCAATTTATTATGGATAATTAGGCTACAGAATATCACTATTTGAAAATTTAGTTTAAATGTAATTGATTGGAATTGCTTCCACACAGTTGATACTCATATCAAGCACTACTCAATAGAAACAGTTCGTGCAGACAAGTTCTTAAGTAGGGGCCAGTACACGACAGTGTCTACGGTAAGTACAATGTTGAATGTATTGCAGGTGTTGAACGTGCTACAGCGCACGGCGTCTCAGGTGGCGGCGCTGGACGTCGGCTACAGGCCGGGCGCCGCCGCCGCGCTGCGGGACGGACCGCGCGTCGTCTATCTGCTGGGAGCCGACGAGGGGCTCGTCACACGCGACCAGCTGCCCAAGGACTGCGTGGTTATCTATCAAGGTGACTTATTTATATGTGCATATAACATTGTTATCCAAAAAACACCATTATCCGTCCATAGTGACGACCATCTACATAACAACACCGATTCTTTGCTATTAATTGGTGTGTCTCTTACCAGAACAGTGAGTAAACCAGTATATAATATTAGAAATAATTATGAGTCACGTAACCAGAATATCGGTATTTACTTCGCAAGGAGAGTTTTTTCTTTATTATATATGTCTAATTTTTATCTCCGTGTCGGTGTATACAGGTCACCACGGTGACGCCGGCGCGTCGGTTGCGGACATCGTTCTTCCGGGCGCCGCCTACACGGAGAAGAGCGGCACGTACGTGAACGCGGAGGGCCGCGCGCAGCAGACGCTGCCCGCCGTCACGCCGCCCGGGAAGGCGCGCGAGGACTGGAAGATACTCAGGTACGCACTTTTATATATAGTTTGTTTAGCGTGTGTACGCACACAATCGTAGAGCTGCAGGTCGTGTTAGTTGTTATCAAAATATATCAGAACCGCCCTGATACGTGCCCAAGGTAGGTGTTAGGTGTAGATGTATTTTTATTGTATATATTTTAATACATTTATTATATATATACATTATCGGCGTTAATTGTTTTTGCGTGACAATCAAGTGGTTTTATATAACCATCATATGCGGTTGCTCATTCAAAATGACAATCCCTGCCCGGTAAGGTTGTAGATGTTGATAGGAAAACCATACTTACCGAGGTGTACTATTTTATTTACTTTTTGTTTGATAATATTGTCCGGTGCGTGCAGGGCGCTGTCGGAAGTGTGTGGCGCTCGTCTGCCGTACGACAGCGTGTCGGAGGTCCGCGCGCGCCTGGCCGAGCTCAGCCCCGCGCTGGTGGCGTACGGCGACGTGCAGGAGAACAACTACTTCGCACAGGCGCGCGCGCTCGCACAGGTACACCTCACACGCATTCTATATGACGTGTCTGTATGTATTGTGTTGTGCTGTTGTTTTATTGTGGCTACACGATTTAAGTACAGTAATTGTTTCGTATTAATGTGTATTTTGTTTGTGCGAATTATATGTTTTTTCTTCTGAATCGTCAGAGCCTCCAGAAGCCGGTGTCCGGTAAGCTGGACGTTCAGCTTAAACGGCTAGAAGACTTCTTCATGACGGACTCCATCAGCCGCGCCTCCCCCACCATGGCCAAGTGCGTGCAGGCCGTCATGAAGCAGAAGCAGTCACCTTACTAGACTTACGTTATATTAAAATATCCTTATTCTCGGCCTTTATAAATGATATTGGCTCTCGAAACGCTAATCTTGTAGTGTTCGAAGCTTCATAAACCTATAAGCGAAAATTACTCTCCTCTTTACACACTAAATAAAAATAGTTGCACTAAAGTTTATTGATATGTTGTTGTTATGAAATAAAAAATCATGTCAACCAACCTAAAATTTATATAGTTTTGATATCGCTTAAAACGATTATTTTCAAATAAAATCTAAAATTGAACTTTTACTCTACTTGAAAACTCATACTTTTATTCCAAATAGTATTTCATGTTTAAAATTTTATTGTAAAGTAATTTATTTTGTATTTAATGATAAGTATAGAAGTGTTTTAATTTCAATTCAACAAAGATTATTCCCAATATTAAATATTATGAGTAGCAACACTGGAATCGCCGTTTTGTATTTGAAAGAAATGACTGCAAGGAAGTCTAAGGACAGGTTTTGTAAATAAGTGTTTAGTATAAAATAAAGTGTAGTATAATGATTATCAAATAGTTTTTTATTTATAAATTTCCAGTAAACATAACAATTTTGACTCCTAATCTGACATTTGCAGACTTTTTTCATTGATACAGTTGATTCGCATGTAATCCTACAAAAAACAAAGTTAATTAATTTAAATAAAACTAGTTATTTTTATCGAATTAAGCTCCCGTATGTTTAAATTTACATTGTCAAGAAAACAATAACTGAAAAGTTATCGAAATGCACCGAGTTAAAAAATAATTTTAATCGATTCTGAACTGAATCCATTAAAATAGTTTTATAAGAAATTCTATACTTTGTCCATTATTAGTCTTTTGACAGCTCGACGATTACTATGTGTAGTGATGTACTAAAAATTCTCGAATGCGATGCCATTTCGATTATAGTACTATTATTATTCGAATTAAGTATCTACCTACGTAAACGTAATAACAGATAGAGAAATTTACATTTTGATTCAATATTATCCATGGTTTTTTAATAAATGGAAATCCGTGTGATTGCGTCTGTATTTATTATAATCATAAAAAACATCATAGACGTCCACTAGTAATATCTACAGACCTTCCGTCCGTTTCTTATTATGATGACTCGGATTAATAAAATAAATTAAACTATCCTAATTGTTTTATTTGTATGCCATAAACAAAGAAGAAAAGTGTCTTTATATTTTAATAACATATAAATGACACCTTATTTAACAATATAGAAGAATTTTTGTTTAGCAGACATAATACTAGTAGCATTGGTTTCTACCGATTAATCATTTGTAATATGTGGCACAATCGTAGTAATCATTATGAGTGGCACATCACTAAGTGGGTGGTACCCGTCCTTGAAGTAAAATATTATTTGTATGACATTTTAACGTAAACAATACAAAACTTCATGGGCGTGAGCTATCAAAAGACTAGTAATATAATGGACAAAGTATAAGTTAACTAGTAACTAAATAATTACATAAAAATTATATTATATGTATATATATATATATTTTTAATACTAACTTTAATAACTTTCCGTGCCATGTACTTATAACGACATTGTCGCAAGATGTCGCTAGCGTACTTAGCGAACTGCGCGTGCGCCTCACTTACTGCGTTTTTAGATGAAGTAGCATTTTCACGTGCCTTGAGATTTTCTAATAACTTATTATGTGTTGTCAAAAAACTTGGTTTAGCTGCTCTTTCTGCTATAAAAAAAAAATTTTATTAACGGCATTCAATTTATTAATATAATTTTATAATAAGTTACGTTTATATTTTTTTTTTTTTTTTTTTTTTTTTTTTTATACAAAACTAGGTTAATGCTTGACTACATTCCACCTGATGGAAAGTGAAATGTAGTCTTAGGTGGTAAAGCGCATTAACCTAGAAGCCTATTCACTCTCCTCTTGAAGACACCCACATTATATTTTGCCGGAAATACCGACGCCGGCAGATTGTTCCAGTCCTTCGCTGTACGCACTAAAAAAGATGAAGCATAGCGCTTCGTTCGGACAGGTGGAATGTCCACAACAAAAGGATGAAAACCTGCCGTGCGTCGGGTCGTCCGGTGATGGAAGGGGGATGGGGGAATTAGGTCGTGCAATTCCTGCGCACACTCACCAAAATGTATCCTATAGAATACTGAGAGGCTGGCAATTCTACGCCTGTGTTCAAGGCTGTGGAGTTTGGCGTCAACCAATTTAGGGTCGCCAATAAGCCTCTTTGCTCGCCTCTCAATTGAGTCCAGAACCGCAAGATGAGTCTTTGCGGCACCAGCAAATATGTGGCCACAATACTCTACACACGACCGGATCTGTGCTTTGTATAATACAAGAAGCTGTCCCGGTGTAAAGTACTGTCGCACCTTCGCAAGTACGGCAAGCTTTCCTGCAGCTGCTCTTGCTCTGGACTCAATGCACCGACCAAAGTTGAGGTTCGAGGAGATCTCTAAGCCTAACAACTGAAGCCAGTCACTGTATTCCAAGGATACATTCTGGAAAGTAGGAGCCAAGGTGAAGGGGCTCCTTTTGGCGGTGAACAAACACGTCTGCGTTTTGGTGGCGTTGAATTTGACAAGATTGGCATTGCCCCATGCGGAGACTGCCTGAAGTTTGTCATTCAAACGTTGCACCATGGCTTCTCTTTCAGATTGTACTTCATCTCTACTAGCCCGAGAACTTGGCAGATATCTTTCTACAACTGTGCTGTCGTCTGCATACCCATAGATACCGGGCTTCAGCAGATCGTTAATGTGCAGCAAAAAAAGAGTTGCAGAAAGAACGGACCCCTGAGGTACTCCGGAATTTATTGTCAAGGGTTCCGAAGAACACCCGTCGACAACAACACGGAGAGATCTCCGGCTCAAAAAGTCCGTTATCCAGCCAATCAGACCAGGAGATATACCGTACGCTGAAAGCTTGCTTAAAAGGCTCACATGCCAGACCCTGTCAAAAGCCTTCGAGACGTCCAGAGAGACGGCGACCGCTTCTCCGTTCCTCTCGATGGCTTCGCCTAAAATGTGTGTTGCGTACGCTAGAAGGTCCCCAGTGGACCTATTTCGGCGAAATCCGTACTGTCGGTCACTGAGGAGATCGTTATCTTCCACGTACGCTAGAAGCCGCGAGTTCAATACACGCTCCATAATCTTGCAGAGTATGGAGGTGATTGAAATGGGCCTATAATTGGCAGGATCGGCACGGCTGCCTTTTTTGGGCACGGGTTGCACGTTGGCAAGCTTCCAGGATTCCGGCACTTTTCCAGTCTTGAAAGAGAGGCGATACAGACGTGTCAATACAGGAGACAACTCAGCTGCACATGTCTTGAGCAGAATGGCTGGTATACCATCAGGACCACTGGCTTTATTCACATCTAAACGACACAATGTTCTCCATACCTCTTTGTTAGTGATGCGGATTTCAGGCATCGAAATACCGCAGTGAGGAAGATGTTCTGGAGAAGCATTGCCAGTGTCTAGATGCGAATTCTCAGCAAACAGAGAAGCAAATACATTCGCTTTCTCTGTTGCTGTGTGGGCCAGGGATCCATCAGGCTTCAGCAGAGCAGGCAGTGAGGGTTGGCAGAAGTTCGACTCGATCGCTTTGGCAAGAGACCAGAAAGCTCGACTGCCAGTTGGTCTGACAGAGAGCTTTTCGCCATTCTTAACGATCCGATCAAGACGAGCCTTCCGCAATGCCTTTTTATAGGACTTGGCAGCTTGGTTAAAGGCTCTCTTCTTTGTACTTACATCCGGAGTTTTGCGGCTTCGAGCATCAGCCCAAATGAGGTATGCCGAATGTTTTCGGTCATGTGCATGACGACATTCGGCATTAAACCATGGGCGAGCTTTGCCACCGATGGGTACGTCAGCAAAAGGAATAAAATACTCCATTGCCTGATGCACCACATCGGTTATAGCATCCGCGCAACTCGACGGATCCAAAGAAGAGAAGCAGACCTGCCGCCAAGGATAAGACGCAAAAAAGTGCCGCATCTCATCCCAATCTGCTGACTTGTATTTCCATACTCGCCTAACACCATGTGGTTCGAAAGCTGGTGGGGAATATGTAAATACAGATTTCACCAGACAGTGATCGGAGGTTCCCAAGGGGGACGTGACCTCTACACGATACCTGTCCGGATCAGTTGTCAGCAGAAGGTCCAGGCAATTTGCTGTATGGCCTACCACATCTGGTACCCTTGTCGCTTGCCTCACCAGCTGAAAGAGGTCCAAGGACAACGCAAAGTTCCGCGCTTCTCTTCCAGCATGGTCGGTCTTCTGGTACGGGAACAGCCAGTCCTGATGACAGGCATTAAAGTCCCCCAGAAAGACGAGCTGCGCCGAAGGGTACTGATACAGAGCCATATCTGCAGCCTCACTGAGATACTCAAATAAACGAGTTGTCTCCGGGTCACCGCTGTGCGAACGGTAGACACAGGAATACAGGATTTTTTCGTTTCCTGTGTCCACTAAAACCCATAGGGAAGAAAAAGTGGGGTCTTCAAGGTGACGGAGACGCTGAACACAGAGGTCGTTCCGCGCGTACACACTGACTCCGGCCCGTGAGCGAAAGTTGTGCTCTAACGAGTAACCGGGATAATCCAAGTATGCAGCGCTCAAAGGACATTGAATCTGCGTCTCCGTCAAAAAGAGCAAGTGCGGCTGCTCTGTCTCCAGGTGGTGGTGGACAGCTAAAAGATTTGAGTGCAGACCCCTGATATTAGTGAGGTGCACTTTATATGAGGAGGAGTGCAACCGCTGTGTAACCTTGTTCCTTTTTCTTAACTTTTTCATAAAAAAAAATATATATAAAAGTGAATAGGGATGGGAAATGGCAGTTGAACGAGACGGCACGTATCGAACCCGACGTCGAAATTGGTGATGTCTTGCCACTGGGAGGCTAGTCTGGAGACTGCGGGGACGCCCGAACCCCCCCAGGGATCGCCATCGGGCCTCCTCGTCTGGTCGCCAACCAGCACGATGGAGCCACCCTGGGATTTTTCACAGCTGGCGGGGCAGCCTTTCGTGGTTGGCTATCCCACTAATTGGGCCCCCAACTATCTGCGGGCGGCCAGCGGAAAGCCGTCGCTTCGGATCCCGCTACCCTCCTCGACTAGACACCCGACAAAACAAACACCAACCCGACGTCAGACCGGTTCGCCAACGCACCGCAACTGTTCAGACCCATTTCCCATAAACGGCTTCATCGAGCAACGTGCCGGAACACGACTAGGTCGCTTTGCGGCACGATTCTGCCCGATGGGTGGTAACTTTGCCGGCGACCGGATGTTATGATCTACCACCAAGACAATACCATATGACAATAAAAGTCTAATCTAGATGGTGCAGAATTAAAAATCATGGATGATTTTATTTTTTTATTAAATAGGATTTTGGATTAAGAATAGACATATTATAAAAAACATTTTTTTTATAAATGTATTTTGTTTGTTTTTCAAATATACCTGTTTTAGAATTTTTCTCCTTATTTACAGGAATTCCCTGAACGTAAAGGCCTTGTGTGCAGCAATTACTGGCATTATTTAAATCGATTTGCTGTTTAAGTTCAATCAACAGTTTATTGTCTTTGTCTAGCAATTTGCGTTTATTACGTACAATTGTTTTACTTTCATTTTCTTGTTGATCTTCGGTATTTAATCTAATGGTATTATTAAAGAACTTTATTATTAAAGAAGATATTTGATATAACAACAATGAAATTACCTTTTCTCGTGTTGTTTAATGCCTTTTTCAATAAAATCTTTATATTGTTTTTCTTTCGCATAGTTTAACTGGTCGACGACTTTGTATGCATTTTGCGATTGAGTTGTATTGCATGATTCTTTATGAATCTACGAAATATTTTGATATATACAATAATAGACACTAAATATAAGAGCAGAAGGATTTTATTGGAAATAAATAGAATTGTATATGTATGAATTGAAAAATAAAGTATGACCAATCTTAATAAGGAAAATTGGTACCTTATCGAAAACAGATTTTTCTCTACATTTAATTTTATCGTCATATTTACGCCACAATTCTCTTATCAGGTGCTCTTTTTGAGTCGTTTCTGCTCGGGCCTTCTTTATTTTCTTGTTTTGTTTTTCAGATTTCTCAATATCTTGTTTCTCACGTTTTAATATCTCAGTCTGATATAATAATTTAAAATTCATATACATAAATTACATTACCCGCTATTCCTTAGGTATATGAAAATATAATTAATCGCGCAATCATTATCAGGAGACACGTGAAATAATGGTTAGGCGGTGAGATCTAACGCGCTATATTATGCAAGAAAAACTGAAAACTACAACTGAAAATCTGACGCCTGTAATTGGATCCTCTTGTGCAGAGCACAAATACCACGATATCTGTCAGAGCAGACAAGTGTTATTGTGACATCTCGTGGTAGGCAGCCTGCTCGTTGGAGTTATCGTGGGATCCGGATTCGGCGATGCTAGTGTTTGCGAATCGACGGAGGAGGCACTGTATAAATGGCAGGAGTTATTACTCCATTACTCCTGCCTTTAAACTAGGACGAGTTTCTCAAAAAATAACGAAGCTTTAGAGGGTTTCAGTAACTGGGTAAGTAATGGGGGGAGTTTTTTTGGCCATCTAACTAATCCAGATCTTGTAGGGGCAGCGTTGCTGTTTAAGATGATAGTTATGGGTGACCAAGGTTATGGGTGACCATAACCTTCCTCGTTAGAGCAAGTAGGGTTGGACTAAACTACACTTTTTAAGGGGGCTTGCTCCTTGGCTGGTACCACACTAACGAATCTATACGCAGGCACACTATCCAGTTCTTGCCGTCTGCAAATGGATACTCTCTTTCTAGGGATGAAATTATTTTCCGGAGGAAGAATGTCACTAATGAAGATTCTATTTGATGCTCATTCAGAGAATGTTTGCTTTGGAAAGTAGTAGGTACTGTTCCGAAAAAGAAATGAAAAAAAAAACTTGTGTGGTTTTATGAAACCACCGTAAAAGTGAAACTTTTTTTCACATTATAGACATTTAACTAAAAATTTTCGGAATAATATTCCATTAAGGTTATAAAAATTGCTTCATCAATCTTAATTTTATACTTAGAAAATGGGAATGATAATGGGAAATGATAAAAGTAGACTAGGTCTCCAACTAATATTTTTATTGAACTATGTGTCTTAGAGTACGACATACATAATACTTAACAATTATTTAGATGATATACACATATTAAAACACTGAAAACAATATTTTATAATCGTTGAGTCATTTTGATCCGTTTTTCAATTATTTTCAATCATTCTATTATCAATTCCATCTTCATCATGAATTTCACAGTTTATAAATGTAACCAATATTTTATGGTAACTAAAATACGTGAACAGTGACTTACATTCGATTTTTTCAATGTATCTAGTAAAAACCGCATCGATACGAGCGCCTTTCACTTTATCAATACTCCGCGGCCGACCGTCACGCGACATGCAACACACAGACGAAAAAGTTTGAGACGATGTAATAAAAGTTTAACTTTAAAAAATCTCTGTTGTTTTTTTAAAGTGAAACTTTTATTACATCGTCTCAAACTTTTTCGTCTGTGTGTTGCATGTCGCGTGACGGTCGGCCGCGGAGTAGGGATAAAGTGAAAGGCGCTCGTCAGAGCAGCCGAGGCCAATATGGCGGCGCCAATAGTTCGCATCAGCTGACCGTGTAGTGTATAGACTATTACTCATTTGTGCCAGTGCTCCACGCTATTTTGTTTGTTTTTGTCAGTGTTTAATGTAAATGTTGTTATTTATTCATTATTATGATTAAGATATAATTAATTTTAATTAAATTCATGATGAAGATGGAATTGATAATAGAATGATTGAAAATAATTGAAAAACGGATCAAAATGACTCAACGATTATAAAATATTGTTTTCAGTGTTTTAATATGTGTATATCATCTAAATAATTGTTAAGTATTATGTATGTCGTACTCTAAGACACAGAGTTCAATAAAAATATTAGTTGGAGACCTAGTCTACTTTTATCATTTCCCATTATCATTCCCATTTTCTAAGTATAAAATTAAGATTGATGAAGCAATTTTTATACCCTTAATGGAATATTATTCCGAAAATTTTTAGTTAAATGTCTATAATGTGAAAAAAAGTTTCACTTTTACGGTGGTTTCATAAAACCACACAAGTTTTTTTTATCATTAGGTTGTATATGTTATAAAAGCTTTTTCGCCTAGTTTTGAAGCATTTGCCTTGTTTCTTCTGCGGTTACTTCAAATCTTACCGCTTATTTATATTACAATTTACACATTTGTATCTTAAAAATATATTGAATTACGAGTACTAATAATAATAATAGTCACGAAACTAATAAACATGTGATTTAAAATATAGTGGTAAATAACAAACCAATTTTATGCTATAATTGCTTTTGCACCCGCTATTGACATTCGAAATTTATTCTTACTTGGAGGATTTACGTCAGTAAATAAGTAGGTACCTATATAATATATGTAGATGTAAAAACTAAAATTTAATTCATACTAAACCTTTAATTTAATCTCATTTTTTTGAATTTCTTTAATCAAAATTTCATTTTCCAGTTTCTGCTCTTTCTCCTCATCCCTTTTTTCTTTATTTTCTTTACATTTCTTTTCATATCTATGAAAAATTGTATTAATAAATATAATATAAGATTATATTATTATGATATAAATTCAACTTACAGCGCTTTATTAATCTGTGCTATCTCTATATTTATTTCTTTTTTATAAAATTTTCTTTGCTTCTCTAACTCAGTATCATTGCCAATTGGCAAGGATGTTGCTTTCGGTTCAATATTCTTTTGAACCTCAGATTGCTGGTTCAATTCGAGTTTAAATTTAATTTGTTCCTCCCTTTCTTCTAAAGCTTTTGATTCGAGAAGGGCACTATAATTGTTATATCTTTGTATTATAAGTACATAGGTTGAATAGGTTTAGATTTCTAGATAAAAATATGGATATAGATTAGATATAATATAAATTTATTTACTTTCCTATGGCAACTAATGCCTATTTAAAACAACAACATTACGTTCTAGGTAAAGATTAGTGTCACTTTAGCTAATAATTAGCAAACGGCTTTACCTCCTTCTAAAACTAAAAAAAAAGTTCCGCCAATTTCCACAAAATACCTTAATAGCTGTCGGCCGTAGCAACTGTCCTGAAATATTAATTCTTTTGCCTTTTTAATAACATCTTTGTTATTTTTAAGTTCCTTTCCTAAATTAAAATCTTTTACTGTTTGTAAAGCTTTCACGTTTTTCCTTTGATTTTGTTTCTCTAATTTATTCATGTGACCCTGTAAAATAACAAGGCTTAAGTTTTATTAGATACTATAGAAACTGAAAATAGTTATAGGCAATAAGTAAATTTAATATATAACCTGCACACTATCATTCCATTTATTAATAATTTCTTGCGACTGTTCGATCAACGATTTAAAATATTCTTCCCTTTCTTCAAACTTATTTGATGGCTTTTCAACCCTCTTTATTCGGTCCCATTCTTTTTTATGAATAATTAAATAATTTGGATCATTCATTCTCTCTCAAAATAATAATAAATGCTTTATAAACCAAGCATAAATTGTTTTTTTCAAATCTGTATGGCTGCGAGTAATCTAAGCACTAAGATCCCATGGCAACATAAACGATTGGTCATAATTAAATAGCACTAAAGGTAACGAAGCGAGCAAGCAATACAGGCCTGTATTTCATTTCAGGCGGTGCTCATCTGTCACTGTCAGTACGGTTATTTGCTGTATATTTTTGCATGAAAATAACTTGTACTGAAAACTGAAATAAAAATATCCCTAATATGTTTCACTTAAAACGTCGTTATAAATTAGAATGTTTCTGTTTTGAATATCTGATGATATTATACGATTTCTTGACCTATTTAACTATACTTATGTTTTATTTCTGTTGCATTTTTAAAGCGTGTATTTATAAACACTAGAGGTTATTCGGTTATCATTTTATACACATGAATATTTGTACACAGTACACACATAAAAATACACATTGTGGAACATATTTTTTTTAGTCATCTGTAAGCTATAAACTTGAAATATAAAGAGATACTTGAACTGAACTGTTAAAGTGACCATACTGCGGCAATGCGCTCTACGACTCTACGAGCACTTGACATACCCAGGTAGCAGACCCTTGCTAACAAGAATTTAACTTAAGTAAGAAGTAAAGATTAAAATAGGGTAAAGCTGAGTTTTTAAGATTCGTGCTTTTTTCTGATATGATTCAGTTTAAAAAAAATAATTTATTATTCTTTATTATATTGATGTAATAAAAGTTGAACTTCCTTGAGAGTTTAAATTGTGTATGTATTATGACACATCCGAAGGTAATGATATCAATATTGAACATAGATGAAGTATTGTATAAAATAACACATTTAAAAGTAATAAAGATCGTCCGGTTCCGGTCTGAAAGCAACTAACTTTAAAAACTATAAATTTCACTTTGCACTGGAAAACTTCGTATCGTGTCTTGGAGCCGGGGTTCGATGTAATTGATAGGAGATTTAACGTAAAATACTACACTTTTGAGATAGTTTCCCGATAATGGAGGAAAAAATATTTAAAGACGCTCAGCGTAAAATACAACAGTAGGTATAAATTGGACATCAGCAGTTGTATTACTATTTGTAACTGCTTTTATCTTTAAATGAACAAGTTAATAGGTGATAAGGAAAATTCTACCTATATATATCTTTTTGCAGTTTCCTCCCCACACTTTATTAGCAGACCACACATGATTTTTATCTTTATTGTCAGATGATTTTAACACTACATTGATAGCCCAGACGGCAACATCTGTGCACCGTTTAAATTAAAAGTAATTTTCTTATGCAGAATTAATTAATGACTAACGAGCTCAATAGGGTTCATCAAGCGGAAGCGTTAAAGTGAGATAGAAGGATACAATAACGCGTGTGTTCGAAAAGGACAATGGTAGTAGCCTGAAGTTGAATGAATTTATGCCGGTCTATTTAGTACCGCGTCAATTTGGCGCGAGAAAGGTTGTGAGAGAGGAATCGTTCTGATGACATAAAAAAGCCCGCGAATCGCGAAGATGTTCCATGTGGCTTAAATGTGTAATTTGTTTAATCTGTTGTACTTTAAAAAAAATATATTTTTATTATAATTTAGTTGTGACGTGTTTGTGGTTTAAGTGTAATTAAATATTAAGAAAAAAATTGGTAAGTACTAATAAAGATAAGGCATGTCCGGGTGTGTTTTAAGTGATATATGAGAGTAAAAGATGAGCGCAGACAAAAATAGCTAAGATATTACAAATGCCGATCCATGAATGTTTTCTTAGATAGGATGAATACTTTACAACATCACAATTATATGAATTTCTACAATTTTACAATAATACCTTTTCTTGGAAATTGTATTATAGTATTTAAGTATGTACAGTATTTGTAGTATAATAATTTTCAGTGAATGTAAATAATATTTCCAGTAAAAGGATTAAAAACCTAGTTACTTACATGTCGTAGTATTTCGCTGTATACCTATAAAACAATGTATTATAATAAGTAAATAAGTTTATTGATATTTTAAAATACATAAATAACTGTGATACATTAATGAAATGCATATAATATAATATTTAATAAATTGGAATAAATATCTAAAATTTCAAAGTAAAAAGGTGAAATATTAAATTATTAAACGTTGTTTATGTAGAAAGTTATTTTACTAAATACAGGAACACTTTCCGCAGTTTGTTCTTAAGTGCACAAGTTTGTGAACGTGGTTTGCAATTTTTTTCCCGATTTGCTTCGAGTTTTTCTTAGATTTATGGCTAAAGTTTGTTTCGTACTAATGCTTTTCAGTTTATTTTCGTTCACCTTAAAAAAATTGCGTCAACTGTTTGAATATTTATATAATGAATATAGATTAAATATAAAAACAAATAATCATAAAAGTTTAGTGATGTATTTTTTTTTATATAGTAACATTATATGTAACATGTTTTTAACAATCTGTTTGTAATACACATTAACTGCGCGATTAAAACAGTAATTAAAAATTGTTTACAAGTCCAGTTTGTTTTATTGTCTTCACAATGAAGAAGCCGACGTATAAACTTGCACAAATGATTTGGAAAATATAAAAAAAATCTATTGAATAAACCTAGAGTTTTTAATAATGCGATTGTTATATTTTCCCCAGGTATTAGGCTTACATAATATGTAGGTACAGGAAGTTTTTTTAAGCTTTTAGAATTACTTAGACTTGTTGATTTTAGAGAGCCTACTATTTATTTAACATGTAAAGAAAACTAATAATATAAAGAAAACTCTACTACTTTAGTAACTTGTACAAGTTTGTTAGAACTTTATAGTCTAGTTCTATCAAATAAACCTATAGTACGTGGTAGAGTCGGCTGTACCTACTACCCATACTGATTATTAATAAAAATATATAATTGAATTTAAATGTTTCTTTAGATGTATTGGTTACTTTAGATTGTAAGTAATACTGTTATTATAAATATTGTTAGTTCAGGTAATTTTAATTTCGACTTAAAAACTTAGTTAACCTCGATGATAATTTTGTTTGTAGAACACAATTTTATTTTTTGTTTTAATTTTATTTAACATCGAATAACATTGTTACAGATGGATTGTTTTTGTTAGGACTACAATAAAGTCATGCAAACATGACTGCGAAGAGTCTGCGAAAAAATGCTGCCAGTCGCTGTTGGTGGACAACAAGGCTTATCTTTGCGGCTATCACACTGGCCTCTGCTAATTCTCAAGGTATTTATTTATATCACAAATATACATACATACATACATATGTCTGTCTGTTTGTTAGTGTATTTCATTAAAACGACGGAATGAATTAAAATTTGGTTCATATGGCTTTAAACTATTTTACATGTTAATCTACCAAGAGTTTAAGAGAATTTAAGTAAAACTATGTCCTTTTTTACATATGTTATTAATTAAATCATATTAAATACGTAATTTTTTTTTCTTATAAATATAAATATATTTTGACGTAACTCTCATAAGTGGAGAAAAGTGTAATTGTTATGAATGTTAGTTAAAAACTATTTTATATATATACAGTGCGTCCAAGTCGCAGCCAAAAAACACAAAATATGTACATTTTAAGTACAGATTTTGATGTATGGGTAACTTTTTCTGTTCTCTCTTTCCTTATCTCAGTTGAGTTGTGTTTTTTCCACATCACGGATCACATCACATCATGGCGTCTCAAATTTAAATACAATAAAAAAATATAAACATTATTTATCTTCATAAAGTATAATAAAACTTTGTTATAAATCTATCTTGTTAAAACATTTGACAAAAGTGTTATGATTTTTAAGATTAATGAGACAAAAACATATTACCCAATCATCAAAGAAAAATAAATCTGTACAAAAAAATAACATTGGAGTGTCTGTTTGTAATATTGAAATAACCGCTTTTTAGTAACTGCATATGGAAGTATACACGGTATATATACCAAAATATATTTTTTTTTTTTTGATCTGTCTGCCTGTCTGTTTGTACACGCTAATCTCTGAAACGGCTGAATCGATTTTGACGGGATTTTCACTTGCAAATGTCTGATGTAATAAGGAGTTACTTAGGCTACTTTTATTCCATTATTTATTATTTACTAGCTGTTGCCCGTGACTCTGTCCACATGGACTGTAAAAATAATATTTATAAGGCTAAGTACATAAGTCAAATACCTAAATATTATTTTTACAGTCTACGTGGACATAGTTATGGGCAACAGCTAGTATCAAATAAAAAAAGGATTTAATCAAGAGAAGTAGATCAAAGGAATAATTATTAAAATATAAAACACTCAGTCCACAGTTTTCAGCCGGATATTAATAATTTATATTATTATTTACACAGAAAATAATCAGTGGTATTTATTTTAATTAGAGCCACTACTGATTTGGTACTTGACAAAAAATATTAATATTTATAAAGTAGGTACAAGTCTCAAAATGTAATAGAATCAAGATTTATTCAGTCCTTTATTTAGTCTATAGACTTCTAAAATAAATTATACTTGTAAAGTTCACCATTACTATTAATTTTTCTTTATTTTATAATATTTAAAAATAATTTCAAGGTATTTTTATCTCTTGATAATAGATAAAATGTCATTAATAAAGTTAAGTAATTACATTTCTTACATGCAAATTCTGACTTTGATTTTAAGATTAAAAGCAATTAAGCAAATATTCGTTACATATATAATACGTAGGTACTTTATTATTTAAAAGTTCAATATATACCTAATACTAGTCTTGTTCCTTTTATTTGTTTGCTTAGCGTTGAATCTGAAATACAGCAGTGTTTGCAAGCTAATTTTATTTAAAATCTAAAATTTGTACGCTTTTTGTAAATCTGCAACTTTTTTATTTACTCAAACGACAAATAAATTTGACATTTTATGTAGTTAAAGAGCTTTTAGTCTTTATACAGAAAAAAGGTTTTAATTAAAATAGAGATATTATAAATGTCTTTTCCTTTCTTTGGACAAATTATATAATATTTCTTACATTTAGCTCCGTATTCTCGCTCCGGCCATTATGGTTCAAATTAGAATAGTCCTCTTTTTTATGATAAAAAAACCCAAAGTATTATAAGAGCACCTGTATTATAAGAGTGGTTTAAACATACACAAAAGCTTTTATTTATGGGTTTTTGTTTATTATGTTTGAAATAGATTTTGATATACGCTGGCATTAAAATTGCTCAAGAGAGATATTATTATCACTGAAACTTGAGCACACCTGTGTCCTTATTCTAATATCCATAAAGTTCAAAGTACCACTACCGTCGGTGGCCCTATATTTTGCATCTAAACAGGCGCCATTGAACCTAGGCATTAGCTAAATACTTTATGTTAACCGATTTTATAGAATATCACACGACTATCCGGTTGAGTTGGTGTAATCACAGCCGTACTGTCCCTTCCAACAATCTATGGGGTTTGCTTCCTATAATTTAGTTTCATTGGAGTGGGGCTGGAGGGAAAATACATGTGTATTAAACAGGTCCAGTCAAGTGAATTTCCATTAAGTGCTTTCACTATAATTCTAATATTAATATCGGTTATGTATTGACTTAGGAAATGGTGAACGTAATTGCTACACAGATTTAAGTGCTGGTTAATTAATTTAAGTCGTGTCTGGTGTAATTGAGCTTTCGTAATTACGTTTATATAATTAACTTACGTTTAATGTATATGTCATTGCAGTTATTCAGGCATTAAAAATAATTTTATACTATTTACTTCATTACATATGAAAAGACGTATTGGTTTGTATCATGTTAGTTGACAAATAGAATTTACACTAATTAAAAATAACAAGAATAATTGACAAATACAGTATACACTAAATAAAACTGCAAATTGAGTTGACAAAAACAAGTTGCACTAAATTGAAAGCAAGCTAGAAAATTTATCCGTGATATATACGTGATATATCAGTGGACAAAAATTAAAAACTAACTCCACATTAGTTCAAAGATTATACCAAAGTGTTAGTAATCTCAAAGGACTTTTAAGTTTCAAACCGTGTCATAACGACTTACATTAATCTTTTCTAGTCTTTAATATAATGTGGACACTTTTTAATTGCCAACATAAGTCTCTTTAATTCGAACCACTTTGGACGGCTGAGAGCTCGTCATTTACTGAATAGATCAAAGCTTTATGTCTGTGTGTAACTGTCGCTTTATTGTGGTGAGACCAGCTGTTGCGTTCCCTTCAAAACGATATTATTTGAGACTTATTGCACATATTTTTCATTTCAGATATATCGGCGTGTTGCGATAAAGCCGTTGGGACATGTAGGAGTGTGTGTGAGAAGGTAGGTTATCACATGTGTATTTGTTTTCGGAAATTACGACCCGTTTCATTTCTCTATTTCTTAGAAATACCTTGTTGAAGTTGAATACGAAGGAAGACATTAATTGTTACTTTAATAGATCCTGGATCTATTTGTGTCTAACCCACTTACTACGAACGATTTGGATTTACATCGTGCTGGGTCCTTCTATCAAGATGCCTTCACTTATCTATTAAATTCTCTCATGTACTGACCACTTCATCGAATACGGCGCTTACAAATTCCAGGCTTGCATGTCTTGAATACCAATCCATAAATCAAGCTCCTATTCAAACACTTATATTTTCAAAGAAATGTTTGATTTTATTTGAAATGAATTTAAAAATTTATAGCTTCCGAAAACTGGTATATTTTTAACACATTAAGGTCATTCAATATTGGGGATAAAACAAACGATGTTTAATTTTTTCATAGATTCTTTGATCCGATTCGAACAAACAAATAAAGGATATGATCATGACCGTATCTTCCTGTATCTTTTGTATCTTTGTATATTCGATACGTAGCGTCGCTGCTAATCAGGAATTCTGTCACATTGGCCTGTTCTTAGAAGGCGAAGTGAATAAAAGGTAAATTATTAAAACGTGTAAGCGGAGTCGACTAATACATTCGTATTTAATTCCGTCTCGTTAGAGAACGCCGCGTGACGGCGGCTTCCTCCCTGCGACACTCTCTGAATAATATTGAAACATTTTAATTGTATTTCGAATGGACGTAATTTGTAACTATTTATGAACTCGTTGATTGATGTTCATATTAAAATTAATTTAATATTCAATTATAATAATATTATTTTATATTTTAATTAATAACAATTTAAATTTAACAATTTTATTACAGTAATATATGAGTATAAACGATAAAGCTTCTGATTTTTTTTAGTTCCTTTTGAAAGGAAAGTTAGATTTTCAATGAAACCTGATTGAACTTCTACTTGTACAAAATGAATTTAATGAAAGCTGAAAAACGTTAAGTGCTTATTCTGTAAATGCTTTATTACTTCAATGCGTCATTATCAAACATTCCGGAGTTAATCAAAGTTCTAGCTTTGTTTTCAATTGTTATTTCAATTACGTTTACAACTTTTTATGTAAATAAGTTCTTTGTGTTATATATTTTAAATTGAGTTTATTATATTTTAAATTGTTATATCACATTATTAAAACATTGAACATCTGGATTGGATCCATAAATCTAAGATTTACTTCCTATAACTCTATTTAGGAGTAGTTTTTTTTATCCATGACTTTATAATGGTTACATTAATGGAATAATTAATGGAATTAAATGGTATATTAATGGAATATTCATTCCATTGTAATGTAAGTAAAACCTAATTGAGATCAGTCCATCGGTGGTTGATAGCTCGTCCGGTAATTTTAATAAAGCGCTGCAACAGACAGACAATCTACATAAAGTACTGTCTTGTTAACTTCCCCATTAACGAATTTAACCCCATTTGGCTCTGACGGCTTAGCTTTCAATGACCCTTTCTTTCTTTATATAAACTATTTTATAGAAATATTAAAGTTATATAACTTCAATGGAAATTTGTTTCAAAAAATTGTATTGTAAAGAAATGTTGTTATTCATTATTATTCTGTGAATAAAGTCAAAGCAGTTTATATTTTGTAATACCTAAGAATATCTAAACTATATAAAAATTGTCATATATAGTGTAATATAGTATGTTGTTTCTGATTACGGACTTATAAATATTTTTTCTGAGGTCAAGTACAATGCCTAGAGTCTAGGCCCTAGACAAATAAAATTAGAGTAATCGGATACATCATCTATAATTACCTTTTAGGTAGCTGTTTTTAACTAAGTATAATACTCAAAATTCAAAAATAATACATTTTATACATGTTTTTACACCCTATATCCTAACCGGTGTAAATTCAAGAATTTTGTATTATTTTATAAAAATATCACGTTTATACCATCCATTCATTTTTATTTTATAAACTACATATATATCTCTTGTTTTACTCGTTCTAACCTTAATGGAACATAGTTTTGTACTTAGATATTTTGACATAAATGACAGTTCCCTCTATAATAGAGTATAATGTTTTAATGGTCTGTATGTTGTAGGGAGGTAACGACCCCAGACATAATAACAAGCCTTTCAGTGCCCGGGGCTTTCCTGAAACTATAAAATTACCATCAGTCTTTTGTTCACTTAATTAATACTTCATTCTTGTTATAGACAAGTCAAGTCAATTATTTTCATTCTGTTCAAGAATTCATTGATTTTTAAATAACTATTGGAAAGTTTGTTTCTTGGAAATTAAACTGATTATTTTACTATCTTAATGTATGTTTTATTAAACTATTATTTTTATTTGGCATAAAATTTCAAAATATATATTAAAGTCAAACATAACATAAGTATGCAAAAATTCGAAATAAATTAACAATAACATGAAACCTACAAGCCAACATCTTACGCCAGCGTGAAAAACAAAATAACGACAAAATAACAAATATCTAGTTGGGTAGTTATTCAGACAGACACATTCACACACCTCGCTACAACACACATAAATAAACTTTTTCATAAATTGCATTATTACGAGCGTATCTTATAAAACATCGAGTCGGAACACGTACGTTTTATGAAGTGGCAGTTTAGTTTAACTACGACAGGAGATGGGCCGCGAAAAACATATCGCTGTAACAAAGAACTAGTTCACGTCTTGTAAACACGATGGATACTAGCAGGTGGCCCACCACTGTTATCATCTTCGCGATGAATATGTTTTGTGTTCTGTTGTCCTAAATTTTATATAGGTCAAAAGAACTCATAACATCTTTAGGACATGTGATCAAAAACTACGCATAAATCGTTTAGATTCCAGCCATCAATAAAAGACACAGTCTTTTCAGTCGTTCTTGTTGTCCTAATTTAATTATAAGTCCAACATTGTATATAATTTTTAGGATATATAGCAATAATTATTAATAATTCTTTCAGATCTTATGAACCATTAGCAAAACGGATACATATATAATACTTATTGCGTAAATATGAGCCCAGTCGGTCAATCTGAACACGTCTCAACAAATGTGTTAAGTATGTATAATGATATATATAAAGTTTATACGATAGTTATTGCTTGAAAAATAGCAAAAGTGATTTAAAAACCAAAAAAAATGTGTTAAATAAAAAAACACACCGCTTATAATATCAGTAGCGCGGTTTCAGGCGGCTACTTCAAAGCCCGAGGTCTCTTTGATGTGCGTACGTATGATCTAAGTTGTCGCGGCCGCAGCTGCTTCTAAATTTATTAATATACCTACATCCTTGTTTACTTACACTCCCTAGTTTACATATTTACCGTATTATATTTTTTCAATTGTGCCATTTATAAATGCAAGTACTTACCTACTATTTTATATATATAAAAAACAATAATTGAGTTATAAATCGAAACTCAGATATCATAATTGAATTGTATTCCAATTCGATTCATACAAAAATCGTGTATTGAATTACCAATTTCGAATTCCCCATCCAGGAACAGTCGGGAATTGATTACTTGGATTACGACGTGACAATCACGTTCTATACCCGGAATTCAGCAGCGTGACGCGGGATCCGGGATGGGTGGGATTCCAATCACGTACTGACAACTTTAGGAGCGTTTACCAGAATGCCGCATTTTCGCAACCTCACTCCAAAATATCTTTTGACCGATTGGAGTTCTAGTGCAAATTCTTCTGATTGATTTATTTGTTTTAGAATTTTTGGGATGTGTATGATTTAAGTAGAAAATTGAATATTAAATTATAGTAATATATTTTTTTTATAATTTGAAGTTACAATAATAATTATACAAAATACGTTCATAGTATATGTTCTAAAATAACTTTGAAAGAGTTTATAATTGTATAAAATTTAACAAAGTAGAGACCGGGTCTGATGTTACTAATCAGGCGTTTCATTTAAAATAATAAAAGCTAAAAATAAAACCCACACAATTACGTGACAATTTTTTTTTGCAAATTAACAATAAATATAACAGCTTAAGGATAGCATTTTCTAAGACACTAACATTCCGTATTATTTTCAAAGTCACAAAACAAACAAAAAAAATAACTGTCTTGAAAATAGATTCATCTGAAAACCTTTCATGTCTGTCGTCCATCCCACTTCGGCGACAACGTGAGACGAGACGCTTTGACATTCTTGTCTTAAAACATATTAATTATAATGCGAAAGTTTGTTTGTTTTGTCAGATCATACAACTTAACAAAATATTTTACTATTCATTGAATATTTTAAGTAAAGCTCGAAAAAAACTCTATCTAACATCCACGAGCTAATACGAAATGATTAGTTATTATTGATATGCCAAAATATTATTTTACAATTATATCCAAACTACGCGAATATCATGGCATTCTTATCGCTTCTCGGAAATGTTACGACTCGAGGAAGAAGATTGGGGAATTCTGACTCTCTATACGTTTTACAATAAAGTTCTAAAATTTACGCAAGATAACTTGCTTGTATTGTCTTGAAATAAGTAGTACTTCTTTAAATTACTCCAAAACGGTTCGTTTTTGTAACCAACTTAAACATTAGATTAATTAATTATTATTTTTCAGTGGTCCTGGTCAGTAATCAAATTGATATTATGATTGTACTTTTTCAAGGATGTAGATAAGTTCAAATTTCTTGTTCAGAATGTTTCCTCAGATCGAAGAATTCGTAGCCATCATTTAACGAGGCTGGATTTGGAAGTATCGTTGAAAATTCTTATTCACAAAACTACTTTAGATTGTTTAACTGTCTAGACTTTAGATTGACACTGCCAACAAAGTGAGCTTAATTGATATTTAATATAGTTATTCAAATACAATTATTGAACGCCAGTAGATATTAGTTTTTAATACGATTATATATATATTTTTATTAAAAAATTATGAGATTTGGATCTTACTAGTGTAAATGAACCAAATTTAAGAAAACAAATGTTTTTTCTTTTGTTATTAATTACGATTTTGTGATAATAACCTATGTGATCGTAAAGAATAACGGTAGAAAATTTGATGAGCTCGTATAACTGTTATAGATTTAGAAAAAAATCATGAAGTAGTTATTTTACCCGCGAGAAGAATAGGATAGCCGGGTACTTCCCCTTCCACTTATTTTCTTAAGTTTTTGTAACTTATCCTAACTTTTTATATAAATTATATTTATGTACTGTAAAGTAGACCTTCTACTTGTACATTTCTTAATACACATATACACACATATACATACATACACACTTATATACATACACACATACATACATACATACATACGTATGTATAATAAAATGATCGCAAATTAAGGCTGCTGTGTACAAAATCAGTATTAAAAAAAGTATATATGCTGTCACAGTTTGTAAGTATTTGTTTTCAAAATGCTTAAAGTAGCCGCCTTGTATGTGACTTTCGACTATTAATCAAGGTGTGTCAGCGGGCCCATGACGTTTAAATGAAGTTTATGGCTTACAAGAGTTCATATAAAGACGTAGTCTAAACTCGTAAATGTCTGTCCTGTTGTAAATTTATATTTTACTGTACCTACTCGTGTTTTTGTGTAAGTGCTTTTGCACGACCTTATATTTAAATGAATTAAGTTATGTTTTGAAACTTATCTGTTGGACATGAAGTATCTTATATCTTTCAATGTGTGGTTTGGTTTGTAAGAAAGACGCCTTAGAGGAAAGACAAAACAGACAAGAATCTCGCGGCAGCACAGCATATGCTGTTAGGTTTGTTTCACACTATCAGTTTGCATAAAAGTAAAACTATAGCTGTAGACAAACTAATTAACAAAGCAACATCAAAGTGGTGACGGAGGCGGCGATGTGATTCTGTCCTTTGATTACCGACTGAGTTCGTCCCATTCGCTATTTTCAACCTGCCACTCTATGCAGACACCTAGGGCTACCACATGTCCACATATGAGAAATGACTTTAAAAACCTATTGACATTAATTATATAACTTAAAAAAATATTTTGTTATTTTGTATATACTTTTATGTTTAATTATATGAAATACATTAAGTTCTTTTGCACCGATTTTTACAACACTTTTGACAAATCGAACCTACACCTTTAACGAAAGTGTGAACTTGGGGGCAGATAGTTGTTTTGGAAGATTTTTAAAGTTACAGCCATCAGTAGAGGCAACCCTATCACGGTATCCTGCCACGCGCTGTCGGTTTCCCTGTGCAATAATTACAGACGGGCAGTTGCTAAACTATTTAGGGCAACCGACGCACTCAGCTACGTTTTATTATGTCAACTAAGACCCTTTGTGTTTTAATTAGGATTGACACTCTTTAGTATTTGTATATTTCACATTTAGTTTTAAAATTGGAAAGTGTATGCGCTTCCTAACTTATATATATAAACTAGTGATCCAGCGACTTCGTCTGCTCACCCTTTCTCGAATAGTAAGTTAATCATTATAAACCTATACAAATACAAATATTTTGTTGTATATATACACTTTATTGTATATATATAGGTGTGAATGTTGTTGATGTGAGACGTTTCTTGTCTCTTTTCCACTTAAATTGCATCGAAGTTACTATTGATCAGATTATTTTGACTTCGGGATTTGCACACTGGGAAATAATTTAAACATTGAAATGGTAAAATTTTATTTGTCAAACTAAGGAATGTAATAATAATAATAGTAATGTAAATGTAGTGTATTTTAATATATGGGAAACTATTCTTGAATGTCGTTAAATTTTAGGAGCAATATCATCATGTGGTAGGTATGTCTCGGCCATGCTAAATGGTTATTACTGCGTGTCCCGAATTGTAATAGATTCATTGTCTTGTGTCGGAATGTCTCTATATGTCACACTAAAGGGTTCACGACCCCTGGTGTCTTATGACGTCCTTCTATATAAAGATTAAATATAAATTGATATAGAATTATAACCTATAACTATCTCTAAATAAGGGTTCTTATTATAAAACAAGTTCTAAAAATAATCGAGTGTTCTACACGCTCTGATTCAAAAAATATACTCACCAAAAAAGTAATAATTTCAATACTGTAAATCCCTATTCCAATGGGTAAATACATAATCTATAAGATTCAATAAAATACATAAAGTGTACTTAAGTATATAGTGTACTTAATATTTCGTGGAATTGTCGAAATGCGCCTCACGTCCCCCACAGGACGTGTTAGTAAGCACTTCAATGGTATGATGTCAACCTACCCTCAATTGTCTCCATGCTAATAGACCACCTCTCTGTTACGACGGAACACTTTTTATTTCTTTGACAAATGTTTGTTGCGGATTGAATAATAATTTCCAATGATGAGAATATTATTATGTGTTTTGGATTAAATTCTATATCTTAACCTTTTATATACATATTTTATCTATTCTTTTTATTAATTCGTTAATTTTTATAGGGTTCTTTACCTTTGGGTTTTACCGTATTGTACCATATTACTAAGACAACGCTGTCCATCTGTCTGTCATCAAGCATGTCTTATGAATATGTCGTAAGAGCTAATCAGTCAAAAATTCACAGATTATGTATTTCTATTGCCTTTTAACAACAAATACATATTAAAAAATATATTAAATATATTTCGGAGGTTGTATGGATACAAATAAGGTGTTTATTTTGCTTTAAATTAATAACGGCCACACGATTAAAATAATTGCAGAATATTTAGATATATATCCACTTTAATAAAAAATAAGGGGGCTCTTATACAATAAACGTGATATTTTATCGTTTTTAATAAAAAATTAATTAAAGGTACGGAACCCGTCGTGTAAAAGTCCAACTTGCACTCGGCAGGATTATTAATATATAGTAGCAGTCATTTGGTATATTTTACGAAGTTGATATACTCTTGTAGAGCTACAGAATGTTTATTAAAAGGTGAGGTATTTTACAATGATGTTTTTATTCTAGTACCCACATGGATAACAGTGGGACACATGGCTTCATTCTCTTCACACGTCTCTGTCTAGAATACTGATTAAAACAAGTAAACAAACTGAATATTTTATAAATCAAGGTTGATTACGTCATATGATATCATGTATTGAAAACTTATCAGTTCGTAAAGTTTTTGATAATGTTATCAATGAAATAAAACATATGTTTAAATAAATTCAATATATATTTATAAATTCTACTTCAAGTTATCTTTTAGAAAAGTAGCTTTAAGTAATATTTTTAAATATATGTTGATGAATTTTGGTTTTAATTGTAATTAAATTAATTTTACCTCAAAGATTTTCTCGCTAGAGTAACTTATTCGTTTATTTCTTGTTATCTAGGTCGTTTTAATATTATCCATTACCAAATTTAGATAAGTAGATAAAGAGATAAAAATGTCAACATTCATCCCCTCGTTCCAAAGGAAAAATATCGCACAAAAAGCTAACATAAGATAAAAATGGTGATTTATCAAAGCTAATACAATAATTTTCTTTTATAATAAAAAATAACACATAAATTTTACCTTCATTAATAAAGAAATAATAGCAGAATGTAAGTAAATTAAATGTTAAGAATAATATATAATGTAATAATTTAGTGGTGCTGACAGCTGAGCTGTTCTGCTTCAAAGGTATTGCGTGGGGTCTTCAGCGAATATTTTTTCACGAACTCTATAACAACTTGAATTACTGTCGCAATTTCGCGAGCATTAAAATTTGAATAGTTAGCGTGGGTCGATTTGGACTTGTTTTAACGACATCTGATTTGTATACAATGATCATTGTTTCGTTTAAAGTACGGGTAATCGGCACTATGTGATGGAAGTTGTAACTCTTGATGTCTTCTATAAACACATGTGTCATGCTCTGACATGTTGTATACATTAATGTGTATTGGATTTAAATAATGAGCGTTTAATTATCATTTTGCTTACGAGTTTCCTGCATATGGTAATATAAATAGTTCAGTAGTTACGTAATATTGTTGATATCTACATTATTAAATAGATATTATTGTTTGGGTGTAATATGAGAAAATTATGAGAACGCAGATATGAAGATTTTGTCACTCATCTAGTAAGACGTTCACAGATAACCTTATTAACACAAGCGATAGTGGAACTTAAACAAGTAGTAAGTAACAGTTTGGTGTGATATGATCACATCGTAATAGTCGACGAATTTCAACATAATATATACTTTGAATAATGCTCTTACATTGTAACGCAAGTATTTAGTTGAGATTATTTTGACGTATTGTTAAGATAGATATTATAAGAGAAGGTAAAGTAATGTTTGTATGATATAAAAATATCTATGTGTATAAAAAACGAGTCTAATAATAATATTAGAAATGTTGTGGGCGTCAAGAGCTCATTACGTTAAACTGTTTAAATGCTTTTCTATTTTATGTCGTTTTCGTAAATTATCGTTAACAATATTGTTTTTAAAAATATATTATGTCATTACAGAATTTATTTATACACTCATACATAATTCAAGTAATTTATTTACACACACATACATAATAGATTTTTATTGACATAGATACACAGTGTAGACTCTACCATTCTATATTATATTTGTATTTTTATAGTAATACCAATTATCTTGTCCGATCATCCCCGACTTTATATTTTGTAAACTTTTTGTATGGTTTCGTAAATATTCAACATCAACAGATTCAATTTCATTATTTATTGCATTGCCTTCTTCAAATGTTCTAAATTAAAACTAAGCGTCAAACGAAAAAAACTGACCTGAAAAAAACACTTTGAACTGGATGTGTGTCTCTTTTGGGACACCAATTAAAAACATACAAAACGAACAAACATGTTTCAAATACAACATGGAGTAATAAGATATTTGGTAGAGGGCATGCGGTAGACGTAAGTCAATTAATTTCATTAGGCCTAATGTACACTAATAAAGAGCAGGGAACATGTGTTTATTTCTATCTACTCTCGTCGCTTAACTTTATTACAACATCTAAGACTACGTGATTTATTGGATGCGGACTATTTGTGTGGTAATTTAAGTTTTGAATTTTAACGGTTTATGAACAGGTTATAAAGCTATGGAAGTGAAGTGTTTGTTTATGTCTATACTGAACTCAGACTCAGAATATTTTATCCATTGAAACCGCGCAAAATTAGTGTAACAATTCATGTAGGCTTATTAAAAAAAAACTTTGTCTTTATTAAAAAAAAACTCTTATATGTATTGCAACCTTCTCAGAGAAGAAAAAACACGTCATCTTCAATTAAATTAATAAAATTTAACAAATCTGTTAAGTCGTTTTCATTTATAAATTTCTCTGACACAGACAGACGGCGACAAAAGTGGATTTGATGGCGATTGACGATGTGGCTGATAGAGTATATCTGTAATCAAATAAATGTGTTTCCTTTTTACTAAAGTTACTGAATGAAATGTTCAGTATTTAAAATAAACCGATACCGAATTAAATGTATAAGAACTTCCTATGGAATATTTTTATATATAATGCGATTTTTTTATTAACTGTATGTGGTTTTTTTTTCGTATTACCCATACCTACTGTTTGTGTGACATAATATCTATGAGCCATACATCACGTCATGCTCTACTGATATTGTAATCGAATTGTTAGTCACCCATATGAGAATATGTTATATTAAACTTTAGCTAAGTGACCTGCGTCTCCCTTTAAATGTTTGTCCTGATATCTTTTCAGATGTCCTTGGCGGAGATGGCGGCGGACTCTGCAATGCGGCAGGAAAGAATAGAAAACATTTACAAGTTCTGTGCACCTCAATTGGTTTGTTATTTATTATTTTAATTAAAGAATCTCTCTACCACCATCAATTTATTTATCAATTTCATTTCGATTCGAGTCCTAACTTTTAATCTTGAATGCCTCGTATAGGTGAATCTTTAAATGAGTAAGATGATCTTAGTCATTCACTTAAAAACGGTGGCATTTATACCAAATCTTCCTTTGCCGTCGTCAATAAACCGCCTATCGCTTTGTATTGTAATTGGGAAGGTTCCGAGACCGTCTTGGATTACTTAAGTTTCGTATTACCTATAAATAATAGACAGTGAAATCAATTAAACAAAAGACCAATCGTAATACATCTATATATTATACATATGATTTTCTTACAGATAGAGTTCTGGATTTGCATGAACCAAACAATACAAGGTACTAGAGCTTAGTGAACTTGAAATTACGGATAGATGTTGTATAATTGCTGTAGCTCTACATTCAATTTTTATTTATTATTTATCTCCAGAAGTAGTAACTGGTTCAGGGTGGTGGGGGCGAGCGTGCTGTGCGTTGGGTCATTCGGCGAAGTGTCGTAGCGCGTGTGCCACCACGTCAGACGCGAGCACATTGTCTGAACCATGTCGACGGTCGGATGAAATCGCGTTCTTCGACTGTGTACAGAGGCAGCAGGAAGGACAGTGGTGCTGTTGTACGTTTATACTTTCATTGAGAATGATTTCTGGTAATGTCATTATCAAGACAAGATTGGATCAATGGCACTTTAATATTTTGAGAAATTATATGATTTTGAGATTTGTAAAGATGTTTTTTTGGAACGAAAATAAAAGTTTTTTTTTCTGCAGCTCAAACACAATCAATAAGTTGTCACGAAGCATGTCAACGTGCTGTGTGGAAAGCCGATCAGACCAGAGCTGACAGTGGCGCGAGAGAGAAGGCTGCGGAGCTTTGCGAACAGTCGCCAGATCTGTTACACTGTCTACGAGATCTTACAGCTTCCACTGTCCATACCGATACTTCTAAGTGTAAGTATGAATAAAGTTGTACCTCTCTCCTTAACATACATAAGTACTCGTATATTTAAGTTTATTAAAAATGGTTGGAATATTTTAAAGATTTACCATGCTGTCACGAGTCTCCAAGTCAGGAATGTCGGAGTACTTGTGAGGCAGTGCTTCGAAGGACCGGTGAGTCTCAGGAGATAGCAGAAGCGTTGTCTCAAGAATGCGGCGCTCCAGCCATTCATGATGAGATGTGGCAGTGCTTCCTTAGAAAGGACGCCCCACCTGAAACTAAAGATGTTATACCACACGACGTAGCAAAGCTACATTGTTGTCAAAAGGTACTCATTATATGACGTTTAAGATTAAGTTAAATTATTTAGAAGTAGTAACATTTGTATTAAGTATAATCTAATCTTTTATTTACATGTTTCAGGGTACTACGATTAACTGTAGAAAATTATGTTTTAATACATTCAATAATGCCTGGCAATTAAATTGGCAGAAGTTTTACTCAGAATGTCTCGGAGATCCACAAGAAACGGAGATGGCGGAATGTATAGAAGAAGGTACTTAATATTTCCAGTTATTTATTTTTTCTTTTATTATTTAAAATAATTTAATAGGACCTTATATTTTCAGTGGAATCACCATGTTCATTGGGATGCGCAGGACTCACTTATTGCAGTCAACTCAACAATCGACCCACGAGTCTGTTCCGTTCCTGTTCTGCCCAGGCCGATTTAGATGCACATTCAGCTGTCGCAGAACAGAAAGGGAGCGGGTAGGTTTCATTGGACTATTACAAACTTAGGATGATGTGATTATTTAATGGTAAATATATTTTATAATATTTTTTTAATTAGAGAAGTCACCGTTGCTGGATTGCATTTACCGTTAAAGAATTCTACGCAATGTACCACCGATATTTGGAAGAGCGTCGCGTGCGCACTTAACGTCAAGCCGTGCACAGTTAAGGTATTGGTCGTAATAAAACAACTTTTTTGTTTTCTATACTTTTTCACTTAGCTGCTTCAAAATTAGTTACTCGGTACATTTTCATATTTCTGATCTATTTTCTTTTACGGTCGTCAAATCGGCCACAAGCAGATAGTCGATCATATTATTTATATTTGAGATTAAATTATTTTTTCAAAGCATTTTTCATTTAATACTAAATATTTACAGATTTTGCTCTTTTTTATTTTATAATAAAAAAGGGTTCCATTCTCGATCCTCTATTAAATAACGGATTAATTAATGACACTATAACAAATGGTAGCCCGTGTATATGTAAGGGTGTTCGTCGCAGGGTCACAGCAGTCGGCTGTGCTCGGAGGAGTGCCGGCGGCTGGTGTCGTCGTGCGTGGAGTGGTCGCGCTCCCCGCTGTCGGCGGCGGCGCTGTGCGCGCGGCTCTCGCCCGCCTCCGAGCACGCGCCCTGCGTGTCGCTCGACGAGTTCCTTGTTGCTAGTGAGTGGAAGATTATTATGTCATTGACTTTTTGATGCCACAGAGTGACGGAGTGTTGTTTTTCCGAGTTCTTTCCTGCCAGTAAGTGGCTGAAGTCTTCTATTGTTTATTTTTTTTTTGCCAGTAGGACTGTCTAATATCGGATGGCCGAGTGTCTTATGGCCAGTTACTTTTTTGTGGATTATTGAATGCTTCAAGTTCCAACAAGTGGGTGTTTAAAAATAATAAGTAGACTTGACTATTGGCATTCATATCCTCTATATAAATATGTATTTTATTTGTCGATTGACTTTTCTTTCAGGTCCGGAACCGCCCTTACTGTCAGCTATGGAAATGGTGACATCCCCATGTGCGGGCTCTCCCTGCAACGGCTCCCAAGTGTGCATTATAAATAGAAGTTGTATTCGTGGAGGCTCCTGCACTAAATACACCTGCCTTGATGGATGTCCGCTAGGTAACCAACTAATTATTAAGCCTACAAAGTTCTCTAATTTGGAACAAAATTATTATACACAGCTCTATGTTTTTTTTGTTCAATTGATTTACTTCACCTAAATGATTATAAATATTTAAGGTGACGGGAGTCCTTACATTGTCCCGGTCGGGTCGTGGGTCAGGGTGCCCATGCCTTGTGCAGCTCAGAAAGTCTGTATCAAAATATGTCGCTGTGGAATTAAAGGATTCGCTAATTGCCAACCCTTACCCAGTGTCGCTCTCGACAACTGCCGATTGCACGACAAAGTCGTCAAACATGGTATGAATATTTCTAACTGACCTCTATTTATTGTGTATGTTTCTAAATTGTTCATTGTTAGATCCAGATTATTATGGCCAAGGTCTATTCAAAGTAACAGCTGGGCTCAGAAGTCTTTCTGTTTTTTTAAAGTCTCCCCTACCGTGTCACTCCCCAGGTGACAAGTACTACATGGAGTGCAACCCGTGCGTGTGTGTGTCTGGTGAGCGCGTGTGTGCTCGTCGCTCGTGTGGTCGCATGTCCCTGCCCACCGGCCTGCCCTGCAACTGTCCCCCCCACCACCTGCCCGTGCACTCGCCCGGGAGACTGTACCCTAATGCGTGTTTGGCAAAGTAAGTTATATTGACACGGAGATTGAAAGTGGAAAATCTATTGTCGGTTGTAGAGTTGACGACGTTCCGGTCACTACAATGGGCCTCATGATATTTTAGGAATCTATAATTTTTTATTTTCTGTACTACAAAGATATGAGCAAGCATATCAGATGAAACTAAAAGTTTGCTCCGCCACCAGATGCGCCGGCGCCACGGACGCGGACATCGAGTTCGGTTCAGTGAGCGCGTGCTCGCACGCGTCGTGCGCGCGCCTGGCCTGCCTCCCGGCGCGCTCCGTGTGTCTGTCGCGACTACAGACAGCCTGCCCGCAACACGCCTGCGGTGAGACACAGAACACTTACCAATATTATCAAAATAAACATTTTTCTTCACATAACAATTAAATTATAAAATATATTGTAGTGAGTACGACGAACTGCAACAGTCGTCCGCCGGCGCCGGTGTGTGACTCGGACGGACACACGCACTCCAACCCGTGCCGCCTCGTCATGAGCGGAAGGAAGTTCGCGTACTGGGGACACTGCCTGCAGGGATGCACTTCGGTAAGGCGGATCTTATTGATATATATTGTTTGGTTGTGACGATAGATAGAAATACTCATAAATATATATTTATGGACTCATATTCTTAACATATATTAGGATGACTTTATTCTGAAAGAAAATCATCAAATATGGACTTCATAAAATGTCTGTATTATCACTTGTAAAAATTCGCTTATCAAATCTATTTTGTTAATTATTGACAGAGCGGAACCGTTTGCGGCGTCAACGGCATCTCATACGACTCGGAATGCGCCGCTTGGGCCGAATATGTCAGTGTCGACTACAACGGACCCTGCTTTGCTGTAGGTCCTATATCTGACCTCATGGAGCCCAAGTGCCAATTCGACCGAATTATCTGCCCTCCACTAAAGAAAACAAGATGCCTCGGATTTACTGCCCCCGGAGCGTGCTGCCCGAAATGTGGTGGGGCCTTGAGGATCCTGTATTCTAAAAAACAAATAGACAGAGCACTTTACGGAACAAACATTTCGGCTTCAGTTATTAATTTACACAATGTTTTATCGGCTCTAGACAGACATGTCAAAATCGCCGAGTGCGTCTTGAGAGGATATCTAACCATCGAAATGGAAATTTTTGTTACTGTCGAATCAATATTGAAAAGTCCCACAGATTTGCAGTTGAATGTTTGTGTTCTGGAAGCAGAAAAATTGGCTGATCTTATAAATCGAGAGAGTGCTCTCATCACCAGTGACCTCGCGCTGAGCGCGTTGTCGTACGCCTTGATCGTGCACACGCAGCCGTCGCAGGGGGCGGCCGTTATAAGTTTATCAATATCAATAATGTTATCATATATTACCGTATTTGTTTTAAGATAGGTCTTAGTTCTGTAAATACTGTATGTTAGTTTGTAAATAGATATTGTATATATATAACGTTGAACACCAAATATATTAGTGTTATGGTATTATGAGATTATAAAAACGCTTTGGTCTGCTTTACCTCAGGCACAGTCGACGTTGTAGAAATTGATATTGTGAGTTATTGTGCCATTTTGTAGAATATATTTAGATGCCTTATATTGGAATATTGTGTAAGTAATACTTTTGATAGACTGATATAAGAGTAACAATTTTGTAAAAGACAACGTACCGAGTAGTCCTTATACCAAAAATGTAAACGGTTATATTTTATTGTTTTGTTGGTCATGTTTCGATATATGAAAAGAAAATATATTTATGTAGGACCTGGAATAAAACAATTCGGTCCATGATACAGTCATTTTATTTACGCACAACATCGATCTGAGAATATATTATAATAATGTGACGATTACAATATCGCTATTAATTGATCACTTATGTCTAAATTCAAGTAAGTCTTTTTTATCGAAAAATATGTTGATTCTATCGAGTAACTGAGGTTCAGTGACTGATTTGGCCAGTTGCACGAACCCAGTCTGAAGAACAGGATACACAAGTTGAAATCGATCCAAGGGAAATGTAAGAACTAGTTCTAGATATGCCATAATAATGTTTTGGAAACAATTTCGTTGCACCTCCATATCCTGGAAATTAACATTTTACTATGTAACAAATGCATACAGAATCGAACTATATCGATAATCAGACCACTTCAGACTTATTATGTTTATTTTTTTTTTAAAAACGTTGTTATTATTGAAGCTTATTATGAAATTTAAATTTCTCCTCATAGTTTTTAACAGAACATAATTTTACTAAAAAACGCACCAAATAGTAACTATAAGATAGAAATCGAAATGTAAGTTTTCAACTAAAATATGATAAAAATATACACATACAAAATATCCTGTACCTTGTTAATACTCAGAGTCCTTTGCTGTTCTATTTCAGGTGGGACCGGTTGTGGTGGAATCAATGGCTCTATATTTTTATTTTTTTCGAAGACTGGGCCATCACATATTGTTATATTGACTTTCCTGGCATTACTTTCCACATTATCAGATGCACAGCGACGCTTTACTTTAACTGGACTGATTTCAGTTTGTGAATACTCGACTGATTTACGTACATAATTACATTTTGTTTTTTCGTAATCATTAAAGTCTTTCTTAATCTTGATATCTTGATCGTCTGGTCCTCTTTCATCACTTGTCAATTTATCTCCTTGACTGGTAGCAATATCAGTAGTTATTTCGGTAGCAATATCAGTAGTTGTTTCGGTAGCAATATCAGTAGTTGTTTCGGTAGCAATATCAATAGTAGCTTCGGTAGCAATATCATCTGTTATTGTGTTTGCTTTAAAGTCGGCAAATGTAAAAGGCTTTGGTTTTTCAGCCTCATCGTCCTCAGCTGAGCTTACATTTCCATTTTCTGTAGCAATTGTTTCATGTATTTCAGTAGTTTCTTCAGTGTAGTAATGCTCATAATTATTATTACATGAAGAATCTGTGGCTTCTGAACTGCATGAAAGACGATCTTTTGTGTCATTACAATCTTCAAAATCCGAAATGTTTATGAGATGTTTTACATAATTACAACAGAGTAGCTCCCAAGTTGCTTTCAAGTCAAATATTTTTGTTACAAACTGATCATATTCTAGTGTCATGTTTAAGGTTGTCTTATAGTTGTTTAAGATGATGGAAACATCTGTTGATTTCATTTTGAATTTCATAACTCCACTGAAAAATATTTCAGTAAGTGCTATAATTTTAATGAGCCATGAAGAGGATGTTTGCTTATATAGGTTAGCTGCATGATCTAGATTTGAGACTTTTTGGACCAGAAATTTCAATCCTGGTCTTGAGTCGAATTGCATTGCTCTAGTATAAGATAATTCTAAACTTTTAAGTAAAAGATCAACATTATTCTGGTTTAAGAAAAACTTGTAGTTGCAAATATTTGGGCCGCTCTTAAAGCTTTCCAACAATATACTGTTTATTCCATAAAAAACGTCGGATGAAGCCTGTATTAAAACAGTTGCAATGATCTGAACCAAAATTTGGTGAGCGAGAAGTCCTACAACTAGTCCTCTGTTAGTTATTCTAACCGTGTATAATTCAGGGTTAAGGGAATTTATAGATTCTTGCAAGTAAATAAGGAAAATGTAACTTCTGTCGTCAATTAAGTTTTGAGAACTTTTGGACGTTGGCTTGCCATGACTATCAACTCTTAAGTGTTCAGTTAAAAAAACTTGTTGCGCCATAGCATGGAGTCTTACATTATCGTTTACTGAACAATCTCGTCTTGCAGCCACTTTGACAATTGCTAAATCTCCGTAGAAACTATTAGAATTTTCTTTAAATGCATATGTAAGTTGTTTCAACGGGCTTAGACTTACATTGCAAGCTCTATGAAGACTTGTGCATATTATCTCCCATTGCTTGTCCGTGAGAAGGTGCCCAGATGTTAAAATTATATGTCTTATACATGATGCTCCTAAACGAGCTATTGGTTCTTGTGGCTGTGAAATACATTCGACTAAGATTAACATAATTTGCTTTAAGGCAAATGTTACCTCAGGGCTTTCAATGGGTTTAACACTTTTTCCTTCTTTTTCATCATCAGATGTTGATCTCTCGATATTAATTTGTTGCAACTGATGTAAGTACACGACAATAGTATCTGTGGTCATACCACAACATTGTTTGAAATTTGGCATTATACTATCCCAATGAGTATTTACATTAGCTATCTGTCGTAACCAATTTTGTACAGTAGGCAGCAGTAAATGGTTTATGCAATGTAATCCGAAATGTGTGCCTGGAACGTCAGCTATGTTTTTAAGTAATTTAAAAAGAGTTTCCATAGCTGCAGGCTGATTCTTTTTAGAACATACAACTGTAGCAGAAATTAATCCTTCTATAAGAACATACCATACCTTCAAAATATTACTTGGTTTATCTAGTTTCAATAGACAGTTATTTGTAGTGTTAGATGATGGCAGAGTTGTTGATAACTTCCTATACGATATGAGTTCTTCGTCACAGTTTTCATTCACAATGTATTTTGTAACATCTATTGATGTACTTGGTATTATGGGATCCACAACTGACAAAGGCAAATCACCCTTGACTCTATTCCCTGTATTAAATATGGGACATTTGGGCATGTTATACATCATAGTTAGGATATCTGCACAATTTTCTAAATGATATAATGCCTCTCTGCACATATCTACAATAATCTTTTCTGATTTTTCTTCACTAAGCGGTATAAACTTGCTGTTCTTGGAAAACTTTAAGCTAAGACTTGGTTTTGGCTGTGGCGGAACTGAAACCTTCTTTGGTTTTTGTTCGGTTGCCTGAGTTTCATCATAATGCAGACCTTTAATGTGACTTAAAAGGCAAAGAATGCAGTCAAGAGCAGCATTGGCAAATACTAGTGTATTATCTGTGTTTAAAAATACTTTAAATATTTCGAGAATAGCAGAATACTGATTTGAGTTATTAGCTGCTCGAAGAGTATTGAATAATGGTCGCCAACCAGATCTAATTTCCATTCGGTTAGTCTCTACAAATTCACAGATGCAGGATATTATTTGTTCCTGCAAAAATATAATATTCATTAATAGTATTAAAAGGGCAACAAATGTAATCTTTACATATGTAATAAATAAACAAACATGATATACCTGGATATCGTCATCACAAAGCTCCAAGCATAATAGATTTTCAAAAGGCTTCAGTAAAGCTTCATTAAAATGAAAGTGCGGCAGTTCTACTTGTTGATTGAGCAACGCCGTCGCACAGTCATGCAGGCACTGTATAGCCAGGCTCGATATTTGGATATCTTTATGACAGGCGGCCTAGAAAATAATAAATAGTTTTCAGTTAGATAGCACGACGTTCAGTTGAAAAGTAAGTTTTGAAAAACGTAGTGATCTTCTTCTATATAAAAATATTCTTGTCGCTCTAAATAAGAATCACATGTAAATGTATTTTAAAATTGTCCCAAAAAATCTGCTTTTAAATATTTAAGCCATTAGTTTAACGATACTTAAGTATTACATTAATCTTAAAGCGTTTCAAATTGATCCTTTGTTAAATCACGTACCTGCATAAAATGCGGTCCTACCACCGTCCATATCGCCATCCTGTGTGCGAGAGGCCGCGCGGCTCGCAGGCAGCGTAGAGCCACGTCCCCCGCCCGGCACACAGCACGTGCCGCCTCGCCGCCCGCGCTGCAGCCGCGCCCACGCCGCCACCACGACGCATTGTTGTTACTCACGTCGTGCTCCCAGGAGGAGAACAGCTGAAGAATATGGAGACCGGTTGTGTTATATTTGGGAGGTCGATCGTCAGTGTATGATCTGATATTCACTTGTGATATTCACATATGATAACACTGCTAAAATTGATTTGACAGAAACGAAAATCTTCTTTCGTCTTACTTGAAGGCGGTATAATCCCAATGTGTCAGATGTTTATGAAAAATATATGCGGTAAATGCGATGTATGACTCAAGTCACTCACCAATCTATGATTGTGCGCAACAAGTCTCTGCAGAGCGGCTTTAAGCGCGGGCAGCGTGGTGGTGGCGGCGAGGCGCGAGAACAGCGCATCCGCTGCCGCTGAAAGAGCGCAGCACACGCGCGCCGCACACGACCCGCTGATTACGTGCCCGCCCTGATTATAATAATATATTATTTTTCTATTTCAATGGTTTAATCTGGAAGTGTTTCGTTTCTTTTCATAAGAGCAATGCTGTTTGAAATAAAAAAAATACTTTGAATTTGAAGCATAGGATTAATTATTTTTAAGTTTTAGGTTTAAAATATAAATAATATATAATTGTACCTCTTGTCTACAGGTCTCCACAATTTTTGCAACGGACATTTCGTTGCTAGCATTGTTTTCTAGCACCGGTTGCAAGAAGTTGAATACGTCGACGCTAAAAAATATTTAACTTTATAAGAACTGCTGCATCACATTCGAAAAAGTATTTGTGCTTATACTTTCGGTTAGTCTTACCATGTTTCATCGTCTTTTCCGTCTAGAACCAACTTGGCATCGGCTTGTAATATAGAAATCGTCTTATTCCTGCCAGTCTGCATTGTAACTATAGGAGTGGCATTGTTGCCTTGCTGGCCGAACAGAGAATGCTCAAAGCTTGAAACATATTGACAGGCGGCAAATATGTGTTCCCAACATTCTGGTGCTTTTGACCCCAATTCCAGACCACCTACGATACATAACACACTCTTAGTTACATCCTAGATTTTTTTAAACCATGTCTAGTGTTGTTATCCTGATTAGTAATTTACCTGAAATTAAAATATCTAGCGACAAAGCATGTGTAGATAATATTTTTCCATTGGCTGGTTGAGATATAGCAGAGTTTGCTAACAACGACAGTATGCTGCTGCAGCGGTTTTGCAAACTAAGTGTCGTACTTATTCTCGCTGCCTGCAAATTCAAAAATTTCCATTGAAACCAATTCTTAGGTTTTATTGCTGCTAATATATATATATATATACAAACTTCAAATATTGCACGTTGCAAATTCACTGTACCTTATGTAATCCTTCCAAGCATTGTATGGTTAATCCTTCCCAAGCAATTCTCTTTCTTTTTCCGAAAGTGTTTATCTTTTTCGATATAATGCCTCGCAGCTTGTGCTTCTTATTTCGATAACCCGTCAGCGGCACACTCAGCACCGTTACCATAGAGTCCCAGATACATGTTAATATTCTAAATACATAGAGAAGGAAATAAGCTGAGGTGATACAGATATGTATATTAAAAAAATATATATTTATATACCTTCTAGCCCAACGTAAGCTGGCCTGATATTGTGGAGAATCGTTCGTATCCTTATAGATCATTGAGACTTCCTTTAATTTTTGCCAATCTGACATTACCGGGTTTTGGTCCAACCCTCCTAGATCTATATGAATAAATTTGGTATTATTTCAATTGACAATTTTGCCTTAATTTTTAAAGAAAAATAGTGTTTCTGTGTATGGTGTATTTACTAATTATTTTATTACGTTCCAAATATTTTGAATTTTGAAGTCTTGAATAGCAGATAATATATATTAGTTATAATTTGAAAAACTTATGCATTACCCGATAACAAGTGAATAAGTGGATGTTCAGCGGTCGTGACATCTTTCAGCAAGTCAGTGGCGAGGACCTGTTGGTACAGTTCTCGTAGCCAGGTCGCCGATAAGTATACCAATACTCCACTACCTTGCACTTCGTCTACAAACTCATCTTCCGTCAGTGGCACTGGGATCTTCTAAAAAAAAAAGTCAATTTGAATCTCTATAATATCTTTCTTATCAAGCCAGGATACCAATCCGAAATTTGCATTCGAGTCATTACCTCCATCAAGTCTATAGAGAAATTATACAGTAGAGTCTCTCACGTGTGTGTCACCGTAGTACCGCGCGCGTCGCTGACGCAGCGTGAGCAGCAGCGCGGCGTAGGTGGCGAGGTACACTCCGTCCGCGTTCATAACGCAGGCGGTTGCAGGCGGCTGCGACGCGTTGTGCGCGCAGCACTTCCAAGCGAAGTCCTGCATCGACTCGTCCACCTGGTGATGAGGAAGTGTGACCGGTTTGTAAAAGGAGAACCATATATAATTGAATATTTGTCCTTCGCATGCTCGGTCAAAATAGTGGATCTGAGAAGATGAAATCATAATACGGAATGTTCCGGCTTCTATAATTTTTGGCTGGGTGATCTTTTTGTTTGTTTGAAATTATTATGTCAAAAGTATCTTATCTAAACTGAACTATAAAGCTTACCTCGATACAGGTTCTAAAATTTAAAAGCTTCGGCAGCAGAGAATTTTGTAAGGTTTTTACAAATTGCCTTGCATTATGTCTTTCGAGATCGACGTTACATTCTGTTATTGTGCATCTGTAATGTATAAATAAAATGTTTCAAATTAACTAGTATACACTTTAAAACAGAATCAAATAGAAAGTGTAGGGAAAGTTAATGGCTGTAACGATTTTATAAATACATTTTCATAATATAATAATAATTGGATGGAATCTCTTACCTTCCTAAATTTAAGGTTTTTGGAATTGCTTTTGTTTTCTCGGTGAAACCTTCTTTATGGGCAATCTTAGGCGAAGAAGGATTATTAGCTCTTGTGGGAAGGAAAACGTTGTCAGCATCAGAATCTGCCTCTGCTTCACTACCAGAACTAATGTTTTCCGGTCCGGAGGTATCTAAAAAGTAGATTTCCTCTCAAAAATTGAAGATCACCGTACTGTTCTATTATATATGTTGTAGTGTTCAAGAATCTTACCGGAGGAGTCATGTTCTTTGTTTTCATTATTTTGTAATACTGCAACCACATCTCTAAAACAATAGTTGTTTTTTTTTTAAATAAGAAATTGATCAATTGAATCCAAGGTGGGAAAACATACCGGTATGGACTCGGTAGTCGGGCTAAAGTCTGATAAGTTAGTGGTCCAGTATAATCAGCATCCTGTAGTTTCGGCCAGTGGTTCAAAATGCGGGTCGCCACTTCATTGGACAAATATTCGACGGACCCTGAACAGAGTTTCTCCAGCGCATCGAGGAGAGAAAATACGCATTCAACCGCTGCGGCCACCACTTCCGGATTGCCACTGCGACCACACTCCTCAATGCCGTCCATTATTCTGAAAATATGTAAAACAAATGAAAATGCAAAACTTAGAAACAGATTTATGCCTCAATTCACTTAAAAGTGTATACTTACAGTCTTATAATAGCCATATCATCGCTATGGCGCTCTGGATCGGCCTTCTTACCCAACACCAGCTGGCACAGCCTGGCGGGGTTGCAGAGCAGCTCTCGCGTGCTCCGCAGCGGCTCCACCCGGTGCGCCACTCGCGGGTACAGCAGCATGCGGTGATACAGCGCCTCCAGTACTGGACGCAGGCTGCACGTGGATCCCACAAGGCGAACCAGCTGATTAGCGATACTGTGAGGACAAATAAATATTATTGGGCGATAAATCAAATTTAAATATGAATTTTTATATGGATTTTGAGTGTATATTGTTTTAATATTAGAATATTTATTATAAAAAATACCTGTAAATGGCTTTAGCTTGTTTGCTGTTGAAACTTGGAGCGCAAACTAATGCACCAGAGCCTCTGCCCGAATCGTCAACCAGATGACCCTCATGTTCTCTAAAATTAATATTAAATTATAATGTCAAATAATACTTTTGAAACTAGCAATAGTTAAACTTAATATCTTACCTAGATTTAATGTTTTTGTCAACTCTGGGAGTTCCAAGAAACGATATGAGCGAAGGGCAAAACTTCTGCCATAGAAACGTTGTAAAGTGTAAATTCCCACTGACTCTTTCAGAAAGACTCGACATTAGTGTCAAGAGGCAGTCCAAAAAGAATAAAGCCAACGGGTTTTGTTTAGGAATCCTGTGAAAGAAGTACGTAGATTAAGATTCGACAATAAATAACAAACATTTTAAGTGAACATTGAATGATAAATTTATCAACACGGGAAGCATCAAACCTGCGATCTCTAGGATACGCTCACATTACTCTACCAATTGAGCTACCGTGTCGCCTTAATGAATAAATCTTTTTCAGGACAGAAACGAGATCTATGAGGCCTCTATAATGATGAACCTACCATGATTAATGTCATTATATCAGCATTACTGAGAATCTCATCAAAATAAAATAAACTTCGTTACTAACAATTGTGTCTCCGACAGTCTGCTGCATAAATACTGAATAACTGGTATTACTTCGCTGTAACATCCCACTGCAACAATATGATTTCTTCCAATGGGAGAACCTTCGGCTAAGAGTTCTTGACATTCTTCATCTAAAATAAATTTAAGATGACATCACATTTTACCCATTATGACAAATTACTGCAGCTCCTATTGAATGTCTTTCATGTATAAATGCGTTTCGTGAGGCGAGTGGGAGAGCTGAAGGCCCTCAACCTATCTAACTCTGTATGCTAGGTACTACATCATCCCTGCCTGTTCATCGAGGGTGGGACCAAATCTTACAACTTTTCTTCATTGAAAATGTCCATAAGTGATGATACAACCTATCCGTCTGCTTGTTTGTCTCATAAGTAAATGATAAGCCTCTGAAATATGGGAGATTCTTTATTATATTACTTACCAAGCTGCGCACAATAAGCCCTAAGCATTTGAGCGGCAGCGGCACGAGCGGCTGCGGCCACGTGCGGCGCCGCGCCCGCAGCCTCGCCGCAGCGTCCGCACGCCCACACACACAGCCGCCCGTTCAGTGTGCGCCGCGGGGACAGCGCCATGGACAGGTACATGCGGAATATTTGTACCTGTGTGAGTATCATAGATTGTCTTAGGTTAATATTACCTTACATGCGAAATATTGTTTTATGTGTGTGTGTGTGTGTGGAATTGGCGAAGCTTACAATTACTAATATACGCACGTTTTATGATGATATGCCTTTATGTGAATTTACCGTGATCTCGTATTCTTGTTTGATGATTCTTGCACATACCTGTGTATCTGGAAGATGGTACATGACAGATGTGGTAGCACATAACAGCTGGGATGGCATCCATAGCGAATCGTCCTCCGGTTCGATACCCCGGTGAAATCGATCGTCTCTTAATATTTTCTGTAAAGTGATCAGTGTTGAATCGAAGAGTGTGAAATGAAACACCGACTAAAACATAAAAATAAATGTATGTTTGTTCGTACATGAAACCCCTGGAGCGCGAATGCGACGAGGCGCGGTCGCTTGGTTTCCAGCGCGATCTGCAGCGGCGACAAGCACGCCCGCCGCAACTCGTACGACGCCCGCCGGCTGCTTTCTTGCAGGCATAGGACCTCTGTGGACGATTTATTTACGTTTAAAAAAATATAATATCAAGCTGCAAATATTTAAGATTCTAATAATAAAAATATACTTTTATTGTACATTCTGTATCTGTAACTTGCTGTTGATATTTTTATAAATAGGTACTCATATAGTTTTAAATTACTGTTATAACGAATATAAATAAAAATATTGATAAATCAACCACAGTACTATTAATTTCTCGTCTCTATATTTTTGAACAAACATAAGATTTTTTATGAGAATTTGAATACAAAATAACTAAATAAATTTAAACAATAGAAAACGTTTAAAATATCAGAATGAACATTACCTAATGCATCCTGACATGATTTCTTCAGTGAGATCAACTTCGGCCCTGTAGCTTCTCTAAATATGTCTTGAAGCAGTTCTTCCATGTCAACGAGGAACAGACAACATTTTTTACACTTTTGTGTTATAGGAAAACAATATTATAATATTTAAGATCAGATATATAAAATGCAATAGAGAGAAACAAAATATAGTGATAGAAACTACGTTTTATAAAGAGTGTGGGTGTTTCGCTTATCGGAGTTCGGACGCTCGCTCTACAGAGCATGCTCGAACAGAAAATCAATACTTCAGTCGACTGTTTTCTTTTTATTTCTGTTACTTTGTCCTCAACAGGTGGATTTTTTTGTTAAAATTATATAGCCATAATAAATGTTCTAACTATAATTAAGTTTTTCTGTCCACATATTTTATATTGTGTTAATGTTTGACAATTAGCAGGAGTAGGTACATATAAGTACATAGTATTATCTTAATTACAATATCAGACTAGAATGTAAAATACTGTTAATTAAATTTTTTTTTTCTTATAATTTATAATCACTGTCTTTTTGTTTTATATTTATTACCTAATAGTTATATTTAATGGTAGGTAAATTTAATAAATAAGACCAAACTGAACTTCACTCAGTTAATTAAATGAATCTTGCAAATTTGGTGTCATGCATAGTTGAGTAAAAAGTAATATATTTACCTATCTTTACCTAAATAGCATAAATATATTATGGTATTAAAACCCATCAACAAAGATTGTTGAATATCATGGCATATAATGTCAATGTGTAATGGCAGTCTGTAAATATAAAAACACATGATTTAAAAAAAAAAAAAAATGACAGTTGTACGAAAGTCATCCTGTGAATTAAAAGACTTTATTCCAATTTTGTATTTAGATTGACAAGCTACAACAAATTAAAAAAATATAAGAACTATGAGTATCACTTTGCTCCATGGTAATTTTAATGTTACCATTAAATATAAATAAAGAAATAAAATGTGAGTTACATTTTAATATTTCCAGAAAAAAGTAATAATGGTGAGTTATGTTTTCTTGAAAAGCATTATTTCTAGACAATATAACACTTATATATTTCTTTATGGTTGGTTTAATAGTTTATTCATTACTCTTAAAATGTTATTAATCAAAAAAAGATTATCAGTTGTGATCAATACTAACAAATGACCACTGTCACTTTAAGACTTGAAATTCAAAAAAGGCATAAGGTTAAATTAAATATTTATACAATTTCCAACAATATTATGATGGCAAAATATTTGTCGTGAATATAAAAGATAAAGTAGCAAGTGTCCTGTGCTTATGTTTCTAATGTAGAGTTTCTTCAACCGTCCGTCTCATCAGTCCGTTAGACTAGTGGTGACTATGGTTTATTGCTATTCAATAATTAATACTCCTAATTTGTAAGTTGTAGGTTGTAGTTATATGTAATAGTATTTTGTTTTTTCCGGTATCTGAGGAAACGAAAATGTTATGTAATATATGTAGTTACAATAGTTGCAAGTAAGTTTTTAAATGTAATGTTGATTTGTTTATTTATTTTTATGCTGGTGTTGTTTAATAACAAAGCCCTTTATAAAACTCGAGTATACAACGTATATAAATATGTTACTATTTTCGTGAATTAAGAAAAATGTTAACTCATAAGCTACAAAATAAAAAAAAAGTAGTTTTACTAATCTTATTTTTAAACTACGATTCGCTACAATGTGCTGCGGGAGTTGAGTTGAGCGCTCTCCCCTTTTTTTATGCTACTAAAGTCGGTCCATAATGCGCCCAAGGATTTCTAATGAAGTTGCTGGCATCGGAAAGGTTAAGAGTACGATTGGCGAGCGCGCGCAGATTCAGTTAAGCTTAGGTCTATGGAAGATTCAGTTTTTTGACCATATCTTTAAAACGAAACAATATTTTTCTATTCTGTTTTTTTGGAGTAGAAGCCCAGTCACGTCCTTGACATGCCTGCCAATTTTGGTTAAAATTGGTCAAGTGGTTTTCCTGTGATGTTGCCTCAAAAATTTGATTCCTAAACGGTTAAGAGCTTCGCTTACGCTCAACTCAATAAATAAAATCCTTGGCTTGATATACGATTATAACTATCGGCACAAATCAGCGCCGACGGATTAGACTGCGTAGAAGTCTAAATTAAGATATCTGAGGGGACTGTGAGAGATAAAGAACGAGCGTACGTAGCGATGATTGGCTCTCCAGTCGCATAACAACCCCCCCCCTTCCCCCCACACCGATACGACACCCCGCTCATTTCCAGTTTACAGTCGAGTACTTAATTGTTATCGCTATTAATATTTTATTATTTTTTTTTTGTTACGTTTTTATTTTTTACTTTTTATATTTTTAGTTAGTTTGTGTCTTTGAAGAAAAACGAATTTTGATAGTGTTTTATTACTATACGTAATCCTAATAAAATTTTAATAAATCATATTTAGATACAATATAAACCATAGGTAGGCAATAATTATCAACAACTTTTTACAATATAAACGTTAAATTACCACAATACAACTTTTTAGTAATTATTGCATTACCCTATATTTATAATAAATAAAAAATTATATTTGATATAAAATTATATTGTGCGCACAATTGTCCCCTCCAAATTTCGCTCAAAGCTTTTCGTCAATGCCGATAATAGGGAACATGCAAAAAAATTTAAATGGTCTTAAATATTTTTTTTTCGATTACTTTTTATCATCTTATTATAATAAAATCATTTTTTTTAAATTTACTAATCATTTAAGGCCATAAAATAATTTATGAAAAGTGTAACTTTAGGGAGCGAAATTCAAAATTCCAAAACGCGCCACCATTGGTCGAAAGGAAATGTGACGTCATTTGACACACCATTCAATATATCGGCGTTTAAGTTCATACTGTGGTATCAGTGTGACTGAGAAAAATAAATTATTTCAACCTATATATTCGTGCTTAAAGGTTTTATTAAATGATACAATTGTTTAGGTAATCTTAAAAACATTTTCTAAATACTCAAACAACTCTAACAAAACAAATACCTACAAACTCTTTTTGAATAGCAGTTAGCATGCTACTACACATTACATTTTTAAAATGTTTCTGCCTCTGAATCATTTTTCACTTCACTTGACTCAGATAAATAACTTGGTTGATAATCAGCAGATATAGAAGATATAAGATGCTATAGAAGTATTATCAGCTGTGTTTCAGTAAACAATTTTCTTTTTAAAACAGATAGTTTTACTTTTAAAACTGTTGTGTAACAATGTTGTGTGTTAAATGAGGAAATGGTGACAATGCTACATTTTGTTTTTCAGCAGGTATATTTAGATTGACACCTTTACTTCCATACTTCGGTTTAATATTAACTTGCACAGCTTAGTCACTTGGTAATTTATCTTTAATATGCGAAAAGCAAGGCTCTGCCTTATGATCATCACATTCAATAGGAGAAGTACTGAGTCTTGGCTGATTAATATCACAGACATTTGTATGGGCAGTACTAGGACTTACTACCTATATCACTTCTTCGTAAAGGTCACCAATTTTTTTAAACACTACTTTTGATAGCTAACTCTTAAAAGGCTTCATTAACCGATGTCAATCTTTGCCTTTTGACTATGCACATTCTCATTCTATCAGCTGTTGTTTTTGCCACAAAAATATATAAGGAACAACTCCTTTCTTCAAACTTAGATTACATCTTTCTCCTTGTTGTTTCGTTACACATATTATATTCAATACAATTTGCTGTATCTTCCTTAACCTGAAATAAATCGACAGACCATAAAAATTGCGTAAAACAAAAAAAGATTACGGTTTTTATAGAAAGTTATACTGAAATTTGTAAGATAGGTTAGGTTAATTTTAAACTCAAATTTTCTAATGTTTAATACTTACTATAAATTTAAACTATTAGATTAAACTTATTATAAATAAAGTATACTTACGTTAAATTGATCTTCACAACCATATAAACACGATTTAGGACATATATTATCCCTTTTAATTACCGTACACCATTGTTTTGTATTTTCGCATCTCTTGGAATACAAAAAACACTTTGTCGGGTGTTTTTCTAATACTATTTTTGCACTCCGGTACTATACAATACTCGTAAGATGATTTTTATCTTCTTCCATGACTTGTAAAGCAATTAAAACTTAAAATATCTATGAAATTGCTAAAAAGTTCATAGTAAACATTCACTGGATGTATCATTTGACGTCACGCAAAGCGCGCGCAAAATGACGGTGTTTAAACGGGTCAAATTTACTCAATGTTTTAATTTTCACTTTGAAAAAAAACTAGAATCTTTTCAAGCCTATTAATATTTTTTTCTACGATATAGAGAGGTAAATGATTAATTTACGTCAAAAAAAAAATACGTGAATGTTCCCTATTATACTAGAGTACATTTTTATACACAAATGTAGATTTTTTTATTATATGGCATTTGCCCATAACAGTTTTAACTGTGAACACTTAACCTATGCTCGGAAATACTCTAAAAAAATATAATGTCATCTATCTGATGTCAATTGTAATTCCAAACCATTTCATTTGTATTTTTCATTTTGCACCTTGATGCAGTGTTGGCAACCGTACGATAATTATCGTACATGTACGTTAATTAGGGCCCAACGTACTATATGTACGATTGCGATTCATAATCGTACGCTAATGTACGATAATTGTCGATTTCTAAATAAAATCGCAGATCGAAGTTTGAAAAGCAGGAACAATGACACAGACTACAAAGATAATCAACCTTATTGTTACCTTATTTCTTTGAATAAATTTAATGATTAATCAACTTTCAAGTCACTTATTTTTTATAAAATTTTTGAATCACCTAAATTTTCGCGCCATTTTTTATGCGGTGTCCCCATGTGAAAATCAAAAAATAAGGACGTGACGGGCGGTCAAGCATAATGTAAGTTCATGACAATATCGGTTTTCTTAGTAACTAATGCTTTCATACGTTATTTGAACATTACCGATAATTTTTGACAGGTACGATAATTTTTCGCCCCTTGGCACGATAGGCACATATTACCAGGTTGGCAACACTGCCTTGATGATATCAATGTCAAAATTTTCATAATAAGTCTACTGAAAATGGTGTCTTGGAGCGCATTAGGTCGATCTTTCGGTACAAACCTTTTTAAAAATAACTTAAAAGCAGTCAACACAGCCCAAAATGTGAATTTCTCGTTAGCGCAAACATTAAAAGGTGATCATGGACATAATACAATGGTATTGCAGCCATCAAGGTATGTCATTAGTGATTATCTAACCAATTTTCACGAAAACATCAACTAAATATTTACGTGTGTGGTCATTTTAGGTGGCAATGGCACAAATTCAAGGATATGTTCCACTACTACCTAATGGTAGGCTTGATTCCGGTTGGTGCTATCATTTTCTACACTAATGTGTTCATCGGCCCCGCTGAGTTGACACCAATCCCAGATGACTATGTGCCTAAACACTGGGAGTACCATCGCCATCCCATCACTAGATTCATTGCTCGTTACATCCACAACAGCCCACAGCAGGTAAACAAAATAAACAACTAATGCTGTTTTTAAAAATGATTTTGATCCATTGGGTTTTTATATTTTTAGTTTCCTTTATTTTATAATATAATTAATATGGCCTCATACAAGGATATCAATGTTAGATTTTATTTCAAAAGATGTGCTTTTATTTTTCAGTTTTCAGTATAAGAATAAAACTTATACTAATTTTACTCTAAAAGCTTCTTTTTTTTAAATAAGATGAACCTATTAAGTAGTTCCGTTATATCCATACAATTCCTGTCTTAAATTATGTTTAATGATATAATTTATTTTATATAGTTGTAGTAGTACCATATAACTACTACTATTATAAGAAATAAATATGAATATAAAGACCTAATTTTAATAATTCTTTATTCTCGTTATACAGGAATATGAAAAGTTCCTGCATTATATTGATGAGGAGGCTCAAAAAGGCAAGCTAAGAGCACTAACAAAGCAGGTCACTGCTAAGATGGCAGATAGGAGTGACTACCAAGCATACTACTACCGCCCGATGGTCAACAAGTATCTCCGTATCAGCAAGCAAGTTGGTGATGAAATTTATGGCCGCATGGGTGATGAGGGTGATGAATAATTTTGATAGCAATTTTAGTTTACTTAGAAATCAATGTATAGTTTCATATTTCATAGTGTATAAGTATAACCTTTTGATTTTTCATTGTTGCCACATGTTTTTTGAAGTCATTTAATTTCTTTCAAGTTGCAATAAATCATTTGAAATGAAATTTGTTTCATTTATTAATATGATGTATGATGGTCCAATGATAGATACCCTTGTAATTATGATTATAGTATCTTATTCTACAACAATGAGTTTTATCAAAAGTTTTTCAAATTTCAAAATAACTATATATACATATCATATATATATATATATATATATCATATATATATATATTATATATTATATATATATAGACGAAGCTTCTTAGCAATCCATGGATTCACCGTGCGGGTGCCGGGCCCATCGCGTTGCAAGGAGAGGAGTGCAAGCAGTGCCTGGGACTTGCGACCCAGGAGTAGGTTTAAGGGGCCCCCTTATTATGCGCAAAAACGCTCACCTTCACCCTCCACACTCCTCTCCCTACCTAACCAAATTTGGAAAGAACCTACTAATGCCGCCTTTGAAGTACGTTCTAGAAATGAACCGATGCTTGTTCTAGAAAGGCCAAGATCTTTAAGTAGGCTATAGAGAGATTTTGCTGTTATACCTCTCGCTCCCACTTCTACCGCGTACAAACTAACTATAAATTTATTCCTGATCAGTTCGTTGGTTAGTTCGTAATATTTATTGAGCTTGAATGTGTGATCCCTTGGGATGTTTGTTTCCCAAGGAACAGTAAGCTCCACAAGTATCACGCGCCTCAGATGTTTCGAATACAGGAATAAGTCCGGTCTGGATGACGAAACACCAACATCCCCAGGGATTTTGTAATGCCTTTCATACGTGTCCATCATGAGAATCCAATCAGGAGCCGCGCCTAATATTGAATAAGGCTTCGCTTTTGATTTTTTGGAGGAGCCTTCTTTTACGAATTCTATAGATCGTTCGGTGGTTGTTATACCCTTCCGCGCTCTTGCTACTGAAAGACTAACCGCTTCCCGTATAATTTCTAATACCTTGTCGTGGCGACGCGAGTATTGACCTTTATCTAGAAGTACCCTACACCCTACTAATAGGTGTTTCGCGGTTCCTATTGCCTCCCCACAGATGTTGCAAGACTTTTCGGTGGCTTTGCCCCATCTTACTAAATTACTTTGATCTGGGAGAGTCATTTGGAATGCATTAAGATAGAATTTTAATAATGCTGGGGACCAATCATAAATTAAGGTGCGCCACTTCAAAGCTAGTGGAATACAAAAATCTCCTATGGTCACCCATTCGTTTTGAATTTCTAGGCTCATCGCGTGGAGTCGGTAATTATCGTTTTCGTCTTGTCGAATAAAAGATTTTGTTATGTCTATGTCTTGAACTTTCCTACTTGATCCTAGCCCTACTTTATTTGTTTGAGCACCTATCATAAACTTTTTATGGAATTGAAGTCGTGACTCGAGCTCTGAGGCAACTTTGTCTTTTGGGAGAGAAGTTACAGTATCATCTTTAGATTTTCCGATGATATGTCTTTTGGTAACTCTTAGATGTTTGTAGAGCTCCGATGGTTTCTTTAATTTTAATCCAAAGTTGTTACGGTCTCTAAATAAGGTTGAAGAGTCCGCTGAGTGCGCTAACCCGAGCCATAACTTCAATGTCTTTATGACGCTTGCATCTAACTTTGACAAAAGGGTTTTATTTATATCATACACGAGGAAAGGCCAATTTAGACGTGATGTTAAATAATTATCGTAAATCCAAGCTTTTTTGACGTTACTTATTGGTTGGTTGTCTACCTTTTTGAGATCGTTTAAAAAGCTATCGACTATTACATCCAACGATGGAGTACGGCCTTGGTAATCGATTTTTTTACCTAAAAATTTAAACGGAGCTGCTTCCGTAACCGTACTAACGCACTGACCGCCTATTATAAGACCCGGATCGTAAGAGGTATATTTGGTATTCCGTCTACCCAGACACAGACTAAAACATTTACTTGGTTTTGTCCTCAATCCGCCCGTCCACGTACAGAAATCCTCAACTACATTTAAAAGTACCTGACATTGTTTCGGATTACGTGTCAGTATCGCGAGATCATCTGCAAAAGCTAGTATGGATTCTGTGTATTTGTTGTTGAACTTAAACCGATAGCCCCACTTTTTTTCATTTCTAATTAATTTGTCTATTAAAATATTAATAACTATATTAAATATAATAGGAGAAATACAACAGCCCTGAAATAAACCAACGTTATAATTAAGTGGTTTTGAATGGTTTTCATTAAAAATTATTGAGAATTTTAATTTTGAATAATATGATGCAATAATGTCGCGAACTACCATAGGAAAGTTATACCATTTAAGCGCGAACATCATTAGTTCATGTCGTACCGACCCAAAAGCGTTTTCTAAGTCTATCCAACAAACCGTAATTTGTCTCTCGCTAGTTCTAGCATCTTTAAGGCTTTCCGATATTAACGTATTATGTTCCAGGCATCCAGAAATTCCGGGCAAAAACCCTTTCTGGTGATTAGGCCTGAAATATCTATTGTTAATCATCATCATATATATGATATGTATATATTGAATAGTTAAGAACTTCTAAATCCTATAATGAGTGTTTTATTCTATGCATCGTAGTAAAGATTGGAAAAAAGTATTTTCACATATTTACTAATTACCAAAAAATAAACGTTATTGTAAAGTATGAAATGGATTAAAAGATAGAAAATGTAATCAAAGTACCGTCATTGTCAATATTGTACCGTCATTGTCAATGTTGTACCGTCATTGTCAATGTTGTACCGTCATTCTCAATGTTGTACCGTCAATGTCAATGTTGTACCGTCATTGTCAATATTGTACCGTCATTGTCAATGTTGTACCGTCATTCTCAATGTTGTACCGTCAATGTCAATGTTGTACCGTCATTGTCAATATTGTACCGTCATCGTCAATATTGTACCGTCATCGTCAATATTGTATACCGTAATCGACAATGTTGTACCGTCATTGTCAATGTTGTACCGTCATCGTCAATGTTGTACCATCATTGTCAATGTTGTACCGTCATTCTCAATGTTGTCCTCTCATTGTTATTGTTGTACCGTCCTTGTCAATGTTGTACCGTCATTGTCAATGTTGTACCGTCATTGTCAATGTTGTACCGTCATTGTCAATGTTGTACCGTCATTGTCAATGTTGTACCGTCATTGTCAATGTTGTACCGTCATTGTCAATGTTGTACCGTCATTGTCAATGTTGTACCGTCATTGTCAATGTTGTACCGTCATTGTCAATGTTGTACCGTCATTGTCAATGTTGTACCGTCATTGTCAATGTTGTACGGTCAATGTCAATGTTGTACGGTCATTGTCAATGTTGTACCGTCATTGTCAATGTTGTACCGTCATTGTCAATGTTGTACCGTCATTGTTGTACCGTCATTGTCAATGTTGTACTGTCATTGTCAACGTTACATGTCAAAGTATTCCTTCAGTGGCAATAAACATTTTTAAAATTGGTTTATGTTTAATATTGTACTTTTGAAGTGATCATAAATAGGGTGGGAGTGCCAACAATGAACCACAAAAAGTTTGATGAGATATAACTCTTATCCTAAAGCGATTATTATAGATTAAATTATACCATAACTTAGAAAATTTACTAAAGTTTAATCGCTAATACTATAATTTTGCATATTTCCTACAAATTTTGTCTAATGATCAGATTAAAAAAAACATGGATATGGTTCAATGTGTACACCCTATAGTGCACAATGAACCAGGGGGTAGTATTCAATGAACCATTGTAGTATCATATTTCATAGTGTATAAGTATAACCTTTTGATTTTTCATTGTTGCCACATGTTTTTTGAAGTCATTTAATTTCTTTCAAGTTGCAATAAATCATTTGAAATGAAATTTGTTTCATTTATTAATATGATGTATGATGGTCCAATGATAGATACCCTTGTAATTATGATTATAGTATCTTATTCTAGAACAATGAGTTTTATCAAAAGTTTTTCAAATTTCAAAATAACTATATATACATATCATATATATATATATATATATATATATATATATATATATATATATATATATCATATATATATATATATTATATATTATATATATATATATATATATATGATATGTATATGTTGAATAGTTAAGAACTTCTAAATCCTATAATGAGTGTTTTATTCTATGCATCGTAGTAAAGATTGGAAAAAAGTATTTTCACATATTTACTAATTACCAAAAAATAAACGTTATTGTAAAGTATGAAATGGATTAAAAGATAGAAAATGTAATCAAAGTACCGTCATTGTCAATATTGTACCGTCATTGTCAATGTTGTACCGTCATTGTCAATGTTGTACCGTCATTCTCAATGTTGTACCGTCAATGTCAATGTTGTACCGTCATTGTCAATATTGTACCGTCATCGTCAATATTGTACCGTCATCGTCAATATTGTATACCGTCATCGACAATGTTGTACCGTCATTGTCAATGTTGTACCGTCATCGTCAATGTTGTACCATCATTGTCAATGTTGTACCGTCATTCTCAATGTTGTCCTCTCATTGTTATTGTTGTACCGTCCTTGTCAATGTTGTACCGTCATTGTCAATGTTGTACCGTCATTGTCAATGTTGTACCGTCATTGTCAATGTTGTACCGTCATTGTCAATGTTGTACCGTCATTGTCAATGTTGTACCGTCATTGTCAATGTTGTACCGTCATTGTCAATGTTGTACCGTCATTGTCAATGTTGTACCGTCATTGTCAATGTTGTACCGTCATTGTCAATGTTGTACCGTCATTGTCAATGTTGTACCGTCATTGTCAATGTTGTACCGTCATTGTCAATGTTGTACGGTCAATGTCAATGTTGTACGGTCATTGTCAATGTTGTACGGTCATTGTCAATGTTGTACCGTCATTGTCAATGTTGTACCGTCATTGTTGTACCGTCATTGTTGTACCGTCATTGTTGTACCTTCATTGTTGTACCGTCATTGTCAATGTTGTACTGTCATTGTCAACGTTACATGTCAAAGTATTCCTTCAGTGGCAATAAACATTTTTAAAATTGGTTTATGTTTAATATTGTACTTTTGAAGTGATCATAAATACTACTTAATATTTGAGATAATTTCAGTACAATAAAAATAATTTAAATTTGTTTTTTTTAACTTGAAGTATTGTACCATGAGAAATAGTAAGGAAATAAAATTAAGCAACACAGTATAAAATTATTAGTTTATTCCATGCCACTAGTCGTAAGACTGGATGTGTCTGATATCTGAATTAGTTACATTTATATTTAATTTATGGGAAACGTCGTCAATGAGGAGGTGATTATATGATTACCAAAGGTTGCGTTTCACTGTCACATTGCCATTGTAATCAATAAATTTTAGAACTTTATTACGTTATTTACAAAACAAATGGTTATATATTATTTTGTTGACACATGCACATAACTTTTGCATAATATAAAAAATACAAACTTTATTTTAGCGTGTTTGGATTTGCACGTAATATTAAATATTTTTTGATGATGGTAGTTTCTTTGTTTACATTTTCCATCTATTATTCCATTTCAGAAAAAACATGTTTTGGTGTTATGAAATAAGACAGACATAAGGTCAGTTTCATATGATCCGTTCTACAAGAAGTAACAGATACACAATTATAGTACATAAGTTTAGCCAGTGGTTTTATTTGCAACGAAATATATATTATAAATGAATAAACTGTATGGTGTTGGTACTAAAGAAATGATTACCTCTTAACCTGAGTCCTGACCCACACATCTTTGATCTAACACTGGAAACCGCTGGTAATTTAAAGTATACTTTTAATATGGCTATATTACAGGTACAGAACTATGATATACACAAATGTTTTTATATTTGACTTTTAATTTTAAAGCAGATCTTGGATGACCAATCTGTACTCAGTATTTCTCAGGTATCCAAACGGAATGTTTGACATCTTTTATAGAGTCGCAAATGATATGATTTGCTAAAAGCAATATTGTTCAGCGCCATCTTCATCATTACATAGTATAAAGCAAAGTCGCTTTCCGCGTCTGTCCCTATGTCTGTATGTATGCTGAGATCTTCAAAACTACACAAAGGATTTTGATGCAATTTTTTTAATAGATAGAGTGATGCAAGAGGAAGGTTTATATGTATAATAACATGTTTAATATATTAGAGAACCATTCATAATTTCAAGATTTCTAATGCGAAGTCGTAAACAAACACATTGTCTTGCGCTTACATTGCAAACGCTGGTTTAACTCTACGAAATAGATCAAAATAATGTAATAAGTATTGTATACCTTAAAAAGTTTTATAAGAAAGTTCGCGATGGTATATGTTTATTTCTTAGGAATAATCCACAATAGCTAAGTTTTATCCTTTACTTTTTACGAGAAATAATGGCTTATTTACGAAGCGATTTTAAGCAATACAGCTTTAATCCTTATCTAATTAAGTAACTTAAATTCATTAATATAGGGTCATCCCGTTTGCGGCGGTACGATCGGCAGGCGCAAACCGTCTCAAAAATGGCTTTTGTGAATGTTCAGTATTGAAAATTTTGTTATGCATATAGCTAACTGAATGTCCATTTCATGTTGTTTAGCGTTCAAAATAGTTTTTTTTTAATTTTAACCTTTCCGGTGCCAGCAACTTCATTGTAGGTTCTTGGGCGCGGTATGGACCGATTTTGGTAGCATAAAAAAGGGGAAGGGCGCTCTGCTCAACTCCCACAGCGCATTGTGGCGGATCCCAGTTATGAATTACTTCGACAATGAGATGGAGACATTGAGCGAAAGGCAAGGAGGAAAAGAATGCACCTTCACACAACACATTAATGTTTCTACTTTCAGGGATTAATGAAACACTTATTTAGGTAACATTGTTATTTTAATTTACAGGAATTTTCTAACGATTGACAATAGATTCAAGTGGAAACCTTATAAAAGAAATTTCAACACTTACCTAGTTTCATGCTAACTAAACTTGATATGATTCTACAATTAACTTTAATATTAAAAATATGACCTCGCGAATAGTTCGCATTGGCAGAACTGGGTTTTGCTAAACAAAGTTATGGTATAATATAGTATAACTACCAGAAGTATCAGTGGAAATGCAAGAAGAAGCCGTTGATAAAGTTGAACAAAAATTACCTAGCTTTCTACTAAAAAATTAAGTACTTAATACTTAAATTAGTTGGATCATGTCATCAGTGTTTAATAAATTCTTTGGCAAAACATGCTCGAAGCTCTTAACTACAACTGTTACACACAAAATACAAAACGATATGATATCTTTTTCTCATTCGTTCAGTCTTCGCAGTTTGTAGAGTGCCAATATGACCCAACATTTTTATTAAATAAGATTGCTTTTACGTAATTTCGTTTTTTTAAAACTATATTATTATGTATTTGTAACTATAAATACATTTTTTAGGAAATTTGTCGATAGTAGTATTACTACTATTTAGAAACATAATATATTTTTAAGTTATGAAACTATCTTTAAGACTTGTATTTATTACGGTATCGTAAAACAACAGTAAATTATATAATAAATAAATTCTAAGAAATTACATTACTTTATTAATAATCTAAGTTTATGAATTTACAATATGCATAATTTTTTATCATTTTCCGTTTCCGAACCTACTATCTAAAGACGGCTAAAAGTTTCTAATATGTAAAAGTCTGAATGCTATGCAACATTCTAATTTCATTATTTACTTTTTTCTTTTTCAGCTATCGCTGCGAGTTTTGCTTCCTTTTTGGCTTTTTTCTTTTCTTCCTTCGCTAGCAACTTGGCTTGCCTCTCTTCCTCTTTAGCTAGTAGCTTAGCTTGTCTTTCTTCTTCTTTGGCTTGCAACCTAGCTTCTTTTTTGGCTTCTTTCTCCGCTTTAAGTCTTAGTTTTTCTTCTTTTTTTTTCTCAGCAGTTTCATTCTTTTTGTTGTCATTGCTCTCGTCTTTTTTATTTTTGTCTGCTTGTTTTGCGTTTTCATCAGTTTCTTTTGTCTTCTTGACTTCTTTCTTGGGTTTTGTTTTGGGGTTTTCTTTTTTCTTGTCAGTCTCTTTACTATGATCTCTAGATTTAGGCGGGTCATCTTTATTTGATGGTTTTAAAGGCCTGAAGAAGTGTGGCTTATTTTTCTGCGGAGATGTTTCCAATTGCGTAACAATTTTCTGCGCGCACCTGAAAATAAATGTTAAATAACATTAATAATTGTTTCATATGAAAGAGTGTTTATTATTTATTTTACTCACAATTTTTTAAAACCAATTTATGTTGTTATAAAACGAACAAATTTGTTTGTTTTATATGCTTTATTAAGTTAATTCTATAGTTAATATCTTACCTTATTCTAGTAGAAGCTGATGCAGCCTGGGCGCTTTCACGTCGTCCTTCACGAAATTCCCTTTGGAACTCTCGAATAGGAGGCAGTCTACCAGAAGGTTCCCCAGCTGGGCCACCGGTGTAGCTGTGGACTTGATAATCTTGCAACCTTGCCTAGATATTAAATAGTGTTTTAGTAAACTTTAGTACTTAACTAAGAACGGGAATAAGTAATGAAATGAAATAAGTGCTCCATTTTAGATTTTAAATTGTGTTAAATCTAAGATTGTATGGAATCTCCATTAATCTATCAAAAAAGATAGGCACATAATATCCAATTACCTTCATGCTATGATGCTGCGAGCGTCTCAAGGAGTTAGAGGCAGGTTGTCTCGTCCTGAGAGGTGCGGTCGCGGGCACACGCGGCACTGCGCCCAGACACGCACCCCCACACTTTGCCCCCCCACATAGCTTGGTGGAGCAATTGTTAGAGCTGACGTTACCACTGTTCGATGATACGGAAGACACACCTGGAATTACGTATGGGTCGAATATAAATTCAGAAAGCTCATACAATTCTCACGATGTGTTTAAGTATAAGAAGAATTACAAAAAAATATATCTCATGTGGCTTTTGGAGTTGTCCAAGAAATATTTAAATTTTTATTGTTATTTACCAGAGAGGGATGATTCTCCACTGGTGACTGAATATAAAGAGGCGGAGGCCGGGACCGAGCGCGCACCCACAGAGTACGACGACACTGATCCCGGCACGCCCCAGGATTTACCACTTCCACTCGATACCTAAAAAAAAAATATTATTACAAAATATATGTAATAATATATTGGTTATTTGCAGGAGTTCTGATAAGATATGCATTTTTAAGTCAAATCCGCTAAATCCCCTTAAATTATAATTAGAACTCGATGTACTATTAACTTTACAATTATCCAGTTTTTCCCAGGGTCTGGACTTGAAACTTAAAAGAAGGTTCCTAAACTGTATATAATACTGTGGTAGTGTCGGAAAACAACTTAAATAATATAGAGTATGTATGCATCGAACAGTCCATATTAGTTGTCAAGAACATTCGACAAACCTGCCAACTCTTGCTGGTGACGAGACGAGGCGCCTGTCGCAGCCGCAGGATCTTAGCCCTGCAGATCACACAGCGCAGTGGCAGCAACCTCTGACTGACGGCCATTTGGATGGTCTTCACGAAACAGCGCCGGCAGACCACTCGGTGACCGCACGGCGAAGTTTGCATCGTAGCTTTCGCGTTTACACAAATAACACACTGAAATAATAAAAAAAAATATAATAATATATCTAATATACGTAAATTTATTTAACAATTCATGTGAATAATAATAATCAGAAAATACAAGACGTACTTCTTCCTCGGGAGACGTAGCTAGTTCGGGTTCATTCTCCTCTAATTTATTAAGCAACTTGTCCTGTAACAAGAGAGAAATATGTTTTAATGAAATCAGCACAATATTAGACGGAGGTTCAGAATCTAAAAATAAAACCTTATACTATATGATAGCAGCAACTGGGTTATAACGCCATTCGCTATGCTCTTTGCGATTTTCAAAGGTGAGGTTCATAAATTACTAGCGACCCTTCTACCTTCGTTTAGTAAAATATGAACATCATACAACCAAATTTTATATTAGGGTCTTCATTTCATAACAAGATTATAGTATGTTATTATACGAAAATATAGGATTTTTTACCACCTTGCATAAATAATGTGTATATTTCTCATATTGTTTAGTATAACAATTAAAATTTATGTATTTATAAAATATGAGTACTACTTTATTTAAATAAAATAAACTCCTTTTGATATAAGTATTATAAAATGTAATCCATATATAAAATTCACCCGTTGTGACTCGAAGAAAAAAAAAATATTTTTTTGAAAATATTGATATATGTAGAAAATCAAGCTTATTAAAATTTTACCGGTCAGAGATTCGAATCTGCGAAAATATTTATATCATAAAAGTGTTTCCTGACAATTATATTTAGCATCTTATCCCTATCTGCTTGGAGGCATTGGCAAGACATTATTGATAACTATAAATGCTCTGAAATATCTGTTTATTTATTTTTTATGTCGTTAAGTATTATTTGGTTCTTAAAGACCGACAAAATAAAGAGAAGTGTAAAATATACCATTATATCTTGATACTAGAATTGTATGTATTTTATATACAAGGAACATCCCCTTTATTTTAGAGTCTTCCAGAGCCTCTCAATATATATATAGTAACATCCGATTACGCAAAATAACCAAGACTACAACTATAGTAGAGAGTAGGTATAGACATCACGACAGACATCAAGCCTTTCATCATACAAATAAATCGTATTTGCATATGTATTACTACAACATCCATGTTTCACTCGATATAGAAAAATTTAGTTTAAAAAAAACTAGTGCCATGTATATAAAGAAGTATTTACACTTTGTCAAAATTTATTGATTGGAACTTATGTTTTTTTAAAATGTTTTAATGTTTCTTGTTATTATTCTGAAACATAGACTGTAGGACGAAGTTATAAGAATTCTTGTTCATAACTTTCAATATTCAACTTCTTTTCTCACTTTTAGATACGGAACCCTAAAAAAGTTAAAATCATAACAATTTTTCACATGCTATTCAAATTGCTGTAAAACGTTTCTAATCAACCCATCAAAATTGCAGCGGAGATTCTATTATGTCTGCAATTTCGATCTCAATACTGTCTTCAAGGCAATCAATTTGCCAGAGTAGGTACAGTTTTGCAATTCTATGGTTAATCTATCATTATCGGGGACTGAAATATAAAAACAATTGCAAAACGCTCATTACCGTGACAGTGCATTTGAAACTTAGTTGATAAATACGCGTTGAAGGATGCTAGTCTCAAATTAAATTAACTTCAATATTGAAAAAGTCGATGTATCGAGGGTTACGATAATCTAAATGATGTATGAAAAATTGCGTTCGGTAATCATTTTATAAGTGACTTCCGCGTGTGATTGCAGTGACTTTATGAACGACTTGGGTAATGACGGTTTTCTTTATAGACTTATATGTATTGCGATGTTAAATGTGTTTTAAATGTGTTATTCTGCTTCAATGATGATTTAACAGCAAGTGTACAAGTGCTATAATAATGTTGATGCCAGGCGTGTGTACTATGATGTCCTTCTTCATCGGTAAGCCCATGTAAATGATATTACCCGCATGTAATTAATAATTAGTTTAAAAGAGCATTAGTGTTTATAAAATTAGTTTCCCTATTGCAATTATCATTTTAGTTCGTGTTGTGTTCATTGATGATACCTACTTATTTTATCGAGTGAATAAAAAATTGGGTTAATTATGTGCATTAAATAATGTCAAAAATATAGCACTTTAAGCCCGTATCTAGAAATGTTTTGGAAATATTTATGTGAATTATACTTTATTGGCACAGGTATAAACAAATAATTTTCCGTTAATTTAAATAAAAGTCAAGCGTGAGAAAAACTCTATCACTTTTACGTTCTACTGACCAGTTAATTTAGCTACAATGTTACGTTCAAGTGTTCATATATATATATACCTACTATTCATATAAACTTATTTTTTATATTTTTATTCTATTAAACATCATATTAACATTAAATTAATTTGTTTACTTAAAGTTATTTTGCATTTACAAATATCATACCTAGGTATATATAAGTAATTATATTCCTAAAATAGGAGAACTAGCATCAAGTGAGCTAGTTTTTTAATGTTGCGATTTTTACCTAAACTATCCAGAGTCCTATTTACGTAATCCCGGGTTTATAGAACCTAGATTGACTCCCTTAAGTTTAATTTTACAAAATAATAAATTAGCATCCGATATTTAGGCTCTAAATATTTAAAATATCGTAAATTATTATTGTTATAAAATATTATTGTTAAACGATTATCAAAACTATTTAACTTTCTTGAATATTAACTACTATCAACATTATAAATATTATATATATTTAACTACCAACATATTTTAATCAAATAAAAGCTTTTCTTTAACAATGTTGCATTGTTATTTAATATGCATAAAATGCTTGAACAACTCTAAGATAAGAATCTAAGGTTATGATATATATCTAAGATATATTATTATAATGTTTGTTTTTTTGCAGTCATATTTTAAATATTTTTTAGAATTATTTTTTTATAAAAAATAAATAAGTTTAAGAAAAAGGTTAACATTTTAATTTATAACATTAGTAGTTATATAGTATTGTTTATATTAATAACTCGAAAATCGCGAAAATAATAAATGTTATTCTAAATATCACCAGAGTTAATATGTAATACCTTAAAATAACTTTTAATGTGAAAACAATATGATATAAATATGGGTTCATACAAACGATCATTAATTAAGCGACAGTCGCAAGTTTAGTGTACGATACATATGTCAATACATAATGTAAGTATTGCCATATATTGTATATTATATAGTTGTGAGATAATTAGGAATATCAACACATCTACAACCGTATTTACATAAATAATGACTAATATAAAGTAATGGTATTTATTCATAATTTTATTGCAAAAGCGATAGAAGTTTTTATTGTTTTTTTATTTATAAACTAAATTATTTGTTTCTTTAATTATTTTCTTCTATATTTAAATTGTTTATATTTAAATATTATTTTCATACAAAAAGGTATTTTATACTTATGCACCAGTTGAAAAAGTCAAAACTCCTAAGTATACAAAACAATAATCTAAATAATAATTATACTTATATACTCGTATATTGTCAACAGTAGCTACTGTTAAAAAATATTTTTATCTAAAAAGTTATTACTTAACAACAATAATTAGTATCAACCATACATTTAATATTATATACAGTTATTTAATATAATAATATCACTAATATTATTATAATTAACTACTTATAATTTCGAATTGTTTTGTTATAAGGTACTTAAATAAGTACCTACATACAATAATGTGTTAAGTGGAAGAATGATTTTATTTGACATATATAGAATAATAATGTACGCGAAGGCATTGATATTTCCTTGTATATAAAAGAAACACAGATAAAAACATTAAAAATGGTTTCAATTGTTTAAAAGCACTTGAGCATAACTAAAAAACAACTTCATTGTATAATCGATTTTAAGATATTTTATCGATTTATTGCAATCATAAGAAAATGTTTTGTTTTGAATGTTTATGATTTATTATAGATTATTATTTGATTGTTTTCACGGAATATGATGGTAACTAGAGTTAATGTACCACGGTAGGTACAACGAGTATTGAGAATATTAGTTCTTCATGATTTAAGAAACTATATAAATATGTTCTCATATTTACAATTTATTTATATAAATATATTCTTATTTATATCTACAAATGCACTGCAAAAACATTTATTTACTCACAGTATATATAATGAATTATATAATTAAGAGACAATGAATGATGTAAATGCGTGATAACATCTCCGGCTTGAATTATTATTATTATGATATTTATCATTATCAACACCTGTTTCTTGTATAATTAAAAATACGAACTATATCAAAATGTATACATTTATTTGTGCTTGTAAATGCTGTCTTAGATACAGATGTTTTCACGATTATCACGAATAATACGCTGCAATTAATGGAAAATCTATACCTGTTATAAATGGTCTTTCAAAAACATAAAATTATTAAAAAAAACAACTTCAGCTATCACGCATTGTATAAATTCCCCACTATTGGAGTTTTTTTTTTTTTTTTTTTTTTTTTAGTATGTCCTTCCATTAGTTAAACAAACAAAACCTTAATCAATAAATGGGCTTATAAATGCAAAAAAAAAATATAAAAATATATATATATATATATAAATATAAAAAATTTTTATAAACAGGGGTATTTATGTATAATATCGTTATTTTTCAGGCATCACGCAAGTATGTTTCATGCCGTCACCGGTTGGAGACTGTAACATGTGTTGTCCGAGGGATGACGATATTGACATACAATACAAACTTTTCACAAGGTATTGGTAACACATCATTTACAAATACAGGTTTCAAAAATAATGTTTGTCTGCCCTTTATCTATGAATAAATCATTAATTTAAATTGTTTGACACTTTGGAAATATGTTGTTTGCATATCTTTCTAATTTTCTGAAATCAGCCATAGGAAGTTAACAAATAATTAAGAAACTAATCGATATTAGTAGTTTACGTTCAGGATAAGAGAGAGAAAGGGATTAAATAAATATATTTAATCTCTATTTAATATATAAGATAGGTACTTATAAGTAACTTCATCCACGCCTATACTTATAAAAATAAAACAACACACATAAAACCGACACTATTGTAATATAATATTAAAAAAATGTATTGCAATAACAATCACGAGAAGCTAGAACGTTGCTATGACTATATATATTTATTAATTTATTGTATTTTGTAAAATATATACTAATTTATCATTTTGTTTAGTTATCCTTTGAGTAGTCATAAATTTAGTGTATATTTAGAACCATCAGTTATTACATAAAAACTGTATTACACACTCAAAAACTTATGAACGTATTAGTAAAATAATAGTTTCATTAGAAAAGAGACAGGGAGATAAAGACACACACACACACGCACACACACACACACACACACAAAGCGAGAGAGAGAGACAATACACACACACACACACACACACACACACACACACAGACAGAGAGAGAGTTTATTAAGTTTAATTATTATTAATTTGATTACAATGTATAACATACAAATCGTTGCCCGTAGGTCCAATCCCACAAACTACGAAGTCATCCATCCAAGTGATTCAAATGCGCTATCTTCAACTCGGTTCAATGCTTCCCATCCCACTGTTATTTATTTATTTGGCTTTTCCGAAGCAATATCAGGACCTAGCTCGACAAATATGAAGAATGGTACGTTAATATTATTAATAATATAGATAATATAACTATAAAGTTTGTGTTTACATTTTTGGAGGTTTGTCTGTCACGCAAAAAGTAAAAGTAAAAACGTAAAAGATTCTGATACTGTCTCTTAATGAAGCTATTTTTTTTTAAAGTATCCTAATTTTTTTAAACGCAATCGAAGCCGCGGGCAAGAATTAGTATTTAAATCAAATTTGAAATTTGGATCAAATCGTGAGATATCGCAATAGCACCGCACATTAAAAAAAACAAAACAATTCATCTCAATTTAAACCTAATGGAAATTGCCCAATCATATAATTTTGCAACTATTTTATATGATTATTACAAAATCAGAAGAGTATCATCTTATTCTTATTTTTTAGCGTTTCTAACTCGTGGGGATTACAACTTCATAGGCGTGGATTGGTCTCGACTCATCGTTTTTCCCTGGCAAGTAAATACCATATAGCAAATTATATATTCCCAAGGTTCGCTGTTTGTCAATGTTAATGAAGTCTTCATATGATAGGAGTTGTCAGACTTTTTCGTATAAATTCAGCTATTTATTTCTAAAAACAAAGTTATTATGAATGTATCTAGGTTTTGTAGAGTTAAATAGCAGTGATAAAGTATGGTCGATGAGCTTAAAGGCACCAATCGAATAGTAAAAATTTATGAGATACTATTTGGCTTGTGTCTGATCCAATTTTTAGGTAAGTTATTGTTTACATATTTGCACAGAATACAGTGGTTATATTAATTTTCAGTTTTATAGTTTATAGTTATTATAAAATAGGACAGAATAATGAAAAAAGTGTGTTAAACGTAAGTTGATTCCATCTTAACTAAAGCAATAAGAGTTGTATTTTGATAAGTTCATTAAATAATTTTTGTCTATAATTATGATAATTTTATTGAATCTTGTCTGAATACTAAATACATTATTATTTTTAAACATACAATTTTATTAATTCAACATTTTCTTCAATTATTACGAATTATTTAACTCAAATTATCATAATTTCTTGATGGAATAAATACATAAATGATCAAAGAAGAGTGTGGACACTGCTGAAGTGAATAATGTTGCCTGTATCAGTGTATCGTGTTCCTAAAAAGACATGTGACGTCGCTATGAGTGCAACCTATGAAGTCGCTATGATTGCTAATGGAGCTATTAGTGAGATGAACATACGATTATTGTCTGTCCGTGCTTTTCATGTTACATTATTGAATTAGTTTTTAATATTAATGGAATTAGTACGTTAATTAATTAGCTATAAATATATGCTTGCGTATGCAAGTCCATTTTTGAACGACATAAGTTTGTGATGTATTAAATTTATTAAAAATATATATCTACTGTGTACTTAAAGAGGTCAAGTAGTACTCCTAACAAAATACCTCATTGCTGTATATCTCAGATAAATGCTATTATCAAACAATCTTAAAAACCACTTATCTTTGCAATTTCATGTCGGTTCAAGAATTAATATACAAACCTTGAAACAATCTTCAACTTGACATGTTCTCTAACAACATAATTATAAATATACATTTATTTACCTTTGTAAATAACCAATTATAAACAGTAATTTATTCTGTACAAAAAATGTTATTATCTTGATTGCTTTTAAATATTTTTCTTAATATGATATAATAAGAATACTTATCGAAACTCGCGTTATAAAATGTATGGTCTATAATTGTAATTAGATAATTAATAAAGATTATATTGTAGGTATATATCAGCTGTCAAAAACACAAGGTACATGGGCCATAAACTAGCTGAATTTGTGGAGTTCTTGAATGCTACCGGTGTACCTGCTGCGTCACTGTATGTAGTGGGGTTCTCTTTGGGGGCCGAGGCAGCAGGTTTTGCTGGAAAGAATCTCAAAGCTAGAGGATTAAGACTTGGAAGAATAACCGGTAGGTTCGAAATGTATTGTTTATAATTTGGTTGCCTTTTTTGTATAAAATAAATTACTTAATAAACAATACATTTTGGTTTTAACTATTTGTTTTTCTCAATCTTCCAGGTTTAGATCCAGCTTATCCTGGCTATAGTTTAGGAGGCAGAGACGCTCATCTTTCAAAAGGTGATGCCATATTTGTTGATGTATTACATTCGAATCCGGGACTCTTTGGTTTCCCGGAGCCCATAGGGGATGTTGACTTCTATCCTAACGCTGGACAGTGGATTCAACCGGGCTGTTGGTTAAATGAGCTGGTCAAAAATATGGAGCTCAGCTATTTTTGTAAGTATTCATAGAGTTATAGACCTTTTAAAATCTTTAACGTAAAAACCCACGCAATAACATCTGTTAGATTTTTTGAAATCTTGTTTTAATTTGATTCTTGAATTTTAGTATTTGGTTATTTCGTCGATTCTATCCGCTTTCTTCTCCCTAGCAAACCAAACTGTAACTCTCAAATCGCAAACCCAAAGCTCTTCATATTCAATTTCCTAGTACTTGAAGGAAGTCCTTGCAATTTTCTGACATACCAATAATACCTTTGCCAAGTTTCTTCACTTGGTGGTCCAGATCTTACCTGTATCTTATGGCTAAATATGCCGTTTTGGTTTAAGCATACTTATTTTTTAAGTTTTTATTAAAATATTGTTTTTTTTATTAAAATACTGTATTTATTACAAAAAAAATAAGATTTAAGATTTTTTTTCTTAAGATGAATTTTGTTATTGTTTGTGCAACTGTACTTGAATGATTTATATATGTTTTGACTGTAATTATTCTTTATTTAATTATTCTTTGTTCTCTAATAATCTCTTAATTGGATCAATGCTCTTACATACTTTTTTCATGTCTATATATATTATCTCCTTTTTCTACCAAGACCCAAACAATTTCAAACTCGACCGATAAAAGTAGTTTCAATATAATATGTAACGTAGAAGATATTGCTAAGTTGCATATTTTGCGATTTTAGAACTACCTACTTGAGGAACAGAGATCACAAGAGATATCTATAGATGATCCTGGTATTACTAAAACCGCCCTTAAATTGGAGGCATTTGAATAGATTTACTCAAATTCGTGTGTTTATCGACAACGTTCTCATAATATAATATTTTATGATTTTTTTCTAAAAGATAGTAAAATATGTTCTTTCAAAATATTTTGCCCCCAATATAGACACAGATATTGGATGCTGCAGACTGATACATCGTCCATGCCGGCAGCTGCAGATTGTTTACATTGGCATTTAAAAAAAAATAAAAGTATACCAATAAAATTATTAATTTCGTAGACACGGAACTGGTTCAAATAACTTTTAAAAGATTAAATCATTAGCAAGATCGAAAGTTCAATATTTCAGTAAGTATTAAATTTCAGTAAAGTTCAGAAAGTATTAAATTTTAGTCGCAGTTTATTTTTTAAATGTCACTTGCGTGCCCTTTAATGTTTTCGGGAACAATGTTCTACCTCGGAGTCTGACCGATCGATGCTCTGACGTCAAACTGGATTCTGGGCACGAAGGACGAAAGGGGAAAGCGGATTATGATAAAATAACAGAAAACGTTTGGGAGAAAAAGACGTTACATAAACAAACTTATACTTGTTGGATGATTTGATCTTTATTTCCAGTTTTAGGTATTTAGAGATTATAATTTACTTGTTTTTGTACAATAAATTTTTATTTCTTCATATATATTAATTTTAAATCATAATTTCCTTGTATTTATACGAGATTTTTTTTCACCAACTATAAATTTCAATCGCAACCAATACTTTAGTATAGCTGAACATTTTTTAGTTCTAAAACATTTTATCTCAAAACATCAAGCAGTTAGAAATTACTTGAAATATTGACCTCCTAAGTTTTGATGATGGTTCCAACTGAGTTACATAACATATTTGGAAGCAAAATTGAAACTCAACCTCTTGGCTCGGGTCCAAAGATTGATCGTTGTGTCCAAATGTCAATGAAGATTGGTTATCTACAGTTAGCAGATATAATATATATAACGCTGTAACAGTCTCGATGGAGTAATTTGTAACAAATCCGATACTTAATCATCATATCTATATTTGTTTCTTTCTACCCATCTAAATAGTTCCGTGTCCTGATTTCAAATTATTTGATAATTAGTTTATTAAAATAAATCACGTTTAATGTGATATAAATAAAATTTGTTTGGAAAATCAGTGTTGTTTTTTACATGATATGCCTAGTAGAAATTTCATGCACCCTTATTGATTTGTATTTGATTTGATTATGAAATGTTCATACCTACATTATGAATATTTTGAATGTTCTAAATCAAGTATGGGCAACCTTTGACATGTTGTGAGCTAAAAGTTAGTGTACAAATATAATAATTATTTAATAATATTATTTAATTTAATTACTTAAAATGAAAAAGACGTGTGGCACTCGGAGACTGCCGCGGTAAAGCTATTGCATAGCATTTTTTATCAACGTATGTAATTATAATTATTTATTTAATTATGCAGTATTTTTTTTATATTAATTCAAGTTACATTTTTTGAGTGTGGTGACCGATAATATTTTTTTCTTTTATTGAATAAATGACTCATTTATAGGGTTGTTATTATTTTTAAATATACCGGGTTTTCAATATATCGATATTTCTTAATATATCAATATCGGGGTTTGATATTTAGAAAAATATATCGATATTTCGATATATCGGTTTTATTTAAAATAATTGTTGTAAGCCATCTAAAAGTGATTGTCTAGACATGCAAGATGTTTTTTATTTTTTAAGTCGGTTGCTAACTTACTTGTATTTCCGCTGCTTTTATGTTTTTTCCTTCATAAGTTAGATGAAACACTTCTTGTATCAATTTTTGAAAAATACATACCATACTTACATACTAACTTTTAAACTATTGCCTTTCATTATATATAATTATTTAAAAAATCGGGAAAAACAGGCTGACTTAGCCTGTGACCACGGCCGGTGCAACCTGGTCGAAACGTCAGGCAAATAAAAGATATGTGGTACCCATTCCGGACGCGTTAATGCCTGATTTTTTTAATAATAATACATATAAACATACATACCATAAAATTTTAGAAATTATTAAAGAAGATATATTTTGGCACTGAACTATTTCTATGAAACTAGATATGTAATGATTTAATGTGAATAAATTAGCTTTTACCGCTACAATAAAAATATACTTTTTCATAACCTTTCACTTCTCTCAATGTTAACTGTGATATCAATATAATTTGAAGTTAACGTGACAAATACGACATTACCCACTCCTATAAAGAAGGTACTATATTTTTATACCATACCCTTTAAAAGCATATCTATACAAAAATACATTTTTAAATATATTTCATATATACTATCAATATATACTATTAATATATACTATCAATATATACTATCAATCAATATATATTAAATAAAATACATTTTAAATGAATATCCTACTTATTATTATGTAGTAGGATATAAGTAGGACTAATAATATTTTTTACATCGAAATTATATTATACCCCCATCTTGAATCATAAAACTACTAAGTATGAAACCTGTTTTTCCTGAAACATAAAAAAATACCAATATTGTAAACAAATCGTAATAAGGTAGCGCATGTCATCTAAAATTTGTTGATTACTATTATAGACAACATGTGTACTAAATGGAGGTTTGAACAATATCTACTAATATTTCAGATGGCTGTAGCCACAATCGCTCGTGGAGGCTGTTTGTAGAGTCTGTGGTAAACCCAAGGGGATTCCCCGCAACACTGTGCAGGGACTGGACTAGCGGGACTGCGGCCTGCACCTTCACTGTTGACGGATATATGGGCTTCGGAGCTCAGAAGAGGTGAGCACTTTTATGTTACTAATATTGTTTTAAATACGACCTTAATATTTGTACCGTCAAAGTAAAGTTTAAATTTTATAGCAAAAGATATAAAATGTTAGACTTAAATACAAAAAAGGATTTTTTTAAGGTTGTTCAATGATAATCATTGGATATATTTAGGAGCTTAAATATCGTGTTTATTGATATCATTGCTAATGTATACGATTTTTTAGTTTGTTCTTTGTAAATAATAAAATTAAGGTGAAAGTGTTATAATCTCGTAATCAAAGTTTCTTAGTCATAAAAATATGATGTAGGTAGTTTGATTTCTTAATAATCCCATTTTAGTTTTTATAATGAAACTCTTTTAACCTAGTTGTACGTTATTTCAATTTATGTCAATTTTGACTTTTAGTTGACATTTTGTTGCATAGATTAATAACATAAGCTGTTATAGTTGATACCTATAAAATTATATATACCCTATACTACGAATTTCCTGAAATACAGAATATAAAACCGTAATTTAATATACTTTTAGTTATAAAATATAGCAGGTTTACTAACTGTATGAGGCTTACAACATTTACAAACTGGCTCATTTCGTTACTGAGCCGTGAAAATACGCTAAAGTTCAAAGCGGATATAAATTAGTGTCAAAATTCGTATAACATTTATAATATCTTCGTATATTTCAGCAAAATTTTAATATACATATACAAATCTATGGGCCGGCTGGGGTTGCAAAACAGGACTACGTATTTCTTTGACTCCTGGCAATTTTCAGATTACAGATAAACGCATTTTACGTCTGTCTGTGTTTTTATAACTCAGTGTTTATTTCTGAAGCAGCTAAACTGACTTCCTTCAAAATATTTAGGTTGCTTTCAAAACAAGCTTTGCTTTTATTTATTATATTCTTTATTGCACTTTATAAAAAAAAAAAAAAGAATACAAACATGGTTTTAAAAAATGTTGGCAAGGGCGAATTTATCTCTATAAGAGATTTCTGCCAGTAACCCCATGGTAGAGAGAAACATGGTATCGTGGTTATTATATCGCGGTATTATTTAGGTTGCTTTTAAAATATTTGGTAAACGCTCGGGAGGATGTAGGTATCCGAGCTCCGATTTCTTTTATTTATATTCTTTAAATTCCATAAAGAAGAAATAATTCTATAACAAATTCCCACTTGCGGTTAAATTTAATTTTTGGTCCATTGTATAACTATGAACCATAACCAACATGAAATTACCAGAAATGCGGAAAAAATTCTTTGTAAGGTTCCGATTTATGCAATATTTTCTGTATTTGAGGTAAAAGTTCCATAATGTCATTATATTTACATAACCACTTATTTATTGTAATCGGAGGAAGATATTGATTGAACAATGCATTTTTTATTTACATTAGATATTATTTAGATAGTTATCTCTAAAATTACCATTTTTATTTCCTGAAAAACCCGTACCTGTGATTTTTTTATGGGCTATATAAATACGGTTAATAAATTATGTTATTAAATTACTATTTATGTATTCACATTTATGATATACTTACTAGCTTTTGTCAGCGGCCTTGGCCCCGCTTTATAGACAAAAGTTTTGTTATGTGGGACAGTCATTCCCAAAGTTATTTTTTTATCTGTTAGGAACAGGATGTAGGATGCCTGTATACTATTCTGTATGTGTAACTTCATAATTTAAATTTAGACGCATAACACACAAACAAGAATATAAGCAGGAATGTAAATCAGATTAACAAATGCATTCTGTCAAGATACCTAACAAATGAATATGTAATAATGTTTGTAGGTGTGTTTGAATATTTATGATTAGGCTATAGGTAAACACAAATTTAAATACTTGTGTATAGATATACTTACATACATAGTTTAACATGGTAGATATCATTTAATACCTTCAATTTATATTCCATTATTTAGATCACAATCAATTAAATTTTATCTTTATATATAAAAATCTGTTTGATGTTTGTTTTTGTCCGCAAAATTCGAAAAGTCAATAAGTTGTTTAGTGCCCGGCAATAAATATTGCACATCGACCTTTGGAAAGAGACAATCCGCTAATTCCGGCTTCGTAGAGCGTTATCTCTGTCGCACGAAATTGAAACAGTATGGTAACTACAAGGAGCTGTTAAAACAAGTATAATTTGCTTCTATTGATAATTATTTTTATTCTTTGTATAAAAGCCACAAATTTTTCTATTAGTGGTGGCTTTAAGCTGGGGTAAAATAAAATAATAAAAAAAGACGTGTGGCACTCGGAGACTGCCGCGGTAAAACTATTGCATAGCATTTCTTATCAACTTATGCAATTATAGTTATTTATTTATATATGTAGTTGTTTTTTTTCTTTGATGTTAATTCAAGTTGTGTAACTTGCGTGTGCGTGGTGATCTATAAAAATATTTTTCTTTAAGTGAATAAATTACTCATTTATAGGGTTGTCCTATGCTATATAGGATAAAATTTTAAATAAGAATGGTATAATTTCTCAATTTAAATAGGACCATATAGTCCTAGTTAAATGAGAAATTATCAGTGCTATGTAATATCATAAAAAGGTTAATAATATTAAGAGCTAAAACGTTTTCAACCTTAAATCTCAGGAATAAAGTTCAATTACGATTGTTAAATTCTTGTACTCAGGGTCTTTGGTAACACCATAACAGAAAGTCATTGAAATGAAAATCCTTGTTGAAAAAAATACATTTGTACAAGTAAAATATTTATTTTAAACTAAACCTTAAGCTGTAGACTACAAAGTTCATTACACATATTATCAACTTGGCGCTTACGCTATTGTTAAATGATAGGTACACAATACTAGTGTGTTAGGTTATTTTCGTTACGGAATTTCTGGATTCGGTCTCCACGCTCAAGGCCCGCGATAGAAGCCATGCAATAGCTTAACATGCTTACATTATGTTCACGTAATTTATTATTTAGGAAAATTATAACTGTAAATAATAAAGACCATTATAGCTATTCTTGAAATGAGACATTGTAATAATAATAATTCTAATTCTCAGCTACTTCCATTACACCATCTGTGCTCTCAAAGAGGTCAATATCACTGTCACTATCAGCTGTATTTATCACTAGTCCATCAGTGTAATTGTCTAAACTGTGTTGAATGCTTCTATATTCATTTTCACATTTGATTGCATGATCGCAAACCTTTTTCCTCTCTTCAGCGCCGATGTTTGATATCGGCTGTCAGCGGTTTATTCTTGTTTAGTTTCATTTACGAATTCATATAGTTATTTACATATTTTCTCCGTTTTGTTGAAAGAAAATATGACCTAATAGCAAGAGCAATGTCCTACATTATAAGGGGCTGTAAATCCCATTCTTCCCGGCAAGAAAATTAAGTTCAAAAAGTAACCTTCCATCGGTAAGTGATCCAACATGGTATTTTTTTTACGTTGTTCTTCATTATAATAAACTATTTTTGTTTTTTAAATGGTTTACAAATTATAAAGAGAAAATTATCCTATGACCAAATTATAGGACTGCTATATGCAATATTTCTTATGATATTTGAGTATTTTAAAGTATTCTATAATTTTTTGCTACAGTGTTGTAAAAAGCACAGTTATCGATAATTTAATCCAGTGTTATTCTAATGAATTCTGCAACATCTATGTGCTATATCTAGGGATTATTATTCTCGATTTCCCGTGGACGTTAACTGACGACAGATATGGATCGACACGATTGCACAGAAAAATTGGGAATAGAACCATTTTAGTACGCAATATTTTAATAACGAATATTTAATAGTTTAGAAAAATATGGCTGTAGTTTTATTGTAATTTATTTGTCGTTTCTTTTATAAGACGCTCTCAAAATGGCGAATAAAAAATTAAAAATATGTGTTAACCTAACCATATTTTTTTAATTTACTTTCAATAAATGTTTTTGATTTTGTGTTTCTAGTTTATTTGTCGTATTGATTATTTTTAAATGCTACCTTAGTCATTTTCTAGAACGGAATATAGCTGAACGTTATCGCACACGGCAAAATCCTCTAGATGATAGTACTTTTTGATGTATCTCGTTCTAGCAAGTGATGGAAAGCACTTAAACAGCCTTTTAAAAACAGTAGGTACTACCATAGAAATAAGGATCACTATCGATATCGTGGATAAGTTTACACAATGTTACATCACTAGAAAAATATTATTGTCTACGGCAGTGTACGCTTTAAACATATGAAGCTCCTTCTATGCTTTAATTATTATTTTGAGAAATAGGTAGTGTGGAAGATAATGCTCTACGAAGTCGAAATTAGTCGATTGTCTCTTTCCAAAGGTCGATGTGCAATATTTATTGCCGGGTACTATAATGTAAT